>BSWB01000001.1:33760000-35025000 GCA_033239125.1 Fagopyrum homotropicum | reverse complement strand
TTGACGGAGAAAAAGATAAATATGGGGAAAGCCACCAGGCAAGACATAAACCCTAATTCCAAAATAGCCTAATTCAACTAAGAGAACATCATCGAAAAAGAAGAGAGGGATGAGTTGATAGTATTGCAAGACAGAAACCCTAATTCCAACCAAACACAAGTACAAACTCACAGGCACACAGCCAAGTACATTTGCTTCTTGGAGATTCTCCTGTATACCTTGCGCATCTTAATAGTTACAGTCAGCTATTATATGGAGATGTTGAAATACACATTCAAATACAATTTACAATAAATGTGGTAATGGGTTTCAAAGAAATCAGATAACAAAATTTTGATATGTCCTAGCGAAGTAACACAAATATGCAACATCCACCAATATCCAATTTGTAGGCAAAGACAAAAAAAATGATGCAGGAAAAGTGTACAGAATTATCAAATTATCCTAGTTCGGTCGAAACTGAGGACAACCTTCGGATGATGAATAATTAAGAATGTGGGTATGAACCAGGCCCCCAAATCAATTCAGGAATCAGAGGGGGCAGACATGTTAACCCTCCAAATTTGATCTCTGTGCACAGTACCATGCTTCCTTCATATTTGTATCCAGAGCATCGGCTTAATTGTACACAGATATTTACCCAGAAACAACAAAACACAACATAAACAATATTTGTAGATAAATGAGAGCATCAGTTTTAAAAAGCTCGATTAATGAAACATCATGGAGGACTTGCGTCCACAATCAGTTTCTAAATAAACATCATCATCTGCTCAGCCACAACCCATACATTTTAGAAGAAGACATTTGGGTAACACATCGAAATGAGGAATCAACAAAAGAAGACATCAGCAAAAGTTGAAAATCTTAAAGTACAGCAAAGAAGAGAATGAATTCGAAGCCCGAACGGCGGTCGAGTGTCACTGCATAATGCACGAAGTAGGCAAATTATATAGGGAATGAAGGACTATCGCCGCCGTCTGAAGCAAACCCTAGCTTCTGTTGATCAGACTTGTTTAACATTTTGGGCTGGGCTAATATCCTCTACGGTTTGGCCCAAATCAAACCATATATCCAAGCAAATTATAAACCGAAACTTCACTTTCGTGATCTGTAAATTCCGTAATTGTGGATTAGAGCTATAATTGTAGTTTTAAATCGGATTTTAATAGATTTAAGGTTTTTATAAAATTGTAACAAATCTGAAACCATATTTAAATAAAATTAGATTTGTTATTGTTTCATAGTAGTTGTGTCTCTCAAACCAAGATAACGAAAAGGTTATTGAGTATCAACTAAAGCACTTGTCATAATAGCTTTACAAAAAGCCTACTCGACAACTTAATAACTATTTAGTGCCGATCTAAAATAGCAATGATTATGAACACGGTAAGAATCTTCACTATAATGAATTAAACTAAGATTGCACATATGAAACTCGTGAATATTGATATATGAACATTACATGTAATTGTCTAAAATAGTCTTTGGCATATACAAATAAAGACCATGTTATCCAACTTGATTACACTCTCACGCCGACGGTTCTGCAAGTAAATAGGAGAATCATTAAGAAATTAGAAATCCAGAAAAGACCAAGAAAAGTTTCACCGGTAAGCGCAAGCTAGAAAAGGTGCAAAGGCATGAACTTTCTAGGGTAGTTAGAAATTCTCGAAGTATAAATTAGATATCATACTTTAAACCAAATGATTTTCAATAGATCCAATTAATAACCTCGGCGGTTAGTATGTGGTTTTTTATCTAAATTTTTTATAAGCGTCACTTCTTTCGAAGGTAAATAAAAGATGAAAACGATGTAATTTGAAAACAAGCAATATTACAATCTCAATTCACAAACCATATATGCAATGATTAATTAAAATCGTTATAAGGATTATCCAATCCTTAGGTCAAGAGATAGAATAGCCGGACATGACTAAATGTAAAACAATATCTATTGAACATAGAAACTACATAAACAAACTCACAATGTTCGGTTTTCAACACTACAAGGCAAACCTTGAAGCGGGGATTGAAATCTACTCTAGAACTACTTGACCGCTGCGGGATGAGATGATGAGATAGGGTGGATGATGGATGAAAAACTATTGTTGATACATGTGTTTATATAGGGTAAAAATCGGAGTCTATGGTTTACAAAATATATTCCTCCAAAGATAAGATCAAAAAATATGATTCAACACGGCATAGACACAACATAGAAAGCCGTCTGATATCCCGTATGGGAATTAAATTAGAAAAAGTCATAGCTTACTAGAATTCCAAAGGCATGGAAACGACATTGAGATGGCCAGAGACGACATGGATGCCGTCTGGCTGCATTGTTTGATAGTTTTTTTTTTGACAATTTAGTAAAATTGACTTTCTCGTTGCAGTTTTTTTGACATTTTGGTAAAACTGACTTTCTCGCTACTCTGGTTGGAACTACGTAACCCAATAAGTACTACTTTCGAAGCTCTTTTGAATATCTACAAAATTCCAATTGACTCAAATGTAAAATTACAAAGGGAATATGGTATAAATCTGGAATCTTTTAGAGGTCGTCACAAAATGACATTCAACTCCATTGGTTTCCCTTTACTTCTTCAATTTCTAGTCGTTCTTGACGTTTCCATGTATTCTTCGACTATAGGAAAAATTGAATCCTCATGTTTTTGGTATTTTCATACCATTATGCTCAATAAATGGCCTTGAATGCGTGAAACACGAAATAAATCGAAGTAGACTCCGGAATATGGAAAGGGAGATTTTCTACACTAAAACGAAGCATAAACAAGCTATGTGGATACGACAATGCATGATTCTAAATAATATATGATGTTACATATGAAACTCATTAACTACTAACTAAGAGAATATTTTAGAGAGGTGTATGTGAATTGGTATGTTTACATTCACCCAATGCCTCTTATATAGTCCTAGAAATCGTGGTCCCCCCTTATGGCTAGTAAAGAGGCTAAGGAAAAAGATGGAATTAGTGGCTCTCATGCAAACATGGCCACGTTAGATAGCCAACATCCATGCAAGGAAAAGTCATTGATAGATAATTCATCAAGGATCAGCCCAAGTCGGTAAATGCAACACAAGAGACAGAAGTAGTGAATGAGGGCCATGGTGATGTGCACGGTTCCATGCATACAAGGGATATTCAACAACCACATAAGAAGAAATCAAAGGTAGGAGCCTTGACCAAAAAGATTAGAAGCAAGTCCGTCCCCCCAATAGATGGAAGGAGGTGAATAGAGCCGAGGACCAAGTTGTCGTTTGCCTTCCCGTTTTGACACAAAAGTGGCCATCAAAGCTGTCGAAGATGGGGGCAATGGTGAACATCGTCATGGGCATCATGGTGGAGGTCAAGATTAAATTGCAAGTCCAGTTGACCAACAATTTAATTTTAGTCATTTGTTTAATGCTTCATGTATTGGTTGTTTGTAATCAATAATGTAGGCATAGATGATGATGTGGTAGGGTATGATTGATATGTCGCTTAGAAGTTATTGTAGGATGCTGGGGATGTAGTTGATTTCCATCCGTCTAGTGTCGCGTTTGGCACTTGGGCCCCGAACAAGCCTGGGGCCTCGAGCGGGTATTTTTTCTTTAATTTTACCATTTACCCCTCGACGTTGGGATACCTCGAGTGCCTTGTCTTTCTTGATCGAATGGGTTTATCCTAAGGATCGAGTGGTTCCACTGACTTAATCTTGTACTCTTTGCTCGAGTGCCTTGTCTTCTTCTCTCGGGTTTTTGTGTCTTCTTTGCTCAAGTGATGTTGTAAGCTCGAGAGACGTTGACAAATATGAAAATTTGGCTTCTTTGCTCGAGTGGATCTGTACTTCTTTCTCAAGTGAGATGTCACTCGAGGTACCACTCAGGAAATGTTGAATCTTTCTACAACTTTGTCTTCTTTGGTCGAGTGTAGTATCTTCCTTGCTCGAGTTTTCTGTCTTCTTTGCTCGAATTATGAGGTAAACTCGAGCTTATTTGACAACTTCACTCACAATGCTTCTTTGCTCGAGTGAAGTTCTTCCTCTTTTCTTGAGTTTGGCTTCACTTGATGCTTCAACATTGGGGTTTCCTTAGCTTCATTGGCTTCTTTTTATTATCCTAGCTTGGCTTGTCTTTCCTCCTTCCTTTGCTCCATGAGTTTGATGATGATTTTATGCATGATCCTTAAAATAGTTGGGAGATTGAATGTCTTCATTTAATCTCCATTTGAGGTAAACGTACATATAAAGACACAAAACAAAGGGGGTAAATATTCTTTTGACATTTAAAGCTTTAGCTAAGATGGTGTCTTTCCTTGTAGGTGTGGCTCATTCTCCATACCAATCTTCTCATTTTTCCTTAATGGAAGTGACATTACCATGTGTGACTTTTTCGCTCAAGTCGGATCTCACTTAAGGTCTTAGCTTGATCATCAACTTGGAACTTAAGAGCATCATATCGTTCATCTTAGGCTCTCATTCATGCTCTATCCTCATTATTCCTCCTTGTGTAGTCATCCATCCCTACTTGTTGTCTTTTCATGAATTGATGAACTTCTTCCATATTGCTTTGATATGAATTTCATCATGGAGTCTAGATCCGGATGCACCACCTTGAACATCCTCCATAGAATCATCATCATCATCATTAAGGTTTCCCACCTCCTCCTCCTCCTCCTCGAGGTCAAGGTCGTAATCATCATCATCACCACCACCATCATCATCATCACCACCACCAGCACCACTGATCGTGGAAGTTTTACCAAATTGTAACAACAATCTCCCCCGCAAGGATACAAGATCAGATGTAGTATACTTGGGTATCGAACTCCCAAGACTGCGTCTAGTTTGAATGTAAATAATAGAAAATTATGCTAAGTAAAATAAGGAAGGGAGAAAACAATATCTATTGGTGAAATAGTGATGAAAGGGAAAAACAATGATTTTGTAGACAAATAATGGGGGAAAGTGATATAAGGAAACAATAATTTTCACTATAATTAGTTGATATATATATATATATTAATTGTAGGAAACCATCTAAAATAGCCTTGGACATAGAAAAACCAAGAATGTGCTTTCCAACTCACATAGCTCTCAATCAAGCAGTTCGGCGAGTATAGGAAAACTCATGAAGCATTTCGAAATCCGAAAAGACCAAGAAAAACCTTTGTTTGTGGCCTTTTAGTTTAAAAAGGTACAAAGACCGAAACTTTTTACGATGATTAGGAATCTTCACTCAAAACCAAATTCTTTTCAATAAATTCAATAAAACAACTTCACTTTTTGGCCCTTCACTTGTTCTATCTAAACCAATTAAAAACACCACTTCTTTCGAATGTAATTCAAAGGCGAGAATAAAGCGCATTGAAAAAAAGAAATATCAAAATCTCAATTAATAAAGATATATGCAAATAATAAATCAAATCATTATAGGGATCATTCAATCCTTAGATAAGGAGAAAGTTTAGCCAAGCATGATAGAATATAAAGAAATACAATATATAAAATCAAGAAAGATATAAACTCACAGTTGTTGGGTTACAATAGGGCGAACCTTCAAAGCAAACTAAACAACTATCTTGACAGCTATAATAAGGAGATTTATAAGAGTGTTAAATCAAGGAGGAATTAGCGTATCTAACCCTACAGGTGAGGTATGCTTATATAGGGGAGAAAATCGGAGTGTAAGGTTACACAAAACATACCCCTTCCTAAGATAAAATCAGGGTCTTGAAAATCCTCGCCGTGGTGGTCGAAATGCCCAGCCAAACGGTAGTTTTACTGCCATTTGATAACATTGTTTTGACAGCTTTTCGACATTTCGGTAAAATGATTTTTCCGCTGGTTTGGTTGGAACTACATGACCTATGGGTACTACTTTCGAAACTATTTTGAATATCTACAACTTTGGAGTTGGTATAATTGTCCAAATCCAAAGGAAAGATGGTTGAAATTGTGAATCTCTCAAAGATCGTCATAAAATGGCATCCAACTCCAATGGTTTCCACTTGACTTCTTCAATCTTCAGTCAATCTCGATGTTTCTATATATTCTTCGACTCTAGGGAAGATTGAATTCTCGTTCTTTGGTAATTTTCATATCATTATGCTCCATATATGACCTTAAATGCATAAAATACGAAATAAACCGAAGTAGACTCCGAAATATGGAAAGGGAGCTTTCTACACTAAAACAAAGCATAGACGAGCTATATGGTCATGAAAATGCATAATTATACAACCTAAAAAGTGTTATTTTTTACACTAATCAAAATACCCCATACTTAAACCTTGTTTATCCTCGAGTAAGATCATGTCGTATCCATAATATGTGCAAAGCAAATGAGTGCCTTAACTAAGAGCAAAACAAACAACTCAAACCATGTCACCATAACATCAATCATAACTTTTCAAACCGCTCAAGGGTAATGTATTTGCTCTCAATCTCACAAGATGTGTTTAGGGATATATTAATGAACTCTCAAACTCAACATACATGAATAGATCTTACCATAAGCTTTTCAAGGTGTTCGGCTCGACCTAGGAGTAGTTGCTCACTCAAGATAATGAGACAAAGTGCACAAAGTGCACAAAGTGTCAACGTACCTCGAGTTTCCAACACCACTCAAGGTAAGAAGCCCAAAAACTCGAAGTATGAAGACATTTCACTCGGGCTATGTTTACAATAAGTCGGTGGAGTACTCACCCCAGATTTGAAACCCACTCGACCTAGGAAGACTCTTTCACTCGACCTTGCTACCCCGAGTTTGTGCTAGTTGCATAGCAACCTCCCTTGCAACTTGATCCACTTGATTTCCAAGGAGGGGACCACTACTTTTAGGACTATAAAGGAGTATTTGGCTGATTGTAAAGTAAGGTGGTTATGGCCAAAAGGATTATAACCTTATTTATGATGTTATTGTTCAAACTATGATTATGCTGGATGGTATAAACAAATAACAAACACCATGTGACGTTATATTGTCTAAGGTAATCATAATTTCACCAAGTTTAATCAACTAATGTGTAAATAGCAAATACCGTGTGATGCATATTAGTTGACATAAAGTCAAATGCTATGACAAAGCTCACCTAAAATATCATGTTGCCTTTGTACTAGTTACCTTCACATTTGCCTACATTGAATGAACACAACATGTTTGAGCATGCTACTAACTATGGTTTGAGAGTATTAGCCCAAAACCTGGTATTTTCTCATACTTGATGCTTGATTCTTGTTACTTGCTACTTGTTACCACACCCAAACATTTAATCAATATATCACCCCATTTCCTTTCGTTTTACACACTCAAACCTTTTCTATTGAGGTTGAGATTTGTCAAGATATACATAGTTTTTTGAGATCTCGACTTTGATACTATAATCATATAATCACATTGACATGGCCATATACTTGTGATAATATGTGGTTTTGAGAGTTCCATCCCACTCCATAGCACAAACGCTAGAAAAAGAATTCTATTTGTATTCTTCCCTACATACACGCTAGTAAAGAACGAACATCGTAACATGCAAACTTGATAAACAATTAGTAAGATTGTTTGTCTAATCCGATTTGAAGAATTAAGACTATAAGAATTATATCCCTACATGGACATTTGGTAATCTTATAATATACATCCCTCTCTATATATATATATATATAGTATACCATAAATCTCCCCATTATCAATGTGGAACAATTTCCTTCACATTAAATATCCATTGTGCATTAAATACACTTAACTTTTGGCATTATTTTCTCATTCATTTGAATATCATTTTACACATGAGAATACTCTAAATTATAGTATTCGTAACCACAAAGATAACACTCCCATTTTCTAGCAATAGTTTTGGTTGGAGGCCACCAAAAATGTGTCCAAAATATGTTCCCGCCACACTTTAATAAAATGATACCAACACTGTCATGTCTCCCATCTCAACAAGTGTCAAATGTGTTGACCTTTCGTCTCATGCCCTTTCTCTAGTAAAAGTTTCATATGTATCCGTATCACATGCTACCTTATGAAGTAATACTCTCTAATGTGAACGTGTGTTTTCAATTCCTTTGGTGCATTTAAATGCTCCAAATTCATGAAGGAGAAACAAGATGAAGATTGTACCGGACCATATAATAATAAAATTGTCGGCATAATCCATGAGTCCACGTTTCATTCATTAAAACACACATACTTGATTCCATTCCGTATAGTTCTTATCTTGATTAACATACAAATTACAAAATCCTTAAAAAAATGAATTCATCGGATTACACAATTTACATTGTTAAGATCATCTTGAAAGCAACCAAGTTAAAGTTAGATGTAAGAAGAATAGGACAACACAAAGTGAGGATGGATGCTTGAAAGTTGCAACTCCTAAACTTAGCTCTTCAATTATATTGAAGATTTGTGTTTTGGCGATGAAGATGTGGCGTAAGAAACAAGTGTTCGGATGAAAATCACAAGGCTAGACATAATCCCGACGAGATAGAAAAGTATAACAAAGCCAACAACCCAAGGCATAAAAAACAATCCGATGAAGAAGATCACAAAACCGCTAACCACCAAAGCCATGGAAACTCCGAGCATCAGGGATGCCAGGCTGGCCGGAGTGACCGGAGGGGACACCAATTGTTGCCTCGTCAGCGCCGCTGCCGAATGAGCCGGGGGTTGATGATTATTGCAAGGAGATGACCGCAAAATATTGAGAAGGAGACATGAGAGATCATCGTAAATCCTAGATTGTTCATCTTGTTCACGCCTCATCGTCATCTACAAAATCCTCTCTTCGAAACACAAAACGAAAACTACAATTCCAAATTTTCAATGGATATTCAAGCTTGATTACCGGACAATTAAAATCAAAATGATTCTTTTTTAAATAAAAACCTTATGTCTTCCTAATGGTAAGGTCTATGGAAGTTCAAATTTGAACCCCAATTCAAAAGATGTAGGAAGAAATCAAGGTGAGGGTTAAAGGTAAAAATGAAAAAAAATGATTGAAAATGATCTTGTAATTACTTAAAATTGAAGGATAAATGGATCACCATATACTCATCTTTCTCTTTTAGAAATCACCTTTCTTTTTAGTTGTCACATATAAGATTTCAATAGCTATACATGAATTTTATTGAGTAATATATCTAAATAAAGAGTAAGAAATAAATAATTATATCATATTTATATATAAAGCTTTGGTTCGGATAAAGAGAGGTTTTGTGAAGAAGAGTAGGGATTAATCTCAACCATTAGATTGAATTATTTGAACGCTTCAGATTTTATTACTCCCACTTCAATAATGGCTTATCAACCTTACGCTTCACTTCTTCCGTGCTTTTCAAATCTTCAACCCCTTTGTCTTCTAATTGGGAAGCATAGAAAACTCGATCGATCAGTGTTCAATCTAGCGTTGAATCTCTTTTGACGATAGTCTACTCTTCTTATAGAAAACTCGATTGATCGGTGTTCAGTCTAGTTTAATCTCCTTTGAAGATAGTCTATTCTTCTTCCTCAAGCTTTCCACCATGTTTACAAAACTTGAATCTATCATCTCCGATTCTCGGTGTAGAAGAATGATGATACACACAACAAACTTTGATCATCTCATATAGAATTTGTCATATACAATTAGGATAACACAAATTCTATATTTGTTCTAAGCTTTGAAAATCCTTTTTATTTCAAAGGCTCCAAAGAAGTGTGTACAAAGTTTATAATTTTCTGAGATAAGTTATGCACCGTATGTGTTTGAGGAAATGCCCAAATGAGCTTTTAGTTCAATTTTTTATACGCGTAGTCATGTTTTGTGCACATTTGGTTCATTTTTTGCAAATGTATGGTTCATTTTTGTGAAAGTTGTAGTTCATTTTTCATAAACACTCGGTTCATATTTTGTGAATGTGTAGTTTAATTTTTTTAAAATAATAATAATAATAATAATAATAATAATAATAATAATAATAATAATAAAGCAAAACAACTAATTGTTTACTTTCTCAACTTCCTACTATCATTATAACAAAATTATACGCAACTTGAACAACTCTTGTTTGGAGCAATCATAAACAAATATCATCGATAATCATAAAAGACAAAATGAAGAAATTTATAAAACCAAAAAGTGTAATAGTAAATATATTAAACTAGAGATTGTTGACAAATAATTCATAACTAGGAACCACAAAAAGACTTTGGGGTCTCTATAATCTTCACAAACTCGACATATGTAACAAATAAACTAAATATTAGTAAAAAAAATGAACTTAATGAGTAAAAAAACTCATACTTTTAAATTAACTAAAAAAACGAATTCAACATGTACAAATAAGAACTCAATATACATGAAAAAAATTTATTTCAACTCACGAAAAAAGTGAATTAATATAAGTAAAAAGTGAACTCATTGTGAGTAAAGATGAACTCATTGTGAGTAAAGGAGCTCATTGTACATAAATGATTTTTTGGACTATTATTTGCATAGAGGTTTGAACAATGAAAATATGAACAACTAGTGTAGAAAAAAGTAACTTTTAGAAATAGAAAAATGAAGTCAAGCATATAATATTCTTTAATAGTCCGTTGGAGTATTTCATCGAGCACCTACCATGCAAATTGAATTGTACAAATCATTAATAGTCTATTTTCAAGAAAGATTAACCATTCATAAGCAATTTGTTAACCCATGAATCGATAGGAATTAAATATGAGGGTTGGGGGGGTGTAACACCCCGAATCCGCGGGACTCGGGATGCCATATTGGGATAGGATCTCACAGTGGATCCTGACCCTAACCTGACAACAAGTTCACTGGACCTTACAACATGCACTGACAGATATAAAACAAATGCATAAAACTGTATAAACTGTACAACCAAAAGGTAATAACAACATAGCCGAGTATAAACAACAACATCCTCACACAGGAGGTAACAAAAGATCATCCTCACGCAGGAGGGAAAAGTAAACAACCACAAAACACCACAACGATCCTATGTATGAGAGGTCCTCGACCCGCCACCCTGCTAGATCACTCAACAACACGCCTATCCTGTAGGGCATCTACAACATGGTAATAAACCATTAGCTAACCATACATATATGAGGTAATGCATAAGCACAAACACAATCATAGAAATATAAATACATCAACATGCTATCACACATTTACCCATTTATCATCTTTATATAAAAGTCATTCACTCAAATCGTGTATATATAGATAGATGAAAGTATGTGACACGAGGACCGATACATCCTCGCCTCTAAGCCTGATAGCCAGCTATACGAGTATCGGTCACACAATCCGTGTACCCTATGGGAGTGGATTGCGCCCTTCCTGTAAAGCCAGTCTGGCTTGACATTAGAGAACTGTTCGCTCCAAAAGGTGTGTGCAAGCTTTAATATTTATAACCCAAGAAGTATGCTTGAACTATATGCGAACCCGCAGTGTATGGATCAATTGTAATAAAAGCAAGAATTTCAGGGGTCGATCACAAGGACTATGGTGAAACAAAGTACGGTAATCAGGTTGTCAAATTACTACTAACCAGAAATTAAAGCAATCAAAGATGATATAAAAGTCAGATAAAGGAATGCGGATTCTAGGGATTAAAGCATCCAGTTGTTGTTCCGACTCAAGATCTCAAAAGATAATGTGGCAAAGTACGGTAGTCGGGTAAGTCTCACTACTCACTATCCCAAACCAAAGTTCCTTTTACCGGGTAAGTCTCAAGGTACTAAGGAAAGGAACTATAATCTCAAACCAACATACCACCCAAGGGGATAGAATCAACCTTTACCGGGTAAGTCTCAGGCTAACTCTCAAAGATGGGATGAAGGCACACTCAAACCCCAATAAAGGATAAACCTTTATCACCTACACTCATGATCTTGGGTAAACAAACAAAGGAATCACCGGGTAAGTCTCATCCTAGGCTTGCGTTGAACCAGAAAAGGTATAACAAGGATAGGGATTTGGCAAACTTAAACTCTTAACTCAGATAAGGCTCAGGAAAGGTTCACCTCGCTCAGTTATATTCCATCCCGGCCGAGATGTTCAATGACTGACCGAGATGTTCTACGGTTAAGGTAAAGGCTTGAGCTTTCAAGATCCTGCTAGGATTAAGATCATTCTATCATCGTCTTTCCCACAACTTTCAGCCAATCACCCTAGAATCGCATAAAGAACTTAGCCAACAATCATCATGATAACAATAATCAAATTTATAAGAAAGGAATCAATATTCAAACAAGAAAACCTTAACACAAAGGTCTCAATAACTGAATGAATCAAACAAACAACAATCAGCGTTCCTCAATCACAAATCAGAAAAGACAACAAAACCAAAAGCAATCTAAGAAGATCTTACAAACTCCTTCAAAGCCAACTTCAACTTGATTCCTTCCTTCCTTGAACTTCAACCTTCAAAATTTCCTTCAAACTTCCTTAAGAAAATCCTTCAGAAAATCCTTGATCCGAAGATGGCTGAATTGTAGAAAATTAGCCCATATATATAGGAGAATTATCTTCCAAAGATAAAATATTTTAAAAAGATAATTTCCTAGGAAATATATCCATATCTCTCAAAATATATCAGCCAAATATAATATCTTCCTTCCAGAAATCCAACAAAAAATATGTGATAATCTCTTTCCAAAAATAGAAGATCTCAGCCAAAAATAAAGATCTTGTCGGCGGCAAGGTGTTCGCCTCGGTCGGGACGCTCCTGAAGATCACCTCGGTCGAGGTGGTATTGTAGCTGACCGAGGTGAATCTCAGCTGAATGCATGTGTAACTCTCTAATCTGGTCCAAAATCAATCTTCTAAATCATTTTCATGCTTTCTGAGATCTTCTTATAGCTCCAAAATGTAGCTCAAATGACTTCTTATCTTCCTTAGCTCCATTTCGGTCCAAAACATGCCATTTTCCCTACAATTACAACGAAACTAGGTGTAGACCTCGATTCCCGCAAAGGTAGACAAAACAACAATATAATTGTAGAATATACATCCATACATGCAAATTTATGAAGATAAAACGTCTAAACCAATCCCAAAATATAGACTATAATACATGATATCAAAAACCTCCCAGACTCCACGGCGGGATGAAAGGGAAATGTTATCACAACCACGCAACGGGGCAATCAGTAAAACATAGGTCGGTATAAACGACATTTCATGCTATCATAGCAAACATATAACGCACACCACTCATGCAAACATCCAATATAGGGATGGTAGCTAAGTAAGTCCTACGGACTTACCTCAACCTCGTATAACCTCAACCACGATCAACCTCCAATCCTGAGAGAGGGCACTGCCTAATAACAAGGCATAGAAAGATATCAACCTCTATTCATCAAAGGGGTCACACCTAGACCCAAGGGATCCATATGATCATCCTCAACCTACCTCACAACCTATATACCTCAAAAGCCATAACCGGCATAACATGATTATAACATCATCCAAACACTCTTATCTAAACCTAGCATGGCACTACACTCTCATACTAGGAAAGGAAGAGGCAAAGCCAACCATAGGCCAGCCTAGAAGCAAGACACACCTGCAGAACCAATTGAAACACCGACTGGTGCAAGTGGCCGCAGGGGCGGCTAGGAGGTGATGCAGGGGCGTGGTAAGACAATGCTGGGGGCGGCTGCAAGTGGCGCAGGGGCGGCTGATCGTGTAGAAGGCACACCTTCAGCTCCTCCTTGCTTCTTCAATCGATCTCTTCACTCCTTCTTCAGCCAGCATCCACACACCCACACATATGCATACATATATACATCAAAAGAAGCCAATCAAGGCTAGAATAAGATCCAATCTAAGGGGATCCAAGCTATAAGAAGAGAAGATGAAAGAAGATGGAAGAATGAAGAAAGAAAGAGAAGAAGCCATGGAAGCTTACCAAGCTGAACCTAAATCAGAGCAAAACGCCCTCAACACCACAAGGCTGACTCAAGCACAAACACAACAACAACAACCATCATCAACAATATCAAACAACCTCAAGATCCTCCCAAACTCAAAGAAAGATCCAAGAAGATCAAATGAGCTAAGAGAGGAGAAGAAGATTATGAGAGAGATGGAGCAGGAGAGAGAATGGGGTAACCCTCACCTGGAGGAGAAGAAGAAGATATAAAGGGGTGAAAGGTTAAAAAGCAAGGGGCTCGGGTCAAAGAAGATGGTTGCAGCCCGCCATAAACCGCAGGGGCGGCTGGCCTGGCCGCAGGGGCGGCTCACAGGCCCATAGGGGCGGCCAGCCAGGGCGTAGGGGCGGCCCACTGCAGCTCCAAAGGTGGAGAGCAGTTGCGTCTCAACTGAGGCGCAGGTGCGGGATCTCTAAAAAACTACGGCTCTTACATCTCACCCCCCTAAAAACAAGTTTCATCCCGAAACTTGCAAAATCCCAAAGCCTCTCGGACCCATAAGCGGAGGTATAACTCTCTCTCTCTCTCTCTATCGGAGGTATCACATCTCCGTTCAGAAGATCATAACCTATCACAATCTTTAACCTCAAACACCAACATGGAGGAATCATCAACTCCAGAAAACAGGGCCATAACGCTACCCAAAGGCGTAGAGGAATCACATCTCTCGCCATACCACATCACAAGGCATAGAGGAATCACATCTCTAGCTAGATCATAATCATATACAACGCATAGAGGAATAACATTTCCAAGGGAACTATGTCCATCAAGGTAGTATGGAGGTAAGAACCATCTCCAGCTGAATCCTAATTAGACTCAGATAGCATGGAGGAAAGAACCATCTCCAGGTATAAACATACATCACGCTAACACATCAAGATCTACTAAGATCATAAATCACATCATAGCTAGCATGAAGTAAACACATCAAGGCATATAAGCACATAATCATATACTCACCAAGATAGCATTAAGATCTACTCGTCGACCGTAGGTGCATCTATCTCAGCATAAAACTCTGGATAGTTCCTCTGGATACTATCCTCATCCTCCCAGGTAGCCTCCTCAGGTCCACGTCTAGACCACTGTATCATCAGCATAGGAATGTCCTTCGAACACAAGCGTCTCATACCTCGCTCTAGGGATGTGATCGAATGCTCAGCAAAGGTGTGGTTGGACTCAACCATCAAATCATCATAACTCATAATGTGCCTCGGATCTGGTATATACTCCCTCAGTTGAGACACATGAAACACAGGGTGAACACCCTCTGACCCAGAAGGCAAAGCTAATCGTTATGCTGCCTTCACAATTCTGTTCAAAATCTCAAGTAAACCGACATATTGGGAACTCAGCTTCCCCTCTATGTCCACACGTTCTGACATCTTGCATCGGAGATACTCTCATCCAAACATGAGCTCTCACTCTGAACTCTAGAGGTCGATGCCTCTTGTCTGCATATAACTTTTGGCGACTTTGTATAGCCAACATGCTCTCTTTAATCAGTGTTACTCGAGTTATAAAATCCTGAATCTGATCAGGTGTTATCCCACTGATACTGCTAGGCTCATTCTAGCATAAAGGTATACAATATCTACGTCTATGTAGTGCTTTATATGGGGTCATCCCAATAAATGTACGTCAATCATGGTTATATAATAATTCAATTAATGGAAGGTGATCTAATCATCCACGTTTCCAGTCCAACACACAAGCTCATAGAATATCGTCGAGGGTCTAGATGGTCCTCTCTGACTGACCATCTATTTTAGGGGTGAAACGTAGTCGTGAAGTGTAGACTTGTCCCCAAGGCAGTCTGAATCTGCTGCCAAAACCTCGAGGTAACCGCCCATCTCGGTCAGAGACAATCATCCTTGGTACATCATGGAGTCTCACTATCTGTCTAGTGTACTCCTCAATCAATCTACTCATTGGCCACGCCTCTCAGATATAAATGAAGCGTACCGTCTTGGTCAATCGGTCAACCACAACCTAGATCGCATTAAAACTCCTACTGGCCTCAATTTAGTCACAAAGTCCATAGAGATGTCCTCCCACTTCCACTACAACACTGGTAGTGGATGGAGCTTATCTCCAGGTCGGTAATGCTCTATCTTGACCTACTGATAGGTCACACACTGTGCCACCATACTGACTACGTCGGCTTCAATCTTTTCCACCAATATGAGCGTTTCACATCATGGTACATCTTACTCGTAACTGAATGTACCGAGTAAGGTGTATAGTGAGCCTCCTGTAAGATCCGCTGTCTAAACTCTGCATCAGCAGGTACACAAATACGATCATAACGCTTTATCACTTCATCTGCTCCAATGGAGACTGTGGTGCCCTCCATGAGACATCGTCTCTCTAATCCTCACCAAGGTCGGGCAGGTCCCCTGCTTCTGCTGGATCTCATCCAACAGACCAGGTAGAACCTCTAAAGCGTACAACTGGGCATCCTCATTAGAAAACTGGATATCCAACTTTATCCAAGCTAGATCTCTCTAAAGCTGAGGCTGAATAGTCAGTCTCGCAATTGTCTTCTCTTGAGGCGTCTTCCCTTTCAGGTTGTCGGTGACAATGTTCAACTTCCCTGAATGATATAGAATCTTCAGGTTAAAGTCTTTGATCAACTCGAGCAATCGATACTGGCGGTTATTCAAATCTTATGGTACAAAAATTATACTTCGGACTCCTATGGTTTGGGGAGATCTGACATGAAATATCACACAGGTACTGTCTTCAAATCTTCAAGGCTTGAACTGCCACTACTAACTCTAGATCATGAGTCGGGTAGTTCTCTTCATACGTTTTCAACTGTAGACACACATATCAATAACTCTACTCCTCTGTATTAACACACGTCTTAAGCTTAGCTAGGTGTATCGCTGTAAATTACGGGATCCCCAGAACCTTCTGATTATAACAAAATAGAAGCAGAGGTCAAGTGTCTCCTCAACTTCAAAGCTCTGGCATACTGCTTTGACCACACAATTCTGGTGGTATTCTTCAGAAGACTCGTAAGTGGATACGCTATCACATAAAATCCTTCCACAAAGCGTCGGAAATGATCGGCTAAGCCGAGAAAGCTATGTACTCCCTTACAATTCGTCAATATCGTTCACGCTGCAATATACTCAATCTTCGGCGGATCAATCTTGATCCCACTAGCAGAGACAATGTGCCCAAGCAAAGCAATCTCAGACATTCGGAACTCACACTTAGAGAGCTTGACATACAACTCTCTATTCCTCAGAATCTGTAAAAATGTCCTTAGATGACCGGCATGCTCCTCTCTACTACGAGAGTATACCAAAATGTCGTCATGGAAAACCATCACAACTGATTGAGGAAGTCGATAAAGATATTGTTCATCAACTTCATGAAGATAGCTGGGCATTCGTCAGCCCAAATGGGATCACTACAACTCGTAGTGCCCACAACGGGTACGAAATGCCATCCTATGCACATCATGCTCTCTCACCCTCAACTGGTGATATCCTGATTGCAAGGTAATCCTGGAAAACACAATTGCTTCTTAAAGCTAACCCAACAAGTTGTCAATACGAAACAATGAATACACTAGGATGAATGAACCCTTCTCTACCAACTCCTCAAGTTGTTTCTTCAACTCTAACATCTCAACAAGCGCTATTCGATATGGGGCCTTCCAAATCAGTCTCATATACTATACTTCAACGCGATATCAAAGTCCACACTCCGCTGAGGCGGCAAATCAAACGGTTCAGTGACACATCTATAAGCTCATAAACCACTGGAATATCCTCCAACGTTAAACTATCTCTCTTCTTCATGGCATAACACTAGAAAGTATCACCTCCTTGTGCTATCAACCTCGCTACTCGTACGACACTAGTGACAAAACCCATCCCCTCAAAGGTCTTAATCTCGGAGGACCTCTATCTAATCTATCTCAGTAGAGACTATAACAGTCTTCCAACTGACATCTAACACAACATGATATCTATCCATCCAATCCATTCACATAATGACCTCCTCATGCACCTATGGCATGACAAAGAAGTTTACAAGTAACACACAAGTCCCTGAATAAATGGGACAATCATATATCTCGCGGGTACCTCAGACCCCTAGCTGGCAACCCAGTCAAGGAAAGTCTACCCTCTACTGTATCTAAGGTCAACTACTAACGCATGCATCGAAAAGCAAGGATTGCATAACACTCACAACAAAAAAAAATTCCCACTAGGTAAACCATTAATAAGAATGGTACCTGTAACAGCTAACGCCAGAACCTCCATTGCATATCATCACTCAACCTCAGACCTATGCTCCTCAGGTATCACTGAGGTCATCGCCGGAGCCTCCACTTCTACTCATTCTGCCCCGGAAAAAGGAAGGTCTTGCTAAGAAGAAACACTACCTTGTTGACAGAAAGGGGCCAGATGACCTAATTCACCACAAGTGAAGCAAGCTATCGGTGCCAAGGGGCACCCAAAACGCAAATAACATGGATCACCACAATTGAAACACAATCGTCCCATCCTTGCAGCCTGTGCAAATAAAGGGTAACTCGATCTTCATCGTCCACCCTTAGTAATCTTACTTCGGGAGGGAACTTGTAGAGGCAGCACCTTGACCTGTTGACAAAACTTCGCTCTATGCCCTGCTTTACCACACATAAAGCATATTACTGGCATCTTTGGGCACTAACAAGACCTTTTCCTATGGTCGTTTTTATCTTATCAAAATATAATCCCAACTTAGCACTAAAACAAGTATAATGGTTAAGTAAGGGTTGAACCCAAGAGAGTTTTGTTGTTCTTATTAAATTCAATTATTGATTATAGATTCAAGTAACAAATGAGGGGGGGGGGGTTTGGGTGAATTTATGCATACAAAACTTATGAAAGCAAGTAACACAATGAGTAAGACAATAATGGGTGAATCTAAACTAGGTTGATTCTTAGCATGCGGTTACTACTTTGATGAGTTCCTTTTTACAAGTTTTCAAGTAATCTCCCGTCTCGATCATATATATATGTTGAGCCAACCGAAATCAACACAACTTAACAGGTTAGTGTTCTGTAAAACTACAAGAACGATTAACAAGTTAGCATTCAAATAATGACTGAGGGATATAAAGAAAAGATTAAAACCGTTAAACTTATCTTTATATTTGTGTTCCTTTCCTTTAAGCAACTACAAACCGGTATTACTTAAAGTTTACTACTAGATTAAAGACCCGAACCCGGAATCTATTAATCCTAGTTCTTTGCATGCACTTTAGAACCTAAGGTGATCGATCTTAAGTGATAGTAAAACATGCAATTAGACAATGAAGATCAAGGAAACACAAAGTATTACTGAATGAAAACTTATATTAGAAAGAACTTACAACCAAAGTACTAATGCAGCTTCAAACCAACCCAATGTAGCAAGGGAGTTAGCAACTCATTAAAAAGGTAGCAAGAGAATTATGATGGAAATAGTGGATTCTAATTCGATGCTTCTAGCAATCAACCCTAAGTCTATTTATACTACAAATGGTACTAAACAGGAGTAAATGGCCGTCCCAAAACAGCCACCTTTAAATGCCATAAAGGTGGTGTAAACAGCCGGAGTAAAGCCTCTGTCGCTGAACTGCAGGGGCGGCCTTCAGATCCACAGGGGCGGTATAGGTGAAAATGTTTGATCTTCTTCGTAGCCGTAGGGGCGGCCTAGCAATTCCGCAGGGGCGGATATTTAATGATCTTCAAACGTCTGACTCTTCAACTTCCTGTCGTTTCTGATGCCGAGCCGCAGGGGCGCCCCAGTGTTAACGCAGGGGCGGTGACACTGACTCTTCATCTTCCAACTCCCAGGTTGAGACGCAGGCAGAGGCGTAGGGGCGCTGGCTTTGCTTCTTCAAGGCAAGTCACCGTAGGGGCGCCAAAGGGTTGACGCAGGTGCGGTGACAGTCTTCGTTCCTAGCGCTGGCGAAGGTGCAGGCTGCGCTCCGGAGTATGGTGTCACCCGCAGGGGCGGTGACAATGCTCCGCGGGGGCGGTGAGGCAATAGAAGCTTTGCTTCGTGAATGGTCTTCACTCCTAAGTACTTATAACTCCTTCTTTATCTTCTTTTAGTCTTCTTCTTCTGGACCAAGAAGTTAGTAGCATAAACCGACACTAATGTAACAAAAAGATTCTAAAAACTAACCTAAATGATAGTGATTCCATCACCTATCAAACTCCCCCATACTTAGATCTTTTACTCGTCCCGAGTAAAACAAATGACAGTAGTTTTTAAACTCAAAGGCCTCAGGAAGCATGGACAAGCAGAAAAGACACTGAAAACAAAAGAAAAACAAAGAAAGAAAGAAGGAAAAGAGAGAAAATGTGAGAAAGAGGTGAGAACACTACCATCCTTATTGCTCCAAGAGTGACCTATCCGAACAACCTCCTTATGACTCCCCTTCTTATGCTGCCAAACGCCGAAAAGGGAACCTACACTCGGTGCCGCTCATTTTGCCAAGGTGCCCTTTCAGGTTTTCACCTTACCACTCTTCTTTTTCTTTGATGATCTCACTTGGAACTCACATCCCTCAAGTCCAATTTTGCACCAACCTAAGGTTGGTCGGACTACCTTCTTTTTTCCTAAACCACCCTTTTGGATTTTCGGTTTATCCAAGGATTTTCATGCCTTTTTCATTTTCTTTGGCTTTTTCTTTCTTTTTTTTTTCTATGAACTTCAAACTGAGTTACAATTCAAAAGAACTAAAAGCGAACAACTTAAGCAACTCAAATAAACTATACATGCAAAGATATGTCCCTCCCCCATACTTGAAGTACACTTTGTCCTCAAAGTGGAAAATGAAGCAAAGATAAATGTGGGAAAGGAAGAAATGATGATACCACTAGTGGGATGGTCCGACTGGACCATCCGGACCCTCCTCCGGTAGGTACGGGAAGTGGCTGAAGAAGTGCTCCTGCTGGCGGTAGATGTCCTCGATGCGGGTCTGCTGAACCTCCATCCGACGGCCAAAAGAGGTCTCAAAGCTGGCTTGCCAAGCCAACTGCTGAGCCTCCAGCTGCTGTTGCTGGGCTGCTTGCCAAGTATCCTGCCTCTGGTCGAAGTGGGAGGTCATGGAGGTGGCAAAGCTCATCTGCCAGCTCTGTTACTACTCAAGCATGGTCCGTTGGTACTCGGTCTGGCATGCCTGATGCTGGGTGTTCAGGGCCGCCATCTGAGCCAGAAGGCTCACAAGAGCTGGATCCTCCTCCGGTGGCGCAGTAGGCATCTCCTCGTCGTCGGGGATGAGCATGTGCTCCTCATGATGAGCCCGGCTGGAGCTCGCAATATGCCTCTCCATAATGGCCACCTGAGGCCGCCTCGGCACGAAAGGATCCACCGGAATGTAAAGCTTGGAGAGCTCGTCTCCAAGTGGGAGTGGCCGTGGGAGGTAGGTGATGTGGCTCCCGTCGGCAAAGGAGAGCAAAAAGAGGTTGTCACCGTCCCTCTTGAGGAGCTTGCACCTCCTCAGCATCCCCTCCGTGTAGAGAGGCGCCTCCAACCCATCCTCTAGGCCGGAAAGATCCATAACTTGTGAGGCAATCAAGGAGATCACCCCACCACTAACAATGTCCCTCGGCTCGTTCTTCCTAATCCGCTTCAAAGCGGTAAGGAAGAGGGACGACCAATCCATCACCTTCTCGCTCATCGGAAGGCAAGAATACATCAGTGAGAGGTCCTTAAAGGCGACCTTGTTCTCCTCTTTGTGTCCACAGAAGACACTCATGAGGATCTTGGAGAGGAGCCTCAAGCAAGGGTGAGTGAGTTTGTTGGAGTACTCATCCCCTGCATGAAACTCTTATCCGGTAGCTGCCTGCCAGAACTCACACAGGTCCGGAGTCAGGATTGGATCCCACCAGTTCTCGGAGGGGTTGAGAGTCACCCCGAAGGCCTCTTGTAGCTGGTAGAAATCAAGTGTATATTTTATCTTGTTGAACTTGAAAGTGAGTCAAACACACACATGATCCTCCTTCTCCATGGTGAACGTGGCTATGAACTGTCGGCTGAGCTCGGGATATGTTGGAGCACTCTTCTGCAGAAAGTCTCCGAGCCCAGCATTGGCTAGAAAGGACTGCATGCTCTCCAGCATGCCTAGCTTCTCTAATGTAGGAACGTGCAAAAACCGAGTTGCATACACAACCCGATCTTGCACAATCCTATAACGAGTCTTCTCACCCTCTGACATCTTGTGCTGCCTTTGAGGTTCCATTCTTGTAGATGATTACACAAAAGAATTAGCAACTCGCAAAAACAGGGAAAGAAAACGAACCCTCTGTTGTGTTTTCCGCAGGGCGGCTGAAGATGCGCAGGGGCGGTGAGGCGCAGTTGCGGCAGCTTGCAGGCGCAGGAGTGGGAGAAGTGCAAAAGGCGATTTTGGACAGCTACGTAGGTGGTGGCTCTCGGGGGTGCTCCGGTGGCTTTTTGCTGGTGTAGACGTCGCCGGAGATGCTCAAAGTGGAGGGTAGCGAGTGTGAGAGAGGTAGGAAAGGTTGTGAGGTTAAGGTTGGAAGGGGGAAAGGTGTTAGAGGGCGTAGTGCGGCGTAGGGGCGTCGGAGCCGGTGGTGGTGGAGTTGTAGAGGTGGCGCAGGAGCGTCAGAGCAGTGGTGTGTGAGGGGAGCGCAGGGGCGTGGGCGTAAGGGAGTAGGGTTCGAAGGGGAGGTGTGTGTGGTGAAGGAAGAGAGTAGGTGGGTGTGGTAGGTGTAGGTAATTTTTGGGATCCTTATTTTTTTTCTTATCTGGGTAAACCCGCAGGGGCGGGGGCTTGTCGCCGCAGGGGCGGTGACAAGGAAGAGGGGCACGCAGGCTCAGTGCCGGGGGCGGCGCTGAGGATGTATGTCAAGGATGGCCGCCGCAGGGGCGTAAGGGAGTCACCGCGGGGGCGGTGACCAGTATGTTGCAGATGTTGGCCCAGCGCCGAGGGCGGCGCTGGGCATGGGTGCCACCGCGGGGGAGGGGACACTGAGCCGCAGGGGCGGTTTTTTTGACATAGGCTCCTCTTCTTATTCCTTCGGGTTGCCTCCCGAGCAGCGCCTTTGTTTTACGTCGTTGGCTCGACGTAAGGGCTCTACTTCTCTGACTGTGCTTCCTTCAGCACCATCTCATCAATTGGATCGTTCTTTACTCCTTCAAGGTAAGGCTTTAGCCTTTGTCCGTTTACCTTGAACACCTTGTGCGTTTGGGGATCATAAAGATCCACAACTCTGTGAGGGTATACTTCGGCTACCACAAACGGCCCCGTCCATCTTGAACGCAACTTATGTGCGAAGAGTTTCAAACATGATTGAAAGAGAAGTACCTTGTTACCTACCTTGAAGTCCTTCCGGAGAATGTTTCGGTCATGCCATGCTTTAGTCTTTTCTTTGTATGCAGTGGCATGGCCATATGCATCTAACCTCAATTCGTCCAACTCTTGCAATTGGAGTTTCCGGAATTCTCCCACTTCCTCTACGTTCATGTTGCATTTCTTTACCGCCCACCAAGCTTTGTGCTCTAGCTCCACCGGAAGGTGGCAAGCTTTCCCAAACACGAGCCTGAAAGGAGACATCCCTATAGGAGTTTTGTAGGCTGTCCGATATGCCCATAGAGCGTCGTTCAGCCTTGCACTCCAATCCTTCCTTCCGGGAGAGACCGTCTTTTCAAGAATGGTCTCTATTTCCCAGTTAGATACCTCAGCTTGGCCATATGTTTGCGGATGATAAGTTGTTGACACTCATTGGTGGACACGATACTTCTTAAGAAGAGCCATGATCGTCTTGTTGCAGAAATGGGTACCCCTATCACTTATTAAGGCTTTCGGAATTCCAAAGCTTGCAAAAATATTCTCCTTAAGGAAAGCAGCAACCACTTTTGAATCATCAGTTTTGGTGACCTTTGCTTCCACCCACTTAGAAACATAGTCCACCGCAAGTAAAATATATGTGTGCCCGAATGAAGTAGGAAAAGGCCCCATGAAATCAATTCTCCAAACATCAAATATTTCACAAAATATAAGAGAGGATTGGGGCATTTCATGCCTCCTTGAAATGTTTCCTACCCTTTGGCACCTATCACACACTTTGAAAAAGGCAAAAACGTCTCTAAAAATGTGTGGCCAAAAGAAACCAGCATCCAAAACTTTTCTTGTAGTTTTATTTGCCCCAAAGTGTCCCGCACATGCTTCGGAATGACATAAGGTTAGGACAAATTGTACCTCATTATCCGGAATGCAACAGCGGATTACTTGGTCACTACAGTACTTCCAAAGGTAGGGGTCGTCCCAAACGTAGTGTCGGGCTTCAGCCTTCACCTTCTCCCGCTGTGCCTTGGTGAAGTCTGGAGGATACTCTTTCTTGACCATGAAATTCACAATGTCAGCAAACCAAGGTTTAAAGGACTGGAGCTTGAGAAAAACCTCTGTCGACAAATCCGTAGGGGCGCCTAGACTGGGCCGCAGGGGCGGCTGGCCACAGGGGCGGGAGGTGTGAGGCGCAGGGGCGGTTACACAACAGAGAGTTGTGTAAAACGTATCGTCTGGAAAACTTCCAGATATTTCTTTTTCTAGATCCTCCTCTTCCTTTACTAGCCTGCTCAAATGATCGGCCACCAGGTTCTCAGCCCCCTTCTTGTCCCGTATCTCTAGGTTAAACTCACATAGAAGGAGCACCCATCGAATTAATCGTGGCTTTGCTTCCTTCTTCGCCACGAGGTACCTAAGAGTTGCATGGTTAGTGAAGATAATTACCTTTACCCCAAGTGGGTACTGTCTGAATTTCTCAAGGGCAAAAACCACCGCTAACATCTCCTTCTCGGTGGTAGAGTAATTCCTTTGCGTTTCATTGAGTGTCATAGATGCATAATGGATCACATGTGAAGCCCGTCCGTCTTTCTATCCTAAGACATCTCCAACGGCGTAATCGCTGGCGTCACACATGATTTCGAAAGGTTTCTCCCAATCCGGAGAACGGATGATTGGTGCGCTGGTGAGACATGCCTTCAAACTGTCGAAAGCTTTCTTGCAACTCTTATCCACTATGAAGGTGACGTCTTTCTTGAGCAATTCACATAAGGGTGCCGAGATCTTTGAAAAGTCTTTGTTGAAACGTCGGTAGAAACCTGCATGACCAAGAAAAGATCGGATTTCCCAAACATTAGTAGGATAAGGTAAACTTTTAATTACATCAACCTTTACCCTATCTACCTCTATCCCTTTGGAGGATATTACATGTCCTAGCACAATTCCTTGTTCCACCACGAAATGGCAATTTTCCGAATTAAGACCTAAATTGGTTTCAACACATTTTTCAAGAACAAGTTTTAAATGTCCTAAACATGCATCAAAACTGTCTCCATGGACGGTAAAATCATCCATGAAGACTTCAATGAAATTTTCTACGTATTCGGAGAAAATACTTATCATGCACCGTTGGAAGGTTCCGGGTGCGTTGCAAAGTCCAAATGGCATTCTGCGGTACGCAGAAGTGCCAAATGGGCAAATGAACGTCGTATTTTCTTGATCTTCCGGTGCAATGGCTATTTGGAAGTAGCCCAAATATCCATCAAGGAAGCAGTAGTACGGATGACCTGCAAGACGTTCCAATATTTTGTCAATAAAAGGTAATGGGAAATGGTCTGTACGTGTTACCTTGTTGAGCTTGCGGTAGTCAATGCAAACTCTCCATCTGGTTTGCGTTTTGCTCTGGAATATCTCTCCATGTTGATTTTCCACCATTGTGATGCCTCCTTTATTTGGAACCACTTGGGTTGGACTAACCCAAGTGCTATCCGAAATAGGGAAGATCATATCCGCTTGGAGGAGCTTCAACACCTCTTTTTTGACCACATCCATCATTGGCGGATTCAACCTCCGTTGAGGTTGCCTAGAGGGTTTGGCTTCATCCTCAATTAAGATCCTATGCATGCAAGTTGATGGACTTATCCCTTTGATGTCCGCAATGGTCCATCCAAGGGCCGTCTTGTGTTCTTTCAACACTTTCACCAACTTGTCTTCTTGACCGGTAGTCAACTTGTTGGAGATGATCACCGGCAAGGTATTATTATCTCCAAGGAAAACGTACTTTAGGTGGCATGGAAGGTCCTTTAATTCTATTTCCGGTGCCTGCACTATAGACGGAACAAGCTTCTCGCTTGGGTTTAGTAAAGTGGGCCCAATGGCCAAATTGGAGATAGGCAGCCTTTTATGCCCATCTAATTGGGCTAGGACCTCTTTCATGCTGGATGTTAATACATATTCTGATTTGAAACCATTAATGTCATGCTCAATTACATTTTTCAACTCATCAAAATCAGAATTATCAAACACATCTTGCACAAAAGGTTCAACAATGTCAATAGCACATAAAGAATGATCATCACTAGGAAATTTCATTGCATCGTAGATGTCAAATTCCACTACTTCACCATCAAACTCCATGGTTAGTTTGCCACTAACGTAATCAATGTTAGTCCTAGCAGTTTTCAGAAATGGCCTACCTAACAATATTGGTGCAGCATGCAAATCATTTTTCATATCCTTTACGAAGAAATCAACAGGAAAAATTAGGTTGTCTACTATTACTAATACATCTTCAGTTATCCCTTTCGGGTACACATTAGATTTATCAGCAAGTTGTACTGCAATCCTAGTTTCCATTAATGGCCCAAGGCCAAGTGATTTATAAATAGAATATGGCAAAATATTTATAGAAGCACCAAGATCAAGCATGGCTTTGTCAAAACGAGGTTCCCCTATAACACAAGGAATGCTTACCATGCCCGGATCGTTGCACTTCTTGGGCATTCTCCGTTGGAAAACGTCCGACACATGCTCACTTACTTGCACTTTTTTTTCCCCTTCAGCTTCTGATTTCTCTTGATAGTGCATAGTTCCTTCAAGAAACGAGCATATTTAGAAATACTCTTCACTAACTTAAGGAGGGGAATGTTTACCTCGCATTTGGAGAAGGTCTCAAAGAGATCTTTGTCCTCAATGATTCTTCTCTCCTTTAGAGCCTCAGGAAAAGGAGTTGGTGGTTTCTCATAGTACAGTGGCGGGAACTTAGGCCGGATGTAAGAATCCTTCTCAGCAGAACTTTCTGTCGAGTTTTCCGCAGGGGCGTCAGTATGCAGGCGCAGGGGCGGCTCATGGGTTGTCACCGCAGGGGCGGCGTCTGCTCGGTGCTGGGCACAGTTGCAGCCGCCGGGGCGGCTGTGGGTGCGGTAAACTCGTCAGAGGGTTTGCTTTGTGATTCTTTTGCTGGTTTTTGTTGGATTTGCTTCCCACTTCTTAATATTAGAGCACTAACATTCTCCTTGGGGTTTATGACCGTCTAGGAAGGCAATCCTCCGGAAAATCTAGCTTCGGTCCTTGTTATGGCTTCCGCCATTTGCCCAACCTGTTTTTCAAGGTTCTTGATGTTGGATTCTGTTTATTTGGACATGAGTAGCAAAATGCTTAGTCAAACCTGCAACATATCCTCAGTTGTTTGATACTTACCTTGTCGGGGCTGTTGTTGGTTTTGTTAATCCCTCCAACGGAAGATCTGTTGATCACGCCAGTTGGGCATGAAATTCTGTGCATAGGGATTGTTCCTAGGCCTTTGTTGTTATGGTTGTCCATAACCCATTACATTCACCTCAACATCGTCATCCTGGACTTGGGGACACATGGCCGTTGGATGGTATGGGTCAGCACACACCCCACATGCCTTCAGTTGCTGTGGGGTTCCCATAAGTGTTAATCTCTTCACCATCTCCTTCAGTTCCGCAAGCTCAGTGGAGATCTCACTCTTCCCGGAATTCACAACATGAACACTTCTCTTGGAAGGGGTTCTTCCAAAGTTCCGGGTCCCTTAAGCTAGTTCCTGTATCTTTTCCAAAGCAAGGTCAGGGGTAGAGTTAAGAATGTTACCTCCACAAGCCGCATCGACGATCCTCCTTTCATTGTCGAGCAAGCTATTGTACAAGTACAAGACTAGATCTTGAGTCGAATATTCGTGGAAAGGACAGCTGGATCGGAGGCGTACGAATCTTTCAAAGTACTCATAGAGAGTTTCGTCCGCCTCTTGCTCGATGTTGCTTATAGCTTCGTCAAGCTATTTGCCTTCATGTCTGGGAAGTATTTCTCCAAAAACGCCTTGTGGAGGTTCTCCCAAGTGTCGATTCTCCCGGATGGAAGGTGGTAATACCAATCATCCGCTGCATCTTTGAGTGTGAAGCCGAATGCCCTCATCTTGATTTGCTCTTCGGTGATGTTGGCTGGCTTCATACTCATACACACGGTATGAAACTTTCCAAGGTTCTTGATGGGGTCCTCACCACTTAACCCATGGAAAGATGGGAGCAAGTGAATGAGACCCGGCTTGAGCTCGAAGTTGATTCCTTGCCCTAATGCCGGTATAGTAACCACAAGAGGGTTTTGAGTCAAAGTGGGCTGAGTGAGTTGACGAAGAGTACGATCAGCCATTTCTTGTTGGAGTTGTTGTTTTCTACGTTTCCGGATGTGCGTCCTCTCAATTTCTGGATGGAGTTGTTGTTGTCTACGAAGAGTACGATCAACCATTTCTTGTTGGAGTTGTTGTTGTCTGACTCTTCAACTTCCTGTCGTTTTTGATGCCGAGCCGCAGGGGCGCCCCAGTGTCAACGCGGGGGGCAGTGACACTGACTCTTCATCTTCCAGCTCCCAAGTTGAGACACAGGCAGAGGCGCAGGGGCGCTGGCTTCGCTTCTTCAAGGCAAGTCACCGTAGGGGCGCCAAAGGGTTGACGCAGGTGCGGTGACGGTCTTCGTTCCTGGCGCTGGCGAAGGCACAGGCTGCGCTCCGGAGTATGGTGTCACCCGCAGGGGCGGTGACAATGCTCTGCGGGGGCGGTGAGGCAACAGAAGCTTTGCTTCGTGAATGGTCTTCACTCCTAAGTGCTTATAACTCCTTCTTTATCTTCTTTTAGTCTTCTTCTTCTGACCAAGGAGTTAGTAGCATAAACAGACACTAATGTAACAAAAAGACTCTAAAAACTAACCTAAATGATAGTGATTCCATCACCTATCAGTCACACAGCTCGCCGGTGTCCAAACTTCTCGTAATTAAAATACTGTAGTTCCTTGTCAGTCGTCTTCATGGCCAAGGGACTACTTGATTGTCTTGGTATCTGACTTGGTCAAACATTCACCATCCTTACTTCTCCACTAACTTATTCAGTCCGTGGCTTCTTCTCTTATCCGGAAGCTTCAGTTAGTCCCACACACATTGGTAAACTCGGTGTAGGTTTACCCGCTTTTGCAGCCTCATATACTTGGCGTATATATTCTTGAAACTCGAATCCACTCATTGAGATATGATCAGCCTCTTGAGACTCATTCTCTACCATAGGCAAAACAATAGCGGAAACTGGTCCCTCACTTATCACCACTGGAGGAAGAGGGGATGTACCCTTACCTCGTCCCACTACAGGTACTGCTCTAGTCTGAGCCATCTGTAGGATTTGCGCACCTAATCTTATAAGGCTATATATATGCCATATGTATCGATATATATATATATATATATATATATATATATATATATATATATATATATATATCACATCCACATGATCCATAATACACATATATATACATATCTACGCTGTAGAGATCCATGGCGGAGGTGACGACTTCTCGTACATTCTAACCCAAAACCACACTTAAAACCAAAATCTTTTTGAAAACATCAGACCCCTTTCAGGTTCTGTTTATTTTACCTATCAAACCTTGTTTTAGGTAGCAAGTGTCATTGTTGTCAACCTAAGGCTTTGATACCAACTCTGTAACACCCTGAATCCGCGGGACTCATGATGCCACATTGCGCTAGGATCTCACACTGGATCCTGACCCTAGCTCGACAACAAGTTCACTGGACCTTACAGCATGACACTGATAGATATAAAACAAATGCATAAAACTGTACAAATTGTACAACCAAAAGGTAACAACAACATAGCCGAGTATAAACAACAACATCCTCACGCAGGAGGTAACAAAAGATCATCCTCACGTAGGAATGAAAAGTAAACAACCCCAAAAGACCACAACCATCCTATGTACGAGGGGTCCTCAGCCTGCCACCCTGCTAGATCACTCAACAACACGTCTATCCTGTAGGACATCTACAAAATGGTAATAAACCATTAGCTAACCATACATATATGAGGTAATGCATAAGCACAAACACTATCATAGAAAGATAAACACATCAACATGCTGTCACACATTTACCCAGTTATCATCTTTATATAATAGTCATGCACTCAAATCGTGTATATATAGATAGATGAAAGTATGTGACACGAGGACCGATACATCCTCGCCTCTAAGCCTGATAGCCAGCTGTACGAGTATCGGTCACACAATCCGTGTACCCTATGGGAGTGGATTGTGCCCTTCCTGTAAAGCCAGTCTGGCCTGACATCAGAGAACCTCCCAGACTCCACGGCGGGATGAAAGGGAAATGTTATCACAGCCATGCAACGGGGCAATCAATAAACATAGATCGGTATAAACGACATCTCATGCTATTATAACAAACATATAACACACACACCACTCATGCAAACATCCAATATAGGGATGACAGCTAAGTAAGTCCTACGGACTTACCTCAACCTCGTATAACCTCAACCACGATCAACCTCCAATCCTGAGAGAGGGCATTGCCTAATAACAAGGCATAGAAAGATATCAACCTCTATTCATCAAAGGGGGTCACGCCTAGACCCAAGGGATCCATAGGATCATCCTCAACCTACCTCACAACCTATAATCCCCAAAAGCCATAACCAACGTAACATGATTATAACATCATCTAAACACTCTCATCTAACCCTAGCATGGCACTACACTCTCATACTAGGAAAGGAAGAGACAAAGCTAACCATAGGGAAACCTAGAAGCAAGACACGCCTGTAGAACCAATTGAAACACCGGCTGGTGCAGGTGGCCGCAGGGGCTGCTAGGAGGTGGCGCAGGGGAGGTGGTCAGACAGCGTTGGGGGCGGACGCAAGTGGAGCAGGGGAGCATGATCATACAGAAGGCGCATCTTCAACTCCTCCTTGCTTCTTCAATCGATCTCTTCACTCCTTCTTCAGCCAACATTCACACACCCACACATATACATACATATATACATCAAAAGAAGCCAATCAAGGCTACAACAAGATCCAATCTAAGGGGATCCAAGCTATAAGAAGAGAAGATGGAAGAATGAAGAAAGAAAGGGAAGAAGCCATGCGAGCTTACCAAGCTGAACCTCAATCAAAGCAGAACACCCTCAACACTACAAGGTTGACTCAAGCACAAGTAGAGCAGCAACAACCATCATCAACAACATCAAACAAACTCAAGATCCTCCCAAACTCAAAGAAAGATCCAAGAAGATCAAAGGAGCTAAGAGAGGAGAAGAAGATCGCGAGAAAGATGGAGTAGGAGAGAGAATAGGATAACCCTCACCTGGAGGAGAAGAAGAAGATATAAAGGGGTGAAGGGTCAAAAAGCAAGGGCTCGGGTCAAAGAAGACGGTTGCAGCCCGCCATAAAATACAGGGTCGGCCAACCAGGGCACAGGGGCGGCCCACTACAACTCCAAAGGTGGACAACAATTGTGTTGAGGCGCAGGTGCGGGATCTCTCGAAGACTAAGGCTCTTACTAGGGGGTAAGACCCCAATTTTCACCTTCACCACTCCGTGGTGAAGAAGGCCGCTCCAGCGGCAAGTTGAGTCTGTCACCGCCCCCGCGGTGACAAGGGGCCGCCCCTGCGGCACCGACAATCCGCCCCTGCGGATTCGCCACAGATCGTGCCCGATCTGTTTTGTTCGTCTTATCTTCCTTCTATGGATAGAATATTCGATCTTCTATCTTATGGGCCAACTTCTTTATCTTGTTCCTAACCCTAGAACGCCTTTCCATCTATTTTTCCAACCCTTCTCTATATATTCCTGTCTTTTCTTCTTTTTTCTGTTTCTTGCTTACGGTTTTTTCAACCCTCGAGTGCTGCTTCTTGTGATCTTGCTGAATGTGTAAGTTCTTCTCCCCTTTTTCTTCATCATGTTCATGTGTCGCTGCACCTTTCTTCCCTTTTGTTTCTTTCTTCCTTCGTTTTCTCTTTTCTTCTTCTCCAAGAATAAATTTTGATTCTTGATTCTTGTGGAGCGTTCCGTTGATGATCCTTTGATGTTCACAGGCTCCCTTGGTTGAGTTGTGAAGTGTGAATGTGTTGGAAGAGCAAGCTTTGGCCTTGTCGTGATTCTCCTATCATCGAGAAGCCGACATCGGCTTATGTCAGTGTTCCGGCCCCGTGCCTGCACATCCCCGCCCCCGTGGCAAGCCGCCCTTGCGGTTTCTTCTACATTTACTCCTGTTCTTGTGAGTTGCTTCCTTCCTTTCCTCGTTCCTTTCCTTGGCTCTTCTGGTTGTTGTTGACCCTTAGTGTTTTGTAAGACTAGAGTTTGTGAACCTAGCTTGTGTAGATCTCTTAGAGATCATGGAGACTAGAAGTTATAGACTTGTAGCAATCGTTTCGGTTCCTGATGTATGATGCCTTATTGAGCAGGCTTCCCTTTGCTCCTTTCTTGAGGATATTTGAGTGTTTGTTGAGTGTTAAGGTTACCTTCGAGTGAGGTAAGTCCCTTGGACTTACTTAGCTTTATACTGCGTATTGGTTTGATTGTATTGGCTTGTTTGTGTTGTTTATCATGTTATAACTGATAACTGGAATATGATTGACCTTGTTATACCTTAATTGGCCCAAGTGTATTATAACCGGGCGGTTACCGCTTGTCCAATTCAGAATGGGGAAACTGGGAGGTGCTCTTGCGACGAGTTCAACAGGTTACAAAAGGATGCATACGTTCTATTCCTGTTGGTGAAAGGGGACGGAGGCGAGATCGTTGCGACTCTCGTGTAACAACCTTAAGTTGAATTAGTAATTGGATAACATAATGAAAGATAATATCCGGACGGGGTTCCCGTACATTATAAGACGGGATCGGGTTTATGTTTCAATTGTTGTTTCCCTTTTGTTTTGAACTCGGCTGCGAGTCTTTTACGCTTCCTTTTGTTTAAACCTTTGGTTTTATATTGAGTTTTGGTTTTCATTTGTCTGTGTCTTGTTGTAAGATCCGTTATATCGTTGCTACTCTGAGGGTCGGAACCCATTGTGAGGTCCTAGCCCGTAATGCTTCGAGCTCCCAAAACTTGGGGTGTTACAGGGGCGGTGTTCATAATATAGTTGAATCCATATGCAAGTTGGTTGTTCAAAGTGCTTGGATTTATCAAATCCATGTTCAAAACTGAGTTAGATCGAGTTCTCCTTTCACGATAGATTATACAATGTCCGCTGTTTAATCATCACTATTATTTGTTTGAGTAAAATTTTATGGAGATTGTTGTAGGAAACTATATTTTTGATAAATCGATACTTCGATGTTTCATCGAAGTGTGTGTGTGTCATGGTCCTAAAACCTACCCGTAAGTATGACGAGATCGTTCGTCGTATATCTAGTGTCGAATTCACAAGGACTACATTTGAATTGGATGTAGCAATAGACAATTAAGCTAAGTCAAAGAAGAAGAAAAAGAGAGTAAGGGAAGAAAAATATGCTTTTAAAGGTGTTTTTAGATTTATCACAGGCACAAAAGCAAGCATTAATGATAAAGAGAATAAAGAGAGATCAATATAATGAAACAAGTATCCCCACTATAATGAATTAAAATAAAATCATGTATATTAATAATATGAACATTGATTAGTGAATATGCTGGTAACTATCAAAGTAGCATTTCTCATAGACAAACAAAGACCGTGCTTAACCCATCCCGAAGACGCTCTCGCAATTGCAATAGGCATAAGAAAAACCCATAAAGAACATAGAAAACAAGTAAAAACCAAAAAAGTTACGCTCTCATAGAAATCTAGAAAATGTACATAAATTAGAGCTTCTACGATAGTTAGGAATTATCGAAGCATTGGTTAGATATCATCCCAAAACTAGGTTCTTCTCATTCAATTCCAATAAAATAAGCACGCTCTCGCAAAGAACTAACTTTATTTAAATTCCTAAATTAAACACCCCTTCTTTTGAAGGTAAATAAAGGATAAGAATGAAAAACTTAAGAAGAAGCAAATTTCTGTCGATCTCAATTCAACAATTCATATACGAAATCATAATTTAATCCATCATAGAGTTCAACCAATCCTTAGATCAAAAGAGACTTAGCCAGACATACAAAGAAAAGCAAAACAATAGAATAAGAATGAAACTCGCATTAAACTCACTATGTTTTGTTCTAGCACAACGAGGTGAACTTTGGAAGTAAAATGGCAATGGTAATTAAAATCTAAATCTAGTTAGGGTTACAACGGGTGCGGACTAGGGATGATACATGTGTTTATAAAGGGAAGAAAAATGGATCCAAAAAGATATTATTTTATCACAACCGAAGATAAGATCATAAGAGATGGTTTCGTAAATATACAAAGGCGACACGAGCATGACACGGTCATGACACATCCATGACATGAGCAAAGTGCCCGTGTCAACTAGATCTTGGATCTGAGGTGGCACGATCAAGGCGACGAGCATGACATGGGGTAGAAACAGGAATGACACGGTCAAGTTGTCAGTGTGGCTACCCTTGGAAACTTTTGAAATTTTTTGACAATTTAGTAAAACTGACTTTCTTGATGCTCTAGTTAGAACTACTAGAACACGCATACTAATTTCGAAGATCTAAAACTTTGCAGCTGATACAAATGTCAAGTTATAAATAGAAGATTGTCTAAATCAAAATTCTCTCAAATATTGTCATAAATCAACATCCAACTCCAATGGTTTCCACTTGGCTTATCAATCTTCAATCGATCTTCATGTTTTCATGCACTTTCCGACTATAGGGAAGATTGAATCCTCATGATTAGGTATCTTCATACGATTATGCCCCATAATGTAATGTCCGTAATTTCGGTTCCGGAATGAGAGTGGTATTAGTGGCAGTTAGTTGTAGCCACCACCCTTGTGGCCTAGGAGACCCACGGTCGCGGCCATCTAGAGATGCCGCGGTCACGACTAGGTCAGGTCGCGGGTGCGGTGAGTCCATAGGTCGGGATGCCAGTCCCGCCTACTTTCCGACCTTTCGTTCTTAGACCCGACCCTTCGTTCTTGGACCCGACCTTTGGTGACCCTAGTTGCTCTTATGCTAGTGTTGACAGTAAGCTCTTTTCTTCTTCCTCCTCCTCCTCCTCCTCTTCTTCTTCCCCTTCCTTCCTTCACCTCCTTGTATGTGAGCTTTGGAGCCAGAATCACTCATGGTTGTACAATTCTTGTGTTGCCCGTGTTTGATCTCATCTAGGGAGTTGAGTTGTGTATCGATCTAGTGGTAGACGTTTGAGGCTGTGCAAACCAGCCAAGATGCACCGAAGACCCTTTGCGAATCGCTATTGGAGTTTGACTACGGGGGCGGCTCAAGGAGCCGCGGGTGCGCCTTCCTCCATAGAGCCGGGAGAGGGGGGTGAGGGGCTCAAGGTACCACGGGGGGGGGGATCAGTGAGCCACGGGTACGACTCAAGGCACCGCATGTGCGGCCTTCATAGAGCCGCGGGTGTGGCCTCCTTGTTACGGTCGCGCCGTTTCCTCCTTTCCGCGATCGTGCCTTCTCGTTCCGCAGTCGCGCCTTTCCTCCAGTGAGTACTCTAACTCTTAATCTCGTTGAACTTCCTCTTATCCTAGTGTTGTTTAGTGGTAGTATCATGTTAGGTGGACCTAGCTTAACCTAGTGAGAATGCCAATTAGTGGTTGTGGTCCTTAGGTGAATTCTGATGAATGGATGTTGTCTTCAGGCTTGATGGTAGAGGTTTGATATTGTGAGGATCTCGAGACTAGGAGTTGGATTATCCTAGCATGTTGTGGTTATACAATCTTGTAGAGATGATCGAGACTAGAAGTCTGAGGACTTCTAGCATGTTGGATAGTAGTTGATCGTGTATCTTGTTTGACCAGGCATATAGTATCTTCTTGTGGGAAGCTGAGAGCGGTTTATATCGGGTTTATCTTTGAGACAGATAAGCCCCATGCACTTACTTAGTTGGCTTCTATGTATTAGTTTGACCGTGATGGCGGTGTGTGTACCGTTATTTATACCGGACTAGGACGACCTTGTATATTAATTGGCCCAAATGTATGATAATCAGGCGGTGACATCACTACCTAGCTCTTGCGAAAGCTAGGAGGTTCTTTGCGACTAGCCCAGATAGGTAGATGATAAGATGCATCAAACCATTCCTTGCTGGTATACTGGGACAAAGGCGAGTTTCGGCGATTCTTGTGTCAAAACAAGAAGTTGAATTAGTAAATGGAATAACTTAACGAAAGATAATAGACAGCTTGTGTGCGAACATGCTATGTGTTTTATATTACCTTATGTGTGATTATGCCTATTCTGTTATTCTAATATTTTGATTGTTACCTTACAGTTTTAAACCGTCGTTATAGATGCCTTGCAGGTTAGGGATGCTGCCGAGTGATCCGGCGAGTGGGCAGCCGGGGTTCTTGTACATTATAGGATGGGATGGGTTTTCATATTATTGTTGCATGTACATTATTTTTTGTAGAACTTGGTTGGGAGTCTTTTCTTTATTGTATTCATATCATGACTTTTCTGCATTAAATCTATTTTGGGTTTTACTTTTATTTGTGTCTTGTTGTAAGATTCGGTGAAATTGTTGTCACGCTAAGGGTCGGGATTGATAGCATGTATTATAGTCTATATTTTGGGACTTGTTTAGAAGTTTTATTTTCAATAATCTGCGTGTTTGAATGTATATTATGTGATTATATTATCGTTTCATCTACCTTCACGGGAATCGAGGTCTACACCTAGTTTCGTTGTAATCGTAGGTAAAATGGCACATTTTGGATCGAAATGGAGCTAAGGTGCAAACGAGTCATTGGACGTACATTCAGGAGCTTAAAAGAGAACCCGGGAAGCATGGAATTAACAAAGAAGATTTACTTTGGAACAGATTTAAGATATTTCACATTCAGCTGAGATTCACCTCAGTTAGCTACAGTGTCACCTCGACCGAGGTGATCTAGAGGAGCGCCCCGACCGAGGCGAATATCCTGACGCGGCGAGATATATTTTATTTGGCTGAGATCTTTTATTTTTGGAAGGAGAGATCCTATATTTTTGGGCTGGATTTCTAAAAGGAAGATCATATATTTGGGAGATCTATTTTGGAGATAAGATATATTTTATTAGGAAATTATCTTTTTAAGATATTATTATCTTTGAAAGATAATTCTCCTATAAAAAGGGCTGGATTTTCCATAATTTAGCATCATCGCATACTTGAAGATTAAAGAAGCTGCAGTTAGGAAGGATTTTTAGAAGTTTTGAAGGAAGGAAGTTCATAGCTTGTTATAGCTTTTGAGGGGATTTGTAAGACTTTCTTAGATTCCTTTTTGTTTGATTGTCTTGTTGGATTTGTGATCCAAGGAACGTTGATTTGTTTGATATTTGATTCAGTTATTGAAGCCTTGTTCTTAAGGTTTTTGTGTTCAAATATTCATTCTCTTCCTATATATTTGATTATTGCTTTCATGATGATGAGTGGCTAATTTCCTTGTGCGATTCTAGGGTGATTGGTTGAAGGTTGTGGGAAAAAATATGATAGAATAATCTTAATCCTAATAGGACCCTAAAAGTTCGAGTCTTTATCCTTAACCCTAGAACATCTCGTTCAGTCGATGAACATCTCGGCCGGGGTGGAACTTGACTGACCGAGGTGACCTTTTCTGATCCGTAACTGAGAGTTAAGTGTTAGAGTTTGCCAAATCCTATTCTTATTACACCTTTCCTGGTTCAATGCAAGCCTAGGATGAGACTTACCCGGTGATTCCTTAGTTTGTTTATCCAAGATCATAAGTGTAGGTAATAAAGGTTTATCCTTTATTGGGGTTTGAGTGTGCCTTCATTCCATCTTTGTGAGTTAGCCTGAGACTTACCCGTTAAAGGTTGATTCTATTCCCTTATTTGGTGTGTTGGTTTGAGATTATAATTCCTTTCCTTAGTACCTTGAGACTTACCCGGTAATAGGAGCTTTTGGTTTGAAGTTAGTGAGTAGTGAGACTTACCCGGTGATCTATTCCACTTTAGAAACACCTTCCCTTTGCAGAATCTCAGATTTGTCCGCTTATTCTTGAGATCTTGAGTTGGAACCACAACTAGATGCTTTAATCCCTAGAATTTGCATACTCCCTTTAATTGACCTTATTATCATCTTTTTGATTGCTTTAATCGCTTTTGTGGTTACTAGTTAAATAGACGACCTATACTTGCTTAGTTTCACCTAAGTCCCTGATATCGACACCCCGGAATTCTTGCTTTTACTATAATTGATCCGTACACTGCGGGTTCACATCTTTGTTTAAGCATATTTCCTCGGTTATAAATTTAAAGCTTGCACACACCGTTTGGAGCTAACAGGGACCCATTGTGAGTTCCTAGCCCATAGCGCTCCGAGTCCCGCGGATTTGGGGTGTTACACATACATGGTCTTCAACGCATGAAATACGAAACTAACCAAAGTAGACACCATAATATGCAATACGAATACTTTTTACATTAAATGAATGAGAAATTGTATAGTGTGAAGATGAATATGAATGATTCTAACCACTGATATGAAGGGAAAATAGAAGACATCAATGTGTGTGTGATGTAGAAAAAAAGTTAATGTTTTACACAATAGTTTTAAAATTAAAAATACTAATTTAAATATCATTATGGAACTTCTACTAAAAAACAATTTTAATTAATGCATGTTTAACCAAAATGTATTGGAAGCAACTACAATTAAAATGGAAAGTAAATTAGCAAATTTGATCATATGTGGTAGCCATTTGTCCTAAATTGATCTAGAATGAAAAAATATAATTCAAAGAAAAAAACAAACATAGGTGAGTTGGATAACTATGTATATATTAATGTATATCTCTTGTTGTAACTTTGGCCTATTTTTTAAACTTCACGGGAAAAAAATCCAGAAAACACATGAAGTAGCAACAGGTCACACACATGCCTTCTTATCCTCCGAAAACCCAAATACTCATTCATTCATAATAAACCTTAGAAGGGTTTGTACTGTTGAACGAGATTTATCGTAGATAAAAGATATGTTCGGTACGTTGAATGAGATTATTATAGATGAAATTGAAGTTGAAGATTATTTTGAGGATGAAAATTAAAGGAGATGGAAAATATGAATGAAGATGAAAGGGATGAAATTAAAAAAAAAGTTAGTTGGTGTTTGGTGTGAAGGGGATTATTATAGGTGAAATATATGATACTCGCATGAGATGAGAGATTATAATGATATATCTGACAACGAAAACCACAAGGATATCAACTAACGAGCTTTTAAATGAGTATATGATTAAATGCTCTAATTTCATAACATTTTAAACAAGTGAAAATGAAGATCAAAATGCAAGGCACCAAAACATCTCCTACAACCACCAACAAGGAAACAATCATAACAACCATGAATAACATTGTCTTTACTACCCTATTTGACCTCTCATACCAACCAACAAGTGTCCTAAGTTAAACTAATAAGGCTTTATTCACCTTACACAAGCAATGAAACAAGTCAAGTAAAGAACCAACACATATCAAAAGGACAAGTAATGAGGAACCATCATCAACATGTACAAATCCTAAAGTTGGTACTATAGTGGATGGATATATCACTAGATCAAGGCCAAGAGAGCTCCAAGAGAAAGCATTTAACATGATGGTGTCCTTAACATCTAAGGGAGCTTGCATTGAACCATATGTGTCTAAGTTAGCACTTCAAATAACGTCTTTTAACATGATCATTTTATTCCATTCCTAATCGAGAGTGAAGATGATACATTTATTGGTGATTGTCCTAATACATACTAAAAGCTTCCATGCGGTCACTGAAGTCAAGATCAAGAAGGAATTGACTGAAGTCTGAGAGTGAAGAGAAGATCATCAAGAGAAGGTTAAGAGTTCTCGACTAGGCCTAGGTATGCCAATGGCCCCCTCTTCACTTTTGCATTGGATCCCGAAATGATCGCCCGTTGTTGTAAGGAAGATCTTGAAAAAATTCTAGACTAGACCCACACTTTTGACCTAGGAGGTCGGACGACGGCCGTGTGCTCGACCCGCTTGCATTAACGTTTATCTTGCTTCCTTTGTTTCTATCTAATATTTAGTTCGATCTTATCTTAATATAAAATAATATCGAGTAGCTTCGGTCCTATCTTAATAGAAGATATGATCACATGAGATCTAGGGTTTCTTGAGCCTTTTTAGACCCTATAAATAAGGATCTTCGGCCATTATGTTACATATCTCATTTTCCAACATTTTACGAAGCTTTCAGCAATAATTTACAGAGCAGGTTGTACGACCCCCTACCCCGTCGGATGACGGCCTTGATTTTGATCAACAATAATATTTGTCTTCCTATTCAAAGGTATGTGTGAGTAATCCCTCTTTATTCAAGGGTTTAGTAAGCCTGACTTGCCTTGATCTATGATATTGGATTGGTTCTATGTATTGCTTTTATGTGTATGAGTTATGGTAGTATTGTTTATACTATATGCTCCACAAAGGGTGACAACATGACAATCATTCTGACAATATCAATGTACCGCAAGCAACGACCTAACCATAAGTGACAATCAACAAATCTCTGTTTACATAACTCTAGCATACTTGCATTGATTTGTTATTCTCCCTCCAAAGCCTGTTTTTGAATATTCTAAAGCTCAAACCTTTCTTCTCCCTTTTTTGTCATGTTTATAAACTACTCAGTCAGGTAAATTCTCAAAGAGCCGTCGGACGACTACCCTATCTATGTCTAGGGTTTTGCTCCGATTCTCTCTCTAGTTGTTCTCTTACCGTTCTATGGTGTTTTGACCAATTTATGACCCGATCGACCTCCCCCTTGCCGGATGACTTCCTCTGCCAACTTTATGATCCACAAAGGGTGACCTTGGCTCAAAGTGATAATGGAGTCCTCACACCTCAATGTTTTGTTTGATGTGATGAATTATAAACCGTCTTCGGTACGCCGTGACAACATCAATATACTGCAAGCAATGACCTAATTACAAGTGACAATCAACAAATGTCTCTTTACACAACTCTAGCATACTTGTGATATTGTTGAATTTTCAATTGAGATCTAGTGTATGCATGATGTGGCAATCCGGGTTCTGGAATACTTTATCTATATTGATATTTGTTTCTTCCTATTCTCCCTCCAGAACATGTTTTCGAACATTCTATAGCTCAAATCTTTATTCTCCCTTTTTGTCTTGTTTATAAACTAATAAGTTGGGTAACTTCCCAGAGAGACGTCGGACGACCTACCCTATCTAAGTCTAGGGTTTCTCTCCGATTATCTCTTTGGTTGTTTCCAAACTGTTCTATGGTGTTTTGACCAAGTCTTGACCCGATTGACCTCCCCCTATCAAACAACCTCCTTTGTCAACTTTGGTTTTTGACTTCTTCTACTGATTCTTTATATTTGTGTATATTTAGTTTACTTTATTGCTTGGTTTTGGTTTCTTGATTAATTCATCAAAGCGAGATATTGTTGTGTTTGATCCTGACTCTATATACTATAGTGGGTATTGTAAGTAGTTGCGAGACTTGAGGTGAACACTTCAACCCTCCTCAAATTGGCTTTGTTGTAGGGAAAACTTTAAATCGCTTTGACTTATTAATTTTGAAATCTTTTAGTTTTTATCTTTTCATTTTTGTTTGAATGCAAAGAGGAAGAAGTGTCAAGAAGCCCCTTACTCCAACAAACCCAAAACCAGAAAGAATATTACGCCCCAAGCATGTAAGGTTTGTTGTTCTACCTAATCACACGGGAAATATATTCAACCGACAAAGTGCCAATAATCCACCCACCACTATAACCATGACTTCTAATGATGGAATAATCCCCGCTAATGTCGTTGCTACAATCGTTGAAAAGCAACAACAAGATAACAATGCGTAAACTAATTGATGACACCTTAAATAGGTTGAGGATTACACAACAAGATAAAGACGCCGGCGAAGAAGCACATGCTGAAGCTAAAATGGTCAAAGGTGCCATAGAGACAAACACCCCTTACTATGGGTGCATACATGCTCCCTACCCACATCACCCCTATGAGGGGAGTAGTCGCTCCGGAAATTATTACACAAACTTTGATTTAAAAATAGGGGATCAAGCTGCTCTCTTCTCATGCCTTCTCTGGATTGCCTACTAATGACTTGGTGAGACACATGGAAGGATGCTCGAACTTTGGAAGCACCGTCAAAATCCACAACGTCCCACCGGAAACTATAAGGATGATGGCTTTCAAATTCTCCCTTTCCGAAAAGGTTGTTGATTACTTGATTGGTACCGATCTCTCTCCCCAAACTTCATCACAAGATGGTAAGAACTACACAAAACTTTTATGAAATTTTTTTCCCACCACACAAAATTGTTGATTTACGCACTAAGATCACTAGTTTCAAGATGTTTGTAGGTGATACTATTTCTAAGACTTGGGAGATATTTAAGGATCTGGTCCGACAATGCCCATCTCATGGTCAATCTAAGATCATCCTTGTTGAATCATTTTACCAAGGAACAAACAATCCAACCTGATACATGATCGACAATTGCACCGATGAGAGACTTATTGAGATGTATCTTGATGACACTTGGGAGTTCGTTGACCGACTTAGTGATCACGCCAACAAGTTTTTGACCCCAAGAGCGGTTCAGTTAAATTCATTAAAACTACGGCCTTTACCAAATCTAGTAATGACACGAACGATGGTTCCCATTTCCAACTCGTTGGCTGGGATGACCATTATCCCAAATCTGCTCCATCTTGATTGGAATTCTCCACAAGGGACAATCTGACAAAGAAATACTTTTCATGAGAGAATACTACATGGATCCAAATCACAATCTTCGACAACGATTTGACCTCTACTCCAACACTTACAATCCAAGATGGAAGCATGACCCAAACTTCAAGTACAATAACACAACCAACATACAAAACCCCAATTCAGAACTTACTGAGAGAACACTTGAAAACATTTCTCCTCACAAAGGAGAACGCTGCAAAAAATTTTGTTGAATGGGAGCAACACATAGCCAAGAAGTCCCCAAAACTAATCGCTATTGAACAAATCGTTGAGCACCTTAAGGACATTGGAAAACGTCTAGACATGGTGGAGAAAAATATTGTTCACCAATCAAAAAAGGCACAACACCCACAACTAGCATGACAACTTGAGCATATATCAAGAGGGTTATCAAACTGAGTAAACATGTTCCATCTAAAAGACCTTAAATAAGCACTAACTAATTGGGAGGCAATCATATATCATTCTGTGAGTCTCTTTATACTTTTATCTTATTTATTGATTACATTGAGGACAATTCAAGATTTAAAATGTAGGGTGTTAAACAAAATAATTTTTAAATGTTTTCAAAATCCTCCCTTCTTTTTCAACACCACTATTTTCTATTTACGAACACTTTTTCTCATCTTTTTATACTCAGGTTGTTCGACCTTGTCCACCCAAAACTTCTCTAGTATTCATGTTTCTATTTCTATCTTTATCTCTTGTCTATATGGAGCAGGTCGTCTGATGGAGAATAGGAAAGTCGTTTGACCTTTTTGCTCAACTTTGTCCAATATCGCTCCTATTCTATCATCATGCATTTTTTGTTTTGTGCTATCTTATTTTTCAAAAAATATCATTTCTCTCTTTCTGATTCTATACCGGTTGAGGATGCTCAAAACCTCGCTCTCCAACCACCTTATTTACGCCATTGAGTAGTTTGTTTAATGATAAGCAAGTTTGTTTCATGACATAGTTACGAGAGGTTTCTTTTAGTTTTCACAAGAGTTCTTGAACAAATTCTTCCCACCTAATAGAACTGCCGAGATGAGAAGGAAGATATCCTCATTCAAGATGGAAATATTCCCTATCAAAGTTGGGAGAAGTCCAACAACCTTTTGCTAGATTGTCCACATCACGGGGAACCAAAGCTTTGCTTGAGATCTTCTATAAAGGGCTTGATGATGTCAACTAGGACAAGATAAATTCCTTATCTGGAGGTACTTTTGTGGAGATGAATGTTGATGAAGCATCAAACTTCATTGAGAAGAAATCCAAACATTCTTCTCAAAGAAATATGTTCAAGATGAATGATGGAGTGAGTAGAGATGCAAAGGTTGATGCATTGACTAACCCAATCAATAAGCTCAAGAAGTTTCTTGAAGAGAATACCAAAAGAGCTGTGGCAAATATTAATTCTATCCCATACCAATTTTGCTCAAGTGTTGACCACACCATCTCAACATGTGAAAGATATTTAGAAGCATTGAAGAGCATATGTCAAGGGAAGAACAAGCATTCTTTGCCGGAAGAGGTTTTGACAACGAAAGATATCAAAGGATACCACCACAACAAAATCAACAACAAAGGCCTCCTTTTCAACAAAGAGATCAACCTTACATCCCTCCTCGAAAACAAAACATCCAAAAGCCAAGTTTTGAGGTGAAGATCAAGCAATTGATGGCAAAGTTGATAGTGAAGGTGGAAGCTCTTGACAAGGATCAAAACATATTACAGAAGCAATGGGCGTGGTTACAATGAAGTCACCCTAGGGAGACATACAACATGGTCAAAGTGGAAGGTTACAATAAAGTCACCCTAAGAAGTGAAAAAAGGTGGAAGTTCATCAAAGCATTCCTAAGGAAGCATCTCCTTCAAAGGAATCAATGCCTACTCAACAAGATAAAGGGAAATAAAAGATCATAGAAGTGGAAGAAGAACCAAGTGAAGAGGCTAGTAAGGAAGAATTTTAATAAATTCAACTAGCTCAAACTCCTCACAAGCCACCTCCTCCATTCCCTCAAAATGAAGCTAGAGCTACACTTGACAAGTAATTCGGAAAGCTCATGGAGAGGATAAGCAAGCTTTACCACAACATTCTCTTTGTAGAAACTTTGAAAAGTATGCCTTCTTATGACAAGTTCCTTAAAGACATTCTATCTACCAAAAGGAGTCTTGATGAGTTTGAGGAGGTAAAGATGACTAGAGAGTCAACCTATCATACCAACCGCCAAAAAATGACGGTGAAGAGGGAGGATCCGGGAATATTTAACAGTTCGGTTGATCTTGGAAAAGACACACTTGAGGCATTGTGTGACCGTGGAGCAAAGGTGAATGTAATTACTCTATCTCTATGTGAGAGGTTGAACTTGGGAACATTGAAACCAATCAAGATGGTTCTCTTCATGGCGGACATGTTGGCCAAGTTTCCCGTGGGTATATTATAAGATGTACCAATCAAGATTGAAAGATTAATAGTACCGGTTGGCTTTGTGGTACTTGATATAGTAGAGGATGAGAAGATGTCGGTTATCCCAGGAAGACGCTTCATAGCTACCACCAGAACTCTTATTGATGTGAAGAACGGGATATTGTCATTCAATATTGATGATGAACATATCCAATACTTTGTGTATAGCTTCCCAAATCTCCTCGTGAAAGTGAAAATGTGAAGTTCTTATAAGATGAGTTCAAGAGAGAACTTGAGGATACTAGTGATAAAGAACCATTCAACATAGAGGAGTTAAAAGTTGTGAAGATTGAAGTTTAACAAAAAGGATATGACCCTACACCCAAGAAGGTTAAGGTGAAAGATCATTTAAAGCATAGAAGACAAGTCATGACCTTCAAAGATTTGAAGAAATGGGTGAATAAGAAAAAAGTTTGAAAGGATCAAGACAAGCTTACCTCATCAAGCTTAGATCTTGGATAAATAAAGAAAAGAATCTAGGTCGAGCCTGATGATATGATTTAAGAAACTAGTTTAGGCATTCATTTAGATAGTTTATCCCCTTATTCATGCATGGTTTGACATTAGTTTGTGGTATTTATGCTTAATCGAGTTTTATTTCTAGAAAAGACGTCTACACGAGCTTTTGTCGGTTTTGTAGATATTTTGGGAAGCTTCTGGACTTAATCGATACATTTGAGGATCATTCCTCATGGTGGCATGCATCTAGACTCCCAAAGGAGCAAGCTAGAAGCAAAGAAGAACACAAAAGACCTTGTTGGTGCATGCCTTGCACCAACTCATGACTTGGTTATCCAAGGAGGGCTAAACTATAGAAACCACAACCTAGCTGCTAAAACCACGCCCGGTATTTTGGCCCGAGATTCATGTCAGGATAGCCCCGACACTTGTCACGCGATTCCTTTGCCCGACCTTTGCTTTCTTTTGGTGGAGTACTTGAGTTGCTTTGCAGGCTGACTTTAGAACTCTCTCTCCTCTCTTCCTAGCTTCTTCCAAGCCCCTTGTGGGTGTTCTTGGGGGAGATTAGATTACAACATTATTAATCTTACGATCTTGAGTGAGTTTGAGTGGTTTTGAGTGAGAATCTTGTGTAGCTTGCAAGTTGATACCTTGGAGCTGCCTTTGAAGCTTTGTAAGACTGTTGTAAACTTCTATATCAGCTAAGTAACCTTCTTTCATTGTTATTAATCTCATTTTCTTGCCATGGAATGCGTGCATACTTGTATAATGATGTTTGATCTTGAAATGAATATTATTGGCTAAGTAGTTGTGATTTTAGGTCGATGGAATGAAAGTTATGGATTGGATGATGATTGTATGAACTTGAATGTACCTTAGGATGATTTGCATGTTCGAAACCTAACCCCTGACCAAAATCTCGGCCTGTTCCTCTTAAATCTCGGCCGTGGTTTCTTATGATCATCCCGAGATTTTGTTCTGTTGTACCTATATTGATAAATCCGGATGTTAGGATGTAGGTGCGTTTAAATCCTAGTGTTTGGTGAGCCTAATCTAGCTTAGGGTGACCTAATGTTAGCAAACTAATTGAGGAATGAGACTTACCCGGTGATTTCCGCTCTTAGGTATAGAAGATGGTGAACTCTAGGTAGTAGTGAGCCAAAAAAGCCGCTAATGGATTGAGCTTCGTTGCTTAAGACTTACCTTTTCCGAGACTTACCTGATAAGGAGGGGTTTGACCCTTAGGTAGTGGTCGGTTTGTGTAGAATTCCCGTCCTTAGGTTCCTTCAGACTTACCCGGTAATAGGACCTTAGGTTCGAGACTAGTGGAGCATGAGACTTACCCGGTAATTGCTCCCATTAGAGAAACACCCTACTCCGAACAACTGCAACCTATCCTTTGATGTTTAGATGCTTGAATCCAATGCCATAACCGAAATTCTTGATCTCTAGAATCCACACTTCTTTCACTTATCACCTATCTTGTGTTTGTGTGTTTGTTTACTTGTTTCTATTGCATATTTTGTGATCCTTGTTTAATCACCCAAAACCAACCAAAAATGTTGTGTTTTGCATTTCTTTATTCCTTTCTCATCTCTTAGTCTAGATTTGCACTATCCATGACCACTTGAATGATTGAGTTTCTCCTCAGCCCTTGTGTTCGACCTCAAAATACTTTCCTTTCTACGAAACAATCTGTACATTGTGGGTTTCGCTAGGTAGTTTAGGATTTTAGTTCGAGTTTATAAATGTAAAGCTTTTTGTGCTACTAATCCTAGCGTAACAAGTTTTTAGCGCCGTTTCTGGGGACTAGGTCTAGATTAAGTAATTTGTGTTTGATTATTTATAGTGTAGATCTTTCTTGTTACTTTTGATCTTGCTTGTTTGTGTCTATGCATTTTCATGTTTGCCATGGACGGATTGTACTTCCAAGACGGCCTTGACAACATGGAGTACGAGGGATGGATGGAAAGCCAAGATCAAGGACCTCTCCATGATGAGTTTGAGTATTGGGAGGCATTCAATGACTATCATGAGTTCCATGATCAAGCTCACGTGACTATTATGCCTCATGCGGAACCTCACCATCAACCTCATGATGACCGAGTTGAATCATTATTAGAACAAATGTTGAGGAAGATGGATGATCTAGAGAGCACCCTTGCTTCCATTTCGAACACCCACAAAAGTATTTTAACAAGATGAGGTTCACCATGAGGAGATCCAAGAATGTCCCGATTCATCTATGACCATTAGAGAACTTCAAGAAGAGTTGGATTATGTTCGGGAGCAAGTGTGCCTAAGGGATTTGGCCTTGGAGGATGCAAGAAGATTGGTGATAGCATGCATTATAGTCTATGTTTTGGGATTGGTTTGGATGTTTTATCCTCATAAATCTACATGTATGGATGTATATTCTTTGATCATTATGTTGTTTTATTTACCTTTGCAAGAATCGAGGTCTACACCTAGTTTCGTTGTGATTGTAGGGAAAATAGCGCATTTTGGAACGATATGTAGCTAAGGAAGCTAAGGAGTCATTGGAGCTACATTACGGAGCATTGAGGAGCTACAAGAAAGGCTCAGGAACCATGGAAATGAGATGGAAGATTGATTCTGGATCAGATTAGAGAGATTCACATGTAATTGAGATTCACCTCGGGTGGCTACAATGTCAACTCGACCGAGGTGATCGTCAAGACAGGCTGGACCGAGGCGAATAATCCAACGGCCATAAGATCTTAATTTTTGGCTGAGATCTTCTATTTTTAGAAAGTGAATTTCCTATATTTTAGGATGGATTTTCTAGATGAAACCATATTTTTTGGCTGATTTATTTGGAAGATTGGAAGATATTCTAAGGAAGGAAATTGCCTTTAAAGATATTTTATCTTAGGAAGGTGATTCTCCTATATAAAGAGATGGATTTTCTGGAGATTAATTATCTCGGAGTTGTAGTTCTCCAGATCAAAAAGTGGAAGGAAATTTGGAAGGTTGAAGGCTTTGAAGGAAGTTAGCTTTGAAGGAAGGTTGAAGGCTTTGAAGAAAGTTGTAATATTTTCTTAGTTTGTTTTGATTTGTTGCCATTCTGATTGTGATTGAGGAACACAGTTTGTTTGTTTGCTTGTTAGATTGTTTGATTGAGTTATTGAGACCTTTGTGTTAAGGTTTTCTTGTTTGAATATTGATTCGTTTCTTATATATTTGATTATTGTTATCATGATGATTGTTGGCTAAGTTGTTTATGTGATTCTAGGGTGATTGCCTGAAGGTTGTGGGAAAGACGATAAAAGAATGAGCCTTTACCCCAGTGGACCCTGAAAGCTCGAGCCTTTACCTTAACCGACGAACACCTCGGTCAGTCGTAGAACATATCGACCGAGATGGGATACTAACTGAGTGAGGCGAGACCTTTCCTGATCTTTATCTGAGTTGAGGATTCAGTTTGCCAAATCCTATCCTTGTTATACCTTTCCTGGCCCAACGCAAGCCTAGGATGAGACTTACTTGGTGATTTCATTGTTTGTTTACCCAAGATCATGAGTGTAGGTAATAAAGGTTTATCCTTTATTGGGGTTTGAGTGTGCCTTCATCCCATCTTTAAGAGTTATCCTGAGACTTACCCGGTAAAGGTTGATTCTATCCCCTTGGGTTGTGTGTTGGTTTGAGATTATAGTTCCTTTCCTTAGTACCTTGAGACTTACCCGGTGAGAGGATCTTTTGTTTGGGATAGTGAGTAGTGAGACTTACCCGGTGATCTATTCCAACCTTAGAAACACCTTCCCTTTGCAAACCTCAGCTTTGTCCACACTATCTTTTGGCATCTTGAGTCGGAACCACAACTGGATGCTTTAATATATAGAATCCGCATTTTCTTTACCTTGTTATGACATCATCTTTGATATCTTTGCTTTGTTGCTTGTTTTTAATTGACCACCTGAATTACCGATCTTTGTTCCACCATAGTCCTTGTGTTCGACCCTGGATTATTTGTTGTTATTACAATTGATCCGTACACTGCGGGCTCGCATATTGTTTCAGGCTTATATTTTAGGTTATAAATTTAAAGCTATATCGTTCACCACACACACACACATACACGTGTGAGAGCGAACAAGTTTTTGGCGCCGTTGCCGGGGACTTGGTCAAGACCAAGTTCGGTTTCGATTGTCTTTTGGGGTTGCTGTCCTTGTTGCTATTGATTGCTTTACTTGAGTGATTTTGTAGGATCTTTCCTTAGGTTTATGCGAAGAACTCATGCTGGAAAGGAAATTGTTCCTTATGATCCCAAACCAGAAAAGACATACAAAAGAAGATTGAAAGAAGCTAAGATGGCCGATCAAGATAATCGAGATCTTGAAGCCGAATTGAAGGAGGCATTGGAACAACTTTGCCTCAGTAATGAGGAATTGCAGAGAGAGAAAGACGAGACTCGTGCAAGAATTGAAGAGATTCAAGCTGATATGGCCGCTCTACGAGCTCAAATCTTACCTTGACCGGTCGGAGTTGCTCGTCCGAGGCAGGATCCAGCCCTAGTTGCACCGGCCGAGATACACCCACCACCTCGGATGCCGGCCATGGTAGACCGAGGTGATATTTTTGCTGGAGTTCCGCAAACCCTAGGTTAAAGGATGGACCCGAATCAGCAAGTGCGGCATCCAGGAGTTAATCTAGGATATCCAGCTGAGCATGATTATGAACTTCGACCGCAAGTTCTAACCATGATTCGACAATTTCAGTTTGGAGGTTTAGAGAGAGAATCTCCACATCAACATTTACACAATTATTTGATTCTGATGGAGACTTTGAGACCATCAAGAGTGGAGAACAACAATTACAAGTTGAGGCCTTTCTACTTCTCATTGAAAGACAAGGCGCTTGCTTGGTATCAATCTCTTCCAGCTGGAAAAATCAACGCATGGGAAGAGATGACAACAGAGTTTCTTACTAAGTTCTTTCCCCCATCAAATACCGCTGAATTGAGGGGTAAGATCAATGCTTTTGTCATGAAAGAAAAAGAAAGTTTGTCCAAGTCATGGAAAAGGTTCAAGGACCTTTTGTTGGATTGCCCTCATCATGGGATTCCAAAGATTGAGTTGCTGGAGATCTACTTCAAGGGTTTGGATGGAGAGACTCAATTCAAACTCCAATTACTTTCCGCCGGCACTATCATGGATATGTCGATAGACGAAGCTTGGGATTTCATAGAAAAGCAAGCTTTACACATGGAGAAATATTTTCATCAAAGGGTTGAAAATGGAGCAAGGGGAGTTAGCTTTCAGGATACAACATCAAATGCTGCTCAACTCACCTTGCTCAACAATGAAGTCAAGGATTTGAAGGAGCTTTTAGTAGCTCAAACACAGAAGGAGCAAGATGCTGGATACCAAGGAAGAGGAAATTATCAAGGGCCGCGGAACAACAACAATTACAACAACAACAACAACAGGAATCCAATAACAATTGGAGATCAAATCAACAAAATCCCGGTAACCCTTATTCTCATGCTGAAAATGCTCTTAACACCCCTTCTTCTTCTACTCTATTGAGAAGCCAGGAGCCGTCATCAAGCTCGTCCCAGCCACCCAAGGAGAAGTCGGACGCTGTGCTAGAGGCTATATTGATCAAGCTCAACGCTATGAAAACTTCTATGAACTCATTTTCGAAGGAGAAAAAAGCCTTAGAACAACGATTTTTAACAAGCCTAATGAAGCACCAAGAGATCCCGGAAAACTTCCAAGAAGGACAAAGAACAACCCAAAAGGGCAAGTCATGGCCATCACAATATGCAGTGGATTGAAGGCTGTAGATCCAGTACCTCGGTCGGGCCACGATCAGACGAGGAACACCTCGGTCGAGGTGCCAACCGAGATGGAGCCCCAGAAAGCGAAAGAAAGAGCTGAAGATTATGTTCCACCTCCTGCTTATAGACCACCACTCCCGTTCCCTCAGTCAAGGGCGCGGGCACATCTAGACAAGCACTTTGGTAAGTTTCTTGACCTTATGAATGATAGCATGTATTATAGTCTATATTTTGGGATTGGTTTAGACGTTTTTTCTTCATAAATCTGCATATATGGATGTATATTCTTTGATTATATTGTTATTTTGTCTACCATTACGGGAATCGAGGTCTACGCCTAGTTTCATTGTAATTGTAGGGAAAATGGCACGTTTTGGACCGAAATGGAGCTAAGGAAGCTAAGGAGTCATTTGAGCTACATTCTGAAACATTGAAGAGCTATAAGAAGATCTCAAGAATCATGAAAATGATTTAGAGGATTGATTTTGGACCAGATTTGAGATTGTTTAAATTCAGCTGAGATTCACCTCGATCAGCTACAGTACCACCTCGACCGAGGTGATTTTCAGGAGCGTCCTGACCGAGGCGAACACCTTACCGCCGACAAGATCTTTATTTTTGGCTGAGATCCTCTAATTTTGGAAAGAGGATATCACATATTTTTGGCTGGATTTTTGAAAGAAAGATATTATTTTTGGCTGATGTATTTCGAGAGATATGGATATATTTTCTAGGAAATTATCTTTTTAAGATATTTTATCTTTGGAAGATAATTTTCCTATGTATATGGGCTGATTTTCTACAATTCAGCCATCTTCGGATCATCATATGCTTGGAGCATCCTGGAATTTTCAGATCAAAGGTTTTCTAAAGGAAGTTTGAAGGAAGAATTGAAGGAAGTTTTGAAGGTTGAAGTTCAAGGAAGGAAGGAATCAAGTTGAAGTTGGCTTTGAAGGAGTTTGTAAGATCTTCTTAGATTGCTTTTGGTTTTGTTGTCTTTTCTGATTTGTGATTGAGGAACGCTGATTGTTGTTTCATTGAGTTATTGAGACCTTTGTGTTAAGGTTTTCTTGTTTGAATATGGTTTCCTTTGTTATATATTTGACTATTGTTATTAGGATGATTGTTGGCTAAGTTCTTTATGCAATTCTAGGGTGATTGGCTGAAAGTTATGGGAAAGACGATGATAGAATGATTTTAATTCCAACAGGACCTTGAAAGCTCGAGCCTTTACCTTAACCGTAGAACACCTCGGTCAGTCATTGAACATCTCAAGCGGGATATAATATAACTGAACGAGGTGAACCTTTCCTGAACCTTACCTGAGTTAAGAGTTTAAGTTTGCCAAATCCTATCCTTGTTATACCTTTTCTGGTTCAACACAAGCCTAGGATGAGACTTACCCGGTGATTCCTTTATTTGTTTACCCAAGATCATGAGTGTAGGTAATAGAGGTTTGTCCTTTATTGGGGTTTGAGTGTGTCTTCATCCAATCTTTGAGAGTTAGCCTGAGACTTACCTGGTAAAGGTTGATTCTATTTCCTTGGGTGGTGTGTTGGTTTGAGATTATAATTCCTTTCCTTAGTACCTTGAGACTTACCCGGTAAAAGGATCTTTGGTTTGGGATAGTGAGTAGTGAGACTTACCCGGTGATCTATTCCCACCTTTGAAACACCTTCCCTTTGCAAACCTCAGCTTTGTCCACGTTATCCTTTGAGTTCTTCAGTTGGAACCACAACTGGATGCTTTAATCCCTAGAATTTGCATTCCCTTTACTTGACTTTTACATCATTTTTGATTGATTTAATTTGTGGTTAATAGTTATTTGACAACCTGATTACCGTACTTTGTTTCACCATAGTCCCTGTGTTCGACCCTTCGAATTCTTACTTTTATTACAATTGATCCGTACACTGCGGGTTCGCATATTGTTCAAGCATACTTCTTGGGTTATAAATTTTAAAGCTTGCACACACCTTTTGGAGCGAACAAGTTTTTGGCGCCGTTGTCGGGGACTTGGTCTAGACCAAGTTTTGTTTCGGTTGTCTTTCGGGGCTATTGCCCTTGTTGCTTTTGACCACTTTACTTGAGTGGTTTCGCAGGATCTTTCCTTAGGTTTATGCGAAGAACTCGTGCTGGAAAGAAATCGTTCCTTATGATCCCGAACCAGAAAAGACCTACAAGAGAAGATTGAAAGAAGCTAAGATGGCCGATCAAGACAATCTTGATCTTGAAGCCGAATTGAAGGAGGCATTGGAACAGTTGCGCCTCAGTAAGGAAGAATTGCAGCGAGAGAGAGAGAGAGACGAGACTCGCGCAAGCTCAGAGGGAATTGAAGCAGATATGGCCGCTCTAAGGGCCGAGTTTCTACCTCGCCCGATCCCAAATCCTCGACCGAGGCAAGACCCAGTCCTAGTTGCCCCGGCCGAGATACACCCATCACCTCGGATGCCTATCCAAGATGTTCTTTTTGCTGGAGTTCCACAAACCCTAGGACAAAGGATGGACCCAAATTAGCAAATCAGGCGTCCAGGAGTCAACCTAGGTGATCCAGTTGAGCATGATTATGAACTTTGACCGCAAGTTCTAACCATAATTCGACAATATCAATTTGGAGGTTTGGAGAGAGAGTCTCCGCATCAGCATTTGCAAAACTATGAGATTCTGATGGAGACTTTGAGACCTTCAAGAGTGGAGAACAACAACTACAAGTTGAGGCCTTTCTATTTCTCTTTGAAAGACAAGGCGCTTGCTTGGTATCAATCTCTTCCGACCGGAAAAATCAATACTTGGGAAGAGATGACGACGGAGTTTCTCACTAAGTTCTTTCCCCCTTCTAAAACCGCTGAATTGAGGGGAAATATCAATGCTTTTATTATGAAGGACAAGGAAAGCTTGTCTGAGTCATGGGAGAGATTCAAGGATCTTCTGTTGGATTGTCCACATCATGGGATTCCAAAGATCGAATTGCTGGAAATTTACTTCAAGGGTTTGGATGGAGATACTCAATTCAAGCTCCAACTACTTTCCACCAACACATTCATGGATATGCAAATAGATGAAGCTTGGGATTTTATTGAAAAGCAAGCTTTACACATGGAGAAGTACTCCCATCAAGGAAATGAAAATGGAGCAAGGAGAGTTAGCTTCCAAGACACATCATCAAATGGAGCTCAACTCACCTCGCTTAGCAATGAAGTAAAAGCATTGAAGGAGCTTTTAGTAGCTCAAACTAAGAAGGAGCAAGATGGAGGATATCAAGGAAGAAACAACTATCAAGGGCCGCGGAACAACAATTACAACAACAATAGAAACTCTAACAACAATTGGAGATCTAATCAACAAAATTCCGGTAACCCTTATTCTCATGCTAATAATGCTCTTAACGCCCCCTCTTCTTCTTCTACTCCATTGAGAAGCCAAGATCCTGCATTAAGTTCGTCCCAGCCAAAAAAGAAAGATGATGTGCTGGAGGCAATTCTGATCAAGCTCAACGCTATGGAGACATCGATGAATTTATTTTCGAAGGCACAAAAAGCCTTAGAGCAACAATTCTTCAACAAGGCAAATGAAGCGCCAAGAGATCCAGGGAAGCTCCCAGCAGGGACATAGAGTAACCCTAAAAGGCAGATCATGGCTATTACAACACGTAGTGGATTGAAGACTGCAGATCCAGTACCTCGGTCGAGCCACGACCAAACGAACACTTCGGTCGAGGTGCCAACCGAGATGGAGCCCCGAAAGCGAAAGATAAATCTGAAGTTTATGTTCCATCTCCTGCTTATAAACCACCACTTCCATTCCCTCAGTCAGGGGCGAGGGCACATCTAGACAAGCACTTTGGTAAGTTTCTAGACCCTATGAATAAACTACATATTAACATCCCTTTCCTTGATGCCATTCTAGGGATGCCCGTCTATGGGAAGTTTTTGAAAGAGATTCTATCAAGGAAGAGGAAGCTGGAGGATTTTGGGGAAGTAAGGATGACATTATAGTCTTCGGAGCTCATTCAAATCATGAAGGAGAAGATGCCACTTAAATTAAGAGATCCCGGTTCATTTTGCATTCTCATTCAAGTTGGAGATGTAACCTATGATGCATTATGTGATCTAGGAGCCAACGTGAGTATCATCCCGTTGGAGCTTTGTGAGAAAGTCGGACTTGGAGAGCCCAGGCCAGTGAAGATGACGCTATACATGGCGGATCGCTCCATTACCCATCCCGTGGGTATTTTGGAAGACGTTCCCATCAAGTTAAGTAACTTCTACATACCTATAGACTTTGTTGTACTTAACATTCCCGCAGATTATCCCATCCCTATCATTCTCGGGACGCCATTTCTAGCAACTTCGGGTTGCAACGTGGATTGCAAGAACGCCAAATTGAAATTCAACATTAGTGGCGATCATGTGGAGTTTGCATTGCTTGCTGTAATGAAGGGAGAGCCGCTGGAAGATGACATCTTCAACATCTATGATGAAGATGAATCAAGAGAATTGGTGAGCTCTATCCTTATTAACGATCCTCTTGAAAGAGTTCTTAGTTTTAGTTTAATGGAGGAAGGTATAGATGTCTCTTGTGATGTAGATATACGGAGCTTAAAGGCATTGGAAGCAGATCCAGGAGCTAGATTTGATAGACTGATTCAGGAGAAGAAAAGCACGTTAGGTTTCGGTCTCAGTTCTAGTACCTCGACCGAGGCACTTCTCCTGGACCAAGTGAGGTGTTCTTATCTGAAGAACATTTCGGTCACCCACTTCGGACACCGACCGAGACAGCAAGCGAGATGTTGTCAACTGAGGACAACAAACTTTCAGATTCGTTTTCTGAGAGTCACTTATAGTTGATGGAGCACTGGCTTCGCCAAGTTTCTGATGGCAAAGAGCCTTGGTATGCTGATATTGTTAATTACCTTGTTTGTCAGGAAATACCGTCCGGATTGACGTACGCTCAAAGGAAGAAGTTCTACAAGGATGTATGCCATTACTACTGGAATGAACCTATACTGTTCAAGAGAGGTCCGGATGGGATGCTTCGACGATGCATTCCGGAGGATGAAGTTGCTAGTGTCATACGGCATTGCCACTCACTTCCTTGTGGAGGATATATTAGCGCTCACAAGACGTGCGCTAAGGTATTACGTTCTGGTTTCTTTTGGCCTACATTATTTAAGGATGAACATTTATTGTTTTTTGTGATGCATACCAAAGAACAGGAAATCTATCTAGAAGGAACGAGATGGCACTCAACAATATTCAGGAGGTTGAGATTTTTGATGTATGGGGAGTTGATTTCATTGGACCTTTCCCATCATCCGTAGGGAACCTCTACATTCTCTTAGCTGTTGATTACGTCTCTAGATGGGTGGAAGCTATCGCCTCCCCTACTAATGACGCCATGGTGGTTGTGAAGTTCTTCAATCGGACTATCTTTCCACGTTTTTGGACACCACGCATCATCATCAGCGATGGAGGGACACATTTCATCAACCGGAAGTTCAAGGCACTTCTATCGAAGTATGGGGTAACCCACAAGGTAGCAACCCCTTATCACCCTGAAACTAGTGGGCAGGTCGAGATCTCAAATTGTGAAATCAAGGCAATTCTAGAAAAGACCGTCTCTAGGACAAGGAAGGATTGGTCCATGAAGTTGGATGATGCTCTTTGGGCTTATAGGACTGAATTCAAGACTCCCATTGGTACCACCCCTTACAATTTGGTATATGGGAAGTCTTGTCATCTACCCGTTGAGCTGGAGCACAAGGCATATTGGGCAATGAAGTGATTGAATTTCGACATCAAGGAAGCCGGAGAGAAGAGACTTTTAGACATCAATGAGCTGGAGGAGTTGCGCTTAAACGCTTATGAGAATGCCAAAATCTACAAGGAAAGAACGAAGAGATGGCATGACAAGCATATCATTACTAAGGAGCTCAAAGAGAGAGATCTTGTTCTACTCTTCAACTCCTGCCTCTACCTCTTTCCAGGTAAGTTGAAATCTAGATGGATAGGACCTTACATTGTGAAAACTTTTTTTCCCTATGGTGCAGTTGAGATTTGGGGTGAAACAAGCGGAAGCTTTAAGGTCAATGGTCATAGGCTGAAAAAGTACCAACCGGAAGTCCCGGATGAGGAGATTGCACCACTATACCTTGTTTGAGGATGATGTACGGTCTAGCTAGCGACCTTAAACCAAGCGCTTCTTGGGAGGCAACCCAAGGTATTGCTTTCTTTTTCCTTTTCTAGCTTAGTTTTACATAGTTTTCTTCGTTTTGTTTTTGCGTCCTCTAGACAAGAACCACGTACTTTCTAAGGAGGATTACAGCTCAGGAGCTACACTGGAAGGACCGAAGTTCGAGAAATTGAGAAGACGGTGCTTGACTGAGACACATCTCGGTTGCTGTCACAACACCTCGACCGAAGTGTTCTTGGTCAACCGAGGCGACTAGGTCTGACATCCAGTCAAACATATCGGTCCAGTCAGGACTACCTCGACCGAGGTGAAATCAAAATCAGCGAGGGGTATAAAAGGCGAGACGGTTTCTCTCTCTTCACCTTTTCCTTCCTAAGCAAAGACCTCGACGACCCTAACTCTCAAATTCTCAGTTTTTGCCCGTTTTCCACTATTCTTGGCTCGATTACACCGGAGGAAGCAAGAGGATCAGTTTCCAAGGATCAAACAGCAAGGAAAACGCTCCAGAACTGCAAAATCTAGATACTTCGTTCCAAAACCATAACTCATTCTTCTATTGTTGATTTTGCACAGATTTGGCTTTGGTTGCCACTGTTTGTTGTTGAAAAGATATAAGTACCCCTTAGGAAGCCTTTGGTAGTGATTTGGGGGAAAAGAACTTACAGATTTGAGATTTGCAATCGAACAACAGTTCGCCTCGGTCCAGTCGACCATGTCTCGGCCGAGTTGTTCTTCATCCAGAAACATGAGTAATAGATCTAATCGACAATTGGTCTTTAGGGACAGACCTTGTAGTTCCTACCAGTCTTCTCCTCCTTCCGCTTCTCAATTCTCGATTCCAGTGATCCACGAGCGTCACCAAAAAGACTATGATCGTATTTGCGGGCGTCCAATCGTTGCCCCGCGGTTTTTAGATATTTCTGCCTTCGAGTGCCTCCATGTGGCGGAGGACTTGAGAAAGATGATCTCCATGGTAGGGCTGGCGGAGTTCATGGATGTTAGAGCGCCGACTTATCCGGAACTGACTATGGACTTTGTGGCTCAGTTACTTACGTACCGAAGCACAATGGGATCAAGTACTGGCTGCTGAACCCGAATTATGTAGTTCATATGGACCAGTTTAGGGAGATTTTCGGCTTCCCTACCCCGACAGTTTCTGATTTTCCTTCTCGAGCAATTGTTCGGAGTGTTTGGGGCGAGATAACCCACGTGACTGACCACAGTGACAGGTGGAGGCCCGAAGATTCCCCGAAGCGCATCATATTCCATCTTGCTTTCCGCCTTGCTCACAGGATCATTAGTGAGACTCTTCTAGCGCGTACTGAGACGCCCCCGAAGGTCCATTTGGGGGAGCTGCTGAGCTTATTTTGTATGGTCACAGGAGGAGTTCTTGATTTTGTTGCTATGCTTACTGAGGACTTGCACAGGATCAAGGGCAAGTCAAAGGGAGATATCTACTGTGGTGGGTTGGTGACCCACATCGCCACCACTATGGGATTAGACCTATCTGATTGTACACTGGTTGCGGCTGCGAAGCCGCTGGGATTACAGGAGATGATCACGAGACATATTCTCATTCATCGTGGCCTTGGCATGCCTTACGTTGCCATTCCATGGGAGACGACTGTACCACAGGGCATTATGTGGTCATCTCACTTCTCTATCTTTGACCGTCAATATTGGTCTGTTGCCTGGTTTCCCTACATGCAGGATGCCAGAGATGCTGTTGACGATGATGATGATGACGATGGAGGAGCTGCCATGGAGACCGGTACTGATACCGGCAGTCCTAGTGTTCCAGTTGTCGACCTTGATGATGAGGCGACAGAGGAGGAGAGAGCACCACCACCACCGCCACCTCAGCGCAGATCCCGCAGACGTAGAGATCCTGAGGCCCACCGACGGATTGATGAGCTGACTGAGCAGATGATTGACTCTTATGCGGCTATGACGGTAGACATGTCCTAGTGCTTTGATGATGAGCGTAGACACACTGATGGATGGATGCATCAGATAGGGGAGAGCCAGCATTACCAGCGTTGGATGATGGAGGTTCAGTTCCAGCAGATGATGGGCTATCCTTTTGATCCGACCCAACACCTTATATTCCACATCCATCACCGCCAACTGACGAGGATTAGAGCTTCATGGATTTCTTTTCTATATTTATTATGCAGTTCAGCTAGGTCCGGTGAGTATCCTGTTCTTAGACTTATATATCACCCATTGGGACAATGTGTCCCAAGTATGGGGTATTTGGATGTATTTTACTTGACTTATGTGTGTATGTTTGTATGACTCCCTTTGATATTATTGTTTATTTGACTCTATGTGTTTATTTGTCATTACATGCATACACCTCGGATGACGCCAGAACACCTCGACCGAGGTGGGCTTTAACTGAAAGATTTTCGAAATGTTTTGTGCTTCTTCTCTGGATATGACCTCAATGATGATTCTGTTTGCAGAGTGGTTTTGAAATCTTTATATGCTCGAAAGGTTTTATGATATGTTTAAGTTGCAAAATGCTTTGTTTGAAATTCTAGCATGTTTAATACTTTGTTTTTATCAAAATTATGTTGAATTTGAAGGTTGACACCACATGATGAGTTCTATCACATTCTTCATGGGATGATTAAGGCAATTCATTCTCATTCTCTTCTTCTTCTTGACCATGCTTTAGCCCCTCATATACATATTTGCCTCCCTTTACCTATCCTGGAATTTGGAAGCAAGCAAAGAAAAGCAAGCGAAAGTGAAGTTGAGATATTGGTTGAAAGTGTTAGAAAGAAACAATTAGGTTTGGGGAAGTCAATCATGAAGATGAGTAACTTGGCACCATTCACATAGCCGGGTGTTTGTGTCTTGCCAAAGTCGGATTGAGCGATATTCCTAAGGGGTCATGGTATGTGCATCAAGGGTTTGAGGCATCTCGAGAAATTGATGATTGCTGATCTCCTAGGCATCGGTTATTGTGCAACTCTGTCCATGCATCCCAAAAAGCAAAGTAAAAAAAGGTGAAAATAAGAAAAGATTATTGGTGGAAGATGTTGTGATTCAAAGAAAGTGAAGAAAAAATCTATTCCCGGATTCGAGCACCACATACCCCATATGCATCCCAGCCTGACACGTTTCTTGACCTCTTTTGGAAGCCCTTCAGATCTCGAGCCTGATACGTTTCTTGACCTCTTTCCGCCGGCACTATCATGGATATGTCGATAGATGAAGCTTGGGATTTCATAGAAAAGCAAGCTTTACACATGGAGAAATATTCTCATCAAAGGGTTGAAGATGGAGCAAGGGGATTTAGCTTTCAGGATACAACATCAAATGCTGCTCAACTCACCTTGCTCAACAATGAAGTCAAGGCTTTGAAGGAGCTTTTAGTAGCTCAAACACAAAAGGAGCAAGATGTTGGATACCAAGGAAGAGGAAATTATCAAGGGCCACGGAACAACAACAATTACAACAACAACAACAACAGGAATCCAATAACAATTGGAGATCAAATCAACAAAATCCCGGTAACCCTTATTCTCATGCTGAAAATGCTCTTAACACCCCTTCTTCTTCTACTCCATTGAGAAGCCAGGAGCCGTCATCAAGCTCGTCCCAGCCACCCAAGGAGAAGCCAAACGTTGTGCTAGAGGCTATATTGATCAAGCTCAACGCTGTGGAGACTTCTATAAACTCATTTTCGAAGGAGCAAAAAGCCTTAGAACAACGATTTTTAACAAGCCTAATGAAGCACCAAGAGATCCCGAAAAACTTCCAGGAAGGACAAAGAACAACCCAAAAGGGCAAGTCATGGCCATCACAATACGCAGTGGATTGAAGGCTGTAGATCCAGTACCTCGGTCGGGCCACGATCAGACGAGGAACATCTCGGTCGAGGTGCCAACCGAGATGGAGCCCCAGAAAGCGAAAGAAAGAGCTGAAGATTATGTTCCACCTCCTGCTTATAGACCACCACTCCCATTCCCTCAGTCAAGGGCGCGGGCTAATAGGTGATGGAATCACTATCATTTAGGGTAGTTTTTAGAGTCTTTTTATTGCATTAGTGTCGGTTTATGCTACTAACTCCTTGGCCCAGAAGAAGAAGATCAAATGAAGCTAAAGGAGTTATAAGCACTTAGGAGTGAAGATCGATCACAAAGCAAAGCTTCTGCTGCCTTACCGCCCCCGCGGGTCCTTGCAGCCGCCCCTGCGGTGACTTGCCTTGACGAGACGAAGACCAGCTCCCCTGCGCCTCCCACTGCGCCCCGCCTGCGCCTCGCCTTGGGAGCTGGAAGGTGAAGAGTCTATGTCACCGCCCCTGCGTTGGCCGTAAGGCGCCCCTGCGCCTTGACATCAGAAATGTCAAGAAGGCGAAAGGTCACACGTTGAAGTGCATTAAAGATCCGCCCCAGCGGAGTTGTGTAGCCGCCCAGCGGTGCTGAAGAAGCTCAACCGATTCTGCCTAAACCGCCCCTGCGGGTCTTGAAGGCCGCCCCTGCGGTGTAACGCCAGAAGCTTTACTCCGGCTGTTTACACCACCTTTATGGCATTTGAGGTGGCTGTTTTAGGCCGGCTATTTACTCCTAATTAAGTGTCTTTTATAGTATAAATAGTCCATGGCTGATTGCTAGAATCATCCATACTTTTCCCCATAAAATCCATTTTTAGACTTGATTTTTTCCATTGTAATGAGTTGCTAACTCCCTTGCTACATTGGGTTGGTTTGAAGCTTCTTTGTTACTTTGGTTGTAAGTTCTTTTTAATATAAGTTTTTATTCAGTAATGCTTTGTGTTTCCTTGATCTCCATTGTTTAATTGCATGTTAACTATTGCTTGAGATTGATAACCTTAGGTTCTAAAGTGCATGTAAACAACTAGGATTAATAGGTTCCGTGTTCGGGTTTGGGTCTTTAATCTAGTAGCAACTTTAAGTAATAACGGGTTGTAATTACTTAAAGAAAAGGAACACAAATATAAAGATAAGTTTAACGGTTTTAATCTTCTCTTTATACCCCTTAGTCTTTGTTTGAATACTAACTTGTTATTTGTTCTTGTAGGTTTACGGAACTTTAATAAGTTAAGTTGTGTTGATGCCGGTTGGCTCAACACATATGTATGATGGAGACGGGAGATTACTTAAGAATTTATAAAAGGAACGCATCAAAGTAGCAATTGCATGCCTAGAATCAACCTAGTGTAGATTCATCCATTATTGTCTTAATTGTCGCGTTAATCATTTTCATAAGTTTTTGTGCATCAATTCAACCAAACCCCCCCTTTTGTGTCACTTGTTATTATAATCGATAATTGCATCTAAAACACCTTAACTCTCTTGGGTTCGACCCTTACTTAATCACTATACTTGTTCTTAGTGCTAAGTCGGGATTTACTTTTGATTGGGTATAGACGACCTTAGAAATACCTCGAGTCACGGGCACATCTAGACAAGCACTTTGGTAAGTTTCTTGACCTTATGAATAAGCTACATGATAGCATGTATTATAGTCTATATTTTGGGATTGGTTAAGACATTTTATCTTCATAAATCTGCATATATGGATGTATATTCTTTGATTATATTGTTATTTTGTCTACCATTACGGGAATTGAGGTCTACACCTAGTTTCATTGTAATTGTAGGGAAAATGGCACGTTTTGGACCGAAATGGAGCTAAGGAAGCTAAGGAGTCATTTGAGCTACATTCTGAAGCATTGAAGAGCTATAAGAAGATCTCAGGAAGCATGAAAATGATTTAGAGGATTGATTTTGGACCAGATTTGAGATTGTTTATATTCAGCTGAGATTTACCTCGATCACCTACAGTACCACCTCGACCGAGGTGATTTTCAGGAGCGTCCCGACCGAGGCGAACACCTTACCGCCGACAAGATCTTTATTTTTGGCTGAGATCCTCTATTTTTGGAAAGAGGATATCACATATTTTTGGCTGGATTTCTGAAAGGAAGATATTATTTTTGGCTGATATATTTCGAGAGATATGGATATATTTTCTAGGAAATTATCTTTTTAAGATATTTTATCTTTGGAAGATAATTTTCCTATGTATATGGGCTGATTTTCTACAATTCAGCCATCTTCGGATCATCATATGCTTGGAGCATCCTGGAATTTTCAGATCAAAGGTTTTCTAAAGGAAGTTTGAAGGAAGAATTGAAGGAAGTTTTGAAGGTTGAAGTCAAGGAAGGAAGGAATCAAGTTGAAGTTGGCTTTGAAGGAGTTTGTAAGATCTTCTTAGATTGCTTTTGGTTTTGCTGTATTTTCTGATTTGTGATTGAGGAACGCTGATTGTTGTTTCATTGAGTTATTGAGACCTTTGTGTTAAGGTTTTCTTGTTTGAATATTGATTCCTTTCTTATATATTTGACTATTGTTATTAGGATGATTGTTGGCTAAGTTCTTTATGCGATTCTAGGGTGATTGACTGAAAGTTGTGGGAAAGACGATGATAGAATGATTTTAATCCCAACAGGACCCTGAAAGCTCGAACGTTTACCTTAACCGTAGAACACCTCGGTCATTCATTGAACTTCTCAACCGGGATGGCATATAACTGAACGAGGTGAACCTTTCCTGAACCTTACCTGAGTTAAGAGTTTAAGTTTGCCAAATCCTATCCTTATTATACCTTTTCTGGTTCAACACAAGCCTAGGATGAGACTTACCCGGTGATTCCTTTGTTTGTTTACCCAAGATCATGAGTGTAGGTAATAAAGGTTTGTCCTTTATTGGGGTTTGAGTGTGTCTTCATCCAATCTTTGAGAGTTAGCCTGAGACTTACCCGGTAAAGGTTGATTCTATTCCCTTGGGTGGTGTGTTGGTTTGAGATTATAATTCCTTTCCTTAGTACCTTGAGACTTACCCGGTAAAAGGATCGTTGGTTTGGGATAGTGAGTAGTGAGACTTACCCGGTAATCTATTCCCACCTTAGAAACACCTTCCCTTTGCAAACCTCAGCTTTGTCCACGTTATCCTTTGAGATCTGGAGTCGGAACCACAACTGGATGCTTTAATCCCTAGAATCTGCATTCCCTTTACTTGACCTTTACATCATCTTTGATTGCTTTAATTTGTGGTTAATAGTTATTTGACAACCTGATTACCGTACTTTGTTTCACCATAGTCCTTGTGTTCGACCCCTGGAATTCTTGCTTTTATTACAATTGATCTGTACACTGCGGGTTCGCATATTGTTCAAGCATACTTCTTGGGTTATAAATTTTAAAGCTTGCACACACCTTTTGGAGCGAACACTACATATTAACATCCCTTTCATTGATGCTATCCTAGGAATGTCCGTCTATGAGAAGTTTTTGAAGGAGATCTTGTCATGAAAGAGGAAGTTTGAAGACTTTGGTGAAGTACGGATACCCTCTAGATCTTCGGAGCTCATTCAAATCATGAAGGAAAAGATGCCACCTAAGTTGAGTGATCCCGATTCGTTTTGCATTCCCATCCAAGTTAGGGATGTGACTTATGATGCAGTTTGTGATCTAGGAGCTAGTGTGAGCATCATTCCTCTAGCACTTTGTGAGAAGATCGGCCTTGGAGAGCTAAAGCCCGTGAAGATGACGTTATACACGGCGGATCGCTCAATTACCCGTCCCGTTGGTATCTTGGAGGACGTTCCCATCAAATTAGGTAATTTCTCAAACCTATAGACTTTGTTATGCTGGACATTCCCGCAGATTATCCCATCCCTAACATTCTTGGAAGACCATTTCTAGCAACATCGGGTTGCAACGTTGATTGTAAGAACGCCAAGTTGAAATTCAACATTGGTGGCAATCATGTGGAGTTTGTGCTATTGGCTGCAATGAAGGAAGAGCCTTTGGAAGATGATATCTTAAACTGAAGAACCGATAGGTGAAATAAATATATTAAAAGATACTCTAGAAGGGGGGGGGGGTTGAATAGAGTATGAGAACTTTTCGCAAATCCAATCTCAAGGCCTTGAAACTCCTTTCAAGGGCCTTGATGTCGATCTGAGCTCTTTGTGAAATTTTTATTTCAAGGGCTTTGAAACAACTTTCAAGGGCCTTGACTTTGTGCTCCTGTAAAACAAATTTAGTCACAATAGCGAGATATAGTGCAGAATGTAAAAGATCGACACGAGGATATGTTTACGAAGTTCGGCTCTAAATAGCCTACTCTCCGTCCTAGGGTATAACCTTAGGATCTAACTATCTATTATCAGCTTCAAAGATTTCTAGATACAAACTAGAAGAATTCCCCTTCTTCTCTCACTGTAGCCAATGCTACGATCTAGCTCCAACTCTTCACACCTAGCTATAATAGCCTAGTTATTTCGCAGAGTAACACACACTCTAGTATAACACTATTTAGATCTTCCAATGGAGCTCTTGTGTTTTATCTCTCTCTAAGAGGATAAAGCTTTTTAGAAAAAGAGAGAAAGAAAAACAATGAATCATGTTTGGGTTGCTTGAAGACGTAAAGATGTTTTCGTGTAAGCGTCTGTGTTTCCTTCTTCAATCATCGTCTTTATTTATACTCTTCTATGGAGAGGTCTTCTAGTCGTTGGAGAAATGACCGTTTGAAGATGAATCTTCTTCTCCATGAAGATCGCTTCCTATTTTGAGATGAGGTAGACGTTATAGATCTTCATCTCCTGAGAACACGTTGATTTCTTAGCTCCTTAATCTTCTCGTTTTCTATTGAACCGAACGAGAAGGAATCTTGATGCTTTTTGGTTTTAGAAAATCTTCTGAAAGATCTTCTAATCTTCGGTTGAAAAAGATCTTCACTGAAATCTTTCTGTTGAGCAAATCGTTCGTGGAAAATCTTCTTTGTAATTTGAATCCTTGTTTCGTGCAACTATATTCATTCAAGGCCTTTGAGATTGTCCCTTTGTATAACACTATCTTCCTTGTGTCCTTTAAGATAAATCTTTCAAGGCCCTTGAAGTCCATATCAATGCCTTTGAAATCTTCGATAATTCCTGCACTGAATTCAAACCAACCAAGCATCTAGAGAATATAATCAATACATTGTTAGTGTATCAAACTACTACATTTGTGTTTAAATCTTCCATCATCAACACCTGTAAAACATTATAAACAAGGTGGAGTTTTCATCAACATCTATGATGAAGAAGATTCTCGAGAATTGGTGAGCTCTATCCTTATTAAAGATCCTCTTGAGAAATTTTTGAGTTTTAGTTTGATGGAGGAAGGTATAGATGTTTTGTGTGATGCAGATGTGCGAAATTTGGAAACATTAGAAGCAGATCTAGGAGCTAGATTTGATAAACTGATTCAGGAGAAGAAAATCACATTAGGTTTCGGTCACCGAGACCGTTTCTGGAGCAAGCGAGGTGATCTTATGTGAAGAACACCTCGGTCACCCATCTCGAACCACGACCGAGACAGTAGGCGAGATGAAGTCAACTGAGACTTACGTTAGTCCAACACTTTGATCTAAGTCCTCTTCACTGGAGAAAGAAGGTACAGATCCACTAACGAGCGCTAAAATCCTAGGTCGTTGTATTTTAGCTTAGGTCAAAGTAGAAGTCCTAAAGTTACACTAACAAGTTTTTGTATAGCGTAAGTAAGGGTCGAACCCAAGAGAGTTAAGTTTATGTTTCGATTAGATTCAATTATTGATATTGTAACCAAGTAAGGGGGGGGGGTTTGGATTAGAATATAGCAAGACAAAGGTATAAGAAACAAGTAAAGATGTGAATAGATTGTTGAGAAACGGACTACACTAGGTTGAATCTTAGCATGCAATGCTCTACTTTGGTTGGTTCCTTTTATAAGTATTTTAGCAATGTTCTCGTCTTGATCATATATATGTGTTGAGCCAACCGGCATCAACACAACTTAACAAGTTGATGTTCCGTAAACCTACAAGAACAAGTCACAAGTTAGCTTTCAAACAAAGACAAAGAGATATAAAGAGAAGAATAAAACCATTAGACTTTTCTTTATATTTGTATTCCTTTTCCTTTAAGTAATCACAACCAGCTTTTAGCTAAAGGTTTTCTACTAGATTAAAGACCCGAACATGGAATCTATTAATCCTAGCTCTTTGCATGACATTAAACACTAAGATGATCAAGCTAAATGGTAAGAAACATGCAATTTGATAAGTAAAGCACAAGGAATACAAAACATATACTGAATAATACTTATATTAACAAGGACTTACAACCAAAGTAGCAATGCAGCTTCAAAACAACCTAAGGTAGCAAGGAGATTAGAAGCTCATTACACAAAGGAAGCAATGGAAAATAGAGAGAATAATGGGAAAATGGTGGATGATTCTAGCAATCAGCATGGACCTATTTATACTAGAATTGACACTAAATGGGATTAAATGGCCGGCCTAAACAGCCACCTTTAATGCCATAAAGGTGGTGCAAACAACTGGAGTAAAGTCTCTGACGCTAAACCGCAAGGGCGGCCTTCAGAGCCGCAGGGGCGGTTTAGGCCAAAACGCTTGGTGTTCTTCGTGGCCGCAGGGGCGGCCTGGCAATTCCGCAGGGGTGGATCTTTAATGTTCTTCAAACGTCTGACTCTTCATCTTTATGTCGCTTCTGATGTTGAGCCGCAAGTGTGGCCCAATGTCACCGCAAGGGTGGTGACACTGGCTCTTCGGCTTCACAGCTCCACAGGTTGGTCCGCAGGCAGAGGTGCAGGGGCGCCGGCTTCACTTCTTCAAGGTAAGTCACCGCAGGGGCACCCAGGATTGGCGCAGGGGCGGTGACAGTCTTTGTTCCGGACGCTGGCGAAGTCGTAGGCTGCGTTCCGGAGTGTAGTGTCACCCGCAGGGACGGTGACACTGCACCGCAGGGGCCGTGTGGCACCAGAAGCTTGTCTTCGTGAATGGTCTTCAACTCCCAATTGCTTCTAACTTCTTTTTATGCTTCTTTTAGACTTCTTCTTCTGGATTTAGAAGTTTGTAGCACAAACCGACTCTAATACAATAAATAGACTCTAAAAGCTAACCTAAATGATAGTGATTCCATCACCTATCAAACTCCCCCATAATTAGATCTTTTACTCGTCCCGAGTAACACATGACAATAGTTCAGATTCAAAAGCCTCAAGAAGCATGGTGTACAGACATAGATAATGGAAACAAGAGAAAAAACAAGAAAGAAAGAAGGAAAAGGAAGAGATAGTGAGAAGAAATTGAGAAAGCTACCATCCTTATTGCTCCAAGAGTGACCTACCCGGACAACCTCCTTATGACTCCCCTTCTTATGCCGCCAAACGTCGGAAGGAGCACCTATACTCGGTGTCCCTCATTTTGCCAAGGCACCCTTTCGGGTTTTCACCTTGCCACTCTTCTTCTTTTCTTGATGATCTCACTAATTCCTCACATCCCTCAAGTCCATTTTTGCACCAACCTAATGGTGGTCGGACTACCTTCTTTTTGCCTAAACCGCCCTTTCGGGTTTTTGGTTTATCCAAGGATTTTTCATGCTTTATTTTCGTTTCTTTGGATTTTTTCTCTTTTTTTAACTGAATAAAAAACTGAATTACAACTCATAAAAACTCAAAACAAACACAACTCAAACAACTCAAGAACTATACATGCAAGATATATTCCCTCCCCCATACTGGAAACACACTTTGCCCTCAAAGTAGAAATGAAAGCAAAGACTAATGGTGGAGAAGCGAAAGAGATGATACCCACTAGTGGGATGGTCCGGCTGGACCATCCGGACCTTCCTCTGGGGGATATGGGAAGTGGTGGAAGAAGTGCTCCTGCCGGCGCTAGATCTCATCGATGCGGGACTGCTGAGAACCCATCCGACTGCCAAATGAATTCTCAAAGTTGGCTTGCCAAGCCAACTGCTGAGCCTCGATTTGCTGCTGTTGGGCCGCCTGCCAAGCATCCTGCCTCCGGTCAAACAGGGTAGTCATGCTGGTGGCAAAGTTGGACTGCCAGGTCTGCTGCTGCTCCAGCATGGTCCGCTGATACTCGGTCTACCAAGCCTAGTGCTGAGTGGTTGTTAGCATGAAATATTGTGATATTTTAGGCACGTTTTCTAAGTGTATTTCATCCATATTAGTATTCATTGATAAAGCATTGCAGCAATTGTGAGTTAGTTTATCTATATTGTCGATATAGAGGTCTACATAAGCTTTGTGTTGATTGTAGGCGAATAAAAGCTAAAACCGAACGGAATAAGGGAGAATGAAGATGGATTGAGCATGTCCAAGGAATGAGGACACCACAAAGGAGCTAAGGAAGATGCTAGGATGAAGAATAACACAAAACAAAGGAGAATTACGAGCAATCTACATTCCACGCTCTAAAATACGGCCGTATTGGAGTCCACGCTCTAAACCACGGCCGTGGAACTTTGGCAACACAAGCGTGGAGCATTCCAGAGGGTTACACGGCCGTGGAAGTTGTGAAGCACCGTGATGAAATTCCACGCTCTAAACCACGCTCTAAACCACGGGCGTGGAATCCTATGGAACCGTGATTTAGGCGATCTTTTAACATACAAATTAAAGTCACGATCTTTTACACAATGGGCTGGACACTTATTATATCTTGCCCTATAAAAGGACGGAAAGAGAGAGATTCCGTCACCTTCGCTTACGCCTCCGCTTAGACTTCGCCTACGCTTATTGCACGTGCCTAGGATTTCAAGTTGGACGTGTAGAGATTGCTATTTCGCAACGGAGATTTGCGAAAGACTTGGAGATCTGGAAGTTACGCTTTGTCCTTAGGTTTGATTAGAAGATGGATTGACATCCCGTTCTTCATTCTTATCAAGGATTGTGATTGGTTTGTGTTATTCCAAATCTGGTATACATCATTACTTTGTTTGTAGATTTGAGATTGATTTGAGATTTATTCAAGGTTTTCGAAGGTTTTCATCTTTCATTCTTTTAAATCTTGAATTTGATATCATAATGACTGTTGTTGGCTAAAACCCTTTAGAAATTCTAAGGTGAAGTGTTGATAGTTGTGGCTTAGATGATGATAGATCGATCGTAAACAGATTGGACCTTGAGAGTTAGAGAGAATCACCGACGAAGCCAGAATCACGGTGTGTTCTTGAGTTCCACGGCCGTGGAATCTCAAGATTCACCCGTAATTTCCCTTCGTTTACGAACCTTTCTTTTACTTTAATCCAAAGCTAAAGATTTGCTTTCACTTAGTCTTGGCTTACCTTTTCTAGATGGTAGTGAAGCCTCAACAACCTCTACTTCGATTTCGAGTGTCACAACCTTAATCGGTTTAGTTAGTCTTGATCCTTGGGTTACAAGTTTGGGTATTTGATATTAATTCTTGTATTTAGATCCTTTCTATACTAAAGCCTCAACAACCTTTATAGAGAATATCTTTAGATAAGTCATATAAAGCCTTGGAACTTCACCGTACATTGCTTTGCATTAGTATACCTTTGCATCTCTTAACTCTGTCCTTATATCTTTAGTATATCTTGAATCGATTGCCACAGCTGGATTCCTGGATCTTTAGGATTGTTGTTTTCCTGATATTTACAAAATCTCATACATTTACTTGCTTGACAATTCTATAATTGGATTTAACCCCCCAAATCCCTGTGTTCGATACTCTGGAATTCTTGCTTAACTACGTCGATCCGTACACTGCGGGTTCACTTGCTTGATTTCTAGTTTTATAAATTTAAGACTTATTTGCACGCACGCTAAGTGGCGAACAAGTTTTTGGCGCCGTTGCCGGGGATTTGGTTTAGGCCGAATTCGGTTATCGGTTGTCAAGCTTGGGAGCTTCTCCGTTGTTATTTGATATCTTTTCGAGTGTATGCGCAGGTCTAGGAATAACGAAGACCTCTTACCTCTTGATCAAGAGCTTGAGAGGACTTTGAGGAGAAAGCTTAAGGAAAGAAAGATGGCTGAAGAAAGAGAACGTGATTACCAAACGGAGTTGGCGGAAAAGGAAGCTCAACTCCAATGGAGTGAGAAGACTCGCAGGGAAGAAATGGATCGTCATCAAACGAAGGTTGATGATCTATCGGACATGATGTTCCAAATGAGGTTGGAAATAAACAACCTCAAGGAGAAAAAGAGAAGAAGGAGACCGGGAAGATCGGTTAGAGCCAACTCATCCAATGAGGATAGCGACTCCTCCATGCCACCACTAGAGGAAATTGATCCAACGATCAATGTGAACCTGTTCTTTCCACGGCCAGCTGCCAATCGCCGTGTTCCAGCTAGAGGTGCGAGAGTCGAACGTGTAGATGAGGAGCCAAGAACTCTTGGCCAAAGGATGGATCCAACGCAGCAACCACGCCGTTTGGGTGTGAACTTTGATGCTGATGATGCACAAGGGTTTAGCTTCAACCCGCAAGTTATTACCATTGTCTGCCAAAATCAATTTGGGGGAACAAGCGCTGAATCTCCATATCAACATCTACAAAATTTTGAGATCATGATGGAGACAATGAAGCCAAAGAATGCAACTACCAACAGCTATAAGCTCAAGCCTTTCTTTTTCTCTTCGAAAGGGAAAGCATTGTCTTGGTATCAAGCTCTTCCAAGTGGGAAACTTGAAACATGGGAGGATCTTTCTTCGGAATTCCTCACTAAGTTCTTTCCGCCATCCAAAACGGCGGAGTTGAGAGGTAAGATTAATGCATTTTCTATGAGATCTAACGAAAGTTTGTTTCAATCTTGGGAAAGATTTCAGGATTTGCTATTGGATTGCCCACATCATGGCATATCCAAATTGGCTCTATTGGAGATATACTATAAGGGGCTGGATATGGAGACACAATTCAAGCTTCAATCCCTTTCATGTGGTACATTCATGGACATGAGGGAAGATGACGCTTGGGACTTCATTGAGAAGCAAGTGCGAGTTGTTGAGAAGTATTCTCATCGGAAAGTGGAGGCGAATCATGTGGATCAAGGAGCAAAGCTATCACAAGCGGCTCAAACTCAAATCTTTTCTCTCAATACGGAGATTAAAGAGTTGAAGGAAGCCATCAAAACCAACTTTCCAAAGCAAAAGGAACAAGATGTAGGTTATTTGGGCAACAACAATAACCACAACGGGAATGAGAATACAAACTGCAACAACCAGAACAACAACCGGAACAATTGGAACAACAACAACAACAACCAGAACAACAATTGGAACAACAATAGGGGTTCAAACAACAACAATTGGTGCCCCAATCAACAAAATTCCGGTAATTCTTATTCCAATTCAGGAAATTCACTAACTCCACCTTCCTCTTCTTCCACTCCTTTGAAAAGCCAGGGGCAAACATCTAATGGTGGAAGTACTTCGGGGAAAGAGAAGCCCGATCCCATGTTGGAGACAATTTTGGGCAAGCTTCAAGGATTGGAGACTCGCATCATCAAGGTTGATGATCACATAACTAAGGTTGATAAAACCCAAAAGGTTTTAGAAAACCAAATGTTTAGCCATGCGGAGGAAGTTCCTAGGAATCAAGGGAAACTTCCAGAAAAGACGGAGGACAACCCAAAAGGAAGGGTGATGGCAATCACAACTAGGAGCGGAGTAACAACTACCGACCCGCAGCCTAAGTTTGTAGAAGTCCCCGTTGAGAAGGACAAAGAAAAGGGGAAGGATAAGGAAGATGTCTATGTTCCTCCTCCAGCTTACAAACCTCCCCTACCGTTCCCGCAATCTAGAGCAAGAGCGCGTCTAGATAAGCAATTCGGTAAGTTTATTGAACTCATGAGCAAACTGCATATTAATATACCTTTCATTGATGCAATTGTAGGTATGCCAGCTTATGGAAAGTTCCTAAAGGAGATCATCTCTAACAAGAGAAAGCTAGAGGATTTTGGAGAGGTTAAGATGAGTTCGGATTCATCGGATCTCATCAAAACCATGAAAGAGAAGATGCCCCCAAAGCTAAAGGATCCGGGGTCATTTTGTATTCCCATAGGAGTGGGAGATGTCACATATGATGCATTATGTGATTTGGGAGCAAGCGTGAGCATCATCCCACTTGCCTTATGCAGGAAGATCGGTTTAGGCGATCCTAAACCGGTAAAGATGACGTTATACATGGTGGATCGTTCCATAACTCGTCCCGTCGGTATAGTTGAAGACGTCCCGGTCAAGCTTGGTAAGTTCTATGTTCCTATAGACTTTGTTGTGCTTGACATTCCTGTAGATAGTCCGGTCCCGATCATTCTCGGAAGACCGTTTCTTGCAACATCTGGCTGCATAGTCGATTGCAAGAATGCTAGACTCGCCTTTGACATAGGAGAAGAGAAGGTAGAGTTCGTTCTTTCCACTTTAGTGAAGGAACCAGCCTTCGATGAGGATATATTCAATATCCAAGACGAAGAGCTATCTAGAGAGGAGGTAAGTTCTATTCTCTTTAAAGATCCCTTGCAAAAAGTTCTTTCTATGAGCATAATGGATATAGGGGAAGAAGAGGAGTACAATAAGGCAATTGAAGCCTTAGAAACACAAGAAGAAGTATGTGAAGAAGAGTTCGAGAAACTCCACGATGAGGCAGAAAACGTACGGATCCACGGTCAGACGGCCTATTCCACGGCCGTGGATTTCACTAACAAAAGCGTGGAGCACTCCAGAGAGTTACACTGTTGTGGAGGAAACAGAGGCCCCGTATTTACTTTCCACGCCCAAAATCACAGCCGTGGAGAAGGCAGGGGTGCCGTAATTTTGGGTGAACTCGAAGGAAATTGTGTCTCTTCCACAACTTCTTTTGATTCTTCTCCAACACCTTCTACATCCTTAGACACTTCTAAGGAAGCATCGGATGCTCCTCAAGAGCCATTTGAAACTCCGATAGGGATGGAATTGAAGCCACTTCCTATACATCTAAGGTACGCATTTCTTGTACCTAATTCTACCTTTCCGGTAATTGTTAGTTCCGACTTAAGCATAGATGAACATAGTAAGCTTATGGTTGTCCTTAAGAAACATAGGAAAGCCTTAGGTTATACTATAGAGGATTTAGTTGGAATCAAACCTTCCCTATGCATGCATAAGATCTTAATGGAAGAGGACTTTAGAACTTCGCGACAACCTCAAAGGCGGTTGAATCCGACCATGAAGGAGGTTGTCAAGAAGGAAATTCTTAAACTACTTGATGCAGGTATCATCTATCCTTTCTCCGATAGCAAGTGGGTGAGTCCCGTACAAGTGGTTCCGAAGAAGGGAGGAATGACGGTCATCACCAACAAAAACAATGAACTCATTCCTACACGAACCGTAACAGGATGGCGGATGTGTATAGACTACCGCAAGCTAAACAACGCGACGAGGAAGGATCACTTCCCACTACCCTTCATCGATCAAATGCTTGAAAGGTTAGCACAACATTCACACTTTTTCTATCTTGACGGTTATAGTGGTTTCTTTCAGCTTCCGATACACCCGGATGATCAAGAGAAGACCACATTCACGTGCCCGTGGGGTACGTTTGCCTATAGGAGGATGCTGTTCGGGCTTTGCAACCCCCCAGCCACCTTTCAAAGGTGCATGATGGCCATATTCTCGGAATATATAGAGGAAATCATGGAGGTCTTTATGGATGACTTCTCTGTTTATGGTTCCTCTTTTGACAATTGTCTTTCTAACCTTGCTCTTGTATTACAAAGATGTAAAGACACTAACCTAGTTCTTAATTAGGAAAAGTGTCAATTTATGGTGAAAAAAGGCATTGTATTAGGACACCTAATCTCTAGTAGAGGGAATGAAGTGGATAAAGCTAAGATTGAGACAATAGAGAAGCTTCCTCCCCCAACTTCGGTGAAAGGGATAAGAAGTTTTCTAGGACATGCTGGATTTTATAGGCGTTTCATAAAGGATTTCTCTAAGATATCAAAGCCTCTAACTAATCTATTGATGAAGGATGTAGTTTTTGAGTTTTCGCAGGAATGCTTAGATGCGTTTAATATGATTCGGGAAGCTCTAATCTCAGCCCCGATTATCCAACCTCCGGATTGGAATCTTCCCTTTGAGGTTATGTTTGACGCAAGTGACGTAGATATAGGAGCTGTCCTTGGGCAAAAGAAGGAAGGACGAACCCATGCTATCTACTATGCTAGCAAGACGCTAGATGAAGCGCAGCTCAACTACGCCACTACCGAAAAGGAATTCTTAGCTATTGTATATGCAATTGACAAATTTCGCTCTTATCTTGTAGGTGCAAAGGTGATTGTATACACGGATCATGCTGCGATCCGGTATCTCCTTGCAAAGAAGGATGCGAAGCCAAGGCTAATTAGATGGATTCTTCTCCTACAAGAATTCGATCTAGAGATCCGCGACAAGAAGGGTTAGGAAAATTCTGTTGCGGATCATTTGAGTCGTCTAACACATCTAGAGGACGACCATCTACCTATAGATGACTCCTTTCCGGACGAGCATTTACACATCATAGAGGAGTGCATCGATGTGATCACCAAAGGTAACGAACCATGGTTTGCTGATTTTGTTTACTATTTGGTTTGTCAGGAATTACCGCCCGGATTATCCTACGCACAAAGAAAGAAGTTCTTTAAGGATGTTCGAGAATACTTTTGGAATGAACCTCTCCCCTTTAAGAGAGGTCCGGATGGCATTATTCGGCGATGTGTGCCGGAAGATGAGATGCAAAGTGTCATCCGCCATTGTCATGCACTACCTTGTGGAGGACACACTAGTTCGAACAAGACTAGCGCTAAGGTATTGTAATCTGGATTCTTTTGACCTACTCTATTTAAAGATGTGCAAACCTTTGTTTCCTGCTGCGATGCTTGTCAAAGAACAGGAAATATATCTAGGAGGAATGAGATGCCTCTCAACAACATCCAAGAGGTGGAGATCTTTGACGTTTGGGGAGTAGACTTCATGGGACCTTTCCCATCATCTTGTGGGAACCAATACATACTTTTAGCGGTTGATTATGTTTCGAGATGGGTTGAAGCAATTGCCTCTCCCACAAATGATGTCATGGTAGTGGTTAAGTTCTTTAACAAGACCATCTTCCCACGATTTGGGACACCGCGGACTATCATTAGTGATGGAGGTTCTCACTTCATTGCCCGGCGTTTCGAAGCTCTTTTAGCTAAGTATGGGGTGACTCACAAGATCGCCACCCTTATCATCCACAAACAAGTGGACAAGTGGAGATCTCAAACCGGGAGATCAAAGGAATCTTAGAGAAGACGGTTTCAAGGACTAGGAAGGATTGGTCTTTGAAGCTAGATGATGCATTGTGGGCTTACCGGACTGCTTATAAGACTCCCATCGGAACTGCGCCATACAACCTTGTGTATGGGAAGTCTTGCCATTTACCGGTAGAGTTGGAGCACAAAGCGTATTGGGCAATAAAGTGGTTGAACTTCAGCATGAAAGAAGCGGGAGAGAAGCGTCTCTTGGACATTAATGAGCTTGAAGAACTCCGCTTGAATGCCTACGAAAACGCCAAGATATATAAAGAAAGAGCGAAGCGTTGGCATGATAAGCATATCATCCCAAAGGACCTCAAAGAAGGAGATTAAGTTCTCCTCTTTAATTCAAGGCTTCGTCTCTTTCCAGGTAAGCTTAAATCTCGTTGGACTGGACCTTTTCTAATCAAACGTGTTTTTCCCCATGGTGCAGTTGAAGTATGGGGTGAAAAGGGCGGAAGTTTTAAGGTTTAACGGTCAACGACTCAAGAAGTATACACCGGAACTCCAAGCTGAAGAGTTCGCGCCCACCGCACTCGAATAAGTGCGAATATGGTCTAGCTACGGACCTTAAACAAAGCGCTTCTTGGGAGGCAACCCAAGGTATTGCATTCACATTCTTGTTTTTGATTCATAGTTTAGAATAGTATAGACATTTTGCTTTGTTTTGCCTTCGATGCCTTCCCGTATGTTCGTGTTTTTGGATGTAGGAACAGTGGAAAAGAAAGGGGAAAGGAAAAGTTTGAAAAAAATTGACGAAACTTGGACTTTGAGACATTACAGAGAGTTCCATGGCCGTGACAGCTATAGTGACCGTAATTTTCAAAAGCCTAAGAAAAATCACCAAAACCACGGTTCCGTACATTTCCACGGCCGTGGAACCCCCCGATAGACCGTGATTTTCAAAAATTTTTACGGCCACTATAAAAACCACGTTTCTTCACAAACACCACAAGAAAACCCAAAAACCACGCCCTCTTTCGCCGAATCCTTTCCCCATCTCTCAATTCCTCATTCGTTAATCGTTTTTAACGATTCTTTGGCCAAAACCGAAGCAAATCCAATCACCAACAAGATCCAAGTAACAATTCGAGCGGCAAATCACCGGAGAAGACGGAATTCGGATTCCAAAATCCAAAAACCTAGGTTTTTCGTTCTTTCCTTCTCTTTGTCGATCCGGCTTCGTTTTTGCTAGAATTTTTAGGAGAACTGATTAGAATTGGACGGAAATTAGTCTAGGGCTGCTTGTTGTTGAGTTTGGTGTGAATTTGCTGAGTTTTGAGAATTTTCGAGACGAACCACGGTCTCTAGACATTCCACGGCCGTGGAACCTGAAGAACAGGCCGTGGTTTTCAACAGAAAATGGATTTTGTGAGGAGAGTGTCGAATAGAAATAAGGATAAGAAAAGGAAAGGCAACCCCTCTTCCTCTTCTAGTGCACCACCAGCTGAGCCTCCATCACCTCCATCATCACCATCACCACCTCCCCCTAGGATTCCCACTATCCATGAGGATCATCTAGATGCCTTAGAGAGGATCCATAAGAGGACGGTCATAGGACCTAGATACTTACTGCTTGAGGAGCTAGAGCCCTTGCATGTGATAGGGGATCTCACATGGCTATTGGATAGAGCCGGTTTAGTCATCTTCTCCGCTATTCAGGAAGATGCTTATGAGGAGATTACTAGGGAGTTTGTAGTTTCCTTTTAGCACAGTCACGTTGACAGGACAGTTTCTTTCCGGCTGATGGAGAGAAACTATGATTTCTCTATTAGAGAGTTTGGAGCCTTCTTTGGGTTCCAGGAGACCTTTAATGGTCGATTTCCCAGTGGCGTGTACGCCAAGGATTTCTGGGAGGAGATTGCTATGATATACGCCAGCAAGGACCGCTGGCAACCTGCCGATACCAAGGCTAAGTTGATCTACCACTTAGCCTTGAAGATTGCCCATAGAGTGCTTTCTAAGTGTCTCTTCCCTAGGACGGAGACACCTCAGAAGATTAAGACAAACAAGCTGTTTCTTCTTTATAGTATGTTGTACGGCAGGCCAGCTGATTGTGCCACCCTCTTAGCTGCTACTATGAGCAAGCAAAAGAATAAGAGGGCAGGCAACATTGGATACGGTGGGATGGTCACCCACCTTGCTAGACAGTTAGGGGTAGACTTCTCCGCTTGCACCCGCATTGCAGCTAGACCACTAGGACTTCAGGGCCTCATGACTAGAGGCCTCATCTTCCCCACACATAGAGGTCCACCGTATGCTGCTATGCCTTGGGAGAGTAGGACGGGGAGAGGGATTGAGTGGCTTCCCGAGTATTCCATTATGGCTGGATGCCATAACTGGAAGGAGACGTTCGCTGCCATGCATGGGAACAGATTAATAGCCCCTCCCTATGCTCCACCACCACCAGTTGTAGAGGAGGAGATGAGAGGGGATGACGAGTTTGAGGGAGGAGGACATGATCATGACTTTGGCACCTTTCCGGATCAGCCGGATGCAGTTCCTGACCTTCCTAGACACTCTCCCCGCCCCGCTAGAGCTTCTAGCTCTTCCTCTCGCCGTGCTAGTGTGAGCGAGAGGCCGACTTGGATGGCAGATCCTCCTACATGGTATAGCACTCAGCCGGATTGGATGGGAGCTCCACCACCTTGGCATGCACAGCCACCACCTGCACCAGCACCTTCAGATGCACCGGCGTGGTACAGCCAGCCGCCTGGTTGGTATGAGCAGTTGCCAGAGTGGGCCACCGACCTTTCCGATAGGGTCGGAGCCTTGGAGATCCGTGCAGATGCTAGGGATGCACGAGCCGACGATCATGACCGCATGATGAGAGACATATACCGCCAGCAGCTTGGGCGGAACTATGATCCAGGCTTCTTCTTGTTTCCACCACCGCCTCCACCTCAGTGATGACATGGACGATCGACCGCTTTAGCCACTCCACCACCATTTTGTGAGTTCTTTTTCTTTCTTTCTTTTCATCTTTTTCTTTTTGAACATTAGGGACAATGTTTGTTCCAAGTATGGGGTGGGGTGTGACTAATAGTTTGTAATAATTCTTACTCACTTTGTATGCTTTTATCGAGACTACCTTGCATGTTCATTCTATTGTTACACGTTTCATTATTGCATTGCATGAAAAAGCTTTTGAAAAACCCATAAAAATTGGAAAATTTTGAAAATTTTGTGCTTCTAAGGATAGAGATGATTTCTATGATAATCACCAATTGTAAATTGAGTTTTGATGACAATCGCATGCTTAAACAAATAGTGAATTGAAAAGAATTTGAATGAGTTGATTATTCCTCCTTTGCAAGTTTCATAATATGATCTTGAGTGTTACCTAAATCATATTGAGAAATCAAAGTTGAAATCACATGATAAGTTCTTATGCTTCTTTTTGAGATGATTAAGGCAATTCGATTTTCTTTCTTCTTTCTTTGATCATTTAGCCCCTCAATGAAATAATGACCTCCTTTACCTATCCGGGAAATTGGAGGAGTTGATATTTGGCATGTTTGATGTGGGAGGGCCATGAAAGCAATATTTGCATTCAAAAGAATAGAAAGAAATTATAGGTTTGGGGAAGTCAATCATGATGATGAGTAACTCGGCACCATTCACATAGCCGGGTGTTTGTGTCTTTCCAAAGTCGGATTGAGCGATATTCCTAGCGGATTATGGTATGTGCATCAAAGGTTTGAGGCATCTCGCAAAAATGAGAACCGCCAATCTCCTAGGCTTCGGTTTTTGTGCACCTCTATCCATAACTCCAAAAGTAAAGTTGAAAAATGAATTGAAAAGAAGAGAGCGAAGCTCTAAGTTGAAAGTGTTGCGGAAACCGCAAGAGAAAAAGAAAAGAGTTAGTTATCCACTTTCCCGGATTCATGCACCACATTCCTTAAAGTTTTCCTTCCCTTTCCGCATTCTAGACCTTGTTTGAAAGTCCTTAAGATCAAGAGAATGATATATGACTTGGTGATCTAAATTGAAGTTTCTTATGATTGATTTTGATAATGTTTGAAGGTTATGATGTTTACATGGAAGTTTGATCAATTTATGAGCTTTCTTTACTCTTTACTCTTTGATTATGTGTATGAAAGTCTTATAAACGAATGAAGCAAGATTTGAGAATGATCTATTGACAAGAAAGTACATTCATCTAAAAGAAGTTTTGCTTTGAGAGTGTACACATATTTCATCCTAACTTGAGTTTTAAAGCTTTTGAAAGACCTTGCTTGAGGACAAGCAAGTGGGAAGTATGGGGTTATTTGTTAGCATGAAATATTGTGATATTTTAGGCACGTTTTCTAAGTGTATTTCATCCATATTAGTATTCATTGATAAAGCATTGAAGCAATTGTGAGTTACTTTATCTATATTGTTGATATAGAGGTCTACATAAGCTTTGTGTTGATTGTAGGCGAATAAAAGCTAAAACCGAACGGAATAAGGGAGAATGGAGATGGATTGAGCATGTCCAAGGAATGAGGACACCACAACGGAGCTAAGGGAGATGCTAGGATGAAGAATGACACAAAACAAAGGAGAATTACGAGCAATCTACATTCCACGCTCTAAAACACGACCGTATTGGAGTCCACGCTCTAAACCACGGCCGTGGAACTTTGGCAACACAAGTGTGGAGCATTCCAGAGGGTTACACGGCCGTGGAAGTTATGAAGCACCGTGATGAAATTCCACGCTCTAAACCACGCTCTAAACCACGGGCGTGGAATCCTATGGAACCGTGATTTAGGCGATCTTTTAACGTACAAATTAAAGCCATGATCTTTTACACAATGGGCTGGACACTTATTCTATATTGCCCTATAAAAGGACGGAAAGAGAGAGATTCCGTCACCTTCGCTTACGCCTCCGCTTAGACTTCGCCTACGCTTATTGCACGTGTCTAGGGTTTCAAGTTGGACGTGTAGAGATTGCTATTTCGCAACGGAGATTTGCGAAAGACTTGGAGATTTGGAAGTTACGCTTTGTCCTTAGGTTTGATTAGAAGACGGATTGACATCCCGTTCTTTGTTCTTATCAAGGATTGTGATTGGTTTGTGTTATTCCGAATCTGGTATACATCATTACTTTGTTTGTGGATTTGAGATTGATTTGAGATTTATTCAAGGTTTTCGAAGGTTTTCATCTTTCATTCTTTTAAATCTTGAATTTGATATCATAATGACTGTTGTTGGCTAAAACCCTTTAGCAATTCTAAGGTGAAGGGTTGATAGTTGTGGCTTAGATGATGATAGATAGATCGTAAACAGATTGGACCCTGAGAGTTAGAGAGAATCGCCGACGAAGCCAGAATCACGGTGTGTTCTTGAGTTCCACGGCCTTGGAATCTCAAGATCCACCCGTAATTTCCCTTAGTTTACGAACCTTGCTTTTACTTTAATCCAAAGTTAAAGATTTGCTTTAACTTAGTCTTGGCTTACCTTTTCTAGGTGGTAGTGAAGCCTCAACAACCTCTACTTCGATTTCAAGTGTCACAACCTTAATCGGTTTAGTTAGTCTTGATCCTTGGGTTACAAGTTTGGGTATTTGATATTAATTCTTGTCTTTAGATCCTTTCTATACTGAAGCCTCAACAACCTTTATAGAGAGTATCTTTAGATAAGTCATATAAAGCCTTGGAACTTCACCGTACATTGCTTTGCACTAGTATACCTTTGCATCTCTTAACTCTGTCCTTATATCTTTAGTATATCTTGAATCGATTGCCACAACTGGATTCCTGGATCTTTAGGATTGTTGTTTTCCCGATATTTACTAAAGCTCATACATTTACTTGCTTGACAATTCTATAATTGGATTTAACCCCCCCAAATCCCTGTGTTCGATACTCTGGAATTCTTGCTTAACTACGTCGATCCGTACACTGCGGGTTCACTTGCTTGATTTCTAGTTTTATAAATTTAAGACTTATTTGCACGCACGCTAAGTGGCGAACAGTGGTCAAGGCAGCCATCTGAGCCTGAAGCTCTCAAGTACGGGACCATCATCTACCGCTGCAGTGGGCATCTCCTCGTCATCCGGTATGGGCATGTGGTCCTCATAATGAGCCCGGTTGGAGCTCGCAACATTTCTTTCAACTATGGCCACTTGAGGCCGCCTCGACACAAACGGATCAGCCGGAATATAGAGCTTGGAGAGCTCATCTCCAAAGGTCAAGGGCCGAGGAAGGTAGGTGATGTGGCTCCCATCAGCAAAAGAAAGCCAAAAAAGGTTCTCCCCGTCCCGCTTAAGGAGCTTGCACCTCCGGAGCATACCTTCCGTATAAAATGGGACCGTCATCCCATCCTCAAGGTCAGAAAGGTCCATCACCTTCTCGGCAATAAAGGAGATCACCCCACCGCCAACAATATCTCTTGGCTCGTTCTTCCTAATCCGCTTCAAAGCGGTAATGAAGTGGTACGGCCAATCCGGCACCGCCTCACTCGTTGGAAGGCAAACGTACAACAATGGAAGGTCCTTAAGAGCGACCTTGTTCTCCTCCTTGTGTCCACAAAAGACACTCATGATGATCTTGGAGAGGAGTCTTAAGCAGGGGTGAGTGAGTTTGTTGGAATACTCACCCACGGCATGAAACTCGGAGCTGGTGGCGGCCTGCCAAAACTCACATAAGTCCGGTGTAGGAATGGGCTCCCACCGCTTGTCGGAAGGGTTGAGAGTCACCCCAAATGCCTCCTACAGCAGGAGGTAGTCAAGTGTGTACTTCTTCTTGTTGAACTTGAAGGAAAGTCCAACACACACATGATCCTCCTTCTCCATGGTGAAGGTGGCGATGAACTGTCGGCTGAGCTCGGGGTATGTGGGAGCACTCTTCTTCAGAAAGTCCCCGAGCCCAACGTTGGGGAGGAAAGATCGCATGCTCTCCAACATGCCCAGCTTCTCCAACGTCAGAATGTGCAAAAACCGGGTTGCATACACAATCCGGTCTTGCTTAATCCCGTAGCGGGTCTTCTCAATCTCGGACATCTTATATTTCCTTTGGGGTTCCATTTCTTGCAAAGAATTAAGCAAAGGAATCACTAAGTTCAAAAACAGAGAAAGAGATGAACTCTCTGTTGCTATTTCCGCAGGGACGGCTGTGAGATGCGCAGGGGCGGTGAGGCGCACGTGCGGAACCTTGCAGGCGTAGGGGCGGGAAAACAAGAGGTAGGCAATTCTTGACAGCTTCGCTGGTGGTGGCGTTGGGAAGCCTTGATGGTGGTCTTTGATGGTGGAGATGTCGCCGGTGGTGGTGGAGAGTGATGGAAGATGAGTGTTGGTGATTGGAGGTGTTTAGGGTTGAGGTTGGAGAGATTGAGGGTGGTGGTGAGGGTTGGTGTCGTCGAAGCGTTGCAAGGGTGGCGCAGGGGTGTGAGCAAGGTGTTGCAAGGGAGAGAGTAGGGCGCAGGGGCGTTGGCTTGTGAGAGTGAGAGATTGGGAGAGAGAACGATTGGTAGGTGAGGAGGGAGAGAAGTGTCACTTTATGGTTAGCGAAGGAATTGTTCTAGGACACCTCGTTTCCAACCGAGGTATCGAGGTCGATCGAGCTAAGATCGAGATATTGAGAAACTTCCTCCCCTTTGTTCTATTAAGGGTGTGCGGAGTTTTCTCGAGCATGCAGGTTTCTATAGGAGGTTCATCAAGGATTTCTCTAAAATCTCTAAACCGCTCACTAATCTCTTGAATAAGGAGGCCGTTTTTGAGTTTTCGCATGAATGCCTTGATGATTTTTACAGGATAAAGGAAGCATTGATTACCACTCCCATCATTCAACCTCCCGATTGGACCTTGCCCTTTGAGACTATGTGTGATGCTAGTGATGTGGCCATAGGAGCAGTACTTGGACAAAAGAAGGATGGCCGGACCAATGCAATTTACTATGCTAGCAAGACGCTAGATGAAGCTCAACTGAACTACGCCACCACCCAGAAGGAGCTATTGGCAGTTATTTATGCATTTGAGAAGTTACGTTCTTACTTAGTGGGAGCGAAAGTTATTGTTTACACTGACCATGCAGCTATTCGCTACTTGCTGGCCAAGACAAATGCAAAGCTGCGAGCGTTGGATTCTCTTGCTTCAAGAGTTTGACCTAGAGATTCGCGATAAGAAGGGATCCGAGAATTCCGTGATGGATCACCTCATCCGACTACCACCCATCTCGCTCGAGAAGGATGACCTACCCATTGATGACTCATTTCCCGATGAGCACTTGCACTTTATGGAGCATTGGATGGAATCCTTTATTTCTACCCATGGTGAAGTTGAAGTATGGGGTGAGGAAACCTTACACCTTGTTTGAAGATGGCATATGGTCCAGCTAGCGACCTTAAACCAAGCGCTTCTTGGGAGACAACCCAAGTTATTGCTTTCTTTTTCCTTTTCTAGCTTAGTTTTGATAGTTTGCTTCGTGTTTTTGCGTCCTCCTAGACAGGAATCAGGTACTCTCTAAGAAGAAATTACAACTCAGGAGCTACATGGAAGGACAAAAGTTCGAGAAATTGAGAAGACGGAGTTTGACTGAGACACATCTCGATTGCTGTCACAGCACCTCGACCGAAGTGTTCTCCGTCAACCGAGGTGCTTAGGTCTGACATCCACTCTGTAACCTCGATCCGCTCAGGAACATCTCGACCGAGGTGTAATGAAATTCAGCGAGGGGTATAAAAAGGCGACGGTTTCTCTCTCCTCTCACTTTTCCCTCTCTTCGTACACATCTACCACGGCCTCTCTCCACTCAAATCCTCCATTCTCGATCGTTTTCAATAATTTTTTGCTCCAAATCATCAGAGGAAGCAAGAGATTTACTTCCCAAGCAACAAACAACATAGAGAACGCTTTGAATCTGCAGATTTAAGGGTATTTCGACATAAACCCTAACTCGTTCTATTTTTCTCGATTCTGCATAGATCTGGCTTTGGTTGCCATAGGTTTCTGCTAAAGAGGATATAAGTACCCCATAGGAGGCTTTTGGTAGTGTTTTTGGGGGGAAACCTTGCAGATTTTGGAATCCACTTCGCGCAGCACTTTGCCTCGGTCGAATCGACTGTGTCTCGGCCAAGGAGTTCTTGGCCAACCAAGGTAATCTTCCAGCCATGAGTAGTTCACGCGGATCTGATCGTCAATTGGTCTTGAGGGATAGGCCCAGCAGTTCACACCACTCCTCTCCTTCTTTTGCAGCACATTTTACCATCCCGGTGATTCATGAGAGACGTCAGCGGGACTTTGATCGCATTTGTAGGCGTCTCATCATTGCCCCACGGTTTCTTAGATGTTGATGCCTACGAGTGCCTCCACGTAGTGGAGGACTTGAAGAAGATGATTTCGATGGTTGGCCTGGAGGACTTCATGGTCATTAGAGCACCGGCTTATCTGCAGATGACTTTGGAGTTTTTGAGTTATGTTACCTACGTGCCAAAATATAGAGGGATCAAGTATAGGTTGTTGAACAAGAACTACGCAGTTCCTCTTGATCAGTTTGGGGAGATCTTTGGCTTCCCGACCCCTACAGTGATAGATTTTCCTTCTCGAGCGATGGCTCAGAGTTTCTGGGGCGAGATTTCCCATGTTACAGATCATCGTGAGAGATGGCAGCCCGGCAATTCCTAGGAGCGGATCATCTTTCATCTTGCCTTCCGCTTAGCTCACAGGATTTTCAACGAGATGCTTCTTATGCGTATTGAGACGCCCCAGAAGGTCAAACAGGGTGAGATTTTGAGTCTATTTTGTATGGTCACAGGGGGAGTACCAGATTTTGCTACCATGCTGGCAGATGATCTTCACAAGATAAAGGGAAAGTCGAAGGGCGATATCTGCTGTGGTGGGTTGGTGACCCACATCGCCACTTTTATGGGACTTGACTTGTCTGGTTGTACACTGGTCATGGCTCCGAAGCCGCTGGGATTGCAGGAGATGATCACACGGCACATTCTCGTTCCCCGTGGCCTTGGCACAACCTATGTTGCCATGCCATGGGAAACGAAGTCTCCCCAGGGCATTCTTTGGTCTTCCCAGTTCTCTATCTATGATCGCCAATACTGGTCTTCTACATGGTTTCCGTACATGCAGGATGTTGCTGCTAGAGTGGCAACTGAGAAGGAGGATGATGATGATGATGGCTATGGAGGAGGCGCTACTATGGACACCGGTACTGATACCGGCGAACCTAGTATTCCCACCGTTGGCCTCGACGATGAGGCCACGGAGGATGATGTTTGCCTCAAAGTGTGCGCGCAAATAAGTTTTAAATTTATAGAACTAAAATCAAAGCAAACAAACCCGCAGTGTATGGATCGGCGTAGTAAAGCAAGAATTCCAGAGTATCGAACTCAGGGATTTGGGGGATCAAATTCAGTTCACAAATTATCGAGCAAGTAAAGTATAGAAGCTTTGTAAATATTGGAAAAACAACAATCCTAAAGATCCAAGTATCCAATTGTGGCAATCGATTCAAGATATTTTAAAGATATAAGGACAGAGTCGAGATTGCAAAAGGTATAACTAATGTAAGGTTATGTACGGTGAAGTTCCAAAACCCTATATATCTCACCCAAGGACACTCTCTATAAAGGTTGTCGAGGCTGCAGTATATAAAGGATCAAAGAACAAGAATTACTCTCAAATACCCATGTCCAAACCCAAGAAATAAAAAATAAGCCAAAACGGTTAAGGTTGTGACACTCGAAACCGAAATAGAGGATGTTGAGTCTCACTACCTAGAAAAGGCAAATCAAGGCCAGGTTAAAGAAAATCTTTAACTTTAGATTAAAGCAAAAGCAAAAGACGTACAACAGAGGAAATCACGGCTAGATCTTGAAGAACCACAACCATGGTTTTCAAGAACATACTGTGGAAAAGGCTATCGAAGAGGTTTCTCGCACTCTCAGGGTCCAATCGGTTTACGATCGATCTATCATTATCTAAGCCACAACTATCAACCCTTCACCTTAGAATTGCTAAAGGGTTTTAGCCCATAACCATCATCATTGAATCAAATATCAAATATAAAAGAGAAAAAGGTAAAACCCTCGAAAACTCAATAACAATCGAAATCAATCTCAAATCCGAACAACCAAAGTATGTGTTTAATGAATGTGGAATAGTGAATAGAAATCCTCATAAAAATCTTAAGAAACAATGAAGAATGGAATGTCAATCCGTCTCCAAATGTAAACCCTAAGATAATCTCGAAGTACACAATCTTCAAATCGTGTCCTTCTCGGAATCTTCCCAAGCAATGATCCAAAATCTCTCTCTTCAGGTATAAACCGCCATCAATGTAAAACCCTATGCGAGCGTATGCGAGGTCTTAGCGAAGATTCATTTTTCTCCTTTCTTCAGCCTTCTTATAGGGAAAAATAGGGTTACGAGAAAGCCCAATAATCGTCACTGATGTGGCGAATATGACACGTCATAACGTCATGGAAATCACATTCATGTGAAATAAACCATGGTCGTGGTTTAGGGTGTGGAATCCTATGAAGTTCTCCAAAATCTCTTTCTACGAACTCAATGCATAACCACGGTCGTGGTTTAGGTCGTGGAACTCAAAAGCCTTTGTGAAAGCCTTCGTTTCGTGAAGTTCTCCAATCATGCTCCTTCCTTAGCTTCCTCAAAGCATCTAGCATGATCCAATACTCCTATCCCTCCCATATATGCTCCAATTCAAGCCTTTATTCACCTATAAACATAACAAAGCTTGTGTAGATCTCTATATCGACAAAATAGGTGAATGTGCTCATAAATACTTCAAACTCATTTCCATGTACATATCTAAGAGGGAAAAATAATCAAAACAAGTGCCTAAAATATAGTCATATTTCATGCTATCAAAATACCCCATACTTGTCGCTTGCTTGTCCCCAAACAAAGTTTTCAAAAGCTTAGAACATAAGGTAAAATGAAATATGAATGCAAAAAACAAAACAAAAACAATCTTTTTGGTAATGTGCTTCTTATCAATAGATCATCCTCAAATCTTTCTTCATGCATCTGTTCGCTCCAAACGGTGTGTGTAAGCTTTAAATTTATAACCCAAGAAGTATGCTCAAAACAAGGATGCGAACCCGCAGTGTACGGATCAATTGTAATAAAAGCAAGAATTTCAGGGGTCGATCTCAGGGACTTAGGTGAAACTAAGCAAGAATAGGTTGTCAAGCAACTAATAACCACAAGAAATTAAAGCAATCAAAGATGATAATAAGGTCAAATAAGGGAAAATGCGGATTCTAGGGATTAAAGCATCTAGTTGTGGTTCCGACTCAAGATCTCTAAAGATAATGCGGACAAAGCTGAGATTTTGCAAAGGGAAGGTGTTTCTAAGGTGGGAATAGATTACCGGGTAAGTCTCACTACTCACTATCCCAAACCAAAGCTCCTATTATCGGGTAAGTCTCACTACTCACTATCCCAAACCAAAGCTCCTAATACCAGGTAAGTCTCAAGGTACTAAGGAAAGGAACTATAATCTCAAACCAACACACCACCTAAGGGAATAGAATCAACCTTTACCGGGTAATTCTCACGCTAACTCACAAAGATGGGATGAAGGCACACTCAAACCCCAATAAAGGATAAACCTTTATTACCTACACTTATGATCATGGGTAAACAAACAAAGGAATCACCGGGTAAGTCTCATCCTAGGCTTATATTGAACCAGGAAAGGTGTAATAAGAATAGGATTTGGCAGACTAGAACACTTAACTCTCAGTTTCAGATCAGAAAAGGTCACCTCGTTCAGTCAATTTCCACCCTGGCCAATATGTTCATCGACTGAGCGAGGTGTTCTAGGGTTAAGGTTAAAGACTCAAGCTTTCAGGGTCCTACTGGGATTAAGATCATTCTATCATCGTTTTCCCACAACTTTTAGCCAATCACCCTAGAATCGCACAAGAAATTTAGCCACTCATCATCATGAAAACAATAATCGAATAAAAGGTGAAGGAATGAATATTCGAACAACTAAACCTTAAGAAAAAGGCCTCAATAACTAAATCGAATAAACAACAAATCAGCGTTCCTCAAATCACAAGTCAAACAAGACAACAAACCAAAAAGGAAATCTAAGAAAGTCTTACAAACTCCCTCTAAAGCTAATCCCCAAACTATGAATCCTTCCTTGATTGATCTTCAATCCTTCCTTCAAGCTTCCAGAAAATCTCCTAACTGTTGTGTGTAGAATATGGTGTAGAGGATCGCTGATTTGTTGAAAACCCAACCCCTTATATAGGAGAATTATCTTCCAAAGATAATAATATCTTAAAAACATAATTTCCTATAAAATATATCCATATCTCTAAAATAGATCTCCCAAAAATAAAATCTTCCTTCCAGAAATCTAGCCAAAAAATATAAGATATCTTCTTTCCATAATTAAAAGATCTCAGCAAAAAAAAATATGATCTCGCCGGCGGCATGGTGTTCGTCTCGGTCAGGACGCTCCTCAAGATCACCTCGGTCGGGTGACACTGTAGCTGACCGAGGTGAATCTCAATTGAATGTGAAATCTCTCAAATCTGGTCCAAAGTAAATCTTCTTCATTAATTCCACGCTTCTTGAGTTCTCTTTTAAGCTCCTGAATGTAGCTCCAATGACTCCTTAGCTCCATTTCGATCCAAAACGAGCCATTTTACCTACGATTACAACGAAACTTGGTGTAGACCTCGATTCCCGTAAAGGTAGATAAAACAACAATATAATCACATAATTTACATCCATACATGCAGATTATTGAAGATAAAACGTCCAAATAAGTCCCAAAATATAGACTATAATACATGCTATCAAAATACCCCATACTTGTCCCTTGCTTGTCCCCAAGCAAGTTTCAAATCTTAAGTACAAGATAGAATGGATTATAGGTCATAAAGATCAATGAAAAGTATTTCAAAACATTTTTGGTGGTGTGCTCCACTCATAGATCACTCTAAGAAAATGCTTCATGGCAAATAAAATCAAAACATGGTCAAAACATTTTATAAATATAAGAAAGTTGTTCATCTTTGCATAAAATCATAGAATGCATAATAAATCATAATTATCAAAATTAATCATGTATAATCCAGTTTAGACCACCAAGTCAATCAACAAGCTCGAGGTCTCTAGGGCTTTCAAAAGAGGTCAAGAAACGTGTGAGGGTGGGATGTATATAGAGAATGTGGTGCTAGAATCCGGGAAAAGGATCTTACTTCACTTCCTTTGAAACTCAACATCTTCCACCAATGAGCTTTGCTTATTTTTACTTTACTTTTTGGGATGCATGGACAGAGTTGCACAATAACCGAAGCCTAGGAGCAATCATCAATTTCTCGAGATGCCTCAAACCCTTGATGAACATACAATGACCCGTTATGAATATCGCTCAATCCGACTTTGGCAAGACACAAACACCCGGGTATGTGAATCGCGCCCGCATATGCAATCAAAGTCCGCCTGGTGACGCTCATGAATCACCGGGAGGGCGGGAAGAAGGGGAAGGAGAAGAACCACTAGGAGCATCTCTTAAAACTAGCTAGCAATCGGATCGAGAACTCATATTTGTTGACAGGAAAGCACTCGGTCGGTCTAACAGGCTGAAGAACACCTCGGCTGAGAGACAACTCCACTGGACCGAGGCGAAGTGCTGTTCGATTTCCACTCTTTGATTTTCAGTTCTTTTCTCCCAAAATTACTACCAATTACTTCCTATGGGGTACTTATGCTCTTTTCAGCAATAAAAGGTGGCAACCAAAGCCAAATCTTGCCCAAATCAGTAAAGAGAGAGGAGTTTAGGGTTTTCGACAATTTACCCTAAATTAAGCCGATTCGTGGCGTTTATCTTGCAGTTTGTTGCTTGCAATCTGATCCTCTTGCTTTTCTATGCGAGATTGGAGCAGAAATCGTGGAAAACGAGTGAAATTTGAGGAAACGAGGTGAGGAGCAGCTGCGTTCGAGAAGGGGGTTGGGAGGGAAGAGAGAGAAATATGTTCGCCTTTTATACCCCTCGCCGATTCTGATATCACCTCGGTCGAGGTGGTCCCGACCGGACCGAGGTGGCTGACTGGATTGTCAGACCTAGTCGCCTCGGTTGCCTCAGGAACATCTCGGTTGAGGCGCTGTGACAGCAACCGAGATGTGTCTAGTCAAACTTTGTCTTCTCAATTTCTCGAACTTCTGTCCTTCCAGTATTGCTCCTGAGTTGTAATCCTTCCTTAGAGAGTACATGGTTTCTGTCTAGGACGCCAAAAACAAAACAAAGCAAAGCAAAAGCAAACTATCTAAAACTAAACTAGAAAAGGGGGAAAAGAAAGCAATACCTTGGGTTGCCTCCCAAGAAGCGCTTGATTTAAGGTCGCTAGCTGGACCGTACGACATCCCTAAACGAGGTATAGTGGTGCAATCTCCTCAACCTAAACTTCCGGTTGGTACTTCTTAATCCTATGACCATTTACCTTGAAGCTTCCGCTTGTTTCTCCCCAAATCTCAACTGCACCATAAGGAAAAACATGTTTCACAACGTAGGGCCCCGTCCATCTAGATTTCAACTTACCTGGAAAGAGGCGAAGACGGGAGTTGAAGAGTAGAACTAAATCTCCTTCTTTGAATTTCTTAGGAATGATATGCTTGTCATGCCATCTCTTCGTCCTTCCCTTGTAGATTTTGGCATTCTCATAAGCGTTTAAGCGCAACTCTTCCAACTCGTTGATGTCCAATAGCCTCTTCTCTCCGGCTTCCTTGATATCGAAATTCAACCACTTGATTGCCCAATATGCCTTGTGCTCTAACTCAATGGGTAGATGGCAAGACTTCCCATATACCAAATTGTAAGGGGTGGTACCAATGGGAGTCTTGAATGCGGTCCTATAAGCCCAAAGAACGTCGTCCAACTTCATGGACCAATCCTTCCACATCCTAGAGACGGTCTTCTCCAAAATTGCCTTGATTTCTCTATTCGAGATCTCGACATGTCCACTAGTTTGAGGGTGCTAAGGGGTTGCTACCTTGTGGGTTACCCCATACTTCGATAGAAGTGCCTTAAACTTCCGGTTGATGAAATATGTCCCTCCATCGCTGATGATAATATGTGGTGTCCCAAAACGTGGGAAGGTAGTCCGATTGAAGAACTTCACAACCACCATGGCGTCATTAGTGGGAGAGGCAATAGCTTCCACCCATCTAGAGACGTAATCAACAGCTAGGAGAATGTAGAGGTTCCCTGCGGATGATGGGAAAGGTCCCATGAAATCAACTCCCCATACATCAAAAATCTCAACCTCTTGAATATTGTTGAGTGGCATCTCGTTCCTTCCGGACAAGTTCCCTGTTCTTTGGCATGCATCACAAGAAACAACAAACATTTGCACATCCTTAAATAATGTAGGCCAAACGAAACCAGAACCTAATACCTTAGCGCATGTTTTGTAAGCGCTAGCATGTCCTCCACAAGGAAGCGAGTGGCAATGCCGTATAACACTAGTAACTTTATTTTCTGGAATGCATCGTCAAAGCATCCCATCCGGACCTCTCTTAAACAATAGAGGTTCATCCCAATAGTAGTGGCGTACATCCTTCAAGAATTTCTTCCTTTGAGCGTACGTCAATCCGGGTGGTATTTCCTGGCAAACAAGATAATTAACAATGTCAGCATAGCATGGTTCTTTATTATCATAAGCTTGGTGGAGCCAGTGCTCCACTAACTGTAAATGAGTCTCAGAAAAGGGTGTAAGAAGTTTGTTGTCCTCAGTTGACAACATCTCGCTTGTTGTCTCGGTCGGTGTCCGAGGTGGGTGACCGAGATGTTCTTCAGATAAGAACGCCTCACTTGGTCCAGAAAGTGCCTTGGTCGAGGTACTAGAATTGGGACCAAAACTTGAATTTCTCCTCTCCTGGATCAGTTTCTCAATCTTAGCTCCTGGATCTGCTTCCAGTGCCTTTAAGCTCCGTATATTTGCATCACAAGAAACATCTATACCTTCCTCCATTAAGCTAAAACTAATAACTCTTTCAAGAGGGTCATTAATAAGGATAGAGCTCACCAATTCTCTTGATTCTTCTTCATCATAGATGTTGAATATATCATCCTCTAGCGGCTCTCCTTTCATTGCAGCAAGCAATGCAAACTCCACTTGATCACCGCCAATGTTGAATTTCAACTTGGCGTTCTTACAATCCACATTGCAACCCGAAGTTGCTAGAAATGGTCTCCCGAGAATGATAGGAACGGGATAATCTGCGGGTATGTCAAGTACAACAAAGTCTATAGGTAAATAGAAGTTACCTAACTTAACGGGAACGTCTTCCGAAATGCCCACGGGATGGGTAATGGAGCGATCCGCCATGGACAACCTTATCTTCACCGGCTTGGGCTCTCTAAGTCCGATCTTCACACATAGCTCCAGCGGGGTGATGCTCACGCTGGCTCCTAGATCACACAATGCCTCACAAGTCACATCCCCAATTTGAATGGGAATGCAAAATGAGTCGGAATCTCTCAACTTAGGTGGCATCTTTTCCTTCATGATTTGAATGAGCTCCGAGGATTTAGATGTCATCCTTACTTCTCCGAAGTCTTTCAGTTTCCTCTTCCTTAATAGAATCTCTTTTAAGAACTTCCTTCAAACTTGTGAATTGTGAAAATATACTTCAGACTCTTATGGTTTGTGAAGATTTGACATGTAGCACCATACAAGTAATGTCTCCAAATCTTCAATCCATGAACTACCGCTGCCAACTCTAGATCATGAGTTGGGTAGTTCTCCTCATACGTCTTCAGCTGTCTAGACGCATATGCAATCACTCTGCCACACTATATCAAAACACATCCCAAGCCTAGCTTGGATGCGTTACTATAGACCACAAGGTCCTCTGTGCCCTCTGTTGTGCTAAGATAGGAGCGGAAGTCAAACGTCTCTTTAGCTCCTCAAAACTCTGGGCACACTGCTCAGACCATACAAATCTGGTAGTCTTCCTCAACAGGTTGGTCAGTGGACGGGCAATCATAGAGAATCCCTCCACAAAGCGTCGGTAGTAACCGGCTAAGCCAAGAAAGCTACGCACTTCCTTGACGTTCGTCGGTGTCGTCCATGCTGCAACTAACTCTATCTTCGCCGGATCAACCTTGATCCCATCGGTGAAGACAACATGACCTAAAAATACTACCTCTGGCATCCAAAACTCGCACTTAGAGAACTTGGCGTACAGTTCTCTATCCCTCAAAACTCGCATCACTATCCTCAGATGTCCTGCATGTTCCTCTCTACTATGAGAGTACACCAGGATATCGTCTATGAAGACCACCACAAACTGATCCAGTAAGTCAATGAATATGTCATTCATCAACTCAATAAAGACGCGGGCGCATTTGTGAGCCCGAATGACATCACTACGCCATACCGAGTCCGAAATGTCGTCTTATGCACATCCTGTTCTCTCACCCTCATCTAGTGATATCTCGAACGCTAGTCGATCTTGGAGAACACAGTCGCTCCCTGAAGCTGATCTAACAAGTCACCAATGCGAGGCAAAGGATACTTGTTCTTGATAATCACCTTGTTCATCTCTCTGTAGTCAATGCACAACATCAAAGATCCGTCCTTCTTCCGCACGAAGAGGACAGGTGCTCCCCACGGGGATACACTAGGACGGATGAAGCCCTTCTCAGCCAACTCCTCGAGTTGCTTCTTCAGCTCTAACAACACGACAGGCGCCACGAGATCGGTCTTGTACCAAGCTCCAACTCGATACCGAAATCTACGCTCCTTTGAGGTGACAAACTGGATGGCTCAGCAAACACATCCAGAAACTCGCAGACCACTGGTATGTCCTCTAACATTGGACTCTCGCTCTCCTTCATGGCATAACACCAGAAGGCATCACAACCATGTGCGATCAACCGCGCTGCTCGTACTGCACTAATAACCATACACGTCTTCCCAAGGTCCCAACCTCGAAAGACCTCTATCTGACCTAACTCGGTAGAGACCGTCACGGTCCTCTTACCCACATCTAACACAACATGATGTTTATCCATCCAATCCATACCAAGAATGACGTCCTCATGCACCAACGACATGACAAAGAAGTCCACAACCAATTTGCGGTTTCCTAAATGTATAGGGAAACCGTGTACCTCTTGGGTACCTATAACCTGACCCCCATCCGGTAACCCTATCAAGAAAGGTCTACCCTCTACTGTATCTAAGGTCAGTCTATCTACACATGCATTAGATATGAAAGAGTACGTCGCACCGGTATCAAACAAAACTCTAACAAGTACATGATGAATCAGAATGGTACTTATATCAACTAGTGTTGGTGGCTCCTCATCACTTCTCAGCTCAAAAACTCGACCTCGAGCTCCTCTGGTGTCACTGGTACCACCATCTCTACCTCTAACTCTACTCGGTCCTAGAGCAGAACCCTGAGTAACAGGACGGTCCGGGACTCTCTATTGTCCCTCTGTTTGGTGCTGAGGCAGTATCTGCCCACCTCCTACTGCACTAGCAGGGGAAGAACCCTGTTGTAAAGACGTCTTGCCCTGACGGCAAAACGTAGCTCGATGTCATGGCTTCCCACATGAGAAGCAAGTCAGTTGTGCTCTCGGGCACTCTCCGCAGTTGTAGCACTGTCGGCCTCTCTCAAAAGTCTGTGCAGACATTGGCCCTGAGTCTGGCCTCGCCCGTATCCAGATGCTCATGCACCAGTCTGTCCCGTATGTTGTCTCTTCTCATACCGTCATGTTTGAGAAGTCCTCCTTGACTAGCCCGCTCACGCTCGTAAGCTGAGGCTCTATTCTGGTAGTCTGTAAAGGACTCACAATTAAATCCCGCCATGTACAAACGTGTACTCTCCCTCAGTCGACGGGAGAACAGATACACGTGTTGGTCCTCAAAAGGTGTAGTCGGACCTAGTAATGCCAGCGCCGTTTCAAAATGGTTGATGGCATCTGCTATCGGCACATCCTCGAAGCCTGCCTCCACAAAATCCTGTAGTTTCTCCCTCCTCGGAGAGGCATGACAGAAACGCTCTCTAATCATAGTCCTCATCTGGTCATAACTAGTGGTTCGAACCCGCATGGTCCTCCACCACTGCTGAGCTAAGTCACGGAGTAGAGTTTGTACTACCTTTATCCGTCTGTCCTCTAGGCATCTAATAGACTCAAGAGTTGAGTCTACATGCCCAATCCAAACCTCTACTTCCAACCCCACCTTCCCAAAGAAAAGGGGTACTCCTAGCTGATGAAATGCCTTCAACCAAGTGTCTGGTCGAGGCCCTCTATACTCCTCTCGAGCTCTAGCAACCTCGGTAGCACGTGACGGTGTAACTGGCACCTGAGTAGCTCCCTGGGACATCTCAGAAGATCCCTCATGTGTTGGCAGATCCGGGGCACGTCTACCCGCTCTGGCAGCCTTCTCAACCCGTATGATGTACGCGTGGAACTCAGGTCCCCTCATAGAGACATGATCCGAATCATCTGACTGGATTCGCTGTGATCCCTGTCTTGCAGCTCTACCGCTCCTAGTCTCAAGAACGACGCTCTCGGCAACGTCCTTGATAGCATGAATTATTGTCTATATTTTGGGGCCTGTTTAGACGATTTATCTTCAATAATCTGCATGTTTGGATGTATATTATGTGATTATATTGTCATTTCATCTACCTTTGCGAGAATCGAGGTCTACACCAAGTTTCGTTGTAATCGTAGGTAAAATGGCACGTTTTGTACTAAAATGGAGCTAAAGGAGCTAAGGAGTCATTGGAGCTACATTCAGGAGCTTAAGGAAGAATCCAGGAATCATGGAAATGGATTGAAGATTCTCTTTGGACCAGATTTGATGAGATTTCACATTCAGTTTAGAGTCACCTCGGTCAGCTACAGTACCATCTCGACCGAGGTGATCCAGAGGAGCTGCTCGACCGAGGCGAACACCTTGGACGCGGCGAGAGATATTTTATTCTTGGCTGAGATCTTTTATTTTTGGAAAGAGGATCTTATATTTTTAGGCTGGACTCCTGGAAGGAAGAAGATAATTTAGCCCATATATTTTACCTATTTTTATGGGAAAATATCTTTCTAAGATCTTTTATCTTTGGGAGGGAATTTTCCTATAAAAAGGGTTGGATTTTCCACAAATCCCACATCCGCTTAGGGCTGAAGGCCGCATACGATCTACTTACAGCCGTTTTACCCCACTACAGCTGGGAGATTTGAAGAACCTTTTTGAAGGTTGAAAGAAGATTGAAGGAAGGAAGTTGATAGCTTTTATAGCTTTTGTGAAGGGTTTTGTAAGACTTTCTTAGATTCCCTTCTTTGTTGACTTGTCTTGTTGGATTGTGATCCAAGGAACGCTTGTTTGTTTAATAATTGATTCAGTCATCGAAGCCTTGTTCTTAAGGTTTTCTTGTTCAATTATTCACTTTCTTCCCTTATATTTGATTATTGCTTTCATGATGATGATTGGCTAATTTCTTTGTGTGATTCTAGGGTGATTGGCTGAAGGTTGTGGGAAAAACAATGATAGAATAATCTTAATCACAGCAGGACCCTGAAAGCTCGAGTCTTTATCCTTAACCCTAGAACATCTCGCTCAGTCGATGAACATCTCGGCCGGGGTGGAATTTGTCTGACCGAGGTGACCTATCTGATCCGAAACTGAGAGTTAAGTGTTAGAGTTTGCCAAATCCTATCCTTATTACATCTTTCCTGGTTCAATGCAAGCTTAGGATGAGACTTACCCGGTAATTCTTTTGTTTGTTTACCGAAGATCATAAGTGTAGGTAATAAAGGTTTATCCTTTATTGGGGTTTGAGTGTGCTTTCATTCCATCTTTGTGAGTTAGCCTGAGACTTACCCGGTAAAGGTTGATTCTATTCCCTTAGGTGGTGTGTTAGTTTGAGGTTATAGTTCTTTTCCTTAATTCCTTGAGACTTACCCGGTTAATAGGAGTTACGGTTTGGGATTAGTGAGTAGTGAGACTTACCCAGTGATCTATTCCACTTTAGTAACACCTTCCCTTTGCAAAAATCTCAGCTTTGTCCGCTTATCTTTAGATCTTGAGTTGGAACCACAACTAGATGCTTTAATCCCTAGAATTGCATATTTCCTTAATTGACATTTTATCATCTTTGATTGTTTTAATCGCTTTTGTGGTTAGTAGTTGCATTGACAACCTATACCTGTTTTGTTTCACTAAGTCCCTGTGATCGACCCTTGGAATTTCTTGCTTTTTACTACGATTGACCCGTACACTGTGGGTTCGCATCCTTGTTTTAAGCTTACATCTAGGGTTATAAATTTAAAGCTTGCACACACCGTTTGGAGCGAACAGTCCTCATGTACCTCCTCCGCTACCGGTGGATCAGCTGTGGGAACTGGTCCCTGACCTATCACTATTGGAGGAAGAGGTGGTCTACCTCTACCTCGTCCAACTGCAGATGTCGCTCTAGTCCGAGCCATCTGCGGGGTATGCACACCTAACTTATAAGGATATATATATATATATATATATATATATATATATATATATATATATATAGAGAGAGAGAGAGAGAGAGAGGCCGGTTCCGGTGAGGAGCACCCTTGTGGATAGGAATGAGGAGAGCTAGGATGGTGACACGTGACATGCCACATCACCGTTTTTCTTTCGGAGAAAAAAAAAGGTGACGTGACATGCCACGTGTCACTACCCCAAAATGAACAGTTAGTAATAAAAATATGGTGTTCATGGTTGTAAAAAAAACGTTGTTCATATTTTTACAAGTATGTGTTCATTGTTCTTACAACTATGGTGTTCATGGTTTTTAAAAGTAAGTGTTCATGATTTTTTAAGTAAGTGTTCATTTTTTAAGAAGTCATTGTTCATATTTATTAATAAATGTTCATTTTTTCCCAACACTAATTGTTCATGTTTTAACACTAAATGTTCATTTTTGTATTTTTGTAAAAATTTTCTTTTTGTTTCAAATCGTGTAAAAAAATATGATGTTCATTATTTTACAAGTGTGTGTTCATTTTTTTATAATTACAGTTTTCATATTTTTCAGAGTAAGTGTTCATATTTTTGAGAGTAAGTGTTCATTTTTTAAGAGTCAAGTTCATAATTTTATTAATGATTGTTCATTTTTTGTTATAGGTAGTGTTCATATTTTTATTACTAAATGTTCATTTTGTGGTGGTGCCACGTGGCATGCCACGTCACTTTTTTTACCCCGAACAAAAAAGAAATGGTGACGTGACATGTTACGTGGCATCACCACAGCTCTCCTAATTCATATCCACAAGGGTGCTCCTCACTTGAACCAGAATCTATATATATATATATATATATATATATATATATATATATATATATATATATATATATATATATATATATATATATATATATATATATTACTTAAGGTCACATCACATAAGACATATATATATATATATATATATATATATATATATATATATATATACTGTCGAGATCCTCAGAAGGGTGATGGCTTCCCGTACACACTATCCCAAAACACTGTACTCGTTTCAAAACCAATATCCTTTTCAAAAGTCAAACCCCTTTCGGGTTTTGTTTATTTATCTACTCTACCTTTATTGCAGATTGCAAGTGCCATTGTTGTCGACCTACGGCTTTGATACCAACTTTGTAACACCCCGAATCCGCGGGACTCCAGACGCTTATGGGCTAGTATCTCATAGTGGATCATAACCCTAGCCTAACAACAAGTTCACTGGATCTTACAACAAGGTACAAATAGATTAAAACCAAATACATAAACTGTACAATATATACATCAAAAGGGTTTACAACATCATAGCAGAGTACAAAAAGGCAACCATAAACATCCAAGTACAATACTTCCCATATGCCACGAACAACCTAGTGTACGGAAGCCCTCGGCCGATCACCCATCTGGCTCACTCTGCAGTCCTCCTAACCTGTAGATCATCTACACACGGTATACACCGTTAGCTAACAGAAATGAATAAGAATCAAGTAATAGCACAACCACACACCAACACATCACAACATACAATGCTACACACATTTATTATCTTTACTTAAGTTATTCCATTACTAATTCAACTTATTTTGTGACATGAGGAGCCTAAAGAACCCCGTTTCTTCCCCCTTTAACTCAGGTTTTGCACGGGATCTACCTCCCCCTGAGCTATTGGCTTCCGAGCACCTACTCCATTCTCGGCGAGCTTTGGCAGTTGGTCACCGCCCAGTTATAATACATTTGGGCCAATTAAGGTAATGAAGTGGTCATCCTAGTCCGGTTTAGGTTATAAATGCAACACACATATGAACACATACAACCATTACAACCACTGCAATCCACAACTACACGCTAAGTAAGTCATATGGACTTACTTGAAACACTCGTAATCTTGTACCACGTCACAATTTCCCTTGAAGAAACAATCAACGCCTGCATAAGCAAGGCACGCACAATCAAACACTACAAAAGGTTAGGAAACGTATCTCCTACACCTCATAACCACAACCAACCTACAACACGCATCGATACTGAAGAACCGGTAGGTGAAATAAAATAGTAAAAAGATACTCTAGAAGGGGGGGTTGAACAACGTATGGGAACTTTTCGCAAACCAAATCTCAAGACCTTGAAACTCCTTTCAAGGGCCTTGATGTCGATCTGTGCTCTTTGTGAAACTTTGATTTCAAGGGCTTGAAACAACTTTCAAGGGCCTTGACTTTGTGCTCCTGCAAAACCAAGTTAGTCACAATAGCAAGATATAGTGCGGAATGTAAAAGATTGACACGAGAATATGTTTACGAAGTTCGGCTCTAAATAGCCTACTCTCCGTCCCAAGGCATAGCCTTAGGATCTAACTATCTATTATCAGCTTCAAAGAGTCCTATATACAAACTAGAAGAAATCCCCTTCTTCTCTCACTGTAGCCAACGCTACGATCTAGCTCCAACTCTTTCACCTAGCTATAATAGCCTAGTTACTTCGCAGAGTTACACACTCTAGTATAACACTATTTAGATCTTCCAATGGAGCTCTTGTGTTTTATCTCTCTCTAAGGGGATAGAGATTTTTAGAAAAAGAGAGAAAGAAAAACAATGAATCGAATGAAGATATTTGAGTTGCTTGAAGACGTAAAGATGTTTCTGTGTAAGTTATTGTGTTCTCTTCTTCAATCATCACCTTCATTTATACTCTTATATGGAGATGTCTTCTAGCCGTTGGAGAGATGACTGTTTGAAGATGAATCTTCTTCTCCATGAAGATTGCTTCCTGTTTTGAGATGAGGTAGACGTTACAGATCTTCACCTCCTGAAAACACGTTGATTTCTCAGCTCCTTAATCTTCTCGCTTTCTTCTGAACCGAACGAGAAGAAATCTTGATACTTTCGGTTTTAGAAAATCTTCTGAGAAAGATCTTCTAATCATTGGTTGAAAAAGATCTTCACTGAAATCTTTCTGTTGAGCAAATCATTCCTGGAAAATCTTCTTTTTAATTTGAATCCTTGTTTCGTGCAACTATATTTCTTCAAGGCCTTTGAGATCGTCCCTTTGTATAACACTATCTTCCTAAGGGCCTTGAATAATATTTCAAGACCCTTGAAGTCCATATCAAGGCCCTTGAAATCTTCGACAAGTCCTGCACTGAATTCAAACCAACCAAGCATCTAGAGAATATAATCAATACATTGCTAGTGTATCAAACTACTACATTTGTGTTAAATCTTCCATCATCAACACCTGTAAAACATTATAAACAAGGTGGGGTTTTAAATCTCCCCCTTGATGGAAGACAACATAAATGTTTTATCGTACCTGCATTTGTTAGTTTAGCAATGCATCTAAAAATCAAAACTAAAATGCAGAATGCAATGCAGAATATCAAATGTCGGATTCACACATTCATTTCTCCCCCTTTGTCTTTCAACAAGGGAGAAACATAGTCAAAGCACGAGAGTTAAAAACGATTACACACCCAAGAGTATTTTCACAAAAACCACATAAAGAAATTTCCAAAGCCAGTCATGACAATCAGAGAACTTCAATTTTCCTTGTACCATCTGGAGGAACTTCCTTTCCCATAATGCTCCTTTAAACACATATCCCTCCATCGATTTTGAGCATTGATAAGTTCACGTTCGTTGAGAGATAAATTTGTTACCATTTGTGTAGAATTTTTGTCAAATTTCTTGACCACTCCAAATTCTTCAATTGTCAGAATGTCTGGATCTTCTGACGAAGGTTGACGAATGGGTTTATCTTTGATAATCTTATGACATTGTGTCATAACTTTTTCAGCATCTTTTGTGGCCGCTTGTCCATAATCTTTTGAGAGAGGCTTAATGATATTGACAGCTGTAAGAGAAAAAGCATTAACATGAAACATTTAATTAATTTTCTGGTTAAGAATACCAAGTAAATCTTGTGTTTCATCCATCTTGTCGGTCACTACAACTTTGAAAAAGACAAGATCGGTTCTTAGTGAGCCCACTGCCCTCTCTACATCTTCCAAACGCTGCTCCGTGGTGAAATTCCATTCTAGCTGCTCCTTTAAAACTCATACTGTACTGAAATCCACCTGAGTCTTTTGAACTCCTATGGTTTCAAAGAAAGCTTCATCCAATCCTCCATTAACGATGTGCAGCTCCTCACCAGAATAATCAATAGAGAAATGCCTAAAAATTGTGGGAAGCAGATTTTCATATGGCAAGTGACTAGTAGTTGGAGAGTTTATGACATTTACCATATGTGACAGGATAATTTCACGCAGATTTACTTTCAGCCCATTCACAACATGATAGACTAAAGCCAATAAAGTGTTGGTTACCACATCCTTGTCAGCAAACCTTGGTACTACACATCTGTCTAAGATAGCATAAATAATTTTGGCTTCCAAGGTTAAGCAAGTAATAGTGAGTTGTGGTAAAGCGTTGGGAAGAAGAAATTGTTCTTTGGCTAATATGATAGTTCTAGCAGGGTTAGAATGATCCGATACGCCATAAATTTTGGTAACCACTTTTCAAAATCCTTTGAATCTGATAACAAAACCTTTTGAAAACCCTTTTAAAGAATAGAAATTAGATAATTGCATCTAAAGGATATGAATTTCTAATTGATCCGTTTTATTAATATACCCTTTGAAACATGTTTCAAGGCCCTTGAATTTCCTTTCAAGGCCCTTGAAAACATCAATTGGGCTACATGCGTAGGAACAATTAAACTTGTTTACTCTCCCTACGTTAATGCTTCCTTGTTCAACATACCAAGCTCCAATCTAATAAAAATTAAATTGTTCCTCAGAAAGAGGCTTGGTAAAGATATCTAAAAGCTGCAAATTAGTTGATATAAAAGAGATCGAAACATCACCTTTCTCAACATGATCACGTATGAAGTGATGCCTTACATCAATATGCTTAGTCCTTGAATGCTGCAGAGGATTTTTGGTTATTGAAATAGCACTAGTATTATCACATTTTATAGGAATACTTTTCAAGTCAAAGCCAAGGTCACGAAGTTGTTGAGAAATCCAAAGAATTTGTGCACAAGAGGCTCCTGCAACTATATATTCAGCTTCAGCTGTGGATAGGGCAACAGAGTTTTGCTTCTTGGAGTGCCAACTAATTAGGGATGACCCTAAGAATTGGCAACATCTAGAAGTACTTTTTCTGTCGACCTTATAACCTGCAAAGTCTGTATCTGAATAGCCAACAAGATGAAACGAGTTTTGACGTGACCATAACCCTAGATCCTTAGTGTCATTTAGATACCGAAAGATTCTTTTCACAGCTATCAAGTGTGACTTTTTAGGATCAGCTTGAAATCTTGCACACATGCACACGCTAAACATAATGTCAGGACGACTAGTAGTTAGATACAATAATGAACCGATCATACCTCGATACTCCTTTTGTACTACACTTTTGCAATTCTTGTCATGATCTAGCAAAAGTGTTGAACTCATAGGAGTCTTTGCAACCTTAGATTGATCCATTTTGTACTACTTAAGCAAGTCTTTAGTATACTTGCTTTGATTGAGAAAAATTCCTTTCTTTGCTTGTGTAACTTGAAGTCCAAGAAAGAAATTTAGCTCTCCCATTAAGCTCATTACAAATTCCCTGCACATAATATCTGAAAATTCCTTGCAAAGGGAATCATTAGTAGCACCGAATAATATATCATCAACATAGATTTGTACTACTAGAATGTCGTTGCCTCTGGTTTTAATAAATAATGTTTTATCAATCAAACCTCTTTTGAATTTGTTTTCAAGAAGATATTTGGACAATATTTCATACCAAGCTCGAGGAGCTTGCTTAAGACCATAAAGAGCTTTGTCTAGTTTAAAAACATGATCTGGATATTCATCATTTTCAAAACCAGGAGGTTGAGCAACATAGACTTCTTCTTCTAAGAAGTCGTTTAGAAAAGCATATTTTACATCAATTTGAAAAAGTTTTATGCTCATAAAAGATGCAAATGCAAGTAGCATACGTATGGCTTCTAACCTGGCAACTAGAGCAAAAGTCTCCTCAAAATCAATACCTTCTTCTTGGTTATAGCCTTGTGCTACAAGTCGTGCTTTATTCCGTTGAATTTGCCACTTTCATCAAATTTGTTTCGAAAGACCTATTTCGTGCCAATGACTGATTGATGTTTTGGCCTTGAAGTAAGAGTCCATACTTTGTTTCTCTCAAATTCATTCAATTCATTTTGCATGGCAATGATCCAATCAGGTTCTTGAAGATCTTGGACATAATTCTTTGGCTCGACAAGGGATACAAAAGTGGAGAAGGCACATAGATTTTTCACTTTAGATCTAGTTTGAACTCTAGCATTTGGATATGAGATTACATTCTCTTGTGGATGATATGAAAAATGTTGAACTTTTCTTCTTTTAACTGATGGAACAAATCCAGAAGATTGAGCCTCATATGTTTGTCTAGATTTAGGTATCGTTGATATATTGCCCATTGATCCAATCTCAAGGCCTTGAAGTTGGGTTTCAGCCCTTGAAGCGGAGTTTTGTCATCACAGTTTTCTATTTCAAGGTCTTGAAGATGGGTTTCAAGGTCTTGAGGGTTTTCTTCGGTATCTTGAATCTTTTCCAGTATATTCTTTTCTCGATCTTTAGGATCTTCCTCTTCATCCGAATTATGATCTTCTCATTGATTCAGATTTAAATCTGCAAAACTCTCACTCAAAGTACCATCATTGCTTTCATCAAAAGTAATATGAATGATTTCCTCAACAATTTTGGTACGTTTGTTATAGACGCGATAAGTGTTACGCTAAGATGTGACACGCAAAAGTCTTACAATTTATAAACTCGATATAATTTCCTAACTCCTAGCGAACCCACAGTGCATGGGTCGTTTTGTAGCAAGGATAGTATTCCGAGATCGAACACGAAGACTAAGGTGAAATCAAATCAAACAAGTGATCATAGATAGTGCGAATCTAGTCTAAGAAAAGAGAAAGAAATAAAGAAATGAAAATCATGATATTTTTGGTTGGGTTTTTGTAGTGATCAAGCAAAGATCACAAATCAACAAGATAATAAATCAAACTAACAACTCAAGGTAGCTAAATAAACAAGCAACACAAACACAAGATATGTGATCAAAGAGAGAAAAGTGGATTCTAGAGGTCAAGATTTCCGGTTATGGCATTGGACTCAAGCTTCTAAAGATTCTAAGGACAAGGCTGCGGTGTTGGGAAAGGGTGTTTCTCTAGTGGAAGCAATTACCGGGTAAGTCTCTTACTTCACTAATCCTGCATCAAACTCCTATCACCGGGTAGGTCTCAAGGGGTTAAAGTAGGGAATTCTACACAAACCGGACTCTACTTAAGGGGCAAACCTCTCCTTACTGGGTAAGTCTCGGAAAAAGAAAGTCTCAAGCAATAATCCTAGCACACTCAATCCAATAGCGGCTTATGAGGCTCACTACTACCTAGAGTTCATCATCTTAGGTATCTAAGATCGGAAATCACCGAGTAGGTCTCTTCCCTCACTTAGTTTGCTAGCATTAGGTGACCCTAAGCTATATTATGCTTAATAAACACTAGGATTTCAACTACGTAACATCCTAACATACAGATTCATCAATTATAGAGCAACAGAGAGAAAAATCGGGTGGATCATAGTAAAAATCGGACGATCTATCCTATGAACAGGTCAATTTTTCTGTCTGGGTTAGGTTTTGTGCATACGAATCATCCTAAACTAACATACAAGTCCTTTCTATCATCACCCAAGCAATAACCATCAATCCATCACTCCAGAATCACAATAAACTAGCCAATAACATGCATTTCAAGATCCAAATTCATCACACAAGCATACTTGGTTCTCATAAGTAGATGATGAAAGATAAGCAAGTAAAACAAGAAATCTAAGCTGAATATAAGTTTAAGCAAGACTTACAATCCTTCAAAAGAAGTTCCAAAACGTTCCTAACAATCCGTCCAAAAGTTCTTCAACCAAAGATTCTAAAAATCACTCAAAATCACTCAAAAACTCACTTTCACTCTAAGTTTTGGTGTTCTTCTTCTTCCCCAAAATGAGAGAGTTTTTCTTCTTCTCCAAGTCTACCCTCCAAATGAAATGAGGTCTATGTGAGAGAATGTGGAAGAGATCCATTAGCCACAGCATGCAGGACCACTTATATTCTCCATCAAGAGCAAGGGCCGGACATAGAGATCGTTGGACACGTGGCTCAAGCTGTCAAAGGCCAAAAAATCGACCCAGATAGAAAAATCGGACGATTTTCCTGAGTGTTGGTCCGATTTTCTTCAACAGAGGCTTGTTATGATCGTCTAGCCATGAGTTGCTCCATTGCTTGCACCAATAAGGGTCCTTGTGTCCTTCATTGCTCCAATTATGTTCCTTCAAAGCCTTGGATGCGTACCACCATGAGGCTTGACCCTCGAATGCATCGATTAATGTCCAAAAGATCCCCGAAATACCTACAAAACCGACAAAAGCTCCTGTAGACGTCTTTTCTAGAAATATGCACGAAATGAGCGTAAACGTCATGAACTAATGCAAAACCGTGCATGAATAACGGGAAAAACTATCTAAATGAATGCCTGTACTAACGTCATAAATCACGTTATTAAAATACCCCATACTTAAGATTTGCTCGTCCCCGAGCAAGACCCAACTATAGACTAAGAGATGACATGATTTATGCATGCAGAAAAACAACAAAATCTTTTTGGAATTGTGCATCTAACATTGGATCACCTTCATAGTCATGTTTCATGGCAATGGACAATCAATCATGTATCAAATGAATGAAGGGATGGAAAGACAATTATACTTAACTAGAAAGCATGCATGAGAGGTGAAAATGTAGAAGTCAAGATGATCATGAGTATATCCAATCTAGATCACTAAGTCTTACACACATGCAATTAGGTCACAAGGACTTAGAAAAGAAGAAGCTAAGAAATGTTGTGATTAGGTGGGAATTTTTAGGTCATGTGATGCTAATCCGGGAAAGGAACTAACTCCACAATTTCGTTTTTGCTCAACTTCCCAACAAGTGTATAATTTTCTCCATATTTCTAGAAAAGTTTTCTTCTCTTTTTCACTTATTTTTGAGACAATGGCATTGGTGTACAAAAGCCGAAACCTTGGTGATTAGCCATCCTCGGGTTTTTTTTATTTTTCGAGGTGCATCCACACCGGGCACACATACCAAAGCTCGTTAGGACTATCGGTTTATTTGACTTTGGCAAGGCACAAACACCCGATTATGTGAATGGTGCCGAGTTACTCGTCATTTAAACCAACGTCCCCAAACCTATTTTTTTCTACACTTTTCACAACAAATTCAGCACTTCATTCACATCATTCATTCATCAATAACTTCACCCCACACTTGCTTTTCACACACATCAACACACTGGCATGCTCCTATTCCCGGATGGGTCAAAAGAGGTCAAATTTTTCATCAATTGAGGTGCTCAAACAACATGATCAAGATGAGAAGTAGAGAAAAATGAATTGCCTTAATCACTCCTAAATGATGTGCAAGAACTAGCATGTAATTTCGACTTTCAATCCTCAATCCAATCAAGACAAGCATCATAATCACAAATCATTCATGGGATTCAAGATAAGTACTTCAAGTCCACATATGCATTCATCTATTCAACACATAAGGCCATCCATAGTCAATTCACAAGACAATCTCATCATAAGGGTCATTCCCAAGCTTAGAAGCACTAAAATTTTTTAAAATTTTTTGATTTTTTTTGGATTTTTCGAAATATGTATGTACAATGCAAGATGTAATGAAACATGTGACAATATTAAACTATCCTAGATTCTAATCATGCAAGTGATCATGAAAACCCCACCCCATACTTAGAAACACATTGTCCCCAATGTGCAAAGTAAATAAAGAAGTGAAAGAGAGTCCTCACAATGTAAAATTAGTGATGCTTAGGTATTTCGGTTCACATCGAATGATGATGGTGGATGATCGATCAAGGATGGTAGAGAGCTCTTGATGTTCATTATGGTGTCGGAACCCGCGCTTGGCGCCGCAAGCCGTCCAAGTTCCACGTCCGCTCCACCCATGCTTGATTGGAGATCATCACTTTCCTTGACAGAAGGAAAAATCGGACCATCTACCCAGGAAAATCGGCCAATTTTGTGCATGATCAGTCCGATTTTCCTGGGTGCTTTCTTCCTCATCCATGTGCTCGGATCTTGTACCTTCAGCAGTTCCATGAGGTTTTCACATGACATCCAGCATCTCATAACACATACCAATCAACAAGATCTAGCTCCCAAAAACACAAAAGAAAAACAAAGCACACCAAGAGCAAAATCAAACAAAAACAAGAAAAATAAAAGGGAAAAATATGTACCAATGGGTTGCCTCCCATTAAGCGCTTCTTTAAGGTCATTAGCTTGACCAAATTCAGGGGCGTTTCACTCAAGGTGAAGTGGGGCAATCACTTCCACCGGGGCTTCCGGGATGTACTTCTTCAAACGGTGCCCATTCACCTTAAAGTTACCACAATGGTCTCCTCCTATCTCCACCGCTCCATAAGGAAAGACCTTCTTAACAACATAAGGACCCGTCCATCTTGACTTGAGCTTTCCGGGGAAGAGCCGCAGCCTCGAGTTGAAGAGAAGCACTAAGTCACCCTCACTCAACTCCTTTGGGATGAGACGCTTGTCATGCCAACGCTTGGTCCTCTCCTTGTAGATCCGGGCATTTTCATAAGCATCCAACCGGATCTCCTCAAGAGCGTTCATGTCTAGTAACCTCTTCTCACCGGCCTCCTTGAGGTCAAAATTTAGCCACCTTATGGCCCAATATGCCCTATGCTCCATTTCCACCGGAAGGTGGCAAGACTTGCAATAAACTAGCTTGTAGGGAGTGGTGTCAATCAGTGTCTTGAAAGCGGTTCTATAAGCCCACAAGGCATCATCAAGCTTCATAGCCCAATCATTTCTCGTTCTAGAAACCGTCTTCTCAAGTATCCCCTTTATCTCCCGGTTGGAGATCTCCACTTGGCCACTAGTTTGGGGATGGTAAGGTGTTGCCACCTTATAAGTCACCCCATACTTAGCCAAAAGTTCCCCAAAGTTCCTATTAGTGAAGTGCTTTCCTCCATCACTTATAATCACCCTTAGTGTCCCAAACCTAGGAAAGATCACTCGGTTGAAGAACCGCACCACAACCTTGGCATCATTTGTGGGAGAAGCGATTTCTTCCACCCATCTTGACACGTAGTCCACCGCCAATAGGATGTAGAGATTGCCACATGAAGAAGGGAATGGTCCCATAAAGTCCACACCCCACACATCAAATATCTCCACCTCTTGTATGTTGTTCAAGGGCATCTCGTTCCTCCTTGAGATGTTGTCCGTCCTTTGGCAAGCATCACATGCCACTACAAAATTCTACACATCTCTAAATAAGTTAGGCCAATAAAAACCGGATTGCAATACCTTTGCACACGTCTTGTGTGAGCTAGCATGGCCTCCACATGGCAAGGAGTGACAATGGCGGATCACACTCTCCATCTCATCCTCCGGAATGCACCTCCTAAAGACTCCATCCGGCCCTCTCTTGAACAAGAGAGGCTCACTCCAATAGTAATGCCTTACATCCTTGAAGAACTTTTTCCTTTGGGCATAAGATAAACCGGGTGGTACCTCCTCACACACAAGGTAGTTCACAATATCGGCATACCACGGCTCATTTCCCCTTGACACTTGAAACAAGCACTCCTCTACCATTTGCAATTGCTCATCCCGGAATGAGTCATCAATCGGGATGTCGTCTCTCTCAAGCTCCAATGGTGGAAGTCTACTAAGGTGATCCGCCACAGAATTTTCGGACCCTTTCTTATCCCGGATTTCCAAGTCAAACTCTTGAAGAAGAAGGATCCACCGAATGAGGTGAGGCTTGGCATCTTTCTTTGTGAGGAGGTAACGGATCGCAGCATGATCCGTATACACAATGACCTTTGCTCCAACAAGATATGACCGGAACTTCTCAAAGGCATACACCACCGCTAACAACTCCTTCTCGGTTGTGGCATAGTTAAGTTGGGCATCATCTAGCGTCTTGCTAGCATAATAGATGGCATGTGTACGCCCATCTTTCTTTTGTCCTAAAACAGCCCCAACGGCCACATCACTTGCATCACACATCACTTCAAATGGTAAGCTCCAATCCGGAGGTTGCATGATGGGGGTGGTGATCAAAGCATCCTTCAACCTACAAAAAGCCTCAAGGAAATCCTTGGAGAAAACAAACTCAACATCTTTCATTAGTAGGTTAGTAAGAGGCTTAGAAATCTTAGAGAAAACTTAATGAATCTCCGGTAAAAACCGGCATGCCCTAGAAAACTCCTTACCCCCTTCACCGAGGTAGGTGGTGGCAACTTCTCTATCGTCTCTATCTTAGCCCTATCAACCTCAATGCCACGGTTGGACACCAAGTGTCCCAACACAATGCCTTCACTTACCATGAAGTGGCATTTCTCCCAATTCAAGACAAGATTTGTCTCCTCACATCTCTTAAGCACCAAAGACAAGTTTGCTAAACAATCATCAAATGAAGATCCATAAACAGAGAAATCATCCATAAACACTTCCATGATGTTTTCAATATATTCGGAAAAGATAGCCATCATACACCTTTGAAAGGTGGCGGGTGCATTACACAACCCAAATGGCATTCTCCTATATGCAAATGTACCCCAAGGACATGTAAATGTTGTTTTCTCTTGGTCATCCGGGTGAATAGGAATTTGGAAAACCCACTATAACCATCTAAGTAACAAAAGTGTGAATGTTGAGCTAATCTTTCTAGCATTTGGTCAATGAAAGGAAGAGGGAAGTGATCTTTCCTTGAGGCTACATTTAGTTTCCTATAGTCTATACACATCCTCCATCCCGTAACCGTTCTAGTTGGGATTAGTTCATTATTCTCATTAGTTACTACGGTCATACCACCCTTCTTAGGAACCACATGTACGGGACTAACCCATTTACTATCCGAAATAGGGTAGATGATTCCCACATCTAGCAACTTAATGATCTCTTTCTTGACTACCTCTTTCATTATAGGATTCAATCTTCTTTGATGTTCAATAGAGGGTTTATGGTCATCTTCCATCAATATCTTATAAATGCACAAAGAGGGCTTAATGCCAACAAGGTCATCAATGGTGTATCCTATTGCCTTTCTATGCATTTTCAATTCAGTCAACAATCTATTAAGTTCATCATCATTCAAAGATGCATTCACAATCACCGGATAAGTAGAATTTGAACCAAGGAAAACATACTTTAAATGAGAAGGAAGAGGTTTTAGATCAAGTTTAGGAGGACCTTTATCGGTTGGAGATGATCCATACAATGTAGGTTGAGATGATTCCAAAGCCATGGAAGCCTCACCTAAGTCCCTTGATGATTGCTCACAAACACTTGGATGTTGCTCAAAACACTCAGGAAAATCGACCCTCTGTGAAGAAAATCGGACGATCTGGGGGTCGATTTCAGCTACGGCATTTGCAAAATCGGATGAAAATTCAGGATTTATGAAAAAATCGGCCGATTTTTTACCCCTCTGTCCGATTTTTCTACAGGTATTTGTCCTTTCTTTTAATACTTCAAATCCAACACTTGGTAGCTCATCCAATGCATTCAAGGCCTTGATCACTTCATTGCTACTCTCCTCAACTCCTTCCTCCATCAAGCTCGAGCTAAGAACCTTCTCAAGTGGATCCTTGAGCAAGATTGAGCTCACAACTTCTCTAGACTCCTCTTCTTCAACAATGTTGAAGAAATCTTCACCTAGGGCTGGCCCCTTGACCATTGTGGACAAATTAAACTTGATGTTCTCTTCTCCAATGTTGAAAGAGAGAATTCCATTTTTGCAATCCACCAAACATCCGAAAGTAGCTAGGAAAGGTCTCCCCAAGATGATAGGAACCGGATAGTCCGCCGGGATGTCCAAAACAACGAAATCTATGGGCACATAGAACTTCCCTAGTTGCACCGGTATGTCTTCCAAGATTCCAACCGGGTGAGTGATTGAACGGTCCGCCATGTAAAGGGTCATCTTGACCGGCTTTGGCTCTCCTAGCCCAACCTTGTTGCAAAGTGCAAGCGGGATGATGCTTACACTTGCCCCAAGATCACATAGGGCGTCATACTTCACTTCTCCCACTCCAACTGGCACACAAAAGAATCCCGGATCTCTTAGCTTAGGAGGCATCTCCTCCTTCATAGTTTGAATCAACTCCAAGGACCTCTTTGTCATCCTCACTTCTCCATACTCCTCCAACTTCCTCTTGTTGGAGAGTATTTCCTTCAAGAATTTGTCATATGCCGGCATACCTAGAATAGCATCCATGAACGGAATGTTAATATGCAATTTAGACATAAGTTCAAGGAATTTACCGAAGTGTTTGTCCAAACGAGCTCTTGCTCGTGATTGTGGAAATGGTAGTGGTGGCTTGTATGGAGGTGGTGCCACATATGATGGTTCATCATCCTTGCTCTTTCCTCCATCCTCTTGCAATGGCTCTTCTTCTATCACCACTTGCTTCCCCTTGTCATTTCCCTTAGGTAAGGGATCCTTCATGCTCAGCCCACTCCTTGTTGTAATAGCCAACACTTGGCCTCTTGGGTTATCTTCGGTTCTTCCGGGAAGCTTCCCAGGATCTCTATGAGCTTCTCCCGCCTTTTGGAACACTTGTGCTTCCAACACCTTTTGAGCTTTAGAAATAGAAGTCACCGTGCTCTCAAGACCACTCAACCTTCCAAGCAATTGTTCAAACATCATCTCGGTTCTATCCTTTGGAGGTTGAGTAAATCCGGGTGGAGGTTCTTGTGAAGCCTTTGGTGGTGGAGCTGCGCTTGTGGAAGCGGGAGGGTTCAAGGCTCCATCCGGGTTAGAATAGGAAAACCCGGGATGGTTATGGTTAGGCCGGTAATTGTTGAATTGCCGGTTGTTGTTGAAGTTCCTTGGGCCTTGATAGTTGTTGTAGTTGCCCCTTCTCATGTAGTTCAAATATTCCTCCTTGGAAGACAAGTTTGCTTGCACTTGCACTTGAGGGCTTGCTTGACTCTTCAAAGTTGTAGCACACAACTCCCTCAAAGACTTAAGCTCATTGTTGATTGTGTCTAGCTTGAAATTACTCATGGTGACTTCACTCACCTCATATGCTCCCGCTTTCCTCCTATCACTCTTCCTATGGGAGTACTTCTCAATCACCAAAGCTTGTTCTCTACAAACTCCCAAGCTTCATCCACATTCTTTTCCATGAAAGTCCCATCGGAAAGAGATTGAAGCTTGAATTGGCTATCTTCATCAAGTCCCTTGAAGTAGATTTCCAATAGCTCAATTTTCGGTATACCATGGTATGGAAAATCTAGGAGAAGGTCTTTGAACCTCTCCCAAGACTTGAATATACTTTCTCTATCCTTCATTACAAAGGCATTGATCTTCCCTCTTAGCTCGGTAGTCTTGGAAGGTGGGAAGAACTTAGTCAAAAACTCGGTTGTCATCTCCTCCCAAGTACTCACTCGTCCTTGTGGAATAGATTGATACCAAGCCAAGGCTTAATCCTTAAGTGAGAAGGAGAAAGCCCTAAGCTTATGGTTGTTGCTCTCCAATCTAGGCGGTCTAAGAGTCTCCATCAAGATCTCATAGTTCATCAAGTGTTGATGGGGAGACTCTCCTTCCATCCCTCCAAATTGATTATGCCGGATCATTTGTAGAACTTGAGGACGGAGCTCGTAATCATGGGCTGCGGGATCTCCTAAGTTCACACCCGGACGGTGTGATCTTTGTGCCGGATCCATACGTTGCCCTAACGTTTGTGGCTCTTCAATAGCAATGGGCACAACCCGAATATTAACCGCCGCCGGCTGCGGTTGTGGTGGAGGTGGAGGTTGTTGACGATTAAGCTCTCTTTGCACAAGAGCTTGCCTAATCTCTTCAATCTCCCTCCTAGTTGCTTCTTGCCTCTCATTGGCAAGTCTCCTTTCATTCTCCAAGAGCTCATCTCTTAGTCTAATTTGATCTAAAGCCTCATCCAACTCAGCTTGGAGATCTCTTCCGGCCATCTCTTTTCCCTTTCTAATGCTCTTGGATCTAGATCTAAGGGTTTTCTCCAGTTCGGGATCGAATGGAGCTAAATCCTTTCCACGAGATCTTCGCATACACCTAAAGAGTGAGAGATGTCCTGAAAAGCAAAGACACAAAACAGGCGAGATCAAAAGTAATAAGAAAGATCTACACTATAAACAATCACAAAAATGACTCAATCTAGACCTAGTCCCCGGAAACGGCGCCAAAAACTTGTTACGCTAAGATGTGACACGCAAAAGTCTTACAATTTATAAACTCGATATAATTTCCTAACTCCTAGCGAACCCACAGTGTATGGGTCATTTTGTAGCAAGGATAGTATTCCGAGATCGAACACGAAGACTAAGGTGAAATCAAATCAAACAAGTGATCATAGATAGTGCGGATCTAGTCTAAGAAAAGAGAAAGAAATAAAGAAATGAAAATCATGATATTTTTGGTTGGGTTTTTGTGGTGATCAAGCAAAGATCACAAATCAACAAGATAATGAATCAAACTAACAACTCAAGGTAGCTAAATAAACAAGCAACGCAAACATAAGATATGTGATCAAAGAGAGAAAAGTGGATTCTAGAGGTCAAGATTTCCGGTTATGGCATTGGACTCAAGCTTCTAAAGATTCTAAGGACAAGGTTGCGGTGTTGGGAAAGAGTGTTTCTCTAGTGGAAGCAATTACCGGGTAAGTCTCTTACTTCACTAATCCTGCATCAAACTCCTATCACCGGGTAGGTCTCAAGGGGTTAAAGTAGGGATTTCTACACAAACCGGACTCTACTTAAGGGGCAAACCTCTCCTTACTCGGTAAGTCTCGGAAAAAGCAAGTCTCAAGCAATAATCCTAGCACACTCAATCCAATAGCGGCTTATGAGGCTCACTACTACCTAGAGTTCATCATCTTAGGTATCTAAGATTGAAAATCACCGGGTAGGTCTCTTCCCTCACTTAGTTTGCTAGCATTAGGTGACCCTAAGCTATATTATGCTTAATAAACACAAGGATTTCAACTACCTAACATCCTAACATACAGATTCATCAATTATAGAGCAATAGAGAGAAAAATTGGGTGGATCATAGTAAAAATCGGACGATCTATCCTATGAACAGGTCAATTTTTCTATCTGGGTTAGGTTTTGTGCATAGGAATCATCCTAAACTAACATACAAGTCCATTCTATCATCACCCAAGTCATAACCATCAATCCATCACTCCAGAATCACAATAAACTAGCCAATAACATGCATTTCAAGATCCAAATTCATCACACAAGCATACTTGGTTCTCATAAGTAGATGATGAAAGATAAGCAAGTAAAACAAGAAATCTAAGCTGAATATAAGTTTAAGCAAGACTTACAATCCTTCAAAAGAAGTTCCAAAACGTTCCTAACAATCCATCCAAAAGTTCTTCAACCAAAGATTCTAAAAATCACTCAAAAACTCACTTTCACTCTAAGTTTTGGTGTTCTTCTTCTTCCCCAAAATGAGAGAGTTTTTCTTCTTCTCCAAGTCTACCCTCCAAATGGAATGAGGTCTGTGTGAGAGAATGTGGAAGAGATCCATTAGCCACAGGCTGCAGGACCACTTATATTCTCCATCAAGAGCAAGGGCCGGACATAGAGATCGTGGGACACGTTGCTCAAGCTGTCAAAGGCCAAAAAATCGACCCAGACAGAAAAATCGGACAATTTTCCTGAGTGTTGGTCCGATTTTCTTCAACAGAGGCTTGTTATGATTGTCTAGCCATGAGTTGCTCCATTGCTTGCACCAATAAGGGTCCTTGTGTCCTTCATTGCTCCAATTATGTTCCTTCAAAGCCTTGGATGCGTACCACCATGAGGCTTGACCCTCGAATGTATCGATTAATGTCCAAAAGATCCCCGAAATACCTACAAAACCGACAAAAGCTCGTGTAGACGTCTTTTCTAGAAATATGCACGAAATGAGCGTAAACGTCATGAACTAATGCTAAACCGTGCATGAATAACGGGAAAAACTATTTAAATGAATGCATATACTAACGTCATAAATCACGTTATCAATAAGCTTTGCTTTTTGAAGCATATCCAATGAATATTGCTTCATCACTACGTGAATCAAATTTCCCAAGATTATATTTGCCATTATTATGAACAAAATAAGTACATCCAAAGGGTTTGAAATATGAAATATTTAGTTTTCTTCCTTTAAAGAGTTCATAAGGAGTCTTTTCAAGATAGGGCGAATTAAACATCTATTCAAAATATAATTTGCAGTGTTTACTGCTTCAGCCCAAAAACTTTTTGGCAAATTGTTTTCTAAAAGCATCGTCCTAGACATATCCTCGAGAGTGCGGTTCTTACGTTCCACAACTCCATTTTGTTGAGGAGTTCTAGGACCTGAAAAGTTATGTGAAATACCATATTTTGCACAAAACAAATCAAACTTTAGTTGATCAAATTCTCTACCATGATCACTTCTTATAGAAATAATTGATAGGTTTTTCAAAGATTGTAACTCCTTACATAATTTTGAAAACTCAAATAAAGCTTCAAATTTTTCTCGTGAAAAGAAATCCATGTGAAACGAGAGAAATCATCCACTATAACAAGGATGTATTGTTTGCCTCTGGGAGATTTGACACGCATAGGTCCACAAAGATCTAGGTGTAAGAGTTCAATGGGTCGAGAAGAACTTACAACTTTCTTAGGTTTGAATGAGCCTCTTGTTTGTTTACCTTGTGTACAAGCCTTACATAGATCATTAACCTTGAAATTTAGGTTTCGCAATCCACGTACCAAATCTTTTGTAAGTAGCTTCTGCATGGTGTGCATGCTTACATGACCAAGCCTTCTATGCCAAAGTCTTGGATCATCAGTTAAGGCCTTTAGACATTTTAGTTTAGTTCCTGAAACTTGGTTAGTACTCATGGAATAAACATTATTATATCTAGGAGCAGTAAGCACCACTTCACTTGTCTTTTTGTCTTGAACCTCACATTTATCTGAATCAAACATAACTTTATTACCTTTATCACATATTTGAGAAATACTTAGCAGATTATATTTCAAACCATCAACCAAATAAACGTCATCAATAAAGTTAGATAAATTATAGCAAATTTTACCAATGTCAATAATGTCACACTTTCCTTTATCACCAAGAGTAATGGTTCCAGATGATTGCTTCTTTAAATCTGAGAATAAAGAGCTTTTTCCACTCATGTGTCTTGAGTAACCACTATCTAATATCCATTTGTGCTCCTTTACCTTGGTGATATCCTGCAAAACAACAAACATCAACCTTTCCGGGTCGACCAAATGGCATATTTTGGTTCATATTCAGGTTCGATCATGTTTGGTGGTCTAGTACCTTTAGGGACAACAGATTTGTTTTACATGTTTCCTTAAACTTAAAGGATAGGTGTTTCTGATGATATAAGGATCATTTCTTCTATAAGGACCTGTAGATTTAACATGACCCTTTTTACAACAGTAGAAGCAAGTAGGCATATGAATACTTCCTTTGACCTTGACAAAAGTGGTGGTAGGTTTTCTAGGAAAGCTCCTATGATAACCTATACCATTTATGTTAAGGGAGGACTGTTGTTCACCCATCATTCTCTCAAGATTAGCTTTTGAACGAGTAAACTTAACAAGTGCATCCTTCTAGTCTTGACACATCAAAGTTAGATCAACTTTCTCTTTCTCTAGATCGATATAGTTTCGATGAAGAGAGGAGAGGTTGTCCTTGAGAATCATGTTCTCTATTTCCAAGCCCTTGATATTGTCATCAAGGTCTACTTTTTTTGTGTTAAGATTTTCAATCTCCAGAGACATTTTACTTAGTTGTTTTTCTTGTTCAAGAAGCTTTTCTTTTAAAGAATTTATCCTTATTCTATGTTCTTTATCACATATGATAATATCTTTAAGGAATTGTTTCAGGTCAGATTCAGGTTGAGACATAATTGTACTTACCACATTATCAACATACAGATTTGAATATTCTTCATGATCGGTCATGAGACACAAGTTTGCTTGTTCTTTTTCGTCTTCTGATTCATTTGATGATTCTGAATCACTCCATGAAGCAACCATAGATTTCTTCTTTCGATCATTTTTCTTGAAGTTGGTCCTCTTCTTTTGTGGACAATCCATCACAAGATGATCTGTTTCACCACATTCAAAACAAGTTAGTACTCTCATTTTCTTATTAGAGTTTAAAAACTTACCTCGGGGTTTTGATACTCGTGGATATTCTCTATTAGCAGATTGTTTCTTTAACTTGAGAATTCTTGTTCGCTCCAAATGGTGTGTGCAAGCTTTAAATTTATAACCCAAAAAGTAGGCTTAAAACAAGGATGCGAACCCGCAGTGTACGGATCAATTGTAATAAAAAGCAAGAATTTCAGTGGTCGATCACAGGGACTTAGGTGAAACCTAAGCAAGTAGAGGTCGTCTATGCAACTAATAACCACAAAAGCGATTAAAGCAATCAAAGATGATAATAAGGTCAATAAAGGGAATATGCAAATTCTAGGGATTAAAGCATCTAGTTGTTGTTCCAACTCAAGATCTCAAGATAAGCGGACAAAGCTGAGATTTTGCAAAGGGAAGGTGTTTCTAAAGTGGAATAGATCACCGGGTAAGTCTCACTACTCACTAATCCCAAACCAAAAGCTCCTATCACCGGGTAAGTCTCAAGGTACTAAGGAAAGGAATTATAATCTCAAACCAACACACCAACTAAGGGAATAGAATCAACCTTTACCGGGTAAGTCTCAGGATAACTCACAAAGATGGGATGAAGGCACACTCAAACCGCAATAAAGGATAAGCCTTCATTACCTACACTTACAATGTGTTTGGATGGAGAATTTGCAAATTTCATGAGAATGTCCAAATGATGGGAATTTAAATGAAGGGAATTTAAATGAGAAGAATTTAAATCATTTATCAATTCCCTTGTTTGGGTAACATTTCGTAGGAATGTAAAAAAGAAGGGAATTTAAAATTATTGTGTTAAAGAGAAGGGATTCTTCAAAAAAACGCTAGTATAGATGGAATTTCAAGGGAGTATTTTGGGCTTTCCAAATCCCTTGATATTTCCCATGGGATTCCAAAAATTCAGGAATTTGATATCCAAACGGGGACATTGACAAACGGAATTTTGGAAGTCATTGATTTGAATTAAAATCCTGGGATTTGGGAGATATCCAAACGCACTGTTATGATCATGGGTAAACAAACTAAGGAATCACCGGGTAAGTCTCATCCTAGGCTTGCATTGAACCAGGAAAGGTGTAATAAGAATAGGATTTGACAAACTCTAACACTTAACTCTCAGTTTCGGATCAGAAAGGGTCACCTCGGTCAGTCAAATTCCACCCTGGCCGAGATGTTCATCGACTGAACGAGATGTTCTAGGGTTAAGGTTAAAGACTCGAACTTTCAGGGTCCTACTGGGATTATGATTATTCTATCATCGTTTTTCCCACAACTTTCAGTCAATCACCCTACAATCGCACAAGGAAATTAGCCACTCATCATCATGAAAGCAATAATCAAATATAAGGGAAGAGAATGAATATTTGAACACAAAAACCATAAGAACAAGACTTCAATAACTGAATCAAATATCAAACAAATCAACGTTCCTTGGATCACAAATCCAACAAGACAATCAAACAAAAAGGAATCTAAGAAAGTCTTACAAATCCCCTTAAAAAGCTATAAAAAGCTATGAACTTCCGTCCTTTAATATTCCTTCAACCTTCTAAAAATCCTTCCTAACTGCAGCTTCTTCAATCTTCAAGTGTTGCGATGGTAGCGGGTTGCTGAATTTGTGGAAAATCCAGCCCTTTATATAGGAGAATTATCTTCCAAAGATAATAATATCTTAAAAAGATAATTTCATAATAAAATATATCCATATCTCAAAAATAGATCTCCAAAATATATGATCTTCCTTCCAGAAATCCAGCCCAAAAATATAAGATCTCTCCTTCCAAAAATAAAAGATCTCAGCCAAATAAAATATATCTCGCCGCGTCAAGGTATTCGCCTCGGTCGGGGCGCTCCTCTAGATCACCTCGGTCGAGGTGACTCTGTGGTCAACCGAGGTGACTCTCAGCTGAATGTAAAATCTCTCAAATCTGGTCCAAAGTAAATCTTCTTTGTTAATTTCATGCTTCTTGAGCTCCTCTTTAAGCTCCTAAATGTAGCTCCAATGACTCCTTTGCTCCTTAGCTCCATTTTAGTCCAAAATGTGCCATTTTACCTACGATTACAACGAAACTTGGTGTAGACCTCGATTCCCGTAAAGGTAGATGAAACGACGATATAATTACATAATATACCTTCAAACATGTAGATTATTGAAGATAAAACGTCTAAACAAGTCCCAAAATATAGACTATAATTCATGCTATCAATTCTTGCGAGCCCCTTAGAGATCATGGCGATTGCATCTTCTTCTTCATCGTCACCATTATCCTCTTCGTCAGATGGTAATTCATCTCTTCTTGATTTTAATGCCAAATTCCTTGAGTTGGATGGGAGCTCTCCATCTTCTTCACCAAGAACCATTTCATGTGTGATGAGTTTTCCAAGGAGGTCATCAAGAGGAAGAGTTGTGAGATTCTGAGCTTCTTCAATAGTAGTCATCTTTGGTCCCCACTTAGCTTTAGGTAGGCTTTAGAAGCTTCCTAACTTTCTCTTCATTTGTGAAGATCTTTCCTAGTGAGTCCAAGTTGTTCACGATCTCAGTGAATCTGGTGAACATTTCCTTGACTGTTTCATTTGGATTCATCTTGAATAGCTCGTATTGTCTGAGGAAGATGCTAATCTTTATTTCCTTGACTTGACTTGTTCCTTCGTAAGTGACAACAAGCTTGTCCCATATTTCGTTAGCACTCTTGCATGATGAGATGCGGTTGAGTTCATTTGCATCTAATCCACAGTAGAGTAGGTTCATTGCTTTGTAGTTATTTGACATGATGTCCAGGTCAGCTTGTGTGAAGTCAGCTTCCTTCTTTGGCACTTGGACATCTTCAACCATTGTCATTGGAACTTTAGGTTCATTTTGAATGATGCTCCAAAGCTCCATGTCCTAGTCAATAAAGAACATACGCATGAGTGCTCTCCAATGAGCAAAGTTATTGCCACATAAGAGTGGTGGTCGAGATGAGGATCTTCCTTGAGCAAATCCTCATCACCTACAAGATCCATGATTAGTCTCACTGATGGTTAAATCAATATACGTGAGTCTAGCTCTGATACCAATTGAAGAACCGGTAGGTGAAATAAATTAGTTAAAAGATACTCTAGAAGGGGGGTTGAATAGAGTATGGGAACTTTTCGCAAACCAAACTCAAGGCCTTGAAACTCCTTTCAAGGGCCTTGATGTCAATCTGTGCTCTTTGTGAAATTTTGATTTCAAGGGCTTTGAAACAACTTTCAAGGGCCTTGACTTCGTGCTTCTGCAAAACCAAGTTAGTCACAATAGCAATATATAGTAGGAATGTAAAAGATTGACACGAGGATATGTTTACGAAGTTCGGCTTTAAATAGTCTACTCTTCGTCCCAGGGTATAGCCTTAGGATCTAACTATCTATTATCAGCTTCAAAGAGTCCTAGATATAAACTAGAAGAAATTTCATTCTTCTCTCACCGTAGCCAACGCTACGATCTAGCTCCAACTCTTTCACCTTGCTAGAATAGCCTAGTTACTTCGCAGAGTAACAAACACTCTAGTATAACACTATTTAGATCTTCCAATGGAGCTCTTGTGTTTTATCTCTCTCTAAGGGGATAGAGCTTTTTAAAAAAAGAGAAAGAAAAACAATGAATCGAATGAAGATATTTGAGTTGCTTGAAGACGTAAAGATGTTTCCGTTTAAGTTATTGTGTTCTCTTCTTCAGTCATCATCTTCATTTATACTCTTCTATGGAGAGGTCTTCTAGCCGTTGGAGAGATGACCGTTTGAAGATGAATCTTCTTCTCCAGGAAGATCGCTTCCTGTTTTGAGATGAGGTAGACGTTACAGATCTTCATCTCCTAAAAACACATTGATTCCTCAGCTTCTTAATCTTCTCACTTTCTACAGAACCGAACGAGAAGAAATCTTGATGCTTTCGGTTTTAGAAAATCTTCTGAGAAAGATCTTCTAATCATCGGTTGAAAAAGATCTTCACTGAAATCTTTCTGTTGAGCAAATCATTTCTGGAAAATCTTCTTTTTAATTTGAATCCTTGTTTCGTGCAACTATATTTCTTCAAGGCCTTTGAGATCGTCTCTTTGTATAACACTATCTTCCTAAGGGCCTTGAATAATATTTCAAGATCCTTGAAGTCCATATCAAGGCCCTTGAAATCTTCGATAAGTCCTACACTGAATTCAAACCAATCAAGCATCTAGAGAATATAATCAATACATTATTAGTGTATCAAACTACTACATTTGTGTTAAATCTTCCATCACCAACACCTATAAAACATTATAAACAAGGTGGAGTTTTCAATCTCCCCCTTGATGGAAGACAACACAAATGTTTTATCGTACCTACATTTATTAGTTTAGCAATGCATATGAAAATCAAAACTAAAATGCAGAATGCAATGCAGAATATCGAATGTCGGATTCACACATATATTTCCCCCCATTTGTCTTTCAACAAGGGAGAAAAATAGTCAAAGCACGAGAGTTAAAAATGATTACAGACCCAAGAGTATTTTCACAAAAACCACATAAAGAAATTTTCAAAGCCAGCCATGACGATCAGAGAACTTCAATTTTCCTTGTACCATCTGGAGGACCTTCCTTTCCAATAATGCTCCTTTAAACACATATCCCTCCATCGATTCTGAGCATTGATAAGTTCACGTTCTTTGAGATATAAATTTGTTCCCCTTTGTGTAGAACTTTTGTCATATTTCTTGACCACTCCAAATTCTTCAATTGTCAGAATGTCTGGATCTTCTGACGAAGGTTGACGAATGGGTTTATCTTTGATAATCTTATGACACTGTGTCATAACTTTTTCATCATCTTCTGTGGTCACTTGTCCATCATCTTTTGAGAGAGGCTTAATGTTATTGGCAGCTGTAAGAGAAAGATCATTAACATGAAACATTTTATTAATTTTCTGGTTAAGAATACCTAGTAAATCTTGTGTTTCATCCATCTTGTCGGTCACTACAGCTTTGAAAAAGACAAGATCGGTTCTTAGTGATTCAACTGCCCTCTCTACAGCTTCCAAACGTTGCTCTGTGGTGAAATTCCATTCTGGCTGCTCCTTTAAAACTCATACTGTACTGAAATCCACCTTGGTCTTTTGAATTTCTATGGTTTCAAAGAAAGCTTCATCCAATCCTCCATTAACGATGTGCAGCTCCTCACCAGAATAATCAATAGAGAAATGCCTAAAAATTCTGGGAAGCAGATTTTCATATGGCAGGTGACTAGTACTTGGAGAGTTTATGACATTTACCATATGTGACAGGATAATTTCAGGCAGGTTTACTTTCAGTCCATTCACAACATGATAGACTAAAGCCAGTAAAGTGTTGGTTACCACATCCTTGTTAGCAAACCTTGGTACTACACATCTGTCTAAGATAGCATAAATAATTCTGGCTTCTAAGGTTAAGCAAGTAATAGTGGGTTGTGGTAAAGCATTGGGAAGAAGAAACTGTTCTTTGGCTAATCTGATAGTTCTAGGAGGGTTAGAATGATCCGATACGTCATATCGAGGAAAACTAAAAATATCAGCAATAATCTCAATGGTAATGGTGATTTTCTTACCTTTGATAACTGAGTTCAAAATCCATTCTCCTCTTTCTCTTCTTGCCGTTAAGTTTGTGTAGAAGATCCTGGTCAATCGTGGGTATGAGGCTTCACCTGGGTTTAGCATAATCCAGATAGAGCTTGCCTGAAGCACTTCTAGCCCTGGTAAAGAGAAGCAGGTAAACAGTTCACTGTGGACCGGCTCACACATGCATTCGTATCGGTCGTCAAACTCTGTTATCCATTTCTTGGCGGCCGTTGGACTTTCAAACCAACTTGACGGAAGCCTTGTCTTGGCAAAAATCTCTGCGTCACTTAGATAATCTGAAGAGCTTGAGCTTGAATCAGATCCTGACCTCAAACCTGGGTTAGAATCGGAAGAAATCTAGACTACTCTCTGTCTTTTGGGGACAAATGATGTTGCCTCATCCATTGAAGTTCTCTTAGATGCCATAAGAAATTTTTGAGAAGAAGACGAAGAGGGTTTGTAAAAACGAAAGAGTAAAGCATTGTTCTTTCAAAGGGAAAAAGAAGCGGAAGAAATAAAGAGGGAAGAGAAGAGGTTTTTAAGGGAAGAAGTCACATCAATGTATGATCAAAAAGATATTTAAGATCTTGGGAAATCATTGATGATTAAAATCTTTCCATAAATTTTGGTAACCACTTTTCAAAATCCTTTGGACGCACCAGCGGAAACTAGAGGCGCAAGGCACTGCAACAGTGAGGTGCAGGGGTGGATCACTCAAGGCACAGGGGCAGCTCAGTCCAAGGTGCAGGTACGGCTCAGCTCAAGCGCAAGGGCGGCTGGTGTGCAATGAGTTGATCCCGACTTCTCTTCGATCCCTTTCTTGACTCTCTTCACTTCTTCACCACACAACTAGCATACACATTCATATATACACATGTATGAACATCAAAATGTCCAGGAAAGATTCACACAAGCCTATGCTTGTGAATCCTAAGGTAAAGAGGAAGATAAGAAGCAAAGAAGAAAGGATTGAGGAAGAGATGAAGAACTTACCACAACTAAGGCTAAAATAGAATAAGAATCAACAACAACGCTATTTAGTTGGCTCTCTCAGCTCAGCAACAAGATCAAACGTCATCCTCATCCAAAGCCAAATAAACTATCTCTCTTACAAGATCAAAAAAGATTAAGAAGAAGATCCAAAGGAAGAAAGGAAGAGAAGATGAGGAACGTGAGGAGAAGAGGGTTTGAGAAGATGAAGAAACCCTCTCTTGGAAGCAAAGGAAAGCTTATATAGGAAGCCAGCCAAAAGCATGGTCAAGAGTCAACAAAGGTGGTTGTAGCTGCACAAATCCGCAAGGGAGGATCTGGTGAGGTGTAGGGGTGGCCCTCATGATGCGTAGGGGCGGCTCACAGAGCCTGCAGGAGCGGCTCAGCCAGACTCAACACCATCCAGCACCTAAACGACTAAGGCTCTTACACTCGCCCGAGTAGTGATGGTCCAAGGGTGGATGCTAGCCGAGCTAAGTCACCAGAAGGCGTGTATAGATAAGAAGTACGGACCTCTCAAGTTCAGATCCGAGACGAGTCTAATTAAGGGTATCACGGACACGAGGCGTCATACGTGTTGGTCATTAAAAAAGGAAGTTGAGTTCCGATATATTGGACCATTTTGAGATCTTGGCGCGAGTTGGGAAGTAGTTTACCGGGTGGCGTGGCCACCGAGAGTAAAGGATGTTCACCAGGTTTCAGGTGTGACAGTCGAGGGAGTACATGTATGACTCGAGCTATATTGTTAGTCGTGATGATCTAGTGATAGACGAGGAGCTGATGAGGCTACCGGGAGGACATGGGATATTATCTTTGGTTGAGTTTTACAATGAGCTAGTTGCATCGATGTGGTCGATGGGTTAGATTTTATACGCATGTGCGACTTTATGTGTTTTGTGCCCCGAGAGGGAATGTGTTCTGTGATCGGTTAGATCTTGTCTTGGTATGCAATATGTTGTTCATGTGAGTATGTGAGTAGGCCTTGAGAGGTCTTGACGCGATTATATGAGTGTGTTTTGGTTATCGAGTAGAGAGTTGGCACATTTACGTTTTCTGAGCGGTTACCGAGGTAGTTATGAGAGAGAGTTCTACGTTAGCAAGTTTTGGGACAAAACTTGTTTTTAGGGGGGTCAGATGTAACGCCCAGAATTTTTATTCCGGTTAGTGAGTAGTTTAGCGGCCTTTCCGCAGGCGCGGCTCAGTTTTTCTCCAAGCTTGATGCGCTGAGTGAGCGGGATTTTTATTCCGTCACCTTCCGACCCTTCGTTGGTGTGGGTGACCCTTTATTTTGGGAAAACCAATCCCTCGTTGCCCTCTCTTTTGTTTACCCCCTCAGCCTTCCGACTTTCTCTCCTCCCATTAAACTTTCACGTGAAAGTGATTCTTTCCTCCTCCACTCTCCCTTTTGGCTTGGAAGCTCTTGGTAACTCTTCCATGGGGATCCTTCTTCCTCTTTCTCTTGTGTGTGATGTCAAGCTGTGAGGCACTGTAGATCCGGATTTATAAGGGTAAGATTTTCTCTCCTTCTTCTCTTCTTCATCTTCTTCTTCCTTGAGCTTCAATGGTGGAAGCCATGAATCCTTAGTTCTTCCCTCTTTTTGGCTTGCATGTGAATGGATCGTGATTAAGATGTTGTGGGTGCGTGGATCCAAGTGGTAGACGTTATAGAGCCAATCAAGTAGGTTAGGAGGCTTATGCACATCAAGGAACCATCGAAGAACCCGTTCGAGATTGCCCTTTGGAGCTCGACTGCACCCATGGTTGGACAGCGCCGTGGGGGCGGCGACTGCAATGAGCCGCAAGGGCGGCCAGCTAGTGCCGCAGGGGCGGCCCACTAGTCCGCAAGGGCGGCTACCTAGTGCTGCAGGGGCGGCCACTGGCTCAGCCAGCCAGCCGGTACGGTCTTCTTTTCCTCTTCACGGTTGTACTTCCTTCTTCTGTGCCCACGTCTTTTCCCCAATGAGTACCCTCCTTTGAGCTCGTGTTCATAGCCTATCCTAGAGAGTATATATGATAAAATCATGCTAGGATTGGACCGAGGATAGCTGTGAATGCCATGTAGTGGCTTTGGACCTTAGATGAGTGTTGAGGTTACCGATGTTCTTATACTTGTTTTGTGTTGGAGCTTGAGTCGGTTTTGGTGAGTGTAGGGTTGTCCTTGTGAGGCTAGTGATGATTGAGATTGTGAGTATATAGTTGTTGAGATAGTGGGCTAGGATGTGCGTATCCTAGCATAGTGTTGCTACCGTTGAGATTATCGAGACTAGGCATGTCTATCCTAGTATGTTGTTATGGTTATGATCTTGCGAGATTATCGGGTCTAGAAGTCTAAGGACTTCTAGCTTATGAGAGTGTTGTTGATTTGTGTCTTGTTATGATCAGGCGTTGAGTGCCTTCCTATGGGAAGCGAGAGCGGTATTGATCGTTTTAGCGTTGGGACGAGGTAAGTCTCCAGACTTACTAAGCTAGCTTATTTGTATTAGCAGCTATGCGTGATGGTTGTGTGTATTTTAGCTATGTTTATAACAACGAAATCGGAACTAGGACGGCCTTGTGTTATATGTATATTGGCCCAAGTGTATGATAACCGGGCGGTGACCGCTTGTCCAGTCCAAAATGGGGTAACTGGGAGGTGCCTTGCGACCAATCCAGCGGGTGATGTTGATTCGCATCAAGTACAAACTCGTCTGGTGAACAGGGACAAGGGCGAGATCGTTATGATTCTCGGGTCACACCACAAATGGATTTAGTAATGGAATGACGTAAATGGAAAGATAATAAACCGGCTTGTCTGTGTTGGAGTATAATGTGTGTTTATGTTGACATACGTGTGTGTGTGTGTGTGTCAATACCATGATTCTAATGCTTTGAATGTTAGCTAACGGTTTTATTCCGATGTTGTAGTTGTCTACAGGTTAGGGATGCGGTCGAGAGATTTGAAAGAGTGAGCAGTCGGGGTTCCGTACATTGTAGGATGAGTTTGGAGTGGAGTCTTGTATATATTGTATATTGTATGTATTTGACGTTTGAGTCTTTGGAGTTGAGAACTCGGCTGGAGTCTGTCATTTGTTTGTTTCAGGGGATCATATCATTGCATAAAAATGTATTTCGGTTTTGTCTATATATGTCTCTTGTTGTAAGATCCGGTGAAATTGTTGTCAAGGTAAGGGTCGGGACCCATTGTGAGGTCTCCGCTCGTAACATCCCGAAAACCGCAGATTCGGAGTGTTACATAAATTTCAAAGTTGTAACCAACCTTCTAATTCCAATAGAGCTTAACATTTCTCTATTTTACTATAAGACAAAAACGCCCCAATTTTAAATAAATTGTTAAGTAGGATCACTATTTATTCCTTGGAAGGTGAAGTTTCCTCTCATCCGGCTCAAGTAATTACAACAAAGGAAGGAGTTCTCGTTTTCCAATTCTAGAAATTCTGGAAAATCTATTATACTTACTAAAACAGAGCACGTGTTGATGACGTGTCGCGCTGTGAACGCAGGATTAGATTAGAGAAGTATACAAAACAAAAGCACGAAAAAAAAACCTATTTCACAATATTCTTTCTCATTTTTTTCAAAACCCGCACAAGGTGCGGGTATTATACTAGTTCTCAAAGCAAAACAAAACAAAAGATCTACTCCTTACTCAAGTTCCCCTGGAAGACCAAGTAACATATCCTTAATTCATTCTTCCTTTTATTTCTATTTTTTGAATTCTTTATTCAAATTCAAGTCAAAATAAAATGTGAAATTTTTGAGTAGCCTACCCCTTCGAATGATAAATCTCCTGAAAGGAAAAAGGCAGGACCTTGACATTCTCATAAGATATAAGATAAAATGTGAAATTGTTGATTGATGTGTCGAGTTCGTCTTCATGAATCACATTAATTTATATAAATATTACATTCGGCATCAAGAAGTGTATGCATTTTAATGGAATCCCATATTTTAGTTTTTTTTTCTTTTGTTGAAGTGATAAATCCGTCTCTAGTAGTACATTGTAATATTGTATTTGAAGAACGTTATTAGTTTGCAATTTAAACGAGAGTATAGGACTGGTAATCAGTTGCGCTCATATGATAAAACGAGCTCAGATAAGTTCAAACGATCTTCAGCTTGGCTCGCCCAAAACGAGCTCGACCCCCGGTTTTGAATAGGACTTTTGCGAGTCAAATCTAAACAACCGAGCACGAGCGTATGAGAATTAGACTCCTTTGATTTGACCCGTATAATCAATAAAACAAAAGAAGTTAAACGGAGGATCTACTTAAATTCTACTGTAGATGTACACTTCGATGCAGCCAATCATTCATTCCCCCACCCACCGTCTCTCTCTCTCAATTGTCAAAGAAAGCTTCTTCCTGCCAGTTTCCAGTGCCGTAGGCTTCCATTGACTCCACTGTCTCTTCCTCCTCCATCTTTGTGCTTGACGGACGGGCTGCCATAGCTTTCTTCTGCACTTCCGGCGTCGTCGTCGAACCTCTTCTATTCACATATCATTTGATTCCGAGCTCACCGACACAATTTGCTCCCCCTATAGTCGTGTACGTATCCAAATGAAATCAAGACGCGACTTCTTCTGCTGGTCTTAATCTTACACGATTTTGGCAACCATGAGTTCTGGTAACAAACCTCATCCCTTTTTATCTGTTCAATGTTTGGAGTTTTGTCATCTGTGGTCATTCGGATAGTTACACTTTCGCGTTGACTTCGAAGCCGAAAAATTACTGTACAACTTGCCACTCTTTGACGCGAATCATACCACTATAGGATTCAATTTTTGCGTTTTGTTTATCATATCGCGTCCATTATTTGGTCTTTTCATACTGGAATCACATATTGTTCCCCTGCCCCAAATTTTAGGGTATGACATGAATCAACTGGTTCAAGCGGCCCAGAGCCGTTGGCTGAAGCCCGCCGAGGTGCTTTTCATTTTACAGAATCATGAAAGTAGCCAGATCACACAAAAGGCTCCTCAAAAGCCTACTAGTAATATACTTTCTCCTTTTCTCTTCCTCTTGTCTCGATATACATTGCATTTAAATTTGAGTCATATCGTGGAAAATTCAATTTGTACTTCCTTTTTGCAGGCGGTTCTTTGTTTTTATTTAACAGGAGGGTTCTTCGCTTCTTTCGTAAAGATGGCCATAACTGGCGCAAAAAGAGGGATGGTAAAAATGTTGGGGAAGCACATGAGCGGCTAAAGGTTTGACAATAGTCTATCATTCACTATTGGAATCCGGAGTATATTCTTGTATTATATACCTCAGTTGTTAGTGTAATTACTCATAATTGAGCTGAGCTAGGCATGTTAGTTGGTGCACTAGACTGCAGTTGCTTGTATAAATATCAACTAGACTCATAAATTTTAATCAAGACTCAAGAGTGTGAATGATCATGATGAGAAATAGATGATTTCTCCGTATCTTTTGGAGTCATTTATCTTGTTTTGGAGAGCTCATATTTCAAAATCTGTGGCTAGGTTGGTAACGCGGAAGCTCTGAATTGTTATTACGCTCATGGGGAAGATACCCCCTCCTTTCAGCGGCGAAGCTACTGGATGCTGGATCCGTAAGTGTACAAATAGCATTTTGAGAATGCCAGTGGTCTTGTTGTTCTCTCTTTATCTTAAATGTATTGCTTGCACATTTTATTTGTTAAGAGGGACACTGTGAATCAGCTGATTGTGCTTATATTGTTTCTTATGGTTTCTTGTTAGGGCAAATGAACATATTGTTCTTGTTCACTACAGAGAAATATCCGAGGTGAGTCATTCAATCTTTGTGTCTCTGGTAGCAATAGCATGTTTCTTTCTTTCTTTATTTTTTTAAAGATACCAATCCTAAAACATGACAACTATAGTTGAGAACTTGAGATTGTAATTGGTTCCCGTATTTGTTAAGTTCTGGACCCTTCTGCAGAAGTTTTTTTTTTTTGACAATGTTCTAATGATGAGTGTACACGTTTAGCAGGGGAAGCCAAACTCTGGGTCGATTTTAGATATTTCACCTGGTAGCTCTTACAGCTTCAGCCACAGCCCCAACAATTTTGCCATCCAAAATCGTGGCACTGTTTCCTTGAGTGACCTGCATGGGTCAAACCAAAGCCTATCTAGTCCTGTATCTGTAGAAGTCAGTTCCGGAACAATTGCTGACAGCCAAGGTATTGATTGCTTTAATAATTGGGATATGGGAGGAAAAGCTAGCAGCACTTCACCTGAGATTGGAGTTGATAATGCACTACGAATGCTTGAGGAGCAACTCAGTTTAGATGATGATAAATTCAAGGAGTATCTTCCATTTGGTAACCAAAGCTCCAACAATTTTGCTAACCAAAATCAAGGTACTGGTTCCTTGAGTGACATTCATGAATCATTCCAGAGCCTATCTAGTCCTGGGACTGTAGAAGTCAGCTCAGTAGCATTTGCTAAAGACCAATGGATGGAAAAGGCAACAAACGTAAGCACCTCACCTCAAATTGAAGTCAATCATGCACTGAGAAAACTTGAGGAACAACTCAGTTTGGATGACAAGTTCAAAGAATATTTTCCATACGATAACCAGAACGCGGATAAGGATCAAAGTTCAGTACCTGGTTATGGCAGGGGGATAAGAAACCTGGATCAAGTCACGGTTTTGCCACAAGACCAGTTTTATAGTGGACATGGTGGTCAGGTATCTGGTTCAACCAATTCTGCAGCTTCACAAGGAATAGGTTTGTTTTCTAGTTCCTGAAACATTATGGAAGTAACTGCGTGCTTTATTTCCATCCATGTTTAAAAGCTTCTTAGATGAGGTCTAAAACAGCATTCAGGAACAAGGAAAAATGCATTTTAAAGTTCAGATTCTAGAATTACATCTATATATCTTACTAAAACAGAACTCACTTTGTCCACATGCCGCGTGTTAAGGCTAGCCACATCAGCTTTTTTCCAATTTATTTACAATATTGCCACAAGATATTTACGGATTTGCCATAATATCTTTCATAATAAAAAAAATCATTAAAACTAATAAACAGTCAGCAAGCCAAATCATCTTTAATCTAATAAATTATCAAGCCACATCAATTTTACTCAAATATTAATTAAAATAAAAACATAATAAAAACACATCTAGATTTTGTTTTTATAATTTTAAAAAAGATAATGAAGTCACATTTTAATTTACGAAAATTCTTTTTTGAGTTAATTTTATAATTTCGAATTTTATATATCATATTTTATTTTCTTAATTTAAATTTTTGAAAATTTTGTTTTAAATTTTTTAATTTTGAACTTTATATATATATATATATATATATATATATATATATATATATAAATTACTTAGATAAAACCCGCACAAGGTGCGGGCATTGAACTAGTTGTATAATTAAAATTAGCATGTGAAGGGAAAGAGTTTTTTTGTTTCAGTCTCTTTAATCCCTTTGTAATAAAGTGCACACATAAATTCATTGACATGTATTACTTTATGTTGATCCTGCAAAGTTGAAGTGCAACTGTTGTTTAGAAAGTTGGCATTGTTATATTGTACTTGATGGTGAAACATTTCTCTGTGTATATCTTCTCATTTATTTTCCCCTTGTTTTATTTTCATGCAAAATCCATTATCCAATCCATCCGATTAAGTCTTTCTAGAGTGTTTCCTAACAGCGGATTATTTGCAGGTGACAATGACCGAAATCAACATAATCTACTTGGGAGATCATACGAAGGTCAAACTAGAGATTCTGTGTCATGGAGTGATATGCTTGACTTATCTGCTGACCAATCATTAATGCTGACCCAAGATAACGACATTTACTCATCATCTGGCATTGTAAGTTGTTAGAACCCCACTAGAAGCAAGAATCTCACACATAGGACTACATAGACAGAGTCTTGCAAAATACAGGATTTGTGCTAAAGAATTAAAAAAACAGGAAATTTGAGGGATACTCATGTTTTTTTTATCAGTTCAGTATCATAATGTCAAGTTGCAGCCCAATGAAAGTGTATTACCTAGCTTTGGTTTTTCAAAAATTATTATCTCGGACCAATGTCCGCTAGCTACATCAAATGGCAATTCCCTCCAACAAAGATTTTCATTCTCATATTGAGACCAAACGTGAGAATGCAAATCTGAAGCTCTAGCAAAAAATTCTCAGGAGAGGGGTAAATGAGGATTTTTGGCTTTAATTTTGCAATTTTGAAGAACTTTAGGCTATAAAATACACTTTGTCAACATACATATGCCTTTCATATTCAATTGTGATCCTAAAAAAGTGCAATAGTTCTTCCTTTTTTGTAGTAGGATAGAAAATACCAACTCCTAATATAAGTTTAAGGCTTGAAACAAAGTAATGAGAATCATGGAGAAAGTAAGTGGAGAAAATGGGAAAGTGCCTAAAAAAACTAGGAACTGAAAATCTGGGTAATCAAATGACCATCATAGAATGAAAAAATACAGATAGTTGTTAAAACTAATAGTATTGATTGTTTTGGGATTGTATCATAAGTACCCAAAGCTGTTAGCATAAATTCTGTTTCATGTATGACTGAGATTCTTTTTCTTGTGCATGGGATTTGCATCTCTTCTAGACAGAAGCCAAGAAAATTAGTGTGTAGAGCTTCACAATTTTGAATGGATGCTGTTCAAATGTATCCCAGATAATGTTTAAGATGCATATGATTTTGTGAAAGGCCCAATGAAACAGAAGATAGAAAACTGAATAGTTTACATCGTAGCTGTTTTTACCATTCATCCCATGTAGAAGATGATAAGTTCCCATATTTGATACATATAATACTCGTTCAGAACTCATAAGTTTTCTTTATCTCTTTCTTATTACAAAAACATTTGAACACTCAACAGGACAATCAACTCTCCTCTTCAAAGGGAGACAAAGAGCTGGAAAACTATCACTGGCAATCTGATGGAAAAAGTAGTATAAAATGTACTGATCTTTTTGCCTAAAATATTTTTGTTGTTGTAAGCCATCAACTTGTTTTGTTTGCTAATATGGCTGCTGTTCTGACCACTTCCTCTCTCTGTATTGGTGCATGTATTGCAGCTTCTTCATTCACGTCTCAAGACTTTATATATTCCAATATTCCAGCACCGTATACTTCTCAAGTTACTAGTCGTACCAACATCCCAGGCTATTACTCGATGTTACCTGAGTCAGGTCAATTTGAAATGCCTCTTGGAGCAGAGTGTAGCCTAACTATAGCTCAAGAACAGAAATTCAAAATTAGGGAAATATCGCCAGAATGGGGTTTTGCCAATGAAGTCACAAAGGTAACTCCCAGTCTCTGAGATCAAATTAATACTCAGCAGCAGCAAGACCATCACATTGACTGCTTTGTTTGAAACGATTATTACAGTTGCTCCACAGTAACTTTTTCAGCCTATTATTATTATTATGGCTTGATTATTGGGTTTCCTAAAATATATCTCTGCTTCAGGCTTCACCTTTGTACTTAAAACCAAATTTCATATCAGGGTTTATGGAAAATCTTGCAACTAGGCTCTGAGAGCTGTATATAAAATGGCTCCTGTTTTGTTTGTAGGGAATTTGTGGATATTTAGGCTTAAAATTCCCAGGGGGTGCGATAGGGTTTAAATCGTGACTGGCTGTGTAACACGTAACATGGTCATCTTAGGGTCCCTTTGAAGCTCCAATAGAAGTGGATTTATAAGGACATGTAAGGACTTTTTCTAACTTAGAACACAGGTGCCCATTTATAAGGGCATGTAAGGACATGAGATGAATAAGTATCTTCTGCCAAAAAATTGAGTGCCACTGTCATGATATTTTGATTTTTTTTTACTGATGTAACTTATACTTTGTATAATAGATATGGAGAATCAATCGGTAGATGGAGCTCTAATTGTAAAAAAAGATCTAAGGAACCACATATGTTATTACAGGTCATCATCATTGGATCCTTCCTCTCTGATCGACCAGGGCTTACATGGGCTTGTATGTTTGGTGATATTCAAGTTCCGTTACAGATCATCCAAGATGGTGTTCTTTGTTGTCATGCTCCGCCTAGTCTTCCTGGAAAGGTTACTTTCTGCATAACTTCCGGCAATCGAGAAGCATGCAGTGAAGTAAGAGACTTCGAATACGTGGATAAGCATAATGCATGTAATAACTACATTAATCCACAACAGGAAGATAGAAAAAGTTTTGAGGAACTCTTATTGGTTGCCAAATTAGGGGAAATGCTACTCTCTGATTCAACCATGCAGAGTAGAGAGGGCAATGATTTAGAAGAGGATTCATTTAGGAGACAGCAAGGTAGTGAGAATTCATGGATTCACATCATGGATGATATTCTTACAGGCAGTGAAACTTCATATGGAATCATGGACAAGGTTTTGCAGGAACTTATGAAAGACAAGTTACAGCAATGGCTCTCTTTAAGATGTCTGAAAGGAAATGATAACTTAGGTTGTGCCTTGTCCAAGAAAGAACAAGGACTAATACATATCATTGCTGGATTGGGTTATGAGTGGGCCTTGAGCTCAATACTTGCTTGTGGAGTAGGAGTGAATTTCCGTGATATCAATGGCTGGACTGCCCTTCATTGGGCTGCACGATTTGGGAGGTAAGTCATTTTTACTTATTTCCATTTAGTTTTTAGATGTAATAGTAGTTGGAAAGTAAATTGATATATTTGTGTTAATTTGTGCACTTTCAGGGAAAATATGATTGCTGCTCTTATAGCTTATGGCGCATCACCTGGAGCCGTTACTGATCCCACCGAACAAGACCCTGTGGGAAAGACTCCAGCATCCATTGCTTCATCACGTGGGCATAAGGGACTTGCTGGGTATCTGTCAGAACTAGCATTAACTACTCATCTCTCTTCCCTTACATTGGAAGAAACCGAGCTCTCAAAGAGCTCTGCCATTGTAGAAGCAGAGGCAACCATGGGTAACATTTCAAGTGAGATTTCTCCTAGCGAGGATCAACAGTCCATGAAACAGACTTTGGCAGCAGTGAGAAATGCAGCTCATGCTGCTGCACGTATTCAAGCTGCTTTCCGAGCCCACTCTTTCAGGAAGAGGCAAGTTGGTACCAGTGGAAGTGGTGTGGATGACGAGTATGGCTTCACATCAGATGAGATACAGGGTCTTTCTGCAGCATCAAAGCTGGTGTTCCGCCACTTGCATGATCACAATATAGCTGCTTTATCTATTCAAAAAAACTATAGAAGCTGGAAAGGCCGAAAAGACTTCCTTGCATTCCGCCAAAAAGTAGTGAAAATACAGGTCATATACGTTCCTTCATTACCACTATCATATTCTGTTATTTCATGGATATTATAATACTCTCTATGTTTTTATCCTTTCTGACATTGATGCATATACAAGTAGTCAGAGCCTTCTCTTACCACTGCTCTTGTGAATGATATAATTAGATATCGAGGCAATGCTATTTCTTATCGAATATTCTTCCTTCTACAGGCACACATAAGAGGCTATCAAGTCAGAAAGAAGTACAAGGTAATTTGTTGGGCGGTAGGCATTTATGACAAAGTTGTACTGAGGTGGCGCCGGAAAGGAGCTGGTTTACGTGTACATAATAAGCCAGAGGGCAATAGTATTGAGGAAGTGGATGAAGATGAAGACATACTAAAGTCATTTAGGAAGCAAAAAGTAGATGTTGCTATTGGTGAGGCTGTCTCAAGGGTTGTATCCATGGTTGATTGTCCTGAGGCGCAACAACAATACCATCGCATGGTTGAAAGGTTTGAAGAAGCCAAGGTAATGATTGATGTTCTCTGTTGCTGTACTACCAAGTGCGATATACATATTTGATGAATGTGAAAGTAGTTGAAGCACTGAAATGTTGCAGGAGAAACTAGGCATCTTAACCAATGAAGCAGTATCTACTTCCCAAGCTGATGTTTTTGCCATGGGTGATGAGGAAATGTATCAGCGTCCGTAGAAGCTTCAGCAAATTCGTATGGACTTAAATAGGTTGTTAGTAGATGTGTTCACCTAACCGTAGGGGCGGTAGAAAGTGGAAAACCCGTTTATATAGTAACTCAGGCGTCTTAGTAGTTGTAAGTTGATGGTGTGCAATGTGTAAGACCTTGTTATGTACAAAGTTGTGGGGATGGTTTTGAGGGTTGATGATGAATATTTGGGAGTATTACCTGTTACCATGTATGCCTTTTCTCATAGCTTCAGGGCATCCCTAACCCTAGCCCTAGCCATCCATTCATACAAGGAGATCAATAAAACAAGGAAAAAAAATGATTTGGTTGAAACTGGTTAAGAAAGGATTTTTACATACCTTGCACTTATGTAATTAGAGAGATAACCGGTTTGGTTTGGTATTGATTTCGACAGTGACAAATCTCGGTAATCTCGGCCCGAGGTCTTGACAGGGGGCCAAATTGGCTAAAGGTAAATGTTTTGGTTATGAAACTGGTTTGGGATCGGACTAAACTCTTTCCTTCTTGTTATTTTTACACTTGGATGACAACAACTCTTGCTTTACTGGGTTCCCTGAAGACTGATTCAGGACAGATGAAGATGTGATATTGTCATGGGGATTTCACGTGTTTTCTGGAGATGAATTGTCTCAGTTCTAAAAGCAGAAACAAAAAACAATAAAGTACAATAGTAATTTGGGATGATTAGTGGGTTTGGTTTGGTGTTTTCAACCCTCATTTATCGAATCACGTATAATTGAATTTGCTTTTATGTTCTTCCATGTTTTGAATTTTCCCCTCCAACCATCGGGGACCTGCTTTTATATTTTTTTTATGCGGCTGAGACTTTGCTAAGACATAAGATTTGTGAGTTTGGTTTGTAATATTTAAACGATGATCCACTTCTCAGTATTCACTGTATTATATCCGCACCGTGGAAGAATATAAGTTTATAATTAAGTCTATTTACAAGGTATTTATCAAGATTAATTTAATTTCATTTAATTAGTGAAAATATTGATAAGTATCATCCAAAATTTTTAAATGTTTATGAAAGCTTTAAAATTTAACGGGTTTAAAATCTAAAACAATTAAAATAATATTTAACAAATTAGAAATTAAGTTACCGATCAACTTTACAAATTAAATAAGAAAAATGCAATGAATTCTATTATATTAAATGACCCACCCTTAAATATCATGTCCACGTTAAACTATTAAACAAAATTTTAAAAATTATTATTCAGTTATACAAAGTTACTAAACTCATTATGTCAGACTCACTAGTAATGACCCAAATATGAGTAGGTCAATGACTCCCGTATAACCCACATACTAATACTATTATACTTGATTTACTCAAAATGTTAAAAAATGTATGATTTTGTTTAATCTTCAAACTTTATATTCCTATAAATACAACTTTTCAAAATGTCCGCCCTACTTGACAACTGAGGGATATTAAAATTGACAAAAATATGACTGAATTAAAAAAAATTGTGGATAACCAATGATTTTTAAAACTAATTATGAGGAAAAAAGTTTTATTATGTTTCAGTATAAAGTAGAATTTCATGTAAAATTCTATTTACCAAAATCACATCTTTATCTTATTTTGTTTATGTAAAATATATTTTATGACTTAATTACAATTTAGTAAAAATGATAATGTGAGATATGAGGTCGTCACGTCAAAATTAATATTGATTGTTTTGGTATAGATGCATAGATTAGTGAACTCTGACATTTTTTTTTCTTTCAAAAGCTTCTCTTAAAATTCTTTTCTATGTTTATTAACATTATTGTGTCAACAAAAGGTTAAAGTGTCACCACACACTTTAAATATCATAACTAATGTGTCAAACGAGTTTAAATTGTCAGTGTTATCATTAATGTTGCCAACACATGCTTAAGTTATAGTTATCACCACTAACATGTCAACACAAGTTTAAATGTCATTGTTGTCACTAACTTGTCAATACAAGTTTAATGTGTCATTCTCACCACTATGGTGCCAACACAAACTTAAGATACTAAAACAAGATTAAGGTGTCACCACTAACGTGTCAATACAATTCTAAATTGTCACAATAAAGTTCGGTATCACTAATGGCAACTCAAGCTTAAGATGTCAATAGGATTTCACCACATGTTTATGTTTAAGGTGTCAAAAAGGTGCAAGGTGACACCGAGGCCGGTGTCACCACTAGTATGTCATCATTGACATTTCACCACAAGCTTAAAGTGTCATAACTTATATTACTTGGTTGTATAGGTGTGATGACACCCTGTTAACATTTCACCTAGTTATATATAGTGGTGACATCTTGTTATGGTGTGACACACCTTGTTAGCCCGTCACCTAATTGTATAAGCGTGGTGACACATTATCAATGTTTCACTTGGTGTGTATAGGTCTAGTGAAACCTTGTAATGATGTGATGTCACATTGTTATAGTGTGGTGATACCTTCTTCGTCTGCAATATATAACTATAGTGTGGTGATATTGATACCTTATTAATCTGTTATCTTATATATATAAGACCTAAATAATTTAATCGGTTGATTACATGGTAGGGCATCTAAACTGGCACCACTAGATTTAAGTAATAAGGTACAATTAAGATGTTATAATTCTAAGCATGATTGTATTATTAAACAATTCAATAAAACTTAATTATAATGTACACAAAACTTAACAATCTTGAAAGTTATGCAAATCACAACTTGTTTTTATACAAAATGACACCATTAGTCAAGTCATTCAATAACATCTTATAAGTATCCTTTTCAAAAGAAACTAAAAATGAACCGGTATAATATCATTAGAACATACTCACACACTTTGTGTTTGAAAGAGTTTTTTTTAACTCTCTCTAACCAATACAAGCTCTCACTGTTCTATAATTGGTGAGGTTTTTGCAATATGAAAAAAACTGGGGGTGATGGACGTCGTCTTCCCTTCCGTGCATTTCTACCTCCTCTAAATAATGTCGTCGTAGCACCACCCACATACGAAGTCACATTGTTCACACTTGAACCTTTTTTCCTAATGTTACTAACTTATACGGTCGTCAAAGTATTAGGTGTGTATTATCAGATGTTGACGTTCACTTTCTTGAATACTTTGGTCTTTATTTCACTTTCCTTTCAAATTCGATCTATCAAAATCGAAACCCTAAATAGTTTTTGGGAAATTCCGGATGGTACCCTCGTGGTTTGGGGTATTCCGGATTTTGCCCACCAGTTTTTTCAAGTTCGGATGGTACCCTTAAGTTTATGTTGTTTTTCGGATTTTGTCCAAATTCATTACACTTTTTTAAATTCCATTAAAAACATACAAAAGAAAATAAACTAAAATTAAAAAACAACTTAAAATAGAAATAATAATTTATTTAATTTAAAAATAAAGTAAAACAGTAAATTTTATAAAAAAATATATATTATATTAATTTAAAAATAAATAAATTAGATAAATTTTAAAAAATCCAAAAATCAGTGTTTTATTTATTTTAAAAATAAATAATTGAATTAGCATATTTTTTACAAAATCTAAAAATATAAGTGTTATACTTTATTTAAAAAATAAATAAAATAAGGACTCTTTTAAATAATAAAAAAAAAGCACTGTTTTAATTTATTATTAAAATAAATAAATAATTTTTCTATTTTATTTATTCCCCAAAACTAAAAGAAAGAAAATAAAGTAATATTAAAAAATAAAAAAATTAGAAAACTGATTTATTCAATTTAATAATAAATTAAAACAGTTATTTTTTAAAATTTTTTTAAAAAATCCTTATTTTATTTATTTTTGAAATAAAGTATAAAAATTATTTTTTTAGATTTTTTTAAAAAATGCTAACCCAATTTATTTATTTTTAAAATAAAATAAAACACTGATTTTTTTAAATTTTTTAAAAAGTATCTAACGAATTTATTTTTAAATTAATATAATATATATATATTTTTAAAAAATTACTGTTTTAATTTATTTTTAAAATAAATAAATTATTATTTCTATTTTAAGTTGTTTTTTAATTTTAGTTTATTTTCTTTTGTATGTTTTTAATGGAATTTAAAAAAGTGTAATGAATTTGGGCAAAATCCGGAAAACAACATAAACTTAAGGGTACCATCCGAACTTGAAAAAACTGGTGGGCAAAATCCAGAATACTCCAAACCACGAGGGTAACATCCGGAATTTCCCATAGTTTTTTTGCTTGAAATTGTGTTGGTGTTTATGAAAATGAGGGTTATTAAATTGTAATTTTATATACCGACTATTATATGGTGTGTAGATTGCCTTAAAATGAAATTTTTGAATTTATGCATTGGTGTGTGTGATGTGACCCAATGATAAATTTCTTTGAATATGTTTGTCTTTGTCAAATCTTTCGAATTAGATTTTTGTTGTCACCAAGGGAATATACTTAAGTCTCATCAATTCTCAACTTTTTTAGGCAAGTATGTCCCAACCCATCAACAAACAAGGGTATTCTAGATTTGTCGACTCAAGTAGCCACCTCAGGAACTAAGATTTGGAATCAAGAGTATGTATGAGATATAGAGATATTTCAAAATATAGAGAAATGGCGGTGACGAACTTGTGTTCCTGAAATCTGCAAAGAACAAACAGTTAAGATGAAAACAAAATCGACTTGATCTAGATCGATTGAACTACAACTACAATCGCAAACTTTAATAAAAATAAAAAAAGATAGGGAAGGAGGATTCAATACCGAGTTCAATCTAGATCGATTGAACTAAGGATCAAATTAAGAGCAAGAGGATGATTGTGATGAACACGGTTGGAATGAAGTATGAAGCATTCGAAATTCTCAAACAAATACGGATTTGTTGATAGTTTTGGCTAATCGGATAATTTTTTTGGGTAAAGGTAAATTCATAGAAAGCTAAAAACAACATAACCAAGCCCATAAGAGCCCAATTATACTAAAAGAACGAGGTTTAATGATAAAGTATTGAAAAAGACAACAATTTGAAAAAGATAAGCTTTCATCTAAACTAGCAAATCTAACTAATGGATAAACTTTAATCATAATCAACCTTTCCGAGTAAGTTTGGTATGGACGTGTGAATAAGGGGAGTTGGACGACAATTTGGTCTTCTTATGGGCCTCGTTTATCTAGTAAGGAATAAGAGTGGATCTTCAGGTCTAGGCTTTTTAAGGCCTTTTAGATGAGAAGGAAGAATGGGTGTCTAAATTAACATTAAGTAATAAAAAGGAAATATTACTAATTCTAAAAATGGATACATAATTATTTTTTATTCTTTTGGAATGTTTTGATGATGTACCTTATCTCCTTAGTTCCTTTGCCGGTCAAAGTATGTCTGGTGTTTGATTCTATAGTCCATATCATATCATTCTTAATTGTGTCTATTGCGATATCAAGCTTTATAGTCCGGATCATATCATCCTTTCCTTCTTGACTTCGATTCGTCTCCGAATCAATGTCAAGATTGTTGGTGGTCGATGAAACAGATTAAGCCACATGAGGTAGTAAACCAAAAAAGTTGCAAAGTAAGCTAACACTCCAATAACAAAGATGAGAAATGGGATAGAAGAGTAGGGAGAGACGCCCTTAAGGGGACAAAGAAATCGGAAGCTCTCCCAAAGAGACATGTGAGAGGAAGATCCGATATTGGGATGTTGCACCATTTGAATAGGGTGGAAAAGTGTATGTTTAGGTCCCCCGTATTGCATTATTTTGTGTAAGGCATCGCTGTAACGCCCGAAATTTCGGTTCCGTTTTCGAGAGGCGTTAGAAGCCTTGAGGAAGGGCTACCGCCCTTCCGGCTTAAAAGGCCCGCACCCGCAGCCATCCGCGACTGCGGCTTGTACGTCCCGCGGGAGCGGTGACACGTTAGAGCGAGATTTGTGCCTTTTAGTTCAACCTTTAATCTTCTAACTCTTTTAATTCCGTCCTCTTTATGAGAGAAGTGATTCATGGTTGTTGTCTCTTGGAATCCCTCCCATTTATTCAGCCTAAATCCCTCTCCCTCATTTCTTTTCACGTTACTTCATTCTCTCCCTTCTTCTTCCTCGTCTCTTTCACATTGTTCTCCACCTTTGGCTTCTCTCTTCTCTTGAGGCTGTCACACGGATTTCGGACTGCAGAGACGTGCTCTAGGGTAAGTTTCTTCCTCTCCTTTCCTTCCTTCTTCGTCATTCTTCTTCTTGCTACCTTGAATGGTAGGAATCCATGGATCCACCTAAAGGAGGCTCCTTTTGTGTTTGATTGTGTTGATGGCATACTTAGACCGTGGAGAAGGGATAAGATCTTATGTTGAAGGCTAGGAGACGTTCACAGCATCAAAGGAGGCACTAGGAAGGCGGCTGCACAATCGAAGAAATGAAGAGTCGACGTTTCTGGACTGCAGCCGTGGGGATGGATCTTGGGAGGCGCAGGGGCGAACATTGACCACCGCAGGGGCGGCGTCTGAACACCATAGGGGCGGCGACTAGGAGGCGCAAGGGCGATTCCTGCTGTAGTGAGTTTCCGATCTCTTGTTTCCTTCTTTCCTTTCCGCTTCCTTGATCTTGATCCATCTTAGTAGCATGCTAGGCTGGCGTAACATAGGTGATATGGAATGACAAGTAGTGGCTTGACCTTAGGGTTATCTTGTGAGGATTGAGGGTATGTTGGTTGTGATATTGTGGCATGTCTCTTTAGATCTTTGAGGATATTGGTTTGGGACTGAGTTATTGTTGGAAGCCTTTGAGGTAGTGGACTGAGAGTGATCATATATCTTGTGTGTTTATGAGTTGCGAGGTTGGTGAGCACTAGAAGTCCAAGGACTTCTAGTTGGCTAGAGAGTGGATCTATCTTGAGTTTATGATCTGGTGAGGATGTTGAGCCTAGGAGTCTAAGGACTTCTAGTTGACTAGAGTGATGTTGTTCTTCTGAGGATGTTGAGCCTAGGAGTCTAAGAACTTCTAGTTGACTACAGTTTTGTTTGATACATGTGCCTTGTGTTGAACAGGCATTGCTTGTTTTCCCACGGGAGGTTGAGAGTTGGATCGGGTTTCGCTTTGAGTGTGGTAAGTCCACGGACTTACTTAGCTGACTTGTATTTGCATATTGTGTTTTGGTGGTGTGTCTTAGTTATGTTAAACATAGAAACCGGAATAGGACGACCTATATATATTACGTAATTGGCCCAAGTGTATGATAATGGGCGGTGACATCACTACCTAGCTCTTGCGAGAGCTAGGAGGTTCTCTGCGACTAGCCCAGACAGGTAGACGGTCAGATGCATTACTACCATTACTTTCTGGTAAATAGGGACAAAGGCAAGGTTTGGGAATCCCTCGTGTCACAAAATAAGTATCAATAGTAAGGAATAACGTAAATAAACATAATAAATGGACTTGAGTGCCTGCATGTTGTATGTGTTCGTTATGTGTTTATGTGCCTTTACCTTTATTCTAATGCATAGAATGTTTAGCTAACGGTTTTATACTGCTTGTAGATGCCTTGCATGTTAGGGAGGCGGTCGAGTGATCCGGCGGTAGTGAGCAGCCAGGGTTTCGTACATTAAAGGACGGGATCGATTTATCTTTTCTTATTGTTTCAGACGTTGTCATGTTGTTGGTTTTGAGAACTCGGCTGGAGTTATATTTCTCGGTTGTATTTCAGATACTCTTCATGCATTAAAAACTCTTTCCATTTGGCTTTTATTTGTGCCGTGTTGTAAGGTCCGGTCAAGTTGTTGTCAAGCTAAGGGTCGGGACCCATTGTGAGGTCCTAGCCCGTGGCATCTCGAGTCCATCGGATTTGGGGTGTTACAATATGGTATCAGAGCTCTAAGTTGACAACAACGACACTAGCAATCTTCTAAAAGGCCAAATAGAGAAATAAACAAAACCCACAAGCGTTCTGAGTTTTCAAAAACAAATTTTGTTTTCAAACCATGAGCATAGTCGGGCTGGGATAAAATGTACGGGACCACCACTACCTCTGTGGATCTCTAGAGTGTAATTTTTTGGATTTTAAAGTTGTATATGTATTGTAGTTAAGTTTGGACCTTGTAGTAGTATCAGCCTTTTGTTAGAATTGTTATATCCTATTCACGATAACATAGTCTTACGCATCAATTCCATCTTTACGAGATTGCATGCACGAGAACGACAATATACGTGGGACGAGGAGGGGGTAGACCTCCCCTTCCTCCAGGAGCTCCGAGACGGGGACATGTTGGTAGGCCTCCTAGAGCCCGAGGTCGGGGACGTGCCCCATTGTGGACCCGCCAACTGCGAATGTCCCTGTTGAGGAGGTGGTTGAGAGCATTATCCCTGAGGTTAGGGATGGGACCGCTGCTAGGTCCGGATCACGGACATCAGGGTCAGCGGATTCGGGCCGAGTATCGATCTGATACCGGAGTACGGAGAGTATGTCCAGCGAGTCAAGGAGGCATTTAGGACCGGAGCACCACCCCTAGCACCGCCGGTACCAGCTAGGTCTGCAGAGTTTTCGTAGAGGGTGACTCAGGTGGTAGTTCCACCAGTAGTAGTTGCACCAGTGAGAGTGGTCGAGGGCGACAAAGTGAGAGACGAGCTGAGGGTGCCGAGGCCGGACTGTTGGTTGAAGACTTTCAATCAGCAGCGTGTACCCACGATTGATGGGAATGTGGGATTAGAGGTGGAACATTGGATCAGCCACGTATTGTCTACATTGGAGGCGATCCGTTGCCCTGAGGATCGTCAGGTGGAGTTAGTGCAGACCTTATTTAGGGATCAGACACAATTCTAGTTGAGGACTGTTCGGAGTGGAGTCACTAGCTTCGAGCAGTTGTTGAGCTTGGTTTGGGAGACTTTTTGCCCTACCTCGTTGAGGAGAGATAGAGTGCACGATTTTTTAGAGGCGGGTTTGAGGATGTCCCGATAGCCGAGACAATCAAGAGGTTTCAAGAGGAGTTGTCACTGTTGGGTCCCGCCGCACCACCAGTGGACCAGCACGTATACTTGTTCTCCCGGAGATTGAGGGAGATTACCCGCTCCTATCTTGTACAGTTTCACTGTGATTCCTTGGCAGGTTATCAGGACCGTGCTTCAACATATGAGAGAGAACGACCGGGTTCTAAGAGAGCCGCTCAGTCTGGAGGGCCGCATAAGAGGTAAAGGACGGGACTAGGTAGTGTAGGAGCTGGAGCCTCAAGTCATAGTCGTGGTCAGTTTCAGGGATGCCCTAGCTACCAGTATGCCCCACCAACATCTGCTAGGGGACGTCAGTGTTACAGTTGTGGAGAGTATGGCCATATTAAGACTGAGTGTAGGAAGCCGCCAATGACTTGCTTTACTTGCGGCCAGCTGGGCCATAGAGCTACATTTTGCCGACAAGGCAAGGTAATGTCGCAGCAGGGGTCTTCGCCTGCTAGCACTTCAGGGGGTGGATAGAGGCCGCCTCAGTATCAGGCTCGGGGCACCAACAACGAGCCCCCGACCATGCTTATTCTTAGGGTTCTGTCCAGGTCCTAGGTAGAGGCAGGGGACGTGGTGGAGGAACCACATAGACTAGAGGCACCTAGGTCAGGGTCTTCGAGTTGAGGAGTGCGGTCGAGCCAGTAGCGCCCACAGCTACAAGTACTATTATGATTCATGGCATTCCTGTCAAAGTACTTTTTGATACAGGTGTGACACACTCTTTCATATCTGATGATTACATACATAGGTTGGCCTTAGATACACAGTAGAGGGGGAACCCTTCCTTATAGGGTTACCCAACGGGAGTAAGTTCGTGGCACTCGAGAGGATCACGGTTGCCCCATCTGCTTGGGAAACCGTGAGTTTGAGGATGTCTTTGGTGAGCCACCTGGACTACCTCCACAGAGGAGCATAGACTTTGGGATTGAGTTGGAGCCCAACACGAGGCCGATCTCCAAAGCCCCATACCGCATGTGGCCGGTTGAGATGCTTGATCTGAAGAAGCAGCTTGAGGAGCTAGCATAGAGAGGGTTAATCCACCCCAGTGTGTCTCCTTGGGGGGCACCAGTCCTCTTCATCAGGAAAAATGACGGTTCGATGAGACAGTGTATCGACTACCCGGAATTGAAAAAAGTCACCATCAAAAACAAGTATCCATTAGCACGCATTGATGATCCGGCAGAAACAAGTAGGTTGTCCAACATTGATGAGGATCCGGGATAGGATGTCCCGAGGAGAGGCACCGCAGTTTACCGTGGGTGCAGACGGGATTTTGAGGCGCCAAGAGCGCATATGTGTACCGTTAGACAGAGAGCTGAGACAACGAATATTGTAGGAGGCCCATTCTACACCTTACTCCGTACACCCGGTGCGAGTAAGATGTATCAAGACATCTGACAATCGTATTGGTGGGAGGGCTTAAGCCCGTGGCTAGATACGTAGCCCAGTGCGCGACTTGTCAACAGGTCAAGATTGAGCATCACAGGCCCGGATGAGAGCTCCAACTACTTCCAGTTCCACAGTGGAAGTGGGAGGACATTTCTATAGATTTCGTTACCGGCCTGAGCCCTAGTTAAGGCTTCGATGCGATATGGGTGGTGGTGGTTTAGCTAACGAAGACTGCACGATTTATTCCTATTAAGGAAATGTGGCTGGTGATTCGTTTAGCTGAAGAGTTTACACGACAGATAGTGAGGCTCCATGAGGTGCCGAGGACGATCATCTCATATAGGGACGGGCGTTTTACCTCGAGATTTTTGTAGTAGGTACACGCTGCCCTAGGTACGAGTCTGCATTTCACTATATTGTATCATCCTCAGAGGGATGGTCAGTCAGAGAGCACCATACAGACCCTTGAGGATATGTTGAGAGCTTGTGTACTTGATTGGGGACAGGTATGGCTCGACCACCTTCCTTTGGCGGAATTCTCGTACAACAACAATTGTCATGCGACGATTAGGATGGATCGTTATGAGGCATTGTATGGACAGAGATGCCGTACACCCTTGTGCTGGGACAAGCCGGGGATGATGAGTGGGGTAGCACCCGAGCAGGTGCAGGATGATATGGCTCGGGTAGCATTGATCCGAGAGCGGATGCTAGTCGTGTAGTCTCGTCAGAGGTCTTACGTTGATAAGAGGCGCAAGGCTCTAGAGTTTAGAGATGGAGCACTAGTCTGGTTGAGGGTGTTGCCGATGCGAGGCGTCCGACGTTTAGGCATTAAGGGGAAGTTGAGCCCCCGATATGTCGGACCATTTGAGATCCTAGAGCGGGTAGGAGAGATGGCTTACAAATTGGCGTTATCACCGCAGTTAGAGGGAGTCCACCCGGTATTCCATGTGTCTCAACTGAGAGAATATATTCATGACCCGAGACACAAAGTTAGTCATGACGACCTGGTGGTTGAGCCATGTCACACGTTTTCAGAGCATCTTGTAGCTGTTTTGGAGAGGAGTACGAGACGCCTTCTATCGAAGGTAATACCCATGATGAGGTACAGTGGTCGAGACGAGTAGTCGACGAGGCTACCTGGGAGACAAAGAATAGTGTCCGGCGGAACTATCCAGAGTTTTATGCAAGTCTAGGGACGTCTATAGGACCGTCAGGTTCGTACATAATCCTTCTGTTTGTATTATGTGATTATGTGTTGTGGGATACTATGTTTGTTCATGTGTGTACCTTACGAGTATTTGATGTGTTAGATGGGGTAAGCATGTGTAGAGAGACGATAGTTGAGACGGTTTGGTTGCATGATCGATAATCAGCGTTTAGCAAGTTTCGGGACAAAACTTATTTTGAGGGGGATTTGATGTACCGCCCGAAATTTCGGTTCCGTTTACGAGAGGCGTTAGAAGCCTTGAGCAAAAGCTACCGCCCTTGCGGCTTAGAAGGCCCGCACCCGCAACCATCCGCGACCGCGGCTTGGACGTCCCGCGGGGGCGGTGACACATTAGAGCGAGATTTGTGCCTTTTCGTTTAACCTTTAATCTTCTAACTCTTTTAATTTTGTCCTATTTATGAGAGGAGTGATTCATGGATATTGTCTCTAGAATCCCTCCCATTTATGTAGCCTAACTCCCTCTCCCTCAATTCTTTTCACGTTACTTCATTCTCTCCCTTCTTCTTCCTCATCTCCTTCACGTTGTTCTCCACCTTTGTCTTCTCTCTTCTCTTGAGGCTGTCACACGGAGTTCGGACTACAGAGACGTGCTCTAGGGTAAGTTCCTTCCTCTCCTTTCCTTCCTTCTTCATCCTTCTTCTTCTTGCTACCTTGAATGGTAGGAATTCATGGATCCACCTAAAGGAGGATCCTCTTGTGTTTTGATTGTGTTGATGACATACTTAGACCGTGGAGGAGGGCTAGGATCTTATGTTGGAGTCTAGGAGACGTTCACAACATCAAAGGAGGCACTAGGAAGGCTGTTGCACAATCAAAGAAACGAAGAGACAACGTTTTTGGACTGTAACCGCGAGGGCGGATCTAGGGAGGTGCAGGGGCGGACATTGACCACCACAGGGGCGGCGACTGTGAGGCGCAAGGGCGGCGTCGGACCACCGCAGGGGCAGCGACTGGGAGACGCAAGGGCGGTTCCTACTGTAGTGAGTTTCCGATCTCTTGCTTCCTTCTTTCCTTTCCGCTTTCTTGATCTTGATCCATCTTAGTAGCATGTTAGGCTGACGTAACATAGGTAATATAGAATGCCAAGTGATGGCTTGACCTTAGGGTTATCTTGTGAGGATTGAGGGTATGTTGGTTGTGATATTGTGGCATGATCTCTTAAGATTTTTGAGGATATCGGTTTGGGACTGAGTTGTTGTTGGAAGCCTTTGAGGTAGTGGACTGAGAGTGATCATATATCTTGTGTGTTTATGAGCTGCGAGGTTGATGAGCACTAGAAGTCCAAGGACTTCTAGTTGGATAGAGAGTGGATCTATCTTGAGTTTATGATCTAGTGAGGATATTGAGCCTAGGAGTTTAAAGACTTCTAGTTGACTAGAGTGATGTTGAGCCTAGGAGTCTAAGGACTTCTAGTTGACTAGAGTGTTGTTTGATCCATGTGCCTTGTGTTGAATAGGCATTGCGTGTTTTCCCACGGGAGGTTGATAGAGTTGGATCGGATTTCGCTTTGAGTCTGGTAAGTCCACAGACTTACTTAGCTGACTTCTTTGTATTAGCATATTGTGTTTTGGTGGTGTGTGTTATTTATGTTAAACAACGAAACCGGAATAGGACGAGCTATAAAATATTATGTAATTGGCCCAAGTGTATGATAACGGGCGGTGACATCACTACCTAGCTCTTGCGAGAGCTAGGAGGTTCTCTACGACTAGCCCAGGCAGGTAGACTGTCAGATGCATTAGTATCATTCCTTGTTGGTAAACGGGGACAGAGGCGAGGTTTGGGAATCTCTCGTGTCACAAAATAAGTATCATTAGTAAGGAGTAACGTAAATGAAGATAATAAATGGACTTGAGTGCCTGCATGTTATATGTGTTTGTTATGTGTTTATGTGCCTTTACCATTATTCTAATGCATAGAATGCTTAGCTGGCGGTTTTATACCGCTTGTAGATGCCTTGCAGGTTAGGGAGTGATAGCATGTATTATAGTCTATATTTTGGGATTGGTTTAGACGTTTTATCTTCATAAATTTGCATGTATGGTGATAGCATGAATTATTGTCTATATTTTGGGACCTTTTTAGACGTTTTATCTTCAATAATCTGCATGTTTGAATGTATATTATGTGATTATATTGTCATTTCATCTACCTTTGCGGGAATCGAGGTCTACACCAAGTTTCGTTGTAATCGTAGGTAAAATGGCACGTTTTGCATCAAAATGGAGCAAAAGGAGCTAATGAGTCATTGGAGCTACATTCAGGAGCTTAAAGAAGAATCAGGGAATCATGAAAATGGATTGAAGATTCACTTTGGACCAGATTTGAGAGATTTCACATTCAGTTGTGATTCACCTCGGTCAGCTACAGAACCATCTCGACTGAGGTGATCCAGAGGAGATGCTCGACCGAGGCGAACACCTTGGACGCGGCGAGAGATTATTTTATTCTTGGCTAAGATCTTTTATTTTTGGAAAGAGGATCTTATATTTTTAGGCTGGATTCCTAGAAGGAAGAAGATAATTTAGCCCAAATATTTTACCTATTTTTATGGGAAGAGATCTTTCTAAGATATCTTATCTTTGGAAGGGAATTTTCCTATAAAAAGGGTCAGATTTTCCACAAATCCGACATGCGCTTACGACTGGAAAACACCCACTACAGTTGGGAGATTGGAAGAACCTTTTTGGAGGTTGAAGGAATATTGAAGGAAGAAAGTTGATAGCTTTTATAGCTTTTGTGAAGGGTTTTGTAAAATTCTTTTAGATTCCCTTCTTTGTTGATTGTCTTGTTGGATTGTGATCCAAGGAACGCTTGTTTGTTTGATAATTGATTCAGTTATTGAAGCCTTTCTCTTAAGGTTTTCTTGTTCAATTATTCTCTTTCTTCCCATATATTTGATTATTGCTTTCATGATGATGATTGACTAATTTCCTTGTGTGATTCTAGGGTAATTGGCTGAAGGTTGTGGGAAAAACAATGATAGAATAATCTTAATCACAGTAGGATCCTGAAAGCTTAAGTCTTTATCGTTGACCCTAGAACATCTGGCTCAGTCGATGAACATCTCGGCCGGGGTGGAATTCTTCTGACCGAGGTGGCCTATCTGATCCGAAACTGAGAGTTAAGTGTTGGAGTTTGCCAAATCCTATTCTTATTACACCTTTCCTGGTTCAATGCAAGCCTAGGATGAGACTTACCCGGTAATTCCTTTGTTTGTTTACCCATAATCATAAGTGTAGGTAATAAAGGTTTATCCTTTATTGGGGTTTGAGTGTGCTTTCATCCCATCTTTGTGAGTTAGCCTGAGACTTACCCGGTAAAAGTTGATTCTATTCCCTTAGATGGTGTGTTAGTTTGAGGTTATAGTTCTTTTCCTTAATTCCTTGAGACTTACCCGGTGATCTATTCCACTTTAGTAACACCTTCCCTTTGCAAAATCTCAGCTTTGTCCGCTTATCTTTAGATCTTGAGTTGGAACCACAACTAGATGCTTTAATCCCTAGAATTGCATATTTCTGTAATTGACTTTTTATCATCTTTGATTGTTTTAATCACCTTTGTGGTTAGTAGTTGCATTGACAACCTATACCTTCTTTGTTTCACTAAGTCCCTGTGATCGACCCCTGAAATTTCTTGCTTTTTACTACGATTGACTCGTACACTACGGGTTCGCATCCTTGTTTTAAGCTTACATCTAGGGTTATAAATTTAAAGCTTGCACACACCGTTTGGAGCGAACAAGTTTTTGGCGCCGTTGCCGGGGACTTGGTCTAGACCGAGCCGGTTGCGGTTTGCTTTCGGGGCGCTTGCCCCTGTTTCTACTAACCACTCTACTTGAGTGACTTTCATAGGTTCTTTTTCTTAGGTTTATGCGAAGAACCCGCGCTGGGAAGGAACTCGTTCCCTACGATCCCGAACCAAAAAAGACATACAAAAGACGCTTGAAAGAAGCGAAGATGGCCAACCAAGACAATCGCGATCTTGAGGCCAAATTGAAGGAGGCGTTAGAAAAACTACGCCTCAACAAGGAAGAGCTGAGACTGGAAAAGGAGGAAACTCGCACAAGGACTGAGGCAATCGAAGCAGATATGGCGGCTTTACGAGACGAGTATCTACCTCGACCGAACCCAGATCCTCAACCGAGGCAAGACCCTATTCCAGATCCTCGACCGAGGCAGAATCCAGTACCTGTCGCCCCGGCCGAGATACTTCCACCTCGGATGCCAGTCCGAGATGTTCTTTTTATAGGTCTTCCACAAACCCTAGGGCAGAGGATGGACCCTAATCAACAACTGAGGTGTCCAGGAGTCAACCTAGGTGATCCAGCGGACCATGATTATGAGCTTCGACCGCAAGTTCTTTCCATGATTCGCCAATGCCAGTTTGGAGGGCTAGAGAGGGAATCTCCGCATCAACATCTATAGAACTATGAGATCTTGATGGAGACCTTGAGACCTTCAAGGCTGGAAAACAACAACTACAAGCTAAGGCCTTTCTACTTCTCTTTAAAAGATAGAGCGCTTACTTGGTATCAATCTCTTCCTCCAGGAAAAATCAATACTTGGGAGGAGATGACGACGGAATTCTTGACTAAATTCTTTCCCCCCTCTAAAACCGCTGAAATGAGAGGGAAGATTAATGCATTCATCATGAAGGACAAGGAGAGCTTGTCCAAGTCATGGGAGAGATTTAAAGACATTCTTTTGGATTGCCCACATCATGGGATTCCAAAGATAGAGTTGTTGGAAATATACTTCAAGGGACTGGACGGAAACACCAGTTCAACCTTCAACTACTATCCGCCGGCACGTTCATTGACATGCCGATTGACGAAGCTTGGGAGTTCATAGAGAAGCAAACTTTGCATATGGAGAAATACTCCCACCAAGGAGCTGAAGGTGGAGTTAAAAGAGTCAACTTTCAAGATGCTCCACCTAACAATGATCAACTCACTTCTTTGAAGAATGATGTGAAACAATTGAAGGAACTCTTAGTTGCTCAAACTAAGAAGGAAGATCAAGGATCAAGGAACAACAATGTATACCGCAACAACAACAATTCGAATGACTCCTGCATATAAACAATTGAAGGAACCCTTACTCTAACTCCAATTCGAATGACTCCTCTAATCCTTTCCTCTCTTCTTCTTCTTCTACTCCATTGAAGAGCTAGGAGCAAGGATCGAGTTTGTCCCAGCCGGAAAAGAAAGATGCGGTGCTGGAGGCCATCTTGATCAAGCTCAACTCTATGGAGACATCCATGACTTCATTTTCGAAGGCACAAAAAGCCTTAGAACAACAATTCTTTAACAAGGCGAATGAAGCGCCAAGAGATCCAGGGAAGCTTCCAGCAAGGACGGAAAGAAACCCTAAGGGTCAGATTATGGCAATAACGACTAGGAGTGGGCTGAAGATTACAGATCCAGTGCCTCGGTCGATGCCAGTACAGACGAAGATCACCTCGGTCCAGGTGCAGTCGAAGAACACTTCGGCCAAGATGCCAACCGAGGTGGAGCCACAGAAAGCGGAGGAGAAAACTGAAGTTTATATTCCACCTCCTGCATATAAACTACCACTTCCATTACCCCAGTCAAGGGCCAGAGCACATCTAGACAAGCATTTTGGTAAGTTCCTTGACTTGATGATTAAACTACACATTAATATCCCTTTCCTTGATGCTATTCTAGGGATGCCCGCCTATGGGAAGTTCTTGAAAGAGATTCTATCAAGGAAGAGGAAGTTGGAAGACTTTGGTGAAGTGAGGATGACATCTAAATCCTCGGAGCTTATTCAAATCATGAAGGAGAAGATGTCACCCAAGTTGAGAGATCCCGGCTCATTTTGCATTCCCATTCAAGTTGGGGATGTCACTTGTGAAGCCTTATGTGATCTAGGAGCCAGCGTGAGTATCATCCCGTTGGAACTATGTGTTAAGATCGGACTTGGAGAGCCCAAGCCGGTGAAGATACGGTTATACATGGCGGACCGTTCCATCACCCATCTCGTGGGCATTTTGGAAGACGTTCCGGTCAAGTTAGGTAACTTTTATTTACCTATAGACTTTGTGGTACTTGACATTCCCGCAGATTATCCCGTTCCTATCATTCTCGGGAGGCCATTTCTAGCAACTTCGGGTTGCAATGTGGATTGTAAGAACGCTAAGTTCAAATTCAACATTGGAGGAGATGAAGTGGAATTTGCTTTACTTGCGGCTATGAAGGGAGAGCAGCTAGGAGATGATATCTTCAACATCTATGATGAAGAAGAATCAAGAGAATTGGTGAGCTCTATCCTTATTAAAGATCCACTTGAAAAGGTTATTAGTTTTAGCTTAATGGAGGAAGGTATAGATGCTTCTTGTAATGCAGATATACGGAGCTTAAAGGCACTGGAAGAAGATCCAGGAGCTAAAATTGAAAGACTAATCCAGAAGAAGAAGATCTCCAGTTTCGGTTCCAGTTGTTGTACCTTGACCGAGGCACTTCCTGGACCGAGCGAGGTGACTGAAGAACATCTCGGTCAACCTCTCTGGACCTCGACTGAGGTTGAAAGCGAGATGATGTCAATTGAGACTACTGAAAATAACAAACTTCTTACTCCCTTTTCTGACATTCATCCTCAGTTGGTGGAACATTCTCTCCACCAAATTTCTAATAATAAAGGACCTTGGTATGCTGATATTGTTAACTATCTTGTTTTCCAGAAAATACCACCCGAATTGACGTACGCTCAAAGGAAGAAATTCTTCAAAGACATACGCCATTACTATTGGGATGAACCGCTGCTATTCAAGCAAGGGCCGGATGGGATGCTTCGAAGATGCATTCCGGAAGATGAAGTTAATAGCGTCATATGGCATTGTCACTCACTTCCTTGTGGAGGGCATGCTAGCGCCAACAAGACATGCGCTAAGGTATTACGTTCCGGTTTCTTTTGGCCCACATTATTTAAGGATGTGCAAACGTTTGTTGTCTCTTGTGATGCATGCCAAAGAACAGGGAATTTATCTAGAAGGAATGAGATGCCACTCAATAATATACAAGAGGTTGAGATCTTTGATGTATGGGGGGTAGATTTCTTGGGACCTTTCCCATCATCCGGAGGAAACCTCTACATTCTTCTAGCAGTTGACTACGTCTTTAGATGGGTTAAAGTCATTGCTTCTCCTACTAATGACGTCATGGTGGTTGTGAAGTTCTTTAACAAGACTATCTTTCCACGTTTTGGGACTCCACGCATCATCATCAGCGATGGAGGGACGCACTTCATCAACCGGAAGTTTAAGGCACTTCTATCGAAGTATGGGGTAACCCACAAGGTAGCAACCCCTTATCACCCTCAAACTAGTGGACAGGTCGAGATCTCGAATAGAGAAATTAAAGCAATCTTGGAGAAGACCGTCTCTAGGACTAGGAAAGATTGGTCCATGAAGTTGGACGACGCTCTTTGGGCTTACAGGACCGCATTCAAGACTCCCATTGGTACCACCTCTTATAATTTGGTATATGGGAAGTCTAGTCATTTGCCCGTTGAGTTAGAACACAAGGCGTATTGGGCGATCAAATGGTTGAACTTCGACATCAAGGAAGCCGGTGAGAAGCGGCTATTGGATATCAATGAGCTGGAGGAGCTGCGTTTGAACGCTTATGAGAATGCCAAAATCTATAAAGAAAGGACGAAGAAATGGCATGACAAGCGCATCATTCCTAAGGAGCTTAAAGAAGGAGACTTAGTTCTACTCTTCAACTCCCGTCTCTGCCTCTTTCCAGGTAAGTTGAAATCTAGATGGACCGGATCTTATGTTGTGAAACATGTTTTCCCTTATGGTGCAGTTGAGATTTGGGGAGAAACGAGTGGAAGCTTCAAGGTTCATAGACTTAATAAATACAAACCGGAAGTTCCGGTTGAGGAGGTTGCACCGCTATACCTTGTTTAAGGATGCCGTACGGTCCAGCTAGCGACCTTAAATCAAGCGCTTCTTGGGAGGCAACCCAAGGTATTGCTTTCTTTTCCCTTTTTCTAGTCTAGCTTTAGATAGTTTGCTTTTGCTTTGCTTTGTTTTATTTTGGCGTCCTAGACAGACAATAGGTGACATCTAAGGAAGGAATACAACCCAGGAGCACAACCGGAAGGACAGAAGTTCGAGAATTTGAGAAGACGGAGTTTGACTGACACGCATCTCGGTTGCTGTCACAACACCTCGACCGAGATGCTTCTTGAGCAACCGAGGCGACTAGTTTCTGAAGACTCACCTCGGTCCGTACACCTCGGTCCAGTCGAGACCATCTCGACCGAGGTGACAACAGTTCCAGAAAAGGGTATAAAAGGGGGCTGAAATTTCTCTCTCCTCCTCTACTTCCCTTCTCGACCGCGGCGCACTTCTCACCTCGCACCTTCGTTCTTCGCTCGTTTTCGACGATTCTTGCTTCTAAACTGAAAGGAAAGGGTAGAGGATCGTATTGCAAGCGCAAATCTGCAGCAAAAACGAACCGAATCAACCGAATATGGGTAAAATCCGAAAAAACCCTAACCCTCCTCTTCTCCACTGTTTCCTTTCGATTTGGGCTTTGGTTGCCCCTGCATTTGCTGAGAAAAGGATTAAGTACCCCATAGGAACATTTGGTAGTGATTTTGGGGGAAAAGAACTAGGTTTTTGAGGGAACCGATCGAGCAGTGTTTCGCCTCGGTCCAGTCGGCCTGTGCCTCGTCTGAGGTGTTCTACAGAGTTGTCAGGGCAACCGAGGTGATCTAACAGGTTGCAGAAAATGAGTTCGGACAGGCAGTTGGTCCTGAGAGACATATCTTCTCCTTCTCCTTCTTCTTCCTCCCACCGTACTAGACCGGTGATCCTCGAGCGACACCAGGTCGATTATGACCGCATAGAGGCACGTCCAGTGGTTGCACCACGTTTTTTGGACATCTCTGCATTTGACTACCTACATGTTGATGATGATTTGAGGTGTATGATTTCCATGGTGGGGCTGGAGCAGTTCACAGAGATTAGAGCTCCGGCCTACTTAGAGCCGACCCTGGAGTTTGTCAGCTCCGTCACTTACTTGCCCACCGAGTGCGCCATCAAGTACCGGTTGATGAACCGGAATTACATAGTTCCCTTGGACCACTGGCGGGACATCTTTGGCTTCCCGATCCCTACTGTTGCTGACTTTCCCTCTCGAGTTGTAGCTCGAGAGTTCTAGGACAGATTGCTCACGTGGTTGAGCACGCAGACAGATGGAGACCTGGAGATTCCAGGGAGCGGATAATTTTCCATATAGCTTTTAGACTAGCTCACAGGATTTTCAGTGAGACCCTTCTGGCGTGTACTGTTCGCTCCAAACAGTGTGTGCAAGCTTTAAATTTATAACCCTAGATGTAAGCTTAAAACAAGGATGCAAACCCGCAGTGTACGGGTTAATCGTAGTAAAAAGCAAGGAATTCCAGGGGTCGATCACAGGGACTTAGTGAAACAAAGTCCAATTACGGTAAGCTTAAGCAATCACTAACCACAAGGCAATTAAAACAGTCAAAGATGATAACAGTCAATAACAGAAGTATGCAATTCTAGAGATTAAAGCATCTAGTTGTGGTTCCAACTCAAGATCTAAAGATAAGCGGACAAAGCTGAGGTTTTTGCATAGGGAAAGTGTTACTAAAGTGGAATATATCACCGGGTAAGTCTCACTACTCTCTAATCCAAAACCGTAACTCCTATTACCGGGTAAGTCTTAAGGAATTAAGATAAATAACTATAACATCAAACTAACACACCATCTAAGGGAATAGAATCAACCTTTACCGGGTAATTCTCAGGCTAACTCACAAAGATGGGATGAAAGCACACTCAAACCCCAATAAAGGATAAACCTTTATTACCTACACTTATGATCTTAGGTAAACAAACTAAGGAATTACCGGGTAAGTCTCATCCTAAGCTTGCATTGAACCAGGAAAGGTGTAATAAGAATAGGATTTGGCAAACTCTAACACTTAACTCTCAGTTTCGGATCAGATAAGTCACCTCGGTCAGCCAAATTCCACCCCGGCCGAGATGTTCATCGACTGAGCGAGATGCTTAGGGTTAAGGTTAAAGACTCGAACTTTCAGGGTCCTACTATGATTAAGATCATTCTATCATTGTTTTTCCCACAACCTTCAACCAATCACCCTAGAATCACACAAAGAGATTAGCCACTCATCATCATGATAGTATTAATCAAATATATAGGAAGAAAGAGAATAATTGAAAAAGAAAACCTTAAGAGAAAGGCTTCAATAACTGAATCAATTATAAAACACAAGCGTTCCTTGGATAGAAATCTAACAAGACAACAAGGAAGGGAATCTAAGATAATCTTACAAAAACCCTTCAAAAGCTATAAAAGCTCCAGACTTTCTTCCTTCAACCTTCAAAAAGGTTCTTCAAATCTCCCAACTGGAGTATGGCTGTTGCGGTGTAGTAGGTGTAAGCAAGGTGATAGCGGGTTGTCGATTTGTGGGAAATCCGACCCTTTTTATAGGAAAATTACTCTCCAAAGATAAGATATCTTAGAAAGATCTCTTCCCATAAAAATAGGTAAAATATATGATCTAGCATATCTTCTTCCTTCCAGGAGCCAAGCCCAAAAATATAAGATCTCTTTCCAAAGATAAAAGATCTCAGCGAAGAATAAAATATTCTCGCCGCGTCCTAGGTGTTCGCCTCGGTCGAGTCCACTTCTCTGGATCACCTTGGTCGAGGTGACTCTGTAGTCAACCGAGGTGAGTCACAACTGAATGTGAAATCTCTCAAATCTAGTCCAAAGTGAATTTTTAATCCATGGCTATGCTTCCTAGATGTTTCCTTATGTTCCTGAATGTAGCACCAATGATTCCATAGCTCCTTTTGCCCCTTTTTGATGCAAAACGTACCATTTTACCTACGATTACAACAAAACTAGGGGTAGACCTCGATTCCCGCAAAGGTAGATGAAATGGTAATATAATCACATAATATACATACAAACATGCAGATTATTGAAGATAAAACGTCCAAACAAACCCCAAAATATAGACTATAATTCATGTTATCAAAATACCCCATACTTAGCCCTTGCTTGTCCCCAAGCAAGTTCCGCATATAAAAGGAAAGATAGAATGGATTATAAGTCAAGAAAATCAATGAAAAGTCTTTCAAAACATTTTTATGGTGTGCTACAATCATAGATCACTCTAAGATAATACTTCATGGAATTTAAAATCAAAATATGATCAAAACATTTTATAAATATAAGAAAGTTGTTCATCTTTGCATAAAATCATAGAATGCATAATAAGTCATAATAATCGAAATTAATCATGCATAATCCAGTTTAAACCACTAAGTCAATCAACAAGCTCGAGGTCTCAAGGGCTTCCCAAAAGAAAGGTCAAGAAACGTGTAGGGTAGGGATGTATGTAAGGTAATGTGGTGCTAGAATCCGGGAAAAGGATATACTTCACTTTCACTTTGACTTGCAACATCTTCCACCAATAAGCTTTGCTTATTTCACACTTTTTCTTTACTTTACTTTTTGGGATGCATGGACAGAGGTGCACAATAACCGAAGCCTAGGAAATCAGCAATCATCAATTTCTTGAGATGCATCAAACCCTTGATGCACATACCATGACCCGTTAGGAATATCGCTCAATCCGACTTTGGCAAGACACAAACACCCGGCTATGTGAATGGTGCCGAGTTACTCATCATCATGATTGACTTCCCCAAACCTATTATTACTTTCTAACACTTTCACTTCCAGCCAACTTCTCAACTTTTACATCACTTGCTTTCACCACTTTGCTTGCTTCCAAATTCCCGGATAGGTAAAGGGAGGCAAAAATGTATATGAGGGGCTAAGCATGATCAAGAAGGAGAAGAGAGAAGAATGAATTGCCTTGGTCTTTTCAGGAAGAAAGTGAGAGAACTTATCTTGCGGTGTCAACCTTCAAATTCAACATAATTTGGATAAAAACAAAGTATTAAACATGCCAAAAATTTCAAACAAAGCATTTAGCAACTTAAACATATTATAAAACCTTTCAAACACATAAGGATTTCAAAACCAGTCAGTAAACAAGATCTTCAATGAGATCATATCCAGATAAGAAACACAAAAAATCGTTTCGAAAACTCTCAGTTATCCCACCTCGGTCGAGGTGTTCTTAGGTCAACCGAGGTGAAACACCTCGTTCGGCCAGAACTGCCCCGGTCGAGGTCAAAATTTTTTTTTTTTAGAAAACCAAATTTTCGACGTTTTTCTCAATCAAATAACCTGTATGTATGCATGCAGTCTCAAATAAACACATAGAAGCAAAATGAAGCATATATATCATAGAAGGTCAAGTCATACATCCATGAGTCAAATAATACATAAATACCCCATACTTGGGACACACTGTCCCAGTGGGTCGAAATAAGTCTAAGGAAATAAAATACTCACCGGACATTAAGCTGAACTGCATAAAAATAAGAAAGAAAATCCTGCAGCTCTCAATAATCCTGATCCGGTGGTGGTGGTGGTGGTGGCACATATGGATACTAGGATGGGTCAAATGGATAACCCATAGCCTGCTGAAACTGGATCTCCATCATCCGGCGCTGATAGTGCTGTCCCTCTAGCATCTGATGAGTCCAGCTATCGATCTGTCGGTGCTGGGCAGCGAATCTCTCATGCATGTCCACAGTACGGGCAACATAAGAGTCTATCATCTGATCCGTCAGATCATCGATCTGACGGTGAGCCTCTGGATCTTTGTGTCGGCGTGCTCTACGCCTAGCAGGTCTCACTGGTGATGCAGCTGGTGCAGGCTCAGTATCATCATCATCTAGATCAATAACCGGCGCACTCGTCCCAGCAGTATCTGTCCCTGTATCCATCGGGACTCCACCATCCTTGTCATCAGCAGTCTCCTCATCTACCTCCTCCTCCTCCTCAGCTGGTGCAGCTGCTGCCTCTCTATAATCCTCCATCAATGGGGCCCAAGCGGTCTGCCAGTAATGAGGGTCATAAATTGTGAACTGGGCTGACCACCTGATCCCCTGCGGTGCAGTCAGCTCCCATGGCATCGCCACATATGGTGTAGTCAGTCCTCGGGGAACCAGAATCCGCTGAGTGATCATCTCCTGTAGCCCTAGCGGCTTGGCAGCCGCCACCATAGTGCAAGCGCTGAGATCCATATCTTGATAGCTTGCGATGTGGGTCACAATCCCTCCGCAGCAGATGTCCCCCTTCGCCTTGGCCTTGATATTGTGCAGGTCCTCTGCTAATATCAAGCCAAAGTCGGGGATCCCTCCAGTCACCATGCAGTAAAGGCTGAAAAGCTCCCCCTGTCGGACCTTCTGGGGCGTCTCAGTACGCGCCAGAAGCGTCTCGTTGAAAATACGGTGAGCTAACCTAAAATCTAGGTGAAAAATAACCTTCTCCCTGGAGTCTCCAGGGCGCCACCTGTCTGCGTGCTCAACCACGTGAGCAATCTGACCCCAAAACTCCCTAGCTACAGTCCGAGAAGGGAAATCAACAGCGGTCGGGGCCGGGAAACCAAAAATGTCTCGCCAATACTCTAATGGAACTATGAAGTTCCGGTTCATCAACCGGTTTTTCACAGCTCGCTCTGTGGGGAGGTAGGTGAAGGAGCTAACAAACTCTAGGGTGGGCTCCAAATAGGCAGGTGCACGGATCTCAGTAAATTGATCCAGTCCTACCGTCGATATCATACGTCTAAGGTCTCCATCCACATGGAGACAGTCAAAGGCTAATACGTCCAGGAAGCGAGGTGCTATCATTGGATGGGCTGCAATACGGTCGTAATCGACCCGGTGTCGCTCGTGGATCACCGGTCGATAAGGTCTGGAAGAAGAAGAGGAAGGGGAAGGGGAGGATCTATCCCTAATGACAAGCTGTCTATCAGAACTCATTTTCTCAACAAATCTGTCAGGTCACCTCGGTCGGTCTGACAAACTCAAGAACACCTCGGCCGAGGCACAACACGACTGGACCGAGGCGAAAAACTGTGCGATCTATTCTCTCAAAAATCCAGTTCTTTTCCCCCAAATTCACTACAACTGGTTCCTATGGGGTACTTAATCTGTTTCTCAGCAAATGCAAGGCAATCCAAGCCCAAATCGAAGCAAAAACAGTGAGGTTAGGGTTTTGTTCACTTTTACCTCGTTCGGCCGTTTCGGTTCGATTTCTTTGCAAATTCGCACTTGCAACTTGATCCTCTACGCTTTAATCGCAGTTTGGAAGCGAAAATCTTCGAAAACGAGCAAGAATCGAAGGGCGAGGTGAAAGGGAGCGCCGCGGTCGAGGAAGGGTAAAACAGAAGAGAGAGAAAATTAATCCCCCTTTTATACCTTTCCTGGAACTGCTGTCACCTCGGTCGAGGTGGTCTCGACTGGACCGAGGTAGTACGGACCGAGGTGGTTCTTCAGAAACCCTAGTCGCCTCGGTTGCTCAAGAATCATCTCGGTCGAGGTGCTCTGACAGCAACCGAGATGTGCCTCAGTCAAACTTCGTCTTCTCAAATTCTCGAACTTCTGTCCTCCCAGTTATGCTTCTGGTTTGTACTCCTTCCTTAGATGTCACCTGTTGTCTGTCTAGAACGCCAAAAACAAAAACAAAGCAAAGCAAAAGCAAAACTATCTAAGCTAGACTATAAAAAGGGAAAAGAAAGCAATACCTTGGGTTGCCTCCCAAGAAGCGCTTGGTTTAAGGTCGCTAGCTGGACCATAGTGCGTCTCTCAAACGTGATGGGAGGTGCCCTCACCCCATACTTCACCTCCATCGTGGGGTGAAGTAAGTAAGTTTATCAAACGCTCCAACAAGTGTAAGTGCTCATCGGGGAATGAATCATCTATGGGTGGGTCTTCCTTATCGCGTGAAGATGCAGGTAGCCGGCTGAGGTGATCCGCAACAGAATTTTCGGATCCCTTCTTATCGCGGATCTCTAAGTCAAACTCTTGAAGCAAGAGAATCCATCGAATAAGGCGTGGCTTGACATCTTTCTTAGCCAACAAGTAACGGATGGCTGCATGGTCGGTGTAACAATGACTTTCGCCCCTACTAAGTAAGAACGAAACTTCTCAAAAGCATATTCAACCGCCAATAACTCCTTCTCGGTGGTAGCATAGTTGCATTGTGCTACATCTAGCGTCTTGCTAGCATAATAAATGGCGGTGGTCCGGCCATCCTTCTTTTGTCCAAGAACCGCTCCTACGGCTACATCACTAGCATCACACATGATCTCAAAGGGTAAGGTCCAATCCGGAGGTTGGATAATGGGAGCGGAGATCAACGCTTCCTTAATCCTGTAAAATGCATCAAGACACTCCTGCGAAAACTCAAAAACGACATCCTTATTCAAAAGGTTAGTTAGAGGTTTAGAGATCTTAGAGAAGTCCTTGATGAATCTCCTGTAGAAACCTGCATGCCCGAGAAAACTCCTCACACCTTTAACAAAACAAGGGGGAGGGAGTTTCTCAATAGTCTCGATCTTAGCGCGATCGACCTCAATGCCTCAATTAGAAACAAGGTGTCCTAGTACAATGCCTTCATTAACCATAAAATGACACTTCTCCCAATTCAGAACAAGATTAGTGTCTTCACATCTTTTCAGCACTAGAGAAAGGTTAGATAGGTAATCATCAAAAGAGGAACCATATACTGAAAAATCATCCATAAATACCTCCATGATCTCCTCTATATACTCGGAAAAGATAGCTATCATGCATCGTTGGAAGGTAGCGGATGCATTGCATAATCCAAATGACATCCTCCTATAAGAAAATGTCCCCCATGGACAAGTGAAAGTGGTCTTCTCCTGATCATCCGGATGGATTGGAATCTGGAAGAATCCACTGTAGCCGTCTAAGTAGCAAAAGTGTGAATGTTGGGCCAACCGTTCGAGCATTTGATCAATGAAGGGAAGTGGAAAATGGTCCTTCCGAGTGGCCGTGTTCAGCTTCCTATAATCAATGCAAACCCTCCAGCCCGTAACGGTCCTGGTTGGGATCAACTCGTTGTTCTTATTCGTCACAACGGTCATCCCTCCTTTCTTCGGAACTACATGCACCGGGCTAACCCATTTGCTGTCCGAGATAGGGTATATGATACCTGCATCCAACAACTTAAGAATTTCCTTCTTCATAACCTCTTTCATGATCGGATTTAACCGTCTTTGAGGTTCCCGTGAAGTCTTATGATCATCCTCCATTAGAATTCTATGCATGCAGAAAGAAGGTTTAATGCCAATAAGATCATCTATAGTGTAACCCAAAGCCTTTTGATGCTTTCTCAGGACATGCATTAGTTTAGTCAATTCAGATTCGGAGAGGGAAGCACTAACAATAACGGGATAAGTGGAATCCGGTCCAAGAAAGACATACCTCAAGTGATTTGGGAGTTGTTTAAGCTCCACAACTGGGGGTGCTTTCTGAGGGGGATCCTTGCTTCCTCCTTCCAGTGGAGTAGACCCAGAAACTGGACTTTCGGAAGTCTCAGTTAAAATCTTCTCGCCATCGACCTCGGTCGAGGCGCAAAGGCGTTGACCGAGATGTTCTTCGGTCGCCTCGCTCAGTCCAGAAAGTGCCTCGGTCAAGGTACTGCAACTGGAACTGAAACTGGAGATCTTTGTCTCCTGGATTAGCTTCTCAGTTTTAGCTCCTGGATCTTCTTCCAGTGCTTTTAAGCTCCGTATATCTGCATCACAAGAAGCATCTATACCTTCCTCATTTAAACTGAAACTAATAACTCTTTCAAGTGGATCATTAATAAGGATAGAGCTCACCAATTCTCTTGATTCTTCTTCATCGTAGATGTTGAAGATATCATCGCTTAGCTGCTCTCCCTTCATGGCTGTAAGTAGTGCAAACTCCACTTCATCACCACCAATGTTGAATTTCAACTTGGCGTTCTTACAATCCACGTTGCAACCCGAAGTTCCTAGAAATGGCCTCCCGAGAATAATAGGAACTTGATAATCTGCGGGAATGTCAAGTACAACAAAGTCTATTGGTAAATAGAAGTTACCTAACTTGACCGGAACGTCTTCTAAAATTCCCACGGGATGGGTGATGGAGCGATCCGCCATGTATAATCGAATCTTGACCGGCTTGGGCTCTCCAAGTCCGATCTTCTCACATAGCTCCAGCGGAATGATGCTCACGCTGGATCCTAGATCACATAAGGCTTCACAAGTGACATCCCCAACTTGAATGGGAATGCAAAATGAGCCGGGATCTCTCAATTTAGGTGACATCTTCTCTTTCATGATTTGGATAAGCTCCGAGGATTTAGATGTCATCCTAACTTCACCAAAGTCTTTCAGTTTCTTCTTCCTTGATAAAAGTTCAAAGTGCTTGTCTAGATGTGCTCTGGCCATTGACTGGGGGAATGGAAGTGGTGGCTTGTATGCAGGAGGTGGAATATAAACTTCAGTTTTCCCCTCCGCTTTCTGTGGCTCCACCTCGGTTGGCATCTCGGCCGAAGTGTTCTTCGACTGCACCTGGACCGAGGTGGTCTTCGTCGGTACTGGCACCGACCGAGGCACTGGATCTGTAGTTTTCAGTCCACTCCTCGTAGTTATGGCCATGATCTGGCCCTTAGGGTTGCTCTCCGTCCTTGCTGGAAGCTTCCCTAGATCCCTTGGCGCTTCATTCGCCCTACTAGCAAGTTGTTGTTCAAAGGCCTTTTGGGCCTTCGAAAATGAAGTCATAGAAGTCTCCATATCACTAAGCTTGATCAAGATAGCCTCCAACACCGCGTCTTTCTTTTCCGGCTGAGACGAACTTGATCCTTGCCCCTGGCTCTTTAATGGAGTAGAAGAAGAAGAAGGGGAAGAGAGGAAAGGATTAGAGGAATCGTTAGAATTGGAGTTAGAATGATTGTTACCAGAATTTTGGTTGTTCGCCCTCCAATTGTTGCTATTGGACCCTCTATTGTTGTTGTTGTAGTTGTTATTCCAGGAACCGTTGTTGTTGTTACGGTATCCATTGTTGTTTTTCCTTTGTCCTCGATCTTCCTTCTTGGTTTGAGCAACCAAGAGTTCCTTCAATTGCTTTACGTCATTCTTCAAAGACGTGAGTTGATTGTTGTTAGGTTAAGTCTCTTGAAAGTTGACTCTTTTAACTCCACCTTCAGTTCCTTGGTGGGTGTACTTCTCCATATGCAAAGCTTGCTTCTCGATAAAGTTCCAAGCTTCATCAATCGCCATGTCCATAAAGGTACCGGCGGAGAGTAGTTGGAGGTTGAACTGGGTGCTTCCGTCCAGTCCTTTGAAGTATATCTCCAACAACTCTATCTTTGGAATCCCATGATGTGGGCAATCCAAGAGAATGTCTTTAAACCTCTCCCATGACTTGGACAAGCTCTCCTTGTCCTTCATAATGAACACATTAATCTTCCCTCTCATTTCAGCGGTCTTAGAGGGGAGAAAGAATTTAGTCAAGAATTCCGTAGTCATCTCCTCCCATGTGCTAATTTTTCCTAGAGGAAGAGATTGATACCAAGTAAGAGCTCTATCTTTTAAAGAAAAGTAAAAAGGTCTTAGCATGTAGTTGTTGTTTTCAATTCTTGAGGGTCTCAAGGTTTCCATCAAGATCTCATAGTTTTGAAGATGTTGATGTGGGGATTCCTTCTCTAGCCCTCCGAACTGGCATTGGCAAATCATGGATAGAACTTGTGGTCGAAGTTCGTAGTCATGGTCCGCTGGATCTCCTAGGTTAACTCCTGGACGCCTCAGTTATTGATTGGGGTCCATCCTTTAACCTAGGGTTTGTGGGATTCCTGCAAAAAGAGCACATCGGACTGGCATCCGAGGTGGAAGTATCTCGGCCGGGGCGTCAGGTACTGGAACCTGCCTCGGTCGAGGGTAAGCGACTGGGACCTGCCTCGGTCCAGCATCGGGAACTGGATCTTCCCTCGGTTGAAGTAGATATTGGTCTCATAAGGCAGCCATATCTGCTTCGATCGCTTCAGTCCTGGTGCGAGTTTTTTCTTTCTCTTGCCTTAGTTATTCCCTGCTGAGGCGTAGTAGCTCTAACGCCTCCTTCAATTCGGCCTCAAGATCGCGATTGTCTTGGTTAACCATCTTCGCTTCTCTTAAGCGTCGTTTGTATATCTTTTCTGGTTCGGGATCGTAAGGAACGATTTCCTTCCCAGTGCGGGTTCTTCGCATAAACCTAAGAAAGAACCTGCAAAAGTCACTCAAGTAGAGTGGTTAGTAGACACGGGGGCAAGTGCCCCAAAAGAAAACCGTAACCGGCTCGGTCTAGACCAAGTCCCCGGCAATGGCGCCAAAAACTTGTTCGCTCCAAACGGTGTGTGCAAGTTTTAAATTTATAACCCTAGATGTAAGCTTAAAACAAGGATGCGAACCCGCAGTGTACAGGTCAATCGTAGTAAAAAGCAAGGAATTCCAGGGGTCGATCACAAGGACTTAGTGTAACAAAGTCCAATTACGGTAAGCTTAAGCAATCACTAACCACAAGACAATTAAAACAATCAAAGATGATAAAAGTCAATAAAGGAAGTATGCAATTCTAGGTATTAAAGCATCTAGTTGTGGTTGCAACTCAATATCTAAAGATAAGCGGATAAAGCTGAGGTTTTTGCATAGGAAAGGTGTTACTAAAGTGGAATAGATCACCGGGTAAGTCTCACTACTCTCTAATCCAAAACTGTAACTCCTATTACCGGGTAAGTCTCAAGGAATTAAGATAAAGAACTATAACCTCAAACTAACACACCATCTAAGGGAATAGAATCAACCTTTACCGGGTAAGTCTCAGGCTAACTCACAAAGATGGGATGAAAGCACACTCAAACCCCAATAAAGGATAAACCTTTATTACCTACACTTATGATCTTAGGTAAACAAACTAAGGAATTACCGGGTAAGTCTCATCCTAAGCTTGCATTGAACCAGGAAAGGTGTAATAAGAATAGGATTTGGCAAACTCTAACACTTAACTCTCAATTTCGGATCAGATAAGTCACCTCGGTCAGCCAAATTCCACCCCGGCCGAGATGTTCATCGACTGAGCGAGATGCTTAGGATTAAGGTTAAAGACTCGAACTTTCAGGGTCCTACTGTGATTAAGATCATTCTATCATTGTTTTTCCCACAACCTTCAGCCAATCACCCTAGAATCACACAAAGAGATTAGCCACTCATCATCATGATAGTATTAATCAAATATATGGGAAGAAAGAGAATAATTGAACAAGAAAACCTTAAGAGAAAGGCTTCAATAACTTAATCAATTATAAAACAGAAGCGTTTCTTGGATAGAAATCCAACAAGACAACAACAAGGAAGGGAATCTAAGATAATCTTACAAAAACCCTTCAAAAGCTATAAAAGCTCCAGACTTTCTTCCTTCAACCTTCAAAAAGGTTCTTCAAATCTCCCAACTGGAGTATGGCTGCTGCGGTGTAGTAGGTGTAAGCAAGGTGATAGCGGATGTTTTTCGGTGTAAGCGGGTTGTCGATTTGTGGGAAATCCGACCCTTTTTATAGGAAAATTACTCTCCAAAGATAAGATATCTTAGAAAGATCTCTTCCCATAAAAATAGGTAAAATATATGATCTAGCATATCTTCTTCCTTCCAGGAGCCAAGCCCAAAAATATAAGATCTCTTTCCAAAGATAAAAGATCTCAGCCAAGAATAAAATATTCTCGCCGCGTCCCAGGTGTTCGCCTCGGTCGAGTCGACTTCTCTGGATCACCTCGGTCGAGGTGACTCTGTAGTCAACCGAGGTGAGTCACAACTGAATGTGAAATCTCTCAAATCTGGTCCAAAGTGAATCTTTAATCCATGGCTATGCTTCCTGGATGTTTCCTTATGTTCCTGAATGTAGCACCAATGACTCCATAGCTCCTTTTGCTCCTTTTTGATGCAAAACGTGCCATTTTATCTACGATTACAACAAAACTAGGTGTAGACCTCGATTCCCGCAAAGGTAGATGAAATGGTAATATAATCACATAATATACATACAAACATGCAGATTATTGAAGATAAAACGTCCAAACAAACCCCAAAATATAGACTATAATTCATGCTATCACGTACTGAGACGCCCTAGAAGATCGGGCAGGGTGAGCTTCTGAGTCTATACTGCATGGTGACTGGAGGAGTCCTAGATTTTGGATTGATGTTGGCGGAGGATCTGCATAAGATCAAGGCGAAAGCCAAAGGAGACATCTGTTGTGGAGGTATAGTGACTCATATAGCGAGTTACATGGATCTGGATCTCAGTGCTTGTACCATGGTGGCGGCTGCCAAGCCGCTCGGACTTCAGGAGATGATCATTCGGAGGATACTAGTTCCCCGAGGACTTACTACGCCATATGTGGCGATGCCATGGGAGCAAACTGCGCCTCAGGGCATTATATGGTCACCACAGTTCTTCGTGTATGATCCGCATTACTGGCAGACTGTATGGATCCCACTGATGGAGGATGCCAAAGAGGCAGCAACAGTAGCAGCTCAGGGACCAGTTGAGGAGGATGAGGCAGAGGATGATGATGAGGATGGCGGTGCTCCTATGGACACGGGCACAGATACAGTTGGGACTAGTGTGCCGGTCATTGATTTAGATGACGACGAGACCGAGGAGGAGCCGGCTGCAGCACCAACACGTCCTGCTAGGCGTAGGGTACGTAGGCAGAGGGATCCACTTGCTCACCGTCGGATCGATGATCTGACGGATCAGATGATAGATTCCTATGCTGCCATGTCCCTGGAGATCAGAGAGATGCAGGAGAGACTACATTACCAGCACACGATGGCTGAGATTCAGTTTCAGCATATTATGGGCTATCCTTTCGACCCATCTCAGCAGCCGTATGTGCCACCACCACCACCACCACCGGATCGTGATTATTAAGAGATTGCAGGATTTTCTTTCTTTATTTATTATGCAGCTCAGCTTTGTCCGGTGAGTACTTTGTTTCTCTAGACTTATTTTGACCCATTGGGACAATGTGTCCCAAGTATGGGGTATTTGATGTATTATTTGACTTTCATATGGATGTATGACTCGACTCTATTTGGATATCTACTGTTTTATTATGCTCTATATGCTTATCTGAGACTACATGCATGCATATAGGTTATTTGATTGAGAAAAACGTCAAAAACTGGTTTGAAAAAAAAATTTTGACCTCGACCGAAGTGATTCTAGCCAAACGAGGTACTTCACCTCGGTTGACTTAGAACATCTCGACCGAGGCGTTTTAACTGAAAAGAATTTCGAAACATTTTTTGTGCTTCTTATCTGGATATGACCTCAGTGATGATTTTGTTTGCTGACTGGTTTTGAAATCTTTATATGTTTGAAAGGTTTTATAATATGTTTAAGTTGCTAAATGCTTTGTTTAAAATTTGTGGCATGTTTAATACTTTGTTTTTATCCAAAGTATGTTGGATTTGAAGGTTGACACCACATTATGAGTTCTCTAACTTTCTTCCTGGGAAGACCAAGGCAATTCATTCTCTTCTCTCTTTTTCTTCTTGATCATGCTTAGCCCCTCATATACATATTTGCCTCCATTTACCTATCCGGAAATTTGGAAGCAAGCAAGTGAAAGAAAAGTTGAGATGTTGGCTGAAAGTTTAGAAAGAAACAAATAGGTTTGGGGATGTCAATCATGATGATGAGTAACTCGGCACCATTCACATAGCCGGGTGTTTGTGTCTTGCCAAAGTCGGATTGAGCGATATTCCTAACGGGTCATGGTATGTGCATCAAGGGTTTGAGGCATCTCGAGAAAATGATGATTGCTGATCTCCTAGGCTTCGGTTATTGTGCACCTCTGTCCATGCATCCCAAAAAGTAAAGTAAAAAAGTAAATAAGCAAAGCTTATTGGTGGAAGATGTTGAAATTCAAAGCAAGTGAAGTGAAGATCCTTTTCTCGGATTCTAGCACCACATTCCCTATATACATCTCACCCTCACACGTTTCTTGACTTTCTTTTGGAAGCCCTTGAGACCTCGAGCTTGTTGATTGACTTGGTGGTTTAAACTGGATTATACATGATTAATTTCGATGATTATGATTATTTATGCATTCTATGATTTTATGCAAAGATGAACAACTTTCTTATATTTATAAAATGTTTTGATCATATTTTGATTTTAAATTCCATGAAGCATTCTCTTAGAGTGATCCATGATTGTAGCACACCATTAAAATGTTTTGAAAGACTTTTTCATTGATCTTTATGACTTATAATCCATTCTATCTTATACTTAAGATTTGGAACTTGCTTGGGGACAAGCAAGGGACAAGTATGGGGTAATTTGATAGCATGTATTATAGTCTATATTTTGGGACCTGTTTAGACGTTTTATCTTCAATAATCTGCATGTTTGAATGTATATTATGTGATTATATTGTCGTTTCATCTACCTTTGCGGGAATCGAGGTCTACACCAAGTTTCGTTGTAATCGTAGGTAAAATGGCACGTTTTGCATCAAAATGGAGCAAAAGGAGCTAAGAAGTCATTGGAGCTACATTCAGGAGCTTAAGGAAGAATCCGGGAATCATGAAAATGGATTGAAGATTCACTTTGGACCAGATTTGAGAGATTTCACATTCAGTTGTGATTCACCTCGGTCAGCTACAGAACCATCTCGACTGAGGTGATCCAGAGGAGATGCTCGACCGAGGCGAACACCTTGGACGCAGCGAGAGATTATTTTATTCTTGGCTAAGATCTTTTATTTTTGGAAAGAGGATCTTATATTTTTAGGCTGGATTCCTGGAAGGAAGAAGATAATTTAGCCCATATATTTTACCTATTTTTATGGGAAGAGATCTTTCTAAGATATCTTATCTTTGGAAGGGAATTTTCCTATAAAAAGGGTCGGATTATCAACAAATCCGACATGTGCTTACGACTGGAAAACACCCACTACAGTTGGGAGATTTAAAGAACCTTTTTGGAGGTTGAAGGAAGATTGAAGGAAGAAAGTTGATAGCTTTTATAGCTTTTGTAAAGGGTTTTGTAAGATTCTCTTAGATTCCCTTCTTTGTTGATTGTCTTGTTGGATTGTGATCCAAAGAACGCTTGTTTGTTTGATAATTGATTCAGTTATTGAAGCCTTTCTCTTAAGGTTTTCTTGTTCAATTATTCTCTTTCTTCCCATATATTTGATTATTGCTTTCATGATGATGATTGGCTAATTTCCTTGTGTGATTCTAGGGTGATTGGATGAAGGTTGTGGGAAAAACGATGATAGAATAATCTTAATCACTGTAGGACCCTGAAAGCTCGAGTCTTTATCCTTGACCCTAGAACATCTCGCTCAGTCGATGAACATCTCGGCCGGGGTGGAATTCTTCTAACCGAGGTGGCCTATCAGATCCGAAACTGAGAGTTAAGTGTTAGAGTTTGCCAAATCCTATTCTTATTACACCTTTCCTGTTTCAATGCAAGCCTAAGATGAGACTTACCCGGTAATTCCTTTGTTTGTTTACCCATGATCATAAGTGTAGGTAATAAAGGTTTATCCTTTATTGGGGTTTGAGTGTGCTTTCATCCCATCTTTGTGAGTTAGCTTGAGACTTACCCGGTAAAGGTTGATTCTATTCCCTTAGATGGTGTGTTAGTTTGAGGTTATAGTTCTTTTTCTTAATTCCTTGAGACTTACCCGTTAATAGGAGTTACGGTTTGAGATTAGTGAGTAGTGAGACTTACCCGGTGATCTATTCAACTTTAGTAACACCTTCCCTTTGCAAAATCTCAGCTTTGTCCGCTTATCTTTAGATCTTGAGTTGGAACCACAACTAGATGCTTTAATCCCTAGAATTGCATATTTCCTTAATTGACTTTTTATCATCTTTGATTGTTTTAATCACCTTTGTGGTTAGTAGTTGCATTGACAACCTATACCTGCTTTGTTTCACTAAGTCCTTGTGATCGACCCCTGGAATTTCTTGCTTTTTACTACGATTGACCCGTACACTACGGGTTCGCATCCTTGTTTTAAGCTTACATCTAGGGTTATAAATTTAAAGCTTGCACACACCGTTTGGAGCGAACATATGGATGAATATTCTTTGATTATATTGTTGTTTTGTCTACCTTTGCGGGAATCGAGGTCTACACCTAGTTTCATTGTAATCGTAGGTAAAATGGCACGTTTTAGACTAAAATCGAGGTAAGGAAGCTAAGGAGTCATTGGAACTACATTTTGGAGCTTTCAGAAGATCTTAGGAAGCATGGAAATGATTTAGAGGATTGATTTTGGACCAGATTCGAGATGATTTACATTCAGCTGAGACTCACATCGGTCAGCTACAGTACCACCTCAACCGAGGTGATCTTCAAGAGTGTCCCGACCGAGGCGAACACCTTACCGCCGACAAGATCTTTATTTTTGGCTGAGATCTTCTATTTTTGGAAAGAGAATATCACATATTTTTGGCTGGATTTCTAGAAGGAAGATATTATATTTGGCTGATTTATTTTGAGAGATATGGATATATTTTCTAGGAAATTATCTTTTTAATATATTTTATCTTTGGAAGATAATTCTCCTATATATAAGGGCTGATTTTCTACAATTCAGCCATCTTCGGATCACTGATTTCTGAAGGATTTTCTAGAGGATTTTCTGAAGAGTTGAAGGAAGTTTTGAAGGTTGAAGTTCAAGGAATGAAGGAATCTAGTTGAAGTTGACTTTGAAGGAGTTTGTAAGATCTTCTTAGTTTGGCTTTTGGTTTTGTTGTCTTTTCTGATTTGTGACTTGAGGAACGCTGATTGTTGTTTGTTTGATTCAGTTATTGAGACTTTGTGTTAAGGTTTTCTTGTTTAAATATTGATTTCTTTTTTTATAAATTTGATTATTGTTATCATGATGATTGTTGGCTAAGTTCTTTATGCGATTCTAGGGTGATTGGCTAAAAGTTGTGGGAAAGGCAATGATAGAATGATGTTAATCCCAACAGGACCCTGAAAGCTCGAGCCTTTACCTTAACCGTAGAACACCTCGGTCAGTCATTGAACATCTCGGCGGATGGAATTTAACTGAGCGAGGTGAACCTTTCCTGAACCTTATCTGAGTTAAGAGTTTCAGTTTGCCAAATCCTATCCTTATTATACCTTTCCGGGTTCAACGCAAGCCTAGGATGAGACTTACCCGGTGATTCCTTTGCTTGTTTACCCAAGATCATGAGTGTAGGTAATAAAGGTTTATCCTTTATTAGGGTTTGAGTGTGCCTTCATTCCATCTTTGAGAGTTAGCCTGAGACTTATCCGGTAAAGGTTGATTCTATCCCCTTGGGTGGGGTGTTGGTTTGAGATTATAGTTCCTTTCCTTAGTACCTTGAGACTTACCCGGTGATAGGATCTTTGGTTTGGGATAGTGAGTAGTGAGACTTACCCGGTGATCTATTCCCACCTTAGAAACACCTTCCCTTTGCAAACCTCAGCTTTGTCCATGTTATCTTTTGAGATCTTGAGTCGGAACTATAACTAGATGCTTTAATCCCTAGAATTTGGATTCCCTTTACTTGACTTTTACATCATCTTTGATTTGTTGAGTGATTTGTTGATTGACAACCTATTTACCGAACTTTGTTTCACCATAGTCCCTGTGATCGACCCTTGGAATTCTTGTTTTTATTACAATTGATCCGTACACTGCGGGTTCGCATATTGTTCAAGCATACTTCTTGGGTTATAAATATTAAAGTTTGCACACACCTTTTGGAGCGAACAGGGAGACAATCGAGTGATCCGGCGGTAGTAAGAAACCGGGGTTCCGTACATTATAAGACGGGATCAGTTTATCTTTTATTATTGCTTCAGACGTTGTCATATTGTTGGTTTTGAGAACTCGGCTGGAATCATGTTTCTCGGTTGTATTTCAGATACTCTTCATGCATTAAAAACTCTTTCCATTTGGCTTTTATTTGTGCCGTGTTGTAAGGTCCGGTGAAGTTGTAGTCAGGCTAAGGGTCGTGACCCATTGTGAGGTCCTATCCCGTGGCATCCCGCGTCCATCGGATTTGGAGTGTTACAATCGATGTTCCTAAAGGGCCTTGTCGTGAAGGACCTCTTGAGGGCTCATTGGACCGAGGGTGATTCATTTGTCATTCGTAATGGAAGGTGAAGATATTGGAATAACTATTGCAAATAACCCGAAGGTCATACGCTCATGAATGTCCTAATTATAGATGAAAAACACCTATTGGGACAACATCACACACAATCGTGTTGGACAAGGCATTTGTAGAGAAGTTGTTTGTTGCTTGGTAGGGGATTTGAACCTTCTCCTTAAGGTGTATGAGTCGGCAACCTCTACATTTATAATGATACATGCAAAGCCATAATTGAAAACCACGGAGCATGTTTCGCTTGCGATGGTGACTCGTATACAAAACATGAGGCACCTTTGAGATAAAACATGTGAGAGATCATATTAAGGACCTCGCGGATAATGAGGAGGAAAAATCATGACGTTGGGGAAATAAACAACCTCTAGAAAGAGCAAGGAGTTTGGACTAGAGGGGAACAATGTTTCTAACCATGTCAGCATGAGAAAGTGGTCGAGAAGAAACTACATACAGGTACCCATTTAGAGCCTCTAGTTCAGTTTGGGTAAAAACAATTGTATTCGAGCTTGGTGAGGCATTGCCGATAGATGGATCCAACTCGTGGAGTATGAGGAAGAATTTCCCAATATTCAGAGGAATCATTGGAACTCTTTTTAAGGGTATTATCAAGAATCATCTATACAGGATTAGACATGGGTCCGGTTTGTGCTAAACCGTCGAACCGACGGTTCCCAAACCGGCTCAAACCACCAGTCTGGTCAAACTGGCGGTTTAGGTGTGCCGGTTTGACTTAATTTATTTTAAATAATTAAATACAATTTAATTAATTTTAACTAATCAAACTTGTTCAATTTAATTTAATTTAATCTGATCTGATCTGATCTGATCTGATCTGATCTAATCTGATCTAATCTAATCTAATCTAATTGAATTTAATTTAATTGAATATAATTTATTTAATTTAATTTAAATCCGGGTTAATGCATTATGAATAGTGGCACCACGGATCCGGAACCCGTGACCGAGGTGCCACTATTCATCTTCACCAAAAAACCACCTTCAATGGCGGATTATTTTTTCATCAATTTCGAATATAATCTACTCAAATCTAACCTAAACAAGCTTCATTCAAACAAACAAATACAACATCACCCACATATATGATTCTAAAACCCAAAAAACAAAAAAAAACGGAGAAACCGAACATTTACCTTGCTCGGGGTATATTTTCGCTTTTGGAACGGTCGTCCTCTGTCACCACCTTGACAATTGTTAAATTTTGAATCAGGAACTATGGGATTTGCCTTCGGGATTGCCTTCGTCGCTTTTGTGATTTCGGAAATGAACGTAGTGAAAGCTATGAGTTTCAGACGCGTGAAGTAGGGTTCATGGTTTTCACGGAATCGGAACCCATCACCGTGACGGTTACGGGTTCCGGATCCGTTGTGCGTTTATGAATTCCACCGCATGTGTTTACGACTTCCATTAGCTAATTATCTCATAAACTCATAAATAGTGAAAAGGGGAAAGAGATAATCCTAGGAAGAAGGAAAAAAGAGGAAACTAAAGTTAAGTAATTTGTATCGGATAACTAGAGTCGGGTAAATGAAATCGGGTAACTCATTTGGGTAAATGAATTGCCTTGATCGAAATGAGTAACTGAATTGCGTAACAAAAGTTGGGTAACTGAAATTGGGTAAATGAAATTTGGTCATTGAAGTTGAGTAAATGAATTTGGGTATACGAAATTGAGTGTGTGAAATTGAGTAAGTAAAAGTGGATAATTAAAAACGGGTAAGTAAAATTGAGTAACGTGTTGGTATGAAGCTTGCATATTAAGATATCGAGTATTACGTTAGATATTAACATATTGAGCATCAGACTTTGTAATAACATATTGAGTATTATGGTTGTGTATTAATATATTGGGTACCACACTTGGGTATTAAGATAGGGCAATTTTGGTAAGTAGGCCTTTTTGCCAAATTTTGGTAACTAGGCCTTTTTTTAAAACTATATTAGTAACTAGGCTTTTTAATTAAGATATTAAGTAACAAAATGAAATATTCGTTTCCCTTTATTTTTTCTTTTTCTATGAATATTATAATATGAGTCTAATTTATATAGAATAATTAACTTTTTCTTAATTTTCTATTTTCAAGATTATTAGGATATGAATCTAGTTTATATACACTAATTACTAATTAATATAAGTGCGTATTTTGTACCCCATTATAAAAAAAATACATACTTATCAAAATCACCCTTAATTTTTTTATAAAAAATACTAGGATCCTAAATTTGGCAAAAATAATAAAGGATTGCACTCGATATGGACAAGAGTGGGTGTTGTTGAAAGGTGTTTATATAGACAAAAACGCAACCACAATTCTATAAAAAAGTGTTAAAATACGAAGAGTAAATATGCTAATAAATATGGAAATGTTAGAAAAAAAAATAAAGTGTTTGTATGATTATTGCAATTAAAGATTATGAATTAACATTTGATGAAAATGTTAGAAAAGATAGAGGAATTGACAATTTTCTCATAAATAATTGTTTAGGTCTAGAAAGTATTGAGCTCATAACATAAAAGGGTAAGATAGAGGAGTACGTATGTTTTGTAACCATGAACATACAAAAGATTCTAAGTTAAAAAGGTGTACAAATTAGGCTCTTCCAGATTATATAAAAAATATATATTAATATAAAAGAGGATATTAAAGAAAATCAGAATATATTTCTTTCTCCATTTAATAATCAATTAATTTTTATAAAACGGGTGAATAAATATATTTCTCTCTATATTTAATAAACAATTAATTGTTATAAAACGGGTAAGTAAATATTTTCATAAGCCCGAAATATCTCCATAAACGGGTAAGTAAATAAAGTATAAACGTCATATCTTCGTCTTCTAACAAACGGGTAAGTAAATATTTACATAATTGCATTTAGACGATTCAGTTTGTGTACCCGGTATGTTTCATATATTAAATGTGTCTTCAATATGTCAAAATATGTACATAACTGGAATATGTCGAAATATGTACATAAGTGGAAGTGTTGAACGAAGAATGGGGAATATTTGAGATTTGGAAATCTCAAGCATGATTACCTTTTTTAACCGATTTTCTACTTTTAATCTTATTTAATATTATATTATATATAGATACAATTTGGTTTACTAGACTTTTTCTAGTTTTGTGTTTAGTAAATGTACCCCTTGAGAGAAGAGTGTGTAAAGTTTGAGAATGAATACAAAAGGTTGGGGTATATTTACTTAATTGAAACATTAAAAAGCCTAGTTACTACTATAGTTTTTCAAAAAGGCCTAGTTACCAAAATTGCCCTTTAATATATTTTATCAAATAATTAGCTTGCATTAAGTTTGTAATTGCCTATTACAAATTTCATTAGTTACTAATTTATCTTTTCTTAAAAACTGTTAAATACTTGTGACCTAGTTTGTTTTCTAGAAAAATAAGTTACCTTATAGCTTAATCTTCGCAATATAAAAAGGATCCTCCCAATCAAATCTTACTATAATTGAGCATTTAATAGACTACAAAAGCAAAACAAAAACAAATGGGGTGCTTTTTTTTCCAAATCAATATCAATTATAATAATAACTTATCTTTTAATACATAATAAATTTATTCAATTAGTAAAAACTTTGTTCAATACCGTTATTACATTAGAATTGTTGTTTATGAATTATGATTTATAAATCAGTTTAATTATTATAACATAATAATATAAAAAAGAATTTTTAGGTTAAAGAAAATGAACCTTAAGGGCTAATCAGTTTAATAGCCTGTTTTGAGATTATCTTATAGTAACTAATTTTTTTTAGGTTTTTTATTTAAGTAAATATACCCAAATTTTTTTTACTGTAAAAACCTAACCCACCTTCTCTGTTTTCTTTCTTCCCGCAATTGCCTCTGGCTTCTCTACCTTCTCCCTTCTACACAAATCAATCTGGCTTTGCAGGAAGCCATTGGAGACCTGCTTCGGCGTCAGTGGTTGGGGAAGACTATGAGCTTCAACCGGAGATGACCTTCTCTGGCAAACGATTTGCGTTCTCATGCTTTCAGCCAGGGCCGGCCCTTGGACAAGGCCCACTAGGCACATGCCTAGAGCCCTATTTTTAAAGAGGCCCCATTTATTAAAAAAAATTCATATAGATAAAATATAAAAGACCCTTATATAATTCAAAAGCAAATTAGGTTTTCTTGAAAATTTGACGGGATCACTATCTCCTTTTCTCCTACTATTTTGCATACAGGACCACCTATCACCACTGTCTCCTATTCTCCTACTATTTTCCATAGACTTAATTCTAAAAGTTAGCTTTTTCGAATTAAAAGTTAGCTGTTTCACTTTGGTTTTTCTTGTATCTTCCTTCTTCGCTTCAGTAAGACTATAAGTGCAATTTGCAACCATCAATACTTATGTTGTTTAAATTATCTATACTATCTTATGTTCATTAAATTATTTTTATAAATATTCTTTTACAAAGAGGCTCCCTATTTTCACTTCGCCTATAGCCTTAAAATTCTCAGGACCTGTCTGCTTTGGGCGAGTACTCCATGGCTGTGGTTCAAGCAAATTCCATGCTTGAAGATGAAGCCAAGGTCGTCGCCACTCCCTCCTCTACATAGTAGAAATAGCAAGTCCTCCATTTGTATAGTGATGTCTAACGAGATAGCCTCCATACCATAGAGGCAAAGCATAGCAACAGAAAACAGTGAAGCAAGTTCCTTCTAAACCTAATCCCTTTGATAAACCACACTTGTAACCAAGCTTCTGCAGGACAACTCCTTACGCCGATTATTATGATTGTAAAGCTCTCGACTCGCCCACAAACGCGAATACAACTCGGATTTGGAGGACAATCTGTATATTCAGGAAGCAAATTTAGATTTAGGGTTCAAAAGTTCAACTGAATATTCTAAAATGATGTAAAGTACTGCATATTACTTGTTCGACTATATTCCCGGCTTGTGACAGACCCTCTTGGCTCTTGGTTGTGAGCTTTGATAGAGTTGCAGTGTGAATTCCTCCAATTAGCTAGATGTAGTGTTGGCTTCAGCTTTCGCTTGCTCGGCTTCTTCTTTTGCCTTTCTTAGCTTTTCACGAGTTGATTCTGCATTCGACTTGGCCTCATCTGTCTCTTGAGATCCTAACTGCAATTTCTTTGGCAGTTCCACCATATTTTCTTTCATTTCTTTCTCCTTCATCTGTACCGAGTCAGTCTCTGCCTTTATTCTCTCCAGCTCAGCTTCGAGAGACGCAACAGCCACATTCGTCATTCCTTCTATTTGCTTAAGGTTTGCTAGCTCTGATTTTTCATTCTCCAGTTCTGTCTTTAACGTCGTGGTAGACGCTTTCAGACAGTTTACTTCATCTATGGATTTCTCAGTGTTCAGCTTCATTTCTTCAAGTTCATTCCTTGCTTTATCAACTGTAGTTTGCATCTCAGTTTCCGGATGCCCATTGGCTGCACGCTCCACCCGCGATTCATTGTAAGCTGATAGTTCAGCTTTGAAGTTGTCAAGCAAAGCAGAAGCTGTATTCAGCTTTCCTTTCAGATCCTTTCAGCTTTGATAAAGTACTGCATATTAAGTATATATTTACTGAACTATTACTGTTTGGTCTATGTAGTGTTTTGTTGTTAGTGCATATATATATATATATATATATATATATATATATATATATATATAGAGGCTTCATAGCAATTAGCTAGTAGTTTGCACGTGCAGTGACAATATTCTGGTAAATAGCTGTGAGAGAGTCCCTGGCCCGGAATGACATAGATGAGTTATTCTCCCCTGATTTCACTTAGTTATCTTGACAATATTATGATATGTTGAATAGTCTGGTATGTAAATTTCAGGATGTAAATTATAAAAAATAAAAAAGGATAAAAAAAAATTTTTGACAAGAAAAAACAAAAAAAAAAACTTTTGGTATGAACTTCTAGGTATGAACTTCTGCTTTGAAAAAGTTCTCGTAATAAAACTTCCTGGTACGAGAAATAAAAAATAAATAAATAAAAATAAAAAAAGCAAAAAAAAGTAAAAGAAAATAAAAAATAAATTCAGTAATTAAAATTTAAAACTTACACTTATATAACAAAGAACATACATCAATTATTCTATTTTTTTTAAATAAAGGGGTTAATTACACATTTACTAAACACAAAATTCAAAAAAGGCTAGTAAGTCAAATTCTTTCAGAATAGAGTACTAGTAATCCTAGTTCATGACGGTTGTATTTTTTATCCCCTCATTGTAAGCTACAGCCTAAGCATGCGGATACCGGCCCTACTATGTATGACGAGGGCTTTGCTTGCCAAAAACAAAATGAATTTTTCAATGATGGTTCAATCAAGCCCACCTTTAGATTCACCCTTGTTATAAGAATATATGTTTACTAAAACTATTACCTTGTGTTAAATATATTGGCCTAAGATCATACTTTTTATGTATTTATAAAAATACAATTACTTCAATTATGAGTGTATGTAAATTTTATATATATATATATATATAAGAAATACTTATAACATAGAATACCACCATTCATTTTCTTGGCAGATACGTGCCCACATTTACAAATAATAATTTTTTTTATTTTTTAGCATGAATAATAATAATAATAAAATAATAATAATAATAATAATAATAATAATAATTATTATTATTATTATTATTATTATTATTATTATTATTATTATTATTATTATTATTATTATTAATTGAACAACACGTGCGCATTAGTTGTATTACTTGCAAGAATGAGTCCTAGGCGAAGGCTGGCCCACATTTGCAAAGATAGCCCCACTCGTAGATATGATATCTAGTTGAGAAAAAATCAAGTTCTTGAAAAAACAATCGAGTGATTGTGACTTTGTGGGTATCCCCACATTTATAGGTTGTATTCTATTAGATGAACATGTTGGTAAGGCAATATAATAAATACATATACTTGTCTTTTTGGTATATTGACCACTTTTATCAAGATTATTGGATCTATTGTTGTATACATATTCATTAAACTAGGTGATTGTTAAATATACACATTTTAATTTACTATAACTGATGTGCATTGATATTATACGTTTAGACGCGATCTTGACGTGTATTAGGTAATTTGGATTGAATTTCTACTTTAATTATATAACGTAAAATTGTTATATTTAAATTTAACAATACTTAATTTGATGATGTTAAATTTTAATTTAGTTATATGTAGGGTAAAAATGTAATATTTTAATTTAACTATACATAATTTCATATTGTTAAATTTTAATTTAATTATAAACATCGTCAAATTATTATATTATAGATATAATCATACATAACATCATATCATTAAAATTTATATTTAATTATACATAATATTAATATTTTAATGAAATACACAAAAAAAATGCATAATGTTATACAAAAGAGCAACCAAAGTACATGATATAAAATCAAAATGTCAAACCAAACACATAAAGGCAAAATGTCAATAGAAATACCCAATCAAAAGTCCAACATAAACGAGAGCCCAACTACGAGGCCCCGGCCTATGAAGAAGGGATCTTACATGATGTGCAACAACCTCATCAATGGCTCCTACAACTCCAATTTATGAGGGGATGACTCCATCCAGTATACGATATAACGAATGCATATGAGGATAATGGAGTCGTTGTGACAAAATGAATTAAGGTCAAAAGTTCAATTTGAAATTTAAGGGGCAAAAGATAATGAACACATACACGGGTATCTGATACGTGTATAGGAGGACGGCGATTGACCGGTAGACTCTGGATGGCTGAACCTGGCAAAACAAATGGGTGACCCCGGTCACTGAACCATGACAAGTTGTCATCTAATACATGCCACATAATAGGCTGCAAATAGACAAATTATTGAAGAACCTTATCCAGCATGTAAGACTCAAAAATATCGGATATATAGATCATGCCTTTGTATCTAGACACTTTGAACTCGTCCTCAAAGTCCAAATGTCGGTCTAGATACGAAATGAACTTGACGTCCTCGGCGCTCATCTTATCGATATGTGCATAGAGGAGGATCAACTTGTTGGAGATTTGGGCTAAGTCTTCATTACAACCGTTGAGCTTGTCTTGAGACAAGGTGCAATGAGTTAGTTGTTCACATGTGTGTCACTATGGTCCAGGTTGTGGGAGGCAACCCAAGTGACCGGCACTAAGAGCAACTAGTATTGTAAGGGGAGTCGAATCAAAGCAAGGTGATTCAAGACAATGTCAACTTGTGTCAGATTTTAGAAGACCGGCATTTGGGGCTTTTTAGCCACATTTTATCGGCACACCTTTGATTCTTAGGCCTTATATTGGATAAAGAATATGTGGTTAAAAATTGGGAGCAATTCAAGCTCAAATGCTTAGTGAATGTCAATGAAGCAGCTAGTGAGCTTCTTTTGGAGCTACACTAGCTTTAGCTAAGACATTGAGTATTTGTGGATCTTGAAGCTTAACCTAGCTATATTAAAGTGAATGAACCTCATTGGAAGTGTTTGGACTAAGAAAAATAAGCTAGCTCTAAGCTAGCTCCGGGGAGTAGTTTTGGGCTCCCTATGTGGGCCTCGGGCTTTTCTAGGGCTTCAAGGCCCATCTTTCAAGTAACTTCCACGTAACTTCTATAACCGCGGTTATAACTCCCCAAAACCGTGGCTTCCTATGCCTATAAAAGGGAGAGCATTTGCACTTGATTTGATATTCATTTTTGCAACAGTAAAGCTTTTAGTTCCATTGTATTAGCATTGGATAGGCCTTCTTATAAGCATGTTTACAAAACTCGAAAGACCAATATAGTTCATTTGTATTGACAAAGGATAGGCATCCATCTTAGTTTGGTTTTGTATTGACAAAACCTAGAAATACCCTTTTTTACAAAGCAAGACAAGTAAGTCTCTTACTTAGTCTTTGTAATGTGTAACATTTTATCCCACTAAGGTATTTGGATATTTCCGGTGTATGAGAGAATACACTTAGAAGGAAAATTCATTTATGAATGACTCATTACAAAATCCAAGTCAACGATTTTAACATATAACAGTCGGTTTATAAGACTTGCAATTGAACTTTAATTTCTATTAGAGTTTTGTTTATAAGACTTACAAGAAATCAAAAGGTTCTTGTTGAGAGTGTGGCAAGACTGGTCACTTCAAGCGGGATTGCAAGGTTAAGGGCAATGGATCCATGGACGGAGGCCAAAAGCCCCCAAACCAAGGTAACTCACTTATGGGTCTTGATTCTAACTTTGATATAAATTCTGTGTTGAATTATGTGTTATTGACTTTTTAATGTATGTCCATGCAGGATGATGACCTTGGATGGTGGGTGGACTCAAATGCAACAACTCACATTTGCAAAGTTCGGCGTTGGTTCAAGACATACGCCATTGCTAATGATGGAGCACTCATACAGATGGGAATCGAGTCTACCACCCCCGTTCTAGGAAGAGGATGGGTTGATCTATACTTCACAAGTGTCAAGACACTAGTCTTGTCAAATGTACTACATGCACCGACCATTAGAAAGAATGTGGTTTCTGGTGGTGTACTCAATAGGCTTGGCTTCAAACAAGTCATAGAAGCCGACCGTTATGTATTATCTAAGAGAGGCACATTTGTAGGCTTTGGCCATTGGAACAACAATATATTTCTTCTCTCTTTATGTAATAAATTTTCTAATACTAATATAAATAAGAATAGTTTGTTTACATTGTCATCTTCTTCCAATTGTGATTTTGTTAAATGGCATGTACGACGTGGACATGTTCATTTTAAACGTATGAATGACATGACTAAGGATGGTATTTTACCTAAACTTGACTTGCCAAAAGACAAGTGTAAAACGTCCATGTTGACCAAGATAACAAGACTTCCATTTCCTAGAACTGAAAGAGAACAATTAATGCTCAACTTAGTCCACTCGGATTTAGGCGACTTGCACTCTAATCCTTCATTAGGAGAGAAGAAGTATTACGTAGCATTCATAGATGTTTACTCTAGGTATTGTTATGTATATCTACCCTTTGCAAAGACTAATGCTGTAACACCCAAATTCTGGGAACTCGAAGCGCTACGGGCTAGGACCACAATAGGTCCCAACCCTCAGAGTAGCAACAACACAACGGATCTTACAACAAGGCACAAACGAATGAAAAATCATAACTCAAAATAAAACCAAAGGTTTAAACAAAAAGAAAACATAAAAGACACGCAGCCGAGTTCAAAACAAAAGGGAAAGCAACAACATAACATAAACCCGATCCCGTCCTATAATGTACGGGAACCCCGACTGACCACACCATCCAGATCACTCAGCAGCATCCTGAACCTGCGGAACATCTACAACGGCGGTATAAAACGTTAGCTAACATTCTACATATTTGCAAGAACGTAAAGACACAAACACACATAAGGGAAAGTAAACATATAGCATGCTCACACTCAACCGGTTATTATCTTTCTTAAAGTTATCCATTAATAATTCAACTTCTTTTGTCACACGAGAATCTCCCGAAACTTGCCTCCGCTTCCGCCTACCAATAGGAATAGATCAGTACTATCTGTTACCTACGGGCTTGGGTTGCAAGAGCACATTCTAGTCTTCTGAAGAACAAGACAAGTGGTCACCGCCCGGTTATCATACACTTGGGTCAGTTAAGGTTATAAAGGGTGAATCATATTCCGGTTATCCGTTATAAACATGATAAACAACACAAACAAGCCAAAACACTCAAACCAATATACGGAATGAAGCTAAGTAAGTCCAAGGGACTTATATCACTCGAAGGTAAATAAAACTCAGTAACAACTCAGGAACAACTCAGTTTCCCTCCGGAAAGGAGCAAGGAAAGCCTGTTCACACAAGCATCACGAGTCAGGAACGAAACGGTTTCTAGAAGTCTATAACTTCTAGTCTCAACGATCTTTAAGAGATCTCCACAAGTTAAGGGCTCAACCTTAGTCTTACAGCATACTCAGGAAACAAGGAACCTCCAAAAAAATCAAGGAAAGGAACAAGGAAAGCAAGGAAGGAAGCAAATCACAAGAATGGGAGTTACTACAGAGGAAACCGCATGGGCGGCGGAGTAAGGCGCAGAGGCAGCTTCCCGCGGGGGCGGGGATGTACAGGCGCGGGGCGGCTGGGTGACAGAGGGCGCTGTCGAGGTTTCTCTCAACATAAACTTCACAACAAGGGATCCAAAGCTCGATCCTTTGATTCAAATCTTCAAGACTCAACCAAGTGAGCTTGTGAACATAACATATCAACAACGGAACCAACAACAACGGAACCAACAATAAGTCTTGATCCTTGGAGAAGAAGAAAAAGGAAGAACGAAGGGAAGAAGCGAAACAGAAGAGAACGGCATTCAACAACTATATGAACGTGATGAAGAAGCCAGAAGAGATGAACTTACACATTCAGCAAGGTCGCAGGAAGCAAGGTGACGGCTACATCTCTCAAGGGTTGAAGAAACGGGAAAAAGAAGAAAATGTGGGAATATATAGAGAAGGGCTGAAAAGATAGAATGAAGGACGTTTTAGGGTTAGGAACAAGATAAGGAAGCCGATCCATAATATAGAAGATCGGATCTTCTATCTATGGAAAGAAGATAAAACAAACGAAAGAAAGATCGGGCACAATCTGTGGTCAGCCGCAGGGGCGGCACACGTCACTACGGGGGCGGTGAAGGCGAAAGACTGGAGTCTTACATCAGATCCCCTAAAAAGAAGTTTCGTCCCGAAACTTGCAACAACCCGAAAGAACAAACAACAATCGTAGAAACACTAAACACAACTCATATATTCCCACACGGGGCATGTAACTCAAAACGTCACAACAGTGTATGCAACTCAACAAAACGAAAACCGAAACACATCACCACGCTATAGGTGCATCTAGCCCAACGTAAAACTCTGGATAGTTCCTCTGGATACTAACCTCAGTCTCCCAAGTCGCCTCATCAGCTTCTCGCATCGACCACTAAATCTTCATCATCGGTATGTCCTTCGAACGCAAGCGTCTCGTACTACGCTTTAAGACAGCCACCAGGTGCTCCACAAACGTGTGGTCTGGCTCGATCACTAGATCCTCATCGCTGACAATGTGTCTCGGGTCTGATATGTACTCCCGTAGCTGAGACACATGGAAGACAGGGTGAATATCCTCGAGTCTAGGTGGCAAAGCAAGTCTGTATGCTAACTCTCCAACTCGCTCAAAAATCTCGAACGGTCCGACATATCTAGGACTCAGCTTCCCCTTGATGCCGAAACGTCTGACGCCTCATCTCGGAGATACTCTCAACCAAACCTGAGCTCCGACTCTGAACTCCAAAGGTCTACACCTCTTATCTGCATAAGACTTCTGCCGACTTTGCGCTGCTAACATCCGCTCGCGGGTCACTGCTACTCGAGCCATGTCATCTTGTATCTGCTGAGGTACTACTCCACTAGCACTACTCGGCTCATCCCAACACAACGGTGTACGACATATCTGTCCATATAAAGCCTCATAAGGTGACATCCTGATCGATGCGTGCCAACTATTGTTATATGAAAACTCAACTAAGGGAAGGTGATCTGGCCACACCGGTCCCCAGTCTAACACACAAGCTCGCAACATGTCCTCCAGAGTTTGGATGGTCCGCTCAGACTGACCATCGGTCTGAGGATGATAAGTAGTCGTGAACTGCAGACTTGTACCTAGGGCGGCGTGCACTTGCTGCCAGAACCTCGAGGTGAACCGTCCGTCTCTGTCCGAGACTATAGTCCTAGGTACTTTGTGAAGTCTCACTATTTGTCTAGTGAACTCCTCTGCCAATCGACTTACCGGCCACGTTTTCTTGATTAGAATGAAACGTGCAGTCTTCGTCAGTCGATCAACAATCACCTAGATAGCATCAAAACCCCGACTCGGTCTCAAGCCGATAACAAAATCCATATAGATGTCCTCCCACTTCCACTGAGGAACGGGAAGTGGGTGTAGCTCGCCTCCTGGTCGTTGATGCTCGATCTTGACCTGCTGACAGGTCGTACACTGAGCTATATATCTTGTCACGTATGGCTTCAGACCTCCCCACCAAAATAAGCGGCTGATGTCATGATACATCTTACTCGTACCAGGGTGCACTGAGTAAGGTGAAGAATGAGCCTCCTGAAGGATTCTTTGTCTCAACTCTCGATCTGAAGGCACACAAACACGCTTCTGGCATCTCAAAACTCCATCAGCACCAAATGCAAACTACAGTGCCTCTCCTCGAGACATCTGGTCTCGGATCTGTGTCAAAGCTTGGCAACTCTCCTACTTCTATCGGATCTTGGCCAATAGATCAGGTACTATCTCAAGGTGGACAACTGGCTGTCGGAATCCGGAAAGTGGATATCCATCTCTAGCCATGCCAAATCTCGTTGTAAATGTGGTTGAGTTGTCAGCCTAGCAATCGCCATCTCCCGGGGAGTCTTCCTACAAAGGGCATTAACAACCACATTCGCTTTCCCAGGGTGGTATAAGATCTCAAGATCGAAGTCCTTGATCAACTCCAACCATCTCCTCTGATGGTTATTCAACTCCCGCTGAGTGAATATATACTTCACACTCTTGTGGTGTATAAGTATTTGACATGTAGCTCCGTGCAAATAATGCCTCCAAATCTTCAAAGCATGAACCACAACAGCCAACTCAAGGTCATGGGTAGGGTATTTCTCCTCATACGTCTTCAACTGTTGAGACGCGTAAGCAATCACCTTACCCCTCTACATTAGAACACATCCCAAGCCAGCTTGGATACATCATTGTAAACTACAAAATCCTCAATGCCCTCTGGCTGAGCTAGAATAGGAGTAGAGGTCAACCTCTTCTTCAGCTCCTCAAAGCTCTGCAGGCACGGTTCGGACCATACGAACTTCGTAGACTTCCTCAACAAGGACATGAGCGGTTGAGCGATAACTGAAAAGCCCTCAACAAAACGCCGGTAGTAGCACGCCAATCCTAAGAAGTTGCGTAGCTCCTTGACGTTCTTAGGAGGCGACCAAGATGCTACTGAGTCGATCTTCGCCGGATATACCTTGATACCTTCATCTGAACGATGTGACCAAAGAATGCTACCTCGGACATCCAAAACTCGCACTTAGAGAGCTTGGTGTAAAGCTCTCTGTCCTATAAGACCTGAAGAACGATCCTCAAGTTTCCTGCGTGCTCCTCTGTGCTGCGAGAGTAAACCAAAATTTCATCTATGAAGACAACTACAAACTGGTTTAGAAAGTCGATGAAGATATTGTTCATCAATCCATGAAGACTGCGGGCGCATTCGTAAGCCTAAATGGCATCACTACAAACTCGTAGTGTCCATATCTGGTCCAAAATATTGTCTTGGCTATGTCCTGCTCTCTCACCCTCAGCTAGTGATATCCGGATCTCAAACTGATCCTCGAAAACACTGACTCTCCATGCATCTGATCCAAAAGATTGTCGATACGGGACAATGGGTACTTATTCTTGATCGTCACCTTGTTAAGCTCTCGGTAGTCGATAATATAACCTCATTAACCCATCTTTCTTCCCGATGAAGAGAATTGGTGCACCCCAAGGAGATACACTAGGGCGGATGAAGCCCTTCTCTGCTAACTCCTCAAGCTGCTTCTTCAACTCAAGCATTTTGATAGGCGTCATATGGTAAGGAGCCTTAGAGATCGGTCTCGTACCGGGCTCTAGCTCAATGTCAAAGTCTACACTCCTCTGTGGAGGTAAACCTTATGGCTCTCCAAAGACGTCGGTAAACTCGCAAGCTACTGGGATTTCCTCCAACGTTGGGCTCGTACTATCCTTCATGGCATAGCACCAGAAAGCCTCACAACCTTGTCCGATAACTCTCGCAGCTCGGATTACATTGATGACTGTACCGGTCTTCCCTAGATCCCATTCTCTAAAGATCTTAACATGGTTTGCATCTGTAGTTACCGTCACTGTCCTCTTGCCGATGTCCAAAACTGCTCGATGTCGATCCATCCAATCCATACCCAGAATAATTTCTTCATGTACTAAGTACATAACGAAGAAGTCAGTTGGCCAATCGCAATCTCTCAATCTAATAGGGTAATCGTGTACCTCGAATGTTACCCCCATCGGGTAATCCTATAAAGAAGGGTCTACTTTCTACGATAATTAAGGCCAATCTATTTACGCAAGCATCAGATATAAAAGAATGCGTAGCACCGGTATCAAAAATAACTCTAACATGAAAACCATTAATATGAATGGTACCTGTGGTCGCTGGCACTATCGGCTCTACAACACTCCTCAACTCGTAAACTCTAGCTGATACATCTCTAGTGTCTGCAGAACCACCAACTCATCCTCTACCTCTCCCCTGTCCCGGAGTGGAACCTTGAGGAGCGGTAGGACCAGAAACTCTTTGTTGCTGCTGTTGATACTGAGATCTCTGTCCACCTCATGTAACACTGGCATGTGAAGAACCCTGCTGAGATAACGCCTTGCCCTGACGGAAAAACGCAGCTCTGTGTCCAGGCTTTCCACAAGAAAATCAAGTCACTGCAGGCTTCTTGCAATCAGCTCGGATGTGTCCAACTCCTCCGCAGTTGTGACACTACCATCCTCTATTAGAACTCTGCTGGAAACCAGAACGCCCTTGCGTCTGACTATGCCCAAATCCAGCTGCTCCACATCCAACACTAGCTGATCCAGTCTTATGTCTCTTCTCAAGACCTCCTGTCTAAGAAACTCTCCTCTGACCCGGTCGGTCTCTCTCATATGCAGAAGTTCTATCTTGATAGTCCGTTAAAGAATTACAACGGAAACCAGCATGATAAGAGCGTGTCGACTCTCTCAGCCTCCGAGAGAAAAGGTAAACATGTTGATCCTCCGGTGGTGCAGACGGACTTAGCAAAGACACCTCATCTTGAAACTTGCTGCTGATGATCTCACCAATAGGCAAATCCTTGAATCTAGCCTCGAGAAAATCCTGAAGATGGTCCCTCCTCATAGTTGCAGGGCAGTAGCGATCCTTGATCACCGTCTTCATCTACTCATAACTAGTGACCTTACTGCGAGCAGAATCCATCTATCTTAGCCACTACTCCACCTCCAATCCAATCTTTCCCATGAAAGTGGGAGCCTTCATCTGGTCGAAAGCCTTCAACCAACTGTCGGGATTCGGCTCTTTCGCCTCAATCGGTGCTCTAACAACCTCAACAACTCTAGCAGGCGGGGCAACAACCTGTGTAACTCTCTGCGAAACCTCAGTTGATCTCGCAGGAACTGATGGCATTGGGGCTGGTCCTCCAGTCCTTATAGCCTCCTCAACTCTCTGCACATAGTCACGATATGCAGAAGCTCCTATGGACACTCGACTAGACTCTGTCGATGGCGCTCTTTGTGCTCCAGACCTAGACGTGGCCTCGTTCCCACCCTCAGGAACAACACTCTCAACAACCTCCTCAGCAAACGCCTCAGCGATAGGCGGATTAGCAACTGGGGCTTGGCCCCGAACTCTAGCTAGTGGAGGTCTTCCTACACACCCTCGTCCACGGACGGCAGGTGGAAGGGGTGGTCGACCCCTTCCTCCCCCTATAACAACAGTAGCTCTAGTGCATGTCATCTACTATAAGGATAGATATATAAGATTATATATAGATATAAGGCCACGCTACAACTAAAACAGAAATCCAGAAAAAGCACATATAAAGGCCAACATGAAAGAAACTACACTGTTGAGATCCGCTGAGGTAGCGGTGGTCGCCCTTACCTCTATCCCAGACCGACAAGTTTAAAACACAACCCCCTTTTGAAAACGTTAGACCCCTTACGGATTCTATTTATTTATCCATCCGACCTTTAAAAGATTTCGAGTGCCATTGTTGCCAACCTAGAGCTCTGAAACCATATTGTAACATCCCAAGTTCTGGGAACTCGAAGCGCTACAGGCTAGGACCACACAATAGGTCCCAACCCTCAGAGTAGCAACAACACAACGGATCTTACAACAAGGCACATACGAATGAAAAACCAAAAATCAAAATAAAACCAAAGGTTTAAACTAAAAGAAAACAGAAAAAACATGCAGCCGAGTTCAAAACAAAAGGGAAAGCAACAACATAACATAAACCCGATCCCGTCCTATAATGTACGGGAACCCCGGCTAACCACACCGTCCAGATCACTCAGCAACATCCTGAAATTGCGGAACATCTACAACGACAATATAAAACGTTAGTTAACATTCTACATATCTGCAAGAACGTAAAGGCACAAACAAACATAAGGGAAAGTAAACATATAGCATGCTCGCACTCAACCGATTATTATCTTTCTTAAAGTTATCTATTACTAATTCAACTTCTTTTGTCACACGAGAATCTCCCGAAACTCACCTCCGCTTCAGTCTACCAATAGGAATAGATCGGTACTATCCGTTACCTACGGGCTTGGGTTCCAAAAGCACATTCTAGTCCCCTGAAGAACTAGACAAGTGGTCATCGCCCGGTTATCATACACTTGGGCCAGTTAAGTGTTCGCTCCAAAAGGTGTGTGCAAGCTTTAAATTTATAACCCAAGAAGTATGCTTGAACAAATATGCGAACCCGCAGTGTACGGGTCAATTGTAATAAAAAGCAAGAATTTCAGGGGTCGATCACATGGACTTAGGTGAAACAAAGCACATAATTGGTTGTCAAGTATTGCGATTAACCAAAAGCAATTAAAGCAATCAAAGATGATATAAAGTCAAGTAAGGGGAAATGAGGATTCTAGGGATTAAAGCATCTAGTTGTAGTTCCGACTCAAGATCTCAAAGGATAACACGGACAAAGCTGATGTTTGCAAAGGAAGGTGTTTCTAAGGTAGGAATAGATTACTGGGTAAGTCTCACTACTCACTATTGATAGCATGAATTATAGTCTATATTTTGGGGTTTGTTTGGACGTTTTATCTTCAATAATCTGCATGTTTGTATGTATATTATGTGATTATATTACCATTTTATCTACCTTTGCGGGAATCAAGGTCTACACCTAGTTTTGTTGTAATCGTAGGTAAAATGACACGTTTTGCATCAAAAAGGAGCAAAAGGAGCTATGGAGTCATTGGAGCTACATTCAGGGACATAAGGAAACATCCAGGAAGCATAGCCATGGATTAAAGATTCACTTTGGACCAGATTTGAGAGATTTCACATTCAATTGTGACTCACCTCGGTTGAATACAGAGTCACCTCGACCGAGGTGATCCAGAGGAGTCGACTCGACCGAGGCGAACACTTGGGACGCAGCGAGAATATTTTATTCTTGGCTGAGATCTTTTATCTTTGGAAAGAGATCTTATATTTTGGGCTTGGCTCCTGGAAGGAAGAAGATATGCTAGATCATATATTTTACCTATTTTTATAGGAAGAGATCTTTCTAAGATATTTTATCTTTGGAGAGTAATTTTCCTATAAAAAGGGTCGGATTTCCCACAAATCCGACATCGTGCATACATCCGCTATCACCTCGCTTACACTTTATACACCGCAGCAGTCATACTCCAGTTGGGAGATTTGAAGAACCTTTTTGAAGGTTGAAGGAAAAAAGTCTATAGCTTTTATAACTTTTGAAGGGTTTTTGTAAGATTATCTTAGATTCCCTTCTTTGTTGTTGTCTTGTTGGATTTCTATCCAAGGAACGCTTGTTGGTTTGATAATTGATTCAGTTATTGAAGCCTTTCTCTTAAGGTTTTCTTGTTCAATTATTCTCTTTCTTCCCATATACTTGATTAATACTATCATGATGATGAGTGGCTAATCTCTTTGTGTGATTCTAGGGTAATTGGCTGAAGGTTGTGGGAAAAACAATGATAGAATGATCTTAATCACAGTAGGACCCTGAAAGCTCGAGTCTTTAACCTTAACCCTAAGCATCTTGCTCAGTCGATGAACATCTCGGCCGGGGTGGAATTTGGCTGACCGAGGTGACTTATCTGATCCGAAACTGAGAGTTAAGTGTTAGAGTTTGCCAAATCCTATCCTTATTACACCTTTCCTGGTTCAATGCAAGCTTAGGATGAGACTTACCCGGTAATTCCTTAGTTTGTTTACCTAAGATCATAAGTGTAGGCAATAAAGGTTTATCCTTTATTGGGGTTTGAGTGTACTTTCATCCCATCCTTGTGAGTTAGCCTGAGACTTACCCGGTAAAGGTTGATTCTATTCCCTTGGTTGGAGTGTTAGTTTGAGATTATAGTTCTTTATCTTAATTCCTTGAGACTTACCCGGTAATAGGAGTTACGGTTTTGGATTAGTGAGTAGTGAGACTTACCCGGTAATCTATTCCACTTTAGTAACACCTTCCCTATGCAAAAATCTCAGCTTTGCCCGCTTATCTTTTGATCTTGAGTTGGAACCACAACTAGATGCTTTAATCCCTAGAATTGCATATTTCCTTTATTGACTTTTATCATCTTTGATTGTTTTAGTTGCTTTGTGGTTAGTGATTGCTTAAGCTTGCCGTAATTGGACTTTGTTTCACTAAGTCCCTGTGATCGACCCCTGGAATTCCTTGCTTTTTACTACGATTGACCCGTACACTGCGGGTTCGCATCCTTGTTTTAAGCTTACATCTAGGGTTATAAATTCAAAACTTGCACGCACCGTTTGGAGCGAACAAGTTTTTGGCGCCATTGCCGGGGACTTGGTCTAGACCGAGCCGGTTACGGTTTGCTTTTGGGGCACTTGCCCCCGTGTCTACTAACCACTCTACTTGAGTGACTTTTGCAGGTTCTTTCTTAGGTTTATGCGAAGAACCCGCACTGGGAAGAAAATCGTTCCTTATGATCCCGAACCAGAAAAGACATACAAGCGACGTTTAAGAGAAGCGAAGATGGCCAACCAAGACAATCGCGGTCTTGAGGCCAAGTTGAAAGAGGCGTTAGAGCTGCTACGCCTCAATAGGGAAGAACTAAGGCAAGAGAAAGAAGAAACTCGCACCAGGACTGAAGCAATCGAAGCAGATATGGCTGCCTTACGAGACCAATATCTACTTCGACCGAGGGAAGATCCAGTTCCCGATGCTGGACCGAGGCAGGTCCTAGTCGCTGACCCTCGACCGAGGCAGGTTCCAGTACCTGACGTCCCAGCCGAGGTACTTCCACCTCGGATGCCAGTCTGAGGCGCTCTTTTTGCAGGAATCCCGCAAACCCTAGGCAAAGGATGGGCCCCAATCAACAACTGTGGCGTCCAGGAGTTAACCTAGGAGATCCAGCGGACCATGACTACGAACTTCGACCGCAAGTTCTATCCATGATTCGCCAATGCCAGTTCGGAGGGCTAGAGAAGGAATCCCCACATCAACATCTTCAAAACTATGAGATCTTGATGGAGACCTTGAGACCCTCAAGAATTGAAAACAACAACTACAAGCTAAGACCTTTTTACTTTTCTTTAAAAGATAGAGCTCTTACTTGGTATCAATCTCTTCCTCCAGGAAAAATTAGCACTTGGGAGGAGATGACTACGAAATTCTTGACTAAATTCTTTCCCCCCTCTAAGACCGCTGAAATAAGAGGGAAGATTAATGCGTTCATTATGAAGGACAAGGAGAGCTTGTCTAAGTCATGGGAGAGGTTCAAGGACATTCTTTTGGATTGCGCACATCATGGGATTCCAAAGATAGAGTTGTTGGAGATATACTTTAAAGGACTGGACGGAAGCACCTAGTTCAACCTCCAACTACTCTTTGCCGGTACCTTTATGGACATGGCGATTGACGAAGCTTGGGACTTCATCGAGAAGCAAGCTTTGCATATGGAGAAGTACACCCACCAAGGAACTGAAGGTGGAGTTAAAAGAGTCAACTTTCAAGAGACTCAACCTAACAACAATCAACTCACGTCTTTGAAGAATGACGTGAAGCAATTGAAGGAACTCTTGGTTGCTCAAACCAAGAAGGAAGATCAAGGACAAAGGAACAACAACAATGGATACCGTAACAACAACAACAACAACGGTTCCCGGAACAATAACTACAACAACAAAAACAATAGAGGATCTAACAGCAATAATTGGAGGGCGAACAACTAAAATTCTGGTAACAATCATTCTAACTCTAATTCTAACGATTCCTCTAACCCTTTCCTTTCTTCCCCTTCTTCTTCTTCTACTCCATTAAAGAGCCAGGGGCAAGGATCAAGTTCATCCCAGCCGGAAAAGAAAGACGCAGTGATGGAGGCTATCTTGATCAAGCTTAGCGCTATGGAGACTTCTATGACTTCATTTTCGAAGGCCCAAAAGGCCTTTGAACAACAACTTGCTAGTAGGGCGAATGAAGCGCCAAGAGATCCAGGGAAGCTTCCAAAAAGGACGGAAAGCAACCCTAAGGGCCAGATCATGGCCATAACTACGAGGAGTGGACTCAAAACTGCAGATCCAGTGCCTCGGTCGGTGCCAGTACCGACGAAGACCACCTCGGTCCAGGTGCAGTCGAAGAACACTTCGGCCGAGATGCCAACCGAGGTGGAGCCATAGAAAGCGGAGGGGAAAACTGAAGTTTATGTTCCACCTCCTGCATACAAACCACCACTTCCATTCCCCCAGTCAAGGGCCAGAGCACATCTAGACAAGCACTTTGGTAAGTTCCTTGACTTGATGAATAAACTGCACATTAACATTCCTTTCCTTGATGCTATTATAGGAATGCCCGCCTATGGGAAGTTCTTGAAAGAACTTTTATCAAGGAAGAGGAAACTGAAAGACTTTGGTGAAGTAAGGATGACATCTAAATCCTCGGAGCTTATTCAAATCATGAAGGAGAAGATGCCACCTAAGTTGAGAGATCCCAGCTCATTTTGCATTCCCATTCAAGTTGGGGATGTTACTTGTGAAGCCTTATGTGATCTAGGAGCCAGCGTGAGTATCATTCCGCTGGAGCTATGTGTGAAGATCGGACTTGGAGAGCCCAAGCCGGTCAAGATTCGGTTATACATGGCGGATCGCTCCATCACCCATCCCGTGGGCATTTTGGAAGACGTTCCGGTCAAGTTAGGTAACTTCTATTTATCAATAGACTTTGTTGTACTTGACATTCCCGCAGATTATCCAGTTCCTATTATTCTCGGGAGGCCATTTCTAGCAACTTCGGGTTGCAACGTGATTTGTAAGAACGCCAAGTTGAAATTCAACATTGGTGGAGATGAAGTGGAGTTCGCATTACTTGCGGCCATGAAAGGAGAGCAACTAAGCGATGATATCTTCAACATCTACGATGAAGAAGAATCAAGAGAATTGGTGAGCTCTATCCTTACTAACGACCCACTCGAACGAGTTATTAGTTTCAGTTTAATGGAGGAAGGTATAGATGCTTCTTGTGATGCAGATATACGGAGCTTAAAAGCACTGGAAAAAGATCTAGGAGCTAAAACTGAGAAGCTAACCCAGGAGATGAAGATCTCCAGTTTCGGTTCCAGTTGCAGTACCTCGACCGAGGCACTTTCTGGACTGAGCGAGGCGACCGAAGAACATCTCGGTCAACGCCTTTGCGCCTCGACCGAGGTCGATGGTGATACGACTTTAACTGAGACTTCCGAAAGTCCAGTTTCTGGATCTACTCCACTGGAAAGAGGAAGCCAGGATTCCCCTCAGAAAGCACCCCCAGTTGTGGAGCTTAAACAACTCCCAAATCACTTGAGGTATGTCTTTCTTGGACCGGATTCCACTTATCCCGTTATTGTTAGCGCTTCCCTCTCCGAATCTGAATTATCTAAACTAATGTATGTCCTGAGAAAACATCAAAAGGCTTTGGGTTATACTATAGATGATCTTATTGGCATTAAGCCCTCTTTCTGCATGCATAGAATTCTAATGGAGGACGATCATAAGACTTCACGGGAACCTCAAAGACGGTTAAATCCGATCATGAAAGAGGTTGTGAAGAAGGAAATTCTTAAGTTGTTGGATGCAGGTATCATATATCCTATCTCGGACAGCAAATGGGTTAGCCCGGTGCATGTAGTTCCGAAGAAAGGAGGGATGACGTTGTGACGAATAAGAACAACGAGTTGATCCCAACCAGGACCGTTACGGGGTGGAGAGTTTGCATTGATTATAGGAAGCTGAACACGGCCACTCGGAAGGACCATTTTCCGCTTCCCTTCATTGATCAAATGCTCGAACGGTTGGCCCAGCATTCACACTTTTTCTACTTAGACGGCTATAGTGGATTCTTCCAGATTCCTATCCATCCGGATGATCAGGAGAAGACCACTTTCACTTGTCCATGGGGGACATTTGCTTAGGAGGATGCCATTTGGATTATGCAATGCACCCGCTACCTTCCAGCGATGCATGATGGCTATCTTTTCTGAGTATATAGAGGAGATCATGGAGGTATTTATGGATGATTTTTCAGTATATGGTTCCTCTTTTGATGATTGCCTATCTAATCTTTCTCTAGTGCTGAAAAGATGTGAAGACACTAATCTTGTTCTGAATTGGGAGAAGTGTCATTTTATGGTTAATGAAGGCATTGTACTAGGACACCTCGTTTCTAATCGAGGCATTGAGGTCGATCGCGCAAAGATCAAGACTATTGAGAAACTCCCTCCCCCTTGTTCTGTTAAAGGTGTGAGGAGTTTTCTCGGGCATGCAGGTTTCTACAGGAGATTCATCAAGGACTTCTCTAAGATCTCTAAACCTCTAACTAACCTTTTGAATAAGGATGTCGTTTTTGAGTTTTCGCAGGAGTGTCTTGATGCATTCTACAGGATTAAGGAAGCGTTGATCTCCGCTCCCATTATCCAACCTCCGGATTGGACCTTGCCCTATGAGATCATGTGTGATGCTAGTGATGTAGCCGTAGGAGCGGTGCTTGGACAGAAGAAGGATGGCCGGACCACCGCCATTTCTTATGCTAGCAAGACGCTAGATGTAGCACAACGCAACTATGCTACCACCGAGAAGGAGTTATTGGCGGTTGTATATGCTTTCGAGAAGTTTAGTTCTTACTTAGTAGGGGCGAAAGTCATTGTTTACACCGACCATGCAACCATCCGTTACTTGCTGGCTAAAAAAGATGCCAAGCCACGCCTTATTCGATGGATTCTCTTGCTTCAAGAGTTTGACCTAGAGATCCGCGATAAGAAGGGATCCGAAAATTCTGTTGCGGATCACCTCAGCCGGCTACCTGCATCTTCACGTGAGAAGGACGACCCACCCATAGACGATTCATTCCCCGATGAGCACTTGCACTTGTTGGAGTGTTTAATAGACTTACTTACTTCACCCCACGATGGAGGTGAAGTATGGGGTGAGGGCACCTCCCATCACGTTTGAAAGAAGCACTATGGTCCAGCTAGCGACCTTAAACCAAGCGCTTCTTGGGAGACTACCCAAGGTATTGCTTTCTTTTCCCTTTTTCTAGTCTAGCTTAGATAGTTTTGCTTTGCTTTGTTTTGTTTTTGGCGTCCTAGACACACAACAGGTGACATCTAAGGAAGGAGTACAAACCAGGAGCATAAATGGAAGGACAGAAGTTCGAGAATTTGAGAAGACGGAGTTCGACTGAGGCACATCTCGGTTGCTGTCAGAGCACCTCGACCGAGATGATTCTTGAGCAACCGAGGCGACTAGGGTTCTTGAAGAGCAACCTCGGTCCGTACCACCTCGGTCCAGTCGAGACCACCTCGACCGAGGTGACAGCAGTTCCAGAAAGGGTATAAAAGGGGTGAAATTTCTCTCTCCTCATTTTACCCAAACCCCCTCAACCGCGGCGCTCCCTTTCACCTCGCCCTTCGATTCTTGCTCGTTTTCGAAGATTTTCGCTTCCAAGCTACGATTAAAACATAGAGGATTCCAGTGCAAGCGTCGATCTGCGAAGAAATCGAACCGAAACGGCCGAACGAGGTAAAATAGAACAAAACCCTAACCTCCCTGTTTTTGCTTCGATTTGGGCTTGGATTGCCCCACATTTGCTGAAGAACAGATTAAGTACCCCATAGGAACCAGTTGTAGTGATTTTGGGGGAAAAGAACTGGAATTTTGAGGAAATTAGTCGCGCAATTTTTCACCTCGGTCCAGTCGTGTTGTGCCTCGGCCGAGGTGTTCTTCAGTGTTGTCAGGCCGACCGAGGTGATCTGACAGAGAGTTGTTGAAAATGAGTTCTGACAGACAGCTAGTCCTTAGGGATAGATCCTCCCCTTCCCCTTCCTCTTCTTCTTCCAGACCTTATCGACCGGTGATCCACGAGCGACACCGGGTCGATTATGACCGTATAGCAGCCCGTCCAGTGATAGCACCTCGCTTCCTAGACGTGTCAGCCTTTGACTATCTCCATGTAGATGGAGACCTTAGACGGATGATATCGACGGTAGGGCTAGATCAGTTTACTGAGATCCGTGCACCTGCCTATCTTGAGCCTACCCTAGAGTTTGTTAGCTCCTTCACCTACCTCCCCACAGAGCGTTATGTGAAGTACCGGTTGATGAACCGGAACTTCATAGTTCCATTAGAGTATTGGAGAGATATTTTTGGTTTCCCAGCCCCGACCGCTGTTGATTTCCCTTCCCAGACTGTAGCTAGGGAGTTTTGGGGTCAGATTGCTCACGTGGTTGAGCACGCAGACAGGTGGCGCCCTGGAGACTCCAGGGAGCGCATCATATTTCACCTAGCTTTTAGGTTAGCCCACCGTATTTTCAGCGAGACGCTTCTGGCGCGTACTGAGACGTCCTAGAAGGTCCGACAGGGGGAGCTTTTTAGCCTTTACTGCATGGTGACTGGAGGGATCCCCGACTTTGGCTTGATGATGGAAGAGGACCTACACAGGATCAAGGCCAAGGCGAAGGGGGACATCTGCTGCGGAGGACTTGTGACCCACATCGCCAGCTATCAGATGATCGATTCTTATGCTGCCTTATCACTAGATATCCGCGAGATGCAGGAGCGACAACACTACTAGCATATGATGGCTCAGGTTCAGTTTGAGCACATCATGGGCTACCCGTTCGACCCATCTCAGTATCCATATGTGCCACTACCACCACCACCGGATCGCGACTATTGAGAGCTGCATGATTTTCTTTCTTATTTATTATGCAGTTCAGCTTTATGTCCGGTGAGTATTTTATTTCCTTAGACTTATTTCGACCCACTGGGACAGTGTGTCCCAAGTATGGGGTGTTTATGTATTTGATTGACTTATGTGTTGTATGACTCTACATTACCGGATATTTATGCTTCACTTTTGCTTATATGTGTTTATCTGAGATTGCATGCATACATACAGGTTATTTGATTGAGAAAAAACGTCAAAACTGAAAAATTTTAAAAAAAAAAAATAATTGACCTCGACCGGGGAAGTTCTGACCAAACGAGGTGTTTCACCTCGGTTGACCTAAGAACATCTCGACCGAGGTAGGTTAACTGAGGATTTTCGAAACAATTTTTGTGCTTCTTATCTGGATATGATCTCAGTGAAGATCTTGCTTACTGACTGGTTTTGAAATCTTTATGTGTTTGAAAGGTTTTATAATATGTTTAAGTTGCTAAATGCTTTGTTTGAAATTTTTGGCATGTTTAATACTTTGTTTTTATCCAAATTATGTTGAATTTGAAGGTTGACACCGCATTATGAGTTCTCTCACTTTCTTCCTGGAAAGACAAAGGCAATTCATTCTTCTCTCTTCTTCTTCTTGATCATGCTTAGCCCCTCATATACATTTTTGCCTCCCTTTACCTATCCGGGAATTTGGAAGCAAGCAAAGTGGTGAAAGCAAGTGAAGTGAAGTTGAGAAGTTGGCTGGAAGTGAAAGTGTTAGAAAGAAATAAATAGGTTTGGGGAAGTCAATCATGATGATGAGTAACTCGGCACCATTCACATAGCCGGGTGTTTGTGTCTTGCCAAAGTCGGATTGAGCGATATTCCTAACGGGTCATGGTATGTGCATCAAGGGTTTGATGCATCTCAAGAAATTGATGATTGCTGATTTCCTAGGCTTCGGTTATTGTGCACCTCTGTCCATGCATCCCAAAAAGTTAAAGAAAAAATTGTGAAATAAGCAAAGCTTATTGGTGGAAGATGTTGAAAGTCAAAGTGAAAGTGAAGTATATCCTTTTCCCGGATTCTAGCACCACATTACTTTACATACATCCCTACCCTACACGTTTCTTAACCTTTCTTTTGGGAAGCCCTTGAGACCTCGAGCTTGTTGATTGACTTAGTGGTTTAAACCGGATTTTACATGATTAATTTCGATAATTATGACTTATTATGCATTCTATGATTTTATGCAAAGATGAACAACTTTCTTATATTTATGAAATGTTTTAATCATATTTTGATTTTTAAATTCCATGAAGTATCCTCTTAGAGTGATCTATGATTGTTGCACACCATAAAATGTTTTTAAAAAACTTTTTCATTGATTTTCTTGACTTATAATCCATTCTATCTTGCCTATTATATGCGGAACTTGCTTGGGGACAAACAAGGCCTAAATATGGGGTATTTTGATAGCATGAATTATAGTCTATATTTTGGGGTTTGTTTGGACGTTTTATCTTCAATAATTTGCATGTTTGTATGTATATTATGTGATTATATTACCATTTCATCTACCTTTGCGGGAATCGATGTCTACACCTAGTTTTGTTGTAATCGTAGGTAAAATGGCACGTTTTTCATCAAAAAGGAGCAAAAGGAGCTATTGAGTCATTGAAGCTACATTCAGGGACATAAAGAAACATCCAGGAAGCATAGCCATGGATTAAAGATTCACTTTGGACCAGATTTGAGAGATTTCACATTCAGTTGTGACTCACCTCGGTTGAATACAGAGTCACCTCGACCGAGGTGATCCAAAGGAGTCGACTCGACCGACGCGAACACCTGGGACGCGGCGAGAATATTTTATTCTTGGCTGAGATCTTTTATCTTTGGAAAGAGATCTTATATTTTGGGCTTGGCTCCTGGAAGAAAGAAGATATGCTAGATCATATATTTTACCTATTTTTATGGGAAGAGATCTTTCTAAGATATTTTATCTTTGGAGAGTAATTTTCCTATAAAAAGGGTCGGATTTCCCACAAATCCGACATCCTGCATACACCCGCTATCACCTCGCTTACACTTTATACACCGCAGCAACCATACTCCATTTGAGAGATTTGAAGAACCTTTTTGAAGTTTGAAGGAAGAAAGTCTATAGCTTTTATAGCTTTTGAAGGGTTTTTGTAAGATTATCTTAGATTCCCTTCTTTGCTGTTGTCTTGTTGGATTTCTATCCAAGGAACGCTTGTTGGTTTGATAATTGATTCAGTTATTGAAGCCTTTCTCTTAAGGTTTTCTTGTTCAATTATTCTCTTTCTTCCCATATACTTGATTAATACTATCATGATGATGAGTGGCTAATCTCTTTGTGTGATTCTAGGGTGATTGGCTGAAGGTTGTGGGAAAAACAATGATAGAATGATCTTAATTACAGTAGGACCCTGAAAGCTCGAGTCTTTAACTTTAACCCTAAGCATCTCGCTCAGTCGATGAACATCTCGGCCGGGGTGGAATTTGGCTGACCGAGGTGACTTATCTGATCCGAAACTGAGAGTTAAGTGTTAGAGTTTGCCAAATCCTATTCTTATTACACCTTTCCTGGTTCAATGCAAGCTTAGGATGAGACTTACCCAGTAATTCCTTAGTTTGTTTACCTAAGATCATAAGTGTAGGTAATAAAGGTTTATCCTTTATTGGGGTTTGAGTATGCTTTCATCCCATCCTTGTGAGTTAGCCTGAGACTTACCCGGTAAAGGTTGATTCTATTCCCTTGGTTGGAGTATTAGTTTGAGATTATAGTTCTTTATCTTAATTCCTTGAGACTTACCCGGTAATAGGAGTTACGGTTTTGGATTAGTGAGTAGTGAGACTTACCCGGTGATCTATTCCACTTTAGTAACACCTTCCCTATGCAAAAATCTCAGCTTTGTCCGCTTATCTTTAGAGCTTGAGTTGGAACCACAACTAGATGCTTTAATCCCTAGAATTGCATATTTCCTTTATTGACTTTTATCATCTTTGATTGTTTTAATTGCTTTGTGGTTAGTGATTGCTTAAGCTTGCCGTAATTGGACTTTGTTTCACTAAGTCCATGTGATCGACCCCTGAAATTCCTTGCTTTTTACTACGATTGACCCGTACACTGCGGGTTCGCATCCTTGTTTTAAGCTTACATCTAGGGTTATAAATTTAAAGCTTGCACACACCGTTTGGAGCGAACAACTATCCCAAACCAAAGCTCCTATTACCGGGTAAGTCTCAAGGTACTAAGAAAAGGAACTATAATCTCAAACCAACACACCACCCAAGGGAATAGAATCAACCTTTACCGGGTAAGTCTCAAGCTAACTCACAAAGATGGGATGAAGGCACACTCAAAACCCTAATAAAGGATAAACCTTTATTACCTACACTCATGATCTTAGGTAAACAAACAAAGGAATCACCGGGTAAGTGTCATCCTAGGCTTGCATTGAACCAAGAAAGGTGTAATAAGGATAGGATTTGGCAAACTGAAACTCTTAACTCAGAATAGGTTCAAGAAAGGTTCACCTCGTTCAGTTTATGTACCATCTCGGTCGAGATGTTCCACAGTTGACCAAGGTGTTCTAGGGTTAAGGTTAAAAGACTCGAGCTTTCAAGCTCCTGCTGGGATTAAGATCATTCTATCATCATCTTTCCCACAACTTTCATCCAATCACCCTAGAACCGCATAAGAAACTTAGCCAACAATCATCATGATAACAATAATCAAATATATGAGAAGGGAATCAATATTCAAACACGAAAACCTTGAGAAAAAAGGTCTCAATGACTGAATTGAATAACACTAAATCAACGTTCCTCAAATCACAAATTAGCTAAGACAACAAACCAAAAGGGAATCTAAGAAAGTCTTACAAACTCTCTCAAAAGCTAACTCCAAACTATGAATCCTTCCTTCCTTTATCTTCAATCCTTCAATCCTTTCTTCAAGCTTCCAGAAAATCTCTTAGTTGTTGGATGTTCTCAGCCTCCAAGCATTTAAGCATGGTTGAACTTGTGGAAAATCCAACCCTTTATATAGGAGAATTATCTTCCAAAGATAACAATATCTTAAAAAGATAATTTCCTAGAAAATATATCCATATCTCTAAAATAGATCTTCCAAAAATAATATTTTCCTTCCAGAAATCCAGCCCAAAAATATAAAATATCTTCTTTCTAAAAATAAAAGATCTCAGACTAAAATATGGATCTCGCTGGCGGCAGGGTGTTCGCCTTGGTCGGGGCGCTCCTCAAGATCACCTCGGTCGAGGTGACACTGTAGCTGACCGAGGTGAATCTCAACTGAATGTAAAATCTCTCGAATCTGGTCCAAACTAAATCTTCTTAATTATTTCCATGCTTTCTAAGTTCTTATTTAAGCTCCAGAATGTAGCTCTAATGACTCCTTAGCTCCTTAGCTCCATTTTGATGCAAAACGTGCCATTTTACCTACAATTACAACGAAACTTGGTGTAAACCTCAATTCCCGTAAAGGTAGATGACACAACAATATAATCACATAATATACATTCATACATGCAGATAATTGAAGATAAAACGTCTAAACATGTCCCAAAATATAGACTATAATACATGCTATCATTAAGGTTATAAAGGGTGAATCCTATTCCGGTTATCCGTTATAAACATGATAAACAACACAAACAAGTCAAAACACTCAAACCAATATATGGAATGAAACTAAGTAAGTCCAAGGGACTTATATCACTCGAAGGTAAACAAAACTCAGCAACAACTCAGGAACAACTCAGTTTCCCTCAGGAAAGGAGCAAGGAAAGCCTGTTCGTACAAGCATCACGAATCATGAACGAAAAGGTTGATAGAAGTCTATAACTTCTAGTCTCAATAATCTCTAAGAGATCTCTACAAGCTAAGGGCTCAACCTTAGTCTTACAGCATACTCAGGAAACAAGGAACCTCCAAAAGAATCAAGGAAAGGAACAAGAAAAGAAAGGAAAGAAGCAACTTACAAGAATGGGAGTTACTGTAGAGGAAACCGCAGGGGCGGCGGAGCAAGACGCAGGGGCGGCGGAGCAAGACGCAGGGGCGGCGGAGCAAGACGCAGGGGCGGCTTGCCGCAGGGACGGGGATGTGCAGGCGTGAGGGCGGCTACGTGACAAAGGGCGCTGTCGAGGTTTCTCTTGACAGAAACTTCACAGAAAGGGATCTAAAGCTCAATCCTTTGATTCAACTCTTCAAGACTCAACCAAGGGAGCCTGTGAACATCAACATATACACAACGGAACCAACAACAAGGATCAAGACTCGATCTTGATCCTTGGAGAAGAAAAAAAGGTAGAACAAAGGGAAGAAGCGAAACAGAAGAGAACAGCATGAAACAACTACATGAACATGATGAAGAAGCCAGAATAGATGAACTTACACGTTCAGCAAGGTCATAGGAAGCAAGGTGACGGCTGCAGCTCTCAAGGGTTGAAGAAACATAAGCAAGAAACGGAAAAAAGAAGAAAAGGCGGGAATATATAGAGAAGGGTTGGAAAGTTAGAAGGAAGGCCATTTTAGGGTTAGGAACAAGATAAGGAAGCCGACTCATAAGATAGAAGATCATATCTTCTATCTTTGGAAAGAAGATAAAACAAACGAAAGAAAGATCGAACGCGATCTATAGTCAGCCGCAGGGGCGGATGACCCTGCCGTGGATGCGGCCTGCCGCAGGGGCGGAACACTTCACCACGGGGGCGGTGAAGGCGAAAGACTGGGGTCTTATAGATGTCTTGCCTTAGACAATTCTATGTATACAAAAATGAATCTGATTTACAACAAGGTACCTTAATAAAAAAGACTACGCATGGATCATGGTGGTGAAATTATGGATACGGAATACTTTAAATGTGTCGGAATCATACATGAGACCACGACACCTTACACACCACAATCAAATGGTGTCGCCGAACGAAAGAATCGAGTGCTTAAAATGATGGTCAATGTGATGTTGTCTTACCCGGGTATTAAGAATTTGTTCCGGAGTGAAGATATACTTACAACAAACTACTTGCTTAATCGTGTTCCAAACAAAGGAAGCAAGAAGACTCCTTACCAACTATGGTTCAAAAGGAAACCAAACCTACATTACTTACGAGTTTGGGAATGTCGAGCCATAGTAAGGCTCAATGACAACAAATGTAAGACTTTAGGAGAAAGAAGTATTGAGTGTGTGTTCATTAGCTATGCCGAACACTCCAAAGCATATAGGTTCTATGTGATAGAACCAAATGACTTCATCTCGGCGAATACTGTAATAGAGTTTAGGGATGCCATATTTGATGAAGATTGCTTCACCTCGGCTCCTAGGCCTAGGGAAATGATCAACTTGATCTTAGATGAGGAACACCCAAACAAGCGTCGTAGTATTCAAGATGAATCATGGAAAGCATCCCATGAGCTTGACTTGCCAGATATTGCTCCTATGAGCATTAATTTGTCCCAAAAATCAAATTTCCAAGTGTTCTTGCTTGAAGGGTCAAGGGATAATGAAATGGATCGTCACTCTTACTTTCATATAGGTGAGGATCCAAAGACATTTGAGGAGGTCATGAAGTCTCAAGATGTTGCCTTTTGGAAGGAAGCAATCCAAGAGGAGATGGACTCCATTATGGGTAACTGCACATTAGAGTTAGCTAACCTTCCTTCCGGTTGCAAACCTTTGGGATGCAAATGGATCTTCAAGAGGAAGATGAAAGTTGATGGTTCCAATGGAAATTTTAAAGCACACTTGTTCATCCAAGGCTTTAGACAAAGGGAAGGTGTCGATTAATTTGACACATATGCTCCGGTAGCTAGGATTACAACCAGGAGGTTATTAATAGCTATGGCGACTATACACAATCTAGTGAATCACCAAATGAATGTTAAGACGGCATTCCTTAATGATGATCTAGATGAGAAAATGTATATGAGACAACTTGAAGGGTTTGTTTTAAAAGGACAAGAGCACAAGTGTGTCGCTTGGTCAAATCCTTGTATGGACTAAAGCAAGCTCCAAAACAATGGCATCAAAAGTTTGAAGATGTCGTGTTGCCAAATGAATTTAAGATAAATCAAGCTGACAAGTGTGTCTATAGTAAGTTTGATCATATCGGTCAAGGTGTGATCATATGCTTATATGTTGATGACATGTTGATTTTGGAACAAACCAAATATAAGTAGATCTCACCAAGGATTTCTTGTCCACTAAGTTTTCTATGAAAGACTTAGGTGAGGCGGAGGTGATTCTAGGCATAAGAATCAAACGTGATGCTAAAGGCTTAAGCCTTACACAATCACACTACATTGAAAAGATTATCAAACACTGTACAATTGCTAGTACTCTTATGGACTCAAGTGAGAAGTTGATGCCTAACCAAGGATCATCCGTCTCTCAACTTGAGTATGCATAGGTATTAGGATGTTGCATGAATGCAATGACTAGCACTATGCCACATATTACTTTTTCCATAGGTAAATTGAGTAGGTACACGAGTTATCCTAACTCACAACATTTGAAGGCACTAAGGTGTGTGCTTAGGTACCTCAAGGGGACTATGGGTTTTGGCATCCTCTACAGTAAGTATCCTTCGGTGATAGAAGTTACTCGAATGTGTCATGGATCACTAATCTAGATGATCACTATGGGTTTTCTTGTTAGGTGGTAGCGCCATTTTATGGGCTTCAAAGAAGCAAACGTGCATCACAACCTCGACCATGGAGTCCGAGTTTGTGGCACTTGCCGCTGCCGGCAAGGAAGCTGAATGGTTAATAAATTTGGTCCTAGAAATTCCTTTTATGGCCAAAACCGGTTTCTTCTATCTCAATTCATTGTGATAGTGCAGCTACGTTGGCTAAAACTTATAGTCAAACGTACAATGGGAAATCATGACATCTTGGTGTGAGGCATAGCTCGGTTAGAGAGCTCATAACTCATGGTATAGTATCGGTCGATTTTGTGAGAACACACAATAATCATGCCGATCACTTAACCAAAAGCTTGGATAGGGACTTAGTTCAAAAGTTAGCCAAGGAGATGGGGTTAATGACCTAAATTGAAAACGACTTGTCGTGGGACACCCAATTTGCCTATGGCTTGATGCCTTAGTCGAATTCAATGAGTAAATCCCATTCCAAGAAGTTGTGAGCATAAAATGTCCATCCAAGGTAATGCTTTATGCCTATATAATATGTATAGTTTGAAATATGTAATTTCTTAACAACTCTTTTGAAAAATTACAATTATAGGTGCAAGATCAAAAGAGAGTTGACTACGTGAACGTGAAGTGTCAAAGCTTCTTCAAGGGAGTAGATGGTCGACTCACCTATATGTTCATTAGAGGATTAGGACATAATAGTCTTTAAATGTGTCATTTATTTGTAAAGGAAATGTAAATTTCGTGATTGTTGTCTTCATGTACTTAAACAAATTAAGCGATTCAATCCATTAGGACACCACAATTCTTTACTGCAGAATGTGTAATTATACTAATTCAATAAATTCAAGCGAAAGACATTTATTTTGTTTCGATATATGTCTATTAAAATTTTTTGACTTGCTCAAATGGGGGAGGAATGTTGGTGATTTGAGCAAAGTCTTCATTGTAACCGTTGAGCTTGTCTTAAGACAGGGTGCAATGAGTTTTTCAGATGTGTGTCACTATGGTACGGATTACGAGAGGCAAACCAAGTGAGTGGCACTAAGAGCAACTAGTATGGTAAGGGGAGTCGAATAAAAGCAAGGTGATTCATGGTAAGGTCAACTTGAGTAAGATTTTAGAAGACCGGCATTTGGGGATTTTTAGCCATATTTTATCGGCACACCTTTGATTCTTTGGCCTTATATTGGCTAATAAAATATGTGGTTAAAAATTGGGAGCAATCCAAGCTCAAATGCTTAGTGAATGTCAATGAAGTAACAAGTGAGCTTCTTTAGGAACTACACTAGCTTGAGCTAAGACATTGAGTATTTGTGGATCTTGGAGCTTACATTAGCTATATTAAAGTGAATGAAGCTCATTGGAAGTGTTTGGACCAAGAAAAATAAGTTAGCTCCGGGGAGCGGTTTGGGCTCCCTATGTGGGCCTCGGGCTTTTCTAGGGCTTCAAGGCCCATCTTCCAAGTAACTTCCATAACCGAATTTAACCGCTTTTTGGCGGTTATAACTCCCCCAAACCGTGGCCCCTAATGCCTATAAAAGAAAGAGACATTTGCACTTGATTTAATATTCGTTTTTGCAATAATAAAGCTTTTAGTTCCATTGTATTGACAATGGATAGGTCTTCTTATAAGCTTGTTTGCAAAACTCGAAAGACCAATATAGTTCCTTTGTATTGACAAAAGATATACATCCACCTTAGTTTGGTTTTGTATTGACAAAACTTAGGAATACCCTTTCTACAAAGTAAGACAAGTCTCTTACTTAGTCTTTGTAACGTATAATGTTTTATCCCACTAAGGTATTTGGATATTCCCGGTGTAGGGGATAATACACTTAAAAGGAAAATTTATTTATGAATGACTCATTACATAATTCAAGTCAATGGTTTTAACATATAACAAACGTTTTATAAGACTTGCAATTGAACAAAATTTCTATTAGAGTTTTGTCTACTCCTTTTCGGAGATTACAAACTCTTGCTTGAGTTTTGTCTACTCCTTTGGAGACTACAAACTCTTGATTGGGTTTTGTCTACTCCTTTGGAGACTACAAACTCTTGGTTGGGTTTTGTATACTCCTTTGTGGAGAATACAAGCCCTTGGTTAATAACTTGTTTTCACTTCAAGATAATTATATTAATTTGATTGACAATTGAGAGAACCCACATAAGTGAGACTACGGCCCTTTGGTCTAAAACTGGACACCGAAATTCCAACACAACCTCTCTTGGCTCAATGATGGGGTCTTTGGGACAACCAGTCTCGAAGCCTAGAGAATAGATCCTTGTAAACCACGATACTCCAACGTTGCACACCCAAGTGATGGGAAATGTATGTATATCCAATACTATATTTACAAAAAAGGATACACAATGTTAGTTGTGAATAGAAATAATGAACTCAGAATTTATAGACACCAACCTATAACACAGTAGTGTAACCCTCAATAGTTTTCGTGTTATGTCTTGAAGCGTATGTGAGCATCATGTACAAATAAGTTAGAGTTTATTTGTATAATTCATACTAAAACAATGATATTAGATTAGTAAGTTCACTCCGTGGAATGACATATCTCCTAGCTCGGTAAGTCCACTCCGTCTAGCAAGTCCATACCATGACAAGAGGTCATGGGCCACTTTGTCAGATCCTTCAACTACTCTAGTTTTCTAAGGAACTTTTATCGTCTCCATGAGGTCCTTCAATAGATAAACTTAAAGTGATTTAAACATAATTATGTCAAATAAATTAACAATGATATTGTTAATTCCGTAACTCGTCCATCCATATACTCCTAACCCGGTGGGTGGAATATCAAGTCAGTAGATCTTCAATGAGGGGAGCTCTATTGTCAAGTGCTCTACGGAGTGGAGTGGTAGGCATATCAACATGCTGAAGAACATGCTCGTCAACATGCAAATTAACAGGCACATCAAATCAGTGGGCATATCAACAAGCTCTCTTGTACAAGCCTAGTCAAGTGATTTTACCTTTTCATCATCATTATCGGACTATATCCGATAAAGTACGTCCGGAAATATATCCACTCGACTGTTGGGGATGGATCCGAAGAGTATAGTACGAGCGGTCGTGTAGACTATATCGGTGTCAGAACGTGAATGGGGACATGTATCTCAACAAGATCTCCAACAGGTCGATCGCCTCGACGGGCTGAAGCAATAGGTCATCTCCGCCTCTACATATCCTCTAATATGTGATATGAGATTAATATAAGTATTCATTAAATATAGTTCATTTTCTTATAGTCAGTAATTTGAATTAATGACTATTTTAATTATTTATTATGTATAATAATAATACTTAATAATTTTAATTATTAGTTATATAAAATAATAACTATTAAATTTTTAGTAGTCTAGCATATTTAATAATAATTTTAATTATAACTTTAATCAATAACTTTATTTAATAATTTATTTAAAAATAAACTATTAAAAAAGTTATGCAATTACTACTTTTATTTATTTAATAGTCTATTTGATAATAAAAAAAATATATGTAATTATATTTATAACTTAATTATTATTTTTTAATAGAAATGAAGCTTGACATGCATTGAAACTACGTGTTGGGCTTCTTCATCTTTAACCTTGCAAACCCGCCATGGATGCCGGAAAAAAAAAACATAACTTGCACTGTTTTTACCTATTTCTCAAACCATTCAAACTAAACTAATCAAATCCAACACTGATTAGTTCCGAAAAGACATCTTGCCCTACAATTTTTTCTTTTTACAAGCTACAACCAGGGATAAAAAAAAACTCTCTTTCTCTCACATGTTTCACTTTGGGCGTCGAATTCATCAATGGCCTACCTTAATGACCTTCACTCGATCATCCTCTACCTCCCCAAACATCTCCAATTTTAAAACCATACCTACTGCCAATCAAGATTGAAAGCAGTCGAAATAACAAAAACAAAAGCAATAAGCAAAGGAAAATAGGGGGCTAAGCGACTCGGAGGTCTTGCCTGCGCTACAGAAAGTCAAGGCTCGTAAAAGCCATAGCTTGAAGAAAAACAAGAAAAAGGAAGATTCGGTAGTCGGTGGTGGTATAAGTGGAAGAAGAGAGATGATGGCAGATTGGGAAATGTTTGGACATTGAATGTAAAGGATGATTGGTGAGTTCGATTGAATGAGCTTGAAATGCGTCTTCAAGATTTTCTCAACGTATGAAGTAACCTTGAATTTCCCAACATATATATCACGATATTGGTCAAATTCTTCAAAGCCTTCAACTACCTTTAATCTTCTAGGTTTGTTTGGTAACCATATCAGGACCTCTGTCTAGCTAATTGTTCAATTGCATGAATGAATTTTGGTGCTCGTTGTTGTGTTGCACAAGCAATGGAGAGAAGATACAAAAAAAAATTCCCCAAAACTCATGTGATATGCACATGTTTAACGAAACACTAATTTAGTCAACCAACACTCTTTAGTATTTTTAAAACACAAAACACTAGTAAAAACACAAACACTTATAAAACATTAACACTAGTGTTTCTCATCTTGCTAGCAAACACAACCATAATAAACAAATATAACCTATTTCACAAACTAATTTCATGAATAAACAAACCGAAAACAAAACTCTTTAAAAAAAATGTACCTCTTTCATCATTTTCTTGTGTTTCTCGAATTGACGTCCACCTCGGCCCTCCCCATCATTTCCCTTCTCCTTCCATTTCATTGATTTAAGTAAAGAAATGTGCTAAAAATCGTCTACGAAGTAGGGTTTTTTTTTTTCTTTTTTTTTTTTTGCGTTTCTGGAACGGTGAAAGCGGAGGAGTGTGCGCTTGCGCTTATTAGGAAGAGATTTGACACGTAGTATCACGGCGTATCAAGTAGGTGTGAGTAAAACTGACGTCGTTCATTTAACAGTCCGATTAATCTACTATTTATAAATACAAATAAAAATATACTAATAACTTTAATGGTTATGAAATTTAAATTATAAATATTTTGATACATAATATTTAAAAACATGTTATTCTATAATGATGTACTAGAAGCTAAAACAGCAAGTATTTTATATAAAATAAATATAAATTGACATGAAATTGTTGTGTTTAATACCATAAAATAAGTCTCCGTCCAAGAATGCTGTAAATTTTCTTTTAAAAATACATTCGTATTTTTAAGGCGTTTGCAATTAGGTAGGGATTGTAAAGCCCCGTTTTATTAGGCGCGTTTTCGATTTTTCGTGAAAGAATTTGCGAGAAAGATTATATTTATGCGAGTTTACTTATATATTAGATCCGCATATATTTCCCGTATTTTATTTTACGAGGAAAGTTCGGAAAAAAAAATTCTCCGATCCGATAATTCCGTTCTGAATGCTTTGATCGAGTCTATTCTATTGCTCTTTTCTTTTTTTTTTCTTTTCCTTTACTTTCTTCACGCTTCTGTCCCCAACTGGTGAGCGCAGGTCACTCGCAGTTGCTGCACTCCGACCCTTCGCTCCCTCTGCGCGCCTGCAGCCCGACCTCTCGCTCACTCCCGACCCTCGTCAAACCCCGGTGCTAGCCTACACTAGTCTATTCCGACCCCCTTGCCTCATCTGCTCTCTCATTGGTGTTAGAATAAACAGCCTTGAATCTGGTTGTTAGAGAGTTAGTTACAGAGTTAGTGAGAGATGAGGTCATGCTGACATCATCTACATGTATCAGACTCCCTGTATAAATACCATACTCTGTAACTCTAATACACATGAATGAATCTAGAATTGTTTGAGTTCTATCTTTGTTCATTCTTCTCTCTATTTCTCATTCTACATGATTTGATTAATCATCAATTGGAACCTACAGCTTCCCTCTGATCTTTTTGCTGCTCACCTCTGTCTTCGGTCACATCCTCACCCTTGCAGCCCCTGTTTACCATTTCTCCAATTCTCTCTTCACCTGCGTGGCTGCAACAGCAAGCACAACCTACCTGGCCGCCGGAATCGACCAACCATCTTCGCCAAGCCCGGCCTGCACGAGCATTGCCACCCCCTTAGCCTCGCCCTCTTCTACTCTGTCGAATTTTGCTTTGCCCTCCTCGACTCTGCCTTGTCCTCGCCGGAGCTAGAGGCCGGCCGCCACCCTTCTGCAACCACCAGGGGAGCCATCGGAGCCGCCTTCCTCCCGGCCGGAACCCTGCCGCTCCTATGCCCTCCTTGCCGCCGCCAAGGGTTCAAACAAAAACCCTATTTGTTGTATTCATTTCGGGGGCCCTTTTATTTGGTGTAATTGCATTTCGGCCCCCTTAGTTTTGTGTTAATTGCAAAATGTACCCAGTGCTTTGTTATTATAGTTTTGACCCATATTTTTGGATTGTTGCATTTGTGCCCTCTGTTGGGATATTTTTAGAAAATGCCCCAAGGTTTTAATTACGGTTGATGGCCCATATTCCTGAAAATGTATAATTTGGCCCGAGAGATGTGTTAGCAATTTTTAACCTTGGATTTTAATAACGGGATAATCTCATATTTTTGTATACTATATATTATCCCTTGGTTGAATTAGTTCCGATTTATGGCTCAAGGTTTTAATTGCATTTTTATGACCAAGTTTCTAGTATTGTATTTTTACCCCATAAGGGAATTACGGGATTTTAATGTTGACGTTTGGAAAACGAGTTTTACCTTTGAGTTAATATTATATATATTTAAAATCAAATTTTGCATATAAGCTAAATTTCCTTAGCTTTGGTTATAGGTCCGGAAGCGCCCGGTATAGACCAACGAATCCATTCTCCACATCCGTAGATCGTCCTCCACCATCGACCTCGTGTCAGTACCTTCTTCCTCAATCTAGTTATATTTAGTAGTATCATGCTAGGTTGGATCTAGCACAACTTAGAGTGAATGCCAAGTAGTGACCATGAACCTTAAGTGAGTTTTGAGGACTTGATATTGTTTGATGGATTGATGTTATTTCTAAGCTTGAGGCGATATTGCGGTCTAGTGAGGTTTTTATAAGGATTCGAGTATATGGTTTGATCTTGTGAGAATCATTAGGCTTGAGGTTTGAGATTACATGTCGTTGTAAGAGCATCGAGACTAGGAACGTGTTATCCTAACATGTGGGTTGCATGGTCTTATAGAGGTCATTTGGGCTAGCAGTCTAAGGATTTCTAGCATGAGAGATAGATTTTGATCGTGTGCCTTGTTTTGGCCAGGAGTTGAGTATCTTCTTGCGGGAAGTTGAGAGCTTTTGTTGATCGGTTTAGCTTTGGGACGAGGTAAGTCTCCGGACTTACTTAGCTCGTATTCTCTGTATTAGTTTCGATGCGTGTTTGGTGGTGTGTGTTTATTGTTTATGTGTGTGTTTACTGTTTATGTTATAACATCAAAACCGGTAATAGGACCACCGACTTTATATGTTTATATTTGGCCCAAGTGTATGATAACGGGCGGTGACCGCTTGTCCAGTCCAAAATGGGGATGACTGGGAGGTGCCTTACGACCAGTCCAACAGGTGATGCTGATCCGCATCAAGTACAAACCCGTATGGTGAAAGGGGACAAGGGCGAGATCGTTAAGATTCTCGTGTCACACCATAAGTGGATTAGTAAGGGAATAACGTTGATTAAAGATAATGAATCGGACTTGCGTGTTTAGATCATGTGTGTGTGATGATGCCCTATGTGTGTGTGTGTGCCAATACCATGATTCTAATGCTTTGAATGCTAGCTAACGGTTTTATACTGATATTGTTGTAGTTGTCTTGCAGGTTAGAGATGCGGCCGAGAGATCCGGAAGAGTGGGCAACCGGGGTCCGTACATTTTAGGATGGGTTGGTTGGAGTTGTGTTTGAGTTTTGTTTATTGTATCTCGTATTTTTGTAGGCCGTATGTACGGCTTTTGGTCTTTGGTTTTGTATCTAGGTTGTAGTCTTTAGTTTGTTTGTTTTGGGTTTCATTCATTGCATAAAAATGATTTTCGGTTTTGGCCTTTATTTGTGCCATGTTGCAAGATCCGGTGAAATTGTTGTCAGGTGTAACACCCCAAATTTTACAACTTAGGGAGTTACTGGTTAGGACCGCACAGTGGGTCCCGACCTTAGTTTGACAACAACTTAACAAGATCTTACAACAAGGCACAGATAAGGAAAAACCAGAAATCATAAAATAGTTCTTAATAATGCATGAATGTGACCAGATCAACTACAGCCGGAAAACGTAATATAACAAAGTACGAAGGGAAACAAGGTTCAACTGTAAAACCCAAAAATGCAGAAACTGTAAAACGTCCTAAAGTACGACACCCCGGCTGACCACTACCGTCTGGATCACTCGGCATCTGCTCTAACTTGTGTCAAATCTAAACAACATATCAACAGTTAGCTAACTATCCAAATATAAGCAAAATGATAACAGCACAAACACACGCAGAAACAAAAATAAACAAACATCATGCTGGCACTCAACCGTTTATTATCTATTATTTAAATGATTCACATTATTCAATTTAAGTTGTGGCACGAGAATTTTTATTAGTTCTCGCCTCCGTTCCTTATCCAACTGGTGTAGGTCTAGCTGACTTCTACTGGTAGCATCACTACAAACCAAGTATGGACTAGTCCCGAAAGAAACCCCCAGCGCCCGCAAGCTACTGAGCAGAATGCCACCGCCCGTTACTCTTAGGCCAAAATATAGGTCGGTAATTATATATCACAACCTATCTCCATAAACATTTCAATCACACACCACCATCATCATTTATACTCATATTTAGAAGTCAGCTAAGTAAGCCCAAAGGACTTACCTGTTATCACCCTCGACTCTTTGTAAACCACTCGCTCTGTAAACTGTAGCAACTCAGTTGCCTGTCAAAGGCGATAAGTGTATTAGCACACTCTCACGTAGTTAGAAGTCTAAAACTTCTAAGATCGAATAAGGTATTAAGACATACTAGTTACAGTATTAGTTTAGGGAAAAATGACCATTTTACCCTTGGTTCCGATTTTCTCGAAAACTCTAAAATTCATGTCTAAACTCCTAATTGAGGTTCTAAAATCATATTCTAATTCCTAAGATTTTGTTTGGTTCCAAACTGACATTTTTCCTATGTTTCTATTTTCCGGAAGATCGTAAAGGTCTAACTTCGGTTCTAAATATAAAATTCGTAACAGCTTATAATAATTCCGAATTAAATCTCTAGATCATCTATGAGGTCCTATCTAACCTTAGGAGGAAGAATTCCTCCAAACTGTTCAACCAGTAACGTTATAAAAATCACCAAGTTGACTACTACACTTATTATTCCTATACTTAACCAAAAATTTAGGTTTACCAAAACTGCTCAACTACCTAACTTCGGGAGCTTATAACTTCTAATCCGACCGTTCATTTCTTCCCAAATTTTTATATGTTAAACTACATATATTCATCTACAACATATCCAAAATTCAACGGTGGATCTTCATCCAAACGCTCAAACATTGGTCGACAAGATAGGCAGTTTAAAACCTAAAAGCTGAAGGAATAACATTGGATTTTACAGCAGCCCTTTATTTCCAAAATTTTAATTATAAAACTCAGCAGTTACCTATTATTCTCTTAACTACAATCAAGGCCGAATTACAGCATCTCATTAATCTAGTATTACGGAATCGGTATTCATTCGTAAGATTATACAATAACCTCTAGAGGCAAGAATTGGACTGCAGAAGCGATGGCTCGCCTCTTCAACCTCTACTGGGCTGAGGCGTCTTCAAAACGGTTCCGGATGACCTTCTGGCTCCCTTGGCGTGACAGTTCAGGAGGAGGAGAGTGAGGGTTCGGCTGGTCTGTTGCTGCAGTGATTGGAGAGATCTTCCTAGCCTCGCTATTGTCACGGAATAATCGATACGAAGATTTTCATCACAGGTACGAGGATGTGAGTACTCATGATCGATCAATTAAAGAGATGAAGCTGAATGGCACATAGATCTTTACCTAAATAGACAGAGGAAGACTGAGTTCAGTCCGATCTAGAGGAGCAGCGCCGGACGCTGATGGTTTGCAAGGGTGCAGCAGGCGGTCTTGTGGAGGGCTGGAAGTGTGCAGAAGGTTGTGTGAATCCGTTGCTGCCTTCGTCGGATGATGGAGCGTTGGGAGAGGAGAGACGCTCGACTGCTGTTAGCGAAGGAGGAAGGCAACGTTTACTTTGAATCTGGACAGATTCCACAGCTGTAAATGGAATGAGATCACGTAACTTCCGGCTGTTCCATTTCTTTGTAACGTTCAGCCATTAAACGTGTGTATTTACTGGGCTGGCGTGCTCCTGACTGGACGCTGGGTTGTTGGGCTGAAGCTGATGTTGCGGCCAAGGCAAGCAATGGACTGGAGTTGTGCTGCTGCTGGGCTGGAGCTGAAGAAGGCGGAACAGCAGCTCTTCTGGGCTGGACGGACGCTGGACTGGAAGAAGCAGCAGGCGGCTGCTGGGCTGAGAAGCTGGGCTCCCTGGCAAGCTGTTGGGTAAGTTTCTGAGTTGTTGGGCTAGCTGTACTGGGCTGGGAAAATAAGGTGAGAGCTGGGCTGCAAAAACTGGATCCGTTGGAGCTGAAATATCGGTCAACAGATGGGCTAAACTGGGCTGCGACTGGCTCCTTAACTTAGCGAGTTTCTGGCCGGACAAGATCCCGACACATAAATATATAGGCTAGGCGGATATGGAGTTTATTATGGATTAAGATCGGTTAAGGATTCTATCATTTTATGCGGAAGTAAGCTACATAAAATGATAGACTATTTAAAAGATTCTATCATTTTATGTGAATGAATCTACATAAAATGATAAATCCTATAATAATATGTCTAACTAGGTAGACGGATATGGGTCAACTGATCGAGATCTATTTTATAACGGAGTTAGACGGAATAAAAATTCCGGATTTTACATCAGTACCCCCTAAAAATAAGTTTCGTCCCGAAACTTTAGAATAAGGTACCTCCCCATACATTTCCCCTCGAGAAATATATTCTAGCAAGCAACTACTCACGTCATCAAGCACATAGACATAAACAATTATGTAAACATATAATCACAGAAGTCATATAAGGTCTCGTCTCGGTACTAACCCGTCGGTACTGAGGTAGCGGCTAACTCCGAAAAGAACTCAGGGTAATTACGTCTAATACTCTCCTCTGTCTCCCAGGTAGCCTCATCAACTCTTCGTCTGGACCACTGAATCCTCAGCATCGGTATCTCCTTAGAACGCAGGCGCCTAATGCTACACTCTAGGACGGCTACTGGATACTCCACAAAAGTGTGGTCTGGCTCGACTATCAGATCCTCATGACTGATGACGTGTCTAGGGTCCGGTATGTATTCTCGCAGCTGAGATACATGAAAAACTGGGTGTACTCCCTCCAATCTCGGTGGCAGTGCTAGTCGGTAGGCAACCTCTCCGACTCTCTCTACGATCTCAAATGGGCCGACGTATCGGGGACTCAGCTTCCCCTTAATGCCGAAACGTCTAACTCCTCTCGTAGGTGACACTCTCAACCACACCTGTGCACCTACTCTAAACTCCAAAGGTCGACGCCTTTTGTCGGCGTAGGACTTCTGACGACTCTGAGCTGCTAACATCCTCTCCCGGACTAAGGCAATCCGGGCGATGTCGTCCTGTATCTGATCTGGTACTACTCCATCAGCCTTGCTAGGCTCATCCCAACATAGCGGTGTACGACATCTCCGCCCGTACAAAGCCTCATAAGGTGTCATCCCAATAGACGCATGCCAACTATTATTATATGAAAACTCTACCAGTGGGAGGTGATCTGGCCATACCTGTCCCCAATCTAGTACACATGCTCGCAACATGTCCTCCAGGGTCTGAATGGTCCTCTCGGACTGACCGTCTGTTTGCGGGTGGTAGGCAGTGGTAAAGTGAAGACTCGTCCCCAGAGCAGTATGTACCTGCTGCCAAAACCTCGAGGTAAAACGTCCATCCCTGTCGGAGACGATAGTCCTCGGTACTCCATGGAGTCTCACAATGTGTCTGGTGAACTCCTCTGTTAGACGGCTTACCGGCCACGTTTCCTTGATCGGAATGAAACGTGCGGTCTTTGTCAGCCGGTCTACCACCACCCAAATGGCATCAAAACCTCTGCTGGGCCTCAATCCGGTAACAAAATCCATAGATATATCTTCCCACTTCCAATGTGGTACTGGAAGTGGGTGGAGCTCTCCTCCGGATCTACGATGCTCAATCTTGACCTGCTGACAGGTCGCACACTGGGCTACATATCGGGCCACATCGGGCTTCAAACCACCCCACCAGAAGGAACGTCTCACGTCCTTATACATCTTACTCGCTCCTGGATGTACGGAGTAAGGGGTAGCATGAGCCTCACCTAATATCCTCTGTCTCAACTCAATGTCTGATGGCACACATATACGATCCTGCCGTCTCATCACTCCATCGGCACCAATAGTGAACTGAGGTGCCTCATCTCGTGACATCCGGTCTCGGATCCGGGTCAACATCGGACAGGTCTCCTGCTTCTGTCGGATCTCACTCAACAGGTCAGGAAGTAACTCTAAGGTGGCTAACTGATGAGCTGTATCGGGGAACTGGATCTCTACCTCCAACCAAGCTAAGTCTCTCTGTAACTGTGGATGTACTGTCAACCGAGCTATCGCCTTCTCCCGAGGCGTCTTCCGACTCAAAGCGTCAGCAACTACATTCGCCTTTCCGGGGTGGTAGAGAATCTCAAGGTCAAAATTCTTGATCAACTCTAGCCACCGTCTCTGGCGGTTATTCAACTCCCGCTGAGTGAATATGTACTTCAGACTCTTATGGTCTGTGAAGATCTGACAGGTCGCTCCATAGAGATAATGACGCCAAATCTTCAGAGCATGAACTACAGCAGCTAACTCTAGGTCGTGAGTGGGGTAGTTCTCCTCATACGTCTTCAGCTGTCGAGACGCATACGCTATGACCTTACCCCTCTGCATCAAGACACACCCCAAGTCCAGCTTGGATGCGTCACTGTACACTACAAAGTCCTCTGTACCCTCAGGCTGTGCTAAGATCGGAGCAGACGTCAATCTCCTTTTCAGCTCCTCAAAACTCTGCTGACACGGCTCAGACCAGACGAACCGAGTAGTCTTCCTTAGGAGAGAAGTAAGTGGTCGGGCGATCAGAGAGAACCCTTCCACAAACCGACGGTAATAACCTGCCAATCCAAGGAAGCTGCGAACCTCCTTAACATTCTTCGGAGGTTGCCAAGAGGACACTGACTCAATCTTCGCCGGGTCGACCTTAATCCCCTCAGCAGTCACTACATGGCCTAGGAAACATCCAGAACTCACACTTGGATAGCTTAGCATATAGCTGGCTATCCTGTAGAATCTGTAACACTGTCCTCAAGTGTCCGGCATGCTCCTCTCGACTTCTAGAGTAAACTAGAATGTCGTCAATGAAGACCACTACAAATTGGTCTAAGAAGTCGATGAAAATCCCATTCATCAACTCCATAAATACTGCTGGCGCATTAGTGAGCCCGAATGGCATCACTACAAACTCATAGTGACCATACCTAGTCCGGAATGCCGTCTTAGGTATGTCCTGATCTCTCACCCTCAGCTGGTGATAACCCGATCTCAAATCTATCCTCGAGAACACTGACGCTCCATGCAGCTGGTCCAACAGATCATCTATGCGAGGCAGTGGATACTTATTCTTGATGGTGACCCTGTTCAACTCCCTGTAGTCGATACACAGTCTCATCGATCCATCTTTCTTCCTCACAAACAATACTGGTGCGCCCCAGGGAGAAACACTAGGGCGTATGAAGCCCTTCTCTGCTAACTCCTCTAACTGCTTCTTCAACTCAAGCAGCTCTATCAGGGCCATGCGGTACGGGGCCTTCGAGATCGGTCTCGTGCCCGGCTCTAACTCGATGCCAAAATCAACACTCCTCTGTGGAGGTAGCCCAGGTAAGACGTCACTGAATACCTCTGCAAACTCGCAGGCAACTGGTATCTCCTCTACTGTCAGGCTCTTGCGCTCCTTCATGGCATAACACCAGAAGGCCTCGCAACCCTGTGCTATCAATCTGGCTGCTCTCACTGCGCTGATAACTGTGCCGGACTTTCCGAGGTCCCAACCTCGGAATATCACTCTGTGACCCTCCTCCGTGGCGACAGTCACAGTCCTCCTACCAATATCCAAGACTGCTCCATGCCTAGTCATCCAATCCATCCCCAGTATCACGTCCTCATGGGATAAGGGCATAACTAGAAAATCTACTAACCAAATCCGGCCTCCCAGGTGAATAGGGCAGTCATAAATCTCTCGAGATCCTCTAACCTTACCCCCATCTGGTAACCCAACCACAAAAGGTACACCCTCTACTGTAGCTAAGGACAACCTATCTACACATGCATCTGATATAAATGAGTGCGTAGCACCCGTATCAAATAAAACTCTCACAGGTAAGTCATGGATCCAAATAGTACCTGTGGTCGCAGGTGCTGCAGGCTGCTCAGTGTTCCTCAGCTCGAACACTCTCGATGGTCCTCCTCTAGTGTCAGTGGTGCTACCACGTCCCCTGCCACGACCTGATCCCTGTGCAGTACTGTATGAAGCAGGATGTCCTGGAACCCGGTACTGCTGCTGCTGACTTGGAGCTCGGTACTGAGGGGGTCTCTGTACACTCTTCTCAACAATTTGCAGGAGAAGATCCCTGCTGAGAAGGAGCCTTGCCCTGACGGCAGAAAGTAGCTCTGTGTCCCGGCTTCCCACAAGTGAAGCAAGTGATAGGTGGTTTCGGGCAATCCGTCTTAATGTGATCACGGCCACCACAGTTAAAGCACTGTCGATCTCCACCGGGAGTCCGAACTGTAGAGTGGTAGCTGGACCTCCCCTGAGCCTGTCCTCGACCATAACCTGCTACTGCTGCACTGCTACCAGCATGTCCTGTCCTCTGCCGCTTATCCGGCCCACTAGACTGAGCTGCTTTCCTAGAAGCTGGCCTATCTCTCTCATAAGCAGAGGCCCTATCCTGATAATCAGACAAGGTCTCACAACGGAATCCAGCCAGGTAGGATCGGGTACTCTCTCTCAACCTCCTGGAGAAAAGGTAAACATGCTGCTCTTCTGGAGGTGCAGATGGTCCAAGTAAGGTCAATTCCTTCTGAAATTTCTTTATAGCTGCAGCAATCGGGATATCTTCAAATCCCGCCTCAATGAAATCCTGGAATCTCTCTCTCCTCAGCGAAACTGAACAGTACCTGTCTCTAACAATGTTCCTCATCTGCTCCCAGTTGGTGACTCGGCCACGAATGGTACGCCACCATGAATGAGCATCATCTGTGAAATAGGTCTGTGTCAAATCTACCTGTCTATCCTCAGGGCAACGTATTGCCTCCAAAGCAGTCTCAATCTTCCCTATCCAGTGCTCCACCTCTAGCCCTATCTCTCCGCTGAATGAGGGGACCTTCTGAGAGTTGAAAGCCTTCAACCACTCATCCGGTCTCGGTGCTCTGGACCTAGTACGTGCTCTATCAGCATCAGCCCTCCTCTCAGATACAGCCGGCACCTGAGACACTCCCTGTGTCACCGGAGCTGACCTAGCCGGTACCACCGGTGGTACCTGGGTACGCCTCTCAACTCTGGCAGCTGCTTCCATGCGCTCGACGTAGGCTCTGTACTCCCTATACTCCGATGCTCCAATAGAAACACGTCCTGATTCAGTAGAACGTGCTCCTTGCGCTCCAGACCTAGCGGCGGTCTCAGGCCTGACCTCGGGGCCTACACTCTCAGCTACTTCTTCTACAGCAGCCTCTGGTATGCTTGCTGCAGGTGGGTCCTCTCGAGGAACTCGTCCTCGACCTCTCCCTAGTGGAGGTCTACCCCCACGACCACGCCCTCTAGCAGCAGGGGTGCTATCAGCTCGATCCTGTCTGACTGGGGGAAGGGGGGACGACCCCTACCTCGGCCAGTCACCTGTGCAGCCCTAGTACGTGCCATCTGCACGAATAGTAATAGCTACAGTTATAAACTAGCTAATCTATCATAACAGTAAAAGTCTATAATTATTCTAAGAATACCGAGATCCGTAGAGGTAGTGGTGGTCATCCGTACTTTCTATCCCAACCCGACTCTGTATGCATTTTAAAACCAAAATTCTCTTTGGAAAACTCAGACCCTTTTCGGGTTCTGTTTATTTACTTATATGACCTTTTTAGAAGATTCAAGTGCCATTGTTGCCAACCTAGAGCTCTGATACCATGTTGTAACACCCCAAATTTTACAACTTAGGGAGTTACTGGTTAGGACCGCACAGTGGGTCCCGACCTTAGTTTGACAACAACTTAACAAGATCTTACAACAAGGCACAGATAAGGAAAAACCAGAAATCATAAAATAGTTCTTAATAATGCATGAATGTGACCAGATCAACTACAGCCGGAAAACGTAATATAACAAAGTACGAAGGGAAACAAGGTTCAACTGTAAAACCCAAAAATGCAGAAACTGTAAAACGTCCTAAAGTACGACACCCCGGCTGACCACTACCGTCTGGATCACTCGGCATCTGCTCTAACCTGTGTCAAATCTAAACAACATATCAACAGTTAGCTAACTATCCAAATATAAGCAAAATGATAACAGCACAAACACACGCAGAAACAAAAATAAACAAACATCATGCTGGCACTCAACCGTTTATTATCTATTATTTAAATGATTCACATTATTCAATTTAAGTTGTGGCACGAGAATTTTTATTAGTTCTCGCCACCGTTCCTTATCCAACTGGTGTAGGTCTAGCTGACTTCCACTGGTAGCATCACTACAAACCAAGTATGGACTAGTCCCGAAAGAAACCCCCAGCGCCCGCAAGCTACTGAGCAGAATGCCACCGCCCGTTACTCTTAGGCCAAAATATAGGTCGGTAATTATATATCACAACCTATCTCCATAAACATTTCAATCACACACCACCATCATCATTTATACTCATATTTAGAAGTCAGCTAAGTAAGCCCAAAGGACTTACCTGTTATCACGCTCGACTCTTTGTAAACCACTCGCTCTGTAAACTGTAGCAACTCAGTTGCCTGTCAAAGGCGATAAGTGTATTAGCACACTCTCACGTAGTTAGATGTCTAAAACTTCTAAGATCGAATAAGGTATTAAGACATACTAGTTACAGTATTAGTTTAGGGAAAAATGACCATTTTACCCTTGGTTCCGATTTTCTCGAAAACTCTAAAATTCATGTCTAAACTCCTAATTGAGGTTCTAAAATCATATTCTAATTCCTAAGATTTTGTTTGGTTCCAAACTGACATTTTTCCTATGTTTCTATTTTCCGGAAGATCGTAAAGGTCTAACTTCGGTTCTAAATATAAAATTCGTAACAGCTTATAATAATTCCGAATTAAATCTCTAGATCATCTATGAGGTCCTATCTAACCTTAGGAGGAAGAATTCCTCCAAACTGTTCAACCATTAACGTTATAAAAATCACCAAGTTGACTACTACACTTATTATTCCTATACTTAACCAAAAATTTAGGTTTACCAAAACTGCTCAACTACCTAACTTCGGGAGCTTATAACTTCTAATCCGACCGTTCATTTCTTCCCAAATTTTTATATGTTAAACTACATATATTCATCTACAACATATCCAAAATTCAACGGTGGATCTTCATCCAAACGCTCAAACATTGGTCGACAAGATAGGCAGTTTAAAACCTAAAAGCTGAAGGAATAACATTGGATTTTACAGCAGCCCTTTATTTCCAAAATTTTAATTATAAAACTCAGCAGTTACCTATTATTCTCTTAACTACGATCAAGGCCGAATTACAGCAACTCATTAATCTAGTATTACGGAATCGGTATTCATTCGTAAGATTATACAATAACCTCTAGAGGCAAGAATTGGACTGCAGAAGCGATGGCTCACCTCTTCAACCTCTACTGGGCTGAGGCGTCTTCAAAACGGTTCCGGAGGACCTTCTGGCTCCCTTGGCGTGACAGTTCAGGAGGAGGAGAGTGAGGGTTCGGCTGGTCTGTTGCTGCAGTGATTGGAGAGATCTTCCTAGCCTCGCTATTGTCACGGAATAATCGATACGAAGATTTTCATCACAGGTACGAGGATGTGAGTACTCATGATCGATCAATTAAAGAGATGAAGCTGAATGGCACATAGATCTTTACCTAAATAGACAGAGGGAGACTGAGTTCAGTCCGATCTAGAGGAGCAGCGCCAGACGCTGATGGTTTGCAAGGGTGCAGCAGGCGGTCTTGTGGAGGGCTGGAAGTGTGCAGAAGGTTGTGTGAATCCGTTGCTGCCTTCGTCGGATGATGGAGCGTTGGGAGAGGAGAGACGCTCGACTGCTGTTAGCGAAGGAGGAAGGCAACGTTTACTTTGAATCTGGACAGATTCCACAGCTGTAAATGGAATGAGATCACGTAACTTCCGGCTGTTCCATTTCTTTGTAACGTTCAGCCATTAAACGTGTGTATTTACTGGGTTGGCGTGCTCCTGACTGGACGCTGGGCTGTTGGGCTGAAGCTGATGTTGCGGCCAAGGCAAGCAGTGGACTGGAGTTGTGCTGCTGCTGGGCTGGAGCTGAAGAAGGCGGAACAGCAGCTCTTCTGGGCTGGACGGACGCTGGACTGGAAGAAGCAGCAGGCGGCTGCTGGGCTGAGAAGCTGGGCTCCCTGGCAAGCTGTTGGGTAAGTTTCTGAGTTGCTGGGCTAGCTGTACTGGGCTGGGAAAATAAGGTGAGAGTTGGGCTGCAAAAACTGGATCCGTTGGAGCTGAAATATCGGTCAACATATGGGCTAAACTGGGGTGCAACTGGCTCCTTAACTTAGCGAGTTTCTGGCCGGACAAGATCCCGACACATAAATATACAGGCTAGGCGGATATGGAGTTTATTATGGATTAAGATCGGTTAAGGATTCTATCATTTTATGCGGAAGTAAGCTACATAAAATGATAGACTATTTAAAAGATTCTATCATTTTATGTGAATGAATCTACATAAAATGATAACTCCTATAATAATATGTCTAACTAGGTAGACGGATATGGGTCAACTGATCGAGATCTATTTTATAACGGAGTTAGACGGAATAAAAATTCCGGATTTTACATCAGGCTAAGGGTCATGACCCATTGTGAGGTCCCAACCCGTAGCATCCCGAGTCCCGTGGATTTAGGGTGTTACAGGGATGGACATAAATCCCGGTTAATCCCGTCTCATCCCGGTTCCGTCCCAATCCCGGCGGAATTTGAAAAAAAAAATGTGTATCCCGTCCCGTGAAAAATTTGCGGGACAGGACCCGGGGCGGAGACTTCCCATCCCGGTTAATCACGTCCCGTCCCGCATATATATAAATTATATTTTTATAAATATGATATAGATAAATAATATACATAAAGTCTAATTTTTAAAAATATTATTTTTTAAAATATTGTTAAATTTTCAAAATTATTAGTTCGATAAATTTTCACCAGTTATTCGCTCATTCTTTACGACTCATTTGGTTGGATCTAAAATACTAGAGTTTCTACTCTCCCTTGATTTAGTCCGTTCGCCGCCTTGCTCTGGTCCATTCCATCCCCGCCCTTGCTCGAGTCCATACCATCGCCCTTGTATTTGTGGATTCCCACAATTGTAATCGATAGTTAAATAAATGTAATTTTTTGTAAATTATTTGTTGTTGTTTTTTGAATATGAATCGGTAAGACACTTTGATGTAACTTGAATTTGTTTTCAATGGATTAACTACTAATGTAGGCGTCATGAATCGATAATTAGGTATCGAGTTTTTTTCCCGATCATTTGTGTCAAAAAACATGAGAGAAGACAGATATACATATTTAATATAATCGGTGAATAATTCTTGTGGGATTCGTCTCGTTCCGTCCCGTCCTACATGGGACAAGGCCCGCGGGACGAAGAAAAAAAGTCATAAATCTTGTCCCGTCCCGCAAATAACTTGCAGGACGAGACGCAAGACAACCCCTATCCCGTCCCGTCCCGTCCCATGTCCACGCCTACAATTAGGACATATTTGTTAAGGCATGTGTCATTTATGGGATGGATCTCGCTTACGTGGTCATCACCGAGTTAGGGTCGATATGGACTCACATTTGGCCTAGGAGCTTATTGATAAGGGTCTTACCCCAAGTCATCCCTTATTTAGCCCGGTACTTCGTTGTCAAGGCTTCATCTCTAGAGACTGGATTATCAGTTTTAATCATGTCTTGCCGTGAAGGTAACCGTGTGACGGACGTACTAGCTAACTATGCTTACTCTCTCGTGTTAGGGTTCATCGTCTTGATACTCCGCTCTTTGTTCTATTTTACTTATTGTTGATGATCTTCGGGGAGTTTGTTTTCCACATATGACTAGACTGTCATGTTTGGTCATTTTCTTAATAATAAACACTCCTAGCACATAGAGCTCCCTACTCTCTTTTCTACCAAAAAAAATAAAAATCATTAGAACAAACATTTTGAATTAATGGTTAAAAGCATATTCTCATTACATCTTCTAAATGTTATAAAAATGTCACCGCGTCTAAACCTTTTAAAATAGATTAAAAGGACAAATTGTCGTCTTAACTTCATATAATTACAAAAATATCACCGCGGCCGAACCTTTAAAACATATTTTTAAAAGGACAATTTTTTTTTCTTAACTTCATATAATTACAAAAATATCACCCCTATCTAAAATATTTTAAAAAATTAATAAAAGCATATTCTCATTACACCTTCTAAAAATTATAAAAATGTCACCGCGTCCGAACCTTTTAAAATAGATTTTTAAAAGGACAAATTATCGTCTTAACTTCATATAATTACAAAAATATCGCCGCGGTTGAACCTTTAAAACATATTTTGAAAAGAACAAAATTGTCATAACTTCATTAATTACAAAAATATCACCCCTATCTAAAATATTAAAAATTTATTAAATAATTGAATTAATCTTGAATGTTGGATCAACTCAATCAATAGCTAAAAATTGTTCTATTATATGGTACTTGATACCTTAAATGTTACTTCATAATTGAACCGGAACCTATAATCTATGTAAAACAAGTAGCTATGTACAATATGTATATGAGTACGGCTTTGGGGTATACAAGACTTGAGGTATAATAAAGGTCAAATTCACTAACTAGGCCTTTTTTGTATTTACTCTATTAAGAGTACCCATAACACAAATACATTTAGTAATTATACCCCTAAATATTTTACTATTCAAAGCTCTCCTCTCTCACTTTCCATGGCACCCACTAAAACCTCCATACAGTCTATAGACCAGATAAAACAAAATCAATCTCTTTCCTCCTCTTTTGTTATATATCCCCTCTCTTTTCCTCTTGCACATATCCACCGATGCCTGAAAATCTTTCACCTGCTTTCTCCTCTTTCGTTCTATCTCCCCTCTCGTTTCCTCCTGCACAGATCCATCGACACCTGAAAATGGAAAAGATCCAGATCCTAATCCTCACCGTCTTCCTTTTTATAGCATCCTATATGGCTTTTCAAGAGGCTCCTGATCACCTCCGACTCCCGCTCCATGATCTTTTTCGAGAAGTTCGGATTCATCCGCACCGGCCATGTCGCCATTAACGTCTCCGGCGTCGGCGTCACCTCCAAACTTGGTACCCAAATTCATACCAGAAACTCATTCCAAAAACCATACCACACTTATACTAGAAACTCATACCAAAAACTCATACAAGAAACTCATACCAGAAATTCATACAAGAAACCATGCTAGAAAACATACCGGACTCATATTATAAACTCATACCAGAAAAGCCAAAAATGATTACGAAATAAGATTTTCTTTGTGTGCGACTCAACCAGAAACCATAACAAAAACTCAACCAGAAACTCATACTAGAAACACATCAACAAATCATACCAGAAACCTATAGCAAACTCATACCAGAAACACACTAGACTCATATCAGAAACTCATACTAGAAACTCGTACAAAAAACATACCAAAAACTCAACCAAAAACCATACCAAAAACTCAATAAAAAACAATGCCAGAAATCAGTTACGATAAAAATGATAAAAAAAAAAAACTTGAAAACACCAATTTGTACTCTACTCCATATTCTATCCATATTTATCCATTTCATTTTTTAATAAAGGGGTTAAAAACGGATCAAATTACTTTTACCTAACATTAATAAAAGTGGTAAAAAAATAGAGAGGTATACAAAACAAAAGGTTATAAAAACGAGTTTATTCACCCAATTATTTCTATTATGAATGTATAAATTGTTGTCCCACGATACATGTTTCTAATCCAATTACATTTGTAATTATTTATTAATATTAAAAATTTCTCTGTATATATATTCTAGTGTTTCCTTGCATCAATATAAGAGATACATTTTCAGTTCATTATTCTCTCTTAACATGGTATCAGAGCCAATGGCTTCTGATCCTTGATTTTCAAAATCACATTCTCTTCTGCATAAACTTTTATCTCTCTCGCTATCCTTTTTGTTTAATTCCATGGCTACTGGTAAAGAGCTTGGATCGGATTCCTCTTCTTCTAACCTAATTCAGGAACGAAATCTACCTGTTGATGTTAACGATCCACTTTTCTTATCCAATTCGGATAATCCTGGTATGCAACTGGTATCGATTCTTTTTCAGTGGATCGAATTCTATCTCCTGGCGACGAAGCATACGTATGGCGCTTGGAGCCAAGCAGAAGCTTGGATTCATTGAAGGAACTTGTAAGAAACCTGAGGTTGGAGAAGCAGACAAGCTCACGCGTTGGATCCGTGCGGATTACATGATCAGGTGCTGGATCTTGCATTCCATGAAGTCTGACATAACAAAAATGTTTACATATGCTGAGTTTGCCCTTGAGCTGTGGAACGACATTGTTGAGAGGTTTGAGGTTTCTAACGCCCCTCTTGTTTATCAGATTCATAAGGATTTAGCCTCTTTAAAACAAGAGAATGCATCTGTTGCAATATATTATGGCAAAATGAAGAAATTGTGGGATGAATTAGCTTCAGTTGATGTATCTCCTACATGCCTTTGCCGAGGTATTGTTCATTGTACGTGTGAAATATTAAAGAAGTTATCAAGCAGGGAGGGAAAGCTGCGAGTTATGCAGTTCCTTATGGGTCTCAATGATCAATATGAGAATATACGCAGTCATATTCTTTCACTTGAGACTTTACCTACTGAAAATCGAGTGTTTCATATGATTCTTCAAGTTGAAAAACAAAAGGAGATTACCTGTCACATGCCCCCTGCACATGATATTCTTGCTGTTTCTAGCTCTATACCTTCCAGACAGGCTGGTGGAAGCAGAAAAGATTTTCGCAAAGAAAAAATTGACAGAATGTGCTCTTATTGCAAGGAAAGAGGACATCTACGTGAGGCTTGCTTTAAACTTACAAGAGTACCTGACTGGTATAAGGACTTCAAGGCCAGGGATGATCGTCCTATTTCTACTCCTGCTGGCAATACTAATGTTTCTAGATCTGTTAACAATCTTGAGATTGCAGCTGGCAATACTCCACTGGATATTTCTGAATCTTCATCATCTACTTCTCTTGATCCTTCAGTCGTCAATGTTGTGTATCAAGAGGTCCTCAAATTGATGATGGAAAAGCAAGTTTCCCCATCTATCAATTTTGCAGGTATTGTCACCACTTCTGAGACTAATGCAGTTTTTAATTACACATGGATTGTGGATTCTGGTGCCACATATCACATTTCTTTTTGCAAGACTCATTTCTCTGAACTGCATAAACTGGACACACCAATTATGATTGGACTACCTGATGGATCAGTCAAGGAGGTCCATTACAGGGGCACTGTTAACCTCTCTCCGGTTATTACCCTCTAGAATGTGTTTTACCTTCCATATTTCAAACACAATCTCCTATCTATTTCTCGTCTCATCCTTGACATGCCTTTACAAATTACCTTTACTCATACTTCCTGTTTGTCTCAGGACCTTATTAATGGCTCTATTTTGACCACTGGTTACAAGGATGGTCATCTCTACAGGATTGGATTTTCTCCATCACAGCATGCCTCTTGTGTTGCACCTGCTTCTATTAATAATGTTTGTGACATGACTTTATTTCATGCACGATTAGGCCATCTGTCATTATCCAAACTTCATCATGTTGATGCTGGTTTTCATTCCACACTAAACACAAAGGATTGTCATACATGTATCTTGGCCAAACAACACCGTTTGCCTTTTTTCCTTAGTACATCACATGCTAAAACTGCTTTTAGTTTAATTCATGTTGACTTATGGGGCCCTTATCACACAATTTCTTTATGTGGTGCTAAGTATTTCTTAACGATTGTTGATGATTGCACTCATTGTACATGGACTTTTCTTATGTCCAACAAGCATCAGGTACACAAGGTTCTTATGAATTTCTTTGCTTATGTGAAGACACAATTTCAAGCTCAAATTCAGATTTTTCGTTCTGACAATGGGGCTAAGTTTATGCAGCAACAGCTCCAGGATTTCTTTCTCACTCATGGCATTATTCATCAACGTTCTACTCCCTACGTTCCTCAGCAAAATGCACGTGTTGAACGTAAGCATTGTCACCTACTTGAAACAGCTCGTGCTCTTCGTATCCATGCTCATTTGCCTCTCGGCTTCTGGGGTGAATGTGTGTTGGCTGCCACATACTTGATTAATATGATGCCCACTTCTGTTCTTGCTTGGAAGTCGCCATTTGAATTGTTGCATAATACTAAACCCACATATGACCATCTTCGGGTCATAGGTTGCCTTTGTTTTAGTCTTCTTCCTCGACGAGACAAACTTGAGCCGGTTTCTACCCCTTGTGTACTTCTTGGTTATCCACCAGGCCAGAAATCATATAAACTATTCAACCTTGAAACTCACAAGATTATCATCAGCCGTCATGTCACTTTTCAAGAATCCATTTTTCCATTCCAATTACCTACCACTTCTAATTTATCCTCAGATTCCTCTACCCATTTTCCTTTGGTTTCTCCAGCTCCAGACATTGACCATTTCTTTGTTCCTCCAGTACCAGCTCCCTCCACACCTGCTCCATCTTCTCCAGTACCCACCAATTCTACTACTTCCGCTGTTGATATCTCTTCTACTACTCCCATACCTACTCCACTTTCATACATATCTTCTTCCCCTCTCCCAGTACCTCCTTCTCGTCCATCTCGCACCACTAAACGCCCAGCTTATCTCAGTGATTATAATTGCAACAATATTTCATCTCTTTACCAATTCAATCTTTCCTCCCACTCTAGTGAATACAAGCATGCTCTTTGCAATGTTATTCACTCCTTTGAACCCTCTAGTTACAATCTTGCTAAGGATTCCCCTCCATGGGTTGATGCTATGGCTACAGAACTTCAAGCTCTTGAACTTAATGACACATGGGAGGTTGTTCCTCTTCCTCCTGGCAAGACTGCCATTGGTTCAAAGTGGGTTTTTAAATTGAAATATCGTCCAGATGGTACAATTGAGAGACATAAAGCTCGTCTCGTGGCAAAAGGTTACAATCAAGTGAAAAATAAAGACTATAAACACACATTTTCTCCAGTTGCAAAGTTTGCAACCATGCGTGTTATTTTAGCAATTGCAGCTGCTCGTACATGGCCTCTTCATCAGCTTGACATCAACAATGCATTTCTTCATGGTTTTTTGGATGAAGAGGTGTGCATGCTTCCTCCTCCAGGATATGATAAAGTTCCTTCTGGTCATGTTTGTCGTCTCAAGAGATCACTCTATGGTCTTAAGCAAGCCAGACGTCAATGGAACATAGAGCTCACTAAACTTCTCATTTCTCATCAATTTGTCCAATCTCATCAGGATTACTCTCTCTTTGTCAAGCACTCTTCATCAGGCATTACTATTGTTTTGGTATACGTTGATGATGTCCTTATTACAGGAGATGTTCCAGCTGATATTATCTTGTTAAAAACTGCTCTTCATCGTGCTTTCACCATTAAGGACCTTGGTTTTGCTCGTTTCTTCTTAGGAATGGAGATTACTCACACAGATTCTGGTGTTCTTATCAACCAAAGGAAGTACATTTATGACATACTTCTTGATTCTAAGATGCTGGATTGTAAAGCTGCTACTTTCACCATGCAGAAGAATACGCATCTTTCTCTGGATTCTGGTGACCTTCTTCCTCAGCCAGATGCTTATCGACGTCTTATTGGTCGGTTGTTATACCTTTCTCTCACGCGTCTAGACATAGCTTACACTGTGCAACAACTTAGTCAATTCATGGCTACACCTCGTCTTCCTCATTGGCAAGCTGTTGTATATCTTTTGAGGTATCTTAAAGGCACTATGGACTATGCTTTGTCATATTTAGAGCAATCCAATATGTCTCTCACTGCTTATAGTGATGCAGACTGGGGTTCTTGTCCTTTCTCCTGTCGTTCAGTCACTGGATATTGTCTTTTGCTTGGTACTTCTCTTGTTTCATGGAAAACAAAGAAACAGCAAACGGTCAGTAAATCTTCTGCAGAAAGTGAATATCGCGCTATGTCTATGACTACTAGTGAAGTTATATGGATGGATGGTTTATTGAATGAGCTCCATATTTCTCTTCCTCAACCTTTTGTCCTATACTGTGACAACAAGGCTGCTCAACACTTGGCTGCTAATCCTGTATTTCATGAGCGCACCAAGCACCTTCGTATTGACTGTCATTTTGTGCGAGATGAGGTTCAAAGAGGCTTCATATCTACAACTCATGTCCTTTCTCACCTGCAGCTAGCTGGCATTTTCACCAAGCCACTTGGTGCCCAGCAACATCTATTTCTCACTCGCAAGCTTGGACTTGTTACTCATGTCCAGCTTGAAGGGGGGTATAGAGATATATAGTACGAATATAGAATAAGAGGGTAGCTTTGTAATAAAAGGGAAAGTTGTAACTGACCCTAACAAACTATCTGAATCTCTATATATATATTCTAGTGTTTCCTTGCATCAATATAAGAGATACATTTTCAGTTCATTATTCTCTCTTAACAAATACTTAAAAGTATTATATAAGAAAAAATAGTTTAATTGCAGTGTTTGCATTATTTAAATAAGAAGAAAACTGGCTAAATATACTCTTTTTGTTTTACTAAAATATAGTGGTCCCTTCAGATAATTTAACCATCAAATTTAAAATATATGAAAATAAACGGTTTATTTATTCTACCGTGATTAGTAAAAGGCCACCTACCCCATTATTTTTTTAAATAAAAACTGAGGGTAGTTCTATATATTATAATGTAAAGTGATTTTTATATAATTTACCCAAATTCACTACCGGTCCTAAAAAGATACTTGGTTAATATTTATTTGAAAAGCTTATCTGTACGTGCATTTATAAACTTTTTTTTTAATTAAAATCGTATACTTAGTATAATGTCTATACAGAAAAAACAAACTATATTTTTGTTCAAAATAACTTAAACTTTTTTTTATCTATTTACTTTAATACAGATTAATCAGATTTTTTTTAACATGAATACTTTAATTATTATTTTTTCTCTTCATCAAAACTAATTATATTTTATTTCAAAAATATAAATCCCATATCTTATTTGTTGATAAAAAAATCACATATAAATAAAACAATTTGGCCAAAACTTCTACTTAAAATAATTTTACTTTAAACCCTAAGTTAATAATGCATATGATTTCTTAATTATAACTAATATTTTTGTAACGAATACAATTCCAAAAAATATATTTAAAAAAATTTATCTCCATTTTTTATACATTGTTTACCGAGTTTTCCACGGAGTGCAATAAAATATTACATTTTTATTGATGAAAACATTTTCACGTAAATTTAAAAAGAATAAAAAATCCGTAGGTGGTATGCTCACTCTTTGGAAGCAGGGCAGTGTCCGTTCCCCCGTGACAAGGAAGCTAAAATAGGGTATATATTAATGCAATTATTGGATGTCTCTTTTCCTCCTTTGCTGTCTTGTAAAACGAAATGTGAGAGGAATCAAAGGGCCAGGCTTTCATTCTTTACCCAAACAGGAGGGGAGAAGGAAGCTCAACTTGGTAACTTCTCTCGTCTTACGTTTTCTAAATTTGGGTCTCTCTAAAAATGCTTCCTTTTTACACTCTGCATCTCAATCTCAATCTCAATCTCAATATTATATGCTGCTGCTGCACTTGATTAACTATCTCATCTCCCATTTAATTTACTGATGGATGGATACATGTTGCTTTGGCTTTAAACCCTAGAAAGGAAGCCTTCCCTGATTCTCTCTCTTTCTGGTGTTGCCGACGACCGGATAAATGTTGGATTACTGGGTCATCTTCTGTATCTCATTAAAAAAATCAACTTCATTATTTTATATTAGTTTATTCCCTGTCTGTAAGATTGGGTTTGGGATATTGGATGTAGTTAAATAGATTGCTTTTGCTTTCTTGTTTCTTGTTTCTTGTTTCTCTCTTCCTCTGCAAGTAAAGTTTATAACAAGGGTGTTTGAGCTGATTTAGGACCGTGAAACCTATGTCATTTCCCATTTCATATTAAGTGCCAGCCAAGTATCCAGATTATTTGCAATTGGATGTCTAGACAGGAAGGAGAGTGATTGTGATCGTTCTGAATGTATGAAAGCAACATTTGTGCAGTTTTCCTACCTCCAATGATATGGGCACAAACGGGGGTGTATCTTGCTGAGATGAACTCAAACTCTTGAAAAAAGCTTAGAATGAATGGTCTGTTGACCTGTACTTATCTTCCATCAACAAGGGCAAGTGATTTTTGTAGATGATAAGTTTCATTTTTGGTCTGTTGATTTTTGGTACCAATCTTGATTCCTTGTTTATACATGGATTACAGCTACTGGGCTGCAAACTCTAATCTCACTTTCTGTTTCCACAGGCTGCACTTTGGTTTCATGCTTCTGTTTACCCCCAAACTCAATTTATTTCAGTTCCGGATACTTTCTTATTTGCTTGAAGATTCATCTAATTGAAAGCCGCTTTTTGGAGAATTGTTTTCACTCTTTGCTTCTCGTATGGATTCTTAGTTATTATTTTCAGAATTTGTTAGCAGGTTTTATAGTTTTAGCCAATGTATTCAACATGTGTGAGCTAATAATATGTTTTCATTGTCTTTTCAGAAGGAAGCAGGGACTATTTGTTCTTTTGATGAGTGTAATCTAGGTGATGGAATTGAATAAAAGTCCCCCTCTCTGGGACTGGGAGGATCTCTTATTTTCCCCCTCAAGAGCGGCACCGAAAAAGATGTCTCTTCTTGACTTCGAGGTGGAGGCAATCAATGGCTTTGAAGCTGGAAGTGGCAGTGGTGGTTCTGGTATATTGGAGACTAGTCATAGCTTCTCTCAGGATCTCAGTTGTAGAAAGGAATTAGAGAGTGCTTGCCCTACTAGAACGCCTTCAATGACAGATATTTCGATTGGTTCTGGTGAATCATTGATGGGTCTAAACCTTGGTAAGAGAACCTACTTTGAAGATATGCTTGGTGGTAACAACAGCAGTAAAATGGCTAAAGTGAAGAGATCAAAGCCATCTTCTCAGAGTACAGAAGTTCCACGTTGCCAAGTTGAAGGGTGCAATCTTGACCTCTCATCCGACAAGGTTTACCATCGTAAGCACCGGGTTTGTGTAACCCACTCTAAGAGCTCAAAGGTCATCATCCGTGGTCTGGAACGCAGGTTTTGTCAACAGTGCAGCAGGTAAGACAGCGTAAATATACTCAATTGTCAGAATTTGATTGGGTCCTTGATTCACATTTTTCCTCCTTATTGTAGGTTCCACAATTTGTCAGAATTTGATCAAAAGAAGAGGAGCTGTCGCAGGCGTCTCTTGGATCACAATGCACGACGTCGAAAGCCAAAGCCAGAGATCATCCAGTTCAATACAATGCCACTGCATTCATCTTTACATGGTATGTTCTATTAATTATAGATCACCTGCCAATTTGCATATTTTCATAGCCTAGGAAGTGAATATGTGATTAATATTCGCAACCATATCGTTGAACTGAACTCATGTTCGATTGATCACTAAATGAACTAGGTCATTGACCTGTTACAATTTAAGCAGCATAGCAACTTTCCAATTGAAGCATGTTGTTCATGAAGTAGCATTTAACTGTGTTGCATGAGTTCGAAAAAGTACCTTAAGTCACCTTTGACACTATATAGTCTATGCTTTTGGGTATGTACAAATGTAACAAAATGAGGAGCAAATTGTACAAGAACTGTGTGTTCGTTAATGCAGAGGGGAGGAATCAGATAAGCTTTGGATTCAACCAAGTACCAATGGTCCAAACACGACCTGACATAAACTCCAAGCTTATAAAAGGAAGAGTCGGCCTATCCTCACCTACGAAGATTGGATGTAGTGATGAGCTGCAAGGAACTTGGTATAAGCCGCAAGAAAGTGATTTTAAGTTTGCCTATGGTTGTACTCAACCCTGGCGTATGCGGGAAGTGCCTGTACAAGGCTTCCACCAAGGTTAGCTTCTCTTTGCTAAGGAAGTTGTACTAAAAGCTGCAGTCTTAAGAAAATGAATAACGAACATTGCAGGCGTTCAAGTGCCGATGACTATGAGTGACATAGATGCAACTCAGGATCTACGTGCTCTCTCTCTTCTGTCAAGTTATTCTTCGGGTTCATGTGTGCCGGAGCGCACTCCACAACAGCTGGGGCTCCACTATAGCAACCATGATCTCTCTCTTCTGTCAACTAAATCATGGGGTTCATTCGAGTTAGACCCAATTCCACCAACTGCACAACAGTCTAGCATGTTACAGTACCACCATGACCGCCGTCTTGGACTGCCCGAGTATGGTCAGCAATCTATCTCTTCTGGATCTGGGGTGGAAGTGCCGACTATCCAAAGCAGCACCCAAAGTCAGCAGTTCCAGTTGAAGGAACTGAATGAACCCAGCTTTTACATGTACTGAAGATCTCTGCCAATGTTGGAAGCTTTGTGAGTTTGCAGGTTGTTGTGTTTGAGACACGTTTGGTTTTTTGTTTTAGTAATAATTCCTATGCAAGTAACCGTATGAACCAGCACTTCTTATGTTGTACTTCAGATAGGTTTTTATGCAAACTAATTCTTGCTTATGTTGGCAATAAGGTTTTTCATGAAGTGTTCATTAGGGTGAGCTTGAAGTTGAAAGTTTCTGCTTGGAAGTGAAACTCGGGATTGTACAAATTCCTAAGATTCAAGCATTTGGGTACAATTTGTTTACACGAGAGTCTTGGAGCTTCCAAGCTCGCCCTAGTGCTACTCACTCGAACCTGTCTTGTGACATCCCAAGTTTTGGCTTGTTGGTCAAATTGTTCAGTTAGTAACCCCAATGAATGGTACCAGAGAGACGATGTATGGATGGAGGGTAAGTTCGTCATGCCCGTGAAACTTGAGATTAAAGCCCGCAATCAGTTCATTGCAGTTTAATGAGCAAAACATAGTTGAAGTATTGGCATTGCACAAAGATCCTTGTAGAGCAAGATAAACGTGACAACTAAATCTAAATAAACTCGTGATTTCAGAAAGACCAAAATCAAAAAGCTCGGGCTTCCGCTACAAGGTGGCAATGCTTTACATGCGAATGAGGAATAGCTAAACAAGGGTCCAGCCAGTGACTTAAGATCTGACATATTGGTTACAAACATGAAAATCTGACATCTTTAATCATTGAACTTTTAAGGGTAGTAGCAGCGCACTACCTTTCACAATTGCAAAACAAAAAATAGTCTTGGTTACAAATAATAGCATACAAGTCATCACTGAAGCGTAGTTGGTCTTTACCCCGCTCGGTGACGCTTGACCTATTATTTGTAACACAATAGCCAAGTTTGTTTGTATGTGGGACCTAACAATCTCCTCATTCATCATTTCTTATCTCTTTTCTACTCTAGGAGCAAAAAGCCTAGGGTTCCGGTATTCTGTAGCGTTTCTCTGTCTCCGGCTGTTCATGGAGGAGGAAAGTCCTCCGGCAACCGGAGTGGCTATAGATGTCGCAGCAACAGGTACAGACCATTGTGATGTGGTGATGGCCGATCAAGGTTCAGCACCGGAAATCGTTCAGAATAATCCTACTGTAGAAGTTTGCCAAAAAGAGGGAGAGGAAAATAACCCTAAGATTCCCAACGCCTCACCCGCTGGAAATGTGACCAAAGCAACGACAGATGAAACGTCTATCCCCGCAAGCCAGCCAATAAGAACCTGGAGTGAAATCACTGGAGGAGTTGAGTTAAATATAATGCTGTTGCCGGAGATAAGATTAACAAAGAGACACTCCATGAAAAAGTTTCTGTTACTTATCCTTTTGGAGTAGAAGGGGATCCAGTAATTGAGATTGATAATGAGGTATCCAAAGACCTCAAAGCTCGATGGATGAACTCGATCGTCTTCAAAGTTCTGGGATTCCCGGTTGCATTTCCGGTGATGGAAAGAAAGATTCGTGAATTGTGGAAATACGGTGGAAACATCCAACTTATTGACTTAGACAACAATTACTTTCTTGCGAGATTTACAAATGAGAACGAACTACTTATGATCTTAACAGGAGGCCCTTGGGTGGTTTTCGGTAGATGCCTCATTATGAAGAAATGGTCCCCGGAATTCATAACTTCAAGTCCAATCACCTCTGCTCCAACTTGGGTGAGGATCATGGGAGTACCGGTACAATGGTATCATGAAGCGGTTATCTGGAGTATGGCCGAAGGAGTTGGAATGCCCATAACCATTGATCCGAAAACTCTCAACTTCAACAGAGGGAGATTTATCCGGGTTTGCGTGGAGATAGATTTAAACAGACCTTTGAAGAAGTCCATCACTATCAATGGAACAAGGTGTCCAATCGAATACGAAGGTCTAGATATAATCTGCTTCAAATGTGGCCGTTACGGACATTATGTGTCTAATTGTGAATTTGAAGAGGCTGTCAAACAAGCTCCCATCGAACAACAAACATCTACAGAATCCATTAGTGAGACAACTGCTGCTTCTAAAGCAAATCAAAATAGTGAAAAACCAGTCCAAACTCCGGTCATTCCGGTGAATGATGCCGGTTACGGGCCATGGATGCTGGTGGCGAGAAAGGGAAAGTTTGATAAAGGAAAGAAGATCGTGGAGAAGATGACGGGACACATCACTTCCGTAAATAAAAATCCACAATTTGCTGGTAGAGGAAAGAATGTTGCTGTTAAGGGGAAGAATCTTGAATCCAACTTTCAAGGAAAAACCGTTACCATGGGACCCAGCAAATTAGGGCAACCCACCTTGGGCCAACGTCCGCTTAGTACGGGAGCTTCGACAAGTAAACAAGCAGAAAAAGCCAGCCCAGTGAAGCCCAATAGTCAGCAAACCACAGAGAAACATGATACCCCAGCTAGCCCACAGGTAGGCGCGATTGAAGGAAGCAACACGAACACAGGAACAGGTACGCAAATATTTACAGCGGTTGCAGAGAGTAAGACAGGAAAGAAGGGGGACGAGGTAAAGAAGAAAGCGAATAGCAGATTGAAAAACGAAGCTAGAAGAGCAGCGTGGAGAGCCAAGAAGGCGGAAGAACACCTCCCAACAACAGGTTCTCTAAAACGCCAACGACAAGAAGGAAATACCCCTAGTCATCACACAGGTTGTGAGCAACAGTTGATCCTTGATGCGAGTGTAGACTCTGGAAGTTTGCATCAGACTAAACCTGCTATACATGCTGAGTGTATATTCAACAAACAGGAGCCTAATATCCAGCAGCCTAACTCACCATTAAGTACCACTGAAGACTTTATCGTTGAGGATAATCAGGCGAATATGGTGGAAAAAGAGACTACTAGACAAAAACAGTCCGAAATAGTTACGAGGACAAGTGATGAAGAGATGAGGGAGAGCCCGGAAAGCACACATGGACCCATTACTGATCCGCACAGTTTGTAAGTAGGTGCCCTCTCTCTTGGTTTGTGTTTCATTATTATGTTATGATGAATTGCCTAATGTGGAACGTTTTCGGAGGCCTGCAAGAGTGGATTCCGACGTGCTATTAAATACCTGTGCAAAATACATAAAGTGGATGTGCTTGCTATCTTTGAACCAAGAGTGTCTGGTGATAGAGCTCAGAACATTTGTGACCGGCTAAACTTTTCGGGATGCTTCCGAGTGGAAGCTGAAGGGTTCAAAGGAGGCGTTTGGCTGTTGTGGAACAAAGATAGATTCAAGATGGATATTGTCAATAGCAATAAGTGTTTCATCCATGCTAGGATCACTGAAGGAGACAAGGCGTATAGGCTGATTGTTGTCTACGCCTTCCCTGATTACATAAGACGTAAAGTCTTCTGGAGAGACATGGATATTGAGCTTTCGGGTATTAATGATCCGATGATTATAGGTGGTGATTTCAATTGTATCCGGTTCCGCCACGAGAGACAAGGGGGGTCTGGTAAATTGCATATGGACTCGGATACCTTCAACGATCAAGTTATGAAGCACGGCCTTATCGATCTGGGTTATACGGGGGCTGATTTTACCTGGGACGACGGCAAAACTACGAAAAGAAACATCCTCAAAAGACTAGACAGAATCTTCATGAACCAGGAAGGCCAGTTAAAATGGCCCAATGCGCATGTTAGACATCTTGCGAGGTTCTCTTCTGATCATTCCCCTTTACTTCTCTCTTTAGATCATAATATGTCTTGCAGGAAAAAGAGACGACCTTTCAGATTTGAAGCAGCTTGGATGACTCACCAAGATTTTCAACCTTTGGTAGAGACGTGTTGGGCAAACAACCCGGATGTAAGTTTGGCACTCCCCACCCTTAAGAATTCACTTATGGTTTGGAACAGGTTTGTTTTTGGTAACTTGTTTCGCAGGAAACAAGAGACCATGGATGAACTCATTAAGATTCAAACAAGACTCTCGAATGGGCCCTCAGATTGGCTCCTAGAAGAAGAGAAAAGACTGAAGTCGGAGATCGAACTTGCCCTTGAACAAGAAGAAATGATTTGGCTCCAAAAGTCTAGGGAGCAATGGCTTGAACTGGGGGATCGCAATACCAAGTTCTTCCACACTTCTACCATTATTAAAAGAAGTCGAAACAGAGTCACGGGACTTCAACTTGAGGATGGATCATGGGTAGAAGATCAAACTATACTGGAGAAACATGCAGTGGATTACTTTCGCAAACTGTATAGCCCAGATGATAGCTCTCTCTCCCACCACTGCCATCTAGATACCCTCGACTTCCCTACCATTGATCCCGAGGACTGGATTTATATTCAGAGACCGGTAGAAATGACCGAGGTTTGGACAGCTACTAGGAGTATGGGGGCATACAAGGCTCCTGGAATTGATGGGTTTCAACTAGTATTTTATCAGAAGTGTTGGAATATTGTGTGCCAGTCGATGAGCAGAGAGGTCTCTCGGTTCTTTACTACTCAGAGATTATATCCGGGGAGTAATGACACCCTTATTTGCCTTATTGCGAAGGTTGGGAAACCTGATATCATCAGTCAATTCAGACCTATTGCCCTCTGTAACGTTAGCTACAAGATCATCACGAAGGTCTTGGTTCAACGGCTTCAAAGCATCATTGAGAAATTAGTGGGTCCTACCCAAGGCAGTTTCATCCCGGGCCGACTAATCCAAGATAATATAGTGCTCATGGAAGAAGTGGTTCACTCGATGAGAAAAAAGAAGACTGGGAAACAATGGATGCTCTTAAAGCTGGATCTTGAGAAAGCCTATGATAGACTCAGATGGTACTTTATCGAGGATACTATCACAGAAGCCGGTTTCCCTCCTACTTGGGTTAAGATGATTAGGGAGTGTATCAGCACTGCTAGGATGCAAGTGATTTGGAATGGCGAAACTACAGAGCAGTTCTCCCCGGAGAGAGGGATTAGACAAGGAGATCCGATCTCCCCTTACCTGTTTGTCCTATGTATTGAGAGGTTAAGTCACCTCATATTGGGAGCAGTTGAGACTGGAGATTGGAAGCCCATTATCCTATCTCGAGGAGGCCCACCTATTTCGCATGTTTTCTTTGCAGACGATATTACGCTTTTTGCGGAGGCCTCTATTTCGCAAATGAGAGTCATAATGAATTGCATTGACCTTTTTTGCAAAGCATCGGGGCAGAAGGTGAGCATTCAAAAATCAAAAATCTTTGTTTCACCAAATGTCTCTAGAGATCTTTGCACTAGCTTGGAACGTGTGAGTGGGGTGACAGTCACTAGAGACCTCGGCAACTATCTGGGAATACCTATGTTGCAAAGTAGAGTCAACAATGCTACTTTCTTGTCGCTTTTGGACAAGATCAAACATAAGCTAAATGGTTGGAGGAGCAAAACCTTAAGCTTTGTAGGCCGTGTTACATTGACAAAGGCGGTCCTCACCTCTATACCTATTTACTCTATGTCCACTATTAATTTTCCCACTAGCTTGTGTGATCATATAGACAAGCTTTGTCGAAATTTTGTTTGGGGACATTCTGATGGAAATAGAAAGATACACACGGTTAAATGGAGCGAAATCTGTCTTCCAAAGGATAAAGGAGGCTTGGGTATCCGCAACATGCGAGTCACTAACTCAGCTTTACTTGGGAAGTTGGGCTGGAGATATCTTCACAATACTGAGAGTCTATGGGTCCAAGTATTGAAAAGCAAGTATCAGCGCAACGCTTCCTCACCTCAACGGGCTACCTCTCCAGTATGGTCAGGTATTGTTACGGGTCTGCAGCAGGTCATTCCGCTCGGCTCCAGATGGAACCTTGGAAATGGACGGTCCATTAAATTCTGGCATGACCCTTGGGTTGACACCAGTCCTCTCATCTCTCTCGTGCGCAATCCCCTCGAGCCTGTTGAGAGCCAGAAACTAGTTCGTGACTATTGGATTGAGGACACAGGTTGGGACTGGGCTTACTGCCCATGAAGACGATAATGCAGATTGCCTCTATTGTATTAGTGACGGATGATAGTTCTCTTCCTGCATACAACAGTAGCCATGACCGGACCTTTCCAGATGTTCTGAGCTGGAGCCTCACACAAGATGGAAACTTTTCTACCTCATCTGCTTACAAGTTGTTGTCAGGTGCTAATGAGCTACACACGCTGGACGACCCGGTATTTTCTCGTATTTGGAAACTTTGTGTTCCTGAACGAGTTAAGGCTTTCGCTTGGAAACTGATGAAAGGGGGAGTGCTTTGCAATTGGGAGAGAAAGCGTCGCCATATGTGCTCTGATGATGTGTGTGCAGAATGTAAACGTAATCCAGAGACCTTATCCCACCTCTTCCGGGACTGCACAAAAACAATGAAGATTTGGCAAGATATACGTGCTGACAGCTATCACGAGAGCTTTTTCAACTCCAGATTCTCTACTTGGCTGAGAGGTAATTTAAATTCCAGAATTCATTTTAGAAATATTTGTTTGTGGAATGAATACTTTGCAGTTGGATTATGGTGGATCTGGAAGTGGAGAAACGAGTTGATCTTCAACAACGCTACTAATCGAGAAGATAGGAGCAGCTTCATCCAGGACAAAGTTAAGGAGTACATGGATGTTTGGACAAGAAGAGCCATAACGCAAAGCAGCAAGACGAGCAAGGTGGTGCAAGTTGCTTGGGAGCCCCCCCCCCCGAATGGTTTCATCAAAGTCAACACGGACGGCTCAAGAAAAAAGAGTGGGCACGCTTCGGCTGCGGGAGTGGTAAGAAATAGTGCAGGACAGTGGTTGAGCGGGTTTGGTGCTAACCTCGGAATGTGCTCCATACCCATGGCGGAACTATGGGGCATGGTCCATGGTTTTAGGATTGCTTGGGATTTGGGCTATCGCTGTGTTATAATGGAAACTGATTCCCAGTTGTGTGTCCAACTTCTCAAAAGAGACTAATAGAGTCTCAGATTTTATTGCTAATACTGCTTTAAACTTTCCGATTGGACTGAGTGTATTGAGTGACCCGCCTGAGGGTATAGTTGATCTTTTACTTGATGATGTAAGGGGTCGAGCTATCCCCGCGTGATGACTACTTAGCTCTCTTTTCAATTAATAAAAGCGCGTCTAGATGCGCCGGAGACCACTGACTCTCCTTCCCACCAAAAAAAAAAAAAAAATAGCCAAGTTTGTGTTCCGATAATTTTTTAAAAAAATCCACGCAATTTTTTGCAATCGCCGCGAAAGTTGGGATTGTTTCTTGCAATTCACCTTTTTCCAAAAAGGACTATGACAGCAAGTACCCCATAATTTTTGACAAGCTAACTATGGCATAACAAGGAAAATCAAAGCCCAGCAAAGTGTCAAATAATGGTAACCCAAGGAGAAGACGGCCCATTCAATGACATCCCCAATCTAAACTGTTCTAGGACAAGTATGAGTTCCATGAACCCTGCATGTTGCTATAAAGCACTATATCATGGATAACCCAGCCAAGCCACAGACAATCCAGGACAAAAAAAAACAGAACGAGGCGTATAAAAATAGATTTTTAACCTCACTAACTTATGATACTCTTAGAATAGGTGGAACTCATCTGAGAATAGAAACCAAAATATATATGTCCTACGCCCATCCAAATAGGAAGCCAACCTGGGTCCTGTGCTGTGAATTTGTGGGACAATAATCGGAAGACGCATAATGCTGTCAAAGGGATCCACAAAGATGACCATTACCACTTATGAGTATATAACATATATGTAACAAAAAGGCAGAGTGACCGCTGCTAGACGAGAAGACGACATGGACTGACTTTCAAACACCAATACTCAGCATGCTGAACCATAACTCTGGACCTTCCCAACAACCAGATATGTCCTAGTACTCACTGGAACACAAGATAATTGCAAATCAATAAACACACAACATAGCAGAAACTGACAACTTGAGGGAAGGAAGCAAATTAATTTGTTAAAAAAGTGTATACACACAAATAAGCTGTTTTTCGGCAAATACTTGTGTACAATGTCAGAATTTGACCCACCAATATGACACAAAATGCACATCACACCACAGACCTGTTCATTGCCTTCCACTGCAGGTGAAGGCGACCTATTCTGCTCAGATGGTTTGTCAGCACCACAATTCTGCCTATTGCACTTGGTTCTGAATGGATAATTGATGTTTCCACATTTCTCACATTTCCAGCTCCCTTCGGGCATCTTTTGCTCTGGAAAGGAATAAAAAGATTATATTTAAACTTTTCAAAAATACAGAATCTGTAAGAAGAAAAAATTACTAGGCTCTCACTTGAATTCTTGTCAGACTTTACACCCTGAGAAGTCACAAATAAAGAGAAGACAGTAATTAGCAAAACAAGGCATTCAAAAATGATATGATTGAACAGTTAGCACACTAAGGCTCAGCAGATATCGAATGTAACATCAACCAGAGGACTGGAAACTTGAAAAGAAGACAAACGAACCTGGGGTTCAGGCTTGGGCGTATTACATTTCCGCATATTACAAACAGTTCGAAATGAAAAGTTTACATTCCCACACTTGGGGCACGCCCAATCATTATCACGAGCCACATCTAAAGAGATAAAATAAAGTACTTGCATTAAAAAGGAACATTGCACTAATCAAATGGATGAACACAGATGTAATATCTTTAATCTAGGCATGGAAGATAATAATACACCTTTTTTCGGAGATTTGTCCTCCAGGAAAAAAACTGGCCTTGGAGGGCCCTGCACAAACAAAGACCAGAGAAATAAGAACTTCTACAAGGAAAAGCCTGATTTCTGTAGCAGAACAGGTTACTTTTGACACTACAAAACAATGGTTATTTTCATCTTCATCAACGATGGTCAAGAGTTGATCCTTCAAATTTATTTCTGGGGAGGAGAAATTAATCAAAGATAATATTAAACCTTCAAGTATCAAAACCGGTGTTGGTCAAGTATTGAGTGGTTTAGGATTTTAATGAACAACCATTTATACAAATTTCTTAGAAAGTATATAGTCTGTTCAAATCCAAACGGAATATAATCATATACCATGGAAGCAGGACTCATTGGCTGCAAACTTAACCCATAACGCTCCATCATGGGAGGAGGTGGTATGCCATAGATTCCACCTGTTGAAACAAGAAAAGGTGATCATAGATATAGATGAACTTTAACAATATGTTGTTTCAAATGCAAATATGCTCCCTATAAAAAATATCAGGCAACGTTCCCAAGTTACACTAATGGCCTTCATATCTATAGTGTGCAAAAGTATCCTCAGGAGTAATTTAATTTGTTTCTTATCATGTAATAAAGGGTGGCAGCATGAACCTGGTATTCCAAAGACAATATATAGTAATTCTAGATTATCTTATTCCAATAAACATCAGCTTAATTTCCGACAAAAGCTTTGACTTCCCTTAATAATTCAATCATTTTGCCTTCAACGTGATAAAGATGTAAAAGCTTGGAACTAAATGTAAGGCATATCACACAATGCACCTAGTACTATAGTAGAGAAAATGTTATATAGGATAGAAGAGTAAACAGTATAATACTTAATAGTTAAAACTTAGAATAGATGCAAGGAGATAGTAAATTGAAGGATACCATTTCCAATCATGGATCCTGTAGAGTAAGGTGTTGGTGGCCCAGACATAGTAAGTGGTCGATAAGGAATGCCTCCCGAAAGGCGGGTCCCATAGTTGTAGTGATATGTTGCTCCCCCTGGAAAAGGAACATCATATGGGGGAATTGATGCTCCATTGAAGAGAGATGATCCATAAGGTGGAGGCAAACCAACAAAAGGGGCAGAGCCTCCATAAGGAACATGTGAATAGCCTTGTAAGGGTCCCATGGGCTTTGCAGCAGATTTCTGAAAGTGAAAGAATCAATTGATCAAAGAAGATAAAATAGCAATTGTCTATCAATATCCACAAATTTGGAGTTGATAAGAAAAAAAGAAAGAAAAAGGAACCACCAGGTCAAAAATCTGCAGATAAGAAGTTTTGGGGGCAATATGGTAACTGACAATAGGAGTAATTTGAGTGAAGGAAATACTTGCACTTTCAAGATTGTTTCATTATGCTACATTCTAAATCAGTAAATCTCAAGTACTGAACTAGAAGACCTAAATTGTTTAAAAACACTTGATGAACATAAAAAGGAAGCCTCATGACGAGTACTTAATTAATAATGGTCTCTGGAGCAATCATCACCGAAAGGTGAAAGAAAGTCCGAAATTTTCAACTGAAATTTCTGGAAACGGAAATCCAGAAATTTTATAAAATACATTGAGAAAATGGCATAAATTTATTCATATTGTTTTAAAGGTCAAAAAAAGATAACATGACTACATGAAATAAACACTATGAAACAACAAAACATGAAGAAAAATTGTGGTTCTGGTGCCGATGGCCACCGGGTGAGATGAGAGGGGCAAAAGTGAGTTGAGAGTCTTGAGACAAGTGACCGTAACAGAGGGATATTGAATTGAAAATTAGGTTAGATTTCTTCGTTTTTATTTGGTTTTACGTAAAAAAAAATAAATAAAATAATTAGAAACCCAACATGATGTTTCCAAGAATTTCCCAGCACTTCCCCCTTCAAATAAGTGTACCCTCGTTGACCATAGAAATGCATTTTCTGTTTCATGAATGTTTCCGACATGTGGATAGCATTACTATCCGGGTATAGTAGAAGAACATAATAGGCATCATTTCTTTTGCACCATGAACCCAAAAACAGTGCGCACCACTATAAGCTGCAGTGCATTGTTCAGCCTATAAATGCAACTTCAAAAGCAGATTTTGTTTCATTCTGCCGTAAAAACTAAATAAAAGATTAAACAGGAGTTACAGGATAGTATCTTACCACATTGTGGTCAGCAGGCCTGGGTTGTGTACAATTGCGCATGTTGCAGGTTGTCCTGAATGAAAAATTGACATTACCACAACTGGGGCAGGTCCAATCATCTTCCCTGCGACCACCTGTACAAAGTTCACAGTCAACCTATGGAACAGATAACACATTCAACTTAATAAAACAGCGTGCAGACACACACACATCAAGCAATCAAGCACATGTGGTTTTATCGCAAAAACACACCAGTATGGAATTTAAACAAAACCAAAACATCATCCATGACACATCATACCAGCATAACGACGCCCTGTTAATTGGATTTCAGCCAGAATAGTTTTTTAAAAAAGGCAATTCGCACATTCTTTTCAAAAACATCGACAATACACGAGACCAATTCGCAAGTTGTTAGCTTTCTTCCGCACTCGCACCATAAAATACGAGAACGACGATCAGACGATTAAACAATCAAAGGAAACCATACCATCAGTTCGAGCGCGCTTGGCGGCCGATGAATTCCTATTATCCACCTAGGCACGAAAGAATAGACAATTAGGACAAAAAATCGTAAGAATTGACACAACTAAGATCCCGTGAATCAAATCAAACTCAATAGAAATGATAAACCTAACTCTAGTGCCCATTAGAGGAAGAGAAAAAATAAACAATCCAAAGAAGATACGAATAATTGTGTGAAATAAAATCGGGAGAAAAGGTAAGACAAACATAAATTGAAAAGCCAAAACATGAAGCAATATGATTGTCGTAGCAATTGATTCCAAGACGGAGAAAGAAATAGAATTGTGAAGCACCTGAGACATATCCAAGGTTGAACGGCGGGAGGGGTTGAGCTCGCCGGAGAGAAAGGGGGTTAGGGTTGATGGAGCAAATTGAGAACTGAGACTCGAAAGAGGGGTTTCGGTTGGAGAGGTAGAGGTATTATTTGGTCTAGTAGGACGCGTCTCACGTGCGCGATGATGCCGTGGCCTTTCTTTATTTTTATTTTTATTTTTTTTCAGCAAGGAATGCTTTGAAGTTTGAAGTATCTTTGGAGTCGTTTGGTATCATGAGTATCATATCAACCTACGAATATCAATTTGATATCCTGTTTTTCATATCTTATATCACTTTTTTGAAAATATGTCAACAAAAACAAGATATAGAAAGAAACGTTATAAAAAAACAAAAATTAAAATCTTCATATTTTCAATTTAGCCCCAAATTTAATGAATGCAAGTAACAAAGTGTACGGAACAATCAATTTTAATTTGACCCCAAATTCCTATAGAAAAAAGGAGCCCAGGAAACAACAGTGATACCCACTACACCTCTGCTCGGTTACTCCAGTTGGCTACTCCAGTTGATGACAGTAGCAACAGGCTTGGTGGTGGCTATCACGGTGGGCGGCGGCAGGAGACGGGAGAAGAGAAGGAAGAACCGCAAAGGAAGAAGAAAAGAAAGATCGATAGAGAAGGGAAAAGAAATGTCTGATACCTCCAAAAATATACCGATATCAAAAGGAGGATTTTGGGAAATCAGGGTATCAAATTGACACCGATACCCTGAAATATCAAATATCGGATATGAATATGGGTATCACTCATACCCATATCTTTAATAAGGTATGTGATGAAGGATCATCCCAACAGTTCCTAAACATGGATCAATCACTAGAACAAGAGCAAGAGCATTAAAAGGAGAAGGAATTGTCATCTTCAAAAGTCATCCAATTAGAGGTTGCTAGCTTATTAGCATGGTGTACATCTAAGGAGGCCTTAGTCATGTCTAAGTCCTCCTCAGTGGCATTGATATCTACTGTGGATGAGCCATACATGTGTGAAGATGATCAAGGAAGTAAGGAATGCGGCTAAACACGAGATTTAGCAATCCATTGAGAAATCTCGGGCCTGAGGACCAACTCTCACCCGAGATTATAGTCGAGATTTGCTCCTGTCGAGATCCATAAGATCTAGTCGAGGTCTTATTAGTTGTTAGATATTTTATTATTGTAATACCTTTAAAGCTCTAAAAAATGTATCTTTTCGATTTTGATCATATCTTATAGGATTATCTTTATCTTATCTTTATTTTATCTTTTTAAATGAATCTCTCCTATAAATAGTCTTAGAGGACGAGATTTATAGGTATATTTGATTGATTATTATTTTCACAATATTGTGAGATACTCGTTGCTTCACTTATGAAGTTTGTTACAATTCAATCAAAGAGGGTCTTTGATTAAATAGTTGTGATTCCTTGTTAGGTTGTTCTTATGTGTGTTAATCTTATTGACGATTGGTGCAACTAGTCAAACTAGTCCCTCCTTATGCTTGTCTAATTTAGAAGGTTTGTGTAAGGTTAAGAAGGGAGGATTAAGGTAATTCTTTGTTGAGGGTTTTGATTCATTGATCAAGGTTCTTTGCAAGTCTAAACATTAAGTCTTTTCTTCCTAATATTTCCATATTTTTCATTCCATTATTCATCTTGTTATTTATCCATTATCATTTCATCAAACTCACGTTCTTGTGATTGATTTTCACAAATCTCGACCTTACCAAACGAATCTCGCCAGAGATTCCAACCGAGATTTGCTTCTGGTGTCAATTTCATGGACTTCAATTTAGATCGAAAAATTGCAACATCAACCCCGCATCAGTATGGAAATCAAACAACCCCTTATATATATATATATATATCTATACACACTTGTAAATACATTATACACCTAAATGGTTTTTTTAAATCCTAATATTAATATCTATATATATATATACTAATCAAACATACAAAGTAAGTTTTTTTTTTCTAATGAATACCCCAATCAATTATGGCATACTTATGTTTATATAAGATATTCATTAAAAAAATAAAAAAGAATTGCCTATTACTTAATGATAAAAGATATTCCTAAGAACCCATAAGTCATATGTTTTTTAAGAAAATGTTTTCAATTATATTTTATAAGTTATAACTATAACATATAGAAAAAGATTGTTGATCAATAAATATCTAAAAATTTTAAAAGTAAATTTTCAATAATAATTAAAAGAAAAAAAATTAAAAATTATAATTATAATAATTTTTATATGTCGTATATAAATGTTTTTTGTTTAATCTATCTATAAACATATACTAAAATATAGTTTAAGTTTTTGGACATTTGATTGGCTCACTATAAACTAATTAACTATGGTCTATATTGAGCTAATTAACTCATCAAAACACCCTCTATTATTTTACATTAAGTAAATTCCTCCATAACTAAAAAAAAAAAGATAACTCCTCCAAAACTCCAAACAAAAAAGGAAAAAGATTGTTTGACACTAGTGTCAAATGACACTAGTGATGTGGCAAACTCTTTAGTGTGATTTAGTGTGATTTGGCAGATGATGTGGATAATATTTTTTAAGAAAAAGTTAATAAATATGTTTGATTAATTAGTTAATGAAAATCAAGTAAAAATCAATTTTCAAGATTTTTCAAATCACGTGATATTGCAATTAAGGCAAATTCCTTTCTTCTCAAATCATCAACCTTCCTTAAGCCAATTTTGAAGATTTCTGAAATCAATGGATTGATCAATTTTCCAGATTTCCTTCGAGATTTCCTTCGAGATTTCTTCGAGATTTTCCAAATTTCCTTCGAGATTTCTTTAAGGCTAAACCCATGCCTTGATCAATTTTCCAAATCCCTTTTCTCTCGATTTCCTTCGTTAAGGCTATCGAATGGATTACATAATGTTTCTGTCATATATATGTCAATGCAATCGAATGGATTACATAATGCAGGATGAAACTATGAACAAGTTGGGGTGTATAGTTTTACTAAGAGACTGGAAATGTACATTACAGATAGCAGTGGTTTTACTTAGAGAACCTTTGTATGTACACCTTGATGTCTTTGAACATAAGTTTAAGTTACATCAATTTTCCAGAACCTTTGTATGTACACCTTGATGTCTTTGCACAAGTTGGGATGTCTTCGAACATGTTGGGGTCAATGGATTACAAAATGCAGGATGGAGTTTGATTTTGATTTGGAACCTTTAGGTACTCCTCCAGAAGTAAATCCATATGATATGATACTCTAGGCAGATTGTGAGCATAAATTGAAAACAAACAATTGTGTACCGAAATACTGATATTATAAAGTGAAATGTAACACTTTGCTTACATAGTTGAAAATGGAAAGTGTTACATTCAGTACATTGCATGCTTGATAACCAACGCCAAAATTGAAATGCCTTTAAGAGGTCATTTCTTACAAAACAACAAAAGAAAAAGAAGAAACATGCAAAGGTCTTCCAGACGTCATCTCCACTTACACCTCGTCCTCGTCGTCTATGTTGATGAAGTTGGTTTGATCAACGTCTACCCCTTTCATTTTCTTGGAAGCTGAAGAAGGTGTGGCCTCACCATCTTGAATGACAGTTTTGTCAACTGAAGTTGGTGCCTCCTCATATTCCATTTTCACCCTCTTAGAAGAAGAAGTTGGTGTGCAGTCTAGTTTCAACTTTCTCAAAGGCTTTGAATTAGGTGTGGTTTCATCATAGCATTGTAGGGATTCTATCTCGTACATCCACAATAAATCAACCATCGGAGTGTCCGATGCAACAACAACTTTGAAAGAAGGCCCTAAACCTGCTTTGATCATCCTTCTGATGGTCACCAAGATTTGGTACTCGAGACTATTGTACTTTACGGTAATACTCTCCGTGTAGATCTGCATTCCAGATTCAGTGATTGGGGTTACAGGTTTCTTGGACGATGAAGTTGTGTTTTTGGGGGTCCTTGACATTTTGAGGGTTTTTGGTTGAAAGATGCTCGAATACCTGGTAGTTTTGAGGGTTCTCATCCGATTATAATACGTATGAGAACGTGGAGATAGAAGGTGTGAAGGAGGCAGTGAAGGGGCGGTTACTTGTTAATGATAGAAGGTGGAAAGGTGGGAAGGTGAGAAGCTCGAAGCACGCTAATGATAACGTTGGAAATCATGAATCTGCATTGATTGGTCAGTAGTTGAAGAAGAAACGCCGTTGATTGGGCGATAAATCCGGTAGTGGATTGATTTGAAATCTTTACATTTGGAAGCTAACCGGTTTCTCCTCACCGACTTGTTAATCCGGATTTTGAAAAAAGAACTAGTAATTCCCTAATGTATTGTAACGGTTCACTTGATATGGTACCATATATTATGTGATAACAATGATATTATGACATAAGTGTAAATTACATCTTATTACCTATAAAGTTATAATAAGTACAAAACGTAAAATTATAATAAGTATAAATATAAAATTTATTAAGTTGATGATATGATCACATAAGTTTAAGTTACATCATATTAACATGGATATGATAACATAAGTGTAAACTACATCATATTACCAATAAAATTATAATAAGTATAAATATAAAATTTATTTTGTTGATGATATGATCACATAAGTTTAAGTTACATCATATTAACATGGATATGCTAACATAAGTGTAAACTACGTCATATTACCAATAAAATTATAATAAGTATATATATAACATTTATTAAGTTGATGATATGATCACATAAGTTTAAAATTATAATAAGTATAAATATAAAATTTATAACATGGATCAAGTGAACTCACATGTTGTATGATACTTGAACCCCGTCACTCGGAACTCTAGTTTCGGAGAATCTCGGTTTATCGACTTATGCATGTGTGACGAACCAAGTACTTTCTTAATGTCTAATTTACATCTTAATGTCGTAGAATTATGCAATATTTAGTTAGATGAAGTGAAATCACAAGCTTGATGTTTCACATGTTGTATGATACTTGAACCCCGTCACTCGGAACTCTAGTTTTGGAGAATCTCGGTTTATCGACTTATGCATGTATGACGGACCTAGTACTTTCTTAATGTCTAATTTACATCTTAATGTCGTAGAATTATGCAATATTTAGTTAGATGAAGTGAAATCACAAGCTTGATGTTTCACATGTTGTGTGATACTTGAACCCCGTCACTCAGAACTCTAGTTTCGTAGAATCTCGGTTTATCGACTTATGCATGTATGACAGACCTAGTACTTCTTTAATGTCTAAGTTTCATCTTAATGTCGTAGAATTATGCAATATTTAGTTAGATGAAATGAAATCACAAGCTTGATGGTTCACATGTTGTGTGATACTTGAACCCCGTCACTCGGAACTCTAGTTTCGGAGAATCTCGGTTTATCGACTTATGCATGTATGACGGACCTAGTACTTCCTTAATGTCTAAGTTTCATCTTAATGTCGTAGAATTATGCAATATTTAGTTAGATGAAATGAAATCACAAGCTTTATGGTTCACATGTTGTGTGATACTTGAACCCCGTCACTCGGAACTCTAGTTTCGGAGAATCTCGGTTTATCGACTTATGCATGTATGACGGACCTAGTACTTCCTTAATGTCTAAGTTTCATCTTAATGTCGTAGAATTATGCAATATTTGTTAGATGAAATGAAATCACAAGCTTGATGGTTCACATGTTGTGTGATACTTGAACCCCGTCACTCGAAACTCTAGTTTCGGAGAATCTCGGTTTATCGACTTATGCATGTATGACGGACCTAGTACTTAATGTCATAGAATTATGCAATATTTAGTTAGATGAAATGAAATCACAAGCTTGATGGTTCACATGTTGTGTGATACTTGAACCCCGTCACTCGGAACCTAGTTTTGGAGAATCTCGGTTTATCGACTATGCATGTATGACGGACCTAGTACTTCCTTAATGTCTAAGTTTCATCTTAATGTCGTAGAATTATGCAATATTTAGTTAGATGAAGTGAAATCACAAGCTTGATGGTTCACATGTTGTGTGATACTTGAACCCCGTCACTCGAAACTCTAGTTTCGGAGAATCTCGGTTTATCGACTTATACATCTTAATGTCTAATTAACATCTTTTTGTAACGGTTCATAATTTTTGTCGCGTTATATTGGGCTTATATGACCATATATTATCATAATTTATATGGGCATGTATTACTATTGATAAATTTTACATTTTCAATATCAACCGGTTTAGGGTTTAGGGTTAAATTGGGTTCGGATACTACGGTGTAGGTAACCGGTTTAGGGTTTAGGGTTAAATTGGAATCGGATACTAGGGAGTAGGTAACCGGTTTAGGGTTAAATTGGAATCGGATACTAGGAAGTAGGTAACCGGACGGTTCACTTCCCTATATTTGTGGGTCATTTCCTTGACCCAATTTTAAATGTTCAACCTTCATCACCTCCGTTGAGGCAATCAATCTTCACTTCATTTCTCACCTTCGTTTTCCTCTTTGCATACTAGGGTGTAGGTAACCTTCCTTATGATTTTCACTTCCTTTCTCACCTTCGTTTTTATGGATTGCAGGTAATGGATTATAGCCGAGACAATCAATCTTCATCACCTCCGTTGAGGCTATCATCCCAATATTGTCGCAATCAACCTCCACGAAGGACTGCTGTGAGATTTTCCTTTACAGATGAAAATCCGAACAAGGTTTTTTATAAATGCGATAAATGTAACTTCTTCAAATGGGTTCGTCTTTCAAATGTTATAGGTTATGGGCATGGTTATAGCTCGATGGGTACAACATCTCGTTCTGAAAGTAGTGCTTCCGAAAGTGATCTCGATTCCTATCATATTAAGAGACAAATAAAAGATCTCAATGACTATGTAAGGAGCATCGTCAAAGTAGCAATCATAATGTATCTTGTTTTGTTAGTTGTTGTTTTTAGTTTTTAGGATGTTGTTTCAAATGTTAAGTATGTGCAGAGCTCTTCATCGTGAACCTTTGGCGAGTTGTTGTATTTGTTTTGTTACTTGTTGTTTTCGATCGTATTTGCTGTGAACCTTTGCCGAGTTGTTGTATTTGTTTTGTTACTTATTACTTGTTGTTTTAGGATGTTGTGTTGTTAATTACAGTGTTGGAAATGAAAATTTGCATTAATTGTGTTATAACATTCTATTTTCCCTTCATTCTCGATACATAAAATCATAATTGCACGCCAGCTCTATGAAATTGTTCTTTTCGATCTTAATTATGTTACCCTTCCCCTTCCTTCCTTCATTGAGCATACATAAAATCAATGTACATACTTAACATTTGCCTCTTGGCACGACCTTTTGCTACAATTGTGGACTGTTGTGATCTTAAATCTGTAATCCTAAGCCTTCCTGTGATCTTAATTCTGTAACCCTTCCCCGTCCTTCCTTCGATCTTAATTCTGTAACCCTTCTATCTTCCCTCAAATGTGGACTGCTGTGACCCATAAAATCATATGACCATAAAATCATCCCTTCATTGAGAATACATAAAATGATGGAGCAAACCATAAAATCATATGACCCATAAAATCATATAACCCATAAATTCAACGTTGAATGTTTTGGAGCAAATTCATGGAGCAAAAGACTCGATTCTCGTTACATAAAATGATGGAGCAACCCATGCTCAGAAACATAAAAGTCTCGTTAAATAATAGGAGCCAAATTCAACGTTGAATGTTTTGTCCTCCCATCTGTTGGGATGTGCTGGGGCGTAGGGCCTGAGAAATATGGAATGGAGGATTTATGGTTGTGGCATATCCTCGGTTTAACTGAGGCCAAAAATAAGGCTGACCGAAACCCTGAAAAAAAACTAAAAAAAAGAAGGTTATAATACTTGAGGCATGAATTATAATAATTGTGTAATAAACCTAGGGTCGTAAATACCGTATGGTTCACAATGATGTTGGAAATGCTCTGCGTGTTCGATTGTGGAACTTGAGATGATTCTTGCGTTCCGGTACGTACATCTCTAGCACGACCTTTTGTTGTAGGCTTTCGATAGCCGAGTCTCCGAGCTCTAGCTCTCCCTTTTCCTCGTTTGTCAACGGGATCCTTTACTTGCGTTCTGCCCTCTTGGCTTGGATTTGCCTCATCGTTGGAAGGTGTAGTAACCTTCCGTCTTCCATAAACCCTACCAATCTTGTGCAAGGTGGAGTAAACTAGCCCTTGGTTTCTTCTTCCGTTGTTGGATTTTTCTTTCAGTGTAGTAAGTGTATCCTTCACTTCATTGTAGAATTCGTCGTCAGTAATTGCGTAGCCTATAAAAGACTCGAACAATTCCTGCATCTGCTCATACCTATTGTAAGTCTCAGGTGGATTCTTCAATAGCTTGTAGTAAGGCATCGGTAACTTCAAGTGCTCTCTATCCAAATCCTTCCTCCACCTATCCAATATGTATTTTTCGGGAACAAAATCAACACCCTCTTCGTGCATAACACACAATATATGACTGCACAAAATCCCCCGAAACTCGAACGACTTGCACTCGCATTTGATGTCGATTGTCTCTTTCTCCATTGTAACTATAAACACCTTAGTTACATTCTTTTCGAACCTCTTCTTCTTGACAACAATGTCATAATAACAAATGGTCTCATCATCATGCACCTTTCTTGCACTATTGTATGTCATGTCCGACACTTCTTTTTTAAACTCTCTGAATTTACTTGTTGTGTAGAGCTTCTGAAAGACATCTTCAAACACATGCGTAGTCATCGGTCGAACCGGTTTATGTTTTGATTGAAATGATGCTTTTTCCTCTTCGCATACCTTGTTTGACAACGCAAGTCCATACTGTTCGATGAACTGTTTCAAAGTGGTGTTGACATTAATATATTTCTTGAAGAAGAAGTTAATACCTTCACTCCTTTGTGTGCTAGACATCCCAGCCCAAAAGTTGCACTTGAAGTAGATTGGAACCCACCAGTGTCTATTGTTGTACATAAAACTACACCACCGTTTGTTCTCAAGTTCATAGCAAGCAATTATCTCCGTCCACGCATCTTCAAATTCCAAAACGTCTACCGAGTCATGAAGGGCATCTTGCATTGCACGACATATGTTAACCCACTCATTGAGCGAACCCAAATGTTTTTGTGCATTTTGCATTACATGCCAAATGCACCACCGATGTGGAGTATTAGGGAACACTTGTCCAATTGCATTTCCTTTGATAATATATATAAAAAAGAAAGAGTTATGATCATTGTGAGAAATGTAAACGTAAAATAATGTACTAGCTGGAGAAATAAATATACCGATGGATTTGCACTGATCGGTGATGATTTCCTGCGGAACCTTTCCCGACATTACCTCTAGCCAGGTACGGAACAACCACGGGAAATTACCAATTTCCTCACCACCTAATAGAGCACACCCAAACAACACAGATTGACCATGGTGATTAACTCCAATAAATGGTGCAAATGGCATCTTATATCTATTAGACACGTATGTAGTGTCAAAAGAAATGACATCTCCAAACTCTTGATATGCAGCTATGCTCCTTCCATCTGCCCAAAATACATTCCTCAATCTTTCGTCGTCATCTTGGTCATATCGATATACAAAATTGCACTTACTGATACTCATCATGTCAAAATACTCCCTCATTGTATTGAAGTCGCCTGTATCCATATGAAGCCTTCTACACATTGCAATTAGGTTACGAACATCTCTCTGGTCAAAGGGAATATTGTCATGGCTTCCGTGTTCCACAACAATAGAACTGTAGTTTTTAATCATCTGCACGCCAGCTCTATCATTATCCAAAATCCTTTTCTTATTTATGTCACTGATATATATATCTATAGCTCGCAAGGAATTTAGAATTTCCAACAACACATTCATGATTATGATCTAGTGTTACCTTAGTTAGCTTCCATAGCCCATCGGTTTGGATAGAGGCATTGACATGGAACTGACATCCGGTGCTGCATGAACTAGGTCCACGTCCCGGATTTCTTGACTTTGAATCAACCCCTTTAGAACAAATCAGCCTCAATGCCTTGTACTTGTCTTTCCCGCTCGGCAACACATTCCCTTCATTCTCCTCATTACAATTCTCTTTGTTCATTGTAGAATTTCGGATTCTAATAGAAAAGCCATTTTTCTGAGCATAAAAATGACAATGACCTATCAACTCATCCGAGTTTGCAAATGTCATCCCCACGTGTAGATTAAGATCTTCATCCACATCAACTTCACCTTCATCCCCTAAACTATATCCGTTACCTTCGTAATCTAACTCGTTCTCATCCAGATTTTCATGTTCTCTAATAGTCGGAGAACATGGTGGACTATCGCCGAACAATTCACGCATTAGGTTACCTTCACATTCATACATAACACAATGGGTACGTTAAATTATTCGATTCTACACAAACAAAAGGGTTAATCTTCACAAAAGACATTTGACACTAGTGTTAATTACCTTGTTCTTGTACGTCGACTGCATCAACATTAAGATCGATGCTCATCGAGTCGCTCATCTTGAAGACGTAAACTTAATTTTTTTGGTTAACTCCTTCACAACGTAGCCTTCGGTCTCTTCTAGCAAGCAATGTCGTAGACACAAACAATGGAAAATGACTGTTCACTTACCATGCACGTACGTACAAGACACAATCTTTTTTCACATGATCGCCTTTTTTATTTTGAAAATGTAAAACTATTAAATGCAACATTAATTATGTTTAAAAATTTAATTCGGAAAAGATTCCTTGTCTAACTCTTCAGCTCCTCCTTTCTTCCAACAAACCCTTCTTCCCCGTCGATTAACTTCACCAAGCCTCCATATGATTTTATGTATAGCCTCCATAAGAAATCTAGTGGAGCATCTCTGTCGATTAACTTCACTTCCCCTTCGTTGTATGCTAAACATCTATGTCGACTAACTTCACTTCCAACGAACTTACTTGCCTTCCTTCTCGTTCGACTTCACCTTCTCAGCATTGGAAGTTCAAATGACATGAAGTTTTTAATCGATTCAAATCGATGATGATAGAAGGATAGCATAGCAGATCCAACCATGGAGAAAGAATAGGGAGAATCGAACAAACCCGAAACCCTTCCAATAACCATGGGAAAAATAATTAATGAAGTTGCATTTTCCCACAACAAAATAATTAATGAAGACTAATTAATTACCCATATTTATTATCCTTTTTTTTTAAAAAAAATATCCACATCATCTTTTCCATTTGCCAATTCATCCTATTAGGAGTGCCACATCACTAGTGTCATTTGACACTAGTGTCAACCGATCAACGTCCCACAAAAAAGCAACCCTTCACAAGAATTAATTGTGTTGTATTAACGATTACAATCAATGCTCTAATTGTATTCTCTCCTTCCTTTTCAACTATAAAAATTCTCTTCACTAATTTTCACTTCATTCCCATTTCAACCTAAAGACAAGCATCCTAAATTCTAATGATTCAGTAATGGAATCCATGAAGTTAAGACTTTGTGTCATTGTTGTAGTTACGACTCTCATCGTAGATCCACCCACGAGTCTCCATCTTTGGCACCGAATTCGGGCCCCATTATGGCACTACATATGCGGACTTGTTCACCCCCAACTCCGCTTTCATCGCTTTCTTATTTGTTCTTTCAAATTTCTCTATCGTGTGTTTGATAGTTTGTTGTATGAGGAAAATTACATGTTAATTGTGGATTTTTTTATTTCAAAGTTGTACAAAAATACAAAGAGTGATAAACTTATCGGTAGATTTGTAAAAATTACATATACGTTTGAGTTTTGGTCTATTTCCATGAATTAAAATTTGGTTGTGTTTTTGGTACATTTACTTGCACATTATAATTATATTTTTATATATTATATTGTACTATAGACGAAATTGAATATATAATATAATATTATTAAACTATCTTTTATTTATATATTATTGTTGAGATAATGATTTTTTTTTTCTTTGATTTTGACTTCTCATGTATTTCACTTGCTCCATGGTTTCATGGCGAGTCACATGAGCATCAAAGGCGGCATAGTCAATTTCATGTCTTGGGTTCTTGCAAAATGGACATTGAATATCACTATCAACCTTAACATCAACATTGATTGGCTTACCTTGGTTGCTCTCAAACAACTTCACGAGGGACCTGACATTTTCAACAAGGGTGTTGTTGTAGATGTCTTCTTCTTCTTGTTTTACCTTTTAGAATATTTTCTTGTATGTTCATAAAAAATAACAAGATAATCTCATACATCATCCTCATTCATCCTAGTAAATTCATGTGATCTCTCAATGCAGTAGTTTTATGAGAGGAAAATACTTACTAAGGAAAGTAGTGTTTAATTGCTCCCAATAAGTGATCAAACCTACTAGTAATGTTTAATGCCATGTAACAACCTTTCATGTTAACGAGAAAGTGAATGTACACATCCTCAAAGCATCAAGAGTGACATTCTCATATTTCAGGGTATCCATGATGTTCTCAAAATTTCTCAAGTGTTGATGTTGACTCTCATGTTGTAGGCCTCAAAATTGATCATTATGAATAAGCCTTTTTGTATCAATCTTGAGAGTAAAATCTCTAGCTCCAATTTCAGGGAATGTCAAGGCATGGTCAGGAATGGTCTATCTAAGGTCCATCATGATATCCAAAGTTTAAGACCTATGAGTTTGCATAGAATTAATCATTGTTTACAATTAGAAATTTCCACCGCCTGATCTAGATCTTGTGAGATGGCATTAACTCGAGGAGGAGGGTCTTGATTTGGGTTTTTGGTTGGTATCAAACCCCATTTGATCTGCCTCCATTATGTTGTGTTTATAGATGTGTTTTATGTGATTTTCCTTTGTTTTGCATGATTTAGGCATTCACATCTTAGGTAAAACTTTAAATATCAAAAGCATGTCTACTCCTCTTGTCTTATGTGTCTATTTGTGTTTTGCTCTCAAATGGAGCTCAAATAAAGGCATTCAATCATCCTAATCATCCTAAGGATCAATCATCATACCTCGTGGAACTAAGGAAGCAAGGAAGGCAAGCTAGGACTTTTACATGAAGCTATTGGAGCAAAGAAAACCCCAACTATGGAGCATTGAGTGAAGCCTAAACTCAAGCAAGGAGGAAGAGTACTAAACTTTAGCTAAGAAGCATTGGAGGTGTAATTAACAATGTTGCTCGAGTTTACATCATAACTTGAGTAAAGAAGATAGAGAACTCAAGCAAGGAAGACAATTTACTCGACCAAAGAAGACCCAATTGTAAAGAAGTTCAACGTTGTCGGGGCCCTCGAGTAACCACTCACTCGAGCAAAGAACACATGTAAACTCGAGCATAAGAAGCCATAATGCACAACTTGTCAACATCTCTCGAGTTTTCCTAACCACTCAAACAAGGAAGACACAAAAACTTGAGAGAAGAAGACAAGACACTCGAGCAAGGTGTACATGTTTAAGTCGGTGGAGCCACTAGATGCTCATAGGAACCTGCTCGACCAAGGAAGCCTTGTCCACTCGAGGTAGCAACACCGAGTTCCATCCACTTGCATAACTAACTTCCTATCCACTTGCTTTACAAGGAGGGGGCCACTACTTCTAGGCCTTTATAAGAGGTATTTGGCTGATTGTAAATGTATCATTCAAGTTACCATTTTATATACAATTCTCTTAGTAGTAGAGTGGCTGTAGAAATAAGATTTTGGAGCTTGAATTGGCCAATTTTAGATTCAAATCAAAGAGAAGCATTGGAGTTCTTCATTCTTGTTCTTGCTAGATCTTATTCCCAACTTGTTTTTGTCATATATTTGGATTGATAAGTCCAACTTTGTCATTTTCCCTAAATTTCTCATTTGTTGTCTACTTTGCAACCATGTCACTTGTCATTCATTCTATAACATATCTATTTTGAATGTTCGATGTTAGACTATCACTAGTTTAGATTGTTCCCATAACACATTGTATATTTCTAAGCATGAATGAATAATATCTCGATTAATCATACAAGTTGAGACCGATAAGTAATATGAGGATGATTGTGCAATGTTGAGATGCTTTTCATGCTAGACTAGAATGGTTATGGCCGAATGGATTATCATCGTACTTGTGATGTTATTGTCCAAATTATGATTATGTTAGATGATATAAGAAAATAGATAACACCATGTGATGCTTATATTGTCTAATATCATCATAATTAATCCTAAGCTTAATCAACTAGTCCACAAATAGTAAACACCATGTGCTGCAAACTAGTTAATGTGGGGTATGCATACTATCTCAAAACCACATATTATTGTAAGTGCACGACCATGTCAATGTGAGTATATGATTATAACATCAAGGTCGTGACCCCAAAGGACTATGTGTATCTCAACCTTTTGTCAAGTTCAATAAAAGTTCTTTAATTTGTAAAATGAAATTAAAAAAAAAGGGCAATCAAGTCATCGGATGCTTGGGTTTGTAGGTAACAAGTTTCAAGTAGTAAGATCAAGTATCAATATAAGGAAAATACTAGGTTTTGGGATATTCCACCAAACCATAGATAGAAGCATGCTTAATCATGTTGTGTTAAATGAGGAGAGTATTAAATAGCAAATACTAAGGTACCATGGTATAAGATATGCTTTGTAAAGATATTTGGATTGTGTCAACTATTGAGTATCACATGATGTTTGCTATTACACACTAGTTGATCAAGCTTGACAACAACTTAAGATTACATTAGAGAATGCAAGCACCATATGGTGTTTGTTATTTGCTTGCACCATCTAACATAATCATAGTTTGGACATTCACAAGACAAGTATACCGGTCAATCTCACGGCCCTAGCCAACAATACTCAAGCAATATAGACATCACAACATTGCACAATCATTCTTGTATTATTTATCGGTCTCAACTTAGATGATTGATCCATATATCATTCATTTTATGCTTGGAAATCTACAATGTGTTATGAGAACAATCTCAATTATCAATAGTCTAGCATTCGACATTTAAAATAAGTCCAAACATACAATGAATCGTAGATGAAACTTGTTACCTACAAACCCAAACATCCAATAAGTGGTCTTCATTTCCCTTTTGGGAATGGTACGGGAAGTGGTCTTCATTTCCCTTATACAAATGTTCCGGGAAATGCTCTTCATCTTCTTTCTAGAAATGATTTCCATTTCTTTCTTGGAAATATCATTCATTTCTCTCCTAGAAATGAATTTGACTCTTCTCCTTCTTCTTCTTGGAGTGTTATTCACTCCTTGCTTCCTAACTTCTGTGGTTTCCATGGTTGTGCTCCTGAAGCTTCTAACTCTTCCTCTTCTCCTCCTTGGAGTGCTCTTCTCTCCTTCCTTCCTAGCTTACATGGTTATGGTCTTGAAGCATGTCAGGTTTGGAGATGATCATGCATCAGTAACAATAGGAATGAGATATATGGTTGCAAGATCATAACTCACAACACCACTAGGATAACATGCCTAGTCCCCACGATCACAATGGTAACAACACTATGCTAGGATACGCATATCCTAGCCCATAATCTCAATAACCATAAGCTCACATCTATAAACTTATAATCTCAACCTCACAAGCCTCACAAGGATAACCTTACACTCATCCCATGTACCACTCGAAAACATACAACCCTTAACCCTTAGAACATTCCAACAACCTCTCCATACTCGCCTAAGGTTCACAAGCCACTACATGATATTCCAACTATCCTAGGTCCAAACCTAGCATGCTTCTAATCATTAACACTCTCTAAGGTCATCAATGAACACATACTCAAGGGAGGGAACTCACCAAGCAAAGACACAGGTACGGAAGAAGGAAGAGAAGCCGCAAAAGGGAGAAGAAGACCGCAAGGGAGCGCTGACAGAGCCAGTAGCCGCCCCTGCGGCCTGGGCTGGCCTCCCCTGCGGCTCAGTGCCTTGGCCGCCCACGCGGCGTTGTCCAGCCGCGGGTGCGGTCGAGCTCCAGTGGGCAATATACGATGGCTTCTTCGACGATTCATTGATGTTCCATGGCCTCCTAGCTTCCTTGCTTGGCTCCAGAACATCCACAAGAATAATCATCATCATACATCTTTATCCAAGCTCGATCCAAGCACATGCAAGCCAAAGGGAAAGAAAACAAGATGAATCCATGGCTTCCACCATTGAAGCTCAAGGAAGGAGATGAAGATGAAGAAATGGAGAGGGAGAGAAGGGCTTACACTTACAAATCCGGATCTGTAGAACCACACTCCTGGACATCCAAACAAGAAGAAGAGTGGGAAGATCATCAAGAAGGGCTTCCAAGTGCTTCCAAGCCAAAGAGAGAAGAAGGATAAAAAGGGAGAGAGATTTTTCATGTGGAAGCAAGAATGAGAGGAGAGAGAGAAGTTCAGCTGAAGGGATAAGCCAAAGGGAGGGAAACGAGGGGTCAACCTAGGGGAACGAGGGGTCAGTTCCCCAAAACGAAGGGTCACGCCCTCCAACGAATGGTCGGTGTGGGATTTGGAATCAAACTCGTCCCTCAACATCTCGTGTCTGCGGGCAAACTGAGCCGCTAATGTAGGATGGTAGAGGACTCGCTAACAATCCGGAATTAAAATTCCGGACATTACAATAGGATCATAAAATATGAATAACACCAAGAACTTCTTCAATCTAACGACAAAAAATTCTTACAAAAGAGAGATTTTATACTACTAAACTAAGAGAAATGTTTGTTGTGAATTGGTACCTAAAAGTGTACATTTACAATCAGCCAAGAGCTCCTCATATAGGCCTAAATTCATGGCCCCTTCAAAAGGAATCTTCAATTAAGTGACATCGAGTTAGTTAGGCAAGTGGTCCACACCGGGCTGGCAATCTCGAGTGATTGGATGCCTTAAGTTGAGTGGGTCACTTTCCCAAGGTCGAATGCTTCCACCACATTACTCATGTACAGATAGCTCGAGTGAACTTTCTTCTTAGTCAAAGTTTTTGAGTCTTCTTACCTTGAGTAATGGTATTCCACTCGAGGTACGTTGAAATTCTATGCAGAAACGCTTCTTAATTATCTCGAGCTCGATGATCCATACCAACTACGTTGAACTTTCTTGCGAACTTTTCTTATTAGACCGAGTGTTCGCTCCAAACGGTGTGTGCAAGCTTTAAATTTATATCCCAAGAAATATGCTTAAAACAAGGATGCGAACCTGTAGTGTACGGATCAATTATAATAAAAAGCAAGATTTCCGGGGTGTCGATCTCAGGGACTTAGGTGAAACAAAGCAAGTATAGGTTGTCAATGCAACTAATAACCACAAAAGCGATTAAAGCAATCGAGGAGATGATAATAAGGTCAATTAAAGAGAATATGCAAATTCTAGGGATTAAAGCATCTAGTTGTGGTTCCGACTCAAGATCTCAAGATAAGTTGACAAAGTTGAGATTTTGCAAAGGGAAGGTGTTTCTAAAGTGGAATAGATCACCGGGTAAGTCTCACTATTCACTAATCCCAAACCAAAAGCTCCTATTACCGGGTAAGTCTCAAGGTACTAAGGAAAGGAATTATAATCTCAAACTAACACACCAACTAAGAGAATAGAATCAACCTTTACCGGGTAAGTCTCAGGCTAACTCACAAAGATGGAATGAAGGCACACTCAAACCCCAAAAAGAATAAACCTTTATTACCTACACTTATGATCTTGGGTAAACAAACTAAGGAATCACCGGGTAAGTCTCATCCTAGGCTTACATTGAACCAGGAAAGGTGTAATAAGAATAGGATTTGGCAAACTCTCAGTTACGGATCAGAAAAGGTCACCTCGGTCAATCAAGTTCCACCCCGGCCGAGATGTTCATCGACTAAACGAGCTACTATAGGGTTAAGGATAAAGACTCGAGCTTTCAGGGTCCTACTGGGATTAAGATTGTTCTATCATCGTCTTTCCCACAACTTTCAGCCAATCACCCTAGAATCGCACAAAGAAATTAGCCACTCATCATCATGAAAGAAATAATCAAATATTTGAGAAGGGGATAAATATTTGAACACAAAAACCTTAGGAACAAGGCTTCAATAACTGAATCAAATATCAAACAAATCAGCGTTCCTTGGATCACAAATCCAACAAGACAATGAAAACAAAAGGGAATCTAAGAAAGTCTTACAAATCCCCTCAAAAGCTATATCCGAACTATCAATCCTTCCTTAATTGATCTTCAATCTTCCTTCCTTCCTTCAAAGCTTCCAGAAAATCCTCTCTTTGCTGGTTATTTTCAGCTTCCAAGCATGGTTGAACTTGTGAAAAATCCAACCCTTTATATAGCAGAATTATCTTCCAAAGATAATAATATCTTAAAAAGATAATATCCTAATAAAATATATCCATATCTCTAAAATAGATCTCCCAAATATATGATCTTCCTTCCAGAAATCCAACCCAAAAATATAAGATCTCTCCTTCCAAAAATAAAAGATCTCATCCAATAAAATATATCTCGCCGGCCCTAGGGTGTTCGCCTCGGTCGGGGCGCTCCTCTAGATCACCTCGGTCGAGGTGGTACTGTAGCTGACCGAGGTGAACCTCAGCTGAATGTGAAATCTCTTAAATTTGGTCCAAAGTAAATCTTCTTTGTTAATTCTTTGCTCCCTGAGTTCTCTTTTAAGCTCCTGAATGTAGTTCATATGACTCCTTTGCTCCTTAGCTCGATATCGATCCAAAACGTGCCATTTTACCTACGATTACATCGAAACTTGGTGTAAACCTCGATTCCCAAAAAAGGTAGATGAAACAACAATATAATCACATAATATGCATCCAATCATGCAGATTATTGAAGATAAAACGTCTAAACAAGTCCCAAAATATAGACTATAATACATGCTATCAAAATATCCCATACTTGTCTCTTGCTTGTCCCCAAGCAAGTTCCAAATCTTAAGTACAAGATAGAATGGATTATAAGTTATAAAGATCAATGAAAAGTACTTCAAAACATTTTTGGTGGTGTGCTCTACTCATAGATCACTCTAAGAGAATGCTTCATGGTGTTTAAAATCAAAATATGATCAAAACATTTTATAAATATAAGAAAGTTGTTCATCTTTGCATAAAATCATAGAATGCATAATAAATCATAATCATCGAAATTAATCATGTATAATCCAGTTTAGCCCACCAAGTCAATCAACAAGCTCGAGGTCTCAAGGGCTTTTCAAAAGAGGTCAAGAAACGTGTAAGGGTGGGATGCATATAGGGAATGTGGTGCTAGAATCCGGGAAAAGGATCTTACTTCACTTCCTTTGAACTTCAACATCTTCCACCAATAAGCTTTGCTTATTTACCTTTTACTTTACTTTTTGGGATGCATGGACAGAGGTGCACAATAACTGAAGCCTGGGAGATTAGCAATCATCAATTTCTCGAGATGCCTCAAACCTTTGATGCACATACCATGATCCTTTATGAATATTGTTCGCTCCAAAAGGTGTGTGCAAGCTTTAAATTTATAACCGAGGAAATATGCTTAAACAAGGATGTGAACCCGCAATGTACGGGTCAATTGTAATAAAAGCAAGAAATTCCAAGGGTCGAACACAGGGACTTAGGCGAAACGAAGCACAAAATCGGTTGTCAAGTAATGCAAATAACAAAAACAATTAAAGCAATCAAAGATGATATAAGTCAAATAAGGAGAAATTCGGATTCTAGAGATCAAAACATCCAGTTGTGGTTTAAACTCAAGATCTAAGGTTATAGCGGACAAAGCTGAGATTTTTGCAAAGGGAAGGTGTTTTGAAGATGAGAATAGATCACCGGGTAAGTCTCTCTACTCACTATCCCATACCGAAATTCCTATTACCGGGTAAGTCGCAAGGAACTAAGGTAAAGAACTAAAACCTCAAACTAACACACCAACCAAGTGGATAGAATCAACCTTTACCGGGTAAGTCTCAGGCTAACTCTCAAGATTGGAACAGAAGCACACTCGAACCCCAATAAAGGAAAAACCTTTATTACCTATCGCTTATGATCTTAGGTAAACAAGCAAAGGAATTACCAGGTAAGTCTCATTCTAGGCTTGCATTGAACCAGGAAAGGTGTAACAAGGATAGGGTTTGGCAAACTAGATCTTAACTCGGATTAGGATCAGGAAAACGTTCACTTCGGTCAGACAAAATCCACCCCGGCCGAGGTGTTCATCAACTGAGCGAGATGTTCGTCGGTTAAGATAAAGACTCGAGCTTTCAGGGTCCGACTGAGATTAAGATCATTCTATCATCATCTTTCTCACAACCTTCAGTCAATCACCCTAGAATCGCAAAAGAAACTTAGTCAACAATCATTATGATAACAATAATCAACTTTATAAAGAAAGAATCAATTATCAAACAAGAAGACTTTAATAAAATAACTTCAATAACTGAATCAAATATGTGACAAATCAGTGTTTTCAAGTCACAAATCAACAAGAACAACCAACCAAAAGTAACATAAAGTAGCCTAGAGAAATCTCACAAAACTCCTTGAAGGCTATCTTCAATAAGGAAACCTTCCTTCTTCCTTCAACTCCGAAGGGAAATCTTCTGCAATCGCAGGACTTTGATGCAGCGGCTCTCTCAGCACGTCTAAGCATGGATTGAATTTGTGGAAAATCCAACTCTTTATATAGGAAAATTATCTTCCAAAGATAAAATATCTTAAAAAGATATTTTCCTATAAAATATATCCAAATAAATCAGCTGAATATCTTTTCTTCCTTCTAGAAATCCAGCCCAAAAATATGAGATCTTCTTTCCATAATTAAAAGATCTCAGCCACAAAATATATCTCCTCGCCGGCGACAGGGTGTCTACCTCGGTCGGGGCGCTCCTCGAAATCACCTCGGTCAAGGTGGTACTGTAGCTGTCCGAGGTGACTCTGGACTGAGTGTGAAATCTCTCAAATCTGGTCCAAAGTGGATCTTTAATCCATTCCCATGTCTCTTGAGTTCTTCCTCAAGCTCCAGAATGTAGCTCCAATGACTCCTTAACTCCCTTAGCTCTATTTTGGTTCAAAATGTGCCTTTTTACCTACGATTACAACGAAACTAGGTGTAGACCTCGATTCCCGCAAAGGTAGATGAAATAGCAATATAATCACATAATTTATGCTCATACATGCAGATTTATGAGGATAAAACGTCTAAATCGGTCTCAAAACATAGACTATAATACATGCTATCAAAATACCCCATACTTGTCACTTGCTTGTCCCCAAGCAAGTTTCGAATATTAGATAGAGGATAGGATGGATTATAAGTCCAAAAGATCAATGAAAAATCATTCAAAAACCTTTTGATGGTGCGCTTCCCCCTTAGATCACCCTAAGAGAATGCTTCATGGCAAATAAAATCAAACATGGTTAAAACATTTTATGAATACAAGAAAGTTGTTCATCTTTGCGTAAAATTATAGAATGCATAATAAATCATTATTATCGAAATTAATCATGTATAATCCAGTACAAACCACTAAGTCAATCAACAAGCTCGAGGTCTCAAGGACTTTCCAAAGAGAAAGGTTAAGAAACGTGTAGGGTAGGGATGTATATAAGGAATGTGGTGCTAGAATCCGGGAAAAGGATCTTACTTCACTTTCACTTGAATTTCAACACCCTCCACCAATAAGCTTTGCTTATTTCACTCTTTTCCTTTTTACTTTAATTTTTGGGATGCATGGATAGAGGTGCACAATAACCGAAACCTGGGAGATTAGAAATCATCAATTTCTTGAGATACATCAAACTCTTGATGCACATACCATGACCCGTTAGGAATATCGCTCAATCCGATTTTGGCAAGACACAAACACCCGGCCATGTGAATGGTGCCGAGTTACTCATCATCATGATTGACTTCCCCAAACCTATTATTACTTTATAACACTTTCACTTCCAGCCAACTTCTCAACTTTTACTTCACTTGCTTTAACCACTTGCTTTCAAATTTCCGGATAGGTAAAGGGAGGCAAAAATGTATATGAGGGGCTAAGCATGATCAAGAATAAGAAGAGAAAAGAATGAATTGCCTTGGTCTTTCCAGGAAGAGAGTGAGAGAACTCATAACGTGGTGTCAACCTTCAAATTCAACATAATTTTGATAAAGATAAAGAATTAAACATGCTAGCATTTTAAAACAAAGCAAATAGCAACTTAAACATATCATAAAACCTTTCAAGCATGTAAGGATTTTAAAGTCAATCTGCAACCTTTATCTTCACTGAGATCATATCCAGCGAAGAAACACAAAATCGTTTTCGAAAATTCTCAGTTAGAAACCCTACCTCGGTCGAGGTGTTCTAAGTCAACCGAGGTGGTCAACCTCGTTTGGCCAGAACCATCCCGGTCGAGGTCATAAATTTTTTTTAAAACCAGTTTTTGACGTTTTTTTCAAACAAAAACCTGCATGTATGCATGTAATGACAGATAACCATATAAAGCACAAAAAATCATCATAAATATCCATCATAGTCATACAAACATCCACATAAAGCATAAAAATACATCCACATACCCCATACTTGGGACACATTGTCCCAATGGGTCAAAATAAGTTTAAAAACAGGAGTACTCACCGGACATAAGCAGAACTGCATAATAAATAAAGAAAAGAAATCCCTGCAAGCTCTAGTCCTGATCTGCCGGTGGTGGTGGTGGATATAACACGTACGGATGCTGGGATGGGTCAAAAGGATAATCCATAGTGTGCTGGAACTGCATCTTCATCATCCGGCGCTGGTAGTACTGGCTCTCTAGCATCTGATGTGTCCAGCCCTCGATCCCTCGGCACTGATCATCAAAACGCTCACGGATATCAACTGTTAGGGCAGCGTAGGCATCGATCATCTGGTCTGTGAGGTCATCAATCCTCTGATGCGCTAATGGATCTCTGAATCTACGGCGGCGGGATCTGCGCTGGGATGGTGGTGGTGGTGCTGCTGCCTCCTCCTCTGTCTCCTCGTTGTCTAAATTGACGACTGGCACACTAGGACCGGCGGTATCAGTCCCGGTCTCCATGGCAGCACCGCCATCATCATCCTCATCCTCCTCCTGTAACTGAGCTGCAGCTGTGTCTCTAGCATCCTCGATGTACGGTATCCATGCGGTAGACCAATACTGAGAGTCGTAGACCGAGAACTGGGCCGACTACATGATACCCTGAGGGGCAGTATGCTCCCAAGGCATCACCACATATGGCGTAGTGAGTCTACGAGGAACCAGAATCTTCCTCGTGATTATCTCTTGTAATCCTAGCGGATTGGCAGCCGCCACCAATGTGCATGCACTCAGATCTAGATCCATGACCGTCGCTATATGAGTCACTAGGCCGCCACAACAGATATCTCCCTTCCCCTTAGCCTTGATCCTGTGCAGATCCTCAGCTAGCATTGCCCCAAAATCAGGCACTCCCCTTGTCACCATACAGAATAGGCTCAGAAGCTCCCTTTGTCTAATCTTCTAGGGCGTCTCAGTACGCGCCAAAAAGGTCTCACTGAAGATCCGGTGGGCGAGTCGGAAAGCAAGGTGGAAGATGATGCGCTCCCTCGAGTCTCCAGGTCTCCACCTATCAGCATGCTCTACCGCGTGAGCAATCTGTCCCCAAAACTGTCGAGCCACGGCTCGAGAAGGAAAGTCGGGAACTGTGGGGGTCGAGAAGCCAAATATATCTCTCCACTGGTCCATGGGAACTAGGTAGTTCCGGTTCAGCAACCGGTACTTGATGGCTCTCTCCTCAGGCAGGTGAGTAACAAAACTCACAAACTCTAATGTGGGCTCGAGGTAGGCTGGAGCTCTAATCTCCATAAACTACTCCAACCCTACTGTCGAAACCATCCTCCTAAGGTCATCATCTATATGGAGGCAATCAAAAGCGGAAATATCTAAAAACCGCGGTGCAATCACGGGACATGCGCATATGCGGTCGAAATCAGCCTAGTGACGCTCGTGAATCACTGGGATAGAAGGTCGGGAAGAAGAAGAAGGTGAGAATCTATCCCTTAGAACTATCTGGCAATCAGATCTGGAACTCTTTTTTTTCTTTCTGATAGGTCACCTCGGTTGCTCTGACAACTATCAAGAACACCTCGGCCGAGGCGCAGGTCGACTGGACCGAGACGAAAAACTGTTCAATCTTAACTCTCAGATTTCCAGTTCTTTTCCTCTAATATCACTACCAATTGTTCCTATGGGGTACTTAAGCCTTTTTCAGCATAAACCAGTGGCAACCAAAGCCAATTTCCTCCAAAATCAGTACAGAGAAGAATGAGTTAGGGTTTTTGACTTTTTACCCCAGATTCGGTCGATTTGAGGCGTTTTTGTTGCAGATTCTTGCTTGCAAACCGATCCTCTTGCTTTTCCTGTCAGAATCGAAGCAGAAATCGTCAAAAACGAGTGAAAATCGGAGAAACGAGGTGGTAATAGCGCCGCGGTCGAGAAGGGTTAGGAGGGAAGAGAGAGAAACCGTTCCCCCTTTTATACCCCTCGCTGAGTCTGTTGTCACCTCGGTCGAGGTGGTCTCGACTAGACCGAGGTGATACGGACCGAGGTGGATTGTTGCCAGCCCTAGTCACCTCGGTTGCTCAAGAATCATCTCGGTCGAGGTGCTGTGACAGCAGCCGAGATGTGTCTCAGTCAGACTTCGTCTTCTCAATTTCTCAAACTTTTGTCCTTCTACTGTAGCTCCTCAGCTGTGATCCTTCGTGGTTGTTGTTCTAGAAGAAAACAAAAACAAAACAAAGCAAAGCATCTAAAACTAGACTAGAAAGGGAAAAGAAAGCAAAACCCCGGGTTGCCTCCCAAGAAGCGCTTGGTTTAAGGTCACTAGCTGGACCATACGTCATCCCTAAATAAGATGTAAGGTAGCAATCTCCTCCTCCGGAACTTCCGGCCGGTAAATCTTCAATCTATGGCCGTTGACCTTAAAGCTTCCGCTTGTCTCACCCCAAATCTCTACTGCACCATGGGGAAAAATAGTTTTAACAATGTAAGGTCCTGTCTATCTAGATTTTAGCTTACCTGGAAAGAGGCGGATGCGGGAGTTGAAGAGTAGAACTAGATCTCCTTATTTGAACTCCTTAGGAATGATACGTTTGTCATGCCATCTCTTCGTTCTTTCCTTGTAGATCTTGGCATTCTCATAAGCGTTTAAGCGCAATTCTTCCAACTCATTGATATCCAATAGCCTCTTATCTCTGGCTTCTTTGATGTTGAAATTGAGCCACTTGATTGCCCAATACGCCTTGTGCTCTAGCTCAACGGGTAGATGACAAGACTTCCCATGTACCAAGTTATAAGGGGTGGTACCTATGGGGGTCTTGAATGTGGTCCTATAAGCCCAAAGAGCGTCGTCTAACTTTATAGACCAATCCTTCCTCATTCTAGAGACGGTCTTCTCCAAGATTGCTTTGATTTCTCTATTCGAGATTTCGACCTGTCCACTAGTTTGAGGGTGGTAAGGGGTTGCTACCTTGTGGGTGACCCCATACTTCGATAGAAGTGTCTTAAACTTCCGGTTGATGAAATGTGTCCCTCCATCGCTGAAGATGATACGTGGTGTCCCAAAACGTGGGAAGATAGTCCGATTAAAGAACTTCACAACCACCTTGGCGTCATTAGTGGGGGAGGCAATGACTTCCACCCATCTAGAAACGTAGTCAACAACTAAGAAAATGTAGAGGTTTCTTCCGGATGACGGGAAAGGTCCCATGAAATCAACCCCCATACATCAAAAATCTCAACCTCCTGGATGTTATTCAATGGCATCTCGTTCCTTCTAGATAAGTTCCCTGTCCTTTGGCATGCATCACAAGAAACAACAAACGTTTGCACATCCTTAAATAATGTAGGCCAAAAGAAACCAGAACGTAATACCTTAGCGCACGTTTTGTGAGCGCTAGAATGTCCTCCACAAGGAAGCGAGTGGCAATGCCGTATGAAACTAGTGACTTCATCTTCCGGAATGCATCTTTGAAGCATCCCATCCGGACCTCTCTTAAACAGGAGAGGTTCATCCCAGTAGTAGTGGCGTACATCTTTAAAGAATTTATTCCTTTGAGTGTACGTCAATCCGGGCGGTATTTCCTGGTAAACAAGATAATTAACAATATCAGCATACCAAGGTTCTTTATTATCAGAAGCTTGCTGGAGCCAGTGCTCCACCGACTGTGAATGAGTTTCAGAAAAGGGAGTAAGAAGTTTGTTATTCTCAGTTAAAGGTATCTTGCTTGCTGTCTCGGTCGGTGCCCGAGGTGGGTGACCGAGATGTTCTTCAGCTAAGAACACCTCGCTTGGTCCAGAAAGTGCCTCGGTCGAGGTACTCCAACTGGGACCGATATTGGAGATTCTTCTCTCCTGGATTAGTTTTTCAATCTTAGCTCCTGGATCTTCTTCCAGTGCCTTTAAGCTCCGTATATCTGCATCACAAGAAGCATCTATACCTTCCTCTATTAAGCTAAAACTAATAACTTTTTCAAGAGGGTCATTAGTAAGGATAGAGCTCACCAATTCCCTTGATTCTTCTTCATCGTAGATATTGAAGACATCATCCTCCAGTGGCTCTCCCTTCATTGCGGCAAGCAATGAAAACTCTACTTGATCTTCACCAATGTTGAATTTCAACTTGGCATTCTTGCAATCCACATTGCAACCCAAAGTTGCTAGAAATAATCTCCCGAGAATGATAGGAACGGGATAATCTGCGGGAATATCGAGTACAACAAAATGAACCGGGATCCCTAAGTTTGTGTGGCATCTTCTCCTTCATGATTTGAATGAGTTCCGAGGATTTAGATGTCATCCTTACTTCTCCATAATCTTCCAGTTTCCTCTTCTTTGAAAGCATCTCTTTCAAGAACTTCCCATAGGTGGGAATCCCTAGAATAGCATCAAGGAAATGGATGTTAATGTAAAGCTTATTCATTAAGTCCAGGAACTTACCGAAATGTTTGTCTAGATGTGTTCTGGCCCTTGACTGGGGGAATGGAAGTGGTGGTTTATAAGCAGGAGGTGGAACATAAACTTCAGATTTCCCCTCCGCTTTCTGAGGCTCCACCTCGGTTGGTACCTCGGCCGAAGTGTTCTTCGACTGTACCTGGACCGAGGTGTTCTTCGTCTGATCTAGCATCGACCGTGGCGCTGGATCTGCAGTCTTCAGTCCACTTCTCGTCGTTATTGCCATGATTTGTCCTTTAGGGTTGCTCTCTGTTCTTGCTGGGAGCTTCCCTGAATCTCTTGGTGCTTCATTTGCCTTGTTGTAGAATTGTTGCTCTAAGGCTTTTTGTGCCTTCGAAAATGAACTCATGGACGTCTCCATAGCTTTGAGCTTGACCAAATTTTCATCCAGCACTACATCTTTCTTCGCCGGCTGGGACGAACTTGGTCCAAGCTCCTAGCTTTTCAATGGAGTGGAAGAAGAAGAGGAGGGGTTATAAGTGTTATGAGAATGAGAGTTACCAGGAACTTGTTGATTAGACCTCCAATTGTTGTTGCTTCTATTGTTGTTGTTGTTGTTTCTATTACTAGAGTTTCTATAGTTGTTGTTGTTCCTTGGTCCTTGATAGTTGTTACTTCCTTGGTACCCTCCATCTTGCTTATTTGTTTGAGCTACTAAAAGCTCCTTTAATTGCTTGACTTCGTTGCTAAGCGAGGTGAGTTGAGCTCCATTTGATGAAGTGTCTTGGAAGTTGACTCTCCTTGCTCCATTATCGGTTCCTTGGTGGGAGTATTTCTCCATGTACAAAGCTTGTTTTTCAATGAACTCCCAAGCTTCGTCTATCGGCATGTCCATGAATGTGCCGGCGGAAAGTAACTGGAGATTGAATTGAGCATCTCCATTTAGTCCCTTGAAGTAGATCTCAAGCAACTCAATCTTCGTAATCCCATGATGTGGGCAATCCAACAAAAGATCCTTGAATCTCTCCCATGACTTGGACAAACTCTCTTTATTCTTCATAATAAAAGCATTAATTCTTCCGTCGTCATATCTTCCCAAGTGTTGATCTTTCCATCGGGAAGAGATTGATACCATGCAAGCGCTTTGTCCTTCAAAGAGAAATGGAAAGGACGTAGCTTGTAGTTGTTGTTATCATACCTTGATGGCCTCAATGTCTCCATCAGAATCTCATAATTTTGCAAATGTTGGTGCAAAGACTCCCTCTCCGAACCTCCAAATTGACATTGCCGGATCATGGTAAGAACTTCCGGTCGAAGTTCATAATTATTTTCAGCTAGATCACCTAGGTTGACTCCTGGACGCCTCACTTGTTGATTAGGGTTCATCCTCTGTCCTAGGGTTTGTGGAATTCCAATAGCAAGAACATCTCGGATGGGCATCCGAGGTGGATGTACTTCGGCCGGTGCGTCTGGAACTGGATCCTGCCTCGGTCGAGGATCTGGATTTGGTCGAGGTAGATATTGGTCCCGTAAAGCTGTCATATCTGCTTCGATCGCATCCGTCCTTGCGCGAGTTTCTTCCTTTTCCAGCCGCACTTCTTCCTTATTGAGGCGTAGTTGTTCCAGCGCCTCCTTCAATTCGGCCTCAACATTGCGATCATCTTGGTTGGCCATCTTTGCTTCTTTCAAATGTCGTTTGTATGTCTTTTCTGGTTTGGGATCGTAAGGAACGATTTCCTTCCCAGCACGGGTTTTTCGCATAAACCTAAGAAAAAATCCCGCGAAAGCACTCAAGTAGAGTGGTTAGTATCAACAAGGGCAATTGCCCTAAAAGACAACCGCAACCCGCTTGATCTAAACCAAATCTCCGACAACGGCGCCAAAAACTTGTTCGCTCCAAAAGGTGTGTGCAAGCTTTAAATTTATAACCGAGGAAATATGCTTAAAAAAGGATGCGAACCCGCAGTGTACGGGTCAATTGTAATAAAAACAAGAAATTTCAGGGGTTGAACACATGAACTTAGGCGAAACCAAGCACAGAATCGGTTGTCAAGTAATGCAAATAACAAAAGTAATTAATTCAATCAAAGATGATATAAGTCAAATAAGGAGAAATGCGGATTCTAGAGATCAAGACATCCAGTTGTGGTTTAAACTCAAGATCTAAGGTTATAGCGGACAAAGCTAAGATTTTTGCAAAGGGAAGGTAAACTAAGATGGGAATAGATCACCGGGTACGTCTCCCTACTCACTATCCCAAACCGAAATTCCTATTACCGGGTAAGTCGCAAGGAACTAAGGTAAAGAACTAAGACCTCAAACTAACACACCAACCAAGTGGATAGAATCAACCTTTAACGGGTAAGTCTCAGGCTAACTCTCAAGATTGGAACGGAAGCACACTCGAACCCCAATAAAGGAAAAACCTTTATTACCTATCGCTTATGATCTTAGGTAAACAAGCAAAGGAATTACCGGGTAAGTCTCATCCTAGGCTTGCATTGAACCAGGAAAGGTGTAACAAGGATAGGGTTTGGCAAACTGGATCTTAACTCGGATTAGGATCAGGAAAGCGTTCACCTCGGTCAGACAGAATCCACCCCGGCCGAGGTGTTCATCAACTGAGCGAGATGTTCGTCGGTTAAGATAAAGACTCGAGCTTTCAGGGTCCGACTGGGATTAAGATCATTCTATCATCGTCTTTCTCACAACCTTCAGTCAATCACCCTAGAATCGCAAAAGAAACTTAGCCAACAATCATTATGATAACAATAATCAACTTTATAAAGAAAGAATCAATTATCAAACAAGAAGACTTTAATAAAAGAACTTCAATAACTGAATCAAATATGTGACAAATCAGTGTTTCCATGTCACAAATCAACAAGGACAACCAACCAAAAGTAACCAAAAGTAGCCTAGAGAAATCTCACAAAACTCCTTGAAGGCTATCTTCAATAAGGAAACCTTCCTTCTTCCTTCAACTCCGAAGGGAAATCTTCTGTAATCGCAGGACTTTGATGTAGCGGCTCTCTCAGCACGTCTAAGAATGGATTGAATTTGTGGAAAATCCAACCCTTTATATAGGAAAATTATCTTCCAATGATAAAATATCTTAAAAAGATATTTTCCTATAAAATATATCCAAATAAATTAGCTGAATATCTTTTCTTTCTTCCAGAAATCCAGCCAAAAAATATGAGATCTTCTTTCCATAATTAAAAGATCTCAGCCACAAAATATATCTCCTCGCCGGTGACAGGGTGTCTACCTCGGTCGGGGCGCTCCTCGAAATCACCTCGGTCGAGGTGGTACTGTAGCTGACCGAGGTGACTCTGGACTGAGTGTGAAATCTCTCAAATCTGGTCCAAAGTGGATCTTTAATCCATTCTCATGTCTCTTGAGTTCTTCCTTAAGCTCTAGAATGTAGCTTCAATGACTCCTTAGCTCCCTTAGCTCTATTTTGGTTCAAAACGTGCCTTTTTACCTACGATTATAACGAAACTAGGTGTAGAACTCGATTCCCACAAAGGTAGATGAAATAGCAATATAATCACAGAATGTATGCTCATACATGCAGATTTATGAGGATAAAACGTCTAAACCGGTCTCAAAACATAGACTATAATACATGCTATCAAATATCGCTCAATCCGATTTTGGCAAGACACAAACACCCGGCTATGTGAATGGTGCCGAGTTACTTATCATCATGATTGACTTCCCCAAACCTATTTGTTTCTTTCTAAACGTTCCGCCAACATCTCAACTTTTCTTTCACTTGCTTTTCACTTGCTTGCTTCCAAATTCCTGGATAGGTAAAGGGAGGCAAATATATATATGAGGGGTTAAAGCATGTTCAAGAAGAAGAAGAAGAGAAGAGAATGAATTGCCTTAATCATCCCAGGAAGAAAGTGATAGAACTCATCATGTGGTGTCAACCTTCAAATTCAACATAATTTGGATAAAAATAAAGTATTAAACATGCCAAAATTTCAAACAAAGTATTTTGCAACTTAAACATATCATAAAACCTTTCAAACATATAAAGATTTCAAAACCAATCTGCAAACAAAATCATCACTGAGGTCATATCCAGAAAAGAAGCTCAAAACGTTTCGAAAATTCTTTCAATTAAACCGCCTCGGTCGAGATGTTCTAAGTCAACCGAGGTGAAGTACCTCGTTTGGCAAGAGTCATCCCGGTCGAGGCCACACAAATTTTTTCTTAACCAGTTTTTGACGTTTTTCTCAATTAAATAACCTGTATGCATGCATGTAATCTCAAATAAGCAAGTAGAGCATAAAGAAAAATCATAAAAAGTCATACAAGTCATACATGGTGTCAAATAAGATACATCAATACCCCATACTTGGGACACATTGTCCCAATGGGTCAAAATATGTCTAGAAAACAAAGTACTCACCGGACATAAGCTGAGCTGCATAATAATTAAAGAAAAGAAATCCTGCAAGCTCTAATCCTGATATGGTGGTGGTGGTGGTGGATACGGGACGTAAGGATGTTGGGATGGATCAAAGGGGTAGCCCATAGTATGTTGGAATTGTATCTCCAACATCCGGCACTGGTAGTGCTGGCTCTCCCTCATCTCCAACATATACAAGGATAGGGCAGCGTAGGAGTCGATCATCTGGTTCGTCAGCTCGTCAATCCGTCGGTGAGCTACGGGATCCCTCTGTCTACGGACTCTACGCCTAGCAGGACGTGATGGTGCTGCAACTGCCTCCTCCTCTGTATCCTCGTCATTTAAGTCGACAACTGGCACACTGGGGCCGGCTGTATCTGTCCCTGTCTCCGTGGCAGCACTACCATCATCATACTCATCCTCCTCCTGCACCTGAGTTGTTGCCGCGTCTCTAGCATCCTCAATGTAAGGTATCCACGCGGTGGACCAGTACTGTGGATCGTAGACTGAGAACTGAGATGACCACCTGATACCATGAGGGGCAGTCTGCTCCCAAGGCATCGCCACATATAGCGTAGTGAGTCCACGAGGAACTAGAATCCTCCTCGTGATCATCTCTTGTAATCCTAGCGGCTTGGCAGCTGCTACTAATGTAAATGCACTAAGGTCCAGATCTATGACTGTCGCTACATGAGTCACTAGGCCACCACAATAAATATCTCCCTTCCCTTTAGCCTTGATCCTGTGCAGATCCTCAGCTAGCATCGCCCCAAAATCAGGCACTCCCCCAATCACCATACAAAATAAACTCAGAAGCTCCCCGTGTCTAATCTTTTGGGGCGTCTCAGTACACGCTAGAAGGATCTCACTGAAGATCCGGTGGGCGAGTCGGAAAGCAAGTTGGAAGATGATGCGCTCCCTGGAGTCTCCAGGTCTCCACCTATCAGCATGCTCTACCGCGTGAGCAATCTGCCCCCAAAACTGTCGAGCCACGACTCGAGAAGGGAAGTCGGTAACTGTGGGGGTCGGGAAGCCAAAAATGTCTCTCCACTGGTCCATAGAAACTAGGTACTATCGGTTCAGCAACCGGTACTTGATGGCTCTCTCCTCAGACAAGTGAGTAACAGAACTCACAAACTCTAATGTGGGCTCAAGGTAGGATGGAGCTCTAATCTCCATGAACTGCTCCAACCCTACCATGGAACCCATCCTCCTAAGATCATCAGCTACGTGGAGGCAATTAAAAGCGGAGATATCCAAGAAATGCGGCGCAATCACGGGACGTGCACATATGCGGTCAAAATCAGCCTAGTGACGCTCGTGGATCACCAGAATAGAAGGTCGGGAAAAAGAAGGTGATGATCTATCCCTCAGAACTAACTGGCGATCAGACCTGGAACTCATTTTTCTCTCTCTGACAGGTCACCTCAGTTGCTCTAACAGATCTCAAGAATCACCTTGGCCGAGGCGCAGGTCGACTGGACCGAGGTAAATCGCTGTTTGATTTCAACTCTCTGATTTCCAGTTCTTTTCCCCCAATTTCACTACCAGTTGTTCCTAAGGGGTACTTAAGCCTTTTTTAACACAAATGATTGGCGACCAAAGCCAATTACGTCTAAAAACAGTAAGAAGAAGAGAGGTTAGGGTTTTCGACTTTTTACCCCAGATTCGGTCGATTGGAAGCGTTATTATTGCAGTTTCTCGCTTGCAATCTGTTTCTCTAGCCTTTCCTCGAGATCGGAGCAAGAATCGTAGAAAACGGTTGAAAATCGGAGAAACGAGGTGGTTATGCCTCCGCGGTCGAGAGGTTGAGTGGGAGGGAAAGAGAGTGAAACTGTTCCCCTTTTATACCCCTCGCCGATTCTGCTGTCACCTCGGTCGAGATGGTCCCGACTGAACCGAGGTGTCTGGACCGAGGTGGATCGTTGTCAGCGTTAGTCGCCTCGGTTGCTCAAGAACCATCTCGGTCGAGGTGCTGTGACAACAACCGAGATGTGTCTCAGTCAACTCCGTCTTCTCAATTTTTCGAACTTATGTCCGTCCAGTGTTGCTCCTGGGTTGTAATCCTTCATTAGAAAGTACCTGGTTTCTGTCTAGGATGCCAAAAACAAAGCAAAGCAAAGCAAAAGCAAACTATCTAAAGCTAGACTAGAAAAAGGGAAAAAGAAAGCAATACCTTGGGTTGCCTCCCAAGAAGCGTTGGATTTAAGGTCGCAAGCTGGACCGTACGACATCCCTCAAACAATGTATAGCGGTGCAATCTCCTCAACCTGGACTTCCGGTTGGTATTTCTTAAGTCTATGACCATTGACCTTGAAGCTTCCACTTGTTTCTCCCCAGATCTCAACTGCACCATAAGAGAAAACATGTTTCACAACGTAAGGTCCTGTCCATCTAGATTTCAACTTACCTGGAAAGAGGCGAAGGCGGGAGTTGAAGAGTAGAACTAAATCTCCTTCTTTGAACTCCTTAGGAATGATACGCTTGTCATGCCATTTATTTGTCCTTTCCTTGTAGATCTTGGCATTCTCAAAAGCGTTCAAACGCATCTCCTCCAGCTCATTGATGTCTAGTAGCCGCTTCTCACCGGCTTCCTTGATGTCAAAATTGAACTATTTGATTGCCTAATACGCTTTGTGTTCTAATTCGACGGGCAGATGGCAAGACTTCCATATACCAAATTATAAGGGGTGGTACCAATGAGAGTCTTGAATACGGTCTTATAAGCCCAAAGAGTGTCGTCCAACTTCGTAGACCAATCCTTTCTCGTCCTAGAAACGGTCTTTTCCAAGATTGCCTTGATTTCTCTATTAGAGATCTCGACCTGTCCACTAGTTTGAGGGTGATAAGGAGTTGCTACCTTGTGGGTTATCCCATACTTCGATAGAAGTGCCTTAAACTTCCGGTTGATGAAATGTGTCCCTCCATCGCTGATAATGATACGTGGAGTCCCAAAACATGGAAAGATAGTCCGATTAAAGAACTTCACAACCCCCATGGCGTCATTAGTGGGGGAGGCAATGGCTTCCACCCATCTAGAGACGTAATCGACAACTAGGAGAATGTAGAGGTTTCCTCCGGATGATGGGAAAGGTCCCATGAAATCAACTCCCCATACATAAAAAATCTCAACTTCCTGGATGTTGTTGAGTGGCATCTCGTTCCTCCTAGATAAGTTTCCTGTTCTTTGGTATGCATCACAAGAAACAACAAACATTTGCACATTCTTAAATAATGTAGGCCAAAAGGAACCGGAACGTAATACCTTAGCGCATCTTTTGTGAGCGCTGGCATGTCCTCCGCAAGGAAGCGAGTGGCAATGCCGTATGACACTAGTAACTTCATCTTCCGGAATGCATCTTCGAAGCATCCCGTCTGGACCTCTCTTAAACAGCAAAGGTTCATCCCAATAGTAGTGGTGGCGTACATCATTAAAGAATTTCTTCCTTTGAGCGTACATCAATCCGGGTGGTATTTCCTGGCAAACAAGATAATTAACAATGTCAGCATACCATGGTTCTTTATAATCAGAAGCTTGGTGCAGAAAGTGCTCCACCAACTGGGAATGAGTTTCAGAAAAGGGAGTAAGAAGTTTATTATTCTCAGTTGGAGGCATCTCGCTTGCTGTCTCGGTCGGGGCCCGAGGTGGGTGACCGAGATGTTCTTCAGATAAGAACACCTCGCTTGGTCCAGAAAGTGCCTCAGTCGAGGTACTGCAACTGGGACCAAAACTGGAGATTCTCTTTTCCTGGATTAGTCTTTCAATCTTAGCTTCTGGATCTTCTTCCAGCGCCTTTAAGCTCCGTATATCTGCATCACAAGAAGCATCTATACCTTCCTCCATTAAGCTAAAACCAATTACCCTTTCAAGAGGGTCATTAATAAGGATAGAGTTCACCAATTCTCTTGATTCTTCTTCATCATAGATGTTGAAGATATCTTCTTCCAACGGCACTCCTTTCATGGGAACAAGCAATGCAAACTCCACTTGATCTCCGCCAATGTTGAACTTCAACTTGGCGTTCTTACAATCCACATTGCAACCTGAAGTTGCTAGAAATGACCTCCCGAGAATGATAGGAACGGGATAATCTGCGGGAATATCTAGCACGACAAAGTCTATAGGTAAATAGAAGTTACCTAACTTAACCGAAACATCTTCCAAAATGCCCACGGGATGGGTAATGGAGCGGTCCGCCATGTATAGCCTTATCTTCACCGGCTTGGGTTCTCCAAGTCCGATCTTCACACATAGCTCCAGCGGGATGATGCTCACGCTAGCTCCTAGATCACACAATGCTTCACAATTAACATCCTCAACTTGAATGGGAATGCAAAATGAGCCGGGATCTCTCAACTTAGGTGGCATCTTCTCCTTCATGATTTGAATGAGCTCCGAGGATTTAGATGTCATCCTTACTTCACCAAAGTCTTCCAGCTTCCTCTTCCTTGATAGAATCTCTTTTAAGAACTTCCCATAGGCGGGCATCCCTAGAATATCATCAAGGAAAGGAATGTTAATATGTAATTTATTCATCAAGTCAAGGAACTTATCAAAGTGCTTGTCTAGATGTGCTCTAGCCCTTGACTGGGGGAATGAAAGTGGTGGTTTATATGCAGGAGGTGGGACATAAACTTCAGTTTTGTCCGACGCTTTCTGAGACTCCACCTTGGATGGTACCTCGACCGAAGTGTTCTTCGTCTGTACCTGGACCGAGGTGTTCTTCGTCTACACTGGCATCGATCGAGGCACTGGATCTATAGTTTTCAGTCCACTTCTCATCGTTATTGCCATGATTTGTCCCTTAGGTTGTTCTTTGTCCTTGCTGGGAGCTTCCCTGAATCTCTTGGCGCTTCATTCGCCTTATTAAAGAATTTTTGCTCTAAGGCTTTTTGTGCCTTCGAAAATGAAGTCATGGATGTCTCCATAGCGTTGAGCTTGATCAAGATGGCCTCCAGCACTACATCTTTCTTTTCTGGCTAAGACGAACTTGATCCAGACTCCTAACTCTTCAATGGAGTAGAAGAAGAAGAGAAAGGGTTAGAGGAATTATTAGAATTGAAATTAGAATAAGGGTTACCCGGATTTTGATTGTTGGATCTCCAATTGTTGCTGTTAGAGCCTCTATTGTTGTTATAGTTGTTGTTCCGGGAACCATGATTGTTGTTCCTTGACCCTTGATATCCTCCTTCCTCCTTTTTTTGTTTGAGCAACCAAAAGGTCCTTCAATTGCTTCATATCATTCTTGAGGGAGATGAGTTGATTATCATTTGATGAAGCTTCTTGGAAATTAACTCTCTTAACTCCATTTTTAGCTCCTTGGTGGGAGTACTTCTCCATGTGCAAAGCTTGTTTCTCAATAAACTCCCAAGCTTCATCAATCGGCATGTCCATGAATGTGACGGCGGATAGTAGTTGAAGGTTGAATTGGGTAGCTCCATCCAATCCCTTGAAATAAATCTCCAACAACTCTATCTTTGGAATCCCATGATGTGGGCAATCCAAAAGAACATCTTTAAACCTCTCCCATGACTTGGACAAACTCTCCTTGTCCTTCATGATAAATGCATTAATCTTCCCTCTTATTTCAGCGGTTTTAGAAGGGGGAAAGAATTTTGTTAAGAACTCCGTCGTCATCTCCTCCCAAGTGTTGATCTTTCCGGGAGGGAGAGATTGATACCAAGCAAGCGCCCTGTCCTTCAAAGAAAAGTAAAAAAGGCCTTAGCTTGTAATTATTATTTTCCAGCCTTGAAGGTCTCAAGGTCTCCATCAAAATCTCATAGTTTTGTAAATGTTGATGCGGAGACTCCCTCTCTAAACCTCCAAACTGACATTGGCGGATCATGGATAGAACTTGCGGTCGAACTTCATAATCATGCTCCGCTGGATCACCTAGGTTGACTCCTGGATGCCTCACTTGTTGGTTTGGGTCCATCCTTTGTCCTAGGGTCTGTGGAATACCTGCAAAAAGAACATCTCGGACTAGCATCCGAGGTGGAAGTATCTCGGCCGCGGCAACTAGAGCAGGGTCCTGCCTCGGTCGAGGGTCTAGTCGATGCAGAATCTGGGCTCGTAGCTCAGCCATATCTGCTTCAATCTCTGCAACTCTGGTGCGAGTTTCCTCCCTCTCGCGCTGTAGTTCTTCCCTATTGAGGCGCAGCTGTTCCATCGCCTCCTTCAATTCGGCCTCAAGATCACGATTGTCTTAGTTGGCCATTTTTGCTTCTTTCAAGCGTCTTTTGTATGTCTTTTCTGGTTCGGGATCGTAAGGAACGATTTCCTTCCCAGCACGGGTTCCTCGCATAAACCTAAAAGAAAGAACCTGCGAAAGTCACTCAAGTAGAGTGGTTAGTAGCAACAGGGGCATTTGCCTCGAAAGACAACTGTAACCGGCTCGGTCTAGACCAAGTCCCCGGCAAAGGCGCCAAAAACTTGTTCGCTCCAAACGGTGTGTGCAAAGTGAAGGTGTTTCTAAAGTGGAATAGATCACCGGGTAAGTCTCACTACTCACTAATCTCAAACCAAAAGCTCCTATTACCGGGTAAGTCTCAAGGTACTAAGGAAAGGAATTATAATCTCAAACCAATACACCAACTAAGGGAATAGAATCAACCTTTACCGGGTAAGTCTCAGGCTAACTCACAAAGATGGAATGAAGGCACACTCAAACCCTAATAAAGAATAAACCTTTATTACCTACACTTATGATCTTGGGTAAACAAACTAAGGAATCACCGGGTAAGTCTCATCCTAGGCTTGTATTGAACCAGGAAAGGTGTAATAAGAATAGGATTTGGCAAACTCTAACTCTTAACTCTCAGTTACGGATCAGAAAAGGTCACCTAGGTTAGTCAAGTTCCACCCCGGCCGAGACTTTCATCAACTGAACGAGGTACTATAGGGTTAAGGATAAAGACTCGAGCTTTCAGGGTCCTACTGGGATTAAGATTGTTCTATCATCGTCTTTCCCACAACTTTCAGCCAATCACCCTAGAATCGCACAAAGAAATTAGTCATTCATCATCATGAAAGCAATAATCAAATATTTGAGAAGGGGATGAATATTTGCACAAAAACCTTAAGAACAAGGCTTCAATAACTAAATAAAATATCAAACAAATTAGCGTTTCTTGGATCACAAATCCAACAAGACAATGAAAACAGAAGGGAATCGAAGAAAGTCTTACAAATCCCCTCAAAAGCTATATCCGAACTATCAATCCTTCCTTAATTGATCTTCAATCTTCCTTCCTTCCTTCAAAGCTTCCAGAAAATTCTCTCTTTGCTGGTTATTTTTAGCCTCCAAGTATGGTTGAACTTGTGAAAAATCCAACCCTTTATATAGGAGAATTATCTTCCAAAGATAATAATATCTTAAAAAGATAATATCCTAATAAAATATATCCATATCTCTAAAATAGATCTCCCAAATATATGATATTCCTTCCAGCAATCCAGCCCAAAAATATAAAATCTCTCCTTCTAAAAATAAAAGATCTCAGCCAATAAAATATATCTCGCCGGCGCCAGGGTGTTCGCCTCGGTCGGGGCGCTCCTCTAGATCACCTCGGTCGAGGTAGTACTGTAGCTAACCGAGGTTAACCTCAGCTGAATGTGAAATCTCTTAAATTTGGTCCAAAGTAAATCTTCTTTGCTAATTATTTGCTCCCTGAGTTCTCTTTTAAGCTCCTGAATGTAGCTCCTATGACTCCTTTGCTCCTTAGCTCCATTTCGACCCAAAACGTGCCATTTTACCTACGATTACATCGAAACTCGATGAAACAACAATATAATCATATAATATACATCCAATCATGCAAATTATTGAAGATAAAACGTCTAAACAAGTCCCAAAATATAGACTATAATACATGCTATCACCGAGTGACATGTCTTCTTAGGTCGAGTGAGTTGGCTTCTTGACGTTGTTTTACTCGATCTTAGTTGACATTTGCACTCAAAGAGCTTCCTACTCCGAGTTTCCCTTTCTTCCTACCTCGATTGAAGCTTTACTCGAGGTTCCTTCCTTGGGGTTTTCTTGCTCCTTTGGCTTCTTGTAAATGGTGATTCTTGGTTTCTTTTCCTCCATAGATGATGTTGATGGCTCTTGAGTGTTCCTTGGGATTGCTGGGGATGTTCATTTATGCTCCATTTGAGACGTAAATCACCTATAAACATAAAACACAGTGGGAGTAGACATTCTTTGGCATTTAGGGCATAAGCTAAGATGTATATGTATATTCCATGCGAAACTAACAAAAAACACACAAAAACACATCTAAAAGGATAACATAAAAACATTCTATCAAAATATCCGATACTCAGCTCAAACTTGTCCCCAAATAAGAACAAAATACAAAGGATAAAGAAAGAAAACAAAAAAAGAAAGGTAAAAGAAAATCTTTTTAGAGTGTGCTTCAAATGATAGATCATTTTTCAGAATATTATAGTCATGACAAGACATTAAGACATTGTTAACAATAATGAGAATGAAGTAAGCATGGAAGAATATATGCTAAATCTTCGCACATAAAACCTATAGTCTAGAATCCTAAGTTAGTGATAACTCATGCTTGCTACTTAGTGGTTTTATATGATGCTTGCATATGACTTGTATTGTTCATCCAAATGGTTAAAATATAGCTAAAGGTTCACATTCTTAAGTGCAATAAAATATGTTCGGGACCTTTATAATTCATTTTTTCTTGAACTCGGTCTAACAAATAAAATCTCCATGCTCTTTTGGCATGATTTACATTCACTTGTGCATTCATCATTGATGTGCATATACTTGGCCTCACTAGCATAAAAGCAAAAACGAAAAATAAGCATGCATCATATAGTCAATTGACATTTTTGAACTTTGATGAGCTTTTGTATGACTTTTTCTTTAGTTTTTTCATTGCATGCCTTTTGCCTTACGGGTTAGTATTTTTCACTCGAGTAAATGTCAACTAATGTAAGCTTCCCAAACTTTTTACTACGTATGAGGGCTGCTAGGTCATATTAAGACTAAGTGTGAAGACAAAGATGAAAAAAAATACAAGAATGAATACAACGATGATCTCCGAGCAGCACAACTAAGGCCGCAGAGAGAGAACCAACATCTTCCTCTTAGAGGGAGAGATCTTGTTAATGGTGAAGATAAGGATGGTGTGAACCAAAGGGAATCTAGTGGTATGGGAGATTCGGCAAAGTGCTTTAGAGGTGATAACATGTTTTCATGTTATCCTTTTAGATGTGTTTTTATGTGTTTTTTGTTAGTTTTGCATGGAATAGACATCTACATCTTAGGTTATGTCTTAAATGTCAAAGAATGTCTACTCCCGTGATACTAAGGTCGAGTGAAACTACATTAATAAGTTATAGCAAACATCATGTGATGCTTGCATTGTCTAAGAATGTCTACTCACTCGAAAGGATGGATATTATACTTGTCTTGTGAATGTCCAAACTATGATTGTGCTAGATGGTGCAAGAAAATAGCAAACATCATGTGATGCTTGCATTATGCTAATATAATCATAAGTTGTAGTGAAGCTTGATCAACTAGTGTGTAAATAACACACTCCATGTGATACCCACTAGTTGATACAAGCCAAATGCCTTGACAAAGCATACCTTATACCATGCTACCTTAAATTTTATGACATAATACTCTCCTCATTGATTGAACACAATATGATTGACCTTGCTTGTAGCTATGATTTAGTGGAATAACCCCAAACCTAGTATTTTTCTCATATTCATACTTGATCTTGTTACTTGGAACTTGTTACTCCCAAACCCAATTATTGGATCACTTGATCATCCCATTTTATTTCATTTTAAGCATTTCAAGTTGAACTTGAGACAATAGTCGAGACACACATATTCCCTTGAGATTTGGCCTTGATGCTATAATCATATACTCACACTGACACGACCGTGCACTTACGGTAATATGTGGTTTTGAAGTAGTAGTTTACCCCACATCAAGAGATCTTGTTAGAACAAGACGGGATAGAATTTGGTCTTACAAGAGAGGAGGAGGATGCTATTGTGGGTGTAATTCAAGTGGTCTCCATAAAAGAGGAGGCTTATGGTGATGATAGGGTTGCATGGAGAGATGTCTAAGAACGTGCTTGTGGAAGATGTCACAAAGAAAAAAATGAAAGAGGCTAGAACGCAAGCCAATGCAGATGGACTCTAGAGATATGGTTAATGAGAAGATAGGAGGGGGATGCTATTCTTGTGAGATTGATCAAGACCCTTATCTACAGTCTTGTTCATGAGGTATGTTGACATGAATTATGACCTTAGTATAGGTATGCATTTAGATAGATTTTCCCTTTTGTTTTGCATGCATGGGCATATACTCACACCATTTGAGCTTATATTTGCCTACTTTGTGAGAAAGGATATCTACACATAGTTTTGTTGCAATTGTAGGAAATATGGTGCATTTTGGATCAAAAGGAAGCATGGAAGGATAAGGTGTCAAGAAGATAGCGCGTGGAGCACATTGGAGTACAAAAGGAGAGCATGGATAATAAGAAGAATATAAAAGAAATGCAAACAAGGAGCTGAAGAAAGTATGTAACATATTAATGATCTCGGTTGACCATAAAATATCTCGGCCGAGATTTTTGTCGGGTTTGACCAAGATATGTGAGAAAACGGCCCATGACTCGTACATCATAAACCCTAATTTTTATTATTAAAGAAGAGGGCAGATGCAATGAGAAATATGTTTGGAAACACATAAGAAAGACGTCATTTTCCATAAAGAGTTCGAAAAAGAGATTACAACATCAAGTGATAGAAGATTTGCATCGTTAGTTACAACATGTTCAAGGATTGAGAAGATTTGCGAGGATTTATTGAAGGGAGATACTTAGTTGCTAGATTTCGTTGTTTGAACACAAGGCTGAACCTTTATTGTTGTTTGACTGCAATTTTGATAATTGAAGACCATTTGCTAAGTATTCTTTGCCATTTCCTTGGTTATTTCGGTTTTATTCCTTGTTCGATATTATATATCTTTGTCAATATGAATATGTGTGTTGTTGGCTAGAACTCTTGCGATTCTAGGGTGATCAATTGATGGTTGTGGTATAGATGATGATAGAATGAACCTTTAAGTTATATTGGATCCTGAAGGTTGAGTTTAACCTACGTAGTTACCAATCTCGGTTTGTTCTAAGGAATCTCGGCCGACATTTGAGCAAGAACAATCCGAGGTTTTTCCCTGTTTATCCGTTCATGTTATATCCTTGAGCTTAGGTTATAATTTGCCCAAATCCTAGCTTTGTTGAGCCTTTCAAGCTTACATCTAGGCTTGGGAAGAGACTTACCCGGTGATTCCCTTTCTTAGTTGCCAACGATGACGAGTTCTAGGTAATAAAGGTTTATCCCTTATTAGGTTTGAGTGTGCCTTCACCTTGCCTTTGTGAGTTAACCTGAGACTTACCTGGTAAAAGTTAGCTCTATTCCCTTAGGTTGAGTGGTTGGTTTGAGATTTTAGTTCTTTTCCTTAGATCCTTGAGACTTACCCGATAATAGGACCTTTGGTTTGAGATTAGTGGATAGTGAGACCTCCCCCGTAATTTATCCCACCTTAGAAACACCATTCCTTAGCAATCCTAGCCTTGTCAATAGATCTTTCGAAGTCTTGAATCGAAAACCACAACCGGATGTTATGATATCTAGAATATGCATTCTTTCCTAGATTTGATATACCGCTTGATTTCACCATAGTCCATGTGATCAACCCTGTAATATTTGTCTTTATTACGATTGATCCGTACACTGCGGGTTCGCTTATTTCTTTATTTTTGGTATAAATTTAAGACTTATTCTCGTTCATATTCACATACATTTGGGAGCAAATAAGGTATTTCCTACCGGTGATAAAGTTAGAAAGAGAATTGCATCTTAGTTGACTTTTACTGGAATTGTATTATGCTTCAAGTTTTGATGGATTCTTTGATGTATTCTCTATCTATGTATGTATCGGCTTGGTCTTAATATGTTAATGGATTTGCCGAAGGTGGATTGAACATTGTCTTGAGGCTAGGCATTTGAGTGTCTATATTTTCTGATGGCTATGTCGAAGGTGGATAAGACCCATGAGTTATGTCGTGGTTGGAAAAGATTAGGGTAGTTGAGATATTTAGGAGGATTGCACGTCTCTCTAAAGTGCTACATATGTTGTTTTTTGGTCCGTTGACTATGATTCACAGACATGCACATAGACCTTGTTTCTTTGTTTTTATCTATGAATTTACCTTTTACCAAAAAAATGTCGAATCATGTGCCAATGTTGCTGTTGATTAACTGTCTCGAGTACCATGTGGAATGTCCTAGGGGAGTGAAGCCATTCCATTTTGAAGCTCTTTGGACTCAAGATGAGGATTGTGTTATTGTTGTTGTTAATAACATCTGGTCTAATCCTGGAAGCGAGAGGGACAAATGTGGTATTATAGGCAAAATGAAAAAATGTTGCGGTGATCTCACTGATTAGAGCAATGCTTCGTTCAGTAAAATTGGTGCGGAACTCAAAGGTGTGTGTAGGGAGCTCCAACATATGCATGAGAATCGGTGCGTAATGAGAGCATTCTTGAGCGGAAACGACTGGAGGAAAGAGAGAAGGATGTAATGATTAAGGAGGAAATGATGTGGTTTCAAAGGGCTAAAGCTAATGTTTTCAAGTGGGTTGATCGAAACACGACACAATTTTCTCGGAAAGCTAACGGAATAAGAAGAAAAAGTAAAATTCATAAACTCACTAATGGTGATGGTCTCACGTGAAGAAGCACGGTAGGCAAAGCCAAGGTCGTTGTTAATTACTTTCACTCTTTATTTGCCACTGAGGTGACCAACACTCCTTCTGTGGAGCTTCTAAGCCTTCAGAAAATCTCTATAGAGGATAATAAACGATTATTGGCGTCTTACTCGAAGGAGAAGATTAAGGCCGCATTATTCTAAATTCATCCAACTATATCTCCTAGCCTTGGTGGTCTTCCCGCTTTGTTCTTGCAACGCCACTAGCTAGGCATCATCCGTAAGGATATCTTTCTCCCCATCACCCAACTCTTCCTTGTTGCTTTTTTTCTCTACTTCGAATCACACCTTTATTTTCCTTATCCCTAATGTGAATAATCCGAGTTGCATGATGGATTTACGCCCTATTAGTCTGTGTTATGTTCTTTATAAGATTTTTGCGAAGCTTCTAGCTAATAGACTGAAAGTGTACTTGGGAAAGGTTACCTCTTCCACCTAGAGTTCTTTGTGTTTGATCGTCTCATTACTGACAATGTTTTAATCACTTATGGAATCTTTCGTTATATGAAAACTAAGGAAGGGAAACATGGGAATATGACCTTGACACTAGATATGGATAAAGCCTGTAATATGGTGGATTAGGGTTTTCTTGATCATAGCATAAGGAATATGAGTTTTGATGAGCGGTGGAGGAACTTAATCATGAGATGTGTATAGTCTGTTACTTTCTGAAGGTATCTCTACTAAATAGTTATCTCCGCAACGAGGTATTCGGCAGGGAGATCCCTTGTCCCTTTTCTTGTTTCTGATTTGTGCAGAAGGGCTCTCACACTTATTTAGGGAGAGTGAGAGTAGGGGTAGTTTGATGGGTATCGGGTTCCTCATACGGCTCCTCGTGTCTTACACCTTTTCTTTGTAGATAATAGTGTTATCTTTGTAAGAGCGACTTGTCAATAGAGCAATGAAATTATTAACATCCTCCACATGTACGGAGAAGCTTCGGGTCTTCAACTGAAATTTGCAAAATCTGAACTATCTTCCAACTCTAATGGCCAAACAACAAAGAGGGTGGAGATTAGGGAAATTGTGAGGGTGTGGGAGATCGGAAGATGCGAGAAATATTTGGGCATTCCAACTATGGTTAGGAGGTCATATATAGCATGTGATATTGATACCATTATGGAGAGAGTATGGAAAAAATGAGAAAGAGACGATGTTGAGTAGAGATGGAAAGGAGGTTCTCTTGAAGATTGTGGTTTAGGCTATTCCTTCCTATACTATGTTCTGTTTTGAAATGCGTGTAGGGGTTTGTGTGATATTAAAAGGCTGATGAGTCGGTTTTTGTGGGGCTCAAGCGAGGGGCATTGTAAGATTCATTAGAGATCTTGTAAGCATATGTGTAATCCTACAGAGAATGGTGGATTCAGATTTAGAGATATGCGTGTTTTTAACAAGTCACTTCTTGCTAAGCAAGGGCGATGTTTGATTACGGATCCAAACTCTCTTATCGCTAGGATTATGAAGGCAAAGATTTATTCGAATGATTCTTTTTTTTTCAAGCTCCTAATGGTTTTAGGTCAAGGTTCATGTGACGAAGCATCTTGAAGGGAAGGAACTTTTTGGCTAAAGGTTTGTGTTGGAGTGTGGGGAGTGAGGTGTCTCTTTCTGCTTGGAAGGATCAGTGGATTCCCAAACCGTTGGTTTCAAGCCTGTTTCTCAACCAATTCATTCTTCTATGAACTTGCAGAGTTGTTGAACTTGTCGACGGGAGCTCTAGGACTTGGAGGGAGGATATGCTACAAGATCTTTTTGAGGATGTGGATCGAGAAGTGGTGATGAGTCTCCCTTTGGTGAGCCACGAGTACTAGCACAAGTAGACAGCTGTGAATTACTCATTTATTTTCTAGTCTTTTCTAGAAAGGTGACACTTGTCACCATACCATTGCTTGGTCCCTTGTATATATATCCTGCAGTACCATGAATACAAGCACAGAAGGAAATGCACACTTTTCTGCAATAGCATTTCACCATTTTACTATGGTATCAGAGCCATAGAAGGGCAAACGCCTAAAACAAACCTTTACTCTTTCACCATGAGTGATACAAAAGATTCTGAAGCAAAATCCAAAAGCAGCACACAGGAAAAACAAAATGAAACACACTCATCTTCTTCCATTCTCCCAAATCAAACCCTTCCAAATTTCTCCACCCTAAACACTGTCAAGCTCACAGCAAACAACTTTCCCATGTGGAAAGGCATCCTCAAGCCATATCTTACGGCTACTCACCTCATTGGGTATGCAGAAAACACAATTCCCTCCCCAAACCCAAAAGATGCTCAAGCTTACCTCTCCTGGTTGGCCAAAGATCAACTGGTGGTGGCTATTCTCTTTTCTTCCCTCACTGAGAATGTCATGACTCAGGTTCTGGACTGCAGCACTTCTGCTCAGATCTGGACTCGTGTTCATGACCTATTTGTAGCAACCTCCAATGCTCGTATAGTCCAGTCCCGCTTGAAGCTTACCTCTCTCAAGAAAGGAGGAGAATCCATTCTTACATACTACAACAAAGCCTAGAGCCTAGTTAACAGCATCAAGGCTGCTGGACAGGCACTCCCTGATACAGAATTTGTCACCTACCTTCTGGCAGGCCTTGGCTTTGAGTACGATTCTGTTGTGACCTCCCTCACAACTCTACCCACCTTTCCACTTTCCCATCAAGTGCTCTCTCATCTTCTGAGTCATGAAGAAAGAGTGACTCGTAACAACACCTCTGTAACTTCTCCTCACACCACAACCAACTCCTCCATTCTAGGCACTCCTCCAGAAGCAAACTATACCACCAACAGAGGACGTGGTCGTGGCAATTACAGAGGAAGAGGAGGAGGGCGTCAAGAGCCAGACAACAGAGGTGGTGGTCGAAATGACCAAAACTGGACAAATCGTTCTGATGGAGGTAACAATCGTCGGGGTGGCAACAATGGTGGATATCGGCCATCGACAAATTTCTCAGGGGCCCCAGATTCTCGCCCAATTTGTCAACTCTGTGGCAAACCTGGTCATACCGTCATTCAGTGCTGGCATAGATTTGATCACTCCTTCCAAGCACCACCACCTTCTTCCCTTCAAGCAAACAACACCACTTCAAATTGGTATCCTGATACTGCAACCACTCATCACTATACACTTGATTTCTCCAACCTTTGCATTGACAATCTCCCGTACTCAGGCACTGATCAGGTCTCTCTTGGTGATGGTTCCTCTATCCCGATTCACAACCACGGTTCTGCATCTCTTTACTCTGCTTCTCACATTTTTCATCTCCATAATCTGCTTCATACACCATCTCTTTCTAAGAACCTTTTGTCTATCAATAAATTCTGCATTGACAACAATGTCTTCTTTGAATTCCATGCTCACCATTTCATTGTCAAACATTCGCAGACTCGGGCTCCTCTTCTCAAGGGTATCATTAAAAATGGTTTGTATGTCCTAGAGGCGACGACAGTACCACCAGAGCTCCATACCATCACCGTTGCCTCTCCCACCGTCGACCTCTGGCACTTACGTCTCGACCATCCCTCACATCGAATAACCCTTTCCCTTTTATCTTGTTGAACGGTCCTAAACCTAAGGCCCACTCTGCTAATTTTCCCTGTGTATCCTGCAGTTGGGCCAAAGCCCACGCGTTACCCCATCATCCGAGCCCATCTACCTCTACCCATGTTTTACAGCTTTTATTCTGTGATGTTTGGGGGCTAGCCCACACCATATCTAGTATTGGCAATCGATACTACATTTCTATATTGGATGATTACAGTAAATTTTTGTGGATTTTTCCTTGCAAACTCAAATCCGATGTCTCAATTCTTCTTCATTCGTTCATAAATCTTGTCTCGGATTTCTTTTCTCAAAAAGTAATTTCCATCCAAACCGACAATGGAACCGAATTCAAACCGCTTATCCCTTTGTTCCACAAATTAGGTATCACACACCGTCTCACTTGCCCATACTCTTATCCTCAAAATGGGAGTATCGAAAGTCGCCATCGAAGAATTGTTGATATGGGGCTCCCTATCCTTAAACATGCTTCTCTTCCTTTACAATTTTGGGATTATGCTTTGAGACATCGGTCTATCTACAAAATAGACTACCATCCCCAATCACCAAAAACAAAAGTCCATATGAAATCCTATTTCACAAACCACCGAATTACAATGAACTTAAGGTTTTCGGTTGTCTGTGTTTCCCTAACCTTAGACCATACAACTCACACAAACTAGCCTTTCGATCTACACCTTCAATCTTTCTTGGCTATAGCTCATCTCATAAGGGCTACATTTGTCTTGACTACAAAACAAATCGAATCTACATTTCTTGTGATGTCATATTTCATGAACAAACGTTTCCTCTAGCCCAATTTTCCACATCTTCACATGAATCTGGACAACCCAATTTTTACTTACCTCTTCCCATGGATCTGGACAGCCCAAGCCCAATTTCCCATACTCCAAATGATGTCACTCTATCCCCTCTTGCCATCCCACTTTGTTCTCCAACCTACTCCATACCAACAAGCCCAGAATCCCCAGGCCCATCTGAAACAAATACCTCACGATCATCGCCATCTCCCTCTCCTTGTCCAGCCGTTCCTTCCCACACCATGACAACCCGATCAAAGACAAACAACCAGAAACCTCTTCTTCGAACAGATGGCACCATACCTTGTCCACCACAATGTTCAAACACCCAAATCGTTCCAAAAGAACCCACCTGTTTCACCCAAGCCAATCAATTCCCTGAATGGCGTAAGGCCATGGAATCTGAGTTTCAAGCTCTTCTCAACACCGGCATCTGGTCTCTCGTCCCTCCTGATTCCTCCCGCAATGTCATCGGCGTAAAATGGGTATTTAAAACCAAGAGACATTCTGACGGCTCTTTGGAGCGCCGGAAAGCCCGTCTCATAGCCAAAGGCTATCATCAACAACCTGGCCTTGATTACAATAAAACCTTTAGCCCTGTGGCTAAACCATCTACCATCCGCCTTCTCTTCTCCCTTGCCGCCACAAATAACTGGTCTGTCAACCAATTGGACATACAAAATGCATTTTTACATGGTATCCTTGAGGAGGATGTTTATGTCTCCCAACCTCCAGGTTTTGTCAATCCTGAACTCCCTCACCACATTTGCAAATTGCATAAATCTCTTTATGGATTGAAACAGGCACCTCGTGCCTGGTTTTCACGTTTGAGTGATGTTCTTGTCACCATGGGATTTACACCATCTCTGTCTGATTCCTCTCTTTTCATTTTTCGCCAAGGCTCTCACTCTGTCTTTGTGCTAGTATATGTAGACGACTTACTCGTCATTGCTTCTGACAAAAATCTCTCATCCAAATTTGTGACTACATTGTCTGACCACTTTCCTGTGAAAGACTTAGGTGCAGCTCATTATTTTCTGGGTCTCGAGATCAAGAGAACTGCTGAAGGTTTTTACATCTCTCAATCCAAGCATATTAAAGAGGTAGTTCACAAAGCTGGCATGAGTAACTCAAAGCCAATTGTCACGCCTATGGCACTAGATTATGACAATCTCACAACCTCCATACCATTTGAAGACCCACAGCAGTACCGCAGCATTGCAGGAAGTCTGCAATACTTAGCCTTCACCAGACCAGATGTTTCATTTGCTGTGAATCGCATCTGTCAATTCATGCACCAACCACAGCTCATTCACTGGCAAGCAGTCAAGCGTGTTCTTCGATATCTCAATGCCACCAGTGATATGCAATTTTTTTATCTCATCTACTTCTCAACATACTTTGTCTACCTTCTCTGATGCTGACTGGGGTAGTGACAAACATGATAGACGATCAATTAGTGCGTATTGTGTCTTCCATGGCTCAAACTTAATTTCCTGGACATCAAAGAAGCAACCCACTATAGCAAGGTCCACCACAGAAGCAGAGTATCGTGCCTTAGTTCATGGAACCTGTGAAACGATATGGATCCAATCCATCCTTCGTGAATTACAAATTCACCTACCTCACCCTCCTGTCCTCTGGTGTGACAACATCGGCGCCACATATCTTGCTGTCAACCCAGTTCTTCATCATAAGATTAAACACCTCTCCTTGGATTATCATTTTGTCCGTGAACGTGTCCAATCCAAAGCACTGCAGGTGGCCTTCATATCCTCTGACGATCAAATTGCAGATCTTCTCACCAAGCCTCTATCATCATCAAGGTTCTCCAAACTTCGTTCCAACCTGTGTCTTCGACAGTTTGGATCGCGGGGGAATACTAGCACAAGTAGACAGCTGTGAATTACTCATTGTATTTTCTAGTCTTTTCTAGAAAGGTGACACTTGTCATCATACCATTGCTTGGTCCCTTGTATATATATCCTACAGTACCATGAATACAAGCACAGAAGGAAATGCACACTTTTCTGCAATAACATTTCACCATTTCACTAATGAGATTTCGAATGAAGCTTATTGGTTTTTCTCTTTGAATGGCGTTTACAGTGTTAAGTTCGCCTATAAACTAGCTTTGAATTATGAAGATATGTCGGTGAGAGATGGATGTTCAAGCTCGGAGCTCTGCATGACAGCGTGTGGAAAGAACTCTAGGAGATAAAGATAAGTCCGGTAGTCAAAAATCTTGTATGGCATGTGTGTGCTGATGTGCTTCCATTCAAAGACATGCTTAGATGTCGGCGTGTGAACGTGGATCCCTGGTGTGCTGAGTGGGGGAGACTCGAGATCACTCTGCAACTACGCTTCGGCGCATGCCGAATGCGCCAAAAAAGCGCTTCATCACATCGCAACTAAGTCGAAGCCGATAATTGTTTATTTAACCAATGCTTAGTTGATGTTGTGGTAAAGTGGCGCTAGAGCGGTAAAGTCGATCGAACCGGAAACGTAACGCAATTCAAAAAAAATAAAAAGATAATTGCTTATTTATTGCTCAAGTATTTTTTTTTTTTTAACTCGAGTCACCGCTGGTAAATAATAATGAGGTAACCTGTGAATCGTCACTAAGAAATTAACAGTGGTTTGTAGAAATTAATATAGGTTAGGGATTGATTATTGATACAGCGCAAATGAGACGACGACAGCAAGCACTGATGATAAATTGTTGTAAAGGTTGAACAACAAATCATTCTGTTATCAGTTCGGAAAACGACACTCTTCCAATGCAATCTCTCATATTCATTATTAGCATAACGCGGCAAACCATTTTCATTTTATTACTTTATTCCGATAACGGCCGGCAAGCGGCTATTTTTATGAATTGGGAGGATGGAGAAGAAGGATTCCATGGATTCATTCATCATGACTCCCACGTTTTCCTCATCATCAAACAAAAATATAGAATTATCAACTCAAATCCCAATCTAGGCTCTCAACAAACAATCAGTCCTCCATTTCCAACTCATCCAAGCTGTTTCAGATGAAGCTATGGCAGCGACTCTCCGGTGCACTCAAGGACCGCAACAGCCTCTGGTTAGCGGCCGCGCTGGGCCACAACCAGTTCCGCAACCCTGCGCTGGAGGCGGCACTCATCAAAGCCACCAGCCACGATCATCGCTTCGTGGACTACAAGAACACGCAGCGGGTCTTCACTTGGGTGCGAACTTGTCCATCTTCTCTCCTCGCTTTCCTCGTCGCCCTCTCTCGCCGCCTTACTCGCACTCGATCCTCCACTGTCGCCATTAAAGGCCTGATGCTCTTCCACGGCGTCCTCTGCACCAAGCTTCCGTCCACGAGGAAGATCGGCCGTCTCCCCTTCGACCTCTCTGCATTCGACCACGCCTTCGTCCGATCCTACTTCAACTTCCTCGACCGCAAATCGGTTGGCCTCTCCTCCGAGTATCAAGATCCCGAGAATTTACAAGTGAAGCAACAGAAGGAGACGGTTTCGCAGAGGCTGGAGAAGCTGGATCGCTGGCAGGATCTTCTAGATCTGCTCCTCCAGATCCGACCGACAAGCGACGTGGTAGTCATCTTGGAAGCAATGGACTGCGTGATAATCGAGGTGTTTGACGTTTATAGCAAGATCTGCGACGGAATCGCGAATGTGATGATCCGGATCTACGCGGCCGCGGAGCCAGCAGAAGCTTCGGCTGCGCTGGAGGTGTTGCGAAGATCGATGAGGCAGGCTGAGGAGCTGTCACAGTTCTTCGAGATCTGCAGGGAGATCGGGGTGCTGAGCGAATCGGAATGCCCTAAGGTGGAGAAGGTATCTGAAGACGACGTGAGAGAGCTGGAGAGGATCATCAAGAGAGGTCCTGTGAGGGCAGAGGCCGAAGAGGAGGTGGATTCTACTTCCAGGATGATGACGACGGTTATAACTGATAAGTGGGAGGTGTTCGAGGAAGAGTTGAAGGTTGGTGATTTGATTGACCTCTGTGAGGATGATTATAATCCTCATTCGTACGGTTATCACAATCACAATACTGCTACTAATTATAGTATGATCATCGCTTCAAATTATTGATTTATTTCCACTGTGTGGTTAATTTGTGTATTCCTCATCAAACTATTCTTTTGGTTGCCCCTTTATATTTCAAATATGGGTTCACAATCGCAACTGCATAAAATCAACCAAGGTAAGAGATATCATAAATAATATAATCAATTTCCCATGAAGGCCTAAGGACATGCTTTCACTTAGAGTGGATGTAAAGTCACAATGTGCATAGTCGAGCATAATTGTTGAGACGTTTGGGTCCTCAAAGTGTAATTATGTGCACAACAACCATTGTTACGTTTAGAACTATCAAAATCAACTTTATGTATCTCGCGGTTAGTGTTATTCAATATATATTTCTTTGGTTTGCATCTTGACCAGTGGTCTAATATCTTTTGGGTCTTTGTTGCTAGATATATATTGGTTTCTTGTCAATCAAATGTACCACCATGTGACCCAAAGTTATCGCATGGTTTTGTTATCAAAAATATCATAAGTGATTGATAAGATCTTTGAAATTCTTTTGTATGATATGTCTAAGTCTTTTAAGTAGTCTTGTATTGTAGTATCAATTATGTTATTTATTGTAAATGGAAAATTGAAGAAAATATGCTTAGCATTTTTGCATGGATATTGACATAGAGCAGAACTCATGGACCTTATAATCATTTATTTTTTGAGGTTTTTTTTTGTTGGAAGTCCATCAATAGACATTATTCACATGAAGTTTTTATTTTTTGGCATAATGTGTAGGTTCAATATCAAATCATTGTTGTTGGAACATGTAGATCGTTAGAAGTACCCAAATGATGTCTCAATGAAATGCGCCTATAATGGAAATGTTTTAAAGTGCTTAAGTAGATTAACATAATAATCTATAGTGGAAACATCAACTTACCAACTACCAATTTGAGATAAAAAATCACTCCCTTACTAACTATGCTAGGTCGGTCTTCAAAGATATTTATTGATTACTTATCTTGGTACATGGTAGCACTCGAACAACACTCTTTCGAACCTAGATAACCTAACTTATTACAACTTCAATATGTCCTCCTACACTAATAGTCCCAAAACCTACCCGCAAGGAGGATGAGATCGATTGTAATATGTCAACCCCCCGGATTTGAAACCCTAGGTGTCACTTGGATGTGAACCACACAGTGGGTCCACCAGATTTAGTCCGACAACAAATCCACCATTGGACCTTCCAACAAGAGCACGAAAAAATATAAAAATACATCCGACTTGAATTTACAAAAAAACTCTAAATCCAAAAAACCATAACAACAAAGATCAAACCAACCTCAATGACACAATCCCATCAAACAAAAAGACAAAAACCAAGACACAACAACCTTCCCAAAAACCTAAGGCACATGTGAGTCCAGTTGTACATCATCTTCCGGAAAGGTAGTCTCCATGACAAGTTCAATACCTGAACAAAGTCCTAAAACAACAATAAAAGAACCATTAGCTAATGTTTCAAGGATGAAGTCTAATCTTTAGAGTCAGAGTAAACCCGTATCTATCATGTAAGGGACACGAAAATCAAACTATCAATAATTACATTTAGTATAAGTATAAATTGGAAGTATAAACCAATAAGTGGAACACATCAACAAATAAATAACAAGCTAATAAAGTGGGTAAACTTAACAATATAAAATATATCATAAATCAAACTCATATAAAAAATTACAAACAAGATAGGGTAACGTTAACTCAATCCACATCCATCAACAACTCTCACCGTTCCTGACTATACTTATATCTCCTCATATACGACAATCGACATATCTTTGTACTCATCATTGTCCTTCTTTTATGTCCATAATATACAACATATCGAATCCATAATGATTAGTCACCATTTGGTCTCTCGAGGCATAATTGTCAATACGTAACAAAACCAATTAGCATAGACATATATACTGTATAACCCACCCATCATAATTGAGTCTCTTGAGGTGTAATTGTCAGTGCGTAACAAAACTAATTATCCTCTAGGCTTAAATGTCACTGCATAACATAACCAATTAGCATAGTCCAATATATCATATACTCATATGTCTCTATCCGGCATCATGAAGCGTAATTGTTAGTGCATAACATAATCAATTACCCTCTAGGTGTAATTGTCAATGCATAAATTAACCAATTACCTTATTATCAACACATCACACAATATCAGTCACAAATCACTCTATCACAATCTCGATCACAACTATATCTATCATCAATCTCAATCATAACTTTGTCTGTCACAATCTCAATCATCATTTTGTCTACTACAATCTCAACATAACTATATATCACAATCTCAAACATTGCAAACGCAACACATACCCAACTCTCGACTACTCACACAACCAACAAGTACTATCTACCCTCTAAGGTACTAAAGCCAACATACAATCTAATTTAAAACATATAAACATATATAGGGATATAATAAAATCACGAAATAGGTCCTACTCACAATTAACAACAAATTTAACTTGAAACGGAACGACAACTAAATAAGTCAGTATGACTTACCTCAAAGAGACGAACTCAAAAAAACCACCAAATTAAATCCAAGCAACCAAGTACCTAATAATAACATCATCATATATAATCACTCAACTCAAGCAAACATCTCAACCTATAATAAACGCCCAAACCAAACAATATTTATATAAGGCTTTAGGAGACTGATGTCTCGAAGTCAAACAATGTAGAATCTCATGTATCGAATTCGAAAAAAGACTATCTTCTCGTTCAAACGTGCTACTCCCTAAAATTATAAATTTAGGCCATATTTTGTAAATATTAAATTTAGGGCATTTGATGCACTTCCAAAAGTTTGGGTCATTTCTGTAATATAAATTTGGGCTACTCCCTGTAATTATCCACTTCGGGGGAAATTGAAAACTTTGAAAGTATGGGCCATTTAATGGAAATATAAAGTACGGGACAAAATTTGTAATTATACACAATCTCCTCAGCCCCGATTACGGTTTTAAATGCACATTGGCGGTGGTCTTCGATCCTGGTTGCGGTACACTACGTCCCCGCGACAAATAGCGGCCAATAACTACGGCATGTTGGTGGCTCCAATCCCCAACAGTTCTGGTCAGAATCGGCAACAAACGCGAGATTAAGAACACAACAATGGAGGCTTCTCAAGCGCCTGTTTGCACGACTTCGTCTGGATCCAAGCTCACCAGTCTGCGTGACGAGGGTAGTATTGTTGCGGATCTGGGTTCCGATGTGCAAGGTGGAGAAGACGAGAGTGGTTCCTGCTCAATGTTAGCTTCGTAGATCTCGCTCGACGAAGAGGATGCAAATGGTGGCGACTCGCGGTGTTGGTTCGAGGAAGGTGACGGTAAGAGACATATGGGTATATGATATATTACTAGATCAAGATCAAGATCCATCCAAGATGAGGTTGCTAGCATATTGGCATCATGTAAATCTAAGGAGACCCTACTTATGTCTAAGTCTTTTTTAGTTACATTAATATCTATTACGGATGAGCCATACATGAGTGAAGATGATAAGGAAGCAAGAGGAAACAAATGGAGATCTTGGCCCTACCAAATTTCAGACGGGATATTAATATCTCTCAAGGCCGAGATTGACACGAATCTTGTTAAGATTTTAGTTATTTTATACCTTTAAAGCTCTAAACATTCTAAATGTTTTTTTATCTTCTATCCTACATTTTGTAGGATTATTTCATTCTTAATCTTTTAGGAGAATCTTTCCTATATATACTTATAAAGGTCGAGATTATTAGGTAGCTTAGAGTGATTATTGATTTTCACATATTGTGAGATACTTGTTGCTTCACTTTTGAAGTTTATGTTTTATTTATTCATATTCAATAAAAAATAGAGTTTTTGATTGAATCGTTGAGTCCTTGCTAGGTTGTTTTTGTGTCTGTTAATCTTCTTAAATATTGGTGTTACCAGTCAAACTAGTCCCTCCTTGTGCGACTAAGAAGATGTCTGTTAATATTTAATAAAGAAGACTTGTGTAAGGTTGAAGAAGGAAAGGTTAAGGTAATTTTTTGTTGAGGGTTTTGATCTAATTGGTCAAGGTTGCAAGTTTATATTTTTGTTATATCTTCCTATATTTTCCATCAAATTCATTCCATTATCTTCTTCTATAATTTGTTAACATTCACGTTCTCGTTCCCTGAGGTAGATGATGATGTGATGTTGCTCCTTGGAATGGTTGGGATGTTGAATATGTTCTTTTAAGCTCCATTTTAGACCTAAAACACCTATAGACACAAAACACAACGGAGTAAACATTTTTTGACATTTAAAACAATAACTAAGATAGATACTTAAACCATGCAAAACTAGGGGAAATCACATAAAAATACATCTATAAACATTGCATAAAAACACGCTATCAAATACCATGTAGATATTTTGAATTGAATGCTTGTTTATTTTAATGATTAAAAATTATTTATATAGACAAATATAAAGGAGCAATATTATAAACTAACAAATAAGGGATAAGCCCAATAAACGGTCCAATAAACTGAGTTTATACTCTAACAGGTCTTAAGCATGTGGATGCATCAAACCCCCTCGGAGATAAGAAAGTGTAGTTGAATAGGTAAGTTCCATTAAGCATATTTTTAATCACTTAATATTTATAAAATGATAAAAAAAAATAATTAAGAATTATATGCAGATTTCAAGCTGGACCTTTACTCGGTCATACACTTGATGCTGATGCTGAAGAACTATGTTGAGAGTGAACTATTCTTGATGATGATGATGATTTCCTTGTGTGCGACTCTCTACAACCAAAAGACCATGAATTGAACAGGTAAGTGGATATTTGGTGGAATATTTGTACTAAGTGTAGAGATTGTAAAGTGAAGGCTTGTTTATTTCATTGCCCAAATAATGTTTATATAACGAAAGTAAAGGGGAGAAAATAGTAAACTAACACACAAAGGGATACGGCAATATATGGCTCAATATGGTAGACTCATTATCTAACACTCCCCTCAAGCTGGAGATGGGGAGGAAACAAATCCAAACAAGAACACCAACAAGTATTCTATTCTTCAATCCAAATTCGGTCAAAGCTTCCTTCCAATAGTTGTTTCTACTACTAACTAACTAAGAGAGAACTGTTTGAGATAGAATGTGAGTTGGTACATTTGCAACCAGCCAAGATCCATATATATACAGGCCTAAACACATGGTCCCCTTCAAAAGGAATTTTCAATCAAGTGACAAGGGGTTAGTTAGGCCAGTAGTCCACATCAGGTAGGCTACCTCGAGTGATTTGGGCTTCCTACCTCGAGTGGGTCATCTTCACAACATCGAGTGACTCCACATCCATACTTAGGTAAATGTAGCTCGAGTGAAGTTTCTTCTTAGTCCGAGTTTTCAAGCTTCTTACCTCGAGCGATGACATTCCACTCGAGGTACGTTGAATATCTGTGCAGATTGGCTTCTTAGCTTGAGTGAATTGGTACACTTAGGTCGAGCTCGATGCTCTACGCCAGCTACATTGGACTTTCTTGTCAACTTGTCTTTTTAGTTCAAGTTAGGTGTCTTCTTAGGTTGAGTGAGTTATCTTCTTAGTCGCACTAATGAGGTTCCATTCTTGGGGTTTCCTTGCTCCATTGGCTTCTTGTAAACGTTGATGATTTCCTCCTTTGCTCCATTGGGGATGATGATGGCGTGATGAATGTTCCTTGGAATGCTTGGGATGTTCATATAAGCTCCATTTGAGACCTAAATCACCTATAAATACAAAAACAATGGGAGTAGACATTGTTTTTAAATTATAAGATAAGTTAAGTTGTATATGTCTAAAATATGCAAAACAAGGAAAAATACACAAAAACACATCCATAAAGATAGCATGAAAACATGTTTTTTTTTCAAAATACCCCATACTTAGCTCTTACTTGTCCCTAAGCATGAACAAATTACAAAGGATAAAGATATATAAACAAAAACAGGTAAAAGAAAATAATTTTTTGAGTATGCTTCAAATGGTTGATCACTTTTCAGAATATTAGAGCCATGACAAGACATTAACACATAGTTGAAAATAATGAGCCTGAAAGTAAGCATCGGAGAATATATGCTAAATTTTCACTCACAAGACCTATAATGAAGAATCCTAAGATAAGACAACTCATGCTTGCTACTTAGAAGTTTTTAATGATGCTTGTGTATGGTATGTATTGTTCATCCAAATGTGTAAAACATAGTTAAAATCTCACAAGCTTAGGTTCAATCAAATCTGATCGATTTCTTTATAACTCATATATTCTGAACTCGGCCTAACAAATAAAATATGCATGCTCTTTTGGCATGGTTTACATTCAATTGGCATTCATATTTTGTGTACATACTTGACCTAATTGGCATAAAAGCAAAAATGAGAAATAAACATTCGTCATATAGCCATTTGGCATTTTTGAAGTTTGATGAGCTAGCCTATGGTTTTTTCTTTACTTTTTCATGATATGTGTTTTTCTTTACAAGTTAGTACTTTTCACTCAAATGAGTGTCAAGTAATGTAACGTTACCTAGGCCCAACAATTAAGAGTTCATAATCAATGCACACTATCATTAACATACGCATGTTATTTAGCTCAAGTTTCATAGCATAGGATCCACTAAGAATGTTTCTAATACATGTTCGCCTCAAAGCGTGCGTCCAAATAAGTTTTAATGTATAAAACTGAAACAAAAGCAAGTGAACCCGCAGTGTATGGATCGGCGTAGATAAGCAAGTATTCCAGAGTATCGAACTCAGGGAATTGGTGAAACAAAATCAGTTTCAAGTAATCGAGCAATCAAAAGTGTAGAAGCTTTGCAAATACTGGGGAAAACAGCAACCCTAAAGATCCAAACATCTAATTGTGGCAATCGATTCAAGATATACTATATATATATAAGGACAGAGTTGAGGTTGCAAAGGTATAACTAAAGTAAGGTAATGTACGGTGAAGTTCCAAAACCTTATAAATCTAACCCAAAGATTCTCTCTATAAAGGTTGTTGAGGCTGCAGTATAGAAAGGATCTAAAGGTAAGAATTAATCTCAATACCCTTGCCCAAACCCAAGGAATCAAAGATAGGCTAAAACGGTTAAGGTTGTGACACTCGAAACCGAAATAGAGGATGTTGAGTCTCACTACTACCTAGCCAAGGCTAGGTTAAAACAAATCTTTAACTTTGGATTAAAGAAAAAGCAAAGTTCGTAAAACAGGGGAAATCACGGCTAAATCTTGAGAATCACGGCCGTGGAAACCAAGAACAGCCCGTTATTTAGGGTATCGACAATGTTTCTCAAACTCTCAGGGTACAATCAAGTTACGATCGATCTATCATCATCTAAGTCACAACTATCAACCCTTCACCTTAGAATTGCTAAAGGGTTTCAGCCAATAATCATCATTATGATATCAATAATCAAATTAAGAAAAATGAAAGATGAAAACCCTCGAAAACTCAATAACAACACAAAGTCAATCTCGAAATCCAAACAACAAAGTATGTTTATGAATTCAGAAAAGTAGGAATAGAAATCCTTACAACGATCTAGAGAAACCACAAAGAACGGGATGTTAATCCGTCCTTCAATGAAAACCCTAGAATATCTTGAAAAGTACACACTCTCCGAAAATACGTCTTTCACGAATCTCCAATCTTTAAGGTCGAAATGAAACCCTCCGGCCGTCTCCAAATTCTAAGCGGAACTCTAAGCGGCGCTAAGCAGCGATAATCGAGGATCCCAAAAACTCCTTTCTCAAGACTTTTTTTAGGGCGAGATAGGGTTACGAGAGAGCTCAATGGCGTGGCTGACGTGACAATAATGATAAGTCACAAAATCACCAAAATCACGGTCATGAACAACTTTCCACGACCGTAATTTAGAGTGTGGAACTAGATTACGGCACAATATGATTTCCACGGCCGTGGTTTAGGCCGTGTAACTCTCTGTTGTGTTCCAAACTCACTTCCACGATCATGTTGCTAGATCCACGGCCGTAAATTAGAGCGTGGACTTCAAAATCCTCTTCCACGACTGTAATTCAGGGCGTGGTTCTTCAAACTCCTTGTTTTTGCCTTTGTTTCTTGACATCCTTCATCCATGCTCCTTCCTTAGCCTCTCCAATGCATCTCCTTTCCATCAAGCATGATCAAACACTTCTTTCCTTCCACATTTTGCTCAAATCCAAGTCTTTATTTACCTAAAAACAAAACGAAGCTAGTGTAGATCTCTATATCGACAAAGTGGGTGAACTAGCTCATAATTGCTTCAAACTCATATCTAAGAACACACTAAAGAGGGAAAAACAACTAAAATAAGTGCCTAAAATATAGTCATATTTCATGCTAACAAAATACCCCATACTTGCCACTTGCTTGTCCCCAAGCAAGGTTTTCAAAAGCTTAGAACATAAGGTAGAATGAAATATGAATGCAAAACAAAGCAAAACAATCTTTTTGGTTAATATGCTTCTAGTCAATAGATCATCCTCAAACCTTGCTTTATTCATCCTTGAAAACGTTTATATACACAAACAAAGTATGCAAAGCAAAGAAACTTCATAAATTGCAAATACTCCAAGACAAGCATCATAACCTTCAAGTATTGTCAAAATTAAGCATGTGAAACTTCAATTTAGATCACCAAGTCAAATAACACTCTTATGATCTCAAGGACTTTCAAATAAGGTCAAGAATGCGGAAAATGTGGGTGATAACAAGATTTATGACTTAGGATTAGGTAATCATTTAGATAGATTCATCACTCATTCATGCATGGTTTAGCACAAATTCGCGACGTTTGCACTCAATTCACATATTTTGTCGAGATAGACGTCTACACGGACTTGTGCGTTGCTTTGTAGGTATTTCGGGGGTCTTTTGGACATTAACCGATACATTTGAGGACCAAGCCTCATGATGGTACACATCCAAGGCTAAGGAGGAGCATAATTGGAGCAACAAAGGACACAAAGACCACTATTGGTGCGAGCAATGGATCAACTCATGGCTAAACGAGCATAACACCTTTCTGCTGAAGAAAATCGGACCAGCAAGCAGCTAAATCGGCCGATTTATTGCTCTGGGTCGATTTTTAGGCCTTTGACAGCTTAAAGCCACGTGTCCCACGATCTCTTGCCCGTCCTTGCTCTTGGTGGAGAATATAAGTGGTCCCTCAGGTGGTTGCTGAGCATCTCTCCTCTCCCACACTCTCATTGACAGCTCATGAATTTGGTAGGAAGATTGGAGAAGAAGAAAAGCTCCCAAGAATTGAAGGAAGAATAAGAAGACCATTCTAAGGGTGATTTTGAGTAATTTTGTAGACTTGGATTGAAGAACTAATTGCAAGGATTGTTAAGAACGTTTTGCATCTTCATTTTAGAGTTTGTAAGTCTTGCTACAACTTGGATTTGGCTGAGATTTATTGATTTTGCTTACTCATCTTTCATTACTCATCTATGAACACCATGTATGCTTGTTTGATGATTTCGGATCTTGATATGCATATTATTGGCTAGTTTCTTGTGATTTTAGAGTGATGGATTGATGGTTATGGCTTGGGTGATGATAGGATGGACTTATATGTTAGTTTAGGATGATTTGTATGCACGAAACCCATTTCAGAGACAAAAATCGACCTGTTCTTCATCTAGATCGTCCGATTTTCTGTATGATCCACCCGATTTTCTTCTCTGTTGCTCTTTAATTGATGAATATGCATGTTGGGGTCCTTGGTTGTTTAAATCCTAGTGTTTATTAAGCCTAATTTAGCTTAGAATCACCTAATGCTACCAACCTAAGTGAGGGAAGAGATCTACCCGATGATTTCCGATCTTAGATACCTAAGATGATGAATGCTAGGTAGTAGTGAGCCTCATAAGCCGCTATTGGATTGAGTGTGCTAGGATTATTGCTTGAGATTTCCCTATTCCGAGACTTACCCGGTAAGGAGAGGGTTACCCTTAAGTAGTATCTAGTTTGTGTGAAATTCCTTACTCTAACCCCTAGAGACTTACCCGGTAATAGGAGTTTGATGCGGGATTAGTGAAGTGAGAGACCTACCCGGTAATTGCTTCCATTAGCGAAACATTCTTTCCCAACACCGCAGCTTAGTCCTTAGAATCTTTAGAACCTTGAATCCAATGCCATAACCGGAAATCTTGACCTCTAAAATCTACTTTTCTCTCTTGATCATATTCTTGTGCTTTGTGTTTGCTTGTTCGTTTGCTAGCTTGAGTTGTTAGTTGTTTATCATCTTGCTTGACTTGTGATCTTTGTTTGATCACCACAAAAACCCAACCAAAAATATCATCATTTTCATTTCTTTATTTCTTTCTCTTTTCTTAGACTAGATTTGCACTATCTTTGATCATTGAATGACTTGATTTCGCCTCAGTCCTTGTGTTCGACCTCGGAATACTTTCCTTCCTACATAACGATCCGTACACTGCGGGTTTCGCTAGGTAGTTTAGGATTTTAGTTCGAGTTTATAAATATAAAGCTTTTTGTGCTATTTCCTAGCGTAACAAGTTTTTGGCGCCGTTGCCGGGGACTAGGTCTAGATTGAGTCATTTTTGTGATTGTTTTTAGTGTTTATCTTTCTTGTTACTTTTGATCTTGTGTTGTTTTTGTCTTTGCCTTTTCATGTTTGCCATGGACGGATTGTACCTCCAAGACCACCTTGACGACATGGAGTATGAGGAGTGGATGGAAAGCCAAGATCTAGGACCTCTCCATGATGAGTTTGAGTATTGGGAGGAGTTTAATGCCCATCATGAGTCCCATGATCAAGCTCACATGACTACATTGCCTTATGTGGAACCTCACCATCAACCTCACAATGACCGAGTGGAATCAATGCTAGAAGAAATGTTGAGGAAGATGGATGATCTAGAGAGCAATCTTGCTTCCATTTCGAGTTCCCACATGGTGCTTGAAGAGGAAGTATTTCAACAAGAGGAGGTTCACCATGAGGAGATCCAAGAATTACCCGGTTTAACTATAGCCAATAGAGACCTTGAGGAGGAGTTGAATGAAGCTCGGGAGCAATTGTGGCTAAGGGATTTGGCCCTGGAGGATGCAAGAAGATTGAATGTTGAGAGAGAAGAACAAATGAGGAGGGAGATTGAGGAGATTAGGTATGCTCTTATGCTAGGAGATCCTACCATCCTTCAAGGCTTACCTCCACCTCCTTCACCTTTGGAGGAGTGCAATGAAGTATTCTCACCCCCGGTCATCCTTGCCATTAACCCCGGAACCACACTTGAAGAGCTCACAAGGGAGAGCCCTAAGCTAACCTCAACTCCTTCCAATCCCTCCTTGCTTACCCGGAGTACACACGAAGATTGGAGCCCCTTTCCTAAGGAGTTTCCCATGTTGAATGATGGAGGCGAGCATGATGGATCCATGATGGTTATGGAGCACCTCAATGAAGAATTCTTTCCAAGAACCGGCCTTCTTTGGATCATAGAGGATGAGGATGACAAGCATCTCACCGGTATGACCGTGGAGTACCAATTGTCTAAGTATGGGGTGGCACCTATGGTTGCAACTTCATACTATCATCAAAGAAGCGGTGATGAAGGAGTCTACTACTCACCGGTGAAGAGAGAACTTAAAGCTTATTTGGGCATCAAGTGGCCCTTGCTTGTCATCATGGATGCCGGAAAGCGATGGTTGCTTGGACTCCTCAAGCAAACCATGGTATTCGAGGTGGATTGACACATCCTCGGAGTTTGGTCAAGCTAATGACCTAAAAGGAGCGCTTCTTGGGAGGCAACCCAAGGGTAACAACTCTTTCCCTTTTCTCTTTCGTTTTCGTTTTTCCTTTTGTTTTTGGTGTGCTTTGTTTTTCTTTTGTGTTTTTGGGTGCTAGATCTTGTTGTTGTCATGTGTGATGAGATGTTGGAGGTCATGTGAAAGCCTCATGGAACTGTTGAGAAGAAGGTGCAAGATCCGAGCACATGGACAAGGAAGAAAGCACCCAGGAAAATCGGACTGTTCTTCACAAAAATCGGCCGATTTTCCTGGGTAGTTGGTCCGATTTTTCCTCTGTAAAGGAAAGTGATGATCTCCAATCAAGCATGGGTGGAGCGGACGTGGAACTTGGACGGCTTGCGGCGCCAAGCGCGGGTTCCGACATCATAATGAACATCAAGAGCTCTCTACCATCCTTGATCGATCATCCACCATCATCATTCGATGTGAACCGAAATACCAAAGCATCACCAATTTTACATTGTGAGGACTCTCTTTCACTTCTTTATTTAGTTTCCACATTAGGGACAATGTGTTTCTAAGTATGGGGTGGGGTTTTCATGATCACTTGCATGATTAGCATCTAGGATAGTTTAATTTTGTCACATGTTTCATTATGTCTTGCATTGAACATACATATTTCGAAAAATCCAAAAAAAAAAATTCAGAAAATTTTAAAAAAATTTTAGTGCTTCTAAGGCTTGGATATGACCCTAATGATTGAACCTTGTCTTGTGGATTGGCTATGGATGGCCTTATGTGTTAAATTGATGAATGTATATGTGGACTTGAAGTACTTCTCTTGAAACCATGAATGATTTGTGATCATGAATGTTTGCCTTGATTGAATTGAGTATTGAAAGTCGAAATTGCATGCTAGTTCTTGCACATCAATTAGGAGTGATTAAGGCAATTCATTTTCCTCTACTTCTCATCTTGATCATGTTGTTTGAGCACCTCAATTGATGATATAAATTGACCTCTTTTGACCCATCCGGGAATAGGAGCATGATAGTGTGTTGATGTGTGTGAAAAGCAAGTGTGGGGTGATGTTGTTGATGAAAGAATGATGTGAATGAAATGCTGAAATTGTTGTGAAAGTGTAGACAAAAATATAGGTTTGGGGACGTTGGTTAAAATGACAAGTAACTCGGTACACTTCACATAATCGGGTGTTGGTGCCTTGCCAAAGTCAAATAAACCGATAGTCCTAACGAGCTTTGGTATGTGTGCCCGGTGTGGATGCATCTCGAAAAATAGAAAAAACCCGAGAATGGCTAATCACCGAGGTTTCGGCTTTTGTACACCAATGCCATTGTCTCAAAAATAAAAGAAAGAAAAGAAAATGAAAAATATACACTTGAGGGAAGTTAATAAGAAATGTGAAGTTGTGGTTGTTTAGTTCCTTTCCCGGATTAGCATCACATAGCCTAGAAAATTCCCTCCTAATCACAACGTTTCTCGGCCTTCTATTTCACAAGTCCTTATGACCTACTTGCATGTGTGTAAGACTAAGTGATTTAGATTGGATATACTCATGATCATCTTGACTTCTTCGTCTTTACATTTCATTGCATGCTATCAAGTTAAGTACAATTGTTTTTCCATGCTTTCATTTATTTGATACATAATTGCTTGTCCGTTGCCATGAAACATGACTATAGAGGTGATCCAATATTAGAAGCACAACTCCGAAAAGATTTTGCCATTTTTCTGCATACATAAATCATGTCATCTCTTAGTCTATAGTTGGGAATTTGCTCGGGGACGAGCAAACCTTAAGTATGGGGTATTTTTGATAACAAGATTTATGACTTAGGATTAGGTAATCATTTAGATAGATTCATCACTCATTCATGCATGGTTTAGCACAAATTCGCGACGTTTGCACTCAATTCACATATTTTGTCGAGATAGACGTCTACACGGACTTGTGCGTTGCTTTGTAGGTATTTCGGGGGTCTTTTGGACATTAACCGATACATTTGAGGACCAAGCCTCATGATGGTACACATCCAAGGCTAAGGAGGAGCATAATTGGAGCAACAAAGGACACAAAGACCACTATTGGTGCGAGCAATGGATCAACTCATGGCTAAACGAGCATAACACCTTTCTGCTGAAGAAAATCGGACCAGCAAGCAGCTAAATCGGCCGATTTATTGCTCTGGGTCGATTTTTAGGCCTTTGACAGCTTAAAGCCACGTGTCCCACGATCTCTTGCCCGTCCTTGCTCTTGGTGGAGAATATAAGTGGTCCCTCAGGTGGTTGCTGAGCATCTCTCCTCTCCCACACTCTCATTGACAGCTCATGAATTTGGTAGGAAGATTGGAGAAGAAGAAAAGCTCCCAAGAATTGAAGGAAGAATAAGAAGACCATTCTAAGGGTGATTTTGAGTGATTTTGTAGACTTGGATTGAAGAACTAATTGCAAGGATTGTTAAGAACGTTTTGCATCTTCATTTTAGAGTTTGTAAGTCTTGCTACAACTTGGATTTGGCTGAGATTTATTGATTTTGCTTACTCATCTTTCATTACTCATCTATGAACACCATGTATGCTTGTTTGATGATTTCGGATCTTGATATGCATATTATTGGCTAGTTTCTTGTGATTTTAGAGTGATGGATTGATGGTTATGGCTTGGGTGATGATAGGATGGACTTATATGTTAGTTTAGGATGATTTGTATGCACGAAACCCATTTCAGAGACAAAAATCGACCTGTTCTTCATCTAGATCGTCCGATTTTCTGTATGATCCACCCGATTTTCTTCTCTGTTGCTCTTTAATTGATGAATATGCATGTTGGGGTCCTTGGTTGTTTAAATCCTAGTGTTTATTAAGCCTAATTTAGCTTAGAATCACCTAATGCTACCAACCTAAGTGAGGGAAGAGATCTACCCGATGATTTCCGATCTTAGATACCTAAGATGATGAATGCTAGGTAGTAGTGAGCCTCATAAGCCGCTATTGGATTGAGTGTGCTAGGATTATTGCTTGAGATTTCCCTATTCCGAGACTTACCCGGTAAGGAGAGGGTTACCCTTAAGTAGTATCTAGTTTGTGTGAAATTCCTTACTCTAACCCCTAGAGACTTACCCGGTAATAGGAGTTTGATGCGGGATTAGTGAAGTGAGAGACCTACCCGGTAATTGCTTCCATTAGCGAAACATTCTTTCCCAACACCGCAGCTTAGTCCTTAGAATCTTTAGAACCTTGAATCCAATGCCATAACCGGAAATCTTGACCTCTAAAATCTACTTTTCTCTCTTGATCATATTCTTGTGCTTTGTGTTTGCTTGTTCGTTTGCTAGCTTGAGTTGTTAGTTGTTTATCATCTTGCTTGACTTGTGATCTTTGTTTGATCACCACAAAAACCCAACCAAAAATATCATCATTTTCATTTCTTTATTTCTTTCTCTTTTCTTAGACTAGATTTGCACTATCTTTGATCATTGAATGACTTGATTTCGCCTCAGTCCTTGTGTTCGACCTCGGAATACTTTCCTTCCTACATAACGATCCGTACACTGCGGGTTTCGCTAGGTAGTTTAGGATTTTAGTTCGAGTTTATAAATATAAAGCTTTTTGTGCTATTTCCTAGCGTAACAAGTTTTTGGCGCCGTTGCCGGGGACTAGGTCTAGATTGAGTCATTTTTGTGATTGTTTTTAGTGTTTATCTTTCTTGTTACTTTTGATCTTGTGTTGTTTTTGTCTTTGCCTTTTCATGTTTGCCATGGACGGATTGTACCTCCAAGACCACCTTGACGACATGGAGTATGAGGAGTGGATGGAAAGCCAAGATCTAGGACCTCTCCATGATGAGTTTGAGTATTGGGAGGAGTTTAATGCCCATCATGAGTCCCATGATCAAGCTCACATGACTACATTGCCTTATGTGGAACCTCACCATCAACCTCACAATGACCGAGTGGAATCAATGCTAGAAGAAATGTTGAGGAAGATGGATGATCTAGAGAGCAATCTTGCTTCCATTTCGAGTTCCCACATGGTGCTTGAAGAGGAAGTATTTCAACAAGAGGAGGTTCACCATGAGGAGATCCAAGAATTACCCGGTTTAACTATAGCCAATAGAGACCTTGAGGAGGAGTTGAATGAAGCTCGGGAGCAATTGTGGCTAAGGGATTTGGCCCTGGAGGATGCAAGAAGATTGAATGTTGAGAGAGAAGAACAAATGAGGAGGGAGATTGAGGAGATTAGGTATGCTCTTATGCTAGGAGATCCTACCATCCTTCAAGGCTTACCTCCACCTCCTTCACCTTTGGAGGAGTGCAATGAAGTATTCTCACCCCCGGTCATCCTTGCCATTAACCCCGGAACCACACTTGAAGAGCTCACAAGGGAGAGCCCTAAGCTAACCTCAACTCCTTCCAATCCCTCCTTGCTTACCCGGAGTACACACGAAGATTGGAGCCCCTTTCCTAAGGAGTTTCCCATGTTGAATGATGGAGGCGAGCATGATGGATCCATGATGGTTATGGAGCACCTCAATGAAGAATTCTTTCCAAGAACCGGCCTTCTTTGGATCATAGAGGATGAGGATGACAAGCATCTCACCGGTATGACCGTGGAGTACCAATTGTCTAAGTATGGGGTGGCACCTATGGTTGCAACTTCATACTATCATCAAAGAAGCGGTGATGAAGGAGTCTACTACTCACCGGTGAAGAGAGAACTTAAAGCTTATTTGGGCATCAAGTGGCCCTTGCTTGTCATCATGGATGCCGGAAAGCGATGGTTGCTTGGACTCCTCAAGCAAACCATGGTATTCGAGGTGGATTGACACATCCTCGGAGTTTGGTCAAGCTAATGACCTAAAAGGAGCGCTTCTTGGGAGGCAACCCAAGGGTAACAACTCTTTCCCTTTTCTCTTTCGTTTTCGTTTTTCCTTTTGTTTTTGGTGTGCTTTGTTTTTCTTTTGTGTTTTTGGGTGCTAGATCTTGTTGTTGTCATGTGTGATGAGATGTTGGAGGTCATGTGAAAGCCTCATGGAACTGTTGAGAAGAAGGTGCAAGATCCGAGCACATGGACAAGGAAGAAAGCACCCAGGAAAATCGGACTGTTCTTCACAAAAATCGGCCGATTTTCCTGGGTAGTTGGTCCGATTTTTCCTCTGTAAAGGAAAGTGATGATCTCCAATCAAGCATGGGTGGAGCGGACGTGGAACTTGGACGGCTTGCGGCGCCAAGCGCGGGTTCCGACATCATAATGAACATCAAGAGCTCTCTACCATCCTTGATCGATCATCCACCATCATCATTCGATGTGAACCGAAATACCAAAGCATCACCAATTTTACATTGTGAGGACTCTCTTTCACTTCTTTATTTAGTTTCCACATTAGGGACAATGTGTTTCTAAGTATGGGGTGGGGTTTTCATGATCACTTGCATGATTAGCATCTAGGATAGTTTAATTTTGTCACATGTTTCATTATGTCTTGCATTGAACATACATATTTCGAAAAATCCAAAAAAAAAAATTCAGAAAATTTTAAAAAAATTTTAGTGCTTCTAAGGCTTGGATATGACCCTAATGATTGAACCTTGTCTTGTGGATTGGCTATGGATGGCCTTATGTGTTAAATTGATGAATGTATATGTGGACTTGAAGTACTTCTCTTGAAACCATGAATGATTTGTGATCATGAATGTTTGCCTTGATTGAATTGAGTATTGAAAGTCGAAATTGCATGCTAGTTCTTGCACATCAATTAGGAGTGATTAAGGCAATTCATTTTCCTCTACTTCTCATCTTGATCATGTTGTTTGAGCACCTCAATTGATGATATAAATTGACCTCTTTTGACCCATCCGGGAATAGGAGCATGATAGTGTGTTGATGTGTGTGAAAAGCAAGTGTGGGGTGATGTTGTTGATGAAAGAATGATGTGAATGAAATGCTGAAATTGTTGTGAAAGTGTAGACAAAAATATAGGTTTGGGGACGTTGGTTAAAATGACAAGTAACTCGGTACACTTCACATAATCGGGTGTTGGTGCCTTGCCAAAGTCAAATAAACCGATAGTCCTAACGAGCTTTGGTATGTGTGCCCGGTGTGGATGCATCTCGAAAAATAGAAAAAACCCGAGAATGGCTAATCACCGAGGTTTCGGCTTTTGTACACCAATGCCATTGTCTCAAAAATAAAAGAAAGAAAAGAAAATGAAAAATATACACTTGAGGGAAGTTAATAAGAAATGTGAAGTTGTGGTTGTTTAGTTCCTTTCCCGGATTAGCATCACATAGCCTAGAAAATTCCCTCCTAATCACAACGTTTCTCGGCCTTCTATTTCACAAGTCCTTATGACCTACTTGCATGTGTGTAAGACTAAGTGATTTAGATTGGATATACTCATGATCATCTTGACTTCTTCGTCTTTACATTTCATTGCATGCTATCAAGTTAAGTACAATTGTTTTTCCATGCTTTCATTTATTTGATACATAATTGCTTGTCCGTTGCCATGAAACATGACTATAGAGGTGATCCAATATTAGAAGCACAACTCCGAAAAGATTTTGCCATTTTTCTGCATACATAAATCATGTCATCTCTTAGTCTATAGTTGGGAATTTGCTCGGGGACGAGCAAACCTTAAGTATGGGGTATTTTTGATAACAAGATTTATGACTTAGGATTAGGTAATCATTTAGATAGATTCATCACTCATTCATGCATGGTTTAGCACAAATTCGCGACGTTTGCACTCAATTCACATATTTTGTCGAGATAGACGTCTACACGGACTTGTGCGTTGCTTTGTAGGTATTTCGGGGGTCTTTTGGACATTAACCGATACATTTGAGGACCAAGCCTCATGATGGTACACATCCAAGGCTAAGGAGGAGCATAATTGGAGCAACAAAGGACACAAAGACCACTATTGGTGCGAGCAATGGATCAACTCATGGCTAAACGAGCATAACACCTTTCTGCTGAAGAAAATCGGACCAGCAAGCAGCTAAATCGGCCGATTTATTGCTCTGGGTCGATTTTTAGGCCTTTGACAGCTTAAAGCCACGTGTCCCACGATCTCTTGCCCGTCCTTGCTCTTGGTGGAGAATATAAGTGGTCCCTCAGGTGGTTGCTGAGCATCTCTCCTCTCCCACACTCTCATTGACAGCTCATGAATTTGGTAGGAAGATTGGAGAAGAAGAAAAGCTCCCAAGAATTGAAGGAAGAATAAGAAGACCATTCTAAGGGTGATTTTGAGTGATTTTGTAGACTTGGATTGAAGAACTAATTGCAAGGATTGTTAAGAACGTTTTGCATCTTCATTTTAGAGTTTGTAAGTCTTGCTACAACTTGGATTTGGCTGAGATTTATTGATTTTGCTTACTCATCTTTCATTACTCATCTATGAACACCATGTATGCTTGTTTGATGATTTCGGATCTTGATATGCATATTATTGGCTAGTTTCTTGTGATTTTAGAGTGATGGATTGATGGTTATGGCTTGGGTGATGATAGGATGGACTTATATGTTAGTTTAGGATGATTTGTATGCACGAAACCCATTTCAGAGACAAAAATCGACCTGTTCTTCATCTAGATCGTCCGATTTTCTGTATGATCCACCCGATTTTCTTCTCTGTTGCTCTTTAATTGATGAATATGCATGTTGGGGTCCTTGGTTGTTTAAATCCTAGTGTTTATTAAGCCTAATTTAGCTTAGAATCACCTAATGCTACCAACCTAAGTGAGGGAAGAGATCTACCCGATGATTTCCGATCTTAGATACCTAAGATGATGAATGCTAGGTAGTAGTGAGCCTCATAAGCCGCTATTGGATTGAGTGTGCTAGGATTATTGCTTGAGATTTCCCTATTCCGAGACTTACCCGGTAAGGAGAGGGTTACCCTTAAGTAGTATCTAGTTTGTGTGAAATTCCTTACTCTAACCCCTAGAGACTTACCCGGTAATAGGAGTTTGATGCGGGATTAGTGAAGTGAGAGACCTACCCGGTAATTGCTTCCATTAGCGAAACATTCTTTCCCAACACCGCAGCTTAGTCCTTAGAATCTTTAGAACCTTGAATCCAATGCCATAACCGGAAATCTTGACCTCTAAAATCTACTTTTCTCTCTTGATCATATTCTTGTGCTTTGTGTTTGCTTGTTCGTTTGCTAGCTTGAGTTGTTAGTTGTTTATCATCTTGCTTGACTTGTGATCTTTGTTTGATCACCACAAAAACCCAACCAAAAATATCATCATTTTCATTTCTTTATTTCTTTCTCTTTTCTTAGACTAGATTTGCACTATCTTTGATCATTGAATGACTTGATTTCGCCTCAGTCCTTGTGTTCGACCTCGGAATACTTTCCTTCCTACATAACGATCCGTACACTGCGGGTTTCGCTAGGTAGTTTAGGATTTTAGTTCGAGTTTATAAATATAAAGCTTTTTGTGCTATTTCCTAGCGTAACAGTGGGAAACTTGTAAAGGAATGTGGTGTATGAATACGGGAAGAAGGGACAACACAACACTTTTCTTTTTACCATTTGAACTTCCACCAACTTAGAGCTTTGCTCTGGACTTTTTTTTTTGCACATAATTTTTCGACTTTACTTTTGGAGTTATGAACAGCGGTGCACAATAACCGAAGCCTAGGAGATTGGCGTTTCTCAATTTCGAGATGCCTCAAACCCTTGATGCACATACCATAATCTGTTAGGAATATCGCTCAATCCAACTTTGGCAAGACACAAACACCCGGCTATGTGAATGGTGCCGAGTTACTCATCGTCATGGTTGACTTCCCCAAACCTAGAATTTTCCTACACTTTGAAAACAATTGCTTTCATGGCCCTCCAACATCAAATATTCCATCATCAACTCTTCCTAAATCCCGGATAGGTAAGGGAGACAATTATTTTCATTGAAGGGCTAAATGATCAAAGAAAGAAGTAAGAAAATCGAGGTGCCTTAATCATTTCATAAAGAAGTATAAGAACTTATATTGTGATTTCAACCTTTGTTTCTCAAGATGATTTAGATAAAAACCTTTACATTATGAAACTTGCAAGAAAGGATAAACAACATACTCAATCTCTTCACAATTCATAATTCAATTTAAGCATACAATTGTCATCAAAAACTCATTCCACAAGTAGTTTTCATCCTAGAAATCATCTCTAATCTTAGAAGCATAAATTCTTTTCAAATTTTTATGGGTTTTTCAAAAAATTTTCATGCAATGCAATAATGAAACGAGTGACAGTGAAAGGAAACATGCAAGTGTTCATAGTCATGCAAAGCAAAGTGAGTAGAGTTATTACAAACGATAGTCACACCCCACCCCATACTTGAAACATACATTGTCCTCAATGTTCAAAAGAAATAAAGAAAAGAATGAAAAGCAAAAGGAACTCACTAAACGGTGGTGGAGCGGCTCAAACCGGCGGTCATCTCAACATCATCACTAGGAAGGCGGTGGAGGGAATAGACGGAATTCTGAGCTGAAGTTCCGCCCAAACTGCTGGCTCCGTACGTCATCAGTCTCCCGATGGATCTCTAGGTCTCCTACCCTCCTCGAAATATCGGTGGCCCACTCCGGTAGCTGCTAGTACCAAGTTGGTGGTTGTCCATACCATGTTGAAGTGTCCTGAGGAGGAAGAGTCGGTGCCACCGGTGCCTGCTCATACCATGGTGGAGGAGCTCCCATCCAATCCAGTTGCACTCCATACCAAGCGGGAGGAGCGTCCATCCAAGTCGGCCTCTCACTCATGCTAGCCCTGCGTGAAGAAGAGGCACCGGAAGGTCTAGAAGGGCGGGGAGAACGTCTAGGTGGGTCCGGGAAGGTGTCCGGCTGATCCGGGAATGTACCAAAGGTATGCTCATCACCTCCTACATCATAGTCATCACCTCCTCTCATCTCCTCATCATCATCCCTAGTTAGGATATCATCCGGCACATACGGAGGAGCTACAAGTCTATTGGCATGCATGGCCGCAAAGGTCGCCTTCCAATTATGGCGTCCGGCCATAATGGAGTACTCAGAAAGCCAAGGGATACATCTACCACCTTTCTCCTCCCATGGCATGGCTGCGGTAGGTGGAGCTTGGTGGCGGGGAAAGATAATGCGTCTAGTCATGAGCCCGTTGAGACCCAAAGGTCTCGCCGCTATCCTAGTACAAGCGGAGTAATCTATCCCTAGTTGGTTGGCTATATGAGTCACCATACTACCATAACCAATGTTTCCGGCTTTCTTATTCTTCAACTTACTCATGGTGGAGGCAAGGAGGGTGGCACAATCGGTGGGTCTACCGTTAAGCATGCAATAAAGGAGGAAGAGCTCATCGGTCTTAATCTTTTGTGGGGTCTCGGTCCTAGGGAAGAGACACTCAAAAAGGACCCTATGAGCTATCTTCAAGGCTAAGTGGTAGATGAGCTTAGACTTGGTGTCGGCCGGTTGCCAACGATCCTCACTAGCATATATCATGGAAATCTCCTCCCAAAAGTCCTTAGCATACACACCACTAGGAAACCTACCATTGAAGCTCTCATGAAACCCAAAGAAGGTTCCAAACTGAACAATGAAGAACTCATAGTCTTGCTCCATTAGCCTAAAGGAGACCGTTCGGTTCATATAGCTATGCTCAAAGGAAGTCACAAACTCCCTTGTTATCTCATCATAAGCGTCCTCTCTAATAGCGGAGAAGACGATCAATCCAGCTCTATCCAAGAACCATGTCAAATCATTCACAACATTTAGCGGCTGAAGCTCCTTAAGGACTAGGTATCGAGGTCCTATGACCGGCCTCTTCTCGATCCTTTCTAAGGCTCCTAGGTAGTCTTCATGGATAGTTGGGATTCTAGGAGGTGGTGGAGATGGTGGTTCACTAGGGGGAGGTTGGGAAGAGGAAGAACTATCATCCTTTCTCTTCTTGTTCCTGCTAGACTTTCTTCTAAACATTTTTCTCAGCAACAACGAAAATTACGGCATGTTCTTGGTAAACCACGGCCGTGGAACGTACAGAGACCGTGGTTTTGGTCTGTTTCTCTCAAATCACAGCAAATCAACACCAAACTCAGCAATCACTATCCTAGACTAATTCCAATTCCAATTCTATTCAGTTCTCCTCAATTCTTGCGGAAAATAGAACTAAATTGACAAAGTAGAGAAAAGGGAGAAAAACCTAGGGTTTGGATCTTTCAAATCCAAATTCCTTCTCTAACGTGGATTGTTCACTCAGTTAGTTGCTTGGATCATGTAGATGATAAAAAAAGGCTCCACTTTAGGCTCAAGAATCGAATGAATCGGACTCCGAACGAAGAATCACGGATCTATGAAGGCTATCGGCGATTCTGGGCGTGGAAATGGGCGTGAATTTGGGATTTTGGTGGGTTTTTGTGAAGGAAAGTGGTTTATATAGTGCCCATAAGTTTTTGAAAATCACGGTCATTCGGGCCATTCGACGGCCGTGGAAATGTACGGAACCCGTGGTTTTGATGAATTTTGCTTGATTTTGGGGAATTACGGTCACCTGTTACTTCCACGACCGTGATTTAGGGCGTGAAAGTTTCTGTTGTGTGCCAACATCCAAGTTTCGTCAATTCCTTCCAACTTTTGCTTTCTTCCTTTGCCCATTCCTTATTCCTACGTCCAAAAACATAACATACCGGGAGATATCGAGGAAAAAACAAAGCAAAAACAACTAAACTAAACTACTCTAAGAATGAAAACAAAAAGGTAAGTGCAATACCTTGGGTTGCCTCCAAAGAAGCGCTTGTTTTGGGTCCGTAGCTAGACCGTTCCTGAGTTTATTCGAGGATAATCGGAGCGATTTCCTCAACCGGGAGCTCCGGTGAATACTTCTTAAGACGTTGGCCATTTACTTTGAAACTTCCGCTCTTTTCACCCCATACTTCAACTGCGACATGGGAAAAACACGTTTGATTAGATAAGGTCCACTCCAACGAGATTTAAGCTTACCTGGAAAGAGACGAAGTCTCGAATTGAAGAGGAGAACTTGATCTCCTTCCTTGAGATCTTTTGGAATGATATGTTTATCATGCCAACGCTTCGCCTTTTCTTTGTAAATCTTGGCGTTTTCATAGGCGTTCAAGCGGAGTTCTTCAAGCTCATTAAGGTCCAAGAGGAGCTTCTCGCCTGCTTCCTTCATGCCGAAGTTCAACCACTTCACAGCCCAGTACGTCTTATGTTCTAGTTCAACCGAGAGATGACAAGACTTTTCATACACGAGGTTGTATGGTGTTGTACCTATGGGAGTCTTGTATGCAGTCCTATATGCCCATAATGCATCATCCAACTTCAAAGACCAATCCTTCCTTGTCTCTGAGACCGTCTTCTCAAGGATGCCCTTGATCTCTCTATTTGAAATCTCCACTTGTCCACTCGTTTGTGGATGATAGGGAGTGGCAATCTTGTGAGTCACCCCATACTTAGCTAGTACAACTTCAAATCGTCGGGCAATGAAGTGTGAACCTCCGTCACTAATGATGGTCCATGGTGTCCCAAACCTTGGGAAAATAGTTCTATTAAAGAACTTGACAACAACCATGACATCATTAGTTGGAGAGGCAATAACTTCAACCCATCTCGAAATATAATCTACAGCTAGAAGTATGTATTGGTTTCCACAAGATGATAGGAATGGTCCGATGAAGTCTATTCCCCAAACGTCAAAGATTTCCACCTCCTGAATGTTATTGAGAGGCATCTCATTTCTCCTAGAGATATTTCTTGTTCTTTGACAAGCATCGCAACAAGAAACAAAGGTTTGCACATCCTTAAATAAAGTAGGCCAAAAGAATCCAGATTGCAATATCTTAGCGCTAGTTTTATTGGAACTAGCGTGTCCTCCACAAGGTAGTGAATGACAATGACGAATGACACTTTGCATTTCGTCTTCCGGCACACATCTCCTAATGATGCCGTCTGGACCTCGCTTGAAGAGTAGAAGTTCATTCCAAAAGTATTGACGGGCATCCCTAAAGAACTTCTTCTTTTGTGCGTAGGATAATCCGGAAGGTATTTCCTGACAAACCAAGTAATTTACAAAATCAGCAAACCAAGGTTTGTTACTTCTAGATATCTTGACGATGCACTCCTCTATGATGTGTAAGTGTTCATCCGGAAAGGAGTCATCTATAGGTAGATCGTCGTCTTCAATGTGTGGTAGACGACTCAAATGATCCGCAACAGAATTTTCCGAGCCTTTCTTATCGCGGATCTCTAGATCGAATTCTTGTAAGAGAAGAATCCATCTAATCAGCCTCGGTTTCGCATCCTTCTTGGCAAGTAAATATTGGATCACAGAATGGTCCGTGTACACAATCACCTTTGCACCTACAAGATAAGAACAAAACTTTTCAAAGGCATATACAATAGCTAAGAATTCCTTTTCAGTTGTGGCGTAGTTGAGCTGCGCTTCATCTAGCGTCTTGCTAGCATAGTAGATAGCATGGGTTCGGCCTTCTTTCTTTTGTCCTAGCACAGCCCCAACAGCTACGTCACTTGCATCACACATAACCTCGAACGGGAGATTCCAGTCCAGAGGTTGGATGATCGGGGCTGAGATGAGAGCTTCCCGAATCTTGTAGAAAGCATCTAAACAATCCTGTGAAAAATAAAAAATTGCATCCTTCATCAATAGATTAGCAAGCGGTTTCGATATCTTAGAAAAGTCTTTGATAAAACGTCTATAAAATTCAGCATGTCCTAGAAAACTTCTTATCCCCTTCACCGAAGATGGAGGGGAGAAGTTTCTCTATGGTCTCTATCTTAGCCTTGTCTACCTCAATCCCTCTACTAGAGATTAAGTGTCCTAGCACAATGCCTTCATTTACCATGAATTGACACTTCTCCCAATCAAGAACTAGGTTAGTGTCTTCACACCTTTGCAACACAAAAGAGAGGTTAGAAAGACAATTATCAAATGAAGAACCATAAACAGAAAAATCATCCATAAAAACCTCCATTATCTCCTCAATGTACTCCGAGAAGATGGTCATCATGCACCTTTGAAAGGTGGTTGGGGCGTTGCAGAGCCCGAATGGCATCCTTCTATATGCAAACGTCCCCCATGGGCACGTGAATGTGGTCTTCTCTTGATCGTCCGGATGGATCGGAATCGGGAAGAAACCACTATAACCGTCAAGATAGCAAAAATAGGAGTGTTGTGCCAACCTCTCAAGCATTTGATCAATGAATGGTAGTGGGAAGTGATCCTTCCTAGTTGCATTGTTCAACTTGCGGTAATCAATGCACATCCTCCATCCCGTCACGGTTCTTGTAGGAATGAGCTCATTGTTCTTATTGGTGATAACCGTCATTTCTCCTTTCTTCGGGACAACTTAAACGGGGCTCACCCACTTGCTATCCGAGATAGGATAGATGATACCTGCATCAAGTAGCTTAAGAATTTCCTTCTTAACAACCTCCTTCATGATCGGATTTAACAGTCTTTGAGGTTGTCGCGAAGGCTTAAAATCTTCCTCCATTAGAATCTTGTGCATGCATAATGATGGTTTAATTCCTACAATATCTTCTATAGTATAACCTAAGGCTTTCCTATGTTTTCTTAGAACAACCATTAGTTTCTCATGTTCATCTTCACTTAATTCCGAACTAATAATTACGGGAAAAGTAGAATTAGTTTCAAGAAATGTATACCGAAGATGTGTGGGAAATGACTTCAATTCCATAGCTATTGATGCCTTTGATGGGTCGTGAGATGTGTCCGACGCTTCCTTAGAAGTCTTTAAGCGTGTAGGAGTGATGGGAGAAGATTCAAGAGTATTTGTGGAAAGAACGTAATTGTTCTCAGAAATACCCAAAATTACGGCATCACTGTTACTTCCACGGCCGTGGTTTAGGGCGTGGAAATCAATTACGGCATAACTGGTGTTTCCACGGCCGTGGTTTTGGCCGTGTAACTTACTAGTGCTCTCCGAATAGCTGGTTACGGTCATCTTGGGGGAAACCACGGCCGTGGAATAGCACGACTGGCCGTGATTCCTCATGTTTTCCGACCCATCGTAGAGTTTTTCAAACTCTTCCTCTTGCACTTCTTTTAGCTCCTCCAAGGCTTCAATCTCCTCATTGCAATCTTCCTCCTCTCCTTTTTCCATGATGCTCATGGTAATGACCTTTTACAATGGGTCTTTGAATAGAATCGAGCTCACTTCTTCTCTAGACGCTTCCTCGTCATAAATATTAAACATGTCCTCTCCAAGAGCTGCCTCTTTCACCAAAGTTGAGAGAACAAACTCAACTTTCTCTTCTCCTATGTCAAAAGTTAGTCTAGCATTCTTGCAATCCACTATACAACCAGATGTTGCAAGAAACGGTCTTCCGAGTATGATCGGAACCGGACAATCTACAGGAATGTCAAGCACAACAAAATCAATTGGAATGTAAAACTTACCGAGCTTGATTGGGACGTCTTCAATGATACCAACGGGACGAGTTATAGATCGATCTGCCATGTATAGCATCATCTTCACCGGTTTAGGTTCACCTAAACCGATCTTCCTACACAAAGCAAAGTCACAAAGGGCGTCACATGTGACTTCTCCTACTCTAATTGAAAATGCAAAATGACCCCGGGTCTCTCAGCTTTGGGGGCATCTTTTGAGTCATCGTTTTGATGAGCTCCGAAGATTCCGAACTCATCTTGACTTCTCCAAAGTCTTCTAGCTTCCTCTTGTTAGAGAGGAGCTCTTTCAAGAACTTCCCATAAGCGGGCATACCTACAATTGCATCAATGAAGGGTATATTAATATGCAGTTTGCTCAATGAACTTACCGAATTGCTTGTCTAGACGCGCTCTTGCTCTAGACTGCGGGAATGGTAGGGGAAGTTTATAAGCTGGAGGAGGAACGTAGACATCTTCTTTCTCCTTCCCCTTTTCTTTCTCTTTCTCTGCTGGGACTTCCACAAACTTGGGTTGCGGGTCGGTGGTTATCACGTCACTCCTATAGTGGTGATAGCCATCACCCTTCCCTTTGGGTTGTCCTCCGTCTTCCCGGGAAGCTTTCCTTGATCTCTAGGAACTTATTCGGCCTTGTTGAACATATGGTTTTCTAAATATTTTTGAGCCTTATCAAACTTAGTTATGTAACTCTCTAGTCCTTGAAGTTTTACCAAGATCGTTTCCAACATGGGATCGGGCTTCTCCTTCTCCGAATTATTTGAACCATTTGATGTTTGCCCATGCCTTTTCAAAGGGGTAGAAGAAGAGGGAGATGTTAGTGAATTTCCAGAATTTGGATAGGAATTACCGGAATTTTGTTGTTGGTTGGAACGCCAATTGTTGTTGGAATTTCGGTTGTTGTTATTATTCCAATTGTTGTTCCGGTTGTTGTTCCTATTCCCTTGGTGGTTTTTGTTGTTGTTGTTGTTGCCTAAGTAGCCAACATCTTGCTCCTTTGGCTTTTGAAAGTCAGCTCTAATGATTTCCTTCAACTCCTTGATTTCGGTATTGAGGGAGAATATTTGAGTTTGTGCAGCTTGTGTTAGCTTGACCCCCGGCTCTACCTTCCGGTGGGAATACTTCTCAATCACTTGGGCTTACTTCTCAATGAAGTCCTAAGTGTCATCCTCTCTCATGTCCATGAATGTACCACAAGAGAGAGCTTAGAGGTTGAATTGTGTGTCCACATCCAACCCCTTGTAGTAAATCTCTAATAACTCCAGCTTTGAAATGGATATGGTGTGGGCAATCCAATAAAAGGTCCTGAAATATTTCCCATGATTGAAACAAGCTTTCGTTAGCTTTCATAGAAAATGCATTAATTTTACCTCTCAATTCCGCCATCTTGGATGGCGGAAAGAACTTGGTGAGGAACTCCAAAGACAGATCCTCTCACGTGTTAAGCCTTCCAGCTGGAAGAGCTTGATACCAAGCCAAAGCTTTGTCTTTCAAAGAGAAGAAGAACGGCTTGATCTTGTAGTTGTTATTGGTAGCCCTTTTCGGCTTTAATGACTCCATGAGAATCTCAAAATTTTGTAAATGTTGGTGTGGATATGTAGCACTAGTTCCACCAAATTGACTTTGGCGAACCATGGTGATAACTTGCGGGCTAAAACTGAATTCCTGGATGTCCTCAGCTCCGAAGTTCACACCTAAACGGTGTGGTTGCTGAATTGGATCCATCATTTGCCCAAGAGTTCGTGGTTTACCCCCTCCATTAGCAACTCTCACATCTCCAGCGGGAATGCGAGGAACAACCGGTGGTCTTGGGTTGTTACGAACGGGGTGAATCACCGGATCAATATCCTCAAGTGGTGGCATATCTTCATCCTCGTCATCAGATGATTCAACTCTAATGGACTTAGTTGGTTTCTTGACCTTCTTCGTCTTAGCATCATTCAACTCCAACATGTCCAACATCATAACTTTGAGTTCATCAATTTGGAATTGATGACTCGTTAACTCGTCCAAACGAGCTTTCTCACTCAACTTAAGCTGAAGTTGAACTTCATCCAACTCAGCTTGGATGTTTCTTTCATTGTTTTCAACCAACTTTTTCTCCTTCAACTTTCTTCTTAAAGTTTTCTCAAGTTCTGGATCGAAAGGAACTAGATCTTTGGTGGATCTAGTCTTTCGCATATACCTAAAGAATCTGCAAAAATCACTCACAAAGAGATATCAAATAATAAGAGCAAAAGCTCCCAAGCTCGACAACCGAAAATCGGAATTGGTCTAGACCAACTCCCCGGCAACGGCGCCAAAAACTTGTTCGCCTCAAAGCGTGCGTGCAAATAAGTTTTAATGTATAAAACTGAACCAAAAGCAAGCGAACCCGCAGTGTACGGATCGACATAGATAAGCAAGTATTCTAGAGTATCGAACTCAGGGAATTGGTGAAACAAAATCAATTTCAAGTAATCGAGTAATCAAAAGTGTAGAAGCTTTGCAAATATTGGGGAAAACAGCAACCCTAAAGATCCAGACATCTAATTGTGGCAATCGATTCAAGATATACTATATATATATAAGGACAGAGTTGAGGTTGCAAAGGTATAACTAAAGTAAGGTAATGTACGGTGAAGTTCCAAAACCTTATAAATCTAACCCAAAGATTCTCTCTATACAAGTTGTTGAGGCTGCAGTATAGAAAGGATCTAAAGGTAAGAATTAATCTCAATACCCTTGCCCAAACCCAAGGAATCAAAAATAGGCTAAAACGGTTAAGGTTGTGACACTCGAAACCGAAATATAGGATGTTGAGTCTCACTACTACCTAGGAAAGGCAAGCAAAGGATAAGTTAAAGCAAATCTTTAAATTTGGATTAAAGAAAAAGCAAAGTTCGTAAAACAGGAGAAATCACGGCTAAATCTTGAGAATCACGGCCGTGGAAACCAAGAATAGCCCGTGATTTAGGGTGTCGACGATGTTTCTCAAACTTTTAGGGTCCAATCAAGTTACGATCGATCTATCATCATCTAAGCCACAACTATCAACCCTTCATCTTAGAATTGCTAAAGGGTTTCAGCCAATAATCATCATTATGATATCAATAATCAAATTAAGAAGAATGAAAGATGAAAACCCTCGAAAACTGAATAACAACACAAAGTCAATCTCGAAATCCAAACAACAAAGTATGTTTATGAATTCAGAAAAGTAGGAATAGAAATCCTCATAATGATCTAGAGAAACCACAAAGAACGGGATGGCAATCCGTCCTTCAATGAAAACCCTAGAATATCTTGAAAAGTACACACTCTCCGAAAATACGTCCTTCACGAATCTCCAATCTTTAAGGTCGAAATGAAACCCTCCAGCCGTCTCCAAATTCTAAGCGGAACTCTAAGCGGCACTAAGCAGCGATAAGCGAGGATCCCGAAAACTCCTTTCTCAAGCCTTTTTATAGGGCGAGATAGGGTTACGAGAGAGCCCAATGACGTGGCTGACGTGATAATAATGATAAGTCACAAAATCACCAAAATCACGGTCATGAACAACTTTCCACGACCGTAATTTAGAGCGTGGAACTAGATTATAGCACAATATGATTTCCACGGCCGTGTTTTAGGCCGTGTAACTCTCTGTTTTGTTCCAAACTCACTTTCATGATCATGTTGCTAGATCCACGGCCATAATTTAGAGCGTGGACTTCAAAATCCTCTTCCACGACCGTAATTCAAGGCGTGGTTCTTCAAATTCCTTATTTTTGCCTTTGTTTCGTGACATCCTTCATCCATGCTTCTTCCTTAGCCTCTCCAATGCATCTCCTCAACATCAAGCATGATCAAATACTTCTTTCCTTCCACATTTTTCTACCTAAAAACAAAACGAAGCTAGTGTAGATCTCTATATCGACAAAGTGGGTGAACTAGCTCATAATTGCTTCAAACTCATATCTAAGAACACACTAATGAGGGAAAAACAACTAAAACAAGTGCCTAAAATATAGTCATATTTCATGCTAACAATACGCTTCATGAATAACTATTCAATATGTTTCTAATACACTCAATTAATAGAAAGGTATAAATGCTATAAGTAAATTCATCTCTCATATACATTTCATGAATAACTATTTAACATGTTAACACTAAATTCACAAACTTTATAATCAACAAAACTTGTATTATTGTCATGGCATAATATAAGTTTAATCATCAAGAGCATTTCATCATTGAAAGTAGCATACAATATTTTTAAACTTTTTTATAAAAAAATTTCAAATATTTTTGAATTTTTGAAAAATATATGACTAACACAAATATGAAAAACATGAAAATGGAAATATAAAATGACAAACATGAATCACACATAAACACATGAATGAATGTAAGCATTCTCGTAGGGAAATCGACTTTCCGCTCCTGGATCAGTCCCGTCGGGAAAGACGGAGAAGCTAAAGTGGGACGTACTCATGATGTTGAATCTCTGTTTCTTTTGTTTTATACCCATAACAGGAGAAATACCCTACAATAAATTTGCTCTTATCCTCACATGATTTCCATAATCGGTATCTTCGTCTCTTTACAACTCACAAGCCTTAATGAACTCCATTATACCCCCTTAATGAGTTATTAGATAAAGCAAGAGATCCATCTAAGGAGAGTGAGAGACAAAGATCGCCATTGTTGAATCATCTTCTTCCAAGGTACAATCAGTTGCAATTGCGTATCAAGCTACTTACTTTTGGGTAACAAAAATAATAGCTTTTATATATATTTGAAAAGATGATTTGTAACTTGTATCAGTGAAGATAGTTTTTGCCTTTACACAACAGGTTGAAGACAATGGAAGATTTTTCATGAGTTTGAACACCAACTAATGCGTCTCATCCTCCTTAAAAAATCTAAGAAGTGTGCCTTGGATCCAAATGTTCCTAGTTTCTTCAAAATTATCATCTCTCCCTTCAATAATCTTCACACGGTAGTACATCCTTCTTTCTTTCTCATCAATTATCTTAGTTTTAATTTTCTTTTACTATAACATGTAAATTTAAGTTTAGCATGTATGTGACTCGGACCGAGTTCCAGAACGTTCAAAAGGCACGGAGAACACCTTGACATTGTCTTGACAAGGCCGAAATATTCTAGATCTCTCGGGAATTCTCTAAGCTTGCCAAGGCTTGTAGAGAATGTTCCGGATTTGTATAGAAAGCTAGAGTCTTTCCTAGCAAGAAGGATCCAAATCCCTCTAGGATTGTGTAATTTCATATCCTTCGGAGCTAAGGAGGTGGATAAGGCTATAAATAGGGGGTCACCCCTCAATTGCAAACCATCTAAGCAAAGCTTTCTTATAAAGTTCTCTCAAAGTATACCAAGTTCCTTTCTTCACAAAAGCTATAAGTTTCTTAGTCATCACTAGCAAAGCGCTTCCGCCACAAGTCCCTCGAGTTAAGGCTTTACTTAGTCATTTGACAATGTCAACGACTAAGAGCCGCATGGTTGTGAGTTCGAAAATACTCAGCCCGTGTCATAAGTACGTAATTAAAGTTTAACATATAAATCTTAAACCATTCTCAATCTCTCACTCTAAGAACATAAACCCTAAAATTTCTAGACCAAGAATGTGTGTGCATGTTCCGTTCTTTGTTTTTAAAAGAGAATTATAAATAATGTCAATTTCTTACATGTCATATGCTACGTCAATGTACTGATGGATATCATATGCCACGTTAATATACTAACTGATATTTGAAGTGATGGATGTCATATGCCATGAACGCAAAACAATCAACAATTTAGGGAGTTAGTAGAAGTTTAAAATTTTAAAACTAGTAAGAAAAACGTTTCAAAGTTTGGTTCTGATGTGAGACCATCTTCAACATTACCTCAATGACTAGTTATTAGATCAAGAGCTAAAACATTAAAGGATAATCAAGCTACACCTTCTTCGGATTCCATCATGGAAGGTGCAATCACAAGGTCAAGAGCAAAGACTATTCAAGGTGAAGTTATGAGCATACTCACAACATGTACATGAAAGGAGACCCTACTCACTCTTAGGAATCTTTTGGTGATCACATTACCGACTGTTATAGAAGAGTCAAGCCATAACCAAGAAGAGCCATCAAGCATAGAAGTTGGCTAAGACGAAGAAAGAGTCTCAGAGAAGAAAGGTCGAGCCTTCTACAGGAATCTCAACCGAGATTTCATCCGAGATTTGCTCTCTGACGCGCACTTGAAGATCCGGCCGAAGATCTTATAAATTTGACAATTATCTTTATATTTTCTTACCTTAAAGCTCTCAAACATTGTTAAGGTAATTATTAGTTTTGATTTTATTTTTGAGATTATTATTTTTATATCTTTAAATATATCTTTTCTAGATTATCTTAAAAAAGATATCACTCTTAGTTTACATATAAAATCTCCATTATAAATAGCCTTAGAGTGGGAGATTAATAGATAAATTTGATTTGATATTATTCCACATAATGTGTGAACTTGCAACTTTCCTTATGAAGTTTGTATTTATTCATTCCTATTCAATCAAAGAGAGAGCCTTGATTGAATCATTGTAAAGTTCTTGCTAGATTGTGTTTGTGTGTGTTAATCTTTTCGAAAGTTGGTGCTCTTGGTCAATACTAGTCTTTCATTGTGCTTGTCTTACTTAAAAGACTTGTGTAAGGTTAAAGAAAGGGTTAAGATAAGCTCTTCGTGAAGGGATTTTGACACATCATTGATCAATGTTCTTTGCGAGAACATCTTGGTTCATATCTTCTTATATTTACCATTTATCATTTCATATTCATCTTCTTATCTTTCCACATCATCCATTAATCTGTTTCCTAAGTTTCTGAAAATCTCGGCTTGTTTTTCACGAAATCTTGCCCGAAATTTCTGTTATTTTACCCGAGATTTTCTTTTGTCCAGCACTTTCAATCAAGATCGGGAACTGCGGCTTCAACCCCGCATCAGGTTCAATTTCAACTGACTAGTAAGAAAAACGTTTCAAAGTTTCAACTGAGTAGTAAGAAAAACGTTTCAAAGTTTAAGAACCAATGACATAATTTACCATAGAAAGCAAGTAGGTGTAAGTGTGCAACCGATCAACAAGACGACTTATAAAAAGGTGGCATATGTCATCGATGAAGTATGTGAAAAAGACTATTAAGAGCTGTTGTGTTATATCAAATCGCCTAACATCCCAGTTAGTTCGTTCACTCAATTCCTAAAGACAACAACATAAGCTACACCATAATCTGTAGTTTCTCTCAGCATTCCCTGCTCTATCTACAGCTAACAAAGCATCAAACTCACCTGACAAAATAGCCTACAAAGATAGACAAGTTATCAGATTGCAGAGCTCCCAGATCTCGCCTATACACAGGAACCTCAATATCAGAGGTATCACAGATCATTTCTTTCTATTCTTCCTCAGACAAGAATCAGCATCAAGGGAAATAGACCTAGTTATACTATTCCAACTTGACCCCTCAAAGCCATAGACACATTATCATACTACACTACAGCTCATTGATAAAAAAAACATATAACCAAACACTTAACAAGCCTACCTCTGCTGATGAGACCAGATGAATGTTTCACTATCATCTGGGTTCCTCCCTTATGCAGGAAGCCTTAGGTTTGATCTGCAGAAAAAATACATGCAAAAAATATGATAAAAGTGAAGCCGAATATTAATTTCAACCAATGTGTATTAGACCCATCACGTCCATTTTAGAAATCACTTGATGAATCTCAAGTCTGAAAATACTGAAACAAAACCCTAATCCAAAGGGGGCTAGTTATTAGAAAACCATTTCAACATCCTATCTTTCTTATTTCTGCTTAAGAGGCTTCTTCTTTGAATTGAGGGGTTCAGCGACGGGCTTAGGGTGGCGATCGGCCTCGGAGGGGTCCAACCATTTGAGAGGTTTGCCGTTGAAGAAAGGCCAGTTTGGAATGATGACGAGAGAGGTCAATATGACGCCGCCAAAGTAGACGAAGAGCATCATCTGGAAGGATCCCATGACGTAGCCTGTAATGAACGCCACGACGGCGAACGCAATCAGCAGGATCTGCATCAGATTCTCGGCCAGCTTCTGCCCTTCCCAATCCATCCCCGATTTCTCTTTCTAGATCTCGGAAGAACCCTAGAAGAAAAAACAGAAACTTTAAGAACAAGAAGAGAAATTAAACTCAAATAGATGTTTTGACGCCGAATCCAAAGACTACTGAGGAACTTCACCGGAAAACAGCAGAATTGGAAGCGTTTATGGAGAAAATGGACCTTCTGGCTGTGAATGCGGAATCTGCAAAAATCTCGAAATTCAAATGACATGTACATCTGGTTGCAAGAACAAACACGCACTAAACCTCCCAATGTCAAATCTTATTGGGTCGGCCCATATTGATAGGAGACAAATATAAAATTAGGGCCTGCTCCAAAAATGTATAAAACCCAAACAAAACAACATAGAAAAAACATCTGTGTCCACGCAGGCACTGTTGAAATGGCTGAATAAGGGGGAAGAAGAAAAACCTGTCATTTCGGTTCATGCCTGCGTGCAATTCTCCCATGCATCTTAGGTCTTCCAGGGAATGTCTCTGTCTAAATGTATGCATCTTTCCCTTTTCGGTTATTCTTTGAGATGAATGTTTGTTGTTGATTCAAATTGTTCGTTGAGCCCCTATCAAAATGCTGTATCCAGACAAAGAGGATTATTCATGGCGAGGTGCTTTGTTTTATCTGATTTTTTGAATTATTTAGCTTATGGAAAGGGGTTTGTTGGTTATTCCGGTAAGGACCCTTCTTCTTAATGTTTCCTGCTTTGTTGCGATCTCACATTTTCCCTTGTATCAAAGTTCAGGCTGTGGACATAGATCTACATAGTGCTATTGGGGTAAACATCGAAACATGGACATAGTGGAGGTTGAGGAAATTGTGTTTGTACTCAGCGGTGCCAAGGTACAATTTCTTCCATAGATTCGAAATTCTGATGTGTTTTGTGATCATAATTGAATTTTGTGCAGCTACATGGAGGAATGTGCGACACCCTATCTGATGCATACAGCAAAATAATGAACATATTTCCTGCTATAGAGGAAGAGCGCACCAAGAGCAGATCGGGAATTCAAGCATTGTGTTCTCTTCACATAGCGCTTGAAAACGCCAAGAGTATCATACAACATTGCTCACATTGTAGTAAACTTTACTTGGTATGATTTTTCCATGGCTGGATTGGATGTCTTAATTTTTATCAAGTATTATGTTTCTGAATGTATGATCTTGCAGGCTATTACAGGGGAGTCTCTCCTTTTAAAGTTTGAGAGAGCAAAATGTTTGCTCATAGACAGTCTTAAGCATGTCGAAGACATTGTTCCACAAAGTATTGGCTGTCAGGTACTTTTAATTTAATTTTCCATTGACCTATTTGTATTGTCTTCTCTGATTCTTGTTTGCCTTTTCCGATTCTCCAACTGAATTTCGTTGACATATTTTGCGTAGTGATTATATAATCTCCACCATGGATTTGAATTTAAGTGATGTACATCACGGATTCCTTAACTTCACGACACGTACAAACCATATTCTAATGCAAGTTTCTCAAAATTTATCTCTTCTGACCATACTTAGCCTTGCTGTGGAAAATTGAATGCAAATTGGCTTGTTAATGAAGCAGTTCAAAATTTCAGCTTTGCATCTGTCCATTGTAGATCTTGGACATCGTTAGTGAGCTTGAAGGGACCGTGTTCGCTCTTAATCCAACAGAGAAACAAGTTGGTGATGACATAATTGCCCTCCTCTATCATGGAAGAAGATTTGATGATAGCTGCAGTAATAACAAAGAAATGGAATGTTTCCACCAGGCAGCTTTAAAACTTGGCATTAATTCCTCAAAAGATACTCTTATGGAAAGAAAAACCCTCATAAGACTCTTAGAAAGAGCACGTATGGAAGAAGATAAGCAAAAAGAATCGGTTGTAGCTTATCTCCTAAACCTTGTGAAGAAGTACTATTTCAAGTCATTTGGTGATTTAACAGATGATATTGATTCCCTGAATTCATCACCTCATTCACCTACTGTACAAGGTGGTTCTGGGTATCAGCTTTCCAAGATTAGCTCTTTTAACTTTGGGCCTTCTTTAAATTTTAGGCTAGGTGAAAACAAATCAGGACTCGCACAGAATCCACCTGAAGAGCTGAGATGTCCAATTTCATTGCAGCTCATGTATGATCCAGTCATTATATCTTCAGGACATACATACGAAAAGAAATGCATTGAAAAGTGGTTCCATGATGGCCACAATACATGCCCAAAGACCCAACAAGAGTTATCTCAGCTTTTCTTCACTCCAAACTATTGTGTTAAAAGTCTGATTGCTAGTTGGTGTGATAAGCATGGTGTACATGTACCAGATGGCCCACCCGAGTCTGTTGATCTTAACTACTATAGACTTGCATTATCTGATAATGAATCTGCAGAGTCTATGTCAACGGGCGTAAAGGTGGTACCCTTAGAGGATGAGACTCAAAGTATTGAAGATTTGGGTGATAATGAAGCTGAAAGTGCTGTTACACATGAGGAAAGTGAAAGCTATGAGTCTAAAACACATGGGAAATTTCTGAGCGTGTTGAATGGAGAAGGCAGCCTGAAAGATAAATGTGTAGTGGTTGAGCAGATTAGGCATTTACTGAAGGATGATGAGGAAACCCGAAGTAACATGGGTTCGTGTGGGTTTGTGGAAGCTCTGGTGCAGTTTCTAAAGGCAGCCATATCTGAAAGGGATGAATCAGGTCAGGAAGTTGGAGCTATGGCACTCTTCAACATAGCCGTCAATAACAATAGGTGACTCACTTTTCTGTCTTGGATTTTTTTGTCCCTGATATAGATCTAATTTGCTTTACTGTTCGCTTAGTAGGTGATGTGATTTGCTTACCTGTTATTTTCAGTTTGGCTTGTTTTTGTTCCATTAGATTGATCTAATTGCCAGGATAACAAAAGAATTTAGAGCTATTAAACAAGCTATGTTTTCTAACAATAGAGAATCTGCAATGAGGATATGGCCCTATACTGTACTTCAAACTTAAATTATAAAAAAGGAAGGGATAAGGTTGGTTCACAACTTCTGCACTGGTAAAAAAAGATAATAACATCATGCTATTGTTGCATAGAGACCTTAGAGGCCGATATAAGGTGAAAAATGCAAGTTCATCTAGCTTATTGGTCACTGTATTAATATCTCTGAAAAGGTGATTTACATCGATCTGTTCGAAGTGATGTAGTTTTTCCCTATTATTTTTGCAAACTGGAAATGTCGTATGACACAAAAATTTCTTGGTGACAGAAACAAGGAGTTGATGCTATCAGCTGGGATAGTTCAATTAGTAGAGCAAATGGTTCCACAACCTAACTCAAATTCGCTAGTAGCTGCACTTTCCTTGAATCTATCATGTCTAGAACAAGCCAAACCAATTTTAGGATCATCTGACAAGGATATCATTCCATTCTTGATCAACCTGCTCCTTCAACAAACAGCCGACCAGCAATCCAAAGTTGACGCTCTCCACGCGATCTTCAATCTCTCCACGTGTCAATCCAACATCCCAAACCTCCTCCGTTCAGGGATTGTCTCTGGTCTCCACACGCACCTAAAACAACCCCACGATCACGAGTGGATAGAGAAGTCCATAGCCATTCTAATCAACTTAGCATCAAGCATCTCAGGGAAAGAGGCGATCATATCAAATGAGAGCCTAATAGACGAGCTGGCTATAGTACTGGATGAAGGGGAGCCAGTTGAGCAAGAGCAAGCGGCAGCCTGTCTTTTGATTTTATGCATTGGGAATGAGAACTGCACGGAGATGGTGGTTCAAAAGGGGGTGATCCCATCATTGGTCTGCATATCAGTGAATGGAACTCCAAGAGGACGGAACAAGGCACATAAACTTCTGATGCTGTTCAGGGAGCAGAGAAAACAAGAGCCAGCTCCACCTCCGGCTCCTCAGGTGAGTCCTCAGGTGGTGCACAATCCTCCGGTTGAGCCTGAAAAGCCACCGGAAGCAGAGCTGGAGCATAAGCCTTTGGGGAAATCGGCTTCTACAAGAATGCTGGGGAGGACAATCACCTTCTTCAGAAGAAATAGGCTTAACTCGGCTCGCAAGTGACGGAGTTTTTTAGCTCTATTTTTGTTCCTTGTTTGTAGTTGATGCAACGGAGAAACAAGCCGGTAGAGGGAGATATCTGGCTTCAAGTCAGCAGCCTTGAGAAAGCAGCTCGGTGGCCTTCTTCTAATGTTGTACGAGTGTACAGAATGATGTAAATAGCTTTTTGGGATGTTTATAAATGTTGTCCATTCTATCATGTAAGTAACAACGTGGCTCTAAAGGAATACAATCTATAGAGGAAAATTCCAAGTTTAATCAATGAATGCAGAGAGAAGTCAGAATAGACAACGTGTCAACTTCTTGACTTTGTTGTGTGCACTACCATGCCAAGAGCATCGAATTTGATTCTGTATCACTTTCATCTCTTTCTCCTCTCCTGAAAGGAAAGGAAAGGAAAGAAAAGAAACCAAATGGTGAGATTCTGGTGCCGGATCAGAAATGAGCAAACACCAAATGCATGAGTTGAAAACAATTGGTATGTTCTTCCCTTGTTCATAAACTGTTGTTTGTTTAACAGTAACTTGCCTCTTGTTATAGAGATTCCAGGGGATGGAAGATGCTTGTTCAGATCAGTTGCTTATGGTGCTTGCCTCAGGATGGGGAGGCCCTCTCCAACGGAAACCCGCCAAAAGCAGCTTGCCGATGAGCTGAGATCCAAGGTATTGATCATTTCTGTGTGACATTTGATTCTCATCTAGATTCATGTGGTGTTGAATACTTGAATGGGCACAGGTTGTAGATGAGTTGATCAAGAGACGCGAAGACAGTGAGTGGTAATGAATCTCAGCTGAAACCGATTCGTATAGTTAACTTGGTTTAACTCTTGAGAGTTTGATCAGGTTTGTTGATGGAGAGTTAGAGAAATACGCTAGAGAAATGAGGCAGTCTCACAGCTGGGGTGGGGAACCAGAGCTTCTCATGGCCTCCCATGTACTAAAGTCAGCAATCTGCTTATAAGCTGCATTATATGCAAACAAGTTTCTGTGTACTCTTATCATATTTTGTTTGTGGGTTTCAGGATGCCAATTACAGTTCACATGGTAGACAACGAGTCGGCTACTCTCAGAGTCATAGCTGAATATGGGCAAGACTACGGAAAGGAGAATCCCATCTGTGTACTGTATCATAGCTACGGTCATTATGATGCGCTCAGGCCTCCTCTTAGATGAATTTCTATCATTCAAATTTGTTATTATGCTCACTGAACCTCATCATCTTCAAGTCTCTTGATCCTTCAATAAGAAAAATCTAAATGATCATTTTCCCGAATTGTGTATTGATCTGTCAAAATTGTGTTTCGCATATTCTTCCATTTCCTATATTCTTTTTTATTGTTCAATCTCAATTTACTGTTACTCTTAGTGGCAGTAGTTCCTTCCGTCGATCGTACTAAAACGGTTTAAACTGTTACTATTAAAATTGGTACGCAAACTTGACAGTAATTTGTTAGTTTCATGTCTCTAGATCTAGGTTCTCCAAATAATTTTGAATTTCATTATCAACCATATTGTTAATAGTAAACAAACATCTGTAGAAGAACCCAAAAAGTATCCAGACTAAACTCCAAAAGCAAACTCTGTTAATGGATCGGTTTTTTGTTTATTAATTTTAGAATTTTAGGTACTAAACCGGTTTAAGGGCATAAAGCAGAAAAATAAAAACCATAAGGGTGTATCATTTGGAATATGAATAGTCCGAAAAATCTAATTTTTGGCTTGCACAGTGTGACACATGTCAAATGGAAGCTTTGCTGGACCAAACTAAACTGACACACCTGGTCCGACCCGGACCAATATCCGAAGATGTGTAGGGATGACCTGCAAATTTATTTCCAAGTTCCAAGCAACAGCTTTTGTGATCCACTGTCAGCTACCTCACTTTTATAATTATTAAATATCAAGAAAGTATCACTTACTTTGCACCCTACAATTATGGTGTGTTCCTCACAGATCTCGCCGTCAACGGAGATCATCGTAGATAGTCCACAACAACCAGTCAACACACCTTCTCTAATCTTCAATCTACCTCTTTCATATCCTCCATATCCCCATTAGAAATCTCTTTTCCGTTTACAGATCTTCAAATTACAAGCTCCCATCCCGCAATCAATGAATTGATCACCAAACCAGTTTTATGGAAAGAGAGGATACACCCACCAGCATTACTGTACAAATTCAGTCCCCATTTTTACAGTCAAACCTAAACTCACAAACCCAACAGCAAATTGACGGTGTTGATGATGATGATAAGTATACCCATCTTGATAAGACCCTCCAAGGGCTTGATTTCTTCCTTAGTTTGCTGGGTTTTCATCAAACTTCAGTTTTAAGCTTTGGGCTTTCATGGCTCGCTTTTCTGATTCTGGGTATTGCGATTCCAGTGGTGATACTTGAGCTCAACAATTGCTCAGGGTGTGAGGATTATCAGGTGAAGGATTTTGAGTTTGATTGCTTGGCTTCACAGGCTTGTTTGGGGGCTGTTTCTTTGATTTGCTTGTCACATAACCTAAGGATATATGGGATTCGCAAATTCTTGTTTGTTGATCGCTATAGTGGTCATGTCTCCAGGTTAATGGACCTCTATGTTCAGAAGATCAAGGTCAGCGATTTCAATTTTTTAGCTGTTCATTTAATTTTGGATAATGGTTCTTCGCAAGTTCTTGTTTGACATTATGGATATTAAATATTCCAATCCAAAGCTAGTTTTTTTTGTATAATGTGCTTATTGTTATAAATGATTACTTTCGATATTTGATTCCTTAAACTTTTGTAGAATACGTTCAAGAACACTTAACCCGTTTGGTTATAACTCCGGAACAGAATGAAAATGATTCTACTTCCAGATGTTTACCTAATTCATTAGTATTTTTGGAATCATTCCTTGCGATTGTATTTAAAATGTATTTGTTTCCCTCGTTTCTCAAGAGGGTATCAAAAGTAATGATACCGTATATAAAATATATTTGATTCCATAAATTTTCATGAATAATTGTACACATACGGACTAGATTCGTTTTCAGAGTTGGAACCAAACGGGCCCTTAGAATGAAGCTAAGAAGTTACATTTGTTACACCGAGAATGACCTATATTTATAGGTCAAGATTTGAAGAATTTACCAATAAAATAAACTAGATATAACACATTTCCTAATAAAATAAATTAGGATGTAATTCACCTCGTTACTTCACTTCTTAACCGAACCATGTTAGATGGCATGCATGTCTTATACATGTTTTCCATAACACTTACGAAATTGCTTTTGTTTACAGAACTGCTACCGAGTCCTGATGCTGTGGCTTTTACCGTGTTTGATCCTCAAGACTGCACGCGAGGTCATCCGAATTCTAGACGCAGAAAACGAGTCACGGTGGAAGTCTGCTGCTATAGTGTTGGCGCTAGTTATCTCCTGGACGTACTTGAATACGATCTCTTTAGCAGCCTGCATTTTGTTCCATCTGATATGCAATCTTCAAGTCATTCACTTTGAGGATTATTGTATGCTCCTTCAGAGGGAATCGAACATCTTGGTTCTCATAGAAGAGCACATCCGTTTGAGACACCATCTCACAAAAATCAGCCACAGATTTAGAATTTACCTCCTGCTGGTATTCTTGGTAGTAACAGCTAGCCAATTTGTCACTCTACTTCAAACCACCAGTTATAATGGCGCCATCACCTTCTTAAACGGTGGTGATTTCGCGGTAAGTATCATCCTTTGCTCATCTCGACTCGTTTAAGCTAGCTATGACCATATCCTAATTTGCTCATCTCAATTCATTTCAGGTGACTTCGGTCGTGCAAGTTGTGGGGATAACTCTGTGCCTGCACGCAGCAACCAAAATCTCCCACAGGGCCCAAGTCGTTTCTTCGGTTGCTAGCAAATGGCATGCTGTAATGACAAACAGTTCATCTGAGTTACCCCAATCCCGAAGGTGGAATGGTTTTGGAAATGTCAAATATCTTGCCAATGGCGAATCACTGTCGTTTAGTCACTCAGAAAGTGATTTAGGCTCGTTGGATTGTTTATCGGGAGGGAACAACTCGCAACTAGCATCCCTTGTTTCCTCGTATCACAAGAGAGAGTCCTTTGGTAAGCTTAAAACCATCTCTATATAGACAATGAATGGTGTTCACTCTTCTTACATGGTTGTTTGATTGGAAAATGCAGTGATGTATTTACAAACGAATCCGGGAGGGATAACGATCTTCGGATGGACAGTGGATCGAGGGCTCATATCTACAATTTTCTTTATCGAGCTGTCGTTGGTACTCTTTGTTCTCGGCAAGACAATAGTATTCTCCATAGACCCGGCATCTTCAGAGCCTCTATGATTTGTGACAAAAATGGAAATGCAGCAGCTAGTTTGTATATTCTTCAATTTGATTGTGTACATATATGATATATATATATACCATTGCTTCCCACTGAAGAGAAGTCTCCAAAGGGATGATTGCTAGCTCTTCAAATTATCCTCTCCACTAGATCATGAAAATTGCTTGTTTTGCCTGATCATTATCAATATTCATAGCTATTTGACTTTGCCCTTCGCCTTCATGATTTGGGGATGTAAGCCATTATCATGCTTCGTCCACTTGCTCTTCAAATTAATCATTTGGGTCCAATTGGGGAAAATGACCGGAGTCCAGGACGAATATTGCTAGCTTCTTCCATCTATGAATTTCATCAAACAAAGAGTTTGCACTAAAATTTCTTCCAAGTAGATTATGCAAGTAGGATGCAAGAGTCACTACAATGCAAATATGTTTTGCTGCTCCTCGTTAGTCTTACTATAAGATTTTTGAATAAGAAACCTATTCAATCCATACTTATAAAGATTTTAAATGGTTTCTAATAATCAATCCATACTTGTAAAGATTTTAACTGGTTTCTAATAATCATAGAATTTGTTGATTACGTGGGATATTCTAATTCTATATAGAGATAATGCAGATTCTGTCAAATTAATGCTTTGGTGCTAACGAAAAAACATACATTTTTCTACTATCGCGTTGATGGCCATCTAAACCACAAATGTTGCAGCAAGAAAATTCTATTTATTTATTTGTTTGTAATTTTCTTGTTTAACACTACAACATGCTAGCATCGACTATTATAATACAGGACCTGCCTACTTTCAATTTTATTGCATCCTATCTCCTACTCACATGTCCTGACATTGCCAACTACCTACAATGCGTTGAGGACTCAAAATTTTCAATTTCATGATAAAAACTTGAAGCTTGAATACAATATATATAATGGATCCCCTACTACCATCTCCATTAAATGTTTTGTCACCCTTCGTCCAACCTCTTCCTTTTGGTGAACCCTACAACTCCTTAGCAAGGAACTCCATATAAGAGTGTCATCCTTCATCAAGGACTGATCCAACAACACCTCAGCTTCCTTCAATAATCCAACACGGCCTAAGAGATCAATCACGCACGAATAAATAAAATAGTTTTCAATATAAAAGGCAAATTCAGGTTCAAAGATAGAGATCACAAAATAGCAACTAATTTAAAATCAACAAATTTGGGGTAGGAAGGCAAATTAATAAATAAGCAATTCTAAAGAACAAGCAACATAACACATGATGGAAAACAATCAACAAGACACAAATGAGCAAGAAAACAATCAACATGACAGAAAGAACTAACATCCGACGATGCATCAATCCCAAGCACTCGAAAACGCTCGAAGAAGTTGATTTGGCCGTTAGGGTTCTTCAGTGATAAAGTTTGACGTGAAAATCTTATGTGTTGAGAGAAGACATCTATAGAGTTTAGGTAATTATATAACTAATAAAAAAATCCTACAAAATCAATGAAATAATAGATTCTTTTAAAATCAAGAAACTTTTAAATACCATAGGAATTTTATGGAAAATTTAAAATCCTAATTGAATACCAAAAGATTTATATGAACTTTTAAAAATCTATATTGAATAACCAAAGACTTTTAAATTCTAAAAAATGCCCGTAAAATCTTAATTGAATACAACCCCTTAATCTTTACCATCTAGACAAATTATGATGATTCATCAAAGAAAACAAAAACTAGAACCATCAAACTACTCGATTTCTTTAAAACACATACAAATAAACTATATTCCTAGTTTAACATTTATCCAATGACTTGGAACAAGTATATTTATCCTAAAAAAACAATAGAAAATTGTCAATCTGCCAACTTATAAACAAGTCCAAGCCAAATCATCTCATTACTCATCCCCGAGATTTATAATCACATAATATAAAAAAGTAAAGAATGATCACCTATGTTTGTGCGTCTCAAACACAATATAGAGATATCACAAACTGAAAGAACTGTCAATTGCACGATTAAACAATCAAAACATGGAGTTTTGTGGTACCTCTCTTCTCCTGGAGGAGAAAAACAGTATGTGAAGAATGTAAAACACAGTGGAGAGTTCTATAAACTCCAGAAGACACTAGCCTTGTTGCTTTTGTACTGCAATGATAGTTTGTAGAAAAGGAATTAATATCCCACAATCAACTTTGACATGCCAACATCCAAACAAACAAATAAAAGTCTAACCTCAAACTTATCTAACTTGTCAATTTGCCATAGGAACAACTAATGGAGACTTATGTTAACTCAATTCCCCATCGACACCTAGAGAACCACTATTAGCACAATCATACTATATCTATTAGGAATACGTGTCTCCCACAAAATATCATGCTATATGATGTGGGACCATCTTCAACACCAGAACCAGTTACAAGTTCAAAGGCTAAGGTATTGAAGGATAAACCAACAACACCTTCACCTTCTTCGGATTCAATGGATGGAGCAATCACTAGGTCAAGAGCGAAGGCGATTCAAGATGAAGTTACGAACATACTCATGACTTGTACACTCAAGGCAACTCTCTTCGCTCTCAAAGGCTCCTTGGTAACATTATTGACTGTTATAGAAGAGTCAAGCCTCGACCTAGAAGATCCACCAAGCAAGGAAGAAGGATAAAAGCAAGGAAGAGTTCCAGAGGGAGAAAATCGATTGATTTATCATTAAATCGACCGATTTTCTTGTAGTAAATACCGATCGATTTTCTGTTGTCAATTGGAACGAATTCTACGAAAGATCCGGCCATGATCTTCTATATTTTGGCGATTCTATCTTGTTTTAATTCCTTACAGCTCTCAGAATATCTTAAGGGATTATTAGTTTCTATCTTTTTAGATTTTATATCTTATATATTTTAAAGATATATTTGCAAGATCATCTTTAAATATATTTTCCTAGTTTTAGTAGGATTAATCTCCCTTATAAATAGCCTTATTGGAGGAGATTATTTAGTAGATTAGATTTGATATATTTCCACAGAAATTTTGAGGCTCGCATCTTCACTTACGTAGTTTGTGTTTTATTCATTAATCATTCAATCAACAAGGAGAGTTTTTGGTTGAATTGTTTGTGAAGTCCTTGCTAGATTGTGTTTGTGTGTGTTAATCTTGTTGAAGGTTGATGCTCCTGGTCAATAATAGTCCCTCCTTGTGCTTGTCTTAATTAGAAGACTTGTGTAAGGTTAAAGAAGTGTGGGTTAAGGCAATCTTCTCGTTTAAGGGTTTTGACACATCATTGGTCAAGGTTCCTTTGCGGAACTATCTTGGTTCATATATTCCTATATACCTTTCATTATTCATTCCATAATCATCTTCTTTTCTTTCCACATCATTCACTAATCCGTGTTCTGAGTTTCACGAAAAATTGCCTTTTTCTTGGTTGAAATTGGTCGATTTATTCCTTAGAACATCCTTATTTTTATTCCAATTAAGGACTTTCGAACTAGATCGGGAACTGTGGCTTATCCCCGCATTAAAGTGGTATCAGAGCTCAACGATTGAAGTTGGAGCGTTCATAAAAAGGTTTGATTTTCTTTTGAGTCTTCTTTGAGTCTTTAAAAGTTGAGTCTTTTCTTGTTCGCCATCTTTGCGAGATTATTTGAGTTTAATGTCCGTTGATTTGTGTAAGTTTGGAGAGAGAGAAATGTCATCAGCCAAACACAAGCAAACCGTTGACCTTAAAACCTCGCCAATACAAAAAAGAGTAAAGGAAAGAAAGTTCTTGACCGACGAATCCCATAGTCAATTTTTTCCAAACAAAATCGGCTTGTTCATCCAGAAAATTGTCCGATTTTTCACTCGAATTTTGCTACTGTTGCCAATTTTCGAGAAAAATTTGAGGCACACTTTGCAGAATCCAAGTGCACCATATGCAAGAGTATTATAAAAGAATAATCACAGTACATACCTCTATCCAGTTAAAGAGTTCTAGCCATATCTAAATCCAAACCCGGCTAACTCTCTCTCTTAAGCTTTGCAACTCAAGGTACGTTCTCCTCTCTTCTTAATCTCTTGTGTGCTTTTCTTTTAGCCTCTTTTCTATTCTAAACACTAAGTCTTTCCTTGAGTGTGTTATTTAGCATCTAAACTTCTTAACACACTAGTTGTATATCCGCAATATTTCTTTCTATCTTGTCATGTGTGGAGTAAACTTCTTACAGTAATTTCCTTAACCATCGCACCCCACAAGAACCTTTAACCGAAGCAAGTTGATTACTTGATTCAGTCAAGAAGTTCTAGTTAGACCAAGATGTTGATTTGTAAAGAAGCATTAATCCACACAAGTCAATTATGTCAAACAGGTTCCGACAACACAACACGAGCGTGAGAGCGAGAGAAAACAAGTAAGATCTTTATTATTTCTCTAATGTTACGAGTTTGTTGTTACTTTGCGTGTTGGTATAGATTTCAGGAGGAGGTAGCCCACGCGGATCTCACAAGGACAACACGCCGGATATAGCGGACATGTTCAAGCAAATCATGACCAAGATAACCAACATGGATAAACGGCTTGAACAAGTGGAAGCAAGGCCTAATGCAGATTACCGATCCGAATCTCACTTACGATTCAATCCAAAGGCTGTTTATGAAGTAGGCGGAAGCTCCGCTAATCCACCACCACCACCCCCTCAAGTTTCAGCTATAAATCATCCACCGATGCCCGGTAATACTCATCCTAATCAATTCTTTAATGCTAACCATAATCCACTTTTTGGTGACGAATTTCAAGATATAAGTGATGAAGAGGATGAGGGAATGTGTAGAGATCACCCACGACATGATCAACGTAGGGGACGCTATAATGAACATCCTAAACCCCAACATGATAATGACGGACTTGGGAAGGTCAAAGTCAAAATCCCGAGTTTTGAAGGTAGATGCGATCCAGATGCATACATGGGTGGGACACCAAGATTGAACAACTTTGGTCTTGCCATAACTTTAGTGAACAACAGAAAATCTAACTTACTGCATTGGAATTTCAAGGCTACGCTCTCATTTGGTGGGATCACCTCATTAAATAATGGAGAAGAGCGGAAGAACCGGACATTAATACTTGGGAACGTATGAAAGCATTGATGAAGGCTAGATTTATGCCACCACACTATGGTCGGGAGTTGAGACAGCGTTTAAAGAACCTCAAACAAGGTTCTATGTCCGTTGAAGAAGTCTATACCGCCATGCAAACGGAAATGGTGAAAGCCAACATACAAGAGGATGAGGAGTCTATTATGGCTCGATTTTTACGAATTTTACATCCCTCTTTAGCTAATGAAATTGATATTTATACCTATGCTTCTATGACTAATTTTGCTGCACTTGGCTATCAGGGTGGAGAAAAAGATCAAAGGACAAAATTAAGGAACAACTTCTTGGACTCCAGAGAAGAAAAATCGACCCACTAACAGGAAAATCGACCGATTTTTCGACTAATTTTCCTCTCTGAACAACGACAGAAAATGTTATTTGCCCGATCCAGCAGCTCCAAAACCTTCTACGCATTCTCGTCCTTTGAATGAGCCTTCAAAGGAACATAAAGAGAGTACTTCTAACTCTACCTCACAATCTAGAGATATAGTTTGCTTTAAATGTCAAGGTAGAGGTCATTATATGCGCGATTGTCCTAATAAACGAGTTTTATTTATTAATCAATAAGGACAATATGAAAGTGAGGAAGAAATTGAGCATGATCATAGCTACATCAATGCATTACATGAGCATGAGCATGATAATCAAAGTGATAGTGATTGTGAATATGAGCATGGCAATTCTTTGATTGCTTGACGCACTTTGCATGCTAAAATTGAATTATGTGAGGATAATCAACGTGAAAACCTTTTTCATACTTGATGTCTTGTTCAAGGAAAGGTTTGTAACATGATTATTGATGGAGGCAGCTGTTGCAACATTGCTAGTGAGGAATTGATCACTAAGTTGCAAATTCCTACCTTTTATCATCCTCAACCTTATAAATTGCATTGGATGAATGATTGTGGGGAATAAAAGTTAATAAACAGGCTCGCATTGCGTTTACTTTAGGTAAATACGAAGATATTATTGTTTGTGATGTTATGCCTATGCAAGCATGTCATATTTTGTTAGGCCGCCCTTGGTAATTCGATAGAAAGGTTACGTATGATGGATTCTCTAACAAACACTCGTTTGAGTTTAAAGGGAAAGCCATTCCGCTCAAACCCATGACTCCTTTACAGGTTGTTGAGCATTAAGATAGTAAGAAGGAGAAACAAAAGGACAAAGAATCAACTCTCAAAGAAGAAAAATTGGGCAGTTCTTCAAAAAATCGATCGATTTTTGAAGAAAATCGGTCTGTTCAAGGGAAAATCGACCGATTTCCTGTAGCTCATTCAATTTTTCCTCTTTGGGACAACAACGAGCCCTTATTTCTTCTAAAAGGGAGTTTCTCGATGATTATATCCCTTTAGATCTTTCTTTACCGAGTCTATATAAAAGCCTACTGACTTTGAATGATGATGTGAAGGCCGCCTTACCTTCAAACATTTTACAGGCTTTGAATGAATACAACGACATATTTCCGGATGAGATTCCTACTGGACTTCCACCATTCCGAGGCATTGAGCATCGGATTGACTTCATTCCAGGTTCGACACTCCTTAACCGTCCTGCTTATAGAATGAGTCCACAGGAAAGCCAAGAAATACAAGATCAAGTACAAGACCTTTTGAACAAAGGTTATGTATGTGAGAGTTTGAGTCCTTGTGTGGTTCCAGTTCTATTGGTGCCCAAAAAGGACAACACTTGGAGGATGTGTGTGGATTGTCGAGCAATCAACAACATCACTATCAAGTACAAACATCTCATTCCTCGATTGGATGATATGCTAGATGAGTTGAGCGGTTCCCATTTTGTTTTCAAAGATCGATCTTAAGAGTGAATATCATCAAATCTGAATGAGGGAGGGAGACAAATGGAAGACAACATTCAAAACCAAGTTTGGACTGTATGAGTGGTAGGTAATGCCTTTCGGTTTAACTAATGCTCCTAGTACTTTTATGAGGTTAATGAATCATGTCTTACGCCATTTTATTGGAAAGTTTGTGGTTGTTTACTTTGATGACATCCTCATTTATAACAAATCCATTGAGGAATCAAGTCAAACGTATTTCTTTGCTTTAAAAAATCTTGGATTTTTGGTGTGATCGAACTCAATGAGCGTCTTGCTTTCTACCGAGCTTCCTACGTATCCGTTTGAGATGGAATCAAGTCACCGTAGTTCATCATCTCCACTTTTCCACTTCATCTTGAAATTTTAAGTCAACACTTGTGATTGAACTCAATGATCATTTGATTGAGTTTCCTACGCACCCTTTTATGGGGATCAAATCATACGTAGTTCTACCTAGTATTTCTTTCATTCTCAGCAGCTTCGTTCTTTGATCTATCTCTCGTTTGATCATTTGTTTCGATTGAATTTCTCTTGAGTCCAGGGATCACTTTTTGGATTTTGGTTGAAGTCATTGTTGATCGTCCTCATTAAATCATCTCAACTTTTATTTTAATGAACTATCTTATGAAATTTAACACATTTTCTTACAACCTCACTTCTTCTTAATAAGTAGTGGATTTGTTTTGTGAACTTAAGAAAACTATTCTTGCACTTGCATGGATATTATGTAAGTAGTATATCTCTTTACAAAAAACCATACATATCTTGCAACTATGTATATAAGCGGTTGTATCGTCAACTCGGGGCTTGCTCCAAAAACATGAACAAGAGCATTTTCAATCGGTACAAGCAAGTAGACATTGCTTCCATTAACGGCATTGGACCATCTTCCTTTGAATTCGATCGATTAAAGTAATCTCATGGGGTTAACTTAAAAAACATCACTAGACTTTCTTCCAATTTGACCTCACCCAAAGTTGTTCCACTTTTCTCATAGTTTTGAATCCTCCGGCCATAATTTGTTTCGGATCACATTTGCTGACTTGGTGTTTCCATGTACTCGAGAATTCTCCCGACTTGAGGCGATTTGTTCAAGAACCAATCGTCTCAATGTTGAATAATTGGGTCTCCTTCGATTGGCGCTTATGCGTCGCTTCCTCCATATTTGCTTTATTTTTTAGTTCATAGCTTATGAAAGTGAAAGACCCCTATGATATTTGTTTACTTCTTCCATATTCTCTTTGATCGCCCTTTTTATAGACCAAATGAATGTTTCCCATGTGGTGTCTTTTTATGAATCACTTTGAGCTTCTTGGCTTTGCATCCATCGACATTCCCATTACGATCTTTTACCAAAATTTTACGTATTGATTGACTCTACTTGCGCATGATGTGACTATATATATTCCAACTATGGTACGAGTCTTAGTTTCTACACAATCTTTTAAAATCTAAATAATTTGAATTACAAAGATAAAATGGCACAAATGTTGGAAAAAACTTGAACGGATATGACAACTTTTAGATCATCCGTCGGTTGAATCCTTTTTATTTTATTCATTTCTTCATATTGTGTTTTGGCCTTATTCTTTGCTCAAGCACCGATAATATCTTGTCCTTCTTCCTTTTATTCTCACTTGGCTTCTAGTCGCTTTTTGCTTATCGACGATGCTTGAATTCGTGTGATCCGAGAAAAAGCTCGGCATTATACTTGACTTTTCCATGGCCCATATATATGGTCATGTAGTCTCGATTTTACCTACAAGTGAACATATTTTGAATTCTCTCAACATCAAGTCCCACCATTTCTATCTTTTTTGGCCCTTTCAACCCATCATTGGAGTTGATTGTAGCGATAAAAACATTAAACCAAAGTTGCTTTTAATCCTCACTTCATGTTAGAAATTTGGAGCTTGTCTTGGCATAACACCACCAGACACTTTTGTTGTTCATTGCGGTCTTCAAGATGATTAGGTCCTTTGAAAGGTATACATTTATCTCTCCTACTCATTCTTATATGTTGTTGATTATGTTCATTTGATAGGCACATCCCTCACAATGCACATTGGTCTTAAACAAAACTGATGTCACCACAACCTCTTTGGACTTCTTTTGTTCCGTCTTCTTTTTATCATCAACCGGTGATGTTTTCCGGTGGTTACTCGTCATGGTGGTGTTTTCTGGTGGTTTCTCATCATACTTTTTAGCACCATATTTGTCCTTGTTCGTAGTTTGTGGTTGAGGAGAGACCAAGCCCACCTACTTCTTATGGTTTGTCTTTTCTACTACGATTAAAGTTTTGGTCGCAAAGTTTGCCTTTATGCTCCCAATGCCATCTTAATGTTTGATCGTCCATGCACAATGTAAATCCTCCTTCAACACCGCTCCACGATGTCATCGTTACTACCACCATAGTCGTCCTTCTTTGGTCCTTATGTATTGACATCCTTTTAGCCAACGCGCACGATGTGTTAACAAAAGCAAGAGAGGTACTTGCGGCTTGTCATCTTGGTGGCGAATGAACACCTACTTCATATATATATATATATATATATATATATATATATATATATATATATATATATATATATATAGATAGGATCAAGTAAGAACAACTCTTACGGTAAGAAATAGGAACAAATGTGTGCCACACGATTAAACAAAATCAACGTCCATGATTCAATTATTTTTTTTGCATAATAATTATCATGTTTTTATATTTATATCCGTAATATATTTTGTTACCATATTAATATCAAAATATTTTGCTACCATAATGAGTATACACGTTTTATGAATTACTATACGTTTCACCGACGGCATCTTCTTCGTTTGAAATCCCAGTGATCCAAGAACATCGATGAAATTGAATGTATGCGTACTTTAATCTTTTCATTCGTGCATGAATTTTATTAATCGCGTTCCAATCACACGTTTAATATATTTTATATTGTTTATTACAGTCGTATCATCGTCGTCGGATGTTCCAACCGCCATGGATGGTGAAGGTATGTCTCTAGTTTGTTTTAATCGTTCATATGCTTATTCTACTTCGCTTCAATTCTATTTCGTTAATCTAATGGATTAACCTAATCGTGCTTATATAAAAAGTAAAAATATTATATTCGTTCTTGCATTTACTTATATCTGCGTGTTTTAAGTAATACGTGCTTGTTAAATATAATAGTGCTTGTTTTAAGTAATATGTGCTTATATAATAGTGCTTGTCTGATTAACTACTAGTGCTTGTTAAATATTATACGTGCTTGAATATTTTTTTAATCGTGCATATTGCATAGTGCATTGTTATATTTTATAATATTTATCAATTTTATTAATTAAGGTTGTTAATCGTGTTGATGTGATTTCAATTATATAGGTGTAAATTATGAATAAACGTGTATTAATGTATTTGAATTATTCGTGTTGCCTTTATATATTTGTACTAATGTGATTATTTTTTATACGAGGATAGTCGAAAAGCAAACTTTAAATTTGGAGCAGATGGAGTCGAGAATTGTCGACGAGGATAATGTTCAGAACGACAACGACGAGTATAATACTGAAAACAATGTTGATTGTACCATGATAATTGGGGAAGATAAAACTAAATCATGGATTCCCATGGTAGATGACCACGACAAGTCCAAAATCGGTATGATATTTGCTAATGTGGAAGAAGGGATACATTTTATGAAAGATATGCTGATTTATCTGGGTTTGTTAGTCGTTTGAGTTCCTGGAAAGTAGTTGATGATACATTAAGGATAAGTTGGGTAGTATGCAGCAGAGAATGTGTTAAGAATAACTCGAACTCAACCGGCCTAAGATCACGGGTTTCAAATAGAGTTCAATGCAAAATTGTCCACCGTCCAATACGACAATTCTCGGGGCAGCTCGTGTATTGTGATACTTAGCAGTGAACCAAAACCCGAAGATCTTATAGCATCCTTCTTCAAATCAGTTAGTTTACTCATCGTGTTGTTGAAAAGAGTAGGTATGGTTCTAGTTGACAGTTCTTCTCATTGTAAACAGTGTTCGTGCGACAAAGTTTTTTCTGGTCCTTTTGATCAACGATGACGTTATCGGAAATCTCACGCTTTCCCTTTCTCTCCGCAATTTGTTTTCTTTTTCTCTCTTTCAATACACATATGAGAACATTATCATCAGCTTCTTCATATACACTTTTAGATGTGTCTTCTTTCACTTTGAAAGTAACATCGAAATCAGATTCTGAATCACTATTCATTATCTACAAAACTCAACCCAATTTTATAAGCAAGATATATATAAATAGAAATTTGTAAATAACCGAAAAAGTGGCATTCATCGAATAAAAAAATCATACATGAACAGAACCATCCCAAATTCACATATAATCATGCACACAGCTAGCTTAAAGCACTAATATAAAAGCACTACACCAATCTCATATCTACACACGTGCACATCTAACAATTCGTGCATACCAGTCTGAGAAACACAACTAAGCAAAAATAATAAATATACGTGCATATTATACACGTGCATTATACACAGCTAAAAGCACTACACAATCTAATGCACACAACTAAAAGCACTAATTAAAAAACACTACACTAATCTCAAATCTACACGTGCATGCACATCTATCAATCACTAAACGTGCATTGAGCAAAATAACTAAGCAAAACAAGTCTAATTATACGACGACACAAATCATGGCGGCAAATATCTAATTTAGTGAAAAATAAGGCACGAGTTATCGAGCCACATACCACGAGAGATATACAAGACTTAATCGCACACGATTACCACTACGCATTAAAAAATCAAAATACAAGTATAAACGTGCTCAATTATAAAAATCTTTCACAGCTTCGCAGAAATCGCCGGCGTTGGAATAATGATAAATGAAAAATTGATGAAACGAGTTGATTTTCATACGTGCAATAAGTTTCCATATGCGAATAAACCTAATATTTTTGTTACCATATAAAATGTTAACCATAAGTAATGCACGGATATGTATATTAATAATACCATAACTCCTAATCATAATAAATCATAATATAGATATACCTTATTTAGATATCAAATCTCATCCTTTCGTTATTTAATCCAACGCTCTACAATTGTTCTTATTTCTTACCGTACGAGATGTTCTTACCGGATCCTGACCCTATATATATATATATATATATATATATATATATATATATATATATATATATATATATATATATATATTGCATAACCTTTCATCATTGTGCTTTCCGGCAAAAAATGTTGCCGACTCCTTTTGCGCTTGATCCGTATAAGCTTGAATTGTCTTGATATTGGACACATGAACTTATCCCGACCTTTCATAGGATTTATTTGCCGTCTACCTTTACTACAAAAGTCATTTGCAAGGATGGATTTATACTTCTGGCACTTTTTTTTGTTCTTCTCAATGTATTCGATTGTATCCCCGTAAGCTTATGAAAATAGAGCCAAATATCCGATTAATCTTTTTCCCTCCAGAAGTTGATTCGTTGGTGGTAGTCCTTGCGACCGAATCTACCTATGTTGGTGTAGCGATGAAGGATACATATTTTCTATCCACCGACTACAAGCTTTGATCTCTCGATGTTGAATAAATGGTTCTCATTTGTTGTAGGATCTCACATCATTTGAGCCACTGTTGCTAGAAGGAAACATTCGTGACTTTGTTTTGAATTGTTTAGAGTTGGCGCCGAAACCGATCCGCCTTCGATTATAAGGGTGAAAACCATCCATCTTACTCCGACTATGATATAGGTTAGTGGATTGTTTTCTGAAATATTCCCCACTTTGTCTCATTCATTTCTAACAACATACATAGTAATATATAGAGGTGTATTACATATGATTGGGCTACTTATGGTGGGCCTTTTTCCTTGGGCTTAATGCCTATTCTAGTATCCCCCATCGATCCCAAATCCGTGAGGCGGAGGTGGGAGCATAGAGTAGCCAAGCGTTTTGACGACACAATTTTGGTGAGGAGGTCTGCTACTTGATCCTTGGAGGAGACGAAGGCCACAATCAGGGACTTGTTTTGAACCCGTTGACGAACAAAGTGGGAGTCAAGGGCTAGGTGCTTAATTCTGTTGTGCATGACAGGTTTGGCAGATAAGTATGCGGCACCCAAGTTCTCACACCATAGGGTTGGAGGTTGTTGTAAGTGAACTCCAAGCTCCTTAAGAAGTGATTGGATTCATAACACTTTAGATGTTGCATTGGTCATGGCTCTATACTCTGCTTCAATGGAAGATCTTGCAACTGTGCTTTGTTTTTTGAAGTCCACAATATTAAATTGTGTCCTAGGTAAACATATTAGGCGCTGGTGGATCTTCTGTCTATTGTATCACTGCCCTAGTCAGCATCTAAGTAGGCAGAGAGTAGTGATCCAAGGGATGAGGAGATGTGAAACCTGAGTGTTGCAGTGCAGTTGAGGTAAGGAAGCACTCTTTTGACAAATTGTCAATCAACATGTGTAGGGGAGTGCGTAAATTGAGCAAGCTTGTTGACCGCAAAGGAAATGTCTAGTCTAGTAAAGGCCAGATACTGAAGGCTTCCCAAGATACTGGGATAGAGAGATGCGTCTTCAAAGGGTTTGGAAGAAATGAAATTCTCCTGGAACGTAGTAGCTAAAGGGGTGGAAACAGACTTGGAGTTTGCATATTTGCCTTTGTAACAAGATCAAGGATGTATCGTATTTGGGACAAGTAGAATCGAGTGGAGTTTCGGAGGGCCTCAATACCTAGAAAGTAGGTCACTGGTCCTAAACCCTTAACATGGAAGACAGAGTACAAACTCTTGGTGAATTTGGAGGCAAGAGTGTCTGATGAAGCAATGACCAGGAGGTCATCAACATAAACAAGAATATAGGCAAACTCTTTGTTGGGTGAAACAGGAACATTGAAGTGTTAGATTGAAAAGGTGAGAAACCCATTGAAATTAGAGTATCATCTTGACGGACAAACCAGGCTCTTGTAATTGCTTTAGACCGTATAATGATTTCTTCAACCTACAAACATGGTTTGGAAAATTGGGGTGAAGGAAACTTGGAGGTTGAGAAATATATACCTCTTTTGTCAAATCCCCGTGCAATAATGCGTTTTGTATGTCGAGTTGTTGCACTACCCACTAGTTCATTGCTGCTAGGGAGAGAAGGAGACGGGTGGTGGAGGGTTTGACAACGGGTCTAATGTGTCATGGTAATCAATGACATACAATTGGTGGTATCCCTTTGCAACTAAGCGAGCTTTCTGACGTTCAATGGTTCCGTCTGAAAGTCGCTTTGTTTTAAATACCCATTTGACGCCAAGTACATTCTGGCTAGGAAATTGAAGAACCAAGGTCCAGGTTTGAGTTTCGGTTTCCATTGCTCGGCACCATTCTAGAAATTTTGAGACTATGGTGAAACTTTGGGGTTAATTTGGTATGGTGACACTATTTGAGCACGAGGGAGGCCAAGGTATGGTTCCATCTTGACTGATTAGGGGTTTAAAATTTTGGTTAGAGGCTCTTGTATGTACTGGGCTTGGAGATGCTGGTTGGGAATAGGGGATGATGAGTCCGTATTGGACTCTCCCGTAGAGCTTTGTTGTGGTGATGGGCTTTGCGGATTTGGGCTTTGTGGAGGAGTATGAGAAGAGGAGGCGAGTGGGCTGGAAGGTGATTGGGTTGTGGCAGATTGTCTTTGGGCCTACGTTGGTAAGTGAAAGGGAATGTTGGCAACATGCTGAGTAGACTCTTTTGTGGACTGATTTGTGGGTTGTTTTGAGAAGGGAAATGTTTGTTCATGAAATAAAACATCTCTTGAAACGTAAATTTTATTTTGTATCCAATCATAGCATATGTATCCAAGATGGTTTGGGGAATAACTAAGGAAGATGGTTGGTTGTGATCGAAAACTGAACTTGATTTTGTTATGGTCGAAGGTTGGGAAAGGCAAGACACCCAAACACTTTAAGAAATTTGTAGTTTGGCACTTCTTTAAAAACGAGTTCAAAAGGTGTTTTGTTGCGAAGAATTGGGGTAGGGATACGGTATATGATGTTGGTTGCCGTTTCAAAAGCAAAATCCCAAAATCGAAGAGGGAGGAAAGAGTATTTTAGAAGGGTGAGACTCATATCCACAATTCTACAATGTCGAGTCTCTACGGAGCCATTTTGTTGATGTGAGTATAGGCATGTTAGGCGATGTGAAATGCCTAATTTTTGAAAAAGAGGGATTAGTGGTTTGAACTCGAAGCCACCATCCGTTTGGATAGACACAATCGTTGTGGATAAAAGATTTGTAACAAGTGTAACAAATTGTGTAATAATGGGTGTGACCAAAGATTTTGTTGGTAGAGGAAATAGCCAAATGAATATGAAAAACTCATCTACAATTGAGACATAATATTTGTGTCCTTTGAAAGATAATATGTTATTGGGTCCCCACACATCTATGAGCAAGAGTTGCAATAGGGAGATACTTTTTGATGAACTTGGTGGGTGAGGGAGGGCATGGGCCTTGGCCCATGAACAAGATGTGCAGCCATCTTGGGTGAAAATTGGACCATGAAATGGGCCTATTTCTTGGGTAAGGATTTTGGTGGTGATGGGCTTGACTACGGGCCGTAGCCTTTTGGTGCCAAAGGACAGCTTGTTGATTGACGGTAAGGTGGAGTTGAGGTGACGACGATGAATCAGCAGGAGTGGGAAGCACATGCAATCCGTCCTTAATGGTCCCCTGAAGAAGAAGCATGTGAGTCGTAGTATCCTTCACAAGAAAACAAATGGAGTGAAATTCAAAACAAACCGAGTTGTCAATGCAGAAACGATTTACGGAGAGCAAATTTTTTTTAAGCAAAGGAGTATGCAAAAGATTCAGGAGAAGAAGATCTCGAAAAAATGATGTAAGAAGGGAAGAACCCTGGTGCTGAATGGGAATGTTGGACCCGTCACCAAGCGAAATTGTGTCTGTACCTTGATACGGATAAGGATCAATCCTCAGATTGGAGAGATCGGGAGTGTAGTGATGGGTAGTTGCAGTATCTAGGTACCAATTTGTTGAAGTGGTGTTGGCTTGAAACGATGGTGAAGGTGGAGCAGTGTAGTTGTGGTCGAACCTATGCCAACAGGAGAGGGCCATGTGGCTAGGTTTGAAGCAAACCTAGTAGATTAGCCTAGAATCAGGGGCTCCAGCAAAATTCTGTGGGGAGTGGATAAAGGGCTTCTTCCTCATCCTGTGCTACGGCCTCTATTAGCTCGACCTCCATTGTTACTGGACCGGTTAGAGTTACCACGTCCATGGTTTTGAGTATTGTTGGCTTCCAGGGGGAATTGGTGGTGTTAACAGAGGGTGGAGTGGGAAGTAAGCCTACTTGTTGGCGAGAGAGGCAAGACTCATGAATCAAAAGATGTGAAAGGATTTGAGCAGGAGAAGGTAGGGAGACCTGAGTGGACAAACTGGTGACGATGGAGTCATAGTTTGGTCCTATTCCAACTAGTAAGAAGCTTGTGAACTTTGTGTCTGAAATTGCTTGGCCTGTTGTTGTGAGACAAGCCACAAGGTTTTTGGCCTTGTTATAGAAATTGGTGATGGAGAGATCACCCTTGCGAAGAGAAGCAAGTTGGAGTCTAGTCTGGACGATTTTAGCACTTGATGCAGAGGCAAAAAGTGAATGAACTTGGCCCCAAACCTCAACTGAAGTTTTACAATCTAAGACTTGGACAAGGATTGGTTCTGTGATGGAGCAAGTGAGAATGGCAAGCACAAATTAGTCTTTGGAGATCCTATTTGAGTATTCCTTGGATTGTTGAGGTTGAGGGTTTTTCTAGGTATGGCTTGGAGCCATCAACAAACTCAAAAAGATTTCGTGCACGCATAATAGGGGTGATTTGGGCCTTCCATAGAAGAAAATTTTCAGAAGAAAGTTTTGAGGTGATGAAGGATGAAATAGAAGAAACGAAAAAGGTTTGGTTTCTATTTTCAGCCATTGAAGGCAAGGGGAGGTTGCGATTTGTTTTTAGGAGGAGAGGTGGTGTTTGTTGTTGGCCTCTAATACCATAGTGGATTGTTTTCCGAAATGTTTTTCATTTTCTCTCATTCATTTCTAACAGCATACATAGTAATATATAGAGGTGTATTACATATGATTGGGCTACTTATGATGGACCTTTTGCCTTGGGCTTAATGCCTATTCTAGTAAGGTTTTCACTTCTGCTTAATATAAAAAGATCAAATGCATATAAGATGGGTTAAATAAAGAAGAAGATTTATACCCGTGTGAGAGTTATCATGTTGGCGATGAACGATTAAAGGCTCACTATTGATCAACTTTTTTAAGGCTTCTGCTTAAAATTTGGTGTGGTCGTCAAATTTATTTGAGAATGATCGACTTGTGGCTTATACTGCCTACTGTCTTTTTTGCTTTCTCTAGTTTGCTGATGTTTTTTTTGTTTTGAGCCTTCAAAAACACTCCACCTCCAACTCTTTTGTTTTTGTTGTTGAGTATGGCTTTCTCAACTACAACTTTTCTGGATAACTTTGTTGAGCTTGGGGAGAGCCATGAAGCCAAGCCCCCTCCCCTTTTTTTTATCATCATTTGTGGGTGTATATATAGCGGGTATGAGGGATGATGCTTTGAAACCGAGGGTATATGAAGAAATTATGCATTTGTCCATTCATTACAATTTAAGCATGAATGCAATTGGTGTACGTTATACTTTTTTTCAGTTTTTATCTGCTATCCCAATTTGAATTTAATAAGGTTTAATGTCCATTTAGTATATTTTGAATTTTTTTTTTGTTTCTTTGCTGAATTCCTGAGATAGATAAGAATATAAATGTATTTAACTCCTTCATCAATGCACTCATATAAAGCCATTAATTTCATAAACCCATTTTCTTCATTCCTTTTGTTGCACGTTTGGTGCTGCATGTATGAAACTTCAACTGCCTAATTTAAAATTGAAATGGAATATTAAAAGGCAATCATCTTATCTTACTAACCTATAATTTTAGCTTTTTGAGAGCACTAAATGTTTCATAATAATATCATATTTTGCTTCATATTAAGTTCATATTTTGGCCTATATCACCCAATTAAATCTCCAAATTAAGTCTTCATTTTTATAACTTCTAACATTGACTACCCAATTAACTTCTAATATTCACTTCATATTTAATACCATATTTTGCTTCACATTAAGTTCATATTTAATCTTATATCACCCAATTAAATCTCAAAATTAAATATTTATGTTTGTAACTCCTATGGTTGTAACTCCTAACATTGACTAACCAATTGACTACCCAATTAACTCCTAATATTGACTTCATATTTAAAATAATTTATCTACTTGTTCATACCTATAAAAACTCCTCTAGAGAAAGGACAAGTGGGGTTATAGTGTTTGCAAGAGTTTTGAACATTCACTTTTTAAGGATTCTCTCAAACGTATTTTCTAGGCTAGAGAACATAACCACCGTTTGTATTCAAGGTAAAACTTGGTTGTTCTTGCATACCTTCATCATAGAATATTGAGTTGTTAATTACTTTACCTTACATACGTTCATAAACAATTATCTTAACTTGTTCTTTGGATGTGAATGCGTTTTTTTTTCTGCGGTTTATTTGGTTGGAGTACAAATACTGGTGTGCACATTGTTGCTTCTTCGAACCCTTTGGCTTGAAGTTGTTTCGGGATAGAGAAAGTAGTCTCGGTTATCCTTTTAATATCCATCTTTCTTGTCAAGTCAGTTATTGAAGTTTTTGTTACGTTTATGAGACCCGACATAATGGACACCTTTTGCACTTTGCGTAGCATGAGCTGTACCCAAAAAAATTTGTACTTCAAGAAACAATACAATAATAGTGAATTTGAATAAGTTAATTTTTTCTCACTGTATTTTTTATATCTCTTTAAACGTCCAATTATCATAACTAACTTTGTTGGCACCATAACAAGAAAATTGATATCGTCACAATAATACACTTTAACAATACTATTTACAAGTCTAGCCTTTTAACTTAGAACAATCCGGGATAAAATTTATTATTCGAACAATCACAATTTGATTTTGTTAACAATTATATTGTGAAGTTAGATTAATTTTGCTCTCGGTCTCTTATACATGGTATGTTGTTCTTAACATCTTTGATAAATACTATTTCATCTTTCAATTGGTCAAAATAAATTTAAGACAATTTTTTACACTAATTGTCTCATTTAATTAGATATGATTTAATAACCAAATAAACTCATTTGAGACAGTTTTTTTTACAAATTAAATATGAGCTTAATAACCTAATAAACTTTTTTCACATAACTTTTTTACACATTAAATATGAACAAGAGAATGAACTTAATAACCTAATAAACTATTTTGAGACAACTTTTTTTACATAATTGACTCTTTTGAAAAAAATTTTACACATTAAATGTGAACTTAATAACCTAATAAAAAAATTTCCAAACAATCTTGCACCATTATCTTCAAAACACAAGTTCTAATGATATGAGGCATATTTGTTGATTTGGTAATGATATTAAAAATATAAGGGTAGATCATCACCTATTCAAAGACCACTCTCACAATACAACTAATTAGTAATTTTCTTCATGAAATATAGATGTATCATCATCTTATTATTATAACCGCGCGCAGCGCGCGCGGCCTTGACCTAGTACGATTAATTTGGAGGTAATTAAATTGAATAAAATTCAATTATAATAGAATGCCAAGGCAACAAGATCGTAAATGTTGACAACGATGTATGATCCATGACACCTTGTTAATATTGGATCCATTTTTATCCTTATCTAATGTGAGGTCGGATATATATTCGATGAAAGTCATACATGGGCACTAAAGTATCTCTCTTTTATGACCCGATTTTATGCTTAAGTTTTGCTCTTAACTTAAACAAAACAATCAAGCCCAAATCTTAACCATGTGGTAATCAAAAACACAAACAAATTCTAAAAACTTGTGAATTTTTTTACGTCAAACAAAGACAACACTCAATATGGTTCGGCATAAACAATGTGTTGCTAAGATTTGGTCTCATTGAATTTTCTGAGATAACTGGACTCGAGTGTTCCGATGAGTCAACAACTACTGGTGGAAATATGGAGGACATTGATATGAGGTCCGTAGTTGGTATTGACGGATGTACAAATGCTCACCTGAATCAAGTTTTCAATGAAGAGCCCAATGACTCCCCATATAGTCCCTTGTGTTAAGATCATATGGTTTGAGACCCGGATTGAAAGGATTCTTATAAGACAAACTTATATCAAACTCTAATAGACAAATTAAAAAGAGTCTAACAATTTTATCTAGGGTTGTGCATACGGTCCAGACCGGTGGACCGTAAATTGATAACACCCTGGACCGTAGACTGGATCGGGACCGTACCGTTACGGTCCGGTCCACACTGGTCTGGTTATGGGTTGGACCAGTTTGTACCTAACGTGCAATTTTCAGTATTTTGGATATGACCTAAAATATATGGCTTCTAACTTGAAAATTGAAACTTTCACCAATGGAAAAATACAATTTAAACAATTTTGGTGAGGTTTTTTGGTCCAAAATCGGACCCGGACCGGACATTCGTAGTTTACGGTCCAACCCGGATTACGGTTTAATACGGTCCAAAAGCGAACCAAGACCGTAACCCGGGTTATCAAAAAAACATGGATTGTAACCGGACCGGATCGTAACGTAAATTTCGATCCGGTCCGATTTTGCATAGTCCTAATTTTATCTTTCAGAACATCAAAGGATCATGTCACTTCTAGCACTAATGGCTAACTTGACATAACTCCATTTTAGTTCCATGCATCATTTATTAATTCTCATTTCCCCCATAGTATATGGTGAAGAACACACATGCCATATCTAATACACAAACAACAAACACCAACTAAATATGTAGTTAATTTCACAAATTTACCATTACATAATTATTTTTTTTCATACAGAATCAACAAATACCAACTAAAAACATAATGATATAACGCTTTTGTATACACACAAACATATATATTATAGAGTATTTTAAAAATTTTCGTTTATATGTAAATACACAAAGTCAATCAGACATTATTTGGACAAATGAAAAACGTAATGCTTTAACGTTTATGTACACAGAATGACAAACAAGATTATGTTCATTGCTACAATATGAGATGAGTAATACACAATATATTCTTAAAAGTATCCAAATCGTTTCTTGTGTTAACATCATATGGTTTGAGACACGAATTGAAAGGATTTTTGTAAGACAAACTTATGTCAAACTTTAATAGACAAATTCCAAAGAGTCTTGCAATTTTATCTTTCTGAACATCAAAGGAACATGCAAATTCTAGCACTAATGGCTTACTTGATACAACTTTATTGTAGTTTTGTGCATCGTTTTCCAATTCTCATTTTCCTCCATAATATATGGTGACGAATACACATGTCATATCTGATACACAAACAACAAACACCAACTAAATACATAATGATATGACGCTTATGTATACATACAAACATATATATTAAAGAGTAATTCAAAAGATTTTGGTTTATATGTGAATACATAAAGTCAATTAGATATTATTTGAACAAGTGAAAAACGTAATACTTTAACTTTTATATATACAAAATTACAAACAAGATTATGTTCATTGCTACAATATGGGATGAAGAATAATCAATATATTCTTGTACATTTAATTTTAAATAAAATATTATAAGGTGTTTATAAGTGTATCAAACACATATCTTATACATTGACAAAATACATATAACTTTTTGTTTACGACAAAGTTGTTATAGTACAAAGTCCTCAAACATACAGTTTCATTCAAAATGTTTAGGAACACAAGGATCACGAATAGAAGAAAATAAAATTGAAATTTGATGATCCCTAATCGTATTACATAATTTTGTATCAATTGATATTGTACAAACATTTTAAACATATGATTACAAACAGGACATTCAGGAACATAAGGATTGTGCGAAATATGATTAACAATAACCAGGAACACAATAGTTTCTTCAAACATCCAGTATGTATACAAATCTAGAAGCCGAATTTCTAGAAGACAAAGATTTAATGTTCTTTGATGATTAAAGCGCCGATTTTGAAAACAAACGTTCAATATGCAGATATAGAAGCGGTGGAAGTTGGAAGCAGACCGCCGGAAGTTAATAACGACTTCAAAAGTCGATTATCAACAACGAAAATAATTTTATGGTAAATAGAGAATTCAAAAACGGCGAAAACTAAAATCAGACCATAAAATCAAACAAGAAGAAAGTGGATGATTGACGCTGTCGAAATAATGTTAAAACAATCGTTCAAAAACTTTCAGAAACAATTTTAGTGGAATCAACGTTGAACACAATGGTGGAGATATTCAGTAGGTAACGGTTTCCATGAATATCGTTAATGAATTGCAATTTTCCTTAATTATATTAAATACAGTTTGATTCTCTTGGAGAGAAATTAGGGTTAAATGAGGAAGGATCTTTTTTTCATATATTATAGGAGCCTAGTTTGTCTTCATAGATACATGATTGTCTAGATTATCTTCATTGAGTCAATAAAAAATTATTGAATCATGCATTTTTAGCCCAATATTTAATTTCCATATTTACAAATACTTGTATACTTTCCTTACCATATTCACGCGTATATTAAATACTAATTGATAACTACCTTAATCGAACCACAAATCTTAGTCATTCGTTCATTTTGGAGTCCAAAATGTATGTATGTGTGTGTATGTGTGTGTATGTGTGTATGTATGTATGTATGTATGTATGTATGTATGTATGTATGTATGTATGTATGTATGTATGTATGTATGTATGTATGCGTGTGTGCGTGTGTGCGTAGGTATGTATGTATGTATGTATGTATGTATGTATGTATGTATGTATGTATGTATGTATGTATGTATGTATGTATGTATGTATGTATATATGTATGTATGTATGTATGTATGTATGTATGTATGTATGTATGCATGCATGCATGTATACGTACGTATGTACGTGTGATGTAATTTGTGTTTTTAATTCTTCCTTAAAAGTTTTCAAATACTTTTATCAATCAATTTAGTTTGAAAGATTTTGGCCTACTAGACCTTTTTTTAGTTTTGTGTTTAGTAAATATATCCCATAATTTTTTACCACTTTCATTTAATGGTTACTAAAAATAATTATCCCCTCTATTTAAAAAAAATTAATTGATGTTTGTTATTTGTTATATAAGTGTAAGTTTTAATTTTTAATTACTAAATTTGTTTTTTTATCTTTTATTTATTTTTTTGCCTTTTTTTATTTTCTTTATTATTTTTTTTTATTTCTCATACCAGAAAGTTTTCATACCAGAAGTTCATACCAGAATTTCTCATACCAGAAGTTCATACCAGAAGTTCATACTAGAAGTTCATACCGGAAATTTTTCATACCATAATTTTTTTTTTTTCTTTTTGTCCTTTTTTATTTTTTTATAATTTGCATACCGGAATTTACATACCGGAATTTTACATACCGGAATTTGGGTAGGTGTTTGACCCTAAATTTGCAATATCAATTAGAATGTATTTTATTCACACAAGATAACATCAAGCAAGAAAGTAAAGGTTTTTTCAGCACCATTGATCAAGTTTAAAATTGCAGCAACACTCATATTAAGAGTAGGTTGAAGCAAAGGGTCAATCACCATTGCAGGATTAATTGTAACCATGTCAATCCCTTTCTCCTTTGCAAACTTCCAAGCAACTTCTTCTGCCAAAGTCTTTGAAAGCACATACCACAACTGCACAATTCCAACAAAGATATAGGTAACAGGTGAATGCAATGACAGTGTTCTCAAGTTTAGAAGAGGCGTATCTATATCCAAATAAGTACGAAGCGGGTGTCCTAATTGCACACCTTCGACTCCCTGCATAAATCTAGATTTGAGAACCAAGTTTCATCAACTATAGTCTTGGGAGTTCGAGGTTTACCATTGAATGTCACTGCAGCTATTGAAGATGTCACAACAACCCTTTTGACAAAAGTAGCACTGTCTACATTTTTGGTCTACTCTCTGGTTCATCTTGAACACACAACATGAATGTTGAATCACAATCTTGTATCCCCTTTCTTCATGATATACAAGAAATATACAACACCATAAAGTTGTAACAAAAGCGGTGCAAGTATGGCTCGGAAGAAAGAGAAGTGTTACCTCACAAAATTAAGAAGTCGGATTTTATGGCTCAACAATGAATTTTCTCTGGTGAAAATTTTTTCACATGTATGTGCATCTGAAAATGGTAACCTAACGCAGTGTCTTGGGTGATTATGTGATTGAGTATGGTGATGAAGATACTACAAATGAGTTTGAAGACTTCCTTGCTAACAATGGAGTCCAGATTTAGATCTAGATCTGGATCTGGATCTAGAACCCTATAGTCGGTTCACCGACGCCACAACTACAAGCGGAACCTTCTCGTCGATGTGCAGCCCCAGAGTCTTGGCTTTCCTTGCAGTCACGCACCAGAGTAGCACATGAAGCTTCGATTCCATGTCTTTCCATTTGATCTCAGTAAACATACTTCTCGCCATTAATATAAGATGAAGAGCTTCTTATACTCCTTCATCTTGCTGCGACGAGAAGAGGCGACACACGAAGAGAGCTCTTTCTCAAACTTGACGGCGTGTATTGAAATCAAACCAGAGGAGAGAAATGAGAGAGTTAAGTGAAAAACCGTAGAGTTAAACGGTAAAAGAGAAGTGGGGTATATTTACCTAATTATAAAACCAAAAGCCTATTTACTAAAGGGAAAACCCAAAAAAACCAAATTGACCCATTTTGTTTATGAAAAATTTACAACATCTTAAGTCAATCAACTTTTAGTTTTTTGAAAAGATTTCACCAACTTCTTTCAATCAACTTTAATTTTTTGAAAAGCTTTCATCTACTTAGATCAATTGATATATTTTTTAAAAATATTTCACCAACTTCTTTCAATCAACTTTAATTTTCTGAAAAACTTCTACCTACATCTATCAATCGATTTATTTTTTTGAAAATATTTTACCAACTTCTTTCAATCAACTTTAATTTTCTAAAAAGCTTCCACCTACTTATATCAATCAAATTTTTTTAAGATTCCAACAACTTTCTTCAGTCAACTTTGATTTTTTGAAAAGCTTTTGGCTACTTCTATCAATAAATTTATTTTTTTTAAAACGATTCCACCATATTTCAAGATTTCAAAATTCATGATTTTTAAATTTCACGGAGTAATATATATACACAATCACAAAATAAATTTTCATATTCTTCAACCTTCTTTTTCATCTTCTCTTTTGTAGGATTCAATTTTTTTCACACAAAAAATGTCAAAGTATCCAATTTCTTTTTCATCTTTTAGTTTTCTCCTTCTCCCTCAAGTCCACACACTATTCAACAACGTAATGAAACCAATGATATGCTTGATCAATATCTTATAGATAATATCCTCCAACCTCAATCAAGTGTTTATAAACTCTAAACCACGTCGACAACGACACTACATATAGAGAGATCGTGAAGGAGGTAATGATCGGCTATGCAAAGATTATTTCTCCGAGATGTCCACCTACACCAACGAACAATTTCGGAGCCGATTTAGAACGACACGTCCTTTATTTTTACGCATCGTTGAAGCCTTGTCATGCTCGGATAGGTACTTTCAACAACACTCACATGCTAATGGAAGGTTGGGCCTATCAACATTACAAAAGTGCACTGTTGCTATACGCATGCTTGCATATGGAGTTGGTGCTAGTCTTGTCGATGACTATGTTCACATTGGTGAAACAACAACAAGAAAATGCTTGTCCCACTTTTTTGATGAGATCATTTCATTATTCGAAAATGAGTACTTAAGAAGGCCTAATGCAATCGATTTGCAACAACTATTGCGCGCTGGAGAGGATAGAGGTTTTTTGGGCATGATAGGAAGCACAACAATTGCATGCATTGGGAGTGAAAAATTGTCAAGTTGAATGGCAGGGTCAATATGCACGTAAGAGCGGAAAACAAACAATTGTGTTAGAAGTGATTACATCATATGATCTATGGATTTGACATGCCTTTTTTGGGACACCAGCAGTGGCGGATTTAGGGGTGGGCTCGGTTGGGCCGTCGCCTACCCCATCCCAATATTTTTTTATTAGTAGTACTCATAAAAAAAATTATTTATTCTTATAAATAGAGGTTTCCGGAAGATTAAAACCTAGTACACTGCTTTCCCTATACCCTATCTCTCTCATACAGTCTGAATAGTCGTGCGGCCCGTGCTCTGCGCCTCTGCAATTCCTGCAAAATATTGGAATAGGTTGAATAGCCTTAAGTTAGGCCCTACAATTACTTTATTGTATTACAAAAGAAAGTATAGTAATAATCTATAATTTTGCAATTCATGCAAAATTATTTATTTGAATAGGTTGAACACCTCTGCAATTCCTGCGCCTCTGCAGTGCAACCCTACAATTACAAAAGAAAGTGTTTCCTGCAAAGTTCTGCAGCCTTAGGCCCTTAGTGTTGTCCTTTCAAATTATTTCAATTTGGTATGTTTTATATATTTATGTTGTATTTAACCTTACTTTATTTAATTAAATATTTACTTAGTTTATTTAATTACTGTTTAGTATAGTAATAATCTATAAATTATATATATATATATATATATATATATATATATATATACATATATATAGAGAGAGAGAGGGGTTGGCTCCCATGTAAACAGCTATTATCGTGTAAAATAAGAATAAATTATATCCGTTAGATCGTTTAATTGATATATTTTTTTTATCGTATTCAATAACCAAGTTAGTGTTTTATATTTTTTGTCTTTAATATATGATAAAATTTTATAGTGTCTACTAATTGTTTAACAAATTGTAGTTTTATAAATTAACAATTAAAATTTTAGAAAAAAGTGAAGTCCACATTGTATTCTTTCTTCAAACCCAAAGAATCAACTCCGGTACATGAAAATCAGCAGTCTCCTCCTGCTGATAAAAGGTGGGTTTAACAAATGGAAGAGAGTACATGAAAATCAACTCCGGTACATCAAAGATTCAGCATATACAACATATGTGTTATTGCTTTCCATGCTTTCTTTTTGCGGACAATACAAATTCTTCTTCTTCTTCTTTAGTAAACGGTGGGTTTAACAAATGGAAGAGAGTTCATCAAGGAGCCGAATGTGTATTTTTGAAACATGTTGGAAAATCAAATCTCCTCATTACAAATGTGTTGTATATGTTGAATCTTTGATGAAGTCGGCTGGTTATATCGATACGGTAATGCAGAGGGTGAGTAGAGTAGAAGTGATAAAAAATCGATTGAGACTTAAAACTACAATCATGGTTGTGCAACGATTGGCATTGCAGGGTTGTGCTTTTAGGGGTCATAATGAGTCGGAACTTTCTACGAATCGTGGAAATGTAATCTAATGGGTGGATTTTTTAGCAAAATGGGTACCAGAAGTCAATGATGTTGTGCTGAATAATGCACCTGGAAATACCACATATATTTCTCCTGAAATTCAAAAAGAGGTGTTGGCAATCATGACAAACAAAGTGCGTTATATGATCCGTGAGGACGTTGGAGATGCATATTTTTCTATACTCGTCGATGAAGCACAAGATGAATCGGGACGGGAGCAAATGGCTATCATCTTGAGGTTTGTAAACCTCGCTGGTATTTTAACAGAACGTTTTTTTGCTATCAGACGGGTTCTAGAGACTTCTTCAGAAACACTTTATAAAGAGATTTGTAATGTCCTCTCTACTTACAATCTTCAAGTTGATAAATTGAGAGGCCAAGGGTATGATGGTGCTAGTAACATGTCAGGACAATTTAATGGATTGAAGACAATATTTCTCAATGATTGTGAATATGCATACTTTGTCCATTGTTTCGCTCATAGATTGCAATTGACGTTAGTGGCTGCTGCAAAGAAGTGTGATCCAATTTGGAGGTTCTTTTCTTTCTTGGATAATGTTATTAATATTTTCAAGTCGTCTCCTAAACACAACACAGAGTTACAAGCATTTCATAGAAGTGAAATTGATGATATGTTAGAAAGTGGAGATTTAGTATTTGGACAAGGAGCTAATCAATCAACATCCTTACAACGTGCAGGTTTTACTCGTAAAAACTCTTATCTTTTATATATATATATATATATATATATATATATATAGGGATAGGATCAAGTAAGAACATAACTTACGGTAAGAAATGAGAACATCCGATCACATGATTAAATCAAATTGACGGTCATGATTCAATATTATATTTGTATATTAATTTGATACTTTGTATTTTAGGATAAGTATATATGGTTACCGTTTATAAATCAATAAGATACTACAATAATAACTTCACATAAATCATTTATTTTTTTCGTTTTGAGTCAACAATTCACCCGTGCTTGACAAGAATGTTCTATGTGCATGCAATCACTCGTGCATGTATAGTATTATGTAGTATAGTGCACGATCATTGCTATTTTTTTTATTATATATATGTGTGTATAATATTTTGTAATGCAATCACTCGTGCATGTAGTATTGCTGTTTTTTATTATATAATTTTTATAAGCACAAATATTGATAATATATAAGATGCGAAATGTATAGCTATTTAGTTATATTATAATACAACAATTATTTTTGTACAATATAATTTATATAACATTACGTTTTTAATGCACATTTATATACTGGAGGTGAAATCAAAATGAGTATAAAATGCACGAGTACAACTAATTTTTTATTATATAATTTATACAATGTTATGTGCACGGTACAAATATAATAAAATGCACGATTAATTATCTTTTGCACAAAATGGTGCATAGTTAAATATTATTAATAACAAATTATTCGTTGATAAATATCAATAGTTACAAATGCACAAATATATAAACCTCCGTATGAATGATGTAATTCATGCACCAATTAATTAAAACAAAATAATATTATTTCCATATAAACTAGTATTGTATATTACTATTACCATATTTACGAAGGTGTATTAAATCACATAATAATTATGCCTTATTTAGACGTTAAATCTGGGTCTTCCGTGCAATGATCCAACGACCCATAGTTGTTCTTATTTCTTACCGTAACACACGTTCTTACCGGATCCTAACCCTATATATATATATATATATATAGCAATATTAATATGTTTCAATCAAGATTTAGCTAAACATTTGATATTTTTATAATGTGTGGGATCTATCCGATGGAGTTCTCATTTTCGGTCTATTGCGAGTGTACTTAAAATGTTTTCTTCAACTTGTAAAGTGCTTGAGAATATAAGTGAGAATGGTCCAAACTCCAAGGCTCTAGTAGAAGCTAGTGGTGCTCTAGACCAGTTGATGACTTTTGAGTTTGCATTCAGTTTGCACTTAATGGAAGTTATGGAAATTACCAACTTTCTTTGTCAGGTATTTCAACAAGAATTTGTTGACATACTAAGTGCTCTTCAACATCTTTCCACTGCAAAAACACTACTTCAAGATCTACGTGATGAAGGATGGGAGAAATTACTTCAAAAAGTGAAAGAGTTTTACTTAAAACACAAAGTACAAGTACCTGACATGAGTAGTAAAGTTGGACGTGGTGCGAAACAAATAACTCTTGAGTATCGTTATCATGTTGAGCATTTTAATCAATCTATAGACTTTCTGTTGTCCGAGTTAAACTCGAGGTTTAATGAGACCACTATCAGACTACTTCAATTGAGTGTAGCCCTAGATCCAAAAGATTGTTTTCATTCGTTCAAGGCAAATGATGTCTACAAACTTGCAGTAGAGTTCTATCCTATAGATTTTGAAGAACATGAAAGAAATCTTTTGAAGAGTGAGTTGTCCTACTATCGTGCTTTTGTTGTCTCCAATTCAGAGTTTCAAGTACCCACACTTGCAAAATTAATGGAAAAGTTGGTGAAAAGAATAAAAGATGAACAATTCAAAATGATAAGCAAATTGATTCGTCTTGTGTTAACTTTACCGGTTTCTACTGCAACTACAGAGAGAGCGTTTTCAGCAATGAAACATGTGAAGACCGACATCCATAAAAAAATGGCAGATGAGTTTGTTGGTGATACTTTGACGATCTATATTGAAAGAGAATTTGTGAGTAAAGTTGACATCGATTCGGTTATCGATGATTTTGCTAAGGCAAAAAATCGTTGCGTTTGTTTTACTTTCTAGTTTAAAGTATAATAAAATAAATTGTTTAGATATTTTATAATATTTATATATATTACAATTATGAAGTTTATATATTTTACGTCTTTCGTTTTGAATTTCGCCCACCTCTAATATTTTTTTGGCTCCGCCCCTGGACACCAGGTATGTGCAATGATAATAATGTTCTTGATCGTTCTTTTGTATTTGATGACATTTTGAATGGTAGAGCCCCAAAGGTAAATTTTGTGGTAAATGGACATCAATATAACATGGGATATTACCTTGCCGATGACGTCTACCTAGAATGAGCGTCTTTTGTCCAATCAATTCGACATTCTTACGGGAATAAAGACACATTGTTCGCTAAACATCAAGAGTCTACTTGTAAAGACGTGGAGCGAGCTTTTGACGTTCTTTAAGGTCGATTTGCTATAATTTGCCATCCGACACTCGTGTTGTAACGCCCCAAATTTTTGGGTGCGTTTTCGATATTATTCTCCTACTTCTATCGATATTTTATTAGCTTAAACATATTATTAAAAGTATTTTACGATGTAAAATATCGTTCGAAGTATATTATTGTTTTTGGATACGTACTCGTATATCCTAATTATTATTTTCGGAAAGTCGGGAAAAATTTTCCCGATCCAAAAATCCCGTTCCAGTGTTTTTCGATCTAGTTGTTTTATTTCCTCCTTTTTCTTTTATTCTTTCCCAACCTTTTTGCTGCTTGGGAGCATCATGGGGAACCGACCTCTTGGCTCCTACGCAACTCCAGCTCTTAGCCTCCCATCTGCTTGAATAAGATAGCCCTGCCACTGCTGAATATGCCTGCTTCTCCTGCCAACCACTCACCACTCAGCAGCTTTCTTTAAGCTTCACAAACAAGCCTTAACCTTCATCTCTCCTGATACAACAACACCATTTGCACTCTACCCTCCTGCTCTCTCTCTCAATCTCGCGCCTACTCCTCTTCTGCTCAGCTCCCTCAAGCGCTCCTCTATTTTTCCTTCACATCCTTCTCTCAACAACAACAGTAACAAGGTCCACCGGGAAGAGCATCGTTGCCACCTTCACTCCGCCGCTGCTAGCATCGCCGCCTCTCCTCCTTCTCCCTCCAGCAACCAACACCTCTCCACCCTCTGTTCTCCACCGGGAACGCTGCAATCGGGAGCCTCCGACTCCAGACTTCAACCCTCTCCAGTGAACACGCCAGAATGAAGAGCCACCCCGCCTCCTCAGTCCCGCTGGTGGCCCTCGGGTTGGTTTCCCTCCGCCCAACATTCCGATCCTCTCCAGCCTTCGTTGTTGCTCACCACCAGATCTGTCGAGCTTCTCTTCTTAGCCCTTGTTGGAGTGGGATCCGCCGGACTGAACCTCTGCCTCCACGCTCTGCTGCCAGGTCGATGCCGGAGAAGATAGCCTCGCACTGGAACAACACACCAGCCGCCGCCGCCTTCTCCTCTGCTCTACTCTGTTGCCGGGAGGAGGCCACTGTCTCTGGAGTTGCGGACGACCTCGGCATCCCTCCTCGCTGCCTCGCCTCCGTCGGGACTTCCGCCTGGAGCCATACCGGAGCCCCTACCTGCCGCCTCCTGCCCCCTCTCTCAGTTTCAATCCAGCGATTCAAAAGAAACCCTTCAGGGTTATTTACAAACTGGCCCCCTTGATTTTGGTATAATTACAATATGTGCCCATGCTTGTATTTGCACATTTTTTTACCCAGCTTTTTGGAGATTAATGATTATGCCCCCTACTGATTTATATAACTATAGTTTTGGCCCTATGTTTTGGATATGTGCAGATTTGCCCTTGTGAGTAAATTATAGATTTGACCCAAAGTTTATTTTTGAAAAATGGCCTAAGTTTCTTGAGTTCCATATTTATAGCCGGAGATTTAATTGCGGAATTTTAGCCCATGTTTATATAAGTATATAATGTGCCCGGAAAATGTTTTAGCGGTTTAAAACCTTGGATTTAATTACGGGGATATTCTTATACTTATATATACTATATATTATGCCTTTGTTCGATTAATTCCGGGTTATGACTCAAAGATTAAGTTACGGGATTTTTAACATTGACTTTTGAAAACGAGTTTTCCTTAAATTATATATGTTCATTATTCCGTTCAAATTTAGCTTATAAGCTAAATTTGTTTAGTTCGGTGCTAGGTTCGGAAGCGCCCCGATAAAGGCCTAACGAGTCCAAGTCGACATCCGTTGAACGACTTCCGTCTTTTGACGTCGTGTGAGTATTCTTTCCCCTCAATTTAGTTATGTTTAGTAGTAGCATCATGCTAGGATGGATCTAGCATAACTTAGAGTTAATGCCAAGTAGTGACTTTGAACCTTAGGTGAGTTTCGAGGACTTGATATTGTTTGATGGATTGATGTTGATTCTAAGCTTGAGGCGTTTTGAGGCTCGAGGTGGGGTTCTATGATCTTGTGGGATTTTTGAGTTTAGGTTTGGCTTATCATACTTGCGTTGTGAGTTATGATCTTGCGAGATCCGAGGGTTTAGAAGTCTTAGGACTTCTAGCTTGTTGAGTGTGATGTGAGCATGAGGGATTCTAGGATGCGGTCCTAGAATTGAGAGTCAAATGGTCTTGTGTTGACCATTTGTATAGAAGTCTTAGACTTCTATTGTGAGAGTGTTGTTTTTGATATAGTTATCTTCTTGTGAGCAGGTTATGGTCTTCCTCCCCTAAGGAAGCGAGAGTGTTGTGAGTTAAGTGTGATGACGAGGTAAGTCCTCGGACTTACTTAGCTCATATTCTTTGTATTAGCATTATTGTGTGTTGGGTGGTGTGTGTTTATTATTTTACTGTTTATAACAACTAAACCGGAAATAGGATTACCGACCTTTATATTATTTGGCCCAAGTGTATGATAACGGGCGGTGACATCACTGTCTGGCTCCCCGTGAGAGCTAGGGGGATCTCGGCGACTGGCCCGTGCTGGTTAGACGGTCGGAGGCATCCGACCGTTCCATTGCCGGAAGAAGGGACCGAGGCGAGTTTTGGAGGATTCTCGTGTCACAAAAGAAGTTGAACTAGAACGGGATATGACTTAATAAATAAAGATAATAAACCGGATTTGTGTGCTTTGAGTATGTTGTGTGACTATGTTGAATTAATTGTGTTTGTGCCTTTCCCTTTAATTCTAATGCTTCGAATGTGAGCTAACGGTTTTATACCGAATGTTGTAGTTTGCCTTGCAGGTTAGGCATGCTCCGAGAGATCCGGAAGGGTGGGCAGCCGGGGTCCGTACATTTTAGGAAGGGTTTTGAGTTGGGGTTGTCTTGTGTTTTGGTCTTTCGGTTATTACGTTTCGTGTGCCGCTTGTTTGGCATTTGGTTTAAGTTGTACCTCGGCTGAAGTTGTGGTTGCATTCTTTCGGGTTTCTTATCATTTGCATTAAAATTGATTTACGATTTTTCCTTTATTTGTGCCATGTTGGAAAGGTCCGGTGAAATTGTTGTCAAGCTAAGGGTCGGGACCCATTGTGAGGTCTCGCCCGTAGCATCCCGATATCCCGCGGATTTGGGGTGTTACAAAAGTGGTATCAGAGCCCTAGGTTGACAACAATGGCACTCGCAATCTTCGAAAGGCCGAATAAGGAATAAACAGAACCCCACGGGTTTTGAGTTTTCGTTTTCAAAATCACATGCATGAGTCGGGGTAGAATGTACGGACCACCACTCCTTCCGCAGATCTCGGCAGCTTAGCTTATTAGAGTTTGATATGTATAGATATGATAGATATGGATATGAGGTTTGTAGTTATGCATGAGATAATTGATGTGTATCCTTGTTATTGTATGTTGCATGATGAACTATATATATATATGTGTATAGTTATATATGTGGACAATTATATGTTTTGAGACCTTATATTCTGAATGAAATGTTGGATGTGTTATATTGGTAGTGTTATGGACTTAGGATTTATATAGTTATGTATACGTATTCTTATTATATATAGTTGTAGCATATGGAGATGTAGGACCTTATAGAAAAGATGATAGTAAGATATTATCACCTTTAGGACGATATTTTTGGCATGAGATAATATTCATACGAGGAGGAATAAGCTCAAGTATCGAGTTTGAGCGTTACGTTCGGACAAATACCTTGGAGTTTCTCGGATTCCTTTAATAGGATGTCGAAGCGGAGGATAGAGATGATGTAAACAAAGATCAACCAAGTAAAAGAAAACTCGAGATGACTTAAGGGGGATCAAGAAGGGAGCAATACAAGAAAAGGGAGCAACATTAAAAGTGTAGAAGCGGTTCTAAAGAGGCCATGATCGAACGACGACGAGACCAAGGGAGAGAACGAACTTAAGTTCTTCGAGAAGAAGCGTGGACAACTAAAGATGTAAATCGAGGAGGAGATGAGTACGTTCTAGTAAGGTTAAGGTCGTGTTCCATTAAGATTCAAAGCTTTCCTTAAACGTTCCTAAGCCTTGGAGTTAAGATGAGAGAAGTGAACGAAACATGTGGGAAGAATTTAAAATACCGTAAGTTAAACTTGCAAGGTACCAAGAAGTGAAGAGTAAAAAAAAAAAAAAAATAAATAAATAAAAAAAATAAATACGAGAATTACGAGGAGGACTACATGGTGAAAACTCATATAGTAGAACTACCTGGTGAAGTCAATCATTTTCCGTCAATGTGACGAGACTGAGCAACGCTAGGGAGGAGGAAGTGTGTGTAGATGATGATCTTCAGAAGATGAAAGATGACACAAGGAGCTTGGATCGAAAGACTTAAGATACCAACGAGAGGAATGCGAGTGGAGGCTAATTAATGTCAGAACAATTGAGAAGTGCTTTTGAAAACATTATGAAGTGCGGTTAAGCCTATGAAGTTGGGTCATTTGACACAAAAGAGCCGAGAAGGTGTAGCTATCTTACATAAGTGGAAGGAAGAGGGGAGCGTAGAAAAGCTAACGGAGGTTGAAGTAAAGTAAATGAGCTAGTGAAGCTTAAGGCGGAATACCCCGAGAGGGTATCCTTCAGGAGTATGGTAACATGGAAGTGTGGTAGGAGGGTAAGTCGTTGATCTTGGAGAGAGTCATTAGTGAGCTAAACGGTGACCACCAAGAATGCACATGTGCGGGTTGTATACTGGTGACTGTAGGTGAGAAGAGTAACCCCGGAGATAGGATCATGAAGATGGGTAACAAGAACGTGGAATATTCGGGGGGTTACAAAAGAGGTATATCAAGGGAAGTTAAAATATCTTAATCAGGTCATGGGTTTGTGATACGAAGGAACGACACGGATCAGGGTAAAGGGGACCGGAAGGACGGAAAGAAAGGTGAGTCTTCTATGGTTATTATGCGTAAAGGGAGAATATATTAGGGAAGGTATGATATTTTGATCTAAGGTTATGGATGCCATGTTTTCGTGAGCCCAACTAAGTCAAGGTTTTCGTGACTCACATGGCGAAGCCATAGTGGCTATGACGTGAAATGAGGAACTTAGATTAGGGCAACACTGCAAGCTTAAGAGTTATGATGCTAGTGCTTGGAGGAATAATGAGTGGATCTTTCAGTGATTGTGCTTGGGAAGTTTTTACCTAAAGGCATGCTAGTACGGTTGTGAAGTTGCTCGTGGATACCAAGAGATACATAAGGTGGCCAACAAGAGTAGGAGAAGATTGAAGTTTTGAAGTTTGATGTCGATATGGGACGTACAAAAAGTACATGAAAGATCAAGGTTAGAGCCTCTGCAGTCGTTTGACGTGACAAAAAAAAAAAAAAAAAAGTGTAAATTTCTACGCCTACTTGAAGAAAGGATATTTGTGGTGAAAGCTGATGTAGAATACGAGGAGTTCTTCCCATATGCTGGGATGTCAGAAGAAGCAAAGAAGATAAGGTAAATTGTTTTGAAGCACAGTTAAGTCCTGCAGTTTGGACCCTTATGGCTGCACCTAAGTGAGAAACCTTAGAAGATCTTTACAATCATGTCATCCAAGAGGGAGGATGAGATTAAGTTATAGGATTACTTAAATAAGGCTACAAGAGCCAGAAGACTCGAGCAAGTCTCTCGAGTTCGAGAGATGAAGGATCTCTGAAAGAGAACGGTCAACATTGTAGCTACAAATAGAACAACATACGTGTTTAAAGGACGTCACCTCGATAGATCAGGGTAGATCAATTGTGTCATGACCATTTGTAAAGTGATAAGACAAGATTGTGCCGGTTATTGCGATTTGTGACGGGAAGAGCAAATATGGAACTTGAGATATCACGGATTCCTATACGTCGGAGTGTGGATTTTGCCACTAAGGTTGATCTTGGCGCAACTCCGATGTCCACGGCACCGAATAGGATGACACCTGTGAAGATACATGAGTCGAAGGAGCATTCGAACGACCAGTTGCAAGGACTTGTTTATAAAGATTCATTAGAACCAATGCACTGCCATAGAGAACACTAGACGTTATCTTGAACTCTTGATTTGAAGTTCATATGGGTATATATATCTTAAACTCTTGACTTGAAGTTGTTATGGACAACACCAGCTTGCGAAAAGAGAGACGGTTATCTCCGTTTGTACATCGATTACAGTGAGCCGAGCAAGATAACAATGAAGAACCAAGTATCCCTCACCACGGATAGAGGATCTACTCGACCGGTTGTAAGGGTCGGTAGCCTCTTCTAAGAATGATTTAAGGTCTGATTGCCAATTGAGAATTTGAGAATCGGATACTGCAAATACAACATTTCGGACAACCATGGTCACTACGAGTTTTAGTGATTCCATATGGGGCTACTAATGCCAGGAAAAGATACTTTGATCTACTCTGAAAGCAGAGAGAAGTTGTATGATAAGTTATGTCGGGATGGCAACCCCCGAAGGACGTGGAAGAAGTACAAGCTTTCTTGGATGTGCTAGTCATTACCGGATTTGTGGAGAGATGCTCCAAGTAAAACTATCTATGACTAACCTACCCCAGAAGGCAATGAAGTATTGAGTGGGACGAGAAGTGGCAGTGGAGTTGTTGAGAGTTAAGAGGATATTCATTGATACAACTATTTTGACATTGCCTCGAGGTATGACGGGATTGAAGTGTACAAGTGATTCTCCAAGAGAAGATCTTGATTGAGCATTAAGGAACAATGTAAGAGTAATAACATACGTGTCTCGTTAATAGAAGCGGTGTAAAGTAAGTACTTCCTTCATTACTTAGAACTTGCAACAAGAATTGAAGAAACGTAGCATCAAAGTTTGGTTTGACAAGAACCAAAGCCAACAGTGTATATTAGAAGTTCGATCTTATTTGTAAGAGACAAGCAAAGAGAGACATAATGAAAGTGATGTATTGAGAAAGACCTGAGAAGGAAGTTGAGTTTCCGATATATCGGACTTTTTGAGATCTTAGCGCAAGTTGGAAAGTGGGTTACCGGTTGGCGTGGCCGCCGATATTAGAGGGTCTTCACCCGATGTTTCATGTGTATCAATTGAGAGAGTACACACATGACTCGATACAGGTTGTCAGTAATGATGATCTAGTGGCAGATGAGGAACCGACGAGGCTAACTTGAAGACGGAGGATAGTATTTTTATTGATCTTTACGCTAAACTAGTAGCATCAATAGAATCTACGGGTTAGACCTAGTTCTTTCCTTGGTTGAGTTATGTGCATGTGTGAGGTTATATGTAATTTGTGCCCTGTGCGAGGATGTGTTGTATGACCTGATATATCTTGCGGTGGTAGTTTCAATAGATTGTGTGTATAGATTTGAAGGTTTAAGCCTTCCAAGTTGGAGAGTTCATCCCTCGGCCTTAGGGACCGAGAAGTTCGGCGTATCGCAAGTTTCGGGACGAAACTTGTTTTTAGGGGGATCTAATGTAACGCCCCAAATTTTTGGGTGCGTTTTCGATATTATTCTCCTACTTCTATCGATATTTTATTAGCTTAAACATATTATTAAAAGTATTTTACGATGTAAAATATCGTTCGAAGTATATTATTGTTTTTGGATACGTACTCGTATATCCTAATTATTATTTTCGGAAAGTCGGGAAAAATTTTCCCGATCCAAAAATCCCGTTCCAGTGTTTTTCGATCTAGTTGTTTTATTTCCTCCTTTTTCTTTTATTCTTTCCCAACCTTTTTGCTGCTTGGGAGCATCATGGGGAACCGACCTCTTGGCTCCTACGCAACTCCAGCTCTTAGCCTCCCATCTGCTTGAATAAGATAGCCCTGCCACTGCTGAATATGCCTGCTTCTCCTGCCAACCACTCACCACTCAGCAGCTTTCTTTAAGCTTCACAAACAAGCCTTAACCTTCATCTCTCCTGATACAACAACACCATTTGCACTCTACCCTCCTCCTCTTCTGCTCAGCTCCCTCAAGCGCTCCTCTATTTTTCCTTCACATCCTTCTCTCAACAACAACAGTAACAAGGTCCACCGGGAAGAGCATCGTTGCCACCTTCACTCCGCCGCTGCTAGCATCGCCGCCTCTCCTCCTTCTCCCTCCAGCAACCAACACCTCTCCACCCTCTGTTCTCCACCGGGAACGCTGCAATCGGGAGCCTCCGACTCCAGACTTCAACCCTCTCCAGTGAACACGCCAGAATGAAGAGCCACCCCGCCTCCTCAGTCCCGCTGGTGGCCCTCGGGTTGGTTTCCCTCCGCCCAACATTCCGATCCTCTCCAGCCTTCGTTGTTGCTCACCACCAGATCTGTCGAGCTTCTCTTCTTAGCCCTTGTTGGAGTGGGATCCGCCGGACTGAACCTCTGCCTCCACGCTCTGCTGCCAGGTCGATGCCGGAGAAGATAGCCTCGCACTGGAACAACACACCAGCCGCCGCCGCCTTCTCCTCTGCTCTACTCTGTTGCCGGGAGGAGGCCACTATCTCTGGAGTTGCGGACGACCTCGGCATCCCTCCTCGCTGCCTCGCCTCCGTCGGGACTTCCGCCTGGAGCCATACCGGAGCCCCTACCTGCCGCCTCCTGCCCCCTCTCTCAGTTTCAATCCAGCGATTCAAAAGAAACCCTTCAGGGTTATTTACAAACTGGCCCCCTTGATTTTGGTATAATTACAATATGTGCCCATGCTTGTATTTGCACATTTTTTTACCCAGCTTTTTGGAGATTAATGATTATGCCCCCTACTGATTTATATAACTATAGTTTTGGCCCTATGTTTTGGATATGTGCAGATTTGCCCTTGTGAGTAAATTATAGATTTGACCCAAAGTTTATTTTTGAAAAATGGCCTAAGTTTCTTGAGTTCCATATTTATAGCCGGAGATTTAATTGCGGAATTTTAGCCCATGTTTATATAAGTATATAATGTGCCCGGAAAATGTTTTAGCGGTTTAAAACCTTGGATTTAATTACGGGGATATTCTTATACTTATATATACTATATATTATGCCTTTGTTCGATTAATTCCGGGTTATGACTCAAAGATTAAGTTACGGGATTTTTAACATTGACTTTTGAAAACGAGTTTTCCTTAAATTATATATGTTCATTATTCCGTTCAAATTTAGCTTATAAGCTAAATTTGTTTAGTTCGGTGCTAGGTTCGGAAGCGCCCCGATAAAGGCCTAACGAGTCCAAGTCGACATCCGTTGAACGACTTCCGTCTTTTGACGTCGTGTGAGTATTCTTTCCCCTCAATTTAGTTATGTTTAGTAGTAGCATCATGCTAGGATGGATCTAGCATAACTTAGAGTTAATGCCAAGTAGTGACTTTGAACCTTAGGTGAGTTTCGAGGATTTGATATTGTTTGATGGATTGATGTTGATTCTAAGCTTGAGGCGTTTTGAGGCTCGAGGTGGGGTTCTATGATCTTGTGGGATTTTTGAGTTTAGGTTTGGCTTATCATACTTGCGTTGTGAGTTATGATCTTGCGAGATCCGAGGGTTTAGAAGTCTTAGGACTTCTAGCTTGTTGAGTGTGATGTGAGCATGAGGGATTCTAGGATGCGGTCCTAGAATTGAGAGTCAAATGGTCTTGTGTTGACCATTTGTATAGAAGTCTTAGACTTCTATTGTGAGAGTGTTGTTTTTGATATAGTTATCTTCTTGTGAGCAGGTTATGGTCTTCCTCCCCTAAGGAAGCGAGAGTGTTGTGAGTTAAGTGTGATGACGAGGTAAGTCCTCGGACTTACTTAGCTCATATTCTTTGTATTAGCATTATTGTGTGTTGGGTGGTGTGTGTTTATTATTTTACTGTTTATAACAACTAAACCGGAAATAGGATTACCGACCTTTATATTATTTGGCCCAAGTGTATGATAACGGGCGGTGACATCACTGTCTGGCTCCCCGTGAGAGCTAGGGGGATCTCGGCGACTGGCCCGTGCTGGTTAGACGGTCGGAGGCATCCGACCGTTCCATTGCCGGAAGAAGGGACCGAGGCGAGTTTTGGAGGATTCTCGTGTCACAAAAGAAGTTGAACTAGAACGGGATATGACTTAATAAATAAAGATAATAAACCGGATTTGTGTGCTTTGAGTATGTTGTGTGACTATGTTGAATTAATTGTGTTTGTGCCTTTCCCTTTAATTCTAATGCTTCGAATGTGAGCTAACGGTTTTATACCGAATGTTGTAGTTTGCCTTGCAGGTTAGGCATGCTCCGAGAGATCCGGAAGGGTGGGCAGCCGGGGTCCGTACATTTTAGGAAGGGTTTTGAGTTGGGGTTGTCTTGTGTTTTGGTCTTTCGGTTATTACGTTTCGTGTGCCGCTTGTTTGGCATTTGGTTTAAGTTGTACCTCGGCTGAAGTTGTGGTTGCATTCTTTCGGGTTTCTTATCATTTGCATTAAAATTGATTTACGATTTTTCCTTTATTTGTGCCATGTTGGAAAGGTCCGGTGAAATTGTTGTCAAGCTAAGGGTCGGGACCCATTGTGAGGTCTCGCCCGTAGCATCCCGATATCCCGCGGATTTGGGGTGTTACAAAAGTGGTATCAGAGCCCTAGGTTGACAACAATGGCACTCGCAATCTTCGAAAGGCCGAATAAGGAATAAACAGAACCCCACGGGTTTTGAGTTTTCGTTTTCAAAATCACATGCATGAGTCGGGGTAGAATGTACGGACCACCACTCCTTCCGCAGATCTCGGCAGCTTAGCTTATTAGAGTTTGATATGTATAGATATGATAGATATGGATATGAGGTTTGTAGTTATGCATGAGATAATTGATGTGTATCCTTGTTATTGTATGTTGCATGATGAACTATATATATATATGTGTATAGTTATATATGTGGACAATTATATGTTTTGAGACCTTATATTCTGAATGAAATGTTGGATGTGTTATATTGGTAGTGTTATGGACTTAGGATTTATATAGTTATGTATACGTATTCTTATTATATATAGTTGTAGCATATGGAGATGTAGGACCTTATAGAAAAGATGATAGTAAGATATTATCACCTTTAGGACGATATTTTTGGCATGAGATAATATTCATACGAGGAGGAATAAGCTCAAGTATCGAGTTTGAGCGTTACGTTCGGACAAATACCTTGGAGTTTCTCGGATTCCTTTAATAGGATGTCGAAGCGGAGGATAGAGATGATGTAAACAAAGATCAACCAAGTAAAAGAAAACTCGAGATGACTTAAGGGGGATCAAGAAGGGAGCAATACAAGAAAAGGGAGCAACATTAAAAGTGTAGAAGCGGTTCTAAAGAGGCCATGATCGAACGACGACGAGACCAAGGGAGAGAACGAACTTAAGTTCTTCGAGAAGAAGCGTGGACAACTAAAGATGTAAATCGAGGAGGAGATGAGTACGTTCTAGTAAGGTTAAGGTCGTGTTCCATTAAGATTCAAAGCTTTCCTTAAACGTTCCTAAGCCTTGGAGTTAAGATGAGAGAAGTGAACGAAACATGTGGGAAGAATTTAAAATACCGTAAGTTAAACTTGCAAGGTACCAAGAAGTGAAGAGTAAAAAAAAAAAAAAAATAAATAAATAAAAAAAATAAATACGAGAATTACGAGGAGGACTACATGGTGAAAACTCATATAGTAGAACTACCTGGTGAAGTCAATCATTTTCCGTCAATGTGACGAGACTGAGCAACGCTAGGGAGGAGGAAGTGTGTGTAGATGATGATCTTCAGAAGATGAAAGATGACACAAGGAGCTTGGATCGAAAGACTTAAGATACCAACGAGAGGAATGCGAGTGGAGGCTAATTAATGTCAGAACAATTGAGAAGTGCTTTTGAAAACATTATGAAGTGCGGTTAAGCCTATGAAGTTGGGTCATTTGACACAAAAGAGCCGAGAAGGTGTAGCTATCTTACATAAGTGGAAGGAAGAGGGGAGCGTAGAAAAGCTAACGGAGGTTGAAGTAAAGTAAATGAGCTAGTGAAGCTTAAGGCGGAATACCCCGAGAGGGTATCCTTCAGGAGTATGGTAACATGGAAGTGTGGTAGGAGGGTAAGTCGTTGATCTTGGAGAGAGTCATTAGTGAGCTAAACGGTGACCACCAAGAATGCACATGTGCGGGTTGTATACTGGTGACTGTAGGTGAGAAGAGTAACCCCGGAGATAGGATCATGAAGATGGGTAACAAGAACGTGGAATATTCGGGGGGTTACAAAAGAGGTATATCAAGGGAAGTTAAAATATCTTAATCAGGTCATGGGTTTGTGATACGAAGGAACGACACGGATCAGGGTAAAGGGGACCGGAAGGACGGAAAGAAAGGTGAGTCTTCTATGGTTATTATGCGTAAAGGGAGAATATATTAGGGAAGGTATGATATTTTGATCTAAGGTTATGGATGCCATGTTTTCGTGAGCCCAACTAAGTCAAGGTTTTCGTGACTCACATGGCGAAGCCATAGTGGCTATGACGTGAAATGAGGAACTTAGATTAGGGCAACACTGCAAGCTTAAGAGTTATGATGCTAGTGCTTGGAGGAATAATGAGTGGATCTTTCAGTGATTGTGCTTGGGAAGTTTTTACCTAAAGGCATGCTAGTACGGTTGTGAAGTTGCTCGTGGATACCAAGAGATACATAAGGTGGCCAACAAGAGTAGGAGAAGATTGAAGTTTTGAAGTTTGATGTCGATATGGGACGTACAAAAAGTACATGAAAGATCAAGGTTAGAGCCTCTGCAGTCGTTTGACGTGACAAAAAAAAAAAAAAAAAAAAAAAGTGTAAATTTCTACGCCTACTTGAAGAAAGGATATTTGTGGTGAAAGCTGATGTAGAATACGAGGAGTTCTTCCCATATGCTGGGATGTCAGAAGAAGCAAAGAAGATAAGGTAAATTGTTTTGAAGCACAGTTAAGTCCTGCAGTTTGGACCCTTATGGCTGCACCTAAGTGAGAAACCTTAGAAGATCTTTACAATCATGTCATCCAAGAGGGAGGATGAGATTAAGTTATAGGATTACTTAAATAAGGCTACAAGAGCCAGAAGACTCGAGCAAGTCTCTCGAGTTCGAGAGATGAAGGATCTCTGAAAGAGAACGGTCAACATTGTAGCTACAAATAGAACAACATACGTGTTTAAAGGACGTCACCTCGATAGATCAGGGTAGATCAATTGTGTCATGACCATTTGTAAAGTGATAAGACAAGATTGTGCCGGTTATTGCGATTTGTGACGGGAAGAGCAAATATGGAACTTGAGATATCACGGATTCCTATACGTCGGAGTGTGGATTTTGCCACTAAGGTTGATCTTGGCGCAACTCCGATGTCCACGGCACCGAATAGGATGACACCTGTGAAGATACATGAGTCGAAGGAGCATTCGAACGACCAGTTGCAAGGACTTGTTTATAAAGATTCATTAGAACCAATGCACTGCCATAGAGAACACTAGACGTTATCTTGAACTCTTGATTTGAAGTTCATATGGGTATATATATCTTAAACTCTTGACTTGAAGTTGTTATGGACAACACCAGCTTGCGAAAAGAGAGACGGTTATCTCCGTTTGTACATCGATTACAGTGAGCCGAGCAAGATAACAATGAAGAACCAAGTATCCCTCACCACGGATAGAGGATCTACTCGACCGGTTGTAAGGGTCGGTAGCCTCTTCTAAGAATGATTTAAGGTCTGATTGCCAATTGAGAATTTGAGAATCGGATACTGCAAATACAACATTTCGGACAACCATGGTCACTACGAGTTTTAGTGATTCCATATGGGGCTACTAATGCCAGGAAAAGATACTTTGATCTACTCTGAAAGCAGAGAGAAGTTGTATGATAAGTTATGTCGGGATGGCAACCCCCGAAGGACGTGGAAGAAGTACAAGCTTTCTTGGATGTGCTAGTCATTACCGGATTTGTGGAGAGATGCTCCAAGTAAAACTATCTATGACTAACCTACCCCAGAAGGCAATGAAGTATTGAGTGGGACGAGAAGTGGCAGTGGAGTTGTTGAGAGTTAAGAGGATATTCATTGATACAACTATTTTGACATTGCCTCGAGGTATGACGGGATTGAAGTGTACAAGTGATTCTCCAAGAGAAGATCTTGATTGAGCATTAAGGAACAATGTAAGAGTAATAACATACGTGTCTCGTTAATAGAAGCGGTGTAAAGTAAGTACTTCCTTCATTACTTAGAACTTGCAACAAGAATTGAAGAAACGTAGCATCAAAGTTTGGTTTGACAAGAACCAAAGCCAACAGTGTATATTAGAAGTTCGATCTTATTTGTAAGAGACAAGCAAAGAGAGACATAATGAAAGTGATGTATTGAGAAAGACCTGAGAAGGAAGTTGAGTTTCCGATATATCGGACTTTTTGAGATCTTAGCGCAAGTTGGAAAGTGGGTTACCGGTTGGCGTGGCCGCCGATATTAGAGGGTCTTCACCCGATGTTTCATGTGTATCAATTGAGAGAGTACACACATGACTCGATACAGGTTGTCAGTAATGATGATCTAGTGGCAGATGAGGAACCGACGAGGCTAACTTGAAGACGGAGGATAGTATTTTTATTGATCTTTACGCTAAACTAGTAGCATCAATAGAATCTACGGGTTAGACCTAGTTCTTTCCTTGGTTGAGTTATGTGCATGTGTGAGGTTATATGTAATTTGTGCCCTGTGCGAGGATGTGTTGTATGACCTGATATATCTTGCGGTGGTAGTTTCAATAGATTGTGTGTATAGATTTGAAGGTTTAAGCCTTCCAAGTTGGAGAGTTCATCCCTCGGCCTTAGGGACCGAGAAGTTCGGCGTATCGCAAGTTTCGGGACGAAACTTGTTTTTAGGGGGATCTAATGTAACGCCCCAAATTTTTGGGTGCGTTTTCGATATTATTCTCCTACTTCTATCGATATTTTATTAGCTTAAACATATTATTAAAAGTATTTTACGATGTAAAATATCGTTCGAAGTATATTATTGTTTTTGGATACGTACTCGTATATCCTAATTATTATTTTCGGAAAGTCGGGAAAAATTTTCCCGATCCAAAAATCCCGTTCCAGTGTTTTTCGATCTAGTTGTTTTATTTCCTCCTTTTTCTTTTATTCTTTCCCAACCTTTTTGCTGCTTGGGAGCATCATGGGGAACCGACCTCTTGGCTCCTACGCAACTCCAGCTCTTAGCCTCCCATCTGCTTGAATAAGATAGCCCTGCCACTGCTGAATATGCCTGCTTCTCCTGCCAACCACTCACCACTCAGCAGCTTTCTTTAAGCTTCACAAACAAGCCTTAACCTTCATCTCTCCTGATACAACAACACCATTTGCACTCTACCCTCCTCCTCTTCTGCTCAGCTCCCTCAAGCGCTCCTCTATTTTTCCTTCACATCCTTCTCTCAACAACAACAGTAACAAGGTCCACCGGGAAGAGCATCGTTGCCACCTTCACTCCGCCGCTGCTAGCATCGCCGCCTCTCCTCCTTCTCCCTCCAGCAACCAACACCTCTCCACCCTCTGTTCTCCACCGGGAACGCTGCAATCGGGAGCCTCCGACTCCAGACTTCAACTCTCTCCAGTGAACACGCCAGAATGAAGAGCCACCCCGCCTCCTCAGTCCCGCTGGTGGCCCTCGGGTTGGTTTCCCTCCGCCCAACATTCCGATCCTCTCCAGCCTTCGTTGTTGCTCACCACCAGATCTGTCGAGCTTCTCTTCTTAGCCCTTGTTGGAGTGGGATCCGCCGGACTGAACCTCTGCCTCCACGCTCTGCTGCCAGGTCGATGCCGGAGAAGATAGCCTCGCACTGGAACAACACACCAGCCGCCGCCGCCTTCTCCTCTGCTCTACTCTGTTGCCGGGAGGAGGCCACTGTCTCTGGAGTTGCGGACGACCTCGGCATCCCTCCTCGCTGCCTCGCCTCCGTCGGGACTTCCGCCTGGAGCCATACCGGAGCCCCTACCTGCCGCCTCCTGCCCCCTCTCTCAGTTTCAATCCAGCGATTCAAAAGAAACCCTTCAGGGTTATTTACAAACTGGCCCCCTTGATTTTGGTATAATTACAATATGTGCCCATGCTTGTATTTGCACATTTTTTTACCCAGCTTTTTGGAGATTAATGATTATGCCCCCTACTGATTTATATAACTATAGTTTTGGCCCTATGTTTTGGATATGTGCAGATTTGCCCTTGTGAGTAAATTATAGATTTGACCCAAAGTTTATTTTTGAAAAATGGCCTAAGTTTCTTGAGTTCCATATTTATAGCCGGAGATTTAATTGCGGAATTTTAGCCCATGTTTATATAAGTATATAATGTGCCCGGAAAATGTTTTAGCGGTTTAAAACCTTGGATTTAATTACGGGGATATTCTTATACTTATATATACTATATATTATGCCTTTGTTCGATTAATTCCGGGTTATGACTCAAAGATTAAGTTACGGGATTTTTAACATTGACTTTTGAAAACGAGTTTTCCTTAAATTATATATGTTCATTATTCCGTTCAAATTTAGCTTATAAGCTAAATTTGTTTAGTTCGGTGCTAGGTTCGGAAGCGCCCCGATAAAGGCCTAACGAGTCCAAGTCGACATCCGTTGAACGACTTCCGTCTTTTGACGTCGTGTGAGTATTCTTTCCCCTCAATTTAGTTATGTTTAGTAGTAGCATCATGCTAGGATGGATCTAGCATAACTTAGAGTTAATGCCAAGTAGTGACTTTGAACCTTAGGTGAGTTTCGAGGATTTGATATTGTTTGATGGATTGATGTTGATTCTAAGCTTGAGGCGTTTTGAGGCTCGAGGTGGGGTTCTATGATCTTGTGGGATTTTTGAGTTTAGGTTTGGCTTATCATACTTGCGTTGTGAGTTATGATCTTGCGAGATCCGAGGGTTTAGAAGTCTTAGGACTTCTAGCTTGTTGAGTGTGATGTGAGCATGAGGGATTCTAGGATGCGGTCCTAGAATTGAGAGTCAAATGGTCTTGTGTTGACCATTTGTATAGAAGTCTTAGACTTCTATTGTGAGAGTGTTGTTTTTGATATAGTTATCTTCTTGTGAGCAGGTTATGGTCTTCCTCCCCTAAGGAAGCGAGAGTGTTGTGAGTTAAGTGTGATGACGAGGTAAGTCCTCGGACTTACTTAGCTCATATTCTTTGTATTAGCATTATTGTGTGTTGGGTGGTGTGTGTTTATTATTTTACTGTTTATAACAACTAAACCGGAAATAGGATTACCGACCTTTATATTATTTGGCCCAAGTGTATGATAACGGGCGGTGACATCACTGTCTGGCTCCCCGTGAGAGCTAGGGGGATCTCGGCGACTGGCCCGTGCTGGTTAGACGGTCGGAGGCATCCGACCGTTCCATTGCCGGAAGAAGGGACCGAGGCGAGTTTTGGAGGATTCTCGTGTCACAAAAGAAGTTGAACTAGAACGGGATATGACTTAATAAATAAAGATAATAAACCGGATTTGTGTGCTTTGAGTATGTTGTGTGACTATGTTGAATTAATTGTGTTTGTGCCTTTCCCTTTAATTCTAATGCTTCGAATGTGAGCTAACGGTTTTATACCGAATGTTGTAGTTTGCCTTGCAGGTTAGGCATGCTCCGAGAGATCCGGAAGGGTGGGCAGCCGGGGTCCGTACATTTTAGGAAGGGTTTTGAGTTGGGGTTGTCTTGTGTTTTGGTCTTTCGGTTATTACGTTTCGTGTGCCGCTTGTTTGGCATTTGGTTTAAGTTGTACCTCGGCTGAAGTTGTGGTTGCATTCTTTCGGGTTTCTTATCATTTGCATTAAAATTGATTTACGATTTTTCCTTTATTTGTGCCATGTTGGAAAGGTCCGGTGAAATTGTTGTCAAGCTAAGGGTCGGGACCCATTGTGAGGTCTCGCCCGTAGCATCCCGATATCCCGCGGATTTGGGGTGTTACACGTGTGGGACATATGTTTGATTGGAATGATTATGAGAGCGTATGTCATATTGCATAATATGATAGTCGAAGACGAAAGAGATACATATCGTATTTACTACGATAATTCTCTATTTGATCATGTAGTGGAGCATGACAATTACCAATCGAGATGTAAACCTTCATTCAAACCTGGGTTCGAATAAGAGACACAAATATTTCATCATCAACATAAAGCAGATCTAGTTGAGCACATATGTCAAAAATTTGGAACTCTAGATAATCAGCCGCTTGTTACTTGTTATAATATTTTCAATATTCCATCTAGCGTGTTTGTTTTAATTTATGTAATGTTTGATAGTTTTTGTAGATGAGCATCATCTACTCGGATATTGTTCTATTTTGTATTGTTGACTATTTAATCTACTTGAATATTATTAGTGTAATGTTATTTTTATTATTAATTTATGTATTTTTTTTTTATAGTTTTGTAGTGAAAATTTAAATTTTCATGAATTTTAAAACTTTCGTATTTAAAATTTAATAATAGGATTAATATTTAATTTATATTTATTTAATATAATTTATTTCTCGTTTTATTGATAAAACAAATAAAAGAAGATAATATATAATATGCATGTTAATAACAAATAATGTATACTATTGATGTGGGTATAAATTTGTGTTGTATTATTAACCTAGGCTTTTGTTCAGGTACGTTTCAATTAATGCGGTACGGCCGTGCGGCTGAACGTACGGCCGACACGTGTCCCGAATTTATTATTATTTTTTTTAGAAACGAATGAAAATTTGTTTGAACTACCATGTTATAATTTATGCACTATTCTCCTATAAACTTTGAACTATTCTCATATAATCCATGAACTATTACTTTTTAATATATTTTATCAAATTATTCATAAATTAATCATTTATATGTTATGAACTATTCAATTATAATTCATAAACTATCATTTTATAAGTTATGCACTATCCTTTATAAATTTTGCACTTTGAACTATTCTATTATAATTCATGAACTATTCTATTATAATTCATGAACTATCCCATAATAAGTTTTGAACTATTACTTTCACTCCTTTATAAATTTTGCACTATGAACTATTCTATTATAATTCATGAACTATCCTTTCATAAGTTATGAACTATTCCTTAATAAGTTTTGAACTATTACTTTCACTCGTTTTTTTTTACGGAACACGTGTCGGCTGTACGTTCAACCGCACGTCCGTACGGGAATAATGTGTCTTACATGAACAACACCCTATTAACCTAACGTATAAAAGAGAATGTGAAAAAAATAGATTAAGATTAATCTTGATCTCTAGGTGTTCTAAGTATGTTGTAATTGATTTTTAGAGCTTTGTAATATAGGTTCAAATTCAGCTTATTGTCGTTGACTCGGTTTAGCTATTAGTTTAGTCATCTGAATTATTTAAGAGTGGCGGGAAAACGTAGGTCATTCTCTTTCCTTGCATATATCACCACTTTCTTCCCGCCCCGCTCCTCTTATTTCTCTCCCTCAAATGGATTCAGATTCCGATTCCGATGGTTCTCACATATCCGCTACCCCTCCGTCCTCTCCCATCCGGCCGCCGGGGAAGGCATTACCACCACTACGACCTCCGGCGCCGCCTATAGTTCATTCCGTCACCCACTCCAAAGCCAAAGTTATTTCTTCTCTCCGGAGCCCTACCTCCAAACAAAACCATAACCCACCTCCTCGGCCACCAAATCAGAACATTCCAGTTCTTAATCAAGAGGTGCAAGTCGATCTACCTACCGGTTTCTCCTCTTTCTCTCTCCCTATTCGCCGCCACACCGCAGTCTATCCTTCAACTGTTGTCGATCACGGATCTATTATAACCCTAGCTGCTGGTTCTCGGTCCTTCTCCAAATCGAGGTCCTTCTCGAAAATTTTCAACCGAGGTAGCATCGATCTCGATTCTGTTGAAAACGGTTCTGGTAACGAGGTGAATCGGGAAAACATAGTATCCTTAGAGTTAGAGAGTTGTAGCGGTACCGGAGTAAATTCAGAGAGACGTGTGAAGAAACCGTCCAATTTGATAGACACTGTTGGAAGTAGTAGTTTTTCCATGCCTGTGAAACGGCCTAAATCTGGTTCAGAGGGGAACTTTGTGAAGCTCAACATCAACGGGCGTGGTCGGTGGTCGAAGAACAAGGGAAAAAAGAGAAACTATAATGCATACAAAAGTAAATGGAGAGGTGTGAAAAGATCAAAGCCTGTGGGTGAAGGTGATGGTGATGAGCATGTTCTTGAGAACACTGGATTGCAGGACTTGAGGGAGGGTAAAGTGTTGAAATGTAACGAATTGATCGAAGAAGCTGTTAGGGAAGTGAGGGACTTGGCCTCCGATGGTAATTTGTTCAAGTTGTTAAAACTAACGCATGGGTATGATTCGTTTCGTGATGGCCAGTTGGAAGCCATCAAGTTGGTTCTTGCTTTGAATTCTACTATGTTGGTCTTGCCAACGGGTGCCGGCAAATCTCTGTGTTATCAGTTACCTGCAATCATCTTCCCAGGACTAACTCTTGTGGTGAGCCCACTAGTGGCTTTGATGATAGATCAGCTAAAACAGCTACCACCTATGATTCCTGGTGCTGTTTTGAGTAGTAGTCAGGTGGAAGTTGGATCAATCTCGTTGCTTTGTTATCATTCATATATCTATTTGCTGATAAATTTTTTCTAAATGTATGTTGTTTTGGATTTTCATTTGCACTAGTCACCTACAGAGGTTTCAGAAACACTACAATTGCTTCAAGATGGAGCAATTAAGGTGAGCTTTTCTCCCCTCCATTAATCTCATTTTAGATGCATTAAATGTACCTATTAGGATGTGATGATATATTGATGATCTTGTGCTGTCATTGACATATATCAATTTATTTTGTTGCAGTGCGTATATAGTCTCTTACTCTCTTGCACTATCATTTCGTTTTCTGTATGAGGCATTACCATTTCGAAACTGAGCATAGCATGCATTATTGGTGTTTTAGGTGCTCTTTGTTTCACCGGAGCGGTTCCTTAATGAAGAATTTATGTCTATAATTTCATCTACCACTTTATCACTTGTGGTGGTTGATGAAGCTCATTGTATCTCTGAATGGTTAGTCTGTTTTCTCTTTTTTATTTTTATTATCATAAAAAAACTTGTAATTTTATACTGAACTTGGATTCAGGTCACATAATTTTCGGCCCTCCTACATGAGGCTGAGGCATTCCATACTTCACAGTAAACTCAAGGTGGGGTGCATTCTTGCAATGACCGCCACTGCAACTGCAAAGACCTTGCAAGTAATCATGTCCGCACTAGATATTCCTGTAAGCAATCTCATAAAGACTGCCAATGTAAGGACTAATCTGCAGCTGTCCGTGTCTCTGAGTGGGGGGAATAAGTAAGTCCTTTCTCCTCTATATTAGTTGGCTTTAATAAAGCGACCAAAGACGTATTTCAAACGGGAAAACATTTCAGGATGAAAGAATTGATTCATTTGATCAAGTTGTCTCCATTTTCGGAAGTTCAGAGCATTATTATTTATTGCAAATTTCAGGTAAATGACTATTTATGTCTGATCCTCTTTCTTATTTAAGACTGGATTCCTTGATAGTTTAAATCATGTATGCTTTTTCTAACAGCTGAGTTTGTTTTTGCAGCATGAGACTGACACCGTTAACAAATTTTTGTCTGATAATAATATTCCAGCTAGGGTGGGTACTAGAATCTATCCTCATAAAACTTCAGTTTATCTGATGTTTCTCTTGTTTCTTCGGAAGTGTCTGATGAAGACCATTCTCATTCTTCGCTTTCTCAGAGCTATCACAGTGGCATCCAGGCAAAGGACAGAAGCCGCATACAGGCACTATTCTGTAATAATAAGATCCGAGTGGTAAGAACTTGTTGGTAACAGGTTATATACACTAGAGTACTATCATCAAGAGAACAAGAAGTTTCATTCTTTTATTTTTTGTTGTGCAAGATTGTTGCAACAGTGGCATTCGGGATGGGGCTTGATAAAAGTGATGTTGGAGCTGTAAGTAAAACTCTCCTAGACCTTAACATCCTTGTCCAGTATACTCAAATTAGATATTATGGTTCCTGTTTTTAACCACTTAATGTCACCACATTAACACCAATGACATTTTAAAGTTAGCTTTTATACATTTCTTATCTCAGAAATCGACAAATAATGCATTACTCCGCATCACGTGATTAAGTAGAAAGTATAAGTAAATGGGATGGTGATCAATAATCATTCTGATTAATGCTGCATTGATGTTGGAAGTTTCTTGATGGTTTATTCTCAGGTTATCAATTACAGCTTGCCAGGAAGCATAGAAGAGTATGTTCAGGTTAATATATGAGCTCTTAGACTTCTTGACGTATATTTATGTGTTACTATCACAGCCATATCTTGTCCTTAGATTTCCTTTTCTTCAGGAAATTGGGCGTGCGGGACGTGATGGGAGAGAATCATATTGCCATCTCTTTTTTGATGATGAGACTTACTCCAGACTTCGTAGTTTTGCTTTCAGGTGCTTAAATATCGATGCTTGTCTGCATTTTACTGACATAGAAGGGGAGGCATTTGAAACAAACTGCTTTATAAAGTTATGATATTCATTTTGACTTTCAGTGACGGGGTTGATGAATACGCAGTAAATAAGTTTCTTGCTCAAGTTTTCATTGGTGGGACAGAAGCAATAGGGAAACTTCAGTCCCTGATCATTGAATCTGCATCTCGGAAGTTTGATATCAAGGAAGAGGTCCTTTCCTCAATTTTGTACTACTCATTTCCGAACTATGCTGTCATTTATCTGCAACAAAATATTCCCAACAGTTTTTGGCCTGGGATATGTATGTCATGTTATTTTCACTTGTAAGTCAAGTAGGTATGAAACACCTTTGCTCATTTGGCCTTGCTACTTGAGTATCTTTTCTTCATTAGACTTTGAATCAGGGACAACTGAAGTTTCATGATCAGCATATACTTGACTTTTCTTTTTCTGTCTCTTTCTCCTCAAGATTGGTGCAGACCAACAGTGGGTTCATGCTGTCAACACTTTCCTTTACATGTATTTGGTGTGATCTGTCATACTAGGAGTATCTTGCACACTACTTGCGTTTATTGTTTTATTGTTTTAATTGGGCATTGTATGTATTAGATAATGATTTGTTCTCTTGGACTGTTTCATCACCATAATCTCTGAACATAAAGAGTCTTGTTTTTGATATCATCAGGTTATGCTGACGATATTAACTCAGCTGGAGTTAGGTGAAGTGCAGTATTTGTCTCTTCTGCCACAGATAAATGTAACTTGCAGCTTAAATTTTCATAAGGTGGATCTGTCTGTTCATCTCCTTAGTTTTTCAGTTTTTTCCTAATTTCATCCAGGACTGGTTAAAATCCTTCATTTTGTGCATCCCTTTCTCATTACATCCTTTAATATAATCTGGTGTACTAATCACAAAGGTCACATTGCTCGTGGAAATCATCGTAGCACAACCGAGTGTTAGAACTTAGAACCCACTAGAAGCAAGGATCTCACTACTGGACTTGCATTGCAAGAATCTGGCATACACAGAAATTTGCTGGAGAATCTCCAGTTTTGTGATATATTCAATTCAATATTCAAGTCTGCCTAATTACAAGTTGTGCTCCTCTTTTATAGTAGAGAAACAGAATAACTTAACTTATAAACTATAAAAACATCGGAATAATGGAAGACAACATGTACACAATGGGGTAAGTGGCAGCAAACTAGGAGTGGAAATATAGGAAAGTAAAATTAAGTAATCAGAAAATAGAAAAATAAAGATAATAAGTAAAGTAATAGAATTGATAATTTGGGTTTATATTACTATGTTGCAGCGCACGTCTGATTCTGTTTATTACTTTTTCAGACTCCTCCCTTGGAGCTAGCACGCAAGGAGGTTCTCGTTGCAGCAATTTTAAAAAGGTATAATGTCTAAAGACCTATAAAGCTACATCTCAGCGTGTTGTGGAATCCAACAGTACCCAATGTGTTTTATTAACTTTTGGATACGGGACTTCCAGATCTGAAACTAAACAAGGGACATTCGTTTTTGACATTCCAACTGTTGTACATGCCTCCGGTCTTTCACCTAGGGAAGTGCTGGATGAGTTGTTTGACCTCAAGGTATGGGTCATTTTGGACCAAGTTATTTCTTTCCTTTGATTTGCTGAACCCGACAATCATATTGACATGTGTATGGCTGTGGAAGACATAAGTGGAAAAACAAATCTTCGTTATCTTTTGTCAAAGAAGTTTGACAATGGATATGTGAGAACCATATAGCAGTATGAATTTGAACCAAATGAAAGGTAAGCATATAAGACACGGGATATAATTATCAATCTCAACAATAGGAACAAGTGGTGTACAAATTGTTTCTATTTTTCGTTAATTATCTAATATTTTTAAGGTTATTAAGTAGTTCTTGGTGCATTTTACTTAAGCTTGCAGGAGAGGTAACATATGAGTTGAAAGATCCAGCATATTGCTACACTTTTGAGAATATACCTGGGGATATTTGCACCCTAGCTGCCCAAATCACAAAATGGTTATCAGAAGTTGAAGACTGCAAGGTAATGAATGTCTTAGTCCATTATGAATAAGCTGCTGGCCTTTTTAATTTGTTTATGGTCAATGAAAATACATGTGCATTTCCTCTATTTTGTACGTGGGAACAGGTTAAAAAACTTAATGCCATGTCAGAAGCTGTTATACATGCAGCGAAGAGGTGTGAAAATATTAATGGTTGCAACAGCAAGCAGCATACGGCATGCTTGCAGAGGAAAATCTCGGAGTACTTTAGGGATGAAAATGAACATAGCGTTGACAATGATACAAGTCAAAGCAGGTCTGTACACCTAACTCCACATGTTAAGTTTAGTCTTCCAAGTTATGCAGTTGATGAAGTTTTTAGTCCTGCCACCACTGATATAAGAAGCTTGTGTGTTGTGCAGCCGGTTCTTGAGAGCAGACATAAAGGTAAAACAGGAGTATCTGAATTTGAGGGGATTCCTGATCTCAAAGGTCTCATATAGAATCTGCTTCTTCACTTGATAGGTGTTTCTGCAGAGTAACTCACATGCAAAATTCACCCCTAGGGCAGTTGCAAGAATAATGCATGGAATAGGCAGTCCAGCCTATCCTACAGCAACTTGGTCCAAAGCTCATTTCTGGTCAGTGTTAAACCATTTTACAAATTGGGTAATTTCATTTGTTAATTATCTTTTATATTTGGCGGGTCTAAGGCGTGGAGGTTCCATCTAAAACCAATTGGAAGTAGTCCTAGGACTAGATACCGCGGGTCTCAGACGTGGAGGGTTTGCACGCCAAAGTGAACCTACGCACACAAGTTTTCGGGATTCCATCCTAAAACCAATTGATAATAAGAGTAGTCTTAGAATTTATTTGTTAGGTTCACTTAGTATCTTATTGTCGATGTGGTGCACAGGGGAAGGTATTCACATATGGACTTCAAAGCAGTGATGGAAGCAGCTAAAGCAGAACTGGTGAATCTCCTAGGATAACACTCGACATTATGCTGTCGATGAATATTGGTTGGACAGACATAATTTCTCCTTCAACAACACATCGTCTTGTGCTCAATGCACAAACTTGTTCAGAAATCACAAGAAGCAGTCTATGGTTTGGATTATCACCTGACTATGATATATACTTACATGGTTATACCCAACGTTCCGTTTGCAGCGTTGCAGTAAGTTATAAATGATAGACCCTTGTGCCCTTACAAATGTGTCTGTGAATATTTGCCTTGCACGGGTTTGTTGAGTTTATATTATATTATCTTGCTTGCAAGTTGTAAAATGAATTATGTATATTATTTATTGCATTAATCAATAGTACTTTGTTGTCATTATTACACAATGTGTTTGTTTTAATTGGAAAAAATTCATTAGTGTGCAAAAATGGTGCTACATGAAAAAATTCATTACTCTATGGTTTAGTCATTTTATCCCGTAATAATTATTCATATGATATCAAAGCATGCTAAGTATATTTTTTTAAATAAAGAACTAATGATTTAGTAGTGCTAAATATTAGAATGTACTTTTAGAACAAATTTTTAGAATATTTAGTCGGAATATAAAAAATAGTCAAAATTCTCCTCTTAGAATGCCCTAAATCGAAACAACCCCATTCAGAATTCCTCCGGTATGAGTAGCCCCTTGAAATCCCTAAGGGAATAGCCCTATCAAAATATTCTCGATTCCCCTAATAGTCAGTACCCAAAATTCCCCGTCGTAATTTCCCAATTGGAATGCTTGTGCCGGAATTCCCCTATCGAAATATCCCTCTTTTAAATGCACTGAGTGGAACAAACCTCCTATCAAAACACCTTTGTCAAAATCCTCCTAGCCAAAATTTTCCTAGTCGAGATTTCTTATGTATGGAATTTCAAGCGGAGCAAACCTATAACAATTGTTTATCTTTGATGTTGATTAAGCGGGTCCAAACAATAAACCCCTTGTTCATAAAAAAGCGTGTAATTGTCGTGTTAAGTATATTTTATAAATAAAATGCTAAAGAATTATTTGTCCTAAAAATATTAAAATGCACTTTACAAAATTAATCATCAAAAAATACCTCGGTTTGAATACTTCATGGCGGAATACCACATGTCATGAATACTCCTTGATTAACTTTTTCCTGTTTGAATAATCAAACTTGAAATAACACTCATCCAAATTCCGTTGGTTAGAATGCCCTAATAAGAATTCCTTCTTAATTCACCCGTGTAAACCATCAACATGAATAGAAACTGATCGGCATTCACTAGTCAAAACCCACTTTATGGAAATGTCCGGGTTGAAATAACCTTGATACAATTACCCTAGTTGAATTACCTGGTTCAAAATACCTTGTTAAAATCCCCCTAAATAAAACAACCCTTGTCAAAATCCCTTAAACAGATTATTAAAATAAGGTAAATTTTATATAAAATATTTGAAATAAATAACAATTATTTTTAATTCCATTTTTCTATTGACCATATTTTAGTAGTTTATTAAAAATAGAAAAAAAAAATTCAGATCTTTGATTAAAGGAACTATAGTTTAGTTTTTTTGATTATTGCGTAATCGACATTTCACAGTCCTAGTAAAATCTAGTGAACTACAATATAGTGACTCTAAGCACAACACATACGAGGATCCAAGCCAACACTTAAAAGAGTCTAGCAAAATCTAGTGACTACAATATAGTGACTCTAAGCACAACACATACGAGGATCCAAGCCAACACTTAAAAGAGTCTAGCGCCACTGCGCCACTGGAGCATTGGTGACAGTGTAAAAGTTGGTTATCATATAATGATCAGCATTGGTGACAGTGTAAAAGTTGGTTATCATATAATGATCAGCAAGGGGTTTTCGTAGGAATTTGGCTTAACTGTCAATGCCGAGAAAGTAAAGCGTAACGAGAAGAAAAGCTTCAAAATGGAAAACAGAGTTCTCAATAAAAATAAAATAAATTAATGAATATGAATATAGCTAGGAACAAGTGTATAAAGGGTCATTTTGGAGAAGGCACAAACCTTCAAAATGCATCTCACTGACACGATACAATAAATCAGCCTAATATGATCACAAGAACCTTTACAAGGTTACGCAACCCAAAGGTAAAATATAATCAGAAATCAATCAGAAGCAAAATAAACCAATATGCATCGAATTAAGCACCCTAACCCAAAACTAAACCAAAATACACCAACAAATACAAAGGCTATCGAGCAGAGATCTCACATTATTGTGCAGTTGCACTTGGACTCCAGCTTTGGGGGCTTCATGCTATCCACCTTATGAGGAATACCAACTCTAGATTCACCCTGCTGATTATCAACTGTTTCTGCCATTCTATAAGGTCGGGTTGTCTCCGTTTCTTCACGCCTCCGTTTGCTCTTTTCAGCCTTCCGCTTGCTCGAGAAGCGTCCGTGTGGGTCCTCGTAACCCCTGGTTTTGTCAGCACTTCTTACTGCTGGCCTCAAGGGTTCTAGTGGGACTACATTTTCCTTTTCCTTGTCGATTGCTATACTAGCAGCTTTGTATGCCAGATCATGGATGATCGAGTTGCAGAATAGTATTGTCTCGGTTGCTTCTTCCAGCGTTAGGCTTCGAGCGTGCCTTCCTTCTTGATCCTCCATGACCACCGTTGGTTCATCTGTATAGACCACCAACATTAGGTTTGTTCTAACAAATATGTCACCGAATAGTTAAGCCCGTCAAGGATTGTACAGAAATCTCCTTGCGGCATCATCCATGGGTTCAAAGAAATCAAATATTCTACAAAAATGTTTTTATCAAGCAACTTCAAAAATTACTATTATCCCTCTTCTAGTGAAATGGATGAAAGTTACCTAACCATCGCCCATTATTTTCAACCAGGCACATAAAGTTCAAGGGCACGGGGAAAATAAGGCGGATGTGCCAAGGGAAACAACAATAAATATGAAACTTCAACTTCTGAATCATTACCCAGGGGAGTCGCCTAGTAGTGAACCAGTTTTTAATAGATATAGGTCACCAATTATGAAAAATGTTCACATTGCTACGAAAGATGCACCAGAGGTAAGGAGTCGCCTAGTAGTGAATAAACTAGCATAAAGAGAACTTACCAAGAATTGTATGCGCAACTTCAACTTCTGAATCATTACCCAGGGGAGTTGACACAGAAGTGTCCTTTGCCTCAAGTGAAGGCGCTGAGGATTCTCCGGACGCGTCTACAGTGAGCCCACCATTTTGTGAACAAGGAGAACCAGGATGACAATCATGGGTTTCTATTTCAGGCACTGTTTCCAGATCAACACGGGGAGCCTCTGAAACATCCATTTGATGGACACCATCATAATGGATGACACTCGCTTCATTTGAGGAAGACTTGGGAAAGGCAGCTGAATCATTGAAATCAGCATTAATTTGTACTTCTATTGGAAGATGGCTATCAACGACATGCAGATTACACTCTTCCTCAACAGTCAACTGCAGGGATGAACTATCCTCTAAATAAGTGGCATCAGTTGGTAGTTCAAAACCAGGAGAATTATTTTCTGTAGAATTCCCATGTAGATCATCCCTCTCTAATAATGTCAAACGGGAGAAAGGAGTCTCTCTGTCAAGCATTTTAGCATTTCCTAAAGCTAAAGCTGGGTCAGGAGGTGTCTCGGGCCCCTCTGTGACAAGTTTGCCTCCATTACCATCACATGAATCAAAATTGTCTTCATTTGTACTTACTGCAAGACCCAAACCTTGAGAGATAAAACTTGAAGTCCGTGAGAAAGAAGATCCAATGCTTTCTGGCTTGGAGCCAATGTCTGATTTTTTGCCACTGAGCTGTCGCTGCATAGGCATCTCAATTTGTCTAGAATTCATATCAGCAGATGATGATGTGGAGACACTCCCATACCCAATGGAACTCCTCATACTAGTTGTTGAGTCTCTTGTATAGGATCGAACATCATATGACACAGCAGTCGCCGTAAAGCTCCTGCCGTGAATAACAGGTCCTTTGCTACTTCGGGGCCTATTTGACAGAAGCACAGAAATGCCTGCACCTTCTGTAACATCAATTTTGGTGAGGGGAATATCAATAGAGCTGTTTAACTCGTGAATTCCACTAGCAGATGGATCAGGAACTGTCATTGGTTGCTCGGAGCTTTGCACATCAGATATCATAGGTGTCCTAGTGTCACCTTCTGTAGCACTTATAGTCCTGGTTTCATCATCATTCTCTTCATCTGGAACAATATGGAACTCTATTGCTGACCCACCTGTCTCTGTAACTTTAAAAGACTCAGAAGCAGTCAAAAAAGGCTTGGATGCATTTAATGATCCAACTCCCTCAGAAATATTAGCTAAGGGGTCAGATGAGCTGAGAGGGAGATCAACTCTACTAGAAGAGATAGAATTCACCAGTATCTCTTCCGTCTGCTTGCATTCTGGGCATACGTTCACATCATCTTCCATCAACTCACTGACATTATAACTGCGGCCACATATAGAACAAAGTAATGTATCACCATCCACATAATCCTCCTGATGTACTTCATAAATTACACCATTAAGGCCAGGGGCACCATGGTGATGAAATCCGTCAATATCACCAGGTTTAGACTCAAATGCAGAAACTACATGATACTCATGAGGTTGGGCATCAGATAAATGATCATGGATTTCCAGTCCAGTATCTTCGTTGACAGCATCCATCTTATCAAAGGGAAAGATTTCATCATGACCATCAGCGTAAGGAATCCTTCCATAGTCGCTCTCAACATCATCCTGATTATGTTCACTGCCTTCAGTATCTGGCGCACCACTTGTTACTTGATCAGAACTAGCATTACTGCTAGTTGTTAATGAAGAGTTTATTGATATCACAGTACGATGAGATGAAGTAGCTTTTCCACCATAAAAGGTGGTACTAGGCACACTAGACAAAAGTGGTCTAAACATGTTCTGTGGACTTTTCTTATCCTGCATGCATAAGAAAATTTTCTCTTAAGATGGATGTATAAGCATGCATGGTGACTGAAAGAAAAAACAAACTGAGGCAACCAACAATGCAGATATTGAAACATCATTTTCAAGCAGAATTTTTTAGATGTCCACTTAAAAATAATAGAATTCTACAAAAACAGAATAATCAATACAAAAATTAGATCCGGTGACGACTCTGTGCTAACTTATTCAAGTAGAGCTTTGAAATTAATAATTAAATTAATGGATTACTTGTTGAAGGGATACAGGATACCACATAACTATATTCAAAGGCTGGCACCACCTTCCCTCACGCTGCCAAGCATATGTGATAAAGTTAACTTTATGCATGCATATATGCTAAGGCTAACATAGAATTGTAAAGAAATCATGCAATGTGCCTAAAAATGCTTTTTCAATAAAAACAAAAATTCCATCTATCAAGTACTCCTCAATATCAGTCATCAATAACTAAATTCTTTTATTTTTTTTAACTTCATGCAAACATATGTGATGAAGACTAACTGTTGAGAAGTAAGGTAAAGAAAATGTAATTGAATAACTGAAATTCATGTGCACATCAATATTTTAGATAGAGCGGGAACCAAAACATTATTGCTTTAGATATTAATTGAGGCAGAGTGATATGAAGGAATCACAAGTTTTATAACTCAACAAACTCCTTTGTAAATGCACCACATGAAACTTTAATTGCTTTCTTTATAAAAAATTCTACAGTAACAGATTGTAGCTTCACTCTGGGGTGATAAAAAGATGATGAAGAAGGTTAAAAGGAAGACACAGAATTTCCACAGTTTTTAAGCAATGGTATTCATGAGGCATTAACCAGATCAAAAGCACAGAGATAAACTTGAAACCTACCAGAAGAACATGAAAGTAACTAATTCAAATAATCTTAATTTCAGAGGGATAATTATAACTACCAGCTTGAAGATCTCAAGCACTTAGTTAAGCATTTTGGTACTTGTGCTTGCAACATATATACCACGGAGTGGCTGCTTGGTAATATATTTAAAGCAGGTTATTTCCTTCAATACAAATTATCTTTAAAAAACTGAGAAAATATAGAGAAAATAATACCATTTGTCGGATTGCTGCATCAAATGATCTTTTTGGAGCAGAACTTGGAAAAAATGTTTTTGCAGGTTTCTTCGAGAATGTCACGGGCCTGTTGCTTGTATATCCACCAACTCCTCTTTGTGATGAACTATGGTTTGATTGATTCACAAGGGGAGAGAACAAAGAATCTGCATCATCGTCACCAGATGATGCTACTGAGCCTTTACTATGTGAGCTAAATTGGTCATGGCTGTGAGATGAGCTAATGCTTCTGGTAGCAGTTGGTGACATAGACTGCCTTCTGAACTTTGATGATGAGTCTCTGCTGTTTCTTGAAGCAGGTGAGGATCCCCTCACATATGATGCAGGCCGATCAGCCAAGGAAGTGCGAAGATTGGGTGGTGCTTCCAATGAGAAGCCGGGAATGTTCGATTGCCATGCTCTTATTTTTGGTGATGAAGAAGTCCCGCGACTTGATCGTACTGGGGAGGGGCCCCTCACCCCAGAGAAGAGTGCAGCAGCAGAACCTGTGCTTGATCGCCTGGGGGTCAGAGTAGATGACATAGGAGGTGGAGTGGAAGGTTTAACAGGAGGAGGTGACGGTCTCCGAGTAGGAGGGCTATTACGTAAACTTGGACTTTGACTGGAACGTGGGGCTGAAGATGGCCTTCCATGGGACAGGAATGCAGCACTCGTAGAAGAGCAAGGGGATTGACTCAAGCGTTGTGGGCTGGCACTGCCTCTACTAGTTCTGTAACTTTTCTCCATCTGTGACCACAACCATGTAAACACATACTAAAGGGGGTGGAAAAGCAAGAAAAATAATAAAGGCTAAAAAATGCACAACCTAATTTAACTTGTGAAAGTGACAAAAGGACTCACTGTGGATGATCTTGAGATAGATATAGGTCTGTTTCTTGGTCTGCCACTATACACAACGTTGGCATGTGGTGGCTCGTCATCCAATGAGGGAAAAAGAGGAGTATCAGGTGGTGTCAATAACCTTCAAATGGAAACAATAGCATACATCAAGCTATTGCTGAAAGAGGTAACAACAGAGTAGATAACTAAGGTATGTCCAAAAAACTAATTTATCCTTTCTTGCTCTTAAGAGTTGTTTAAATGCAGCACATCAGTCAAGTCCAGATTTAAACATTCAAGGCAAAGAATAGATCATCTAATGATAAGACTCAGTAGTACAAAGCACCAATATCCTGGAGCATATGAGTTTAAGCATCACTAACCAGTCGTAATCATTCTTGTCCCCGTCTATGTTAAGCAAATCACTGCTTTCTCCTCGTGAAGGGATTGCAATCCCGAGTTTCAATTCAGGAAAGGGCTTCAGTTTTGTAGCTGAAACAGTATTGATTTACACAGGAAAGGAAATGTTATCAGATCAAACACTAAAGTCACAAGCTCGTACGCAATAATAACAAAACGACAAAAAAATATTAAGTCAAAGAAACTACATTGCGATATAAAACGACAAAAATAATACGTAAAGTATTACGGCTAAGAATTTACAAAGTATGTCTTCCAAATCATCTGTTGGCTGGAGCAGAAAATTATCTTGCTCTTTATTTTGCATTTCGTTGAATAGTGTGAGATCATCATCTTTCTCTCTAAAGGAAAGACCGCTCTCAAGACTCCTGCCTCTCTTGTGACTGTCTCCTCGGAGCCCCTTTCCAGGTGAGTACCTTAGAGACGGTGAAGGAGGCATTTTTAAGAGCCTAAACTCCCCTTAACTCCGGTGCCAAAAAAGAAGTAAAAAAAACCCTGATACAGCCAATCAACTACTGACAACATAACCTTGTAATGCCTGTCCGTCCAACAATCACCCGTCGCATTTATAACCACCTTAACGAACAAATTCGGCAAAAATAACCCGTAGCTTGGAACTGGAAAGTGTTGAAGTCAGATAATTTCCCCTTCCGCTCTGATTTCTGGATCACAATTTAGGAATCCTTGATCAAATTCACCTAAGCTTAACCTCAAAAATAGCTCAATTTCTCCTAACAAGATGGACCAAACTCAATACTCAATTTAGCAGCAACCAACTTGAAATGTCATCATACTACACAATCTCTTTCTGAAACGTCATAAGAGCAAAAGTCCATACAATAAAATTCACGATTTTCATTGCAACAGGAACCCTGACATTCTTCATTTTCCTTAAGTGGAGCAGCACCTGGAGATAATTTGGCATCAAAATTAGGCCGTGGATTCAACTGAAAACCAGCTTGAATCATCGAAAACCCGCACAACTAGAAATCACACATTCAAGCATAGAAAAAATTATAACTGATTAAACAGTGAGCAAGCTTACCTCATAAAGTGCCGAAATTTTGTTAAGCAAGCAATACCTCTGGAGATCTTAACTAGTGTACGAAGATTAAATTCAAATGAGAATAGCAAGAAAAGCGCTGAACCAAAACGTTCGGATCTGGATTCCGTATAATGGCGGCGGAGTGACGGTTGCTCGAATGAAACTGTAGATCCGATTGTGCTAGGAGCCCTAAACTTACACCGGCAACATAGATTCAAGGAACAAAGATAGGAAGATGAAATGAATAAGGTAACAACAACGTAACGGAACTCTTTCTGGTTCTCGGGTTTTGATGTTCTCTCTACTCTACCCCTCAGATTTGCATCGCTTTCCTTCCAAGCACGCCTCCGTTTCTCTGGATTTTCTGGATATTTTCGCTTTTTATTTTTCCTTTAATTTTCATGCTGAGAATATAATGGCTTTCGTTGTGGTTGCGAGAAAGTAGTAGTTGGGGAATAATTACAGTTGTGCCACTGATTTAATTATTTCACACTTGCGACTCGGTAGGGACAACCTCATTTTTCTTAAAGTTTTTTAGGACGAAAAGTAATTGTCACATGACAAAATGGGGTAAACATAAAAATTACGTACTATGGTTTTTCCGTATATTATAAACCGAACCATTAAATACACGGCGCTAGATTTACTAGTACAGTATCGACACACATTGTATTTGCGCGACACCAACACATAATCTTACACGGAACGCACTGCGTTTCTACGTCAGTAAAGGGTCTGACGCTCTGTGCAATTTGATTCTAAGTAAAAAAAGTGATATTTTACACACTTTTATATATAAATTCAACTTATTTTATGCTTTCATATATTAATATCAAATTGGTATGTGGGTGTTGTTCAGGTAAGGCACATTATTCCGGTACGGTCGTGCGACCGCCCGTACGGCCGACACGTGTCCCGAATTTTTTTTTTTCCAGAAATGAGTGAAAGTAATAGTTGAAAATTTATTAAGGAATATTTCATAACTTATAAAAGGATAGTTCATGAATTATAATAGAATAGTTCATAGTGCAAAATTTATAAAGGAGTGAAAGTAATAGTTCAAAACTTATTATGGGATAGTTCATGAATTATAATAGAATAGTTCAAAGTGCAAAATTTATAAAGGATAGTGCATAACTTATAAATGATAGTTCATAAACTACAATTGAATAGTTCATAACATATAAACGATTAATTTATGAATAATTTGATAAAATATATTAAAAAATAATAGTTCATTGATTATACGGGAATAGTTTAAAGTTTATAGGAGAATAGTGCATAAATTATAACATGGTAGTTCAAACAAATTTTCATTCGTTTCAATAAAAAAAATTAAAACAAATAAATTCGGGACACGTGTCGGCCGTACCGCATTAATTAAACAGTACCTTAACAAAAACAAAAAATACGTCGCTTTTTTAAACAAAATAAAATAGTTTCAAATCAATACTAAGTTAAAAGGTAATATTTTGCACATCTTCATATAATAAATCCAATTTATTCTATGATTTCATATAGTAATTTCAAATTCGCACCTTAAAGTGAAATTAAATTTTTCAACAAAATAAATTAATTACCTCTTTTAACAAAATAAAATAATTTCAAATTGGTACGAAGTTAAAAGGATATATTTTGTACACTTTCATATGATTAATTCAATTTATTTTCTGCTTTTATATAGTAACTAGTTTAGTGCCCGCACCTTGTGTGGATTGTCTAAATAAATATTATATTTTCACTTTCATACATCTTATATTTGATATCAATTTATAGTAAAAATTATTTTTATTAATTAATATGACTAACATATGAAAATTAATTTTTTTTAAATAAATAAAAGAACATAATTAAAATTCTATTACAAAGATTATTATTCGAGTATTATATTTATACCTTAATATATTATCACTTTTACTTAGATTTAGATAGAGAAGCAAAATTTAATTTAGTTTTAAATTAAACAAATGCGTCAAATCTTGGTAGATAGGTAGATTTATTTTTTTAATTATTTATTTTAATAAAATTGACGTGGAATGATGACTGTTTACAAATTCTAATAAAAAATTTATTCATAAAATAATTAATGGCAAATCTGTAAATACATTGTGGCAAATCTGTAAATAAATTGGAAAAAAGTTTACGTGGACAGCCTTAGAGGTTGACACGTGGACAAAATGAGTGCTGCTTTAGTAATATATATAGATTTCAACTTGCAAAAACGATCAATAAATTCAATTGAGACAGAGACATTTAATCAAGGTCTTTCAAATTTGTCTTATTTGGTGGACACTCAATTCGTCAAAGGCAATCATATTAATATATCCTCATAATGAAATGTGTCTCAAACTTTTACATTGGGGTCATGATGCCTCGTTCATCCGCTCAGAAGAGGAGGTAGAGGTGAATCTTTCGAGAGTCAAACCTACAAGGTTAGTTACACCGCAAGCAAATAGTTATTAAAAAAAAGGGAGAAAATAAAACTAAGTTTCGATTACATTTAAACTCACCGGTACACAATGTGTTTGCCCCCAACCTATGTCATCGCACGGATTTCAGTCGGTGGTTCCTAATTCTCAACAGTGGTGATCATTGGTAAGTAAGTCTCCGATATTTGATAGAATCGAAACATAAGTGTTTTCTACCCTCTTGTTCATGCGTATTTCACCTCTTTTGGCAAGATATATGTTCTTATAATGCAGAATACATTCATTCTATGTTTTCGGTATCTACTTCAGGTTGTTTCACATTTCAGGCGTTCAATGCGTACTTTGAGGCATTTTTATCCATACACAGGACCCAAGTATGATGAGAGCTAGATCTTTCCCGAAGTCAAGTGTCACAAATCAACATCACATGTGATTGAGAATCGAATGCTCGAGAAGCTAAAGAACCACCTTGGATTTAGGAACCAAGTTGCAAAGAAAGCTAAATTCATACAAGACGGCATCCCAAACGGGATGAGACGGCTTGTGAGGTGAGATGTAGGTCATCTCATGTCGTCTACTAAGCCGTCTAGGTTGACCCATACCATCAACACTAGAATTGACCCAAGACGAGGAAGAGCCGAAGCCCAAACCAAGTGAGACGGCTTGCTAGGCCATCTCTATGCCAGATCTGGCCGATTGCCCATGTCGTTTGGACTTCGGTGGAATTTGATATCTATGATCTATTCTCTTATCTTTTGTTGGGCCTTTTGTGTATATTTTGGTCCGGAATTTTCTCTACATGTTTCCCCATTTTAGGCTTCTAGAGCAGACAATCATACTCCAAATTTCAAACCCTAGTACGGTTATACTTTATTTGCCACAATATAATTTTCTTGCTTTGAGTTTGATTATATACAAAGACTATTCTTTTCATCTGTTTTCTCTCGTTGATCCATGACTAGCTAAGTCTCTTATGATCTAAGGGGTTTGTTAAACCCTATGACAGATTGATAATGACTGTTTATGTGAATTATTGAATGAATGCCAACAAGTATATGTTTCTTTTCAAAGTGCTTTGTTTTCATTTGTTATTTACCTTATAAAGAAGTGGTGTTTATAAGGGATTTAGATAAAATTGTTTGCGCCACAAGAGAGGTTGTTTTATTAGATGTATTGAAAAAAACTTGATTTTGAGAGTAACACTTTATCTTTGCCTTGAGGATTTCTAATTGTCACAGAAAGCTCCATTCTTTGTACATTTTCTAATATGCGTCAAAAGCGAGGTTTTTCTTGGTTTTTTATGGATATCTAAGTTCTTCAAGGGTTTTCGTTTTTACTTGACACAACCGCCGGTTTGAAGCGCAATATAATGAAGTTGGTTAACACGGTCTTTTCTTGTCTATGACAAAGGCTATTTTAAAATGGTTACTTACATAATTGTTGATTGAAGTTCATGCTATTCACATATGTGTTTGCTTGTTGATGCATTATAGCGAGGATACTCGCCTCATTAGATTGCTCATCTCCGAAATATAATCTCACACATCTTGATGCTTACGGTTTCAATTGTTTTTTTCCTACATGTGATTCTTATAAACCAATGTTTTTTCCTTTCTATCTTTAGATTAGTATATCTTTTTATTGTTGTAACCAATACAAACATAGTCTTTGTGAATTCAACACTCGATTTATACAACTGACCCCATAATCCTTGCGGTTTCCTTTATATCTTTGTTCCACATGTTTGAACCCTTAAAGACAAAAAATGGACGACACTAATCAACTGCGCACACTGGAAGCAATGATGGATCCTAAGCATATGTTTTTACCCACACTTGTATGTTTCCAAATAAAAAAGATTAAGAATTTGATTTGAGTGCTGCTACCATAAATTTAATTAAGGTAAGCAAATGCAATGGTGAGGATAATGAAAGTCAACACCAACACTTAGGAATTTTGGAGATATTATGAATACGATCAAATTCTGCACTATTTTGGAGGATGCCATGAAAATGCAAAAGTTTGTTTTTCCCTGGATGACAAAGCTCGCATATGGTTTGGAAAAGAACCAACAAGTAAGTATACTACCTAGGACCAATTCATTACTGAATTTCTAAATGTTTTCTTTCCCCTTACAAAACTTGCATTTGTAGAAAAATCTACCTAACTTTGAAATGGAGGATCAGGAAGATATTCACCATGATTGGGAAAGATTCACAAGAATGTTATATATTTCTCCACATCACGGCTTTGACAAAAGCGTTTTATTAGAATACTTTTACAATGGTTTAGATGATGTGACGAGAGATATGGTAAACTTTGCTAATCGTCACAAGTTCACCAAGTTACATGTGAATGATGCTTGGAATTATCTCATTTGTGACACCTATTTCATTTCTAGTTGATTACCAGTTAATTAACTCTGTTTAAAGCAATAAGCGGAAAACGTAAAATTTTAAAACTTTATATTGCAGCCATATTTACAACATATACATACTAACATATGTCATAAAACCGTGTTTAACAAAACACAACTGCTTAAAACCACACAAAACATCCTAGGAGGTAGCATCCCATAACAGCCCACCGGTGTTGAGTCCAACGTCCTTGCCTTGACCAGGCTGAGTCTGAGTAGCTGAAAAAAAATGTGGATATAACAACAATGAGCCACACGCTCAGTAATGGTATACAAATCGCACTTCTCCAATATATACAAGTATCTAATATCCCGTCCCCAAAGGACACTCTATACCCTTTTTCACATTCCAAAGCACACACATACATATCCACATTCACATTACGTCCACAGTCATCCATAACACATAGCATATAAACATTCAAGCATGTTATCACACCACATATAAACATATCATCTCATATAAACATCACATATCATACCATCACATATAAATAATCATAACATAACATATAGCATGCTAGACTCGATCGTATCGATGCATAGGTGATAATTAAATAACTAGCCTCAACTGATCGTATGATATATTTTCTCATGTGCTTTCATATTTCTTTTCTTTATTTCTTTTTTTTTCTTTAGGTTGGCCAACCCAATAGCGTTGTAGGCCCTTGTAGATCAGGTAGCGACCTCGGCTATCTTGTCCTAAGATCCCCTGTAGATCAGGTTGCGATCTTGTACTACTTATCTCATCTCGAGGCCCCTTGTAGATAAGGTAACGACCTTTGAGGCCCCTTGTGGATCAGGTAGCGACCTCGTCCCCCGGAAACCCATGCAGGACCCAATTGGGCTAATTATGTAACACTCCGATTTCGCGGGACTCGGGGCGCTAAGGGTTGGGACCTCACAACGGGTCCCGACCCTTTGCCTGACAACAATTTCACCGGATCTTTCCAACATGGCACAAATAAAGGCAAATATCGAAATCGTTTTAATGCAATGCAACAATTCGAAAAGAAATGTACAACTTGGAAACTCAACCGAGTCCTCAAAACAACACAACTCCAATGGCGATAATCTGAAACGTACAACCTAAACCGCAACTAACAACACAAAGACATAACCCCAAAACGTCCCCGTCCTATAATATACGGAGACCCCGGCTGCCCACTCCTCACCTCACCCGACAGCATCCCTAACCTTCAAGACATCTACACAATCGGTTTAAAACCGTTAGCTAATATTCAAGGCATTAGAAACAAGGTGATGGCACAAACACACGTCAATAAACAAAACACTCAACATGATCAAAACACACAAGTCCGGTTCATTATCTTTTTATTTATTAAGTCATATCCCGCTACTAATTCAACTTTCGATTGTGACACAAGAATCACCGCCTGATCTCGCCTCGGTTCCTACTCACCGTCAAGGAATGACACTGATGCATCTGGCCGTCTACCTACCCGGGCTAGTCACCGAGAACCCCCTAGCTCTCCGCAAGAGTTAGGAAATGTTGTCACCGCCCGTTATCATACACTTGGGCCAAATATATATATATAAATGTCGTCCTAATTCCGGTTTCGTGGTTATAAAATAAACAATACTAAAACACACACCACCATGCACACATCGAATCTAATAAGAAGAATACAAGCTAAGTAAGTCCGAAGACTTACCTCGTCAACCCACTCAACTCACAACACTCTCGCTTCCCTCGGGAAGAAGCCTACAACCTGCTCACAAGAAGATATATAAATCAACAACTCGCTCAACTCGAAAGTCTAAGACATCTCACACAAATGATCTACGCAAGATCGTTTGACTCTCATTCTAGGACCGCATCATAGAATCTATCACACTCACATCTCACTCAACGCATGAGGAGATCTCTCAACAGCCTACTAACTCTCATATGCTCATACTCAACAGCCAAGAACAACCTATAAGTCTATGAAGTCCAAAATGCTCATCACACTCACCTAAGGTCTCAAAAGCCACTACATGGCATTCTCAATCATCCTATGTCCAAACCTATCATGATACTATCATAACACTCTCTAGGATCATCAAAGAACACAAGCTCAAGGGAAGACACTCACCACGCAAAGGCACGGACTCGGAAGAAGGAAGAACAACCACGAAAGGGAGAAGAAGACCGCAAGGGCGTGCTGGCTGAACCAGTGGCCGCCCCTGCGGCTCATGTTGGCGGCCCCTGCGGCCCAAGCTGGCCGCCCATGCGGTTCAGTGCAATGGCCGCCCCTGCAACTCTAAAAATCCGCCCCCGCGGTCGAACTGCAAAAGGTCGTCTTCTTCGTCGACAAAGACTTTACTCCGGCTGTTTGCACCACCTTTATGACATTAAAGGTGGATGTTTTGGCCGGCCATTTACTCCCATTTAGTGTCATTTGTAGTATAAATAGACCCATGGCTGATTGCTAGAATCATCCATCATTTTCCCCATTTTATTCTCTCTTTTCTCTTGCTTCCCTTGTGTAATGAGCTTCTAGATTCCTTGCTACATTCGGTTGTTTCGAAGCTGTATTGCTGCTTTGGTTGTAAGTACCTTTTAATATAAGTTTTATTCAGTTCATGTTTTGTATTCCTTGAGCTTTAATTGTCTAATTAAATGTTTTCTTATCACTTAAGATTGATCACCTTAGTGTCTAAATTACATGTAAAGAACTAGGGTTAATAGATTTCAGGTTCGGGTCTTTAATCTAGTAAAAACCTTTAGGTAAAAACTGGTTGTAATTACTTAAAGAAAAAAGAATACAAATATAAAGATAAGTTTAATGGTTTTAATCTTTTCTTTATATCTCTTTGTCTTTGTTTGAAAGCTAACTTGTGATTTGTTCATGTAGGTCTACGGAACACTAAACTTGTTAAGTTGTGTTGATGCCGGTTTGCTCAACACATACATATGATCAAGACGGAAACATTACTTGAAAACTTATAAAAGGAACCAACCAAAGTAGTATTACATGCTAAGAATCAACCTAGTGTAGTCCGTTTATCATCATCTTATTCATCTTATTTCTTTCTTTCTTACTTTGTTTGGTATCAATTCATTCCAAACCCCCCCTTTACTTTGTTCTATAATCAATAATTGAATCTAATAAAAATATCACCAAACTCTCTTGGGTTCGACCCTTGCTTAACCACTATACTTGTTTTAGTGTTAAGTTGGGAATTTGTTTTGATAAGATAAAAAATGACCTAAGGAAAAGTTCTTGTCAGCGGGATAACGGAAGGTCGGAACGAGATTCGGATAATTCCCGTTACTCAGCACCTCGTGCCTGCGGGAAAACCGAGCCGCTAGCGCGGGAAGGTCGATTAACCGCTCAAGGATCAGAATAAAAATTCCGGACGTTACAACTAATCCCCCTAAAAACAAGTTTCGTCTCGAAACTTGCTAACGCAGAGCTCTCGGAAAACTACCTCAGTAACCACTCAGAACTGTAACCGTGCCAACTCTCTACTCGACGACCATCCCGACCTCGTATGATCACGTTAAGACCTCGCAAGGCCTACAACCATGATTAGATGAACCGCATATCGCATACCAAGATAAAAATCTAACCAAACACATAACACATTCCCTCTTGGGCACCAAACTCATAAGGTTATACATGCACATAAACCTAACTCATCGTCCATATCGATGTAACTAAATCATCGCAAAAACTCATCCATAGATATCACCCCACGTCTTCCCGGTAGCTTCGTCGGCTCCTCGTCTGTCGCTCAATCAACACCACTAGAATCATATCTCAAGTCATAAATGTACTCCCTCAACCATTAGACGTGAAACCATGTGAACGTCCCTCACTTCCGGTGGCCATGCCCGCCGGTAAACCACTTCCCAACTCGCGCTAATTTCTCCAAAAAGATCCGTATCAGACTAGCATGTCTCTTCATATCAAGGTATTGACTTCATCATAATTGCGTGTGCAAAAGCGCCTTACTCCCGACCCTCCAATGCTCCATTTCTGTATGTGTCCACCATCGTCTAAACACACATGCAAAACTTCCTTCGTTACCTCAAACATATCCCAAGCCTGCTTGGATGATTCATAATATCATACAGTTCCTTGACTTCAATGCTTGAGCCAAATAAAACAAACTAGGGTCACTCACCTATTCCGCTTTTATTCAAGCTCCCCGTACACGTCTCGGATCCCCCGATCTAACCATCTTCCCAAGAAGGAAGGAGTGTTGAAACCATCCCGCGTCTCAGTGGTTGTGGCCCACCAACTTATACTGCATACTTCTTCCCTATACCTTGGTGGCATGACCGAAACTACCACCTCGTTCCCGTCTGATTGACTAGATATTCTCAACACCGCTACGTCTCTTAGGAGGTCACCTCGGACGTCCTAACTCGTTAGATAACTCTGCTCATCCTGTGTAACCTGTATTATCGTCGTCCATTGTCAAGCTTGTTCCTCCCAATTATGAGAGTACAACAAAACATCGTCAAATCCGAACCTAAGAATCATTCATGCGACTCAAGCACCAATAACTGTCATCACTTACCCTTCGATTACGGTTCACCTCGTTCAACATCGCTTACTAATCTGCAACACTTAACATAAGCTTAAGGTCCACCTATGAACCACCCGAAACCACCAACCGAATGTTATTACCGCAACTTGGTTCCGAAACCCGTCGAAAGCACTTCTATATACGCCAACTCCACAATTGCGCATGTGAGTCCACCACGCTTCACTACAACTTGTAATGACCATACCGCCCCGAAACGTCATCTTACTTAGGTCCTTTCTTCTCTCCACCAAACTCAGGGGGCATCTTGAATGCAATTCGATCATAAACAAGCGTTGTAATCATATGTAACTAGTTCAACGAGTCGTCCACCGCGGGACGAAAGTACTTATCTTCTTCGGTAATCTCACGAAATTATCGATAGCCAAAGTTAAACTTCTCGACTCGTGTCCTTCCTCGAAACTCGTACCCGAATGCCTTGTGGGGAAGACTAGAAGAAACTCCCCACTCAAACCACTAGAACTTCCAACTCGTAAATTCCCAAGTGTCATTCTCATAAGCTTAAAGCTTATAACGTTACTAGATCCTTGGTAGCTCTTCAGGTGAGTCTAGAAACTTGACTCATCTTCTTCTTGCGGCATCATCTCATCCGTTTCGTACCATGCATCCTCTATATACTCCTGTTTACGTACCACCAACATGAAACCTTACCTTCTCCTTGATCCACTAGATCATCATATCTTGCTTAAACTTGTAAGGTTCTCATCCGCACCATTCCTCCAAATGCTAAATCTCGAGACCTAAGAAGGTCGTAAAAGGGTCAATACCATCCCTCTCTGGGAGGTCTATTACCGTCACTTGCTTTAACCATTCAATGTTATAGTACTCACGACAATCTCGCTTTTATGATGTACTTCTTTACTATCGTCATTGAACAATCCGGAATCTCCCAACTCTAGTTACCGTTCCTTTATATTCTCCGATCGAGGTTATACCTCCCGTCTACCATTCCTCAATAGGCAACCCGCACCTTATGCGTTCTTGTTGTCCCGGGTCCGCTTATAGTTAACCTTCTCCAAGGTCACCAACTTACAATTCTTATATACCTCATGTTACTACTCTCTTGAAGGTTACCCTCTTTGGGGTACTCCACCTCAACTTCGTTAGCTCTTTCCTCATTCCATGTTTCTTCCTCTTCCATAAAGTAATCATACTCTTCTAGACCTCGTGCTTCACATAACTCGCCTTCATGGACCTTACAACGCCTCAGGATATCTCGTAAACGTGTCTCCTTAAAATCTCTAACGTTACTCAGCGGCCGCTCGCGTTTCTCTTGATTTCTGTCTTACATCTTTCCGTAACTAAAGCTCCTAGTTGCGTCACTCCTCATCTCGGATCACATCTATTCGTACTTCTTTCTTATGGGCATTTCTTTGCCTTATCGTCATACGGGATCCGGTAAACTCCACATGAATCCTCACCGTTCCATTCTTCTCATAACTCTCGTAATGTTGACGCTTCACTTCTTGGTACCTCGTAAGCTTAACTTATGATATCTTACATCTTTCCCACTTGGTTCGTTCACTCTACTCAACCGGACTCCATTTCTTTGGAGCGTCTAAGGAAACTTCACACCTTCTTGGGTTACCACCATTAACCTTGTTAGAACGCACCCGTCTCCTCCTCGATTCACATCTTTATTTGTCAACGTGCCTTTTAGGAATAACTTAAGTTCGTTATCTCTATTGGTCTCGTTGTCTCGTTACTCATGGGTTCTTTGGACCCACTTCCACGCCGTAGTGTTACTCCTTTTTCTTATATGGTCTCCATCCCGATTTCTCTTAAATCGTATCGAGTTTTCCTTCCACTTGTTTGTCTGTCACTTATGTCATCTCTAATCTTGCTCTTCGACATCCTTCTAAAGGATTCTGATACCGCCATGTTGTTCGTTAGCACGAATATCTCAACTCGATACTCGAGCGTAATCCTCCACATATGAACGTTATCCCAACCCAAGGCGTTGTCTTAAAGATGATGATATCTTACTATTATCTTTTCTATAAGGTCCTAAATCACGACATGCTACTATATATAATAAGAATACATATATAAGGCTATATAGTCCTATGTCCACTGTTAGCATGAAATATGACGATATTTTAGGCACCTGTTTTAGTTGTTTTTCCCTCTTTATAGTGTTCTTAGATATGTGATTGAAGCAATTGTGAGCTAGTTTATCCACTTTGTCGATATAGAGATCTATACTAGCTTCTTTGTGTTTTTAGGTGAATAAAGCTTGGATCGAAGCAAAATGAGGAAGAAAAGGGATGTTTGATCACATTTGATGGCAAGGAGATGCACTAGGAAGGCTAAGGAAGGAGCATGGATGGAAGATTGCACGAAACAAAGGCAAAGAAAGAAGAAAAGCAACTCCACGCCCTGAATTACGGTCGTGAAGAAGTCCACGCTCTAAACCACGACCGTGGATTTGGCATCATGAACGTGGACTTGAGTTTTGAGCACTCCAGAGAGTTACACGGTCTAAAGTACGGTCGTGAAAATTTTATGGCACCGTAATCTGATTCCACGCCCTAAACCACGGTCGTGGAAAGTTGTACTTGACCGTGATTTTGACAATTCTGTGACGTGTCATATTTTGCCACGTCAGCCACGTCATTGGAATTTTTCGTAACCCTACCTCGCCTTATAAAAAGGCTAGAGAAGAGAGTTTTCAGAACCCTCGCTTACGCTTACTTTTGCGCACATTTAGCCGCCATTGAGAGATTTGTTGGAGATTGAAGTTTGGTGAAAGACGTGATTTTCGGAAGATTGTTTACTTTGGACATTCTAGGGTTTTCGATTGAGAACGGATTGACACCCCGTTTCTTTGTGACTTCTCTAGATCTTTGTGAGGTTTCTATTCCTATTCTTCTAGATTCATAAACATATTATCTTTGTGTTTGGATTTCGAGATTGATTTTGAGTTTTATTTGAATTTTCGAAGGTTTTCATCTTTTATTCTTCTTAATTTGAATATTGATATCATAATGATGATTGTTGGCTAAAACCCTTTAGCAATTCTAAGGTGATGGGTTGTTTGTTGTGGCTTAGATAATGATAGATCGATCGTAACTTGATTGGATCCTGAGAGTTAGAGAAATATCGTCGACACCCTAAATCACGGTCTGTTCTTAGGTTTCCACGGCCGTGGTTCTCAAGATCTACCCGTGATTTACCCCAGTTTACGAACTTTGCTTTTGCTTTGATCCAAAGTTAAAGATTAGCTTTAACCTAGCCTTGGCTTGCCTTTCCCAGGTAGTAGTGAGACTCAACATCCTCTATTTCGGTTTCGAGTGTCAAAACCTTAATCGTTTGAGTTTATCTTGATCCTTGGGTTACAAGTTTGGGTATTTAAGATTAATTCTTGTCCTTAGATCCTTTCTATACTGCAGCCTTAACAACCTTTATAGAGAGAGTCTTTGGGTTAGACATATAGGGTTTTGAAACTTCACCGTACATAACCTTGCTTTAGTATACCTTTGCAATTCTCAACTTTGTCCTTATATATATAGTATATCTTGAATCGATTGCCACAATTAGATACATGGATCTTTAAGATTGTTGTTTTCCTAATATTTGCAAAACTTCTACACTTTTCGTTGTTCGATTACTTGAAACTGATTTGGTTTCACCAATTCCCTGAGATCGATACTCTGGAATACTTGCTAATCTACGCCGATCCGTACACTGCGGGTTCGCTTGCTCTTATTCTAGTTTTATAAATTTAAAACTTATTTGCACGCACGTTTTGAGCGAACAAGTTTTTGGCGCGTTTGTTGGGGAATTGGTCTAGACCAAACTTCGGTTCTCGGTTGTCGAGCTTGGGAGCTTTTTCTCTTGTCATTTGATATCTTTTTGTGAGTGCTTTTTGCAGACTTTTTAGGTATATGCGAAAGACTAGATCTACCAAAGATCTAGTTTATTTCGATCCAGTTGTTGAGAAAACCTTAAGAAGAAAGTTGAAAGAGAAAAAGATGGCTGAAAATAATGAAAGAAACATCCAAGCTGAGTTGGATGAAGCTTAACGTCAACTTAAGTTGAGTGAGAGAGCTTGTGTAGACGAGGCAAAGAGTCATCAATCCCAAATTGATGAACTCAAGGCTATGATGTTGGACATGAAGTTGGAGCTGAATGATGCTAAGAAGAAGAAGAAGGTCAAGAAACCAACTAAGTCCATTAGAGATGATTCATCCGATGATGAAGAATTCGATCCGGACATGCCGGAACTTGAAGAAATCAATCTAGTGATTCACCTTATCTGTAATAACCCAAGACCACCGGTTGTTCCTCGTATTCCAGCTGGAGATGTGAGAGTTGCTAATGGAGGGGATGAGCCACGAACTCTGGGGCAAAGGATGGATCCAATTCAGCAAGCACGCCGTCTAGGTGTGAACTTCGGAGCTGAGGACATCCAAGAATTCAGCTTCAGCCCACAAGTTATTACCATGGTTCGTCAAAGTCAATTTGGTGGAACTAGTGCTAAATCTCCACACCAACACTTACAGAATTTTGAGATTCTAATGGAAACATTGAAGCCAAAAAAGGCTACTACCAATAATTATAAAATCAAGCCGTTTTTCTTTTTTTTGAAGGATAAAGTATTGGCTTGGTATCAAGCTCTTCCAGCTGCGAAGTTAGCTACATGGGAGGATCTATCTTCTGAGTTCCTCACCAAGTTCTTTCCGCCATCTAAGACGGCGGAGTTGAAAGGTAAGATTAATGCATTTTCTATGAAAACTAACGAAAGTTTGTTTCAATCATGGGAAATATTTCAGAACCTCTTATTGTATTGCCCACACCATGACATTTCAAAGCTTGAGTTGCTAGAGATTTACTACAAGGGGTTGGATGTAGACACACAATTCAACCTCCAATCTCTCTCTTGTGGTACATTTATGGATATGAGAGAGGATGATGCTTGAGAGTTGAGACTTCATTGAGAAGCAAGATCAAGTGATATAGAAGTATTCTCACTTGAAGATTGAGCCGGGAGTGAAGCTAACACAAGCTGCACAAACTCAAATCTTCTCCCTCAATACCGAAATCAAGGAATTGAAGGTTTTCAACAATCAAAGGAGCAAGATGTTGGCTACTTAGGCAACAACAACAACAACAACCATCTAGGGAACCGGAATAACAACCGAAACAACAATTGGAACAACAATAATTGGAATAACAACAACAACAACCGTAATTCCAACAACAATTGGCGTTCCAACCAACAACAACAAAATTTCGGTAATCTCTATGCAAATTCTGGAAATTCACTAACATCTCCCTCTTCTTCTACCCCATTGAAAAGTCAGGGGCAAACATCGAATGGTTCGAATAGAAGGAGAAGGAGAAGCCCGATCCTATGTTGGAGACAATTCTAGGAAAGCTCAAAGGGCTAGAGTGCTACATAACTAAGGTTGATAAAGCTAACAAAGCTTTAGAAAATCAAGTATTCAGCAAGGCTGGAGAGATTCCTAGGGATCAAGGAAAGCTTCCCGGGAAGACGGAAGACAACCCAAAAGGAAATGTGATGGCTATCACCACTAGGAGTGGCGTTACAACCACCGACCCGCAGCCTAAGTTTGTGGAAGTTCCAGCTGAGAAGGAGAAAGATAAGGGGAAGGAGAAGGAAGATGTCTACGTTCCTCCTCCAGCTTATAAACCTCCCCTACCATTCCCGCACTCTAGAGCAAGAGCACGCCTAGACAAGCAATTCGGTAAGTTTATTGAACTCATGAGCAAACTGCATATTAATATACCTTTCATTGATGCAATTGTAGGTATGCCCGCTTATGGGAAGTTTTTGAAAGAACTCCTCTCTAACAAGAGGAAGCTAGAGGACTTTGGAGAAGTCAAGATGAGTTCGGAATCTTCGGAGCTCATCAAAACGATGACTGAAAAGATGCACCCAAAGTTGAGAGATCCAGGGTCATTTTGCGTTCCAATTAGAGTAGGAGAAGTCACATGTGATGCCCTTTGTGACTTGAGAGCAAGTGTGAGCATTATTCCACTTGCTTTGTGTGGGAAGATCGGTCTAGGCGAACCTAAACCGGTGAAGATGATGTTATACATGGCGGATCAATCCATAACTCGTCCCGTCGGTATCATAGAAGATGTCCCAGTAAAGGTTGGTAAGTTTTACGTTCCAATTGATTTTGTAGTGCTTGACATTCCTGCAGATTGCCCGGTTCCGATCATACTCGGAAGACCGTTCCTTGCAACATCCGGTTGCATAGTGGATTGCAAGAATGCTAGATTAGCATTTGATATAGGCGAAGAGAAGGTTGAGTTTGTTCTCTCAACCTTGGTGAAAGAGCCAGCTCTTGGAGAAGACATGTTCAATGTCTATGATGAGGAAGTATCTAGAGAGGAAGTAAGCTCGATTATGTTCAAGGATCCATTGCAAAAGGTTATCACCATGAGCATCATGGAGAAAGGAGAAGATGAGGATTGTAATGAGGAGATTGAAGCCTTGAAGCCTTGAAGGAGCTAAAAGAAGTGCATGAAGAAGAGTTTGAAAAACTCTACGATGGGTCAGAAGACGTGAGGAATCACGGCCAGTCGTGCTATTCCATGGCCGTGGTTTCCACCAACATGACCGTAATCAGCTATTCGGAGGACTCCAGTAAGTTACACGGCCAAAACCACGGCCGTGGAACTACCAATGGTGCCGTAATTGACTTCCACGCCCTAAACCACAGCCGTGGAAGTAACAGTGGTGCCGTGATTTTGGGAAATTCCGAGAATAATTACGTTCTTTCCACCAATGCTCTTGAGCCTTTATCAACAACTCCTACACCCTTAAAGACTTCTAAGGAAGCATTGGACACTCCTCAAGAGCCATTAGAGACTCCAATGGTGATGGAATTAAAGCCACTTCCTACACATCTTCGGTATGCATTTCTTGGAACTAATTCTATTTTTCCCGTAATTGTTAGTTCCGAATTAAGTGAAGATGAACATGAGAGATTAATGATTGTTATAAGGAAACATAAGAAAGCCTTAGGCTACACTATAGAGGATCTTGTAGGAATTAAACCATCATTATGCATGCACAAGATTCTAATGGAGGAAGATTTCAAGCCTTCAAGACAACCTCAAAGACGGTTAAATCCGATCATAAAGGAGGTTGTCAAGAAGGAGATTCTTAAGTTGCTTGACGCAGGTGTCATCTATCCTATCTCGGATAGCAAGTGGGTGAGCCCCGTACAAGTTGTTCCAAAGAAGGGAGGAATGATGGTTATAACAAACAGGAACAATGAACTCATTCCTACAAGAACCGACACAGGATGGAGGATGTGCATTGATTACCGCAAGCTAAACAATACAACTAGGAAGGATTACTTCCCGCTACCATTCATTGACCAAATGCTTGAGAGGTTAGCACAACACTCCTATTTTTTCTATCTTGACGGTTATAGTGGTTTCTTCCAGATACCGATCCATTCAGACGATCAAGAGAAGACCACATTCACGTGCCCATGGGGTACGTTTGCCTATAGACGGATGCCATTCGGGCTTTGCAACGTCCCAACCACCTTTCAAAGGTGTATGATGACCATCTTCTCGGAATACATTGAGGAGATAATGGAGGTTTTTATGGACGATTTTTCTATTTATGGTTCTTCATTTGATAATTGTCTATCTAACCTCTCTCTTGTGTTGCAAAGGTGTGAAGACACTAACTTAGTTCTTAATTGGGAGAAGTGCCAATTCATGGTAAAAGAAGGCATTGTGCTAGGACACTTAATCTCTAGTAGAGGGATTGAGGTAGATAAGGCTAAGATAGAGACCATAGAGAAACTTCCTCCTCCATCTTCGGTGAAGGGGATAAGAAGTTTTCTAGGGCATGCTGGATTCTATAGGTGTTTTATCAAAGACTTTTCTAAGATATCAAAACCGCTCGCTAATCTATTGATGAAAGATGCAGTTTTTGACTTTTCGCAAGATTGTTTAGATGCATTCTATATGATTCGCGAAGCTCTCATCTTAGCCCCGATTATCCAATCTCCGGACTAGAATCTTCTATTCGTGGTTATGTGTGATGCAAGTGATGTAGCTGTTGGAGCTGTGTTAGGACAAAAGAAAAAAGGACGAACCCATGCTATCTACTATGCTAGCAAGACGCTAGACGAAACGCCTCTCAACTACGCCACAATTGAAAAGGAATTTTAGCTATTGTATATGCCTTTGAAAAGTTTCGTTCTTATCTTGTAGGTGCAAAGGTGATTGTATACACGGATCATGCTGCGATCCGGTATTTACTTGCCAAGAAAGATGCGAAGCCAAGGGTAATTAGATGGATTCTTCTCCTACAAGAATTCGATCTAGAGATCCGTGACAAGAAAGGCTCAGAAAATTCTGTTGCGGATCACTTGAGTCGTCTACCACACATTGAAGACGACGAGCTACCTATAGATAACTCCTTTCCGGACGAACATTTACACATCATTGAGGAGTACATCGACAAAATATCAAGAGGTAATGAACCATGGTTTGCTGATTTTGTTAACTATTTGGTTTGTCAGGAAAGACCTCCCGGATTATCTTATCCACAAAAGATAAAGTTCTTTAAAGATGTCCAGCAATACTTTTGGAATGAACCTCTACTCTTCAAGAGAGGTCTTGACAGCATCATTAGGAGATGTGTGCCGGAAGACGAAATGCAAAGCGTCATTCGTCATTGTCATTCACTACCCTGTGGTGGACACGCTAGTTCCAATAAAACTAGCGCTAAGGTATTGCAATCTGGATTCTTTTGGCCTACTTTGTTTAAGGATGTGCAAACCTTTATTTCGTGTTGCGATGCTTGTCAAAGAACAGGAAACATCTCTAGGAGAAACGAGATGCCTCTAAATAACATTTAGGAGGTGGAAATCTTTGACGTTTGGGGAGTAGACTTTATGGGACCTTTTCCATCATCTTGTGGAAACCAATACATACTTCTAGTTGTAGATTATGTTTCGAGATGGGTTGAAGCTATTGCCTCTCCAACTAATGATGCCATGGTTGTAGTTAAGTTCTTTAATAGAACTATTTTCCCAAGGTTTGGGACACCACAGACCATCATTAGTGACGGAGGCTCTCACTTCATTGCCCGACGATTCGAAACTCTATTAGCTAAGTATGGGGTGACTCACAAGATCGCCACCCCCTACCATCCACAAACAAGTGGACAAGTGGAGATTTCGAATAGAGAGATCAAAGGCATCCTTGAGAAGACTGTCTCAAAGACGAGGAAGGATTGGTCTTTAAAGCTAGATGATGCATTATGGGCATATAGGACTGCTTACAAGACTCCCATAGGTACAACACCATACAACCTTGTGTATGGGAAGTCTTGTCATCTCCCGGTTGAGCTAGAACACAAGGCGTATTGGGCTGTGAAGTGGTTGAACTTCGGCATGAAGGAAGCAGGCGAGAAGCGCCTCTTAGACCTCAATGAGCTTGAAGAACTCCGCCTGAACGCCTATGAAAACTCCAAGATCTACAAAGAAAGGGCGAAGTGTTGGCATGATAAGCATATCATTCCAAAGGATTTCAAAGAAGGAGATCAAGTTCTCCTCTTCAATTCAAGACTTCGTCTCTTTCTAGGTAAGCTTAAATCTCGTTGGACTGGACCTTATCTAATCAAACGTGTTTTTCCCTATGGCGCAGTTGAAGTATGGGGTGAAAAGAGCGGAAGCTTCAAGGTTAATGGCCAACGCCTTAAGAAGTATTCACCAGAGCTGCCGGTTGAGGAAATCACACCGATTACACTCAAATAGACACAGGAACGGTCTAGCTACGGACCCAAAACAAGCGCTTCTTGGGAGGCAACCCAAGGTAATGCACTTACGCTTTTGTTTTTCTTAGAGTAGTTTAGATTAGTTTTTTTTGCTTTGTTTTTCCCTCGATACCTCCGGTATGTTATGTTTTTGGATGTAGGAGCAATGGAATAGGCAATGGAAGAAGGAAAGGTTGGAAGGAATTGACGAAACTTGGATTTTGGCACATTACAGAGGGTTCCACGCCCTAAACCATGGTCGTGGAAGCTACAATGACCGTAATTCTTCCAAAATCTGAGAAAAACCACCAAAACCACGGTTCCGTACAATTCCACGGCCGTGGAACACCCCGAGTGACCGTGATTTTCCAAAATTTTTACGGTCACTATATAAACCACCTTCCTTCACAAAAACACCACAATTTCTCAAAACCACGCCCCATTTCCACAACCTAATCGCCAAAAGCCTTCCCCTTCTCACAAATCTTTGTTCGGAGTCCGATTCGAACGATTCTTGAGCCTAAAGTGAAGCATTTTCAATCATCTACAAGATTCAATCAATAATTCAAGTGAAAAATCCCTGCAGAAGAAGAAATTTGGATTTTAAGAATCCAAAACCTAGGTTTTTCTCCTCTATCTCTACTTGTCAATTTGGTTCAATTCTTTGCAAGATTTTTAGGATAACTGATTGGAATTAGATTTGGAACTAGTCTAGGACTGTGCCTGGTGAATTTGGTGTGATTTGGTTGAGATTTGATCGAAACAGAACCGAACCACGGTCCCTGTAGGTTCCACGGCCGTGGTTTTGCTAGAACAGACCGTGATTTCCCCTGTAATGGATAAATTGTTTAGGAGAAAGTCGAGTAGGAACAAGAAGAAGAAAGGTGACGGTTCCTCTTCCTCCCAAGTCCCTCCTAGTGACCCACCATCACCACCATCACCCCCACCACCTAGAATTCCAACCATTCATGAGGATTACCTCGATGCCTTAGAAAGGATCAAGAAGAGAGCGGTCATAGAACCGCGGTACTTAGTGCTTGAGGAGCTTGAACCGCTAAACGTAGTGAAGGATTTGACATGGCTTCTAGATAGAGCTGGTTTGATAGTCTTCTCCGCTATTATAGAAGATGCTTATGAGGATATCACTAGGGAGTTCGTCATTTCCTTTGAGCATAACGCCGTCGATAGGACGGTTTCTTTTCGGTTGATGGAGGAGAACTATGAGTTCTCGATCTTGCATTTTGGAGCCTTCTTTGGGTTCCAAGAGACCTTCAATGGTCATTTTCCTAGCGGGGTATACGCTAAGGATTTTTGGGAGGATATCGCGATGATATATGCTAGTGAGGACCGTTGGCAACCGGCCGATACCAAGGCTAAGCTCATCTATCACTTAGCCTTAAAGATAGCTCATAGGCTTCTTTCCGAGTGCCTTTTCCCTAGGACCGAAACCCCTCAAAAGATTAAGACCGATGAGCTTTTCCTCTTTTACTCTATGCTCCATGGTAGACCCGCCGATTGTGCTACCCTCCTAGCCTCCACCATGAGTAACTTGAAGAACAAGAGAGCCGATAATATAGGATATGGAGGCATGGTTACTCACATAGCCACGCGGCTAGGGGTAGACTTTTCCGCTTGCACTAGGATAGCGGCGAGACCCTTGGGTCTCAATAGCCTTATGACTAGAGGTATCATCTTCCCTAGACACCGTGGTCCACCTACCGCCGGTATGCCTTGGGAGGAGAGAGGAGGTAGAGGTATCCCTTGGCTCCCTAAGTATTCCATTATGGCCGGACGCCATAACTGGAAGGCGATTAAGTTTACTGGGCCAAAGAATCTATGTTACCCATGTCCAGAAATTGGTAAATTTGGACTTTTGATTCATTATTGACATCTAAATATACAAATTATCAAGTTAGTTGTAATTTTGAGATCTTGTCATGTTTCTCTTTCAGGTTGTTCTAATTTCTCATCGGAACTTCTTGATTTTGTACACTTTGCTGACACAGTTAATACAGTACAAAAATTTGAGAGAATTAATGGAAACTAGTGTAGAACCATTAGCGTTGATGTCGTAACTTGCTACAGTGGTAATTGATAGGTAGTTTCTGATGAGAAATTAGTGGTTCTTCTTGATGTTGATTTTTTTGCTAGGACGTGAACAATTTAAAGAAAAAGTGCAACTTATTGGATTTGAGTGACTCGGAAAGGTAGTTGCTGATGGCCGGTGGTCTTCAAGTGATGCAACACTTTGGAGGGCAACATCTGTGTTAGGGTGCATTGAAGATGTTGTTGGTACAACAATTGCATGACTAGTAGACAAAGTTATTATAATATGAATAATAGATGGTTATCCATTTTAGATTAGTATTATCAAACTATGTTCTCTTGGTAAACAATTATTTTAAACAACGCATGTTTTGTATCATTTTGAATCTTTAAAATGAAACAATGTAATTTTTGTTTGATATCGTTATTGAGTTTTTATACCTTTTATAGAAAACGTTATTGTTAAGTTTTATAGCGTTTATCAAAAACGCTATTATTGGGTTCTATAGCGTTTATAAAACCCTATAAATGATATTATTTCCATAGCATTTGAGGAAACGCTATCAGTAAGTCCACTTTTCCACAACGTTTTATCAAACGCTATAATAGGTCCACTTTTTCATAGCATTTGTACAAACGTTATTAATAGGTCCAATTTTCCTTAGCGTTTCATCAAACGCTATAATAGGTCCACTTTTTCATAGCGTTTGCACAAATGCTATTATTGGTTACTTTTCCATAGCGTTTCTGCAAATGCTATAATAGGTCCACTTTTTCATAGTGTTTGCACAAATGCTATGAAAAGCTGTGGCCTTATTATAGCGGGCTCTGTCATAGCGTTTATAAAAAACGCTATTAATGTATATCATAGCGTTTTTCAAACGCTATGAATGCTTCTAAATGTTATAGTGTTCGCAGCTATGCATGCGAATAGGTTAGTAGCCCCTCCTTATGTCCCGGATGAGGTCCCAGCTGCGGGTGTTGATGATGAGATGAGAGGAGGTGATGATTATGAGGGAGGAGGTGATGAGCAGGACTTTGGCACTTTTCCGGATCAGCCGGCACACTTCCCTGACCCTCCTAGACGTTCCCCATGACCTACCGGACCTTCTGGAGCCTCTTCATCTCGCCGTGCTAGCGTGAGTGAGAGACCGACTTGGATGGATGCACCTCTCGCTTGGTATGGAGAGCAGCCATCATGGATGGGAGCTCCTCCTCCTTGGTATAAGCAGGCACCGACGGCACCGGCTCCTCAGGACGCACCAGCTTGGTACGGACAGCCACCGTCATGGTATGAGCAGCTACCGGAGTCGGCCACCGACCTTTCTAGGAGAGTAGGAGACTTGGAGATCCGTCAGGACACCCGTGATGTACGGGCTGAGGAGCATGACCTGATGATGAGAGACATATACCGCCAGCAGTTTGGGCGGAATTTCAGCTCCGATTTCCGTCCATTTCCACCGCCTTCTATTCCACATTGATGACGCTGATCGACCGTTAGTTTGAGCCACTCCATCACCATCTAGTGAGTTTCTTTGTTCTCCTTTCCTTTCTTTATTTCTTTTGAACATTGAGGACAATGTATGTTTTAAGTATGGGGTGGGGTGTGACTATGTGTGTAATAACTCTACTACATTTGCTTGCTTTTATTCTATGAACACTCGCATTTTTCCTTTCATTGTCACACGTTTCATTATTGCACTGCATGAAAAAGACTTTGAAAAACCCATAAAAATTTGAAAAATTTGAAAATATTTGTGCTTCTAAGATTAGAGATGATTTCTATGATAAAAACCACTTGTGGAATTAATTTTTGATGACAATTGTATGTTTGAATTGAATTATGAATTGTGAAGAGATTGAGTATGTTGTTTATCCTTTCTTGCAAGTTTCATAATGTGAAAGTTTTTATATTAATCATATTGAGAAACAAAGGTTGAAATCACAATATAAGTTCTTATACTTCTTTATGAAATGATTAAGGCACCTCGAATTTCTTACTTCTTTCTTTGATCATTTAGCCCCTCAAATGAAATAATTGCCTCCCTTACCTATCCGGGAATCAGGAAGAAGTTGAATTTGGCATGTTTGATGTGGGAGGGCCATGAAAGTAATTGTTTTCAAAAGTGTAGGAAAATTCTAGGTTTGGGGAAGTCAATCATGATGATGAGTAACTCGGTACCATTCACATAGCCGGGTGTTTGTGTCTTGCCAAAGTCGGATTGAGCGATATTCCTAACGGATTATGGTATGTGCATCAAGGGTTTGAGGCATCTCGAATTTGAGAAACGCCAATCTCCTAGGCTTCAGTTATTGTGCACCGCTGTCCATAACTCCAAAAGTAAAGTCGAAAAATTATGTGCAAAAGTCTAGAGCAAAGTTCTAAGTTGGTGGAAGTTCAAATGGTAAAAAGAAGAGAGTTTGTGTTGTCCTTCTTCCCGGATTCATACACCACATTCCTTTACAAGTTTCCCACCTTCTTCCGCATTCTTGGCCTTAATTGAAAGTCCTTTACACCACATTCCTTTACAAGTTTCCCACCTTCTTCCGCATTCTTGGTGATCTAAATTGAAGTTTCACATGCTTGAAGGTTATGATGTTTATCTTGAAGTATTTGCAATTTATGAAGTTTCTTTATTTTGCATATTTTAGTTTATGTATATAAGTATTTTCAAGGATGAATGAAGCAAGGTTTGAGGATGATCTATTGACTAGAAGCACACCAACCAAAAAGATTGTTTTGTTTTGTTTTGCATTCACATTTCATTCTACCTTATGTTCTAAGCTTTTAAAAACCTTGCTTGAGGACAAGCAAGTGGCAAATATGGGGTATTTTGTTAGCATGAAATATGACGATATTTTAGGCACTTGTTTTAGTTGTTTTTCCCTCTTTATAGTGTTCTTAGATATGTGTTTGAAGCAATTGTGAGCTAGTTCATCTACTTTGTCGATATAGAGATCTACACTAGCTTCTTTGTGTTTTTAGGTGAATAAAGCTTGGATCGAAGCAAAATGAGGAAGAAAAGGGATGTTTGATCATATTTGATGGAAAAGAGATGCACTAGGAAGGCTAAGGAAGGAGCATGGATGGAAGATTGCACGAAACAAAGGCAAAGAAAGAAGAAAAGCAACTCCACGCCCTGAATTATGGTCGTGAAGAAGTCCACACTCTAAACCACGGCCGTGGATTTTGCATCATGAACGTGGACTTGAGTTTTGAGCACTCCAGAGAGTTACACGGTCTAAAGTACGGTCGTGGAAATTTTATGGCACCGTAATCTGATTCCACGCCCTAAACCACGGTCGTGGAAAATTGTACTTGGCCGTGATTTTGGCAATTCTGTGACGTGTCATATTTTGCCATGTCAGCCACGTCATTGGGCTTTTTCGTAACCCTACCTCGCCTTATAAAAAGGCTAGAGAAGAGAGTTTTCAGAACCCTCGCTTACGCTTACTTTTGCGTACATTTAGCCGCCGTTAAGAGATTTGTTGGAGAATGAAGATTGGTGAAAGACGTGATTTTCGGAAGATTGTGTACTTTGGACATTCTAGGGTTTTCGATTGAGAACGGATTGACAACCCGTTTCATTGTGACTTCTCTAGATCTTTGTGAGGTTTGTATTCCTATTCTTCTAGATTTATAAACATATTATCTTTGTATTTGGATTTCGAGATTGATTTTGAGTTTTATTTGAATTTTTGAAGGTTTTCATCTTTTATTCTTCTTAATTTGAATATTGATATCATAATAATGATTGTTGGCTAAAACCCTTTAGCAATTCTAAGGTAAAGGGTTGATAGTTGTGGCTTAGATAATGATAGATCGATTGTAACTTGATTCGATCCTGAGAGTTAGAGAAATATCGTCGGCACCCTAAATCACGGTCTGTTCTTAGGTTTCCACGACAATGGTTCTCAAGATCTACCCGTGATTTACCCCAGTTTACGAACTTTGGTTTTGCTTTGATCCAAAGTTAAAGATTAGCTTTAACCTAGCCTTGGCTTGCCTTTCCTAGGTAGTAGTGAGACTCAACATCCTCTATTTCGGTTTCGAGTGTCACAACCTTAATCGTTTGAGTTTATCTTGATCCTTGGGTTACAAGTTTGGGTATTTAAGATTAATTCTTGTCCTTAGATCCTTTCTATACTGCAACCTCAACAACCTTTATAGAGAGAGTCTTTGGGTTAGACATATAGGGTTTTGGAACTTCCCCGTACATAACCTTGCTTTAGTATACCTTTGCAATTCTCAACTCTGTCCTTATATATATAGTATATCTTGAATCGATTGCCACAATTAGATACCTGGATCTTTAGGATTGTTGTTTTCCCAATATTTGCAAAACTTCTACACTTTTCGTTGCTCGATTACTTGAAACTGATTTGGTTTCACCAATTCCCTGAGATCGATACTCTAGAATACTTGCTAATCTACGGCGATCCGTACACTGGGTTCGCTTGCTCTTAATACAAGTTTCATAAATTTAAAACTTATTTGCACGCACGTTTTGAGCGAACATCCACTACACTAACAATACAACACATCCGGAAATCCATTACCACACAACAAGGTCCAAAGCATATACTATAGTCTACATATATAACTACACATATAAATCACGTCCATCATGCAACTACAAACCACATATACTATACATATCTACATATCTACATATTTATATATATATATATATACCGAAATCCATAAACTACATCGCCGAGTTCCGCAGAAGGAGTGGTGGTCCCGTACATTCTATCCCATCCCGACTCAGGCATATGATTTTAAAATAAAGAAAATTCGGAACCCGTGGAGTTCTTTTTATTCCTCATTCAGCCTTTAGAAGATTGCGAGTGCCATTGTTGTCAACCTAGAGCTCTGATACCACTTTGTAACACCCCGATTCTGCGGGACTCAGGGCACTACGGGTTGGGGCCTCATAATGGGTCCCGACCCTTAGCCTAACAACAATTTCACCGGATCTTTCCAACATGGCACAAATTAAGGCAAATATCGAAATCGTTTTAATGAAATGCATCAATTCGAAAAGAAAGGTACAACTTGGAAACTCAGTCGAGTCCTCAAAACAACACAACTCCAATGGCGATAATCTGAAACGTACAACCTAAACCGCAACTAACAACACAAAGACATAACCCCAAAACGTCCCCATCCTATAATGTACGGAGACCCCAACTGCCCACTCCTCACCTCACTCGGAGGCATCCCTAACCCGCATGGCATCTACACAATCGGTTTAAAACCGTTAGCTAATATTCAAGGCATTAGAAACAAGGTGATGGAACAAACAGACGTCAATAAACAAAGCACTCAACATGATCAAAACACACAAGTCCGGTTCATTATCTTTTTATTTATTAAGTCATATCCCGTTACTACTTGAACTTTCGCTTGTGACACGAGAATCACCGCATGATCTCGCCTCGGTTCCTACTCATCGTCAAGGAATGGCACTGATGCATCTGGTCGTCTACCTGACTTGGCTAGTCACCGAGAACCCCCTAGCTCTCCGCAAGAGCTAGGAAATGTTGTCACTGCCCGTTATCATACACTTGGGCCAAATATAGATATATAAAGGTCGTCCTAATTCCGGTTTTGTGGTTATAAAATAAACAATACTAAAACACACACCACCAAGCACACATCGAATCTAATACAAAGAATACAAGCTAAGTAAGTCCGAAGACTTACCTTGTCATCCCACTCAACTCACAACACTCTCGCTTCCCTCGGGAAGAAGCCCACAACTTTCTCACAAGAGGATATATATATATCAATAACTCGCTCAACTCGAAAGTCTAAGAAATCTCACACAAACGATCTATGCAAGATCGTTTGACTCTCATTCTAGGACCGCATCCTAGAATCTATCACACTCACATCTCACTCAACGCATGAGGAGATCTCTCAAGATCCTACTAACTCTCATATGCTCATACTCAACAGCCAAGAACAACCTATAAGTCTATGAAGTCCAACATGCTCATCACACTCACCTAAGGTCTCAAAAGCCACTACATGGCATTCTCAATCATCCTATGTCCAAACCTATCATGATACTATCATAACACTCTCTAGGATCATCAAAGAACACAAGCTCAAGGGAAGACACTCACCACGCAAAGGCACAGACTCGGAAGAAGGAAGAACAACCGCGAAAGGGAGAAGAAGACCGCAAGGGCGTTCTGGCTGAACCAGTGGCCGCCTCTGCGGCTCATGATGGCCGCCCCTGCGGCCCAAGCTGGCCGCCCATGCGGTTCAGTGCAATGGCTGCCCCTGCTGCTCTAAAAATCCGCCCCCGCGGTCGAACTGCAGAAGGTCGTCTTCTTTGTCTTCGATTGTGGATCTTGAGCTCCAATGGCCTCCTTCTCTTGTTGGGTCTTCTCCAATCATCATCCACTGAATCAAGGTTCTCCCTCACAACCTAATCGAGCTTAGAACACATGCATGCTAAGATCAAGAAGAACCCACTTCGAAAGCTTCATCCATGGAAATGGAGAAGGAGAGAAGAAGAAGATGATCTCTAGCAAGGATGGAGAAGAGGGAAAGGAAGAGAAGCTTACCAAACTGGATCCAAGAGCTTCCCACTACTGGCCACCATCCAAGAGATCTAAAGAGAGAAAATGAAAGACAACTCAAGAGAAGGGAAGGAGAGAAAAGATCCTTCAATTGCTTCACATCATTCTTGAGGGAGATGAGTTGATTATCATTTGATGGAGTTTCCTGAAAATTAACTCTCTTAACTCCATTTACAGCCCCTTGGTGGAAGTATTTCTCCATGTGCAACGCTTGTTTCTCAATGAACTCCCAAGCTTCATCAATCGGCATGTCCATGAATGTGCCGGCGGATAGTAGTTGAAGGTTGAATTGGGTAGCTCCATCCAATCCCTTGAAGTAAATCTCCATCAACTCTATCTTTGGAATCTCATGATGTGGGTAATCCAAAAGAAAAATCTTCAAACCTCTCCCATGACTTGGACAAACTCTCCTTGTCCTTCATGATAAATGCATTGATCTTCCCTCTCATTTCAGCGGTTTTAGAGGGGAAAGAATTTTGTTAAGAACTCTGTCGTCATCTCCTCCCAAGTGTTGATCTTTCCGGGAGGAAGAGACTGATACCAAGTAAGCACCCTGTCCTTCAAAGAAAAGTAAAAAGGCCTTAGCTTGTAATTATTATTTTCCAGCCTTGAGGTCTCAAGGTCTCCATCAAAATCTCATAGTTTTGTAAATGTTGATGCGGAGACTCCCTCTCTAAACCTCCAAACTGGAATTGGCAGATCATGGATAGAACTTGCGGTCGAAGTTCATAATCATGCTCCGCTGGATCTCCTAGGTTGACTCCTGGACGCCTCACTTGCTGGTTTGGGTCCATCCTCTTTCCTAAGGTTTGTGGGATACCTGCAAAAAGAACATCTCAGACAGGCATCCGAGGTGGGAGTATCTCGGCCGCGGCAACTGGAGCGGGGTCCTGCCTCGGTCGAGGGTCTGGTCGATGCAGAATCTGAGCTCATAACTCAGCCATATCTGCTTCAATCTCTACAGCTATGGTGAGATTTTGCTCCCTCTCGCGCTGCAGTTCTTCCCTATTGAGGCACAGTTGTTCCATCGCCTCCTTCAATTCGGCCTCAAGATCGCGATCGTCTCGATTGGCCATTTTTGCTTCTTTCAAGCGTCTATTGTATGTCTTTTCTGGTTCGGGATCGTAAGGAACGATTTCCTTCCCAGCACGGGTTCTTCGCATAAACCTAAAAAAAAGAACCTGCGAAAGTCACTCAAGTAGAGTGGTTAGTAGCAACAAGGGCAATTGCCCCGAAAGACTACCGCAACCGGCTCGGTCTAGACCAAGTCCCCGGCAACGGTGCCAAAAACTTGCCAAATGGTGTGTGCAAGCTTTAATTTATAACCCAAGAAGTATGCTTGAACAAAGATACGAACCCGCAGTGTACGGATCAATTATAGTAAATTGAAAGAATTCTGGGGTGTCGATCTCAGGGACTTAGGTGAAACAAATCAAGTATAGGTAGTCAATGCAACTAATAACCACAAGAGCGATTAAAGCAATAAAAGAGATGATAATAAGGTCAATTAAGGGAAACATACCAATTCTAGGGATTAAAGCATCTAGTTGTGGTTCCAACTCAAGATCTCAAGATAAGCGGACAAAGCTGAGATTTTGCAAGGGAACGGTGTTTCTAAAGTGGAATAGATCACCGGGTAAGTCTCACTACTCACAATCCCAAACCGAAGCTCCTATTTCCGGGTAAGTCTCAAGGTACTAAGGAAAGGAATTATAATCTCAAACCAACACACCAACTAAGGGAATAGAATCAACCTTTACCGGGTAAGTCTCAGGCTAACTCACAAAGATGGGATGAAGGCACACTCAAACCCCAATAAAGGATAAACCTTTATTACCTACACTCATGATCTTAGGCAAACAAACAAAGGAATCACCGGGTAAGTCTCATCTTAGGCTTGCATTGAACCAGGAAAGGTGTAATAAGAATAGGATTTGGCAAACTCTAACACTTAACTCTCAGTTTTTGATCAGAAAAGTCACCTCGGTCAGTCAAGTTCCACCCCGGCCGAGATGTTCATCGATTGAACGAGATGTTCTAGGGTTAAGGTTAAAGACTCGAACTTTCAGGGTCCTACTGGGATTAAGATTATTCTATCATTGTCTTTCCCACAACTTTCAGCCAATCACCCTAGAATCGCGCAAGAAAATTAGCCACTCATCATCATGAAAGCAATAATCAAATATAAGGGAAGAGAATGAATATTTGAACACAAAAAACTTAAGAACAAGGCTTCAATAACTGAATCAAATATCAAACAATCAGCGTTCCTTGGATCACAAATCCAAGAAGACATTAAACAAAAGGGAATCTAAGAAAGTCTTACAAATCCCCTCACAAAAGCTATCACAAGCTTTGAACTTCCTTCCTTCAATCTTCAAAGCTTCCAGAAAATCCTCTCTTTGCTGGTTATTCTCAACCTCTAAGCATGGTTGAACTTGTGGAAAATTCAACCCTATATAGGAGATTATCTTCCAAAGATAATAATATCTTAAAAAGATAATATCCTAATAAAATATATCTTATCTCTAAAATAGATCTCCTAAATATACGATCTTCCTTCCAGAAATCCAGCCCAAAAATATAAGATCTCTCCTTCCAAAAATAAAAGATCTCAGCCAAATAAAATATATCTCACCGCGTTAGGATATTCGCCTCGGTCGGGGCACTCCTCTAGATCACGTCGGTCGAGGTGGTACTGTAGCTGACCGAGGTGAATCTCAACTGAATGTGAAATCTCTTAAATCTGGTCCAAAGTAAATCTTCTTTGTAAATTCCTTGCTCCATGGGTTCTCTTTTAAGCTCCTGAATATAGCTCCAATGACTCCTTTGCTCCTTAGCTCCATTTCGATCCAAAATGTGCCATTTTTACCTACGATTACAACGAAACTTGGTGTAGACCTCGATTCCCGTAAAGGTAGATGAAACGACAATATATTCACATAATATACATTCAAGCATGCAGATTATTAAAGATAAAACGTCTAAAAAGTCCTAAAATATAAACTATAATACATGCTATCAATCGGCATGTCCATGAATGTGTCGGCGGATAGTAGTTTAAGATTTAATTGGGTAGCTCCATCCAATCCCTTGAGATATATCTCCATCAACACTATCTTTGGAATCCCATGATATGGGCAATCCAAAAGAACATCCTTAAATCTCTCCCACGACTTGGACAAACTCTCATTGTCCTTCATGATGAATGCATTGATCTTCCCTCTCATTTTAGCGGTTTTAGAGGGGGAAAGAATTTTGTTAAGAACTCCGTCTTCATCTCCTCCCAAGTGTTGATCTTTTCGGGAGGAAGAGACTGATACCAAGTAAGCGCCATGTCCTTCAAAGAAAAGTAAAAAGGCCTTAGCTTGTAATTGTTATTTTCCAGCCTTGAAGGTCTCAAGGTCTCCATCAAAATCTCATAGTTTTACAAATGTTGATGCGGAGACTCCCTCTCTAAACCTCCAAACTGGCATTGGCGGATCATGGATAGAACTTGCGGTCGAAGTTCATAATCATGCTCCGCTGGATCACCTAGGTTGACTCCTGGACGCCTCACTTGCTGGTTTGGGTCCATCCTCTGCCCTAGGGTCTGTGGAATACCTGCAAAAAGAACATCTCGGACAGGCATCCGAGGTGGATGTATCTCGGCCGGGGCAACTGGAGCGGGGTCTTGCCTCAGTCGATGTAGAATCTGGGCTCGTAGCTCAGCCATATCTGCTTCTATCTCTGCGGTTCTGGTGCGAGTTTGCTCCCTCTCGCGCTGCAGTTCTTCCCTATTGAGGGGCAGCTGTTCCATCGCCTCCTTCAATTCGGCCTCAAGATCGCGATTGTCTTGGTTGGCCATCTTTGCTTCTTTCAAGCGTCTTTTGTATGTCTTTTGTGGTTCGGGATCGTAAGGAACGATTTCCTTCCCAACACGGATTCTTCGCATAAACCTAAGAAGAAGAACTTGCGAAAGTTACTCAAGTAGAGTGGTTAGTAGCAACAGGGGCAATTGCCCCGAAAGACAACCGCAACCGGCTTGGTCTAGACCAAGTCCCCGGCAGCGGTGCCAAAAACTTATTCGCTCCAAATGGTGTGTGCAAGCTTTAAATTTATATCCCAAGAAATATGCTTAAAACAAGGATGCGAACCCGCAATGTACGGATCAATTATAGTAAAAGAAAAAATTCCGGGGTGTCGATCTCAAGGACTTAGGTGAAACAAAGCAAGTATAGGTTGTCAATGCAACTAGTAACCACAAAAGCGATTAAAGCAATCAAAAGATAATAATAAGGTCAATTAAAGGAAATCTGCAAATTCTAGGTATTAAAGCATCCATTTGTGGCTCCAACTTAAGTTCTCAAGATAAGCGGACAAAGCTGAGATTTTTGCAAGGGAAAGTGTTTCTAAAATAGAATAGATCACCGGGTAAGTCTCACTACTCACTAATTCCAAACCAAAACTCCTATCACCGGGTAAGTCTCAAGGTACTAAGGAAAGGAACTATAATCTCAAACCAACATACCAACTAAGGGAATAGAATCAACCTTTACTGGGTAAGTCTCAGGCTAACTCACAAAGATGGAATGAAGGCACACTCAAACCCCAATAAAGGATAAACCTTTATTACCTACACTTATGATCTTGGGTAAACAAACAAAGGAATCACCGGGTAAGTCTCATCCTAGGCTTGCATTGAACCAGGAAAGGTGTAATAAGAATAGGATTTGGCAAACTCTAACACTTAACTCTCAGTTACGGATCAGAAAAGGTCACCTCGGTCAGTCAAGTTCCACCCCGGCCGAGATGTTCGTCGACTGAACGAGGTGCTCTAAGGTTAAGGTCAAAGACTCGAACTTTCAGGGTCCTACTGGGATTAAGATTATTCTATCATCATTTTTCCCACAACTTTCAGTCAATCACCACAGAATCGCACAAGGAAATTAGCCACTTATCATCATGAAAGCAATAATCAAATATATGAGAAGGGAATGAATATTTGAACACAGAAACCTTAAGAACAAGGCTTCAATAACTGAATCAAATATCAAACAAATCAGCGTTCCTTAGAATCACAAATCCAACAAAGACAACAAACCAAAGGGAATCTACGAAAGTCTTACAAACCCCCTTAAAAGCTATCACAAAGCTATGAACTTCCTTCCTTCAATCTTCAAACTTCCTTCAAGCTTCCAAAAATCCTTCCTAACTGTAGTGTATTGTCGGCTTCCAACCTGCGGTGATTGTATATCGGATGCTGAATTTGTGGAAAATCCAACCCTTTATATAGGAGAATTATCTTCCAAAGATAATAATATCTTAAAAAGATAATTTCCTATAAAATATATTCATATCTCTAAAATAGATCTCCTAAATATTTGATCTTCCTTCTAGAAATCCAGCCAAAAAATATAAGATCTCTTCCTTCCAAAAATAAATGATCTCAGCCAAATAAAATATATCTCGCCGCGCCAGGGTGTTCGCCTCGGTCGAGACGCTCTACAAGATCACCTCGTTCGAGGTGATATTGTAGCTGACTGAGGTGAATTTCAGCTGAATGTGAAATCTCTTAAATCTGGTCCAAAGTAAATCTCCTTCATTAATTCCATACTTCCTGAGTTCTTCTTTAAGCTCCAAAATGTAGTTCCTATGACTCCTTTTCTCCTTAGCTCCATTTCGATCCAAAATGTGCCATTTTACCTACGATTACAACGAAACTTGGTGCAGACCTCGATTCACGTAAAGGTAGATGAAACAACAATATAATCACATAATATACATCCAAACATGTAGATTATTGAAGATAAAACGTCTAAACAAGTCCCAAAATATAGACTATAATACATGCTATTAAGTTACTCACGGGCTCGCATATCATCAAAAGAAGAAGTTCTACAAGAACGTCAACTACTACTAGGACGGACCTTTTCTCTACAAAAGAGGCACCGACGGGATGTATCGCATATGCGTCCCAAAAGAAGAAACAACTAGCATCATTACCCACTATCATTCTCATCATTGGAGGGCACGCCAGCACTGGAAAACCAATCGCGAAAATTCTTAATTGTAGTTTCTATTGGCCTACTATGATTAAAGATGCGCGTAATTTTGTTGTTGCTTGTGACTCTTGCCAAAGAACATGTAACATATCCAAGCGGAATGAGATCTCATTGGACAACATTGAAAAAATTGAGTTGTTTAACTGTTGGGGAATTGACCTCATCGCACCATTTCCACCTTTTGGACGTTACAATTACATCATTATTGTTGTTGATTACGTATTTACGTGGGTGAAACCGATCACCATACCCACCGACGACCTAAAAGTTATCTTCAAATTCATCAAGAAAAGTTTATTTTTAAGGTTTGGGGTTCCCAAAATCATCATCATTGAAGGTGGTTCTCACTTCATTGAACATAAGTTCGAGGCCTTGTTGCATAAGTATGAGGTGCGTCACAAGATTGCTACTCCATATCATCCTCCAACTAGCGGCCAATCTGAAGTCTCCAATATGAAAATAAAGAGCATCATAGAGAAAAACGTGTGACATTCTTGAAAAGATTGGAGCTCTAAACTCCATGATGCTCTCTGGGCCTATCGCTGCATTCAAAACCTCTATCGAGACTTCGTCTTTCTGTCTTGTTTATGGAAAATCTTGTCACTTGCTTGTAGAGCTCAAACACAAAGCCATGTGGGATCTCAAGTATCTGAATTTTAACTTGAAGGACGCCGGGAGCATTGTCGTTTCCAAATGCAAGAACTTGAAGAAATCCGACTTGATGCATATGAAAACATAAAGATCTATAAAGAGAAAACAAAAAGATGGCATGATGGTAAGATATTACCATGGGAATTCAAAGTAGGTGACCTTGTGCTTCTATTCCAATCCAGATTAAGATTATTTCTAGGAAAGTTGAAGTCTGATGGAACAATCTCATCTGAGCACAAAAAGTCCATCCCTCTTGAATGATACTCATGAAGAGTATCTCGATGATCCCACCACCTAAAAACACTCCAGTCAAGCTATTGATCATATAGGAGTGTTGCATGGGAGGCAACCCATCCTTTTGAACCCTTACTCTCTCCCTTTCTCCCTAATATGTATAGATCATGTTCCAAAATCATATTTTCTAAGTCTGTTAGGTCCAAAGCACACAACGAACCATCAACAAAGAAGAGCCATTAAGAAGATAAAAAACGGCACATACTGAAGCCATACAACATGCTAGACGACTTGAGACAGCATGCTAAACGGATTGCCAAGTCATCTGATGCCGTCAGGATCATATAATTTAATTAATAGTTGAATTTATTTAGAAAAATTTTGTAAGCAAGGTTTTTGTAAGCCGGCATCGAGACCGACAAAGACGACTTGTGAGACGGCATCCATGCCATTCCAAACTGCCTGGATCTTGAGGGAATTTAAAATTAAATCTAGAAATCAAAATGCCGCAAGCAGCGTTTTCTTAAAACGACATCGAGATGGCATGAAGATAGGGTGAAATGGCTTGCGAGACGGCATCCATGTCGTCTCTCGCAAAAACAAGTTAAATCGGAAGCTGTCTTTCACCCTCTCTTCTTCCTCCTCTCACCACGAACAGGTGTGAAACCCCTACCCCTCTAAATCTCTCATGTCTTGCCTGATTTCCGCAGTCTAGGAAAATTCCACCACATCGAGATCCTCATTGTGCACTAGAGAAAATGTGTCATTCATGCTCAGTACAAGCGAATATACCTCCTATTCAAGAATCACCATATGGTTCCCACTTACTACCTAGACATGCGGATGATTGACAAAAACAACGGTCGGGATAACATCGAATGATGGGCCAAGAACGGGGGAATTCAAAACTATATGACCGCCCCATTCCCCAGCTATATGGAGCCGACTTTGAAGTTTATCACCTCTTTCTACACCGACATTTTCAGTTATATTCCGGATGGTCGGGTCGCGTTCAGACTTTTAGGGAAGCTGTGTGAGATGGTTGTCAATGAGTTTGGAAATCTTTTGGTTTTCCTCCCGATGGTTATCGTGCTCTACCGAGCAAGGTACACAACCTCATTGGTTTGTGATCCTGCATTGCTGGACCACACTTAATTTGGGACCTATCCGGTATGAAGGCTTTCCGGATCTACCACCCACTGATCTAGATCTTTCACTTCTTGTTGTCCTCATGCTTGTTGTCCAAACATCACTCCGCTAGTGTTGTGTCTACTCAGGAGCTCTTTATCATATATTGCTTGCTCCATGGTTTGCAACCCGACATGAGTTACTTTTTGTGCCTTAACATCTATGGAAAGACCACTCGATCTACTGGCACCATTGTGTATGGTGGTATAGGGACCAAACAGTTGACACATATGGATCATGACTTCACCTACTTCATAAACTCCTCATTCTCATGTCACTCATATTCCTCTCCATCCCGTGGAGGAGCGTCTTCCTCTTCGGTCCCGCCAAATTACCTTTGTCAATTCGCTTCTTGGAAAGATGAGGATATTGCATGGAGAGAGTTCATGTAGTCTTGGAGCACCGTTGAGAATCAGGCTACGAACACTTGACATACTGTTAGATCTAGAGCCCGAGAGGCTTGGCTGATAAAGTAGACCACCTTGTTTGACGATTTTGGTCACCGTCAGACACTTTGGGAGGCCATATGTCTATTATTTAAACACAAATCACTGTTATCGGCACCTCTTTCACCGGATACATCACACATATGGGCGAGTATGTTCGCTAGATGAGAGACATAAGGTCCATTTAGGGAATTATCTAGGAACACCTTGATGAGTACGCCATTGGGAGACCTCAGAGGTATATCACTCTCGTTGATGACAAGGACGAGGCACCTCCGCCTGCTGGGATGGATCACAACGGACCTTCAGACCCTTCCGCCGCTTAGTGAGTATTCTCTCTCACTATATTTATATATTTATCAGTCTATGTGAAACTTTGAAGACAAAGTTTATTTATAGTATGGGGTATGAAATAACTGGATTATTGTGTTATACTTGGATTGAATGCTTTTAATATTTGTGTGACCTTTTTGTGCTTTAATTCCCTGTAAGAGCCTAGTTGCTGAGTTGCTGAGAGAGTGAGCTGAGGACCCGGATTTGACCTGATCCGCCCCTGTGTGAGCCAGTAGGTGCCCTTGTGGTTTGCTTGGGCCACAACTGTGGTCCACAGAGTCCGTCCATGTGGCTCTGTGTGCTGCAACCGTCTTCTTTGACCCTTTGACATGTGCTTTACTTTTTTTACCCTTTATAACCTTCATCTCTTTCCTTCTGATGAGGGTTTATCATTTCAGCTTCATATCTCTCTTGTGTACATTTTCTTCTCCTCTCTTTTCCCTTGGATCATCTTTGATCTTCTTTGAGTTTTGTGAGTTTTGTGAGCCTTGTGCTTGGCTTTGCTTGTGGATTGTGGATGATGATGTTGTTGTGCCTTGTTGAGTCAGCTTGAGATTGTGGTGTTGCTGTGTTTGATCTTTGGAAGTCCAGCTTGGTAAGCTTTCATGGCTTCCATCCTTCCTTTCTTAATTCTTTCATCTTCTTATCTCTTTTCCTATTTTTCTTTAGTTTAGCTTAGGTTCCTTAGGCTTGGATCATGCTTCAGCCATGTTTGGCTTGTGTTGATGTATATATATTTATGTTCTGTATGTGTGTTGATGTTGGAGTGAAGAAAGAGTGAAAGAATTGAAGGAAGAAGTGAAGAAAAGGCTGAAGAGGCATCCTCTATTATCTAGCCGCCCTGCGCCACCTTGCAGCCGCCCCAGCGCCGGCCTGAGCCGCCCCTGCGCCCACCTGCATCAACTAGGTTCTTCTCTTGGTTCTGCAGGTATGTGTTGCTTCTAGGCTTACCTTAGGATGCCTTTGTTCCCTCCTTCCCTAGTGTGAGTGTACGGGATCAAGCTAGATGTATGAGGTTGTGTTTTGATGAGGTTATGATCGATATATGTCTTGTACGAACTTAAGGACTTAGGTTGATGTTGGTTAAGGTTTTGGAGGTTGAGTATGATCCTATGGATCCCTTGGGTCTAGGTGTGACCCCTTGATGTATAGAGGTTGATATTCTTCTATGCCTTGTTGTTAGGCAGTGCCCCTCTCTCAGGATTAGAGGTTGTATGTGGTTGAGCTGTTTACGAGGTTGAGGTAAGTCCGTAGGACTTACTTAGCTACCATCCTTATATAGGGTGTTTGCATGAGTGGTGTGTGCTTTATATGTGTGCTATGATAGTATGAGTTGTCGTTTATACCGACCTATGTTTTATTGACTGTCTCACTGCGTGGTTGTGATAACCTTTTCCTTTCATCCCGTAGTGGAGTCTGGAAGGTTCTCTGATGTAACACCCCGAATCCGCGGGACTCGAGATGCTATGGGCGGAGACCTCATAATGGGTCCCAACCCTTAGTCTGACAACAATTTCACCGAATCTTGCAACAAGGCACAAATAAAGGCCAAAACCGAAATACATTTTTATGCAATGTTATGAAACCCAAAAGTAAAAGAAAGGAAAGACTTCAGCCGTCCTTACAACAACACCAACATAATATACAATAACAACAACACAAGGACTCCAAAAGCCAACTCAGCCTAAAATGTACGGAACCCCGGCTGCCCACTCCTCCGGATCACTCGGCAACACCTAACCTGCACGTCAACTACAGCAAGCGGTATAAAACCGTTAGCTCACATTCTAGGCATTATAAAGATAGTAAAGGCACAAACACACACGGAAGCACACACCACACACATCATGCTCATAAACATACACATTCGTTACTTAAGTTGTCTTTTTAGGTTATGCCATATCTAATTCATTCGTTCAAGTGTGACATGAGAGTCTTATAACTCTCGCCTCTGTCCCCGTGTAACCAACAGGAGTATGGCGGCGCCCAACCCGTATACCCTGAGGGAGTGATGAAGAAGCCCGCCCGTATACCGTGTATGGCCTGGTCGTAGAGATCCCTCAGTCTCCCTCGGGAAACTGGGCAGTGATATCACCGTCTGATAATAACATACAATGGGCCAAATATATATAACCGAGTTGCCCTAATCCGGTTTCATGATTATAAACAAAGATAAAGCACACACCACCATCACATATCCAAATAATGCGTAAAAGCGACCTAAGTAAGTCCGTTGACTTACCTCATCCCAAAGATCAACCCAATCGCATTTCCCGTAGGAATATAACCAAAGCCTGTTCAACACAAGACACACTAATCAGCAACTACTCACAAACTAGAAGTCCTTAGACTTCTAGTCCTATATCATCTTACTAGGTCAAACACTCTCATAAACTAGGATACACTCCTAGCCCTCATAAACTCCCGAGATCTCAACTATAGCCCCAAGTGCTAGGATACTCTCATCCTAACTCCACAATCTCAACCAACATATAAAATCACCTCAAGTCTCACAAGATCAACCATGAGGCTCACAAATTTATAACAACTCAAGATCACTCACCACAAGTTATAGAGCATCAATAACCTCAACCACTCACCTAAAGATTCCAAGCAACTACTTGGCATTTGCCCTAAGTTATGGTAGATCCAACCTAGCATGATTCTGCCACTAAACATAACTAGATCGAGGAAGAAGGTACTCACACACGATCCAAGGTTGAAGATGATCTACGGACGTCGAGATTGGATTCGTTGGTCTATAACGGCCGCTTCCGGACCTAAACCAAAGTTAAGTAAATTTTGCTTGTAAGCTAAATTTGAACGGAATATAACGTATAATATTCTAAGGATAATCCGCTTTGAAAACGAGGTTAAAAACCCGCAAAACATTTCCCGGAGTGACTTGTACCATTTTATAAACATGGGTAAAAAATCCGAAATAGGCGTTTTCCGGCAACTATGAAACTCACCAAACTCGGGCCATATTTCCGAAATAAGCTTTGGTCAAAACTATGGTTTATTCACACAGGTAAAAACTGCATATCTCAAGAATAATGGGTCAAGACCGTGATTATACAAATCAGCAGGGCATAAGTTGCAAATTCCAAAATAGTGGGTTCAAAACTGCAATATATAAAATGATGTGGGTACAGTTTGCAATTCTAACAATTTTAGGGCCAAAATTACAATTACACAAAAAAAACCCTCTTCAACCTTTCGCATACGCTGCTTCGCAGAGAAGGGAAAGGAAGTAAGCGTCGGCGGCGCAGGAAGGGAGGAGGTCCTGGCAGATCAGAAGGCGTAGGGAGAGCGTCGGCATCGGCGGTGCAGGCAGCCCTCCGGTGGAATTTGACGGTTGCGACTCCCTTCCTCGCGTCAGAAGGAATCAGAGAGCATGGAGAAAAAGAGGACAACATTTTCCGGCCTTCTGGTGTCCCGATTGGCTCGAGGCGGCGGTGCAAAGGCGCCTCCCCAGCGTTCCGGCGTGTCCTGGTGGTCCGAACTCTCCCTCGATGGTTCGCGGAGGTGTTGCGGCCTCCAGGGGGTCCTCAACAGCTGCAGAAGAAAAGGTATGAAAAGAGGGGAAAATGGGAGGCGAGAGAGAAGGAGGTCGAGAGGGGAAGAAGGTCCAAAGGATACCTGCAGTTCCTAACCAAGGCGGAGAGAGGAAGGACGGCCAAGGTGGCTTTGCTCTTGCTCGATCGAATGTCACATGGGAGGGGAGATGGCATTGAAAAGAAGCACACAGGGAGAGAGGTATGGAAAAGTGTGAGAGAAGGGGAGGCTGCTTGGTTAGAGCCAGTGCAGGGAGGGGCGAGGGGTCGAGGGGGTGAGTGAGGGGTCGGATTACAGCAGGTCGGAGAGAGCGAGAGGTCACTGCACAGGGCTGTAGGGAGCTGGTTTGCAGAAGCTTGCAGAGGGACATCTCATCCACAACAGGTCGGGAACAATAAGGTGAGAAGGGTGAGGGAAAAAAAATGTAAAAATAAAATAAAATAATAACAATAGTAGTAATATTAAATGTACGAATTGGGGAAATTAATAAACTCGATCTAAACTACCGGGACGGGATTTTTGGTTCGGAAAACCTTTCCAAAATTTTCCGAAAAACTAATATGGATATACGCGAACGTATCCAAAATAATAATATACTCGGGAATGTTATTTTACGTCGTAAAATACTTTTGGCTAAAATATTCAAGCAAAAAAAAATATCGATAGAAGTAATAAATATTGAAGACGCGCAATATTTAGGGTGTTACATATGATGTCAGGCCAGACTGGTTTACAGGAAGGGCGCAATCCACTCCCACAGGATACACGGACTGTGTGACTGATACTCGTACAGTTGGATATAACACTCAGAGACGGGGATGTATCGGTCCTCGTGTCACATACTTTCACTTATCTATATGTATATATATACGACTTGAGTGAATGTCTATTATATAAAAATGATAAAATGGGTAAATGTGTGATATCATGCTGATGTATCCTTACATGATTGTGTTTGTGCTTATGCATTACTCTATATATGTATGGTTAGATAATGGTTTATTACCATGTTGTAAATGTCCCACAAGATAGGCATGTTGTTGGGTGATCTAGGAGAGTGGCAGGTCGAGGACCTCTCGTACATAGGATGGTGGTGTCTTTTGGGGGTTGTTTACCTTTCCCTCCTACGTGAGGATGATCTTTTGTTACCTCTTGTGTGAGGACGTTGTTGTTTATACTCGGCTATGTTGTTTTACCTTTTGGATGTACAGTTTATACAGTTTTATGCATATGTTTTCTATTTGTCAGTGCCATGTTGTAAGGTCCAGTGAACTTGTTGTCAGGCTAGGGTCAGGATCCATTGTGAGATCCTAGCCCAATGTGGCATCCCGGGTCCCGCGGAATCGGGGTGTTACAGAGTTAGTATTAGAGCCTTAGGTTGACAACAATGGCACTTTGTTCGCTCCAAATGGTGTGTGCAAGCTTTAAATTTATAACTCAAAAAGTATGCTTAAAACAAGGATGCGAACCCACAGTGTACGGATCATTTATAGTAAAAGCAAGAATTCTGGGGTGTCGATCTCAGGGACTTAGGTGAAACAAAGCAAGTATAGGTTGTCAATATTGCAACTAACCACGAAAGCGATTAAAGCAATCAAAAGATGATAATAAAGTCAATTAAGGAAATATGTAAATTCTAGGAATTAAAGCATCCAGTTGTGGTTCAAAATCAAGATCTCAAGATAAGTGGACAAAGTTGAGGTTTTGCAAAGGGAAGGTGTTACTAAAGTGTAATAGATCACCGGGTAAGTCTCACTACTCGCGATCCCAAGCCAAAGAACCTATCACCGGGTAAGTCTCAAGGTACTAAGGAAAGGAACTATAATCTCAAACCAACATACCAACTAAGGGAATAAAATCAACCTTTACCGGGTAAGTCTCAGGCTAACTCACAAAGATGGAATGAAGGCACACTCAAACCCCAATAAAGGATAAACCTTTATTACCTACACTTATGATCATGGGTAAACAAACAAAGGAATTACTGGGTAAGTTTCATCCTAAGCTTTCATTGAACCAGGAAAGGTGTAATAAGAATAGGATTTGGCAAACTTTAACACATAACTCTCAGTTATGGATCAGAAAAGTCACCTCGGTCAGTCAAGTTCTACCCCGGCCGAGATGTTCATCGACTGAACGAGATGTACTAGGGTTAAGGATAAAGACTCGAGCTTTCAGGGTCCTATTGGAATTTAAGATTATTCTATCATTGTTTTTCCCACAACCTTCAGCCAATCACCCTAGAATCGCGCAAGGAAATTAGCCACTCATCATCATGAAAGAAATAATCAAATATATGGAAAGAGAATAAATATTTGAACACAAAAACCTTAAGAACAAGGCTTCAATAACTGAATCAAATAAACAAATCAGCGTTCCTTGGATCACAAATCCAACAAGACAATCAACAAAAAGGGAATCTAAGAAAGTCTTACAAAAACCTTTCACAAAAGCTATAACAAGCTATGAACTTCCTTCCTTTAATCTTCATTTAACCTTCCAAAAATCCTTCCTAACTGCAGCTTCTTCAATCCCTAAGTGCTGCGATGGTAGCGGGTTGCTCAATTTGTGGAAAATACAGTTCTTTATATAGGAGAATTATCTTCCAAAGATAATAATATCTTAAAAAGATAATTTCCTAATAAAATATATCCATACCTCTAAAATAGATCTCCAAAATATATGATCTTCCTTCCAGAAATCCAGCCCAAAAATATAAGATCTCTCTTTCCAAAAATAAAAGATCTCAGCCAAATAAAATATATCTCGCCGCGTCCAGGGTGTTCGCCTCGGTCGGGGCGCTCCTCTAGATCACCTCGGTCGCGGTGACTCTGTGGTCAACCGAGGTGAGTCTCAGTTGAAGGTGAAATCTCTCAAATCTAGTCCAAAGTAAATATTCTTTGTTAATTCCAAGCTTCTTGGTTTCCTTCTTAAGCTCCCGAATGTAGCTCCAATGACTCCTTAGCTCCTTTAGCTCCATTTCGATCCAAAATGTACCATTTTACCTACGATTACAACGAAACTTGGTGTAGACCTCGATTCCCGTAAAGGTAGATGAAACGACAATATAATCACAAAATATACATCCAAACATGCAGATTATTGAAGATTAAACGTCTAAACAAGTCCCAAAATATAGACTATAATTCATGCTATTAAAATACCCCATACTTGTCCCTTGCTTGTCCCCAAGTAAGTTCCAAATCTTAAGTACAAGATAGAATGGATTATAAGTCATAAAGATCAATGAAAAGTATTTCAAAACATTTTTGGTGGTGTACTCCAATCATAGATCACTCTAAGAGAATGCTTCATGGAATTTAAAATCAAAATATGATCAAAATATTTTATAAATATAAGAAAGTTGTTCATCTTTGCATAAAATCATAGAATGCATAATAAATCATTATTATCGAAATTAATCATGTATAATCCAGTTTAAACCACCAAGTCAATCAACAAGCTCGAGGTCTCAAGGTCTTTCCAAAGAAGGTCAAGAAGCGTGTGGGGGTGGGATGTATATAGGGAATGTGGTGCTAGAATCCGGGAAAAGGATATTTACTTCACTTGCTTTGAACTTCAACATCTTCTACCAATAAGCTTTGCTTATTTTACTTTTTTACTTTTTGGGATGCATGGACAGAGGTGCATAATAACCGAAGCCTAGGAAATTAGCAATCATCAATTTCTCGAGATGCCTCAAACCCTTGATGCACATACCATGACCCGTTAGGAATATCGCTCAATCCGACTTTGGCAAGACACAAACACCCGGCTATGTGAATGGAGCCGAGTTACTCATCATCATGATTGACTTCCCCAAACCTATTTGTTTCTTTCTAACTTTCAGTCAACATCTCAACTTCACTTTCACTTGCTTTTTGCTTGCTTGCTTCTAAATTCCCAAATAGGTAAAGGGAGGCAAATATGTATATGAGGAGCTAAAGCATGATCAATAAGAAGAAGAGAAGAGAATGAATTGCCTTAACCATCCCAGGAAGAAAGTGATAGAAACTCATCATGTGATGTCAACCTTCAAATTCAACATAATTTTGATGAAAACAAAGTATTAAACATGCCACAAATTTCAAACAAAGCATTTAGCAACCTAAACATATCATAAAACGTTTCAAACATATAAAGATTTTAAAACCAGTCTGCAAACAAAATCTTCACTGAGGTCATATCTAGATAAGAAGCACAAAAATCGTTTCGAAAACTTTTTCAGTTAAACTACCTCGGTCGAGATGTTCTAAGTCAACCGAGGTACTGCACCTCGATTGGTCAGAATCACTTTGGTCGAGGTCATAAAATTTTTTTCTTAACTAGTTTTTGACATTTTTCTCAATCAATTAACATGTATGCATGCATGTAGTCTCAGATAAGCACATAGAGCAAGATAAAACAATAATATCCGATAGAGTCATCCAAGCATACACATAAGTCATATAAATACATTCAAATACCCCATACTTGGGACACATTGTCCCAATGGGTCAAAATAAGTCTAGAAGTAAAATTACTCACCGGACATAAGCTAAGCTGCATAATAAATAAATAAAAGAAATCCTTGCAAGCTCTAGTCCTGATCTGTTGGTGGTGGTGGTGGGTATGGCATGTACGGATGCTGGGAAGGATCAAAAGGGTAGCCCATTATGTGCTGGAACTGAATCTTCATCATCCGGCGCTGATAGTGCTGGCTCTCCCTCATCTCCAACATGTCCAAGGATAGAGCGGCGTAAGAGTCGATCAGCTGATCCATCAGCTCGTCTATCCGTCTGTGAGCTACGGGATCCCGCTGTCTGCGGACTCTGTGCCTAGCAGGACGTGGTGGTGGTGCGGCTGCCTCCTCCTCAGTCTCCTCGTCGTCCAGATCGACGACTGGTACACTAGGACCGGCTGTGTCTGTCCCTGTCTCCGTGGCAGCACCGCCATCGTCCTCCTCATCCTCATCCTCATGTACTGGAGCCGTTGCGTCTCTAGCATCCTCAATGTAGGGTATCCATGCAGTGGACCAGTACTGAGGGTCGTAGACCGAAAACTGAGACGACCACCTAATACCCCGAGGTGTTGTCTGCTCCCAAGGCATCGCCACATATGGCATAGTAAGACCACGAGGAACTAGAATCCTCCTAGTGATCATCTCCTGCAGCCCTAGCGGCTTGACATCTGCCACTAGTGTACATGCACTCAAGTCCAGCTCCATCACTGTAGCTATGTGGGTCACTAAACCGCCACAACAGATGTCTCCTCTCCCCTTTGCCTTGATCCGGTGCAGATCCTCAGCTAGCAAAGCACCGAAATCAAGCACACCCCTAGTCACCATGCAAAATAAACTCAAAAGCTCCCCCTATCTAACCTTCTGGGACGTCTCAGTATGCGCCAGAAGTGTCTCGCTGAATATCCTGTGGGCGAGTCTGAAAGCGAGGTGGAAGATGATCCGCTCCCTGGAGTCTCCAGGTCTCCACCTATCAGCATGCTCAACGACGTGAGCTATCTGTCCCCAGAACTGTCAAGCTACAGCTCGAGAAAGGAAATTAGTAACTGTCGGGGTTGGGAAGCCAAAGACCTTTCTCCACTAGTCCATCGGCACTAAATAATTCTGGTTCAACAACCGATACTTGATGGCTTGCTCTGAAGGCAGGTGAGTCACAGAAATCACAAACTCTAGTGTAGGCTCGAGGTAGGCCGGAGCTCTGATCTCCATAAATTGCTTCAGCCCTACCATTGAGACCATCCGTCTCAAATCATCCGCAACATGTAAGCAATCAAAGGCGGAAATGTCTAAAAACTGCGGCGCAACCACAGGGCGCATACAGATGCGGTCGTAGTCGGCCTGGTGACGCTCATGTATTACCGGTATAGAAGGTCGAGAGGAAGAAGGAGAAGGGAAAGATCCATCTCTCAGGACAATTTGGCGATCTGACCTGGAACTCATTCTCTCTCTCTGTCTGACAGGTCACCTCGGTTGCTTGTCAGAGCCCAAGAATCACCTCGGCCGAGGCGCAGGTCGATTGGACCGAGGTGCGAAGCTGTTTGATTTCAATTCTCAGATTTCCAGTTCTTTTCCCCCGATTTCACTACAGATTGTTCCTAAGGGGTACTTAATCCTTTTTCAACAAGTATCAGTGGCAACCAAAGCCAATTTCTTCCAAAATCGATAAGAGAAAAGGAGTTTAGGGTTTCGATTGTTTTTACCCGGATTTGATCGATTCGAGGCGTTCTCGTTGCAAATTGTTGCTTGCAATCGGTTCCTATAGCCTTTCCTTGCAGAATGGGAGCAAGAATCGTCGAAAACGGTTGATAAACGAGGGAAAACGAGATGAGAGCGCCGCGGTCGAGGGGTGAGTTAGGAGGGAAGAGAGAAAAATCGTTTCTTCTTTTATACCCCTCGCCAATTCTGTTGTCACCTCGGTCGAGGTGGTCCTGACTGGACCGAGGTGTCTGGACCGAGGTGGAATGTTGTCAGCCCTAGTCGCCTCGGTTGCTCAAGAATCATCTCGGTTGAGGTGCTGTGACTGCAACCGAGATGTGTCTCAGTCAAAATCCTACTTCTCAATTTCTCGAGCTTTTGTCCTTCTAGTGTTGCTCTTGGGTTGTATTCCTTCTATTGTCTGTCTAGGATGCCAAAAACAAAGCAAAGCAAAGCAAAAGCAAACTATCTAAAGCTAGATTAGAAAAGGGAAAAGAAAGCAATACCTTGGGTTGCCTCCCAAGAAGCGCTTGGTTTAAGGTCGCTAGCTGGACCGTACAACGTCCTTAAACAAGATATAGTGGTGCAATCTCCTCAACCTGGACTTCTGGTTTGTATTTCTTAAGTCTATGCCCATTGACTTTGAAGCTTCCACTTGTTTCTCTCCGGATCTCAACTGCACCATAAGGGAAAACATGTTTCACAACATAAGGTCCTGTCCATCTAGATTTTAACTAACCTGGAAAGAGGCGAAGACGGGAGTTGAAGAGTAGAACTAAGTCTCCTTCTTTGAACTCCTTAGGAATGATACGCTTGTCATGTCATTTCTTTGTCCTTTCCTTGTAGATCTTGGCATTCTCATAAGCGTTCAAATGCAGCTCCTCCAGCTCATTGATGTCCAATAGCTGCTTCTCACCGGCTTCCTTGATATCGAAATTCAACCATTTGATTGCCCAATATGCTTTTTGTTCTAGCTCAACGGGCAAATGGCAAGACTTCCCATATACCAAATTGTAAGGGGTGGTACCAATGGGAGTCTTGAATGCGGTCTTGTAAGCCCAAAGAGCATCGTCCAACTTTATGGCCCAATCCTTCCTCGTCCTAGAGACGGTCTTCTCCAAGATTGATTTGATTTCTCTATTAGAGATCTCGACCTGTCCACTAGTTTGAGGGTGATAAGGGGTTGCTACCTTGTGGGGGTACCCCATACTTCGATAGAAGTGCCTTAAACTTCCGGTTGATGAAATGCGTCCCCCCATCGCTGATGATGATGCGTGGAGTCCCGAAACGTGGAAAGATAGTCCTATTAAAGAACTTCACAACCATCATGGCGTCATTAGTGGGAGAGGCAATGGCTTCCACCCATCTAGAGACGTAATCGACATCTAGGAGGATGTAGAGGTTTCCTCCGGATGATGGGAAAGGTCCCATGAAATCAACTCCCCATACATCAAAAATCTCAACCTCCTGGATGTTATTGAGTGACATCTCGTTCCTTCTGGATAAGTTCCCTGTTCTTTGGCATGCATCACAAGAAACAACAAATGTTTGCACATCCTTAAACAATGTAGGACAAAAGAAACCGGAACGTAATACCTTGGCGCATGTTTTGTGAGCGCTAGCATGCCCTCCACAAGGAAGCGAGTGGCAATGCCGTATGACAATAGTAACTTCATCTTCCGGAATGCATCTTCAAAGCATCCCGTCCGGGCCTCTCTTAAATAGTAGAGGTTCGTCCCAGTAGTAGTGGCGTACATCTTTAAAGAAATTCTTCCTTTGAGCGTACGTCAATCCGGGTGGTATTTCCTGGCAAACAAGATAATTAACAATGATAGCATACCAAGGTCCTTTATTATCAGAAGTTTGGTGGAGAAAGGGCTCCGCCAACTGCGGCTGAGTTTCAGAAAAGGGAGTAAGAAGTTTGTTATTCTCAGTTGGCGATATCTCGCTTTCGACCTCGGTCGAGGTCCAGAGAGGGTGACCGAGATGTTCTTCATTCAAGAACACCTCGCTTGGTCCAGAAAGTGCCTCGGTCGAGGTACTGCAACTGGGACCGAAACTGGAGATTTTCTTCTCCTGGATTAGCTTCTCAATCTTAGCTCCTTGATCTTCCTCCAGTGTCTTTAAGCTCCGTATATCTGCATCACAAGAAGTATCTATACCTTCCTCCATAAGCTAAAACTAATAACTCTCTCAAGTGGATCATTAATAAAGATAGAGCTCACCAATTCTCTTGATTCTTCTTCATCATAGATGTTGAAGATATCGTCTCCTAGCGGCTCTCCTTTCATTGCCGCAAGCAATGCAAACTCCACTTGATCACCACCAATGTTGAATTGCAACTTGGCGTTCTTACAATCCACATTGCAACCCGAAGTTGCTAGAAAGGGTCTCCCGAGAATGATAGGAATGGGGTAATCTGCGGGAATATCAAGAACAACAAAGTCTATAGGTAAGTAGAAGTTACCTAACTTGACCGGAACGTCTTCCAAAATGCCCACAGGATGGGTAATGGAGCGGTCCGCCATGTATAATTTTATCTTTACCGGCTTGGGCTCTCCAAGTCCGATATTCACACATAGTTCCAGCGGGATGATGCTCACGCTGGCTCCTAGATCACACAATGCCTCACAAGTGACATCCCCAACTTGGATGGGAATGTAAAATGAACCGGGATCTCATAACTTGGGTGGCATCTTCTCCTTCATGATTTGAATGAGCTCCGAGGATTTAGATGCCATCCTTACTTCACCAAAGTCTTCCAGCTTCCTCTTTCTTGATAGAATTTCTTTCAAGAACTTCCCATAGGCGGACATCCCTAGAATAGCATCAAGGAAAGGGATATTAATATGTAGTTTATTCATCAAGTCAAGGAACTTACCAAAATACTTGTCTAGATGTGCTCCGGCTCTTGACTGGGGGAATGGAAGTGGTGGTTTATAAGCAGAAGGTGGAATATAAACTTCAGATTTTTCCTCCGCTTTCTGAGGCTCCACCTCGGTTGGTACCTCGGCCGAAGTGTTCTTCGTCTGTACCTGGACCGAGGTGTTCTTCACTGGCATCGACCGAGGCACTGGATCTGCAATTTTCAGTCCATTTCTCGTCGTTATTACCATGATCTGTCCCTTGGGGTTGCTTTCTGTCCTTGCTGGGAGCTTCCCTGGGTCTCTTGGCGCTTCATTCGCCTTGTTAAAGAACTGTTGTTCTAAAGATTTTTGTGCCTTCGAAAATGAAGTCATGGATGTCTCCATAGCGTTGAGCTTGATCAAGATAGTTTCCAGCACTGCATCTTTCTTCTCTGGCTGGGATGAGATTGATCCAGGCTCTTGGCTCTTCAATGGAGTAGAAGAAGAAGAAGAAGAGAGGAAAGGATTAGAAGAATTATTCGAGTTGGAGTTAGAGTAAGAGTTACCCGAATTTTGATTGTTAGGCCTCCAATTGTTGCTGTTGGATCCTCTATTGTTGTTGTAGTTATTGTTCCGGGAACCATTGTTGTTGTTGTTGTTGTTGTTCCGGTAACCATTATTGTTTCTAGACCCTTGATATCCTTCCTCTTCCTTCTTGGTGTGAGCAACCAAAAGATCCTTCAATTGCTTTACCTCATTCGTGAGGGAGGTGAGTTGATTATCATTTGATGGAACTTCTTGGAAATTAAATCTCTTAACTCCATTCTCAGCTCCTTGGTGCGAGTACTTCTCCATGTGCAAGGCTTGTTTTTCAATGAACTCCCAAGCTTCGTCAATCGGCATGTCCATGAATGTGCCGGCGGATAGTAGTTGAAGGCTGAATTGGGTAGCTCCGTCCAATCCCTTGAAGTAAATCTCCAACAACTCTATCTTTGGAATCCAATGATGTGGGCAATCCAAAAGAACATCTTTAAATCTCTCCCATGACTTGGACAAACTTTCCTTGTCCTTCATGATGAATGCATTGATCTTCCCTCTCATTTTAGCAGTTTTGGAGGGGGAAAGAATTTTGTTAAGAACTCCGTCGTCATCTCCTCCCAAGTGTTGATCTTTCCGGGAGGAAGAGACTGGTACCAACTAAACGCCCTGTCTTTCAAAGAAAAGTAAAAAGGCCTTAACTTGTAATTATTATTTTCCACTCTTGAAGGTTTCAAGGTCTCCATCAAGATCTCATAGTTTTGTAAATGTTGATGTCGAGACTCCCTTTCTAGACCCCCAAACTGGCATTGGCGGATCATGGAAAGAACTTGCGGTCGAAGTTCGTAATCATGCTCCGTTGGATCTCCTAGGTTGACTCCTGGACGCCTTACTTGCTGGTTTGGGTCCATCCTTTGCCCTAGGGTCTGTGGAATGCCTGCAAAAAGAACATTTCGGACTGGCATCCAAGGTGGAAGTATGTCGGCAACGGCAACTGGAGCGGGGTCCTGCCTCGGTCGAGGGTCTGGTCTAGGCAAGATCTGAGCTTGTAACTCAGTCATATCTGCCTCAATCTCTGCAGCTCAGGTGCGATTTTCCTCCCTTCCGCGCTACAGTTCTTCCCTATTGAGGCGCAGCTGTTCCATCGCCTCTTTCAATTCGGCTTCAAGGTTGCGATCGTCTCGATTGGCCATTTTCGCTTCCTTCAAGCGTCTCTTATATGTCTTTTCTGGTTCGGGATCGTACGGAATGATTTCCTTCCCAGCACGGGTTCTTCGCATAAACCTAAAAACAAGAACCTGCGAAAGTCACTCAAGTAGAGTGGTATGTAGCAACAGGGGCAATAGCCCCGAAAGACAACCGCAACCGGCTCGGTCTAGACCAAGTCCCCGGCAACGGCGCCAAAAACTTGTTCGCTCCAAATGGTGTGTGGAAGCTTTAATTTATAACCCAAGAAGTATGCTTAAAACAAGGATGGGAACCCTCAGTGTACGGATCAATTATAGTAAAAGCAAGAATTCTGGGGTGTCGATCTGAGGGACTTAGGTGAAACAAAGCAAGCATAGGTTGTCAATATTGCAACTAACCACGAAAGCGATTAAAGCAATTAAAAGATGATCATAAAGTCAATTAAGGAAATATGCAAATTTTAGGGATTAAAGCATCCAGTTGTGGTTCCAACTCAAGATCTCAAGATAAGTGGACAAAGCTGAGGTTTTGCAAAGGGAAGGTGTTGCTAAAGTGGAATAGATCATGTTCGCCACTTAGCGTGCGTGCAATCAAGCTTTAAATTTATAAAACTAGAATAAAAGCAAGCGAACCCGCAGTGTACGGATCGATATAGTTAAGCAAGAATTCTAGAGTATCGAACACAGGGATTTGGGGGGAACAAATTCGATTGTAGATTATCAAGCAAGTAAATGTATGAAGCTTTTCAAATATTGGGAAAACAACAATCCTAAAGATCCAAGTATCCAGCTATGGCAATCGATTCAAGATATACTGATGATATAAGGACAGAGTTGAGATATGCAAAGGTATGCTAATGTAAGGTAATCGTACGGTGAAGTTCCAAAAACCTTATATGACTCACCTACAAGACACTTTCTATAAAGGTTGTTGAGGCTTCAATATAGAAAGGTTCTAAAGGTAAGAATTAATGTCAAATACCCAAACTTGTAATCCAAGGATCAAGACTAACTAAACCGATTACGGTTGTGACACTCACAATCGGGGTAGAGGTTGTTGAGGCTTCACTACCACCTAGAAAAGGCAAGCCTAAACTAAGTTAAAGCAAATCTTTAACTTTGGATTAAAGTAAAAGCAAATTCGTAAACTTAAGGGAAATCACGGTTGGATCTTGAGGTTCCACGGTCGTGGACTCAAGAATAGACCGTAATTTAGGGTTCGTTGGTGATTCTCTCTAACTCTCAGAGTCCAATCTGTTTACGATCGATCTTTCATCATCTAAGCCACAACTATCAACCCTTCACCTTAGAATTGTTAAGGGTTTTTAGCCAACAATAGTCATTTTGATATCAAATTTAAGAATTAAAAGATTGAAAGATGAAAACTTCCGAAAACCTTCAATAAACTTCAAACCAATCTCAATGTCACAATCAAGAACAAATATTGTCACTAGATTCGGAATATAACAAACAAACACAATCTTAGATAAGAAGGAAGAATGGGATGTCAATCCGTCTTCTAAATCAAACCTAAACAAGAAGAGGAATCTTCTTGCGAACAATCTTCCAAATCTTCGATCTTCCGTCAATCCGGAAATCGCCAATAGCAATGATGCGCCAAACCTCTCAAACACAACTTTCACCCAAAAGCGAAATTAGGGCAAATCCTAAGCGCGAACGGGAGTGCGTCTAAACGTAGGCGAAGGTGTAAACCAAGGTCTAAAGCGAGGTGACGGAATCTCTCTTCGTCCGTCCTTTTATAGTGTAAGATAAAATATCGGCCCGGCCCAATTGCGTAGGAGATCGTGGCTTAAAATATGGCGAAAAAGATCGCCAAGATCACGGTCGTGGAAGGTTCCACGGCCGTAATTTAGAGCGTGGGAATCAACACGGTTTGAACCATCTTCTCCACGGCCGTAGAAGTTGCTGGAATGAACCACGCTTCCTTAGCCATGGTTCCACGGCCGTGGAACTGAACGTGGAAAGTAATACGGCCGTATTTTAGAGCGTGGTTTAGGGCAAGAACGTGATTCTTCCCTAGCCTCGTGCATTCCTCAAGTTGGCATTCCCTTAGCTCCTAGAAATGCCTTCAATCTATGGACATTGCTCAACAACTCCATCCTTGCTCGATTCCGTTCGGAATCAGCTCTCAATCACCTATAATCAACATAAAGCTTGTGTAGATCTCTATATCGACATTATAGACAAACTAGCTCACAAATGCATCTATGCTCAATCAATGACTATCAATATGAATCAAATACACTTAGAAAGCGTGCCTAAAATATCACAATATTTCATGCTAACAGATCACCGGGTAAGTCTCACTACTCGCGATCCCAAGCCAAAGAACCTATCACCGGGTAAGTCTCAAGGTACTAAGGAAAGGAACTATAATCTCAAACCAACAAACCAACTAAGGGAATAGAATCAACCTTTACCGGATAAGTCTCAGGCTAACTCACAAAGATGGAATGAAGGCACACTCAAACCCCAATAAAGGATAAACCTTTATTACCTACACTTATGATCATGGGTAAACAAACAAAGGAATTACCGGGTAAGTTTCATCCTAAGCTTGCATTGAACCAGGAAAGGTGTAATAAGAATAGGATTTGACAAACTTTAACACATAACTCTCAGTTATGGATCGGAAAAGTCACCTCGGTCAGTCAAGTTCCACCCCGGCCGAGATGTTCATCGACTGAACGAGATGTACTAGGGTTAAGGATAAAGACTCGAGCTTTCAAGGTCCTACTGGAATTTAAGATTATTCTATCATTGTTTTTCCCACAACCTTCAGCCAATCACCCTAGAATCGCGCAAGGAAATTAGCCACTCATCATCATGGAAACAATAATCAAATATATGGGAAGAGAATGAATATTTGAACACAAAAACCTTAAGAACAAGGCTTCAATAACTGAATCAAATAAACAAATCAGCGTTCCTTGGATCACAAATCCAACAAGACAATCAACAAAAAGGGAATCTAAGAAAGTCTTACAAAAACCTTTCACAAAAGCTATAACAAGCTATGAACTTCCTTCCTTCAATCTTCCTTCAACCTTCCAAAAATCCTTCCTAACTGCAGCTTCTTCAATCCCCAAGTGCTGCGATGGTAGCGGGTTGCTCAATTTGTGGAAAATATAGCCCTTTATATAGGAGAATTATCTTCCAAAGATAATAATATCTTAAAAAGATAATTTCCTAATAAAATATATCCATATCTCTAAAATAGATCTCCAAAATATATGATCTTCCTTCCAGAAATCCAGCCCAAAAATATAAGATCTCTTTTTCCAAAAATAAAAGATCTCAGCCAAATAAAATATATCTCGCCGTGTCCAGGGTGTTCGCCTCGGTCGGGGCGCTCCTCTAGATCACCTTGGTCGAGGTGATTGGCTTCAATTGATGTATATATGTATGTATATGCATGTGTATGACTGTTGGATGAGGAAGGAGTGAAGAAGAACGAGTGAAGAAGCAAAGGACAACCGGAAGTGCACCTTCTGCACACCAGCCACCCTTACGCCCTTTTGGACCGCCCCAACGCCAGCTGTGTGCCGCCTTTGCGCCACCTCCTAGCCGCCCCTACAGCCAGCTGCACCAGCCTTGCCTTGCTCTTGGTTCTGTAGATGTGTCTTGCTTCTAGGAAGGCCTATGAATGGCATTGCGTCTTCCTTTCCTAGTATGAGATTTTAGTACTATGCTTGGCTTAAATGAGAGTGTTTGGATGATGTATGATCATGTTATGCCTTGTATGGCCTTTGAAGATTATTAGGCTATGAGGTTAGGTTGAGGATGATCCTATGGATCCCTTGGGTCTAGGTGTGACTGTTCGCTCCAAAAGGTGTGTGCAAGCTTTAAAATTTATAACCCAAGAAGTATGCTTGAACAATATGCGAACCCGCAGTGTACGAATCAATTGTAATAACCCGCAGTGTGGTCAACCGAGGTGAGTCTCAGCTGAAGGTGAAATCTCTCAAATCTGGTCCAAAGTAAATCTTCTTTGTTAATTCCAAGCTTCATGGTTTCCTTCTTAAGCTCCCGAATGTAGCTCCAATGACTCCTTAGCTCCTTAAGCTCCATTTCGATCCAAAATGTACCATTTTACTTATGATTACAACGAAACTTGGTGTAGACCTCGATTCCCGTAAAGGTAGATGAAACGATAATATAATCACAAAATATACATCCAAACATGCAGATTATTGAAGATAAAACGTGTAAACAAGTCCCAAAATATAGACTATAATTCATGCTATCACACTTGCTACCTGCAATGAGGTTTGATAGGTAAAATAAATAGAACCCGAAAGGGCTTTGACGTTTTCAAGTGTTTTTGGTTTTAAATGTGGTTTGGGTTGGAATGTACGAGAAGTCGCCACTTCTGCTATGGACCTCTGCAGTATAGTTATGGATTATGTATGTATATGTGTTGAGTATGTATATATATCTATACATATGGCCTATATAGAGCCTTATAAGTTAGGTGTTCATACCTCACAGATGGCTCAGCCTAGAGTTACCGTTGTTGTAGGCAAAGGTAGAGGTAGATCACCCCTTCCTCCGGGTGTTGTAGGTGAGGGACCAGTTCCCGCTGCTGATCCACCAGTGGTGGAGGAGATACATGAGGAGGTTGTAAAGAGTGTCATCCCAAAGACGAGAAGTGGTGGATCTAGGAGACATCATTCGCATCGAGCCTAGTCTGATGACGCGGATCGTGTCTCCATGGGAGGACCAGAGTTTAGAGAGTACATCAGACGTTTTGAGGAGGCTATCAGAGCTGGCAGACGGGCCCCAGATCTACCAGAGAATGAGGGATCTTTTGAGATGTCTCAGGGAGCCACACAGGTGCCAGCTATGCTAACACGTGCTGCTGAGACTGCTCGAGCTGTAGAGGAGACCAGAGGGCCTCGACTAGATGCCTGGTTGAAGATATTCCATCAGCAGGGAGTACCACCCTTCTCAGGAGAGATTGGTTTACAAACTGAGGTATAGATAGGACATGTAGACTCAGCGTTAGAGTCTATCAAATGTCCTGAGGACAGACGGATAGAGCTAGTGCAGTCTTTATTTCGTGACTTTGCACATCAGTGGTGGAGGATTGTATGGATCAGAGCCACCAGCTATGACCACATGAGGAGCATGATTCGAGAGCAGTTATGGCCTGCCTTATTGAGGAGGGAGAAGCTGCAGGATTTTATAGATGCCGGATTTGAGGACGTGCCTATTGTTGATGCCATCCGCCGCTTCCAGACTGAGTTAGCTTTGCTTGGTCCAGCTATACCATCTGAGGACCAGCATGTTTACCTGTTCTCTCTTCGTCTGAGGGAGAGCACACATTCATACATGGCGGGATTCCATTGCGAGTCCCTAGCTGATTATCAAGACCGGGCTTCTGCCTATGAGAGGGAGCGAGTCAACCAAAGGAGAGCTTCTCAGACAGGACGGTCTGATAAGAGGCATCGCACTGGGCAGACTAGTAGGATTGAAGGAGCATCTAGGTCTAGACGAGACCACAGACGTTAGAGTTATCCCTCGTCTGCACTGACTATAGACAAGGGACGACAGTGTTACAACTGTGGGGATCATAGCCATTTAAAGCTAGAATACCCCAGGCCAATTGTGACTTGTTATACTTGTGGTAGACCGGGATATCGAGCTGCCTTCTATAGGCATGGAGGAGTTGCATCTCAGTAGGGTTCTTCCCATGCCAGTGTGGCGGGAGGTGGTCAGAGGACACCTCAGCAGCAGACACAGGGGCAACAAAGAGTCCCAGATCGTCCATCTACTCAAGGATTTGCTCCCGGGCCGAGTAGAGGTAGAAGTCGTGGTGGGAGTGCCACTCACGTCAGAGGAGCTCAAGGTAGAGGTTTTGAGTTGAGGAGTGCAGAGGATCCACCTGCACCGGCTGCTACAGGTACCATTCTGCTTCATGGTTTACTTGTTAGAGTTTTGTTTGATACTGGTGCTACGCATTCATTTATTTCTGATACATGTGTTGAGCGTCTGAGTTTAGCTACTATAGAGGGGATACCCTTTACTATAGGGTTACTTGATGGTAGCCGGGTCAGAGGTACCCGTGAGATACGTAGTTGTCCCCTTTGTTTAGGGACTCGTGTTTTACTTGTTGACTTCTTAGTCATGTCATTGATGCATGAAGAAGTCATATTAGGTATGGATTGGATGCGTAGACACCGTGCAGTTTTGGATGTTGGTAGACAGACTGTTATAGTCTCCACCGAGGTTGGTCAGATTAAGGTCTTCCGAGGTTGGGACCTTGGGAAGACGGGTTCTGTTATCAGTGTCGTACGAGCAACTAGACTGATTGCACAGGGATGTGATGCCTTCTGGTGCTATGCCATGAAGGATGGAGAGAGTCCAATAGTGGAGGACATACCCGTGGTCCGTGAGTTTACAAACGTGTTTGCTGAGCCGTCGAACTTGCCGCCTCAAAGGAGTGTGGATTTCAGTATCGAGTTGGAGCCTGGTACGAGACCCATCTCGAAGGCCCCATATTGTATGGCGCCTGTCGAGATGTTGGAGCTGAAGAAGGAACTCGAGGAGTTGGCTGAGAAGGGCTTCATACGCCTAGTGTTTCACCATGGGGTGCACCTGTCCTCTTCGTGCGGAAGAAGGACGGATCATTGAGGTTATGCATTGATTACAGAGAGTTGAACAAGGTGGTCATCAAGAACACGTATCCACTGCCTCGTATTGATGATCTACTTGATCAACTTCAGGGAGTGATAGTTTTCTCCCGCATTGACTTGCGTTCGGGATATCACCAGCTGAGGGTGAGAGAGCATGATGTGCACAGGACGGTATTTCGTACCTGTTATGGACACTACGAGTTTGTAGTGATGTCATTCGGGCTGACGAATGCCCCAACAGTCTTTATGGAGTTGATGAACAGTATCTTCATCGACTTCCTTGATCAGTTTGTGGTGGTCTTCATTGATGACACTTCGGTATACTCTCGTAGCACAGAGGAGCATGCCGGTCATCTGAGGACAGTTTTGCAGATTTTGAGGGATAGAGAGTTGTATGTCAAGCTCTCTAAGTGCGAGTTCTGGATGTCTGAGGTATCTTTTCTTCGACATATCGTCTCCGCCGATGGGATTATGGTAGATCCGGCAAAGATCGAGTTTGTTGCTGCTTGGACGACACCGACGAACGTCAAGGAAGTGTGTAGCTTTCTTGGATTAGCCGGATATTATAGACGCTTTGTGGAGGGGTTTTCTGTGATTGCCCATTCACTCACGAGTCTTCTGAGGAAGACTACCAGATTTGTGTGGACCGACCAGTGTGCCTAGAGCTTTGAGGAGCTGAAGACGCGTTTGACTTCTGCTCCTGTCTTGGCACAGCCAGAGGGTTTTGATGATTTTGTGGTCTACAGTGATGCATCCAAGCTAGGCTTGGGATGTGTGTTGATGTAGAGAGGCAGAGTGATTGCATATGTATCTCGCCAGTTGAAGGCGTATGAGGATAACTTCCCGACTCATGATCTGGAGTTGGCAGCGGTAGTTCATGCTTTGAAGATCTGGAGACATTACGTGTATGGTGCCACATGTCAGATCTTCACAGACCATAAGAGTGTGAAGTACATTTTCATGCAGTGGGAGGTTAATAACCGTCAGGGTCGATGGCTAAAGTTGATCAAGGACTTTGACCTTGAGATTTTGTATCATCCTGGAAAGGCAAATGTTGCAGCTAACGCCTTGAGTAGGAAGACGCCTCGAGAGAAGGCGATTGCCAGATTGATGGTACAACCTTAGCTTCAGAGGGACCTAGCTTGGCTAGAGGTGGACATCCAGTTTCCTGATGAGGATGCCCAGTTGTATGCTCTAAAGGTTTTACCTGGTCTGTTGGATGAGATCCAGCAGAAGCAGGGGAGTTGCCCGATCTTGACGAGGATCAGAGAGAGGATGTCTCGTGGAGAGGCACCTGTAACACCCCAAATCCTAGAGGACTCGAAATGCTACGAGTTGGGACCTCACAATGGGTCTCGGCCCTTAGCCTGGCAACAACTTCATTGGACCTTACAACACGGCACAAATAAAAAGGCAAAACAAAGCGTTTTATAACATGAGCGAAATAAAAATCCAAATTCTGAAAACAATACAGCCAAGTCTCAAAAACCGGAAATACCAACATTAGTCTCAATAGTCATAAAATAAAATATAACAGTCCCGTCCTATAATGCACGGAACCCCGGCTGCCCACTACCGCCGGATCACTCGATCGCCTCCCTAACCTGCAAGGCATCTACAAGCGGTATAAAACCGTTAGCTAACATTCTATGCATAAGTATAAAGGTAAAAGCACAAACACACAACATACGCAATCAGCATGCAACACTCATTCCTTTTTATTATCTTTAATTAAGTGATACGTCATTACTAATGATACTTATTTTGTGACACGAGGGATTCCCAAACCTCGCCCCTATCCCCGTTTACCAACGCGGAATGGTGCTAATGCATGTGACCGTCTACCGGACTGGGCTGGTCGCAAGGAACCTCCTAGACTCTCGCAAGAGCTAGACAGATGATGTCACGACCCGTTATCATACACTTGGGTCAATTATATAATATACTACAGTCGGCCTATTCCGGTTTCGTTATTTATCTTAACTATCACACACCACTCATACACATCACACACATGCAAGAAGCTAGCTAAGTAAGTCAGTGGACTTACTGAATTGAATCTCGTCTCTCTTAGCAACACTAGATTAGTAGCTGCAGGAACTCAGTTGATTGTCAAAGGAGGCACGTAGGTCAACACTTTTCCTTGGATACTTAGAAGTCTAAAACTCCTAAGATGTACGATTCTATGTGCAGACGTTATTACAGTGTTTATTTAAGGTAAATTGACTATTTTACCCTTGGTCCCGAGACTTCCAAAAACCCGTAATATGTACATAAATTCTTACTTGAGGCTAACTAATCATATTCAACTCCCTAGGATGATTTTAGGTGACAACTATAAAAACTACCCATTTTCTATTTCCCGAAAAGTCACTAAAGTCCAACTACAACTTCAAATATGAAATTAAAATAAACTTATAAAAATTCTAAAATAAATTTCTAACTTATCTATGATATCTAATCTACTCATAGGAGAAACAATTTCTTAAAACTGTTCAATCGTTATTCCTACAAAAATCTTTAAAGTTGGCTACAACACTACAAATGTTCCCATACTTAGTCAAAATTTACTGCTGGAAAAACAGCTCAACTACAACACTTTGAGACCCTATAACTTTCAATCCAACCGTTCATTTATTCCCAAATTTTAACACGGTAAACTATGTATATCTATCTATTATCTATTAAAAATTCAACGGTGGATCTTCAATCAATCTTTTTAACATTGATTCACAACAGTGGGTAATCTTCAACATCACAAATTGTAGAAACAAAAATTTGTACACAAAGAGCTCATGAGATCCTGAGTTCTATAATCACTGTCAACTATCCAGCATCAACACAAACTACTCTCACCCCTCCTATGTTCAACCTATGGTGACAAACATCCATCTATACATTTATAGACTCCATCTAAGAGTTGTACAGAAGTAAACATCCGGGAATTATTCACTTACTAGACTGCAGCAACTCAGCGGAAACGTGCTCTTGGACTCGAGGGTAAGACTTCACTGTTGTAGCTTGGAACGGCTCTACTTGGCCTGGTTGTAGACATCCGGTGCAGTCGAGTTAAGTATCCATTCGGCATAGAGAAGAAGGAGAATGTGAGTTCCGGTGATTAGTATAAACGCAGATGGAGGGAGGGAGAGAGCTGGAAGGTATGAACGTATAGGGAAAAGAGAGAGCGAGAGAGAGCCAGCAGCCAACTTACTCAAGAGTCTCGTGTGCAGAAAGTTGAAGGTTGTTCGTCCTTGGAGTGGTGGCTGCGAGTCCCTGGTTTTTTAGCTGGGCAACTTGGTTGGGAAGCAGTTAGGGTCGATGAGTAGAGGCGCTTCTAGCTTGGCTTTTCAAGTGCACTTCGCTGGGTCCAAACGCAACCAAGTGCTAGGCTCCTTGTTGCTGTCAAACGTCAATTGTCCAGCACTGATGTGTGACAATTGTTTTGTACGCAGGGGTAGAAGAGATGGCCGGCCGGATGGATCCTTGTTGTGCGATTAATGGGGCAGTTACAGCAGCTCTTCTTCAATGCAGAAACCGTTACAAGGTGAAGAGAAGGAAAGAGAAGGGCCGGCTGTTACTCCTCCCTGCTGGACGCAATGCTGGCTGTTACACACGTAGATCACTGGGCTGGAGAGGGGCTGAACGCTGGGCTGGAGGGGGCTGAATGATGACATGAATTATGACCTATTTTTAGGCATGTATTTTTATAGATTTTCCCTTTATTTTGCATGCATAGACATACATTCATGACATTTATGGTTATATTCACCTACTTTGCAAGAATAGAGGTCTACACAGAGTTTTATTGCATTTGTAGGTAATTTGGCGAATTATGGAGCGAAATAGCATATTTAAGGATTAAGCCTTGAAGCGGGACAAAAAGGAGCAATAAAAGGAAGTTAGGACGCGCCAAAGTATCTTCTGATACCGTCTGACGCGGCCCAAAGTATTTTCTGATACCGTCGGACGCGGCCCAAAGTATTCTATGATACCGTCTGACGTCCCAAAGTATTTTCTGATACCTTATGACGTGGCCCATAGTATCTTCTGATATCAACGGATTCGACTTCTTTTCAGCCCAAATATTTAGGGTTTTATCTTTAAACCCTAGAGAGATCCCTACATATATTCGATAGCCTTCAACATTGAAAGGCGGACGGTGACAGCCCCAGAACTAGGGGAGCGAAATTCTCCAAAGGGAGACTTAAGGAGGCCGCAGTGGGAAATCTTTACACGTTTGAGAGAGATTGAGGATTCTTGGAGAAGGATTGAAGCATTTTAGCCGGAAAGACAATCTTGATCATTGTTTGTGAGATTTCTTTGTTCCATTGAAGTAATTGTGGTTTTTGAACACGAATTTGAGTTACTTAAGAGATACATTGATCAGTTTCGAGAATTGTTTACAGATTTGAAGGTTATTGAGTTTTTATTCAAGATTCGGGTTTAATTGCATTATTTCACTCAACCTTTGATTTGATTTGATTTTGAAAATGGTTGGCTAAAACCATTGTGATTCTGGGAAGAATAGTTGATGATTAAGGCTTAGATGATGATAGATTGAACTCATTCAAACATTAGGACCTTGAGAGTTTAGATTTTAGTTTTGCGATAACAGGAAAATCGGGGTGTTCTTGAGTAAATCGGCCGATTTAATGATGAACAACACGATTTATTCTTCTGACGAACTTTAATTGAATTAATCTTTAACCAAAACTAATCCTTGCCTAAATCCTAACCTTGTTTAACCTTTTTAACCTCTAATTGAGTGTATGAAGAGACTTCAAACTTGATTCTACATTTAATAGATTAAGATTACAAGATTTGGGTAATAGAGAGACTCAACATCCTTTATTAAGATTCTAAGTGTGCTTTCTATTCTTTACTTCGGAGAGTCATATCCTGGAGTTTTAGATAGTTAGTTTGAACATAATTCTTGTCTTTAGATCTTTCTATATTGCAGCCTCAACAACCCTTATAGAGAGAACCTTTAGATTAGATATATAGGTTTCGGAACTTCACCGTACGATACTTACCTTTGAACACAAAATTTTGGCAATATAAACTGTGTCCTTATATCTATAGAAGTGTCTTGAATCAAAAGCCGAAATCGGATACTTGAATCCTTGGAATCATTTTACCCTTATTTGATCACAAAAGCTTTTTGCATTTTCGCTAGATAATTGAAATTGAATTTACTCTCACCAAATCCCTGAGTTCGACTCTGAAATTCTTACCTCACTACAGCCGATCCGTACACTGCGGGTTCGCTTTGCTTTGAGTTCTAGATATAAATTTAAGACTTTGACGCACACACTTTTCGAGCGAACACTGAACGTGCTGGGCTGGAGGGGGTTGTTAATGGGCTCGTAACCAGCCTCTCCTGGACTGCTGCAGGCTGAACGTGCTGGGCTGGAGAGGGCTGTTAATGGGCTCGTAACCAGCCTCTCCGGGACTGCTGCAGGCCGGGCTCGAAGTCAAGCTGGGCTGAAATTAAGGTAGGAATAGTGGTTGAAACATGCAAGAAAGATGGGCTGAATTGCTTGTCAAAAATCTGTCAAAACTCGTCATGGCCTTGTCAGGCCCATGAATGAGTTTGTCACAGATTTGTGGGGCTTTGTCATGGCCTCGTCTCAGCTTAGTCATGGTCTTGTCACAGCTTGTCATGATCTCGTCACAGCTTGTCATCGATAAGAATGAATTATAATAACTAGGGTTTGATATAAATCTATCATTTTATGTGAATTAAATTCTACATAAAATAATAAATAATTATAAGAATTAGAGCTTGATAAAATTTTATCATTTTATGTGAATTAAATTCTACATAAAATAATAAAATTTGTGAAGAAAGAAGTACTAGATAGAATGGGAAACCGTCAACGGCTCGAAGTCCGATTTGATTCGGACTTAGACGGAATAAAAAATTCCGGATATTACATCAGTACCCCCTTAAAATAAGTTTCGACCCGAAACTTAGGACAAGGTACTTAATTAAACGACTTCCATAAATAAACTGGTATGTCCTAGTCTCACTAAAAAAAATTAATTTCCTTTTCTAAACACCTCTAACCTTATCGGAGCATAACAAAAAAACTAGTCGTTACATCAGATTCCCCTCAAAATAAGTTTCGTCCCGAAACTTAGGGTAGTTCCCAAGATCATAAAACGCAAGCAAGCCCTATGACTAAAAAGTTACTACATCCAGACACCTATGGTTCACACACAAGCACATCAAACATATCACACATACAATCACTAAAAGTAACCAAACAAGGATGTAGAACTACTTGACGGTCCTATAGACGTCTCTAGATCCGCATAAAACTCGGGATAGTTCCGCCGGATACTATCCTCCGTCTCCCAAGTGGCCTCGTCAATCCCTTGTCTCGACCACTGTACTCTCAACATGGGTATTACTTTCGATCGAAGGCGTCTCATACCTCTCTCCAAAACTGTTATCGGGTGCTCAGGAAATGTATGATCCGGCTCGACCACTAGGTCGTCATGGCTCACTATGTGTCTCGGGTCATGCACATACTCTCTCAATTGAGATACATGGAAAACTGGATGGACTCCCTCCAATCGGGGTGGCAATGCCAATCTATAAGCCACCTCTCCTATCCGCTCTAGGATCTCAAAGGGCCCGACATATCGGGGACTCAACTTCCCTTTAATGCCGAAGCGTCGACCACCCCTCGTCGGTGACACCTTTAACCATACCTGGGCGCCAACCCTGAACTCCAGAGGCCTGCGCCTCTTATCAGTATAAGATCTCTGACGGCTCTGTGCGGTCAACATCCGCTCTCGGATCAATGCTACCCGAGCCATCTCATCCTACACCTGCTCGGGCGCTACCCCACTCATCCTCCCAGGCTCATCCCAACACAGAGGTGTACGACACCTCCGCCCATATAGTGCCTCGTAAGGAGCCATCCCAATAGTCGCGTGCCAACTATTGTTATAAGAAAACTCCACCAACGGAAGGTGGTCGGGCCATACCTGACCCCAATCAAGCACACATGCCCTCAACATGTCCTCAAGGGTCTGAATAGTCCTCTCGGACTGCCCGTCCGTTTGAGGATGGCATGCCGTGGTGAACTGTAAGCTCGTTCCTAAGGCGGCGTGTACCTGCTGCCAGAACCTCGAGGTAAAACGCCCATCCCTATCTGAAATGATCGTCCTCGGCACTCCATGGAACCTCACAATCTGTCGGGTAAACTCCTCGGCTAAACGAGACACCGGCCACGTTTTCTTAATAGGAATGAATCGTGCCGTCTTCGTCAACCGATCCACTACAACCCATATCGCATCAAAGCCTCTACTCAACCTCAGGCCAGTAACGAAGTCCATGGAAATATCCTCTCACTTCCACTGTGGAACCGGAAGTGGTTGGAGCTCTCCTCCGGGCCTGTGGTGCTCAATCTTGACCTGCTGACAGGTCGCACACTGGGCTACATATCTAGCCACGTCGGGCTTGAGCCCACCCCACCAATAAGATCATCGTATATCCTGATACATCTTACTCGCGCCAGGATGGACGGAGTAAGGTGTAGAATGGGCCTCCTGCAGTATACGCTGCCTCAACTCTTTGTTAGAGGGTACACATATGCGCTCCTGGCGCCTCAAAATCCCATCTGCACCCACCACAAACTGTGGTGCCTCCCCTCTGGACATTCTCTCCCTGATCCTCGTCAGTGCTGGACAACCCTCCTGTTTCTGCCGGATCTCTTCCGTCAGATCCGGTGAAACCTCTAATGCTGACAAATGCCCGTCAGTATCGAGAAACCGGATGTCTACCTCCAACCAAATCAAATCTCTCTGCAACTGGGTCTGAACAGTCAATCTAGCAATCGCAGCCTCGCGAGGTGTCCTCCTACTAAGGGCATCGGCGACCACATTCGCCTTCCCGGATGATAAAGGATCTCTAAGTCAAAGTCCTTAATCAGCTCTAGCCATCTCCTCTGGCGGTTATTCAACTCCTGCTGAGTGAATATGTACTTCAGACTCTTGTGGTCTGTGAAGATCTGACAGGTGGCCCCGTAGAGGTAATGACGCCAGATCTTCAAGGCATGAATAACTGCAGCTAGCTCAAGGTCGTGAGTAGGGTAATTCTCCTCATACGTCTTCAACTGTCGAGACGCATACGCAATGACCCTACCCCTCTGCATCAGGACGCATCTCAAGCCTAGTTTGGATGCATCACTGTAAACGACGAAGTCCTCAATGCCCTCTGGCTGTGCTAGCACCGGAGCAGAAGTCAATCTCTCCTTCAACTCCTCAAAGCTCCGTTGACAGGGCTCGGTCCATGCAAATCTGATGGACTTCCTTAATAAGGAAGTGAGTGGTCTGGCAATCAAAGAAAAACCCTTCACAAACCTACGGTAGTATCCGGCCAGACCTAGAAAACTGCGTACCTCCTTGACCGTCTTAGGGGGTGGCAATGATGCAACTGACTCTATTTTTGCCGGTTCCACCTTGACTCCTTCGGCGGAGACAATATGGCCAAGGAAGGCAACCTCAGGCATCCAGAACTCACACTTAGAGAGCTTAGCATAAAGCTCTCTATCCTGTAAAACCCGCAACACCGTCCTCAGGTGTCCGGCGTGCTCCTCCCTACTCCGGGAGTACACTAAGATATCGTCGATGAAAACTACCACAAACTGATCTAAGAAGTCAATGAAGATGCCATTCATCAACTCCATGAAGACAGCAGGAGCATTGGTGAGCCTGAAAGGCATCACCACGAACTCATAATGACCGTATCTGGTCCGAAATGCTGTCTTCGGTATGTCCTCTTCCCGTACTCTCAGCTGGTGATATCCTGACCTCAAGTCGATACGTGAAAACACCGTAGCTCCCTGTAACTGATCCAGCAAATCATCCATACGCGGCAGCGGGTACTTATTCTTGACGGTGACTTTGTTCAACTCTCGATAGTTGATACAAAGCCTCATGGATCCGTCCTTCTTCCTGACGAAGAGGACTGGTGCACCCCAGGAAGACACACTGGGTCGGATGAAACCCTTCTCTGCCAACTCCTCGAGTTGCTTCTTAAGCTCAAGCATCTCGACTGGTGTCATGCGGTATGGAGCCTTGGAGATTGGCCTCGTGCCGGGCTCCAACTCAATCCCAAAATCTACGCTCCTCTGTGGTGGTAAGCCAGGCGGCTCGCCAAAGACATCCTTGAACTCACAAGCTACCGGGGTCTTTGCTAATGATGAACTCGTCTCGTCCTTTATGGCGTAACACCAGAAGGCCTCACATCCCTCACCTATGAGCTTTGCGGCTTGGACCGCACTAATGACTGTCCCGATCTTTCCGAGATCCCACCCTCGAAAGACTTCCTCCGGCCCAGACTCCGTAGTGACTGTCACTGTCCTCCTTCTGACGTCCAGAACAGCTCTATGGCGGTCCATCCAGTCTATCCCGAGTATGACTTCTTCATGCACCAAGTGCATGAGGTGAAAGTCGGCTAGCCAGTCACGACCTCCCAAGTGGATGGGACAATCGTGAATCTCCCGAGTACCACGAACCCTACTCCCATCGGGTAACCTTATAAGGAAAGGTTCCCCCTCTACTGTATCTAAGGTCAACCTATCTATGCAATCATCAGATATGAAAGAGTGCGTCGCACCCGTATCAAAAAGTACTCAGACTGGAAAGCCATGAATCGTGATAATACCTATGGTTGCGGGCGCTGTTGGCTCTACGGCACTCCTCAACTCAAAGACTCGAGCTTGAGTACCCCTAGTCTCTGAAGTGGCCCCACCACGCCCTCTACCTCTAGTTGGAATCTGAGCAGAACCCTGTGAATATGCTTGACCAGGAGCCCGCTGCTGCTGACCCCGAGCCTGATACTGAGACTGCCTTTGTCCCCCTCTTGGAGTACCAGCAGGTGAGGACCCCTGCTGTGATGTTACCTTGCCCTGTCGGCAGAAGGTAGCCCTGTGGCCTAGTTGGCCGCAAGTAAAACATGTAACTGGTGGCCTCCTACACTCCGGCTTAATGTGTCCCTGCTCCCCACAGTTGTAGCACTGACGTACTCTAGATCCCATCGGCGGTGCCACCTGGTGACTAGAACGGCCCTGGGACTGACCACGCCTATGACCTGACCCTCCTACTCCAGTGCTGACTGGTCCGGTCCTCTGTCTCTTGTCTGACCCTCCAAACTGCATAGCTCTCCGGTGACCCAGTCGGTCCCTCTCATATGCTGAAGCCCGATCCTGATAATCAGCTAAGGAATCACAGCGGAACCCTGCTAGATAGGAGCGGGTAGTCTCTCTCAGTCTCCGGGAAAACAGATACACGTGCTGGTCCACAGGTGGTGCAGTAGGACCCAACAGTGACATCTCCTCCCGGAACCTCCTAATAGCCTCAGCTATCGGAACATCCTCAAAACCTGCCTCCAAGAAGTCTTACACTCGGTCCCTTCTCAGTGAGGTAGGACAAAAGGTCTCTCTCACGAGACTCGGCAACTGCTCAAACCGGGACACTCCGCCCCTTACTGTCCTCCACCAGTACTGTGCCTGGTCCCTAAAAAATGTCTGAACCAGCTCCACCTTACGACTCTCAAGGCAGCGAATCGCCTCTAGCGCGGACTCCACATGACTGATCCAATGTTCCACCTCAAGTCCAACATTCCCGTCGAAGGTGGGAACTCGCTGATGGTTGAATGTCTTCAACCATTCATCTGGTCTCGATACCCTTAACTCGTCTCTCACTCGGTCATCCTCGACAACTCTCACTGGTGCAGCTACCGCCGGTGGAACTACCACCTGAGTCACCCTCTGAGAGACCTCTGCTGACCTAGCTGGCACTGGTGGTGCTGGAGGTGGTACTCCGGCCCTGTATGCCTCTTGCAGCTACTGGACATAAGCTCGATACTCCGATACTCCAATCAATACGCGGCCAGAATCAGCAGGCCCTACACTCCGTACTCCGGACCTAGTGGCAGTCTCATCCCTAACCTCTGGAACAATACTCTCGGCCACCTCCTCAGCAGGTACATCCGCAGCTGGCGGATCTACAACAGGGACACGTCCTCGACCTCGGCCTCTCTGAGGCCTGCCCACACGTCCCTGTCTTGGAGCTCCAAGAGGAAGGGGAGGTCGGCCCTCTCCTCGGCCAACGTAAGTTGTCGCTCTCGTATGTGCCATCTAGTAATGACATGATCAATATAAGACTACTTTAGTTCCTAGTAAGGGCATAACTATCTTATTACTTTAGGTCACTTCTAAAGGTCACCATGTTACTAAAATTACAAGTTATAACAGAAGTCCAACAAACTATGCTATCGAGTTTAGCGGAGGTAGTGGCGGCCCGTGCATTCTATCCCGACACGTTTATGCTCATGGTTTGGAAAACAAAAATTTCATTTTAAAAGTTCGGAACCCTTGCGGTTTCCGTTTATTTGTTTATTCGACCTTTTTAAAGATGGCGAGTGCCGTTGTTGCCAACCTAGAGCTCTAATACCATATTGTAACACCCCAAATCCTAGAGGACTCGAAATTCTACGAGCTGGGACCTCACAATGGGTCCCGGCCCTTAGCCTGGCAACAACTTCATCGGACCTTACAACACGGCACAAATAAAAAGGCAAAACAAAGCGTTTTATAACATGAGCGAAATAAAAATCCAAATTCTGAAAACAATACAGCCAAGTCTCAAAAACCGGAAATACCAACATCAGTCTCAATAGTCATAAAATAAAATATAACAGTCCCGTCCTATAATGCACGGAACCCCGGCTTCCCACTACCGCCGGATCACTCGATCGCCTCCCTAATCTGCAAGGCATCTACAAGCGGTATAAAACCGTTAGCTAACATTCTATGCATAAGTATAAAGGTAAAAGCACAAACACACAACATACGCAATCAGCATGCAACACTCATTCCTTTTTATTATCTTTAATTAAGTGATACGTCATTACTAATGATACTTATTTTGTGACACGAGGGATTCCCAAACCTCGCCCCTATCCCCGTTTACCAACGCGGAATGGTACTAATGCATGTGACCGTCTACCGGACTGGGCTGGTCGCAGGGAACCTCCTAGACTCTCGCAAGAGCTAGGCAGATGATGTCACGACCCGTTTTCATACACTTGGGTCAGTTATATAATATACTACAGTCGGCCTATTCCGGTTTCGTTATTTATCTTAACTATCACACACCACTCATACACATCACACACATGCAAGAAGCTAGCTAAGTAAGTCAGTGGACTTACTGAATTGAATCTCGTCTCTCTTAGCAACACTAGATCAGTAGCTGCAAGAACTCAGTTGCCTGTCAAAGGAGGCACGTGGGTCAACACTTTTCCTTGGATACTTAGAAGTCTAAAACTCCTAAGATGTACGATTCTATGTGCAGACGTTATTACAGTGTTTATTTAAGGTAAATTGACTATTTTACCCTTGGTCCCGAGACTTCCAAAAACCCGTAATATGTACTTAAATTCTTACTTGAGGCTAACTAATCATATTCTACTCCCTAGGATGATTTTAGGTGACAACTATAAAAACTACCCATTTTCTATTTCCCCAAAAAGTCACTAAAGTCCAACTACAGCTTCAAATATGAAATTAAAATAAACTTATAAAAATTCTAAAATAAATTTCAAACTTATCTATGATATCTAATCTACTCATAGGAGAAACAATTTCTTAAAACTGTTCAATCGTTATTCCTACAAAAATCTTTAAAGTTGGCTACAACACTACAAATGTTCCCATACTTGGTCAAAATTTACTGCTGGAAAAACAGCTCAACTACTCCACTTTGAGACCCTATAACTTTCAATCCGACCGTTCATTTATTCCCAAATTTTAACACGGTAAACTATGTATATCTATCTATGATCTATTAAAAATTCAACGGTGGATCTTCAATCAATCTGTTTAACATTGATTCACAACAGTGGGTAATCTTCAACATCACAAATTGTAGAAACAAAAATATATACACAAAGAGCTTGTTACGCTAAGAACGTGTCACGCAATAAGCCTTAAATTTATACTCGATATATTTCTCCTAACTCCTAGCGAACCCGCAGTGTACGGGACGTTTTGTAGTAGGGATAGTATTCCGAGGTCGAACACAAAGACTGAGGTGAGATTGAATCGATTAGTGACTAAGGATAGTGTTGATCTAGGCTAAGAAAAGAGAAAGAAACAAATAAATAAAAACCTCAATGTTTTTGGATTGGTTTTGTGTGGTGATCAATCAAGGGTCACAATGATGCAATATGGCAAAACAAACTAAGGAATCAAGCTAAAACACAAATAAACGAGCAAACACGAAATATGTAATCAAAGAGAGAAAAGTGGATTCTAGGGGTTGGAAATTCCGGTTATGGTGTAGGACTCAAGCTATCTAATCATTCCTTGGATCAACTATAGTATGTTGGGAGTGAGTGTTTTTAGATTGGGATCAATCACCGGGTAGGTCTCATGGTCCACTAATCCGTTCCTAAGGTCTTATCACCGGGTAAGTCTCAAAGAGCCTAAGGATAGGAATTCTACACAAACCGGATGGTTATCTAGGGATCTAACCTCTCCTTACCGGGTAAGTCTCGGGAAGGCAAGTCCTAAACATCAATCCTAGCACACTCAATCCAATAGCGTCTTATGAGGCTCACTACTACCTAGAGTTCGTCATCATCGGTATCTAAGAGCAAGAATCACCGGGTAGGTCTCTTCTAACTCTTAGTTGCTAACACTAGGTCACCCTAGGATAGATTTAGCTCAACTAACACTAGGATTTCAAAAAATCACCAACCTAACACTTAGATTCTTCAAAACAAGCAAGTCAGTCAAAATCACGGGTTGTTCATCAAGAACCACGGCCGTGGAATGTATAGAACAAACCGTGGTTTACAACAGAGGCTAGGTTCGAGCAAACAATTCATCCAAAGGTACATCTAAGTCCATTCTATCATAGTCCAACCCATAACCATCTTTCCCGTACCCTAGAATCGCATCTATTTAGCCAACAACATGCATCATCACAATCAAAGTCATCAAGCATAAAATCATGGCTTCCATTAGCAAGAAAATAAAGAGAAAGAGATGAACAAGTTGAACAAAGAAAACAAAGCTGAATATGAGTTTAAGAAAGACTTACAACCCTTCAAAAGAAGGTTCAATCGATTCTTACAAAACCGTGCAAAACGGCTTCACAAATCTCACTCAAAACTATGAAAAATTTAAGAATGGTGTGTTCTTCTCTTCTTCTCCAATGGAAGCTTTCTTTCTCCTCTAAGAGTAGCTCCAATCCAATCTTCCAATGAGAGAATATTGTTGTTGAGAGTGTGGAAGAGAATGGGAGTGAGGGGTCTGTCCCTAACAGCCTTGCAGGACCACCTTTTATCCTCCAAATTTGCAAGAGTCGGCCATGAAGATCGTGGGACAGCTGTCACAGCTGTCTGGGGAAAACCACGGCCTATTTCCACGCCCGTGGAAGTCCCAGTGGCCGTGGTTTTGGTGCCTCAGCTTGTTTTGGATCATTAAGCCACGATTTGGTGCATGGCATGCACCAACAAGGTCCCAAGTGTCCTCCTTAGCTCCTAACTTGCTTCCCAGTGAGTCCGAAGGTGTGTCATCTCGAGGAACGATCCTCAAATGTATCGATTAAGCTCCTAAAACTCCTAAAATACCTACAAAGCATGCAAAATTCCGTGTAGATGTCTATCTCGACAAAATACATGAATTGAGTGTAAATCGTCACGAACTAGTGCAAACCATGCATGAATGAGCGGAAAAACTATCTAAATGAGTGCCTAAACCTAAGTCATAAATCGTGTTATCAAAAATACCCCATACTTAAGGTTTGCTCGTCCCCGAGCAAGTCCTGAACTATAGACTAAGAGATGACATGATTTATGCATGCATGAAAAACCGAAAATATTTTTGGAGTTGTGCTTCTAATATTGGATCACCTTCATAGTCATGTTTCATGGCAATGGACAAGCAATCATGTGTCAAATAAGTGAAGGCATGGAAAGACAATTATACTTAACTCGAAGGCATGCATGAAATGTAAAAATGAAGAAGTCAAGATGATCATGAGCATATTCAATCTAGATCACTAAGTCTTACACACATGCAAATACGTCACAAGGGCTTGTGAAATAAAAGGCCAAGAAACGTTGTGATTAGGTGGGAATTTTTCTAGGCTATGTGATGCTAATCCGAGAATGGAACTAACTTCACAACTTCACATTTTTATCAACTTCCCACAAGTGTATATTTTCTCCATCTTTTCTTTCTTTTCTTTTTCTTTCACTTATTTTTGAGACAATGGCATTGGTGTACAAAAGCCGAAACCTTGGTGATTAGCCGTCCTCGGGCTTTTTTTATTTTTCGAGGTGCATTCACACCGGGCACACATACCAAAGCTCGTTAGGACTATCGGTTTATTTGACTTTGGTAAGGCACAAACACCCGATTATGTGAATGGTGCCGAGTTACTCGTCATTTAAACCAACGTTCCCAAACCTATATTTTTGTCCACACTTTCACAACAAATTCAGCACTTCATTCATAACATTCATCCATCAACAACTTCACCCCACAATTGCTCCTCACACACTCAACACACTAACATGCTCCTATTCCCGGATGGGTCAAAAGAGGTCAAATTTACATCAATTGAGGTGCTCAAACAACATGATCAAGATGAGAAGTAGAGAAAGATGAATTGCCTTAATTACTCCTAGATAATGTGCAAGAACTAGCATGTAATTTCGACTTTCAATACTCAATCCAATCAAGACAAACATCATGATCACAATCCATTCATGGGATTCAAGATAAGTACTTCAAGTCCACATATGCATTCATCTATTCAACACATAAGGTCATCCATAGCCAATCCACACAACAATCTTATCATAAGGGTCATTCCCAAGTTTAGAAGCACTAAAATTTTTTAAAAATTTTCTGTTTTTTTTTTTTTGGAATTTTCGAAATATGTATGTACAATGCAAGACATAATGAAGCATGTGACTAAAAGAAACTACCCTAGATGCTAATCATGCAAAAGATCATGCAAACCCCACCCCATACTTAGAAACACATTGTCCCCAATGTGGTATTCAAGTAAAGAAGAGTGAAAGAGGGTTCTCACAATGTAAAAATGGTTTGCTTTGGTATTTGGGATTACTCAAGTGAAGTGATGGCGGATGATCCTATCAACGATGGTAGAGAGCTCAAGGTGTTCGTTATGGCGTCGGGACCCGCGCTAGGCACCGCTAGCCGTCCAAGTTCCGCGTCCGCTCCACCCATAATTGATGAGGGGCTCATCATCATCATCCACATGCCATGCAAGGCTTCCATGCCACCAAGACTCTAGCACACAAACAAAGCACACCAAACACACAAAAGCACACAAAAACAAAAAAAATCAAAACAAAAACAAAAACGAAAAAGGGAAAAATGTCTACCGATGGGTTGCCTCCCATCAAGCGCTTCTTTAAGGTTATTAGCTTGACCAAACTCGGGGGCGTCTCACTCAAGGTGAAGTGGGGCAATCATGTCCACCGGAGCTCCCGGGATATACTTCTTCAATCGGTGCCCATTCACCTTAAAATCTCCACAATGCTCCCCTCCTATCTCAACCGCTCCATGGGGAAAGATCTTCTTCACCACATAAGGACCCGTCCATCTTGACTTTAGCTTTCCGAGGAAGAGCCGTAGCCTTGAGTTGAAGAGAAGGACAATGTCGCCTTTTCTCAACTCCTTCGGGATGAGACGCTTGTCATGCCAACGTTTGGTCCTTTCCTTGTAGATCCGGGCGTTTTCATAGGCATCCAACCGGATCTCCTCAAGAGCGTTCATGTCTAGCAATCTCTTCTCTCCGGCCTCCTTGAGGTCAAAATTCAACCACCTTATAGCCCAATATGCTCTATGTTCCATCTCTACCGGAAGGTGGCAAGACTTGCCATAGACTAGCTTGTAAGGAGTGGTGTCAATCGGTGTCTTGAAAGCGGTTCTATATGCCCACAAAGCATCATCGAGCTTCATAGCCCAATCTTTTCTGGTCCTAGAGACCCTCTTCTCAAGAATTCCCTTTATCTCCCGGTTGGAGATCTCCACTTGGCCACTAGTTTGGGGATGGTAAGGTGTTGCCACCTTATGAGTCACCCCATACTTAGCCAAAAGTGTCCCGAAGTTCCTATTGGTGAAGTGCTTCCCTCCATCACTATGATCACCCTTGGTGTTCCAAACCTAGGGAAGATCACTCGGTTGAAGAATCGCACCACAACCTTGGCATCATTTGTGGGAGAAGCGATTGCCTCTACCCATCTTGAAACATAGTCCACCGCCAATAGGATGTAGAGGTTGCCACAAGAAGAGGGGAATGGTCCCATGAAGTCCACACCCCACACATCGAATATATCCACCTCTTGTATGTTGTTCAAGGGCATCTCATTCCTCCTTGAGATGTTGCCCGTCCTTTGGCAAGCATCACAAGCTACAACAAAATTCTGCACATCCTTGAACAAACTTGGCCAAAAGAAACCCGATTGCAACACCTTAGCACATGTCTTGTGTGAGCTAGCATGGCCTCCACAAGGCAAGGAATGACAATGGCGGATCACACTCTCCACCTCATCCTCCGGTATGCATCTCCTAAATACTCCATCCGGCCCTCTCTTGAACAAAAGCGGTTCACTCCAATAGTAATGCCTCACATCCTTGAAAAATTTCTTCCTTTGGGCATAGGATAAACCGGGTGGCACCTCCTCACACACAAGGTAGTTCACAATGTCGGCATACCATGGCTCATTACCCCTTGACACTTGAAACAAGCACTCCTCCACCATTTGCAATTGCTCATCCCGGAACGAGTCATCAATCGGGATGTCATCTCTCTCAATCTCCAATGGTGGGAGTCTACTAAGGTGATCCGCCACAGAATTTTCGGACCCCTTCTTATCCTGGATTTCCAAATCAAACTCTTGAAGGAGAAGGATCCCCGAATCAAACGAGGCTTGGCATCCTTCTTTGTAAGGAGATAACGGATTACAGCATGATCCGTATACACAATGACCTTCGCTTCAACAAGATACAAGCGGAACTTCTCAAATGCATACACAACCGCTAGCAACTCCTTCTCGGTGGTAGCATAATTGAGTTGGGCATCATCTAGCGTCTTGCTAGCATAATATATGGCATGTGTTAGCCCATCCTTCCTTTGTCCCAAAACAGCCCCAACAGCTACATCACTCGCGTCGCACATGATCTCAAACGGTAAACTCCAATCCGGAGGTTGCATGATGGGTGCGGAGATCAAAGCATTCTTCAACCTACAAAAAGCCTCAAGGCAATCCTTGGAGAAAACAAACTCAACATCTTTCATTAGTAGGTTAGTAAGAGGCTTAGAAATCTTAGAGAAATCTTTAATGAATCTCCGGTAAAAACCGGCATGCCTTAGAAAACTCCTTACTCCCTTCACCGAGGTAGGTGGTGGAAACTTCTCTATGGTTTCTATCTTAGCTCTATCAACCTCGATGCTACGGTTGGACACCAAGTGTCCCAACACAATACCTTCACTTACCATGAAGTGGCATTTCTCTCAATTCAAGACTAGATTAGTCTCCTCACATCTTTTTAGCACTAGAGACAAGTTAGCTAAACAATCATCAAAGGAAGATCCATAAACAGAAAAATCATCCATAAACACTTCCATGATGTTTTCAATATACTCAGAAAAGATAGCCATCATACACCTTTGAAAGGTGGCGGGTGCATTACACAACCCAAATGGCATTCTCCTATATGCAAATGTACCCCAAGGACATGTGAATGTGGTTTTCTCTTGATCATCGGGGTAAATAGGGATTTGGAAGAATCCAATATAGCCATCTAAGTAACAAAAGGGAATGTTGAGCTAATCTCTCTAGCATTTGGTCAATGAAAGGAAGAGGGAAGTGATCTTTCCTAGAGGCAACATTTAGTTTCCTATAGTCTATACACATCCTCCATCCCGTAACCGTTCTAGTTGGGATTAGTTCATTATTCTCATTAGTCACTACGGTCATCCCACCCTTCTTAGGAACCACATGCACAGGACTAACCCATTTACTATCCGAAATCGGGAAAATGATTCCCGCATCTAGCAATTTAAGGATCTCTTTCTTCACTACTTCTTTCATGATAGGGTTTAGTCTTCTTTGAGGTTCAATTGAAGGTTTATGATTGTCTTCCATTAAGATCTTATGCATGCACAAAGAAGGTTTAATGCCAACTAAACCATCAATGGTATAGCCAATAGCTTTCCTATGCAATCTCAACTCATGTAACAATCTAGCAAGTTCATCATCATTCAAGCATGCATTCACAATAACCGGATATGTAGAATTCTCACCAAGAAAAGCATACTTCAAATGAGAGGGGAGGGGTTTGAGTTCAAGTTTAGGAGTACCTTTATCGAGTGGAGGCAATCCATATAATGTTGGTTGAGATGAATCCAAAGCCATGGAAGACTCCTCAAGGCTCCTTGAAGCTTGATCATCAACTAAGGAAGTTTCTGGAGAAACCACGGGCAAAATTACGGGCTCTGGCACAACCACGGCCGTGGAACTTGCAAAGCTATCACTTCGGAGCACTCCAGAGAGTTCCACGGGAGAAACCACGGGCGTGGTTCTTGGTCCCTGACCGTGGTTCTTGCAGAAATTCAGCACATCTTCGTGTGCTTCAAATTCAGCTCTTGTCTCCTTTTCCAATGATTCCAAAGCCTTGATTTCTTCATTGCAAGCCTCCTCAACTCCTTCCTCCATCAAACTTAAGCTAAGAACCTTCTCCAAGGGGTACTTGATCAAGATCGAGCTCACAACTTCTCTAGACTCCTCTTGCTCGACAATGTTGAATACATCTTCACCAAGGGTTGGCCCCTTCATCATTGTGGATAGTTTGAACTTGATATTCTCTTCTCCAATGTTGAAGGAGAGAATTCCATTTTTGCAATCCACCAAACATCCAGAAGTGGCTAGGAAAGGTCTCCCCAAGATGATAGGAACCAGATAGTCCGCCGGGATGTCCAAATCAACGAAGTCTATTGGCACATAGAACTTCACTAGTTGCACCGGTATGTCTTCCAATATTCCAACCGGGTGAGTGATAGAACAGTCCGCCATGTAAAGGGTCATGTTGACCGGTTTTGGCTCTCCTAGCCCAACCTTGTTGCAAAGTGCAAGCGGTATGATGCTTACACTTGCCCCAAGATTACATAGGGCTTCATACTTCACTTCTCCCACTCCAATTGGCACACAAAAGGATCCCGGATCTCTTAGCTTAGGGGGCATCTTCTCCCGTATGGTTTGAATCAACTCCGAGGATCTCTTCGTCATCCTCACTTCTCCATACCACTCCAACTTCCTTTTGTTGGAGAGTATCTCCTTCAAAAACTTGCCATATGCCGGCATACCTAGAATAGCATCCATGAACGGAATGTTAATATGCAATTTAGACATAAGTTCAAGGAATTTACCGAAATGTTTGTCCAAGCGAGCTCTTGCTCGTGATTGTGGGAATGGTAGTGGTGGCTTGTATGGAGGTGGTGCCACATATGTTGGCTCATCATCCTTGCTCTTGCCTCCATCTTCTTGTAATGTCTCTTCCTCTATCACCACTTGCTTTCCTTTATCATTTCCCTTAGGCAAGGGATCCTTCATGCTCAACCCGTTCCTTGTTATGATGGCCAACACTTGGCCTCTCGGGTTATCTTCGGTTCTTCCGGGAAGCTTTCCCGGATCTCTATGAGCTTCACCCGCCTTTTGGAACACTTGTGCTTCCAACACCTTTTGAGCTTTAGAAATGGAAGTCACCATGCTCTCAAGACCACTCAACCTTCCAAGCAATTGCTCAAACATCATCTCGGCTCTATCCCTTGGAGGTTGAGTGAATCCGGGTGGAGGTTCTTGTGAAGCCTTTGGTGGAGGAGCTGCGCTTGTGGAAGCGGGAGGGTTCAAGGCTCCATCCGGGTTAGAATAGGAAAACCTGGGATGGTTGTGGTTAGGCCGGTAATTGTTGAATTGCCGGTTATTGTTGAAGTTCCTTGGGCCTTGATAGTTGTTGTAGTTGCCCCTTCCCATGTAGTTCACATCTTCCTCCTTGGAAGACAAGTTTGCTTGCACTTGCACTTGAGGGGTTGCTTGATTCTTCAAAGTTGTAGCACACAACTCCCTCAAAGATTTCAGCTCATTGTTGATTGCATCAAGTTTGAAGTTACTCATGGTGACTTCACTCACCTCATATGCTCCCGCTTTCCTCCCATCACTCTTCCTATGGGAGTACTTCTCAATCACCAAAGCTTGTTTCTCTACAAACTCCCAAGCTTCATCCACATTCTTTTCCATGAAAGTCCCACCGGAAAGAGATTGAAGCTTGAATTGGCTATCTTCATCAAGTCCCTTGAAGTAGATCTCCAATAGCTCAATTTTCGGTATACCATGGTGTGGACAATCTAGGAGAAGGTCCTTGAACCTCTCCCAAGACTTGAATAAGCTTTCTCTATCCTTCATCACGAAGGCATTGATCTTCCCTCTTAATTCGGTAGTCTTGGAAGGTGGGAAGAACTTTGTCAAAAACTCGGTTGTCATCTCCTCCTAAGTACTCACTCGCCCTTGCGGAATAGATTGATACCAAGCCAAGGCCTTATCCTTAAGTGAGAAGGAGAAAGCCCTAAGCTTATGGTTGTTGCTCTCCAATCTAGGCGGCCTTAGAGTCTCCATCAAGATCTCATAGTTCATCAAGTGTTGATGAGGAGACTCTCCTTCCATCCTTCCAAATTGGTTATGCCGGATCATTTGTAGAACTTGAGGGCGGAGCTCGTAATCATGGGCTGCGGGATCTCCTAAGTTCACACCCGGACGGTGTGCTCTTTGTGCCGGATCCATATGTTGCCCTAACGTTTGTGGCTCTTCAATAGCAATGGGCACAACCCGAATATTAACCGCCGGCTGCGGTTGTGGTGGAGGTGGAGGTTGTTGACGATTAAGCTCTCTTTGCACAAGAGCTTGCCTAATCTCCTCAATCTCCCTCCTAGTTGCTTCTTGCCTCTCATTGGCAAGTCTCCTTTCATTCTCCAAGAGCTCATCTCTTAACCTAATTTGCTCTAAAGCCTCATCTAACTCAGCTTGGAGATCTCTTCCGGCCATCTCTTTTCCCTTTCTAATGCTCTTGGATCTAGATCTAAGGGTTTTCTCCGGTTCGGGATCGAATGGAGCTAAATCCTTGCCACGAGATCTTCGCATACACCTAAAGAATAGAGATGTCCTGAAAAGCAAAGACACAAACCAAACGAGATCAAAAGCAACAAAAAAGACCTACACTATAAACAATCACAAAAAATGACTCAATCTTAACCTAGTCCCCGGCAACGGCGCCAAAAACTTGTTACGTTAAGAACGTGTCACGCAATAAGCCTTAAATTTATACTCGATATATTTCTCCTAACTCCTAGAGAACCCGCAGTGTACGGGACGTTTTGTAGTAGGGATAGTATTCCGAGGTCGAACACAAAGACTGAGGTGAGATTGAATCGATTAGTGACTAAGGATAGTGTTGATCTAGGCTAAGAAAAGATAAAGAAACAAATAAATAAAAACCTCAATGTTTTTGGATTGGTTTTATGTGGTGATCAATCAAGGGTCACAATGATGCAATATGGCAAAACAAACTAAGGAATCAAACTAAAACACAAATAAATGAGCAAACACGAAATATGTAATCAAAGAGAGAAAAGCGGATTCTAGAGGTTGGAAATTCCGGTTATGGTGTAGGACTCAAGCTATCTAATCATTCCTTGGATCAACTATAGTATGTTGGGAGTGAGTGTTTCTAGATTGGGATCAATCACCGGGTAGGTCTCATGGTCCACTAATCCGTTTCTAAGGTCTTATCACCGGGTAAGTCTCAAAGAGCCTAAGGATAGGAATTCTACACAAACCGGATGGTTATCTAGGGATCTAACCTCTCCTTACCGGGTAAGTCTCGGGAAGGCAAGTCTTAAACATCAATCCTAGCACACTCAATCCAATAGCGGCTTATGAGGCTCACTACTACCTAGAGTTCGTCATCATCGGTATCTAAGAGCAAGAATCACCGGGTAGGTCTCTTCTAACTCTTAGTTGCTAACACTAGGTCACCCTAGGATAGATTTAGCTCAACTAACACTAGGATTTCAACAAATCACCAACCTAACACTTAGATTCATCAAAACAAGCAAGTTAGTCAAAATCACGGGTTGTTCATCAAGAACCACGGCCGTGGAATGTATAGAACAAACCGTGGTTTACAACAGAGGCTAGGTTCGAGCAAACAATTCATCCAAAGGTACATCTAAGTCCATTCTATCATAGTCCAACCCATAACCATCTTTTCTTTACCCTAGAATCGCATCTATTTAGCCAACAACATGCATCATCACAATCAAAGTCATCAAGCATAAAATCATGGCTTCCATTAGCAAGAAAATGAAGAGAAAGAGATGAACAAGTTGAACAAAGAAAACAAAGCTGAATATGAGTTTAAGAAAGACTTACAACCCTTCAAAAGAAGGTTCAATCGATTCTTACAAAACTGTGCAAAACGGCTTCAAAAATCTCACTCAAAACTATGAAAAATCTAAGAATGGTGTGTTCTTCTCTTCTTCTCCAATGGAAGCTTTCTTTCTCCTCCAAGAGTAGCTCCAATCCAATCTTCCAATGAGAGAATATTGTTGTTGAGAGTGTGGGAGAGAATGGGAGTGAGGGGTATGTCCCTAACAGCCTTGCAGGACCACCTTTTATCCTCCAAATTTGCAAGAAACGGCCATGAAGATCATGGGACAGTTGTCACAGCTGTCTGGGGAAAACCACAGCCTATTTCCACGCCCGTGGAAGTCCCAGTGGCCGTGGTTTTGGTGCCTCGGCTTGTTTTGGATCATTAAGCCATGATTTGGTGCATGGCATGCACCAACAAGGTCTCAAGTGTCCTCCTTAGCTCCTAACTTGCTTCCCAATGAGCCCGAAGGTGTGTCATCTCGAGGAACGATCCTCAAATGTATCGATTAAGCTCCTAAAACTCCTAAAATACCTACAAAGCATGCAAAAGTCCGTGTAGACGTCTATCTCGACAAAATACATGAATTGAGTGCAAATCGTCACGAACTAGTGCAAACCATGCATGAATGAGCGGAAAAACTATCTAAATGAGTGCCTAAACCGAAGTCATAAATCGTGTTATCAGAGCTCATGAGATCCTGAGTTCTATAATCTTTGTCAACTATCTAGCATCAACACAAACTACTCTCACCCGTCCTATGTTCAACCTATGGGGACAAACATCCATCTATACATTTATAGACTCCATCTAAGAGTTGTACAGAAGTTAACATCCGGGAATTATTCACTTACTGGACTGCAGCAGCTCAGCGGAAACGTGCTCCTGGACTCGAGGGTAAGACTTCACTGTTGTAGCTTGGAACGGCTCTACTTGGCCTAGTTGTGGACATCCAGTGCAGTCAAGTTAAGTATCCATTCGGCATAGAGAAGAAGGAGAATGTGAGTTCCGGTGATTAGTATAAACGCAGATGGAGGGAGGGAGAGAGCTGGAAGGTATGAACGTATAGGGAAAAGAGAGAACGAGAGAGAGCCAGCAGCCAACTTACTCAAGAGTCTCGTGTGCAGAAAGTTGAAGGTTGTTCGTCCTTGGAGTGGTGGCTGCGAGTCCCCGGTTTTTAGCTGGGCAACTTGGTCGGGAAGCAGTTAGGGTCGATGGGTAGAGGCGCTTCTGGCTTGGCTTTTCAAGTGCACTTCGCTGGGTCCAAACGCAGCCAAGTCCTAGGCTCCTTGTTGCTGTCAAACGTCAATTGTCCAACACTGATGTGTGACAATTTTTTTGTACGCAGGGGTAGAAGAGATGGCTGGATGGATGGATCCTTGTTGTGTGATTAATGGGGCAGTTACATCAGCTTTTCTTCAATGCAGCAACCGTTACAAGGTTAAGAGAAGGAAAGAGAAGGGCCGGCTGTTACTCCTCCCTGCTGGACGCAATGTTGGTTGTTACACACGTAGATCACTGGGCTGGAGAGGGGTTGAACGTTGGGCTGGAGGGGGCTGAACGTGTTGGGCTGGAGGGGGCTGTTAATGGGCTCGTAACTAGCCTCTCCTGGACTGCTACAAGTTGAACGTGTTGGGCTGGAGAGGGCTGTTAATGGGCTCGTAACCAGCCTCTCCTGGACTGCTGCAGGCCGGGCTCGAAGTCAAGTTGGGCTGAAATTAAGGTAGGAATAGTGGCTGAAACATGCAAGAAAGATGGGTTGAATTGCTTGTCAAAAATCTGTCAAAACTCGTCATGGCCTTGTCAGGCCCATGAATGAGTTTGTCACAGATTTGTCAGGCTTTGTCATGGCCTCGTCTCAGCTTAGTCATGGTCTCGTCACAGCTTGTCATGATCTCGTCACAGCTTGTCATTGATAAGAATGAATTATAATAACTAGGGTTTGATATAAATCTATCATTTTATGTGAATTAAATTCTATATAAAATAATAAATAATTATAAGAATTAGAGCTTGATAAAATTTTATCATTTTATGTGAATTAAATTCTACATAAAATAATAAAATTTGTGAAGAAAGAAGTACTAGATAGAATGGGAAACCGTCAACGGCTCGAAGTCCAATTTGATTCGGACTTAGACGGAATAAAAAATTCCGGATATTACAACACCATAGTTCTTTATCGGAGCAGATGGAGTGATGAGGCGTCATGACCGTATCTGTGTACCGGCAGATGCAGAATTGAGACAGAGGATCTTACTGGAGGCTCACTGTACACCTTACTTTGTACATTCAGGTACGAGTAAGATGTACCATGATGTGAGACGTTCATATTAGTGGGGAGGGATAAAGCCCGATGTAGCCAGATTTGTGGCTCAGTGTACGACCTGTCAACAGGTCAAGATAGAGCATTGCAGACCTGGAGGTGAGCTCCATCCACTGCCAGTACCGCAGTGGAAGTGGGAGGATGTCTCCATGGACTTTGTGACCGGTTTGAGGCCCAGTAGGAGTTTTGATGCTATCTGGGTTGTTGTTGACAGATTGACAAAGACGGAACGTTTCATTCCTATCAGAGAGACGTGGTCAGTGCGCAGATTAGCTGAGGAGTACATTAGATAGATAGTGAGACTCCATGGTGTACCGAGGACGATCGTCTCTCATCGAGATGGACGGTTTACCTCAAGATTTTGGCAGCAGATTCAGACTTCTTTGGGGACGAGTCTACACTTCACCACTACGTTTCACCCCTAGACAGATGGTCAAGCTGAGAGGACAATCCAGACCGTGGAGGATATGTTGCGAGCTTGGGTGTTGGATTGGGGACAGGGATGGTCTTATTACCTCACACTTGTTGAGTTCTCATACAACAACAGCTGGCATGCATCTATTGGGATGGCTCCTTATGAGGCTCTATGTGGACGTAGGTGTCGTACACCTTTATGATAGGATGAGCCTAGCAGTATCAGTGGGATAGCGCCAAAGCAGATTCCGGATAATATGACTCGAGTAGCGCTGATCAAAGAGAGGATACTGGTTGCCCACAGTCGTCGGAAGTCGTATGCAGACAACAGGCGTCGGTCTCCAAAGTTCAGGGTATGAGCTCATGTCTGGTTGAGAGTATCTCCGATGCGAGGCGTCAGACGTTTTTGCATAAAGGGGAAGTTGAGTCCCCGATATGTTGGTCCTTTCGAGATACTGGATAGAGTTGGGAGGGCAGCCTACAGATTAGCATTGCCTCCGAGATTAGGGTGTTCACCCTGTGTTTCATGTGTCTCAATTGAGAGAGTACATACCAGATCCGAGGCACATTGTGACTTATGATGACTTGGTGGTGGAGCCAGACCACACCTTTGCTGAGCATCCGATTGCGGTCTTAGAGTGAGGTGTGAGACGCCTACGTTCGAAGGACATTCCTATGCTGAGGATACAGTGGTCTAGACGTGGACCTGAGGAGGCTACATGGGAGACTGAGGATAGTATCCAAAGGAACTATCTAGAGTTTTATGCTGAGATAGATACACCTAGGATCGATGAGTAGATCTTAGTGTTATCTTGGTGAGTATGTGATTATGTGCTTATATGCTTACATGCCTTGATATGCTTATTCCATGCTAGTTATGATGTGTTTTATGATCTTATTAGATCTTGTTGTACTAGTATGATGTATGTTATAGTTGGAGATGATTATTTCCTCCAACCTATATGCGTATGATTTATGTTTATAGCTGGAGATGGTTCTTTCCTCCATGTTATTTGAGTTGATTAGGATTCAGCTGGAGATGGTTCCTTCCTCCATGCTCTACTTTGATGGACATAGTTTCAGCTTTAAAATGTGACTTTTTGTTATGGTCTACGTACATGAGTTTTTGGACAGAATTGTTGATGAAAAATCTAACCAAACAACACTCGGTGAAATTTCTTTAAACCTCAGTCATGCATTTTTCATGTGTTCTTTATTTCCTATTTGATTGATATCTCCAAATTGCTTAGATTCTTCTAGAACTTGTGATTGACTCTTTTACGAAACTACATATTCATATGGGAATCTCTTTGATGTAAAGAGGATTGATACCCTCTTTGATAAGCTTTTGTGACCTTTTTCTGCCTATATATGACATCCTTCTATTCTGTCATCTATTGCCTATATATTTTCCTTCTTTGGTGCTCCTAAAAATAGCATCACGACCATATTAATCTCATGAAAACTTATCCGGGGTCATGAAGTGAGAAGAGATACAAAGAAGATAAGTTTGGGGTGCTCCGTCAAAGACTCGAGATGTATTGATAGGAATTTTGAAATTTTAGGATCATATCAAGCTTCCAATACATTTTCAAGACTAGTGAAGAAGACAAAAAGTTTCCGCTAAAAATCACTTTGTATACCAAGTAAGAGTTGTATTTTGGAAATGTTATTTTCGTTTATCCCTAAAAGAGAAAGAGAGAAGTGGAGATTTATGCGCTTAAAGATGGATGCTTATGCAAGAAGTATGAAATCAAGAAAAAGAGTCAATGAAGATTAATGTAAGATGAATAATTGTAGTGGTCTCGTTGTTTTGAGAGAAGAATTGATGCTCGGATATTATAAGCCTCTTTTTCGTACTCTTTTTTGGCTACCAACATCACTACTCCTTGTCCCATCATTCTCGTTACACACGATAAAAGGCCTCATGATTTACATAATTTATCTGAGTTTTCCTTCACAAGTGGTGGAGTTTAAGAACGCTTTGAGAAGCCTATGGTAAGACCTTTATCTATTTGTCGAGCTTGAGCGTTAACCCTTTACACATTTTGGTAAGATGAGTTAGACACATTTCCCTTTGAGAGTTTTGGATTAATTTTTTCCCGTTACCTTAAACGATGATTCATACTATGATGGCTTGGTTTGAAAGGTTGTTTGTTTTTCCCAACTAAGGCATGCTTTTGTCGTGCAATGCAACTTTTTGATTTGCATATTACTCACTCAATCGAGGACGAGTAAGAGCTAAGTATGAGGTATTTTGATAGCATCAAAACATACATGTTTTCTACCCTCTTGTTCATGCATATTTCACCTCTTTTGGCAAGATATATGGTCTCATAATGTAGAATGCATTCATATTATGTTTTCGTTATCTAATTCCAGTTGTTTCACATTTCAAGCGTTCAAGGCCTACTTTGACCCATTTTCGATCCATACAGTGAACCCAAGTATGAGAGCTTGATCTTCCCTGAAGTCAAGTGTCATAAATCAACATCACATGTGAATGAGGATTGATTGATCGAGAAACTAAAGAACCACCTTGGATGCAAGCCAGGAACCAAGTTGCAAAGGAGCGTAAAATCAGACAAGACGACATCCTAGACGGGATGAGATGACTTGTGAGACGATATGTAGGCCGTCTCCTAAGCCGTTTGGATTGGACCACACCATCAACACCATAATTGACCCAAACAAGGAAGAGCTTAATCCCAAATCATGTGAGACGGCTTGCTAGGCCGCCTCTATGCCGCCTTTGGCTTTATCCCTTTGTCATCTAGACTTCGGCGGAACTTGTGCTATGATCTATTCTCTTATCTTTTGTTGGTCCTTTTGTGTATATTTTGGCCTGAGATTTTCTCTATATATTTCCCGTTTTTAGGCTTCTAGAGTAGATAGTCCGAATCAAGATTCTGAACCCTAGTAGGGTTAGACTTTATTTGTCGCATTGCTATTTTCTTGCTTTGAGCTTTATTATATCCAAAGACTATTCTTTTCATCCAATTTGTCTCATCGAACCATATTTGTCTAAGTCTGTTTTGATCTAAGGGGTTTGTTGAACCCTATGATGGATCGATGGTGGCTGTTTATGTGAATTACCAAATAAATGTCACCAAGTATATGTTTCTTTATAATTATTTACCTTTGAAAGAAGTGACGTTTATAAAGGATTTAGATAAAATTGTTGCGGCAGAAGCGAGGTTGTTTTGTATGTTATTTTGCAACAAGAACCGTGGCATTCTTCATTTTCCTTATGTGGAGCAACACTTGGAGGTAATTGGCATCAAAATTAGGTTGTGGATTCATTTGAAAACCAGCTTGAATCATCAAAAACCTGAACAACTAGAAATCACACATTTTAAGCATAGACGAAATTATAATTGATCAAGCATTGAACAAGCTTACCTTATAAAGTGCCGAAAACTTTTCAAGCAAGCATAGAAATTGGCTATCATCTAGAGATTTTAGCTAGTCTACGAAGGTTAAATTCAAATAAGAAGCATAGCAAGAAAAGCGTTGAACCAAAACGTTCGGATCTGGATTCGGTTTAATGGAGGCAAGATGACGGTTGCTTAGATGAAAATGTAGATCCGATTGTGCTAGGAGCTTGAGGCTCACACTTTGACTCTCATTAGTATCGCAAAGGCAGTATACAGTTGATGCATCGTGGTGCTTCTTGGGAGGATTCTGGAGACTTGCTTACCGATGATTGTCACTTTTGAGAACCAGAAACCACCGACCGAAATCCATGTGATAACCGGGCATGAAACACATTTTGTACCGGTGAGTGTATTGTGCAATCAAAACTTAGTTTTATCGTTCCCATTTCTTACTAACTCTTTCATGCAGTTTACCCGACCTTCTAGGTTTGACTCTCGAAATATTCACCTTTACCCCTCTACCGATCGGATGGAAACATCATGACCTTAGTATGGAAGGATGGAACGTGCCTTTCATTAGGAGGATACATGCATACGATCACTTTCGACGACTTGAGTAACTAGGACACAAGTAGATTTCATTACAAAGTTATAACCACTAACATAAATACATGCATACGGTTGAGGTAATTATAAGTTAGTTTCTGTTATTTTGAAAATATCAATGTATCGGTCTTTGTATAATACAAAGCTTGGCTTCATGTTTTTGGAAATCGAATAAATGTTTCAACGAATTGTTTTTATAACTTTGTAATGGAATCTTGTTAAATATATAAATATCACTTTTAAGTTATTTTATCATGTTCAAAATTAAATTTGAAAGAATTTGGCCTACTAGGCTCTTTTTGGTTTTTGATAAAGAAACTATACCCCATATTTTTTTTACTACTTTCATTCAATGGTAGGTAAAACTAATTAACCCTTCTATTTAAAAAAAATATTTGTTATATGTTATTTGTTATTTAAGTGTAAGTTATAATTTTTAAAAACTGAATTTGTTTTTTATTTTCTTTTATTAATTTTTTTTTCTCTTTTTTATTTTCTTTATTTTTTTTATTTTCTAGAATGAAGAATTTTTCACATACCGGAATTTTCACATACCGGAATTTCCAACACTGGAATTTCACATACCGGAATTTCACATACCAGAGCTTCACATACCGGAAGTTCACACACCGGAAGTTATCATACCGGAAGTTATCATATCATACCGGAAGTTATCATATCATGCCGGACATTATCATATCATACCAGAAATTATCATATCATATCGAAGTTATCATACCGGAATTTTTTTATTTTATTTTATTTTTTTGTATTTTTTATTTTCTTTATTTATTTATTTTTTTTTTTGGAATACACACCGGAGTTTCACATACCGGAAGTTCATATACCGTAAGTTCACATACCGGAAGTTATCATACTAGAAGTTATCATACCGGAAGTTATCATATCATACCGGAAGTTATCATACCGGAAGTTATACCAAACTAACTGATTTTATGTCATAGTTTATAATTAAGATTTACATACCGGAGAATTACATACTGGAAGTTATAAAAATGGTATGAGCAAAAACGCAACATTCAGGTATCAACCTTGAAGCAACAAAAATGTCTCTAAAAATGGTATAACCTTCTTCTTTGCCCAGAGACGATCAAGACCACTGTCAGCATCACCCTGAGCGAGCAAAGGTTGTAAATTCACCAGTGTAAACATCATTGGCATCCGCTATGAACTTCCGGTATGAAAAATTTTGGTATGAACTTTCGGTATGAACTTCCGGTATAAACTTCCGGCATAAAAAATTTCGGTATGAACTTCCGGTATGAAAAACTTTGTTATGAACTTCCGGTATGAACTTCCGGTATGAACTTTCGGTATGAACTTTCGGTAAGAACTTCCAGTATAAAAATTTTCGGTAAGAACTTCCGGTATAAAAATTTTCGGTATGAACTTCCGGTATGAAAAACTTCGTTATGAACTTCCGGTATGAACTTTCGGTATGAACTTCCGGTATGACCTTTCGGTATGAACTTTCGGTATGAACTTCCGGTATGAACTTCCGGTATAAAAAATTTCGGTATGAACTTCCGGTATGAAAAAATTTGTTATGAACTTCCGGTATAAAAAATTTTGGTATGAACTTCCGGTATGAAAATTTTCGTTATGAACTTCCGGTATAAAAAATTTCGGTATGAACTTCCGGTATGAAAAACTTCGTTATGAACTTCCGGTATGAACTTTTGGTATGAACTTCCGGTATGAACTTCCGGTATAAAAAATTTCGGTATGAACTTCCGGTATGAAAATTTTCGTTATGAACTTCCGGTATGAACTTTCGGTATGAACTTCCGGTATGAACTTCCGGTATGAACTTTCTGTATGAACTTCCGGTGTAAAAAATTTTGGTATGAACTTCCGGTATGAAAAACTTTGTTATGAATTTCCGGTATGAACTTTCGGTATGAGCTTCCAGTATGAATTTTCGGTAAAAAATATTTCGGTACGAACTTACGGTATGAACTTCCGGTATAAAAAATTTCGGTATGAACTTCCGGTATAAAAAATTTCGGTATGAACTTCCGGTATGAAAATTTTCGTTATGAACTTCCGGTATGAACTTCCGGTATGTAAAATGTCCGGTATGTAAATTTCCGATATGTAAATGTCCGATATGTAAATGTCCAGTATGTAAAATGTCCGGTATGTAAATGTCCGGTATATTAATGTCCGTATGTTAATGTCTGGTATGTATATGTCCGGTATGAAAACAGAAAATAAAAAGGGAAATAAAGTAAAATAAAAAAAAACAAATTCAGTAATTAAAATCAAAATTTACATAACAAACATAAAATATTCTTTCTTTTTTAATAGAAGGGTTAATTAGTTTTACCTTACCATTAAATGAAAGTGGTAAGAAAATCATGGGGTATATTTACTAAATAGAAAACTAAAAAAGGCCTAGTTAGTATACAATATAATAAAAAAGCCTACTTACCTAATTAGCCCATTAAATTTTTGCTTGAAAATGTCCAAATTAATTTCACTTCAAGTTAACTTATGAAAATATAATTTAATTAATTTATGAAAATATAATTTAATCAAGTACATTACGTTCTGGCCTTACTCGTTAGGATGTCATCTGTTTGAGATCCAAAGGTTCTTGCTATTTTTTCATTGTCTTGTTACCAAGACAGGAAATTATATCTTGTTCACTTTATTGTTTAGCATATGCAGGACATTACTTTCTTCTATGCAGTTGTGTAGGCTAACCGGTGAGCTGTTCTCAATGATCTCACCATTATTGATTTCTTTATTTCTTCCTTGCAGACTGTTCAACATAATGTGTATTATGCAGACCTTTATGCTCAGGAATTTGGCATCGAAATTGATGAGAGACTGGCTACTGTTAATTTTGCTGAAGCACATGTTTTACCTCTCCATGGGAGTGTATTTTATGTAATGGGTACTTTGCAGACCTTTATGCTAAGTGATCTCACCTGTATTACTTCCTTGTAGACTGTTCAACATAATGTGTACTATCCAGACCTTATGCTCGGGAATTTGGGTGTTGAACTATGCTTATTACCTTTGTAGTTGAAATATCATGATAGTGGTACATGGATAGATCAGTTTATATTCATATTTTTTTAGCAAAACACAATTTGAAGCCGAACTAGCAAGTAGCCTATTAGGTCAATTGGTAGAGCAATGTGTTGACACACAAAGATGTGGGTTCGAATTCCACATAGGCTAATATGCTCTCTTAAGCCAACCGATTTAAAATAAAATTTAAAGAGTCACTTTTTGAACTAATGAAAAGGAACTCTCATGAAACAGACCCAAAATTTTTAATACTAGTTTTCAACATTATTTTTGTAAAAAATCAAAGTAAACACTGTCAATATGCCTATGGATTAGTTTTCCTCACATTTTGAAGCTTCTAAGTCTTGTGTTGCAAATGGAAGTTCCATTATATTTGATTGAGCAGATGCTTGTGAACTTGGTCCAAAGCTTTCTTGATAAGACATCCCACATATTTGGTTTGACACGATCAATTCATTATCAGGCATCTGTCAAAATTTCAAGAATATAATTGTAAACAAACATATAAAGTAAGCACACACTCACATTATAAGGATCCAAGAGCATTGCCATATATCCACCATTAGAAACTTGAGATTGAAGTGAAGAAGGTATAGTAGATTGATCCAGTGCAACACTATTTTTCGGGACTTCATTTACCTATCGTTGTACAGAGTTAGAGAATTGGCCCGCTAAATAATACTTATTCAAGAAAAAGGTATATTTTATATCTACCTATGCCCGTTTCTTCTTGCTTTTATTTAACCGAGCTTCAAAATCGCCCTTTGCTCTGCGTTTTGTACGATGAATAGCTTCTCTCTTCTTGAATCCTTTTGCATTCAAACTCGTAGGATCATTAGAAAAATCAATTGATACATTTTGGTCTTGAACTTCAACATCTTTATCACCGTTTATCTCTAAATGTAATAGATCCTCAATCATCTTTGCTAACTTATCAACTTCAGCGCATGCTACCTCATATGTCTTCTCATTCTCGGATGCTCTTGATGCTAGTCGAACAAGTTTAAAACATAAACTTCTATATCGAGATGTCTGCTTTAGTTTTGGATTTTCTACAATGTCATGCCCATGCATATCTTCCACAACATTATCAACCCTTGCATTTTTTGTCCACCTCTTCAAAGCATGTTGTGCAGGTATCTTTTTTATTAGTTTAGTTTCTCTGCCTTTCGTCATGACTTTGATACAATGCCTACATAAGACACCTACAATCTCAAACATTCTACAATTGTAAGAGATTATAAACTCACCTTCTCTCTTTACTACCCGCTCCTTAGTGAAACCATCCCGTACAACTGTAAAGATAAATTTATCACCAGTAGGCACACACTTTGTGATAGAAGACTCTAAGGAATGTTCAAATTGAGCTTGAAATACTTTAAATATTGCTTTTGTGTAGATTTCTCGTGCATGTATCAAAATGCTTACCTCCACTTTACAGTGAACAATACGAAAAACTAGATCATACTCAGCTTCCAATTCCTTATACCTCTTATCATATACCATTCTTTCAAAGTGGGTAAAAAACTCAGGCAATTGGAGGTCTGATTTTAAATACCCCTTCAAACTAGCGTTGAGGCTTTCACTGAGCTGTGTTGTTTGCATTCCCGTTGACCATGTCCACTTTACATATGCATACACCCATTTTTTTTTTGATTGCAAATGTTCCCTCCAACCAAGGATCATCATGTACATTATACTCATCGAGCATGGTTTGCCAAGAACTTAAGAACTCATCCTCTTTCTCAATCTCATAAAGAAATTTATTAAATGCATTAACTTCATTTTCACGACGGTCTCGAAACAAATAACCTGCTTTCTTTAGAGCATTTTGCATCAAATGCCATGTACTAAGTCGGTGATATGCATCAGGCATGACATGTAACATAACCTTGGCTATCGCAACATCTTGATCAGTAAAAATAGTTTGTGAAGGCTTCCTACTCATTGCCTTCAAAAAGGTCTCAAATAACCATATAAAGGACCCAACAGTCTCATCATACATCAAAGCACCTCCAAATATTACCGTTTCCTGTGGTGATTTATAGCCCGACAAACACTGCAAATGGGAGATTTGCTTCATTCAGTTTGTATGTAGTATCGAAACTTACCACATCTCCAAATAAACTATAATCCATTATCATTTTTGCATCAGCCCAAAAAATATTTGTTATTTGTTCATCGGTGTCTAACTGCATCTCATATAAAAACGATGGATTTTCCAACATTTGCTTTGAGAAATATTCCAACAAATAACCAGCTTCTCCAAACTTCAACTTTTTTTGCCGCACATCGAAGATAATTCTTATGATCTTGCTTTGTAAATCCCAATAACTCTCTCCCACCAACTTGCTGCCCTATCAGCTCAAATGCACCTTTTGGTGGTAGCCCAGAATTTGCGGTCAAGTCTATAAAGACACTATCTGTAGGTGTCATACTTCGTTGAGATGACATCATATGCACAACGTCTTCATTGACAAGAGGGTGATTATGCTCTTCTGTAAAATGGTATACATAATATTTATCGGTACGCCTTACCAATCTAATCCCCATATGTGCTCCACATCCCGTCCTTGTTTGTGCTCTTGGAGTTTTTGTCAAATCATCTCTCTTATCCGGCCCCCGAAATCCTTCCTTGCAAAAATCCTGGAAGTAAGTATCCCTTGTTTATCCTTGAAACCGACTTCTCTTCTAGTACTAAATCCTTCCCTCCTTTCATACGCATTACAGAAGTTATATGCAACAATCTCGGAAACAAACGCCATATCAATTTTAGGTTTCAAATTATCATTTGAACGCTCTTTCTCATTCATACTTTCTTTTCCGGTTTGTTCCATTACCAAAACCTAGATTAAGCAATCAATAAAAGAGGAAAAAATAAGGTATAAGTATTAGATTGAATTAGACCACCCACAATGGTGGTATCTGAACAATATAATACTATAGATATGCTAAGAATAGTACATTTTTGCCTTCAAAATATTTCTGACAAATGGAAGCAAGAGACCCCTTTAATATTTGGAGAGAGAAGATTCATTTCATTTTCCTTTTTTTTTTCCAAAATAACCTTGTTCTTTTTTTTTTTATCTTTTAAGTGGTGGAGCATGCTATTTTTTTGATCCATTGGATCTAAACAAGATCAAAGGTTCAAAGTTTTTCATATTTGTAATAATTTCATTATATATTTGTGATAGTTTTTGGTTTAAATAAATATATTTTGATAATTTTTATTTTATAAATATTGTTATTTTATTTTTATCTACCCATAGAGTTTAATATTGAATATATTTAGAAGAATAAATTTTTTTTTTATCTATTGTAGAGTCCAAAGACTTTTTTCTATCTATAAAATCTAATATTGGGTATCTTTAGAATAATTTTTTTTTTGAAGTAAAAATAACATTATAAATGATATTTATTTTATAAATACATAATAAGGATATTTTTATGTATGATTTAATATGGGAAAGTTTGGCAATACTTATGTTGGAAATTAGTAATTTTATGTATGATTTAATATGTAGTAGTGTATTTGTATTTTCATGTTCTGCATCTTAACTTTGCGATTATTATTTTAATGTCTTTGTGTGTTTTAATTTTTAATGAAGTGTTTATTGAAAATCTCATTTTTATTAATTGTTTATACATTTATTATTTTATTTTTTTACAATAAAATTAATAGTATCAATATTTTAAAAATGTATATAAATATGGTGGATAAATAAATATAGAGCTAAGAGATTGAGATTTAATATACCATGAATGTGTAGAAAAAGTAGATTGAGTTTTTAAAGCTGACGTGACGGAGAGAGGATGTTAAGAGATTTTGGTAATATATTTACCATTGTGGATGGTTTTAGTAAGCATGAACAATCGCCATTAAAGAGTAAACATCAATAAAGAGTACAAGAAAGCATTAAAGAAAGCATTACATGTTGTGTATGTATTCTTATTTGTTTAAAGTCTACACTTTTTATCTTCTATCTCTTCAATTCTTAAAAAATGGGGTTAACATGTGTTGATGTCAGTCACGATGATCGACGGTAGAAAGACGAAGGTAAATTCTGCTTTATATGTTAATTGACGCTAGTAGAGAGAAGATGGTAAGTATTAGGTATTGTTTTTTTAATAATTAATTTTAATATTAGTAGAATAGATCTTAACCATTGATTTAATCCAATGACTAATATTGATTTATTAGATAAATATTAGGAGAGTTTTATGCGGAGAGATCAAACCAGTAGCAAGAGTAATGGGCCTAGTTGGGCTGAGTAATGGGCCTAGTTCAGCCCAAACCAGTAGCAAAGAGGCCCGTTCTCTGAAGCCACCGCAACCCGATAGACGGCAATCTCGTAGGGTTGTGTTTGATCATTACCGTTGACGACGACCGACGAAACTGACACCAAAACAAATGTGGCCAGCCTTGAGAAACCGAGCTACTCTCCTCTCGCCATCGCTAGCCGCTTCCACCTCGTCATCTTCTCTTTCTCTCCGGCAACCTCCATGGATGTCGTCAACCTTCATCGATCAGTTCCGCCAGAGCTTCTCTTCTCTAATACCAGACAGCGACGGGAAGACGGAGATTCTGAATCTAGAGGAAGTGGAGAATGTCCTCAAGAAGGTTAAGGCTGACGATATAAGGGTTATCCCGGTTGGAAGTATCTGTAGCTGGACGGATTACATGGTTTTGGCCACTGGCCGATCAACCTGGCATGTGAAGAACATCGCTCAGGCCCTTCTGTACGAGGCAGGTTTTTGTGTTTGTTTCTCCTCATATCGCTATCTGCTGGTATCTGAAAAAGATTATTAAGATGAAACATTCTTCTGTTTAGCGTCAAATTTGAACAACGCTGATTTCTTCTTAGTTATAGATCAATGTGAACAACGCTGGCATGAACTAATATAGGTGTATGTAGTTTGTAGTAATAGCATGTCATGTGTTCTTGTAGAACCTGTCAGTCAGTAAAAGATTCAAGTCTATGAGATGTAAGATATTCAATATGCATGAACCTTTGAGATAATGCTGATTTCTTCTTAGTTTGAGATCAATGTGAACCCTGCTGGCATAAACTGATAGTGTATTAATGATTGTTTGTCAATTGCTGTCGCTTTTTAAGCTCCTTAGAGAGGAGATATGCTAATTTTCTGAAGCATTTGTTGGTATAGGCTAAGGAGAAGCAAAGAGGAGCAGATCGAATGGTGTTACCAAGTGTGGAAGGGGAAGTAGGTGGCAAGTGGATTGTCATTGACTCCGGTTATGCTTCTGTTCCTCATTTCCTTCGAAAGTTGAATTCATTTGGAAATTGAGCTGATTTTTCTTCTTCCCTCCATGGACACTAGGCACAATTATGATCCATGCTTTTGATGAGAAGGCAAGAGCTTATTATGACTTGGAGAGACATTGGACGTCAATAAAACCGCCTTCAGAATCCATTCAGGTAAACTTTTGCTGCTGTCACTCTTTTGTACCTACCGATTTTTCTGAAACCCTAGCTTCATCTGAATTGTAATGTATGTAGTACCTGGCAAAGGCCGTGGCAAAGGTCAGACGTAATAATAACTCCAAGAAGAAAGTAAAGATCAATGCATAGCGAGTGTACCTGTGGGAAACTCCAAAGCTGCTCTGCTTCTTGTCACGAGGCTATTGATTTACATGTCTATAATGAAGTTCTTTATGTGGACATTGTCATTGCCATAGTAACTCTGTTTTACTAAAAATGGTGGCGAGTTTTTTAAGATGTACGACATTGTTTCCGACACCATTGTGCTTCAGCGAATGTAGGATGCTGTGTTATTTTGCAGTATTACATATACAATTAAGTTTATAGAATGTTGTACTAGTGTTAAATAAGCCTCACCCGGCCCTTTTTGGCCCTTTTTATGTTGCAATTGTAAGTTTTCATTTACATCTTCCGTTAAAAGCCAAACAGACCAGAAATAACACCAAATCACAGCAACTAACATTGCTTAAAGCTTTGCTCTTACAAGTTGTATTCTTGGCCCTGGCATATCGAGGAACAAGATGCAGCATAAAGTGTATCACAGTATCAGTATTGTGCGCCTCTGCTCCCAATGGTTTTGCTCAAGTCAAAAATGCTAGAATGCAGTTACGAACCCAAATTCACCATTTGACATGGCATAAATAAGAACTGCACTATAAGTTCAGATTTTTGGCAAAACTGCTCCAAAGTAGTTAGTTAAAATACAGAACAAGATACACTTTGATTTTTTTTTATCCAAAGGAATAAATTCTAACACAATGAATGTTACATAACGACCTTTCTATCTCTCTCGCCTATGTAACTAAGCGTAAGTGCAAATTTTTGAAGTGATCTGAAGGAATAAATAGAAACTGCACTATAAGTTATGTAACTAAGCACCCTTCTATACCCGAACTATTGATGCCTGTGTATTTTCACTGCTCCCACGGTATTGAAGCTCCACAAAGGTACCACCACCAATGCCCTTTGCTAGCCTCCCTGGGTTCACACATATGCAGCTCTTTTGCACTTCTTCATCGCCTTTTCCTTTAACTGATACAACCTGTGCCCCAGGATATAAAAATTAAAAGAAAGTATGTACAGTCAATGCATTTCCTAATCACATCACAGACTAAACTCGTCTTGACCCTGAGACACCCTGAGACGTTACCTTTATGAAAGGAGCCAGGTCTGATGGTAGTATCAGAATTTGTGGCACCCAAGGAATATCAAGTGCATCTGGTGCAATTGACACGTCTAAAGGAACGCCTTCTGCTGGCGGATACAATGGGTAGAAGCTATTTTAAGTGGAAAACAAACAACCAACCCAAGTCAGCAAGTCGTTCATTCTACTATCACATAGGCCTTTTAACAAAAAAAAAAAAAAAATCATCATCGCATACCTGCGCTGGTTGAGTAGATGAGTTGTCAGTCTACTCAAACGATCCCCAGAAGATCCGTGTTTTGGAAGCCGTGATATCTCCTCTCCACTCAGCTGTTTGAGAATGTCAATTGTGCAGCAACCAACCTTTACCTGCAATGCAAGGGTGAGAATATAGCTTAAATAAAGTTTTGATTCCAAATTCTAGGATAAGTTTTCTCCTAACATATTTACACTCAATGATCCTTTTCAATTAGCTGCTTTCCAGACTTGGAAAATATTATGGTCCAGTTGACAAAACTTGATATTAATCATACAAGGATTTAGACAATAATAACATGAAGATTGATGGGGTTGCTCATTAAATATAGAATCAATCAAAATGGACATTCATGATGGATGGGTTTAAACACTACCATAAAGGTAACAATATTAAACACAAATTTATACCCGTTAATTCTTTAGTAATGCAATATTTAGAGACGCTGATCCAAAACCGGGTGAGTGTGCTATATCTTATTTTAAAATTTGCAAGCTTAGGATATTAGCAAAATGTAACTTATTAGACAATTACACTCATATTTTGTAATATTTTCCACGCTACAAAAAGTGATGGGTCGGTTGAAACATTTCTACAATAGTGAGATAGTATTGAAAAGCATATAGAAAAAAATATAATGAAAAGTTACAACTTTAAATCATACCTCGTTGACATAAAAAATTCCTGGATTTGACAGACTGGCTATCTGCAAATGAATAGTTAAAATTAAAGCAATCAAATTTGGATATATAAGCTTTTAACAAGTGAAAAATCACCTGATCCTTAAGATTAGAGAGGACGGCATCAAAAGGTGCCTGCAGTGAAACAGAGCTATTCAATATTTCATTCTATTATACACTTCAAACTATGCAATTCAGAACAAAATTACCTGCGGAAAAACAAAATCATGGGTAACTATGCAATTCAGAACAAAATTACCTGCGGAAAAACAAAATCATGGGTAGCATCTCGTACAGATGGTACCAGAAGTACGCGAGTTTCAGAGCCCATATATTCCACATGGTCTTGCAACTGAAGACATCACAACTGTAAGTTAACATAAATTTTGATTCGAAGGTAGAGAACATTTGTTTAGTTGACATATGAAAATAGTTTTCAAAAAATTACCCTCCTGATAACTTCTTGATGAAATATATCATCGAAGCTTCTGTCAAGAGTTTCTTTCTTAATCTCTGGATGTTCTGAATCAACAAAAGGCCCCGTCTGGATTGCCAAAACATATTTAATGCTTCAGTCATACATCAGAACAAAGTCGCAAATTGCTGGAATAAGGAAAAATGTTAATTACCAGTATAAGTAATTGTGGCTGCTTTCTAGTTGCATAAGCAAGCAATTCTGTTAATGGCTCAAAAAACAAATTGTCCGTTGTAGTGAAAGGGCCTGAAGCTATCATCTGTACAATGAAAAAAATAGCTTACAAATGGATTGAGAAACTTGACTACTGCAAGGAAATTCAGCAAGCATGCAAACTTGGTAATACAGACACATCTCTGCAAGATCACTTGTATGCAACTCATAGCAAACAGAACGCTTTAGACACAAACCTCACTAATTAGATATCGCACAAAAACCAATTACATCATAAGAATCTCCAACTCCAACATTTTAGTTTCTATTAGTTCTATCTCGCCAGTTGTGTTGTAGACTATGCAACTTATGACAACTTCTCATCATGATAACTTCAGATGCATAGGAAGGGGGACAAAAGACTAAATCAACGAATGAAGCATCCTTACCAATGATACTTCAGATGGCATTTGTGGTTCTCCATTTGATACTGATTTTTCAGCAAGAGCTGTCTTCTTTGCTGGATGTGAATCCTCAACACTAGGAATATATTCTAAAACTTCTGAAGGAATTAAACAATGTCCACTTGGGTTGTTTCCTACAATACCCACTACCTGCATAATAAGCCGTATCATCTTGAAGTTGTCATATGTATTAACAACTCCGTGATATACATTCATAATTCTATCTCTCTATTTACCTGTCCAGGAAAAATGGAATAGTGGCTCAGTTTGTCTAAGTCAAGACGAACATGTTGTCCTCCTGAATGCTCAGCACTGAGCAAACAATCAAAACGTATTCAGGCAACAACTAAAAGCACCCAAGATGCATCAAAATTTATAGATGTTATTTAGTTCAGACCAATAAGGCGGAAGTAGATCCTATCATTTTTACATGTTTAGTAGAATACCTCAACAATACTACTGTCCAATGATATCCAAAAAGGTTAACATTATGAGTTTAGTCTTTGGATATTTATGATCTAAAAGAGATATTTGGAACTTGGGGAGTTACTCATAGTGTGCAAAGGTCAACTTTGGTTCCCTGATACATGGAGAAGGTTACGAACCTGCTTTGCAATAAGACAGACTTCTCATTTAGACGTCCTTCCCCATCACAATTGATCATGCCAACGGCAAATATATTGTTCTGAAACATTTAGTTCATCATAGTAATTAACATAAAAAATGCTGCATAACAAGAGGAACTGGAATATAATGGCCAGGCAATTTATCTATGTATATAAGCAAAACAAAAAGACGCAGGCAAGTGATAAGGTGGCATATTCTATAATTTCTTTCTCAATATTGTGATAAAATTAAGTAGATTTATCACCTGAGAAGCAACAGTAGGATCCACTGCCTTTTCATGAAGCCCGGAAGCGATGAAAGCCGATGCACTTTTATTGATGCGGTTTTCAAGATAATTGAACTAGGTTATCAAACAGTTGAGTTAGAGCCTCAAAAATACAATATGAAATATAATTTCTCATTATATTAATAATCCAGTGTACCTTGTCTTCAATTCTGTCATACATGAATTTGCAACCGGGTTTAGGATCAGATCCATGAATATGCAAAGAACATCTTTTGATAGGCTGGACCTTCCTGATAATGTCATCTTCATTTAGATCATCAGCATTGTTCAATGCTGTTGAATTCACACTATGCTGGCTATTGATTGCAAACTGAACCACAAATTTGCTTGTTCGCTGTCCAAATGGTGTCACAAGGTCTGATGGTTTTCCAGATGATAAGACACTACCTCTCGTTTTTCGTCCTGAATCATATGATTCTTGGTCAAGACGGGACGGTATGTTTGATGGAGTGTCCGGTAAACCTTTTACACTTTCTTGTTCTTCACTCAAAATCCTACAACACAAATAGCGATTGTGAACATTATTGTAAAAATTATAGGGTGAGGCTGAAAGACAGCACATCATAGCAAGCAGGTACATGATAACATGAACCCAGACTTGGTACTCACATGCCATCATCGTGGCTGGAGTAAACATGTAGATTAGGTTCCTCCTTGATCATAGCATCCCTCTGTTCATTTTGCAGGTGCAGCAGAAACCCATCCATTTCAGCATCTTGCACAGTTGAACCATCCAGTTGCCTGTTTAGAAGACAAATTAGAAAACAGATTTACAATCTGAGGCCAAATTACATCAAGCCAGAAAATACAATCTTCCTAGTTTTCCTGATCCAAAGAACCGCAAATTTCAGAATAAATGACATAAATCACATCAAGCCAGAAAATACAGAAAGAGCAAGAAAACCTAGATTGACCTGTTCAGGTAGTAAACTTCCCAGCTGGAAACCAGATCCGAAGGAGCCAACTTGTAATTTATGCAAAACGTCAGACCTAAAAGAACATCATAACATTGTGAAGTCAAACGGCATAAATCAAGGATTGGAAAAAAGAATCGAAGCAGCAACCAGCGAATAGAGGTTTTTACATTTGTTGAGAGTTTCGGACTCGGTTTCAATAGCGAAGCCACTTCTCTCGAATTCGGCTCTGATTTCGTTCTCCATGGAGGTTTTCTAGCGTTTTCTTGCCAAAATTTGGTGCGAGTTGCTCCTATGAGCTTAACGCACAGAGAGAGAGCGCGCGGTGTGATGGTAATTGGCGGGAAACTCTGATGCGACGCGCTATCCCTGCTTTATCCTCTAAAGAATGAATTATCTACTATTTTGCCATTATATGCCAATTTCTTCTTTTTTTTTAGCTGATACTTATATAGGCTTCTTATAGAGAAGTGAATGACTGCTTGTATATTGATTAACCAATGTATCGATACTTATACAGAGGAAGATTTATGAGAGAGAAAGATTAGAAGATAATAAGAGAAAGATCAGAAGATAATAACAACCAAGATACTAACAACCTAGAGGAATAAGTCATTACTAACATCCCCCTCAAGTTAGTGGGACTTGTCCAAACGTAACTTGTTTCGTAATGCTTCGAATGTAGATCGTAGAAGAGGCTTTGTTAGCCCGTCTGCGAGCTGATCTTTGGTGGAGACAAAGCTGACCCGTAACTTGCCTTGCTGAACTTGCTCACGTACGAAATGAAAAGCCAAAGCAATATGCTTCATTCTTGAGTGAAAAACTGGATTGGCGTTGAGACTAGTGGCACCAAGGTTGTCACAGTAGATAACTGACACATGTTGTAGTTTTATACAGAGCTCATGGAGGAGGTTTGTTACCCACAACATTTCTGAGGTAGTATCAGCAAGGGCTTTATACTCAGCTTCAGTTGACGAACGCGCCATAATTCGTTGCTTACGGGAGCTCTAGGAGATTAGATTACCACCAAAGTACAACAGATACCCAGTAGTGGAGATGTAATCAGAAGGATCCCCAGCCCAATCTGCATCAGAGAATGCATGCAGGGAAAAAGAAGAAGACCTTCTGACATTAATCCCTAGTTGCATTGTTCCAGATAGATACCTGAGTAAACGTTTCAGTGCATTCTAGTGAACTGTGGTTGGCTTTTGCATAAATTGTGATAGTTTGTTTACCGAGAAGCCTATATCTGGTCTGGTAATTCCCAAATACTGCAGAGAACCAACTAGTGTTCTATAGTCATGTGGCGATGGTAAAGTAGACCCCGGGTTGCCATGTAGTTTATCAGTCGGAGACATTGGAGTGAGCATCGCTTTAGCATCTGCCATGCTTGATTTGTGCAGAAGATCATCTATATATTTACGTCGGGAGAGAAATATACCATTTGGAGTGGGCAACACCTCAACGCCTAGAAAATATGTGAGACTTTCCAGATCTTTGATTGAAAAACGAGCAACCAAAGACTCAATTATAGTTATGACAGCATGGCTGGAGTTTCCAGTAATGATAATATCATCAACATACACCAACAAGTACAGTAGAGTGCCTCCCCTTGACAGAATAAACAAGGAAGCATCTAAGATAGAGTTGGTGAATCCCTGTTGTAAAAGATGAACTTTGAGAGCATTGTACCAAGCCCTAGGTGCTTGTTTTAATGCATAGATCGCCTTATTTAATTTGCAAATATGAGTTAGTTTTGCAGTATCAACAAAACCAAGAGGTTGGATCATATAGACATCTTCTTCAAGGTTTCTATGTAAGAAGGCATTGTTGACATCTAGTTGCAGGAGTGTCCAACCCCTGTTAACTGCAACTGATAACACAATACGAATAGTCACAGGTTTAACAACAAGCGAGAATGTTTCATTATAGTCCCAACCGGGGCGTTGATGGAAGCCCTTGGCCACCAACCTCGCCTTGTACTTGTCTAAAGAGCCATCGGACAGATACTTGACTCGGAAAACCCACTTGTTACCAACCAGATTGTTAGTTACCGAGGGTGGTACAAGAGTCCAAGTACGATTCCAACAAGAGCATCATATTCTTTCTGCATTGCCGACCTCCATTCCGGGGACTTTAGGGCTTGTGTTATGGTACGAGGTTCTGGTGGTGGGGAGTCAACCATGATGGCAGCTAAGTTTAGTTTTTGGATTGGTTTGGTTAAATTGTTTTGGGATCGGGTCACCATTCCAGGACGAGGTTGAGGCCGAACTGGTTGTAACGGAGGAACATATGAAACAGGTTCAATAGATATTGAAGGAGAGATGGATGGACTAATATTGGGCCTTGAGGCTGGGGAAGTTTCTAGGCTGCTGGAATGAGATATTGTTGGAATTTCAGCATTTGGCAATGGGTTAGATGGATTTGTGGCGGAAGCAGTTTGGTGTAACGGTGTGGTGCCAGATGTGTGAGCAATTGTAAGCCCAAACTTTGACCATTCATCTGTTATGTCCGACCGATTAGAGATATTCACGTTGCATAATTTTTGGTATGGCATTTCTTCCTCTAAAAACCGAACATGTCTAGACGTAAAGATTTCCTTTGATTTTGGGTCTAGGCACATGTAAGAGATTGTGTGGGAGAGTATCCTATGAACACACATGGGATGGACTTAGGCATGAGTTTGTGACGGTTATATGGCCTAAGCCATGGGAAACAAAGACATCCAAAACTCTTCAACTTTGAATAGTTTGGATGAATGTTTGTCAATTTGTGATATGGAGTGTCATTTTGAAGAGTGAGTGTGGGAAGACGATTGATAAGATATGTGGCGGTAAGAATGACATGTGGCCAATGATCCAACGGGATGCCGGAGTGATAAAGTAAGGATAGGGCAGTCTCGACAATATGTTGATGCTTCCTTTCCGAAACTCCATTGTGTTCCGGCGTGTGAGGAGGTGTGGTTAAATGAGTGATTCCCGAGTCACTTAGAAAATGACGTGGAGCAATGTACTCTCCGCCATTGTAGGTGTACAAAATTTTGATTTGTTGGTTAAAAAAATTTTCCACCAATGAACGAAATTTTATAAAAATGTCTTTGGTTTCTAATTTGGATTTGACAGGATACACCCAAGTGTAACGAGTGAACAAATTAACAAAAATGACATAGTACTTATGCCCATCATAAGAAGTTACTTGTGAGTTCCAAACATCATAATACAAAATCTCTAAGGGACGAGAAGATGATATGGTAGACTCTTTGAAAGGTAACTTATGAATTTTATTAATGTTGCATGAAGTACACATTGACTGATTAAAAGAAAAAGAATCCAAAGACAATTTTTGAGCGAGAAAGCGAAAGACACGTGAGGAAGGATACCCAAGTGTGTGATGGAGCGTTCCTGGTGACATTTTGAGTGCTGAGTTCACTTGAGGTGGATGATTCGGCTAGTAGTACACGCCATCAATACACGGACATTTAAGAATTGTGTGTTTGGACTTGAGGTCCTGCACATAAAAGAAGTTTGAAGTAAAGGTCACTGCATAGGAACTATTTTCTGTTAGTTTTGAGATTGATATTATATTTTTGGTCATAGCCGGAACACACAACACATTGGATAGTTCATTATGTGAGCTAGGAGTAGATTTTGTAATGGAACTTGAGTGTGTAATTTTGAGACCCTTACCATTACCAACGTGAATATCATCTGGACCGGTGTAGGGATAGTGAAGAGCCAGGTTATCAAGGTCATTGGTGACATGATGACTTGCACCACTATCGACGAGCCATATTTGATTGCTGGATTGGGTCATCTTGGCTTGCGGTGTTGATGGAAAACGAATAGATGGTGGTGGTTCAATGGATGGATGCAGGCTTTTGAAGACACGACATTGGTTCAAAACATGGCCAATTTGACGACACCGTTGGCACCTTCCTTTAAAGGGTTTTGGGCCCCCAGGGTTTGTTTGATTGTTGGATTGGGTGTTTTGTGGATTGGTTCGAGGCTGGGTAGTCGGCGGAATAGAAGCAGACCCTTGTAGAGTTAGAATACTTACCAATGTTACGTCTCGCTTGGGTGTTGAATTTTGTCATAAGCGTCGAGACGGACTTCTCCTTCGTCTTCAGATGGAGCTCATGATTGATCAATTTTTCGTGCAATGCCTCTAAACCAATGGAAGTGTCACGAGCATTAATCGCATGAACGATGAGTAGATAGGGATCATCTAGTCCACGTAATATGTAGTCCGTCAGATCTTCCTGGGATACAAGTGAGTCCAAGGAAGCAAGTAGATTTGCAAGAGAGCGAACTTGTTGCAGATAAGTTGTCACTGTATCAGTACCCTTGACTACTGATCGTAATCTGTCCTTAACCTATTTAATGTGGCCACGTGAGGCCATAGGTTAGACGTAGTGTCGTCCATACCTCACGAGATGTTGTTGCTGCTGCGACGAAACTGGCTACTTCCGATGAGAGTGTCCCCAATAACGCGCCACAGACAAGCTTATCTTGACGATTATACGTCTGATACGCTGGATTTGGTGTAGTAGAGTTCGTGAGTGTGGCTAATGGGATGTCGATTGTGCCCAATACAAATCCTTGTAGATCGAAACCTTCAAGTGTTGCTATAACCGCCTGCTTCCAATTGAAGTAATTAGTCGGTACTAGCTTGACAATTTTGGTCAGAACCACCACAGTGAATGGCTTAGATGGTTCATATGGATTTGCCAATGTGGAAGCAAATTCTGTCATGGTGTTGTTTGTGTTTTGTTGCAGTCGGAAGGGTTGGATCTATAGGATCGTAAATCTGATACCATATAGAGAAGTGAATGACTGCTTGTATATTGATTAACCAATGTATCGATACTTATACAGAGGAAGATTTACGAGAGAGAAAGATCAGAAGATAATAACAACCAAGATACTAACAACCTAGAGAAATAAGTCATTATTAACACTTCTTAAGCACATGAAAAAAGTATAACGCTACTACATAATAGCAGAGCAATAATAATTCATGGAATGCTCATTCTAAAAGACAGTAAATCAAACTTCATTGGATAAATTGCCTTACATGGCACCTCAATGGAGTATGAACATGGACAGGGAGATTCAATTTGTGTAGTAAATGTTTGAAACAACTAGTATGATTTATGGAGTTTGAGATACCTATTCTCGGTTCTGAATGTAAGTTGATTACAACAGCTGATTCCCCAATCAAGTTGCTTTCTGGTGCCACAAAGTCAATATCAAGTGAAACTGTGAAGGGTCTTCAATATAGACATGCATTTCCTTTACTGAAACTACCGTCCTAACATGGATAAAAAGGTAAGCGATTAATTTCATCAATTCTTATCCAAAAACTCCTCTATATCCATTATTGACCCAACATAGTTGAAGCTTCGGAAATAGTTTCATGTGTTTAGGAAACAGAGGAGCAAAACACGAGAAGCCATAAGGTTTTTTAACGTTATAAAAAGTCACTGTGATTATATGATAGCTTGATAACACGATTTATGACGTTAGTTTAGGCATTCATTTAGATAGTTTTTCCCGTTATTCATGCATGGTTTGGCATTAGTTCATGACGTTTATGCTTAATTCATGCATATTGTCGAGATAGACGTCTACACGAATTCTTGTCGGTTTTGTAGGTATTTTGAGAACTTTTGGAGCTTAATCGATACATTCGAGGATCAATCCTCGTGATGACACGCTTCCGGACTCATTGAGAAGCAAGCTAGGAGCAAAGGAGAACACATAGGACCTTGTTGGTGCATGTCTTGTAATATCCGAAATTTTTATTCCGTTTAATTCCGAATCAATTCGGACTTTGAGCCGTTGACGGTTTCCCATTCAATCTAGTATTTCTTTCTTCACAAATTTTATCAAATTATGTAGAATTTAATTCACATAAAATGATAGAATTATATCAAACCCTAATTCTTATAATTATTTATCATTTTATGTAGAATTTAATTCACATAAAATGATAGAATTATATCAAACCCTAATTCTTATAATTAATTCTTAACGACGAATTTAGACGAGATCATGACAAGGCTGAGACGAGACTGTGACAAAGCTATGACGAGACCATGACAAAGCTATGACGAGGCCCAGACAAGCAGTTGACAAGGCCCAGACAAGCAGTTGACAAGGCCCAGACAAGCAGTTGACAAGGCCCAGACAAGCTGTTGACAGCCGACACCCTACCTATTGCTGCTGAACTCTTCAAGACAGCCCAGGAACGCCAACCCAGTAATGAGATTGCTTCACTCCATCCCACATATCTGTTGCTACTCGGCCCATCGGTGAGAGACGCCTTGCCCTAGCGCTCTTGTGAACTGCTGCACGTCATGCCACGATGTTTACCCAACTCCCCAGCGTGCATCTGATCGAGTGTTCGCCCCTAAACGTGCGTGCAAATAAGCTTTAAATTTATAAAACTAGAATCAAGCAAGCGAACCCGCAGTGTACGGATCGACGTAGTTAAGCAAGAATTCCAGAGTATCGAACACAGGGATTTGGGGGGAACAAATTCAATTGCAGATTATCAAGCAATTAAATGTAAGAGCTTTGCAAATTATTGGGAAAACAACAATCCTAAAGATCCAAGTATCCAGCTGTGGCTATCGATTCAAGATATATTAATGATATAAGGACAGAGTTAAGATATGCAAAGGTATACTAATGTAAGGTAATCGTACGGTGAAGTTCCAAAAACCTTATATGACTCACCTATAAGACACTCTCTATAAAGGTTGTTGAGGCTTCAATATAGAAAGGATCTAAAGGTAAGAATTAATGTCAAATACCCAAACTTGTAATCCAAGGATCAAGACTAACTAAATCGATTAAGGTTGTGACACTCCCAATCGAGGTAGAGGTTGTTGAGGCTTCACTACCACCTAGAAAAGGCAAACCTAAACTAAGTTAAAGCAAATCTTTAACTTTGGATTAAAGTAAAAGCAAGTTCGTAGACTTAAGGGAAATCACGGTTAGTTCTTGAGGTTCCACGGCCGTGGACTCAAGAACAGGCCGTAATTTAAGGTTGTCGGCGATTCTCTCTAACTCTCAGGGTCCAATTTAATTACGATCGATCTATCATCACCTAAGCCACAACTATCAACCCTTCACCTTAGAATTGTTAAGGGTTTTTAGCCAACAATCATCATTATGATATCAAATTCAAGGATTAAAAGAGTGAAAGATGAAAACTTCCGAAAACTTCCAATAAACTTCAAACCAATCTCAAAGTCACAATCAAGAACGAATATCGTCAATAGATTCAGAATAGAACAAACAAACACAATCTTAGGTAAGAAGGAAGAACGGAATGTCAATCCGTCTTCTAAATCAAACCTAAACAAGAAGAGAAATCTTCTTGCAAACAATCTTCCGAATCTTCGATCTTCCGTCAATCCGGAAATCTCAATCACAATCTCCACCAAAAGTGCGAGATTAGGGCGACTCCAAAGATGAGCGCAAAGTACGTCCTTTGCAAAATCACAAAGATCTCTAAGTCGCGGCGTGGGCGAAAGTGCGTCAAGCAGAGTCGTAAGCGTAAACCTAAAGCGAGGTCGCAAAGTCTCTAAGCGGAGGTGACGGAATCTCTCTTCGTCCGTCCTTTTATAGTGTATGATGAAGTAGCGGCCCAACCCAATCTTTTAAAAGATCGTGGCTTAAAGTGTGGCGAAAAAGATCGCCAAGATCACGGTCGTGGAAGGTTCCACGACCGTAATTTAGAGCGTGGAATTCAACACGGTTTGAACACATGATTCCACGACCGTAGAAGCCACTGGAATGAATCACGCTTCACTTGCTAGGGTTCCACGGCCGTGGAACTGAACGTGGAATGTAGTACGGCCGTATTTTAGAGCGTGGTTTAGGGCAAGAACGTGATTCTTCCCTAGCCTCGTGCATTCCATAAGTTAGCTCTCTTTTGGCTCCTAAGAATGTCCTCAATCCATGGACATACTCAATCAACTCATCTTTGCTAAATTCCGTTCGGAAATGGCTCTCAATCACCTATAATCAACATAAAGCTTGTGTAGACATCTATATCGACAATATAGGCAAACTAGCTCACAAATGCAACAATGCTCAATCAATGACTATCAATATGAATCAAATACGCTTAGAAAACGTGCCTAAAACATCACAATATTTCATGCTAACATCGAGCAAGCTTTCTAGCCCCGATCTTCAACGCTCCAGCCCTTCCCAGCCGACTCTAGTGGCGAACTTCCCAGCCCTTGCACCGTCAACTCTAAGAACGAGTCCTCCAGCCGGTACCTTACCCAGGATCTCCTGCTGCACAGGGAAAGGGGCAGCAGTGCCGTCTTCACACCCAGGATCAGGTCGTAACCCACCAGGCCGCCACACCAAGCCGCTCATACTGCCTCTCCCCTCGATGTCGATGTATGCCTCTGGGCACATCACCACCGGGCCTTCATCTCCGTCACGACATCTTCTCCAGCCTTTCGGTGCAGCGGACTTCAGGCAGATAGATGCCCAGCCTCGCACCTCTGTCACTCCTCCCTCCAGTGTTCGCAAGTACGTTGATCTACCTCTCTACCCAGCCTACATCGACATACTACTATGGCTCATCCATCGCCTTCATCATATACAACCTGGGGGAGACAATAGCAACACTTCTGCATCGATAAGCAAAGGAGGGGCACATTTTGTCGCCTCTGCAGTCACTCGACATGAAGGAGAGTGTTGAATCTTCATCACACCAGCGAAGAGATCCAAGAGCACATCCTATCTCCCTTCGAGTCTTGGAATCGAGTAAGGTGGATACCCTTGCTTCCTTTCACTTCTTTCCACACCTTTTTTGTCTAATGAATGCTCTTCATGTCTCCTAATCATGCTCAGAACATCCATAGAAGAAACAGTGAAGATATAGGAGTTTTCTGAATTTTCGAAAGTGACGAGCAGTCACTTCAGGTCCAATTTTGGGTACGTTAGACTCCTCTTTTTTGGCTGGTTTTCGGATATGATATAGTCGGTATTGCATTGTATAACATACTAAAATTTGGGAAGAATCGGAGTTACGGTTTGAGAGTTATTGTGTTCAAAAGTTGACGCCTCATGCAGTTTTTATATATGTGCTGAGTGTTGGGGAAAACAACAAGTGATGCTGTTTTGTGAGATGGTTTTAAATAAACTCTTGATCTCCGTTGGGCTTGAATTTTGGATATGATATGGTTGACATATTGTTGTAGAACATATTAAAATTTGAGAGGAATCCAGCGAGTGGTTTGGGATTTATGATTTTTCAAAGATTGAGTCGTAAGCAGTTTTTCTGTTGTGCTGAAATTCGGTTTTGTGAGATAGTTTTAAATAGGATTTTGATCTCCTTTGAGGCTGAATTTTTGGATATATTATAGATAAGATTTTATAGTAGAACATATCAAAATTTGGGATAAATCCAACGAGTAGTTTAGGAGTTATGATTGTTTTAAAGTTAAGACAGTGTGTTGTTTGTTAAGTGTTGTAACCAACTTTAGAAATTTTTGTAGAAGTGATGGTTGAACAGTTTTAAGAAATTCTTACTCCTAGGAGTAGATGAGATATCATAGATGATCTAGGGAATTATTTCGGAATTTTTATAAGATTATTCGAATTTTATATTTGAAGCCGAAGTTGGACCTTAACGATCTTTCCGAAAATAAGGAAATGGGTAAATTGTCAGTTTGTAACCAAACTCATCTTTAGGAGTTAGAATATGACTCTTTAGTCTCAAATAAGAGTTTAGGCATAAATTAAGGAATTTTTGGAAGTTTCGAGACCAAGGGTAAAATAGTCATTTTACCATAAATTAATATTGTAATCAATTCCGTTCTATTAAGACCTACTATCTTAGAAGTCTTAGACTTCTAATCACCTAGAAAGTGTGCTGACACACTTGCCTCCTTTGACAGGCCACTAAATTCCTACTGTACAGATCGATTTGCGAATTAGAAAGTCGAGATCTGATTCAGGTAAATCCACGGACTTACTTAGCTGGCTTCTTGTATGAGTGTAATGTGTATGAGTGGTGTTTGTTAGTTATGATAAACAACGAAATCGGATTAGGCCGACTTTATTATTTACGTAATTGACCCAAGTGTATGATAACGGGTCGTGACATCATCTGCCTAGCTCTTGCGAGAGTCTAGGAGGTTCCCTGCGACTAGCCCAGTCCGGTAGACGGTCAGATACATTAGTACCATTTCACGCTGGTAAACGGGGACAGGGGCGAGGTTTGGGAATCCCTCGTGTCACAAAATAAGTATCATTAGTAATGACCTATCAGCTAATTAAAGATAATAAAAGGATTGAGCATTGCATGTTGATTGTGTATGATGTGTGATTGTGATTTTACCTTTATACTTATGCATAGAATGTTAGCTAACGGTTTTATACCGCTTGTAGATGCCTTGCAGGTTAAGACAGTTGTAGAGAGATCCGAAGGAAATGGTCAGCCGGGTCCACGTACTCATTTAGTTGGGGACGAGGTTGTCTTATATACTTCATATGCGTCATTTTAGTACCTTTGATTTGTAAGGCTGATACATATTTTTCATGTATATATTGTTTAAAGTTTTCAAATGTTTTTAATACTTTTGTGCCTTGTTGTAAGATTCTAGTAAAATTGTTGTCAAACTAAGGTTGGGACTTATTGTGAGGTCCTAACCAATAGCTCCCCGAGTTCTTAGAATTGGGGTGTTACAATATGGTATCAGAGCTCTGGGTTGGCAACAATGGCACTTGAAATCTTCTGAAAGACCGAATGTATAAAATAACTAGAACCCGATAGGGGTCTAAATTTTCAAAACGGATTTATGTTTTTACACGCACGCATAGTCGGGTTATTGGGTTAGTAGTACGTCGGACCACCATCACTCTTCGTGGATCTCTGCAACTTGGATCGATAGGAGTTAGTATATAGACTTTTTATGATGTTTATTATTATATGTTATATACATGTGTATGCTTAGCTTGTTAGTATCCTAAAGGATATGTTATATCCTTTAGTCATGACATCACGAAGCGACTATCGCCTCATGATAAATCAACTGCGGACTTGACGAATCTCCAACACGAGACAATGGAATCGGACCTCGAATAGAGTATTATACTCGGGTTGGCCGCTTGGTGATCCTTGGAAAGCATCCTGATAACACGATTTATAATATAGTTTTAGGTGTACATTTAGATAGAATTCTCGCTCATTCATGTATGATCTAGCATTAGTTCAAGACGTTTCGCACCTAAATCACGTATTTTGTCGAGATAGACGTCTACACGGACTTGTGCGCGTTTTGTAGGTATTTCGGGAAGTTTAGGAGCTTAAACGAAGCGTTTGAGGATCGTTCATTTAGATGGCACACTCTCGGACACATTAGGACACAAGCCAAGGGCTAAAGAGGACTCATTGAACCTTGCCAACACATACCATGCACCAAACCACAGCTCAAAGATCCAAGGCGAAGTTTCTGCAAAGAACCACGACCGTGGAAGTGACCGTAGAAATGACCATGGATTTTGCCAGATTCTCGTGACAGCTGTGCCACGACTCTCATGGCCAGCTCATGAAAGATTTGTTATAAAAGTGGTCCTTCATGGATTGTTTGAGGCAGCTGGGGTAGTTTGGGAGCAGCTCATCCATTATCCATTTCTCTAACAAATATATTCTCAAAAAATCAAGAGGTTTTTCTAGGAAGAAAAGTGCCAAAGAGAAGGAGAAGAACTCCATTGAAGAGGAGGAGAAGAACACACCATAGCTTTCTTGTATTTCGGATTTCGTTTTCTAGAGATTGTATGAGTCTTTGAACCTTCTTTTGGAAGGGTTGTAAGTGGTTCTAATTCTAATCTTCAGCTTAGTTTTGGATTAAAGTTCACTTGTTCATCCCTTTTCTTTCATTATCTTGCAATGGATGTTTTGATTTTATGTTTGTTTGTCTCGATTTCCATTATGAATGTTGTAGGCTAAATTGATGTGGTTCTAGGGTAAGGAAAGGATGGTTATGGCTAGAACTATGATAGGACGGATTTAGATTTACTTTTGGATGACTTTTGCTTATGAACGTAGTTCCTGTTAGAAATCACGGGTAGTTCTTGAAGAACCACGGCCGTGGTTTCGGTAGAACAGACCGTGATTTTCCCTGGTTCGAAGGACCTTGCCTTAGACTTATGAATTGTTGAAATCCTAAGTGTTTGCTGAGTTTAACCTATCCTAGGGTGACCTAGTGTAGTGACTAAGTGTTAGGAAAGACTTACCCGGTAATCCTTGCCCTTAGAATCTAAAATAGCAATCCTTAGGTAGTGGTGAGCCTAATAAGCCGCCATTGGATTAGATGTGCTAGGATAGTTGTTTAGGACTTCCCCTTCCAAGACTTACCCGGTAAGGATAGGTTAGATCCTTAATCAACAATCCGGTTTGTGTAGAATTCTCATCCTTAGGTTCTGTTCGCCCCTAGAGGTGTGTGCAAATAAGTTTTAAATTTATAAAACTAGAATCAAGCAGCGAACCCGCAGTGTACGGATCGATATAGTTAAGCAAGAATTCCAGAGTATTGAACACAGGGATTTGGGGGGAACGAACTCGATTGCAGGTTATCAAGCAAGTAAATATGGGAGTTTTGCAAATTATTGGGAAAACAACAATCCTAAAGATCCAGGTATCCAGCTGTGGCAATCGATTCAAGATATACTTAATGATATAAAGACAGAGTTGAGATATGCAAAGGTATACTAATGTAAGGTAATCGTACGGTGAAGTTCCAAAAACCTTATATAACTCACCTACAAGGCACTCTCTATACAGGTTGTTGAGGCTCAATATAGAAGGATTCTAGAGACGAGAATTAGTGTCATATACCCAAACTTATAACCCAAGGATCAAGACTAACTTAACCGATTGAGGTTGTGACACTCACAATCGAGGTAGAGGTTGTTGAGGCTTCACTACCACCTAGAAAAGGCAAGCCTAAACTAAGTTAAAGCAAATCTTTAACTTTAGATTAAAGTAAAAGCAGGTTCGTAGACTTAAGGGAAATCACGGTTAGTTCTTGAGGTTCCACGGCCGTGGACTCAAGAACAGGCCGTAATTTAGGGTTGTCGGCGATAATTCTCTAACTCTCAGGGTCTAATCCGTTTGCGATCGATCTATCATCATCTAAGCCACAACTATCAACCCTTCACCTTAGAATTGTTAAGGGTTTTTAGCCAATAACAGTCATGTTGATATCAATTCAAGAATTAAAAGATAAAAAGATGAAAACTTTCAAGAACTTTCAATAATCTTCAATTCAATCTCAAAGTCACAAAGAGAACAAGTAATGTCAAAAGATTCAAAGTAAAACAAACAATCACCACCTTAGGAAAGAAGAGAAAACGGGATGTCAATCCGTTTTCCAAATCAAACCTAATCAAGAAGAGAGATCTTCTTGCAAAATCTTCCAAGAACTTCGATCTTCCGCAAATCCGGAGATCTCAACATCAATCTCCACCAAAAGTGCGAGATTAGAGGAATTCCAAACACGAACTTCGATCTCCTCAAAGAGATGTCAATAATTCCAAGCAAGCTAAGCGAAGTGTAAGCGTGTCTAAGCGGTGATGAATGAGGGTAAACGGGGGTAGCGAAGGTGACGGAATCTTGCTTCGTCCGTCTTTTTATAGTGTCGGGCAAAATGTCGGCCCGGCCCAATCTTTAAAAGATCGTGGCTTCAAAGTGTGGCGAAAAGATTCGCCAAGATCACGGTCGTGGAAGTGTTCCACGACCGTAATTTAGAGCGTGGAAACAAATACGGTTTGCAACATATGTTCCACGGCCGTGTAATTCCCTAGAATGAACATGAATTTCTGACTCCAAATCCACGGTCGTGGAATTGAACGTGGAATGTGATACGGCCGTATTTTAGGGCGTGGTTTAGGGCAAGAACGTGATTCTTCCCTAAACTCGTGCATTCCTCAAGCTAAGACTCCAAATTGCTTCCAAATAATGTCCTCAATCTATGGACATATCAACTCAACTCTCCTTTGCTCGATTCCATTCGGAAATAGCTCCAAATCACCTATAATCAACATAGAACTAGTGTAGACATCCATATCGACAATATAGGTAATACTAGCTCACATATGCACAAAGTTCAATCAAAGACTATCAATATGAATCAAATACGTTTAGAAAACGTGCCTAAAATATCACAATATTTCGTGCTAACAGGTTCTTAGAGACTTACCCGGTAATGAGACCTTAGGTGTGGGCTAGTTGGACCATGAGACCTACCCGGTAATTGGTCCTCAAATTAGATACACTTAATTCCAACATATCATAGTTAATCCAAAGAATGATTAGATAACTTGAGTTCTATGCCATAACCGGAACTTCCGACCCCTAGAATCCGTCTTTTATTTCCTTGATCGTTATCTTGTCTCATTTGTTCATTTGTGCTGATTTTTGGTTTAGTTTGATTGGTTACTTTGCATGAATTGTGATCTTTGATTGATCACCAAAAAACGACCAAAAACAAATTGTGATTTTCATTTCTTTGTTTCCCCCTTCTTCTAACCTTAGACCTTCACTAAACTTAATTACAAAACCGAATCAATTTCACCTTAGTCTTTGTGTTCGACCTCGGAATACTATCCACACTACAAACGTCCCGTACACTGCGGGTGCGCTAGAAGTTAGGATAAATATAACGAGTATAAATTTAAGGCTTATTGCGTGCACACTTTTTAGCGTAACACATCCAAAGAACAAGTGAGCAAGGAAGTAAAGTTGTAAAGATAATTTTTACTACAAGCACAATCAGATGAGGAAGAAATCCCTGAGTCAGTTTAGTTAGAAGGAATAGAAGGTCGTACAAGGAGCTCGGGCATACGAGGCCGAGAGACGGAATTAGAAGAACCATGCAAGAGACTACAAGAGTGCGGAGTAGAGATAACAATATTGGAACGGGACAAGTAGAATTGAGTACAACCAAGATTGCAGAATCAAGGACATTATAATCGAGGTGGATTCCCCATAGACCATTAGGGGCATGAGAAACCAGAAGAGACAAAGTGTCAATCCGGGTGTGAGAATCTAAGATGCACGAAAATGAAGACCTACAATTGAGTGTAAAAGAAAAAAGGTAGACCCCACGAGTGTGGTGAGGTTTTGAGAAGTTGAAAGAAATCGTGACACCAATATCCAAAGAATGGAGGCCTGTAGCAGGGTCAACAGAGTTTCATGAAGGCGATATTACTACTAACTTCAGGGAAGAAATCTGCATGAGAAAACGGCCTTGCTAGACTCGAGAGTCCAGGGTAACCCGAATAATCATGGGACCTAAGCCATCAACACAGACGGTCCTTGTAAAGGGACTACAATTGGGAGGTAATTAAAAGTCATCGGAACTACAAGACGCTTACCATCTATCGTGGAGTGTTAGGAACGACTTTTGACGTCAGGCGAATGGCACAGTGAGAGTTGAGAAAGAGAGTTGTCCCAAAGGAAGCAGAAGAGTGAAAGATAAGACGAACTAAAGAAGTATAAAAGGATTAATTGAGTAGGTGATGCTTACCAAAGAATTTTAATACCAGACGGGGTATGAGAAGAGTAAGTTCGGGATACTGAGATGAGTCAACTATAGACTGACCGATGTCAACTGAGGATGTGTAAGTGTTGTTTGGTATTGACGAGTTATATACTGTTAAGAAAAGATAATTGCGACTGTGGAGTTATGGGGTAGTTTTACCGACGCCTGGAATGATTTCCTCAAGTATGCAACAACAATCTTCTTAGACAACTAAGGGTATAGAGAATCGTGTTAGAGGTTACTTCTTGGCTAGTTAAGATCAAACTCTGGTCGAGTCTAGTATTTTGGATCCGTGTTAAAAGAATTAAGGAAGTAAACGGAAGATGGTTGTTTTCCAATCATGATTTTATTTCAAGAAGACAAAGTAAGGAAAGTACTTTGTATTTCATCCGGTTAATCATTTTGGACTGACAGAACACGTCCTTATGATTACGGGGAACAACAAAATAATCAGAGTAGCGCAGCGGAAGCGTGGTGGGTCCTAACCCACAGAGCAAGAAGCTCAAGGGTGTTGAGGGATGTCGTGTCGAGTTTAAAAGATGGTGATAGTTTGTGAAATGCATTCTTGTTGGAAGGAACGTGGGATAGGCATGCAGAGGTAATAGAAGGAGACTGGTACCCTATTATGGATCCGAGTGAAGAGTGACGGCTTTGCTACATGTTGCCAGACAAGTAGTTTTGGAATTTCATACTAATGGAATACTCTAGAGTGAGTTTTCGGGATGGATTAGGAAAGAATTAATGATGTAATAAAAGTATTGTGCATGTCCTGCACTAGAAAGCTCCAAGTGAGTAACTACCATCTTGAGTCGAAGATACATAAGAAAGAGAAGCGATAGGAGCATACTTGCAACCTAGTAACCGTGCTTAAAGAAAGCGTAATCTCGGAGTAGATTTTATGTGTAATATTATGTCGGAACAGAGCCTAGTTGCGTTTTGAGTTAGGGGGATACTATCGGGCTGGTAACAATGGTGGATAAAAGAGCGCACTACTGATGATATGTTAACATTTATTGAGTAGTTATTAACAAATACCGGTGATATGAGATCACTTTGTGTCTAATACCGTCATTTCGGACTTATTCTATTTCATTTAAGATCTTAGAAAATGTGTGAGAAGCCTAAGTTTGAGCAAACGATATATTAGAGATCTATAAATAATATAATAAAGCCAAGTGAACAAAGAGGATGACCACTAGATTTTATTTTAGTTGTCTTGAGTATTAGACCTGAAAAGGGTAAGGGTGACAATTCCGTACCTGAGGTACATGATGACTGAGTAATATTAAAAGAAAAGACCACGTGGGTCGTGATACGAAGAGCATGGGGCACTTGGTAAGTGTTGGTGGATGTCAAAGACTTTTGGCCTTAGTGGGTAGTCAGAACCTTTTCAGAAGGCCGGAAGCAAGTGGTCATAACGAAGGGAAGAAAGTTGAATAGATTAGTTTCGGTAGGGTCATCAAAGGATCTAGAAGTGAGTTGTGTAAGGCAACCATGAGAAGTTTTAAAGCAGTTTAAAAGTGATTGATGGACTAATATTCCTCACCCTATTGGAGAGTGCTGCTTCAGTTTTCCACGGAGACTAAATTTGGGGAACTAAGTTGAGAATTTCAGTTGGAGTTATACATACCAGACACGAGTTAGGTCTTCAGATTAGAGGATTAGACAATTGAGCCGGATGATACCGGTGAGATATCCGGTAACCACTCTAGAACGTGGTAGCAAACACTTGTGATCTAAGTACTTGAAAAGATTTCAGATTCAGTGGTTGTATGAAAAGTTGATAAGGCTACCTAAGATATGGGGGATAGTAAGAGACGTAACCTTTCAAAGACCTATGTAGCGATAGTTGTAACCTCGAGAGTGACGAGTTTGGGTTTGACCTTGTATGTTTGATATTGTTTGACTGCTTGTTTATTTCATGATTGAGTGTTTAGTTAGTGATGTGTTCTTTTGGTAACCGTGATGTGCGGGATACTTAGATGTGGAAACGACGAGACTTTTGTATAGCGATCAAACACACCCATTTGGTGCCTTAAAGGCCGATCGGGATTGTCTTACCCTAAGTTTCGGGACGAAACTTATTTTGAGGGGGATTTGATGTAACGACCAGTTTTTTTTTCGTTATGCTTTGATAGGGTTAGAGAAGTTTAGGAAACGAATAAAAATTTAGTGAGACTACGACATACTAGTTTATTTATGGAAGTCGTTTAATTAAGTACCTTGTTCTAAGTTTCGGGACGAAACTTATTTTAAGGGGGTACTGATGTAATATCCGGAATTTTTATTCCGTTTAATTCCGAATCAATTCGGACTTTGAGCCGTTGACGGTTTCCCATTCTATCTAGTATTTCTTTTTTCACAAATTTTATCAATTTATGTAGAATTTATTTCACATAGAATGATAGAATTATATCAAACCCTAATTCTAATAATTATTTATCATTTTTTGTAGAATTTAATTCACATAAAATGATAGAATTATATCAAACCCTAATTCTTAACGACGAATTTAGACGAGATCATGACAAGGCTGAGACGAGACTGTGACAAAGTTGTGACGAGACCATGACAAAGTTGTGACGAGGCCCAGACAAGCAGTTGACAAGGCCCAGACAAGTAGTTGACAAGGCCCAGACAAGCTGTTGAAGCCCACACCCTACCTATTGCTACTGAACTCTTCAAGACAGCCCAGGAACACCAGCCCAGTAACGAGATTGCTTCACTCCAGCCCACATATCTGCTGCTACTCGGCCCATCGGTGAGAGACGCCTTGCCCTAGCGCTCTTGTGAACTGCTGCACGTCATGCCACGATGTTCACCCAACTCCCCAGCGTGCATCTGATCGAGCAAGCTTTCTAGCCCCGATCTTCAACGCGCCAGCCCTTCCCAGCCGACTCTAGTGGCGAACTTCCCAGCCCTTGCACCGTCAACTCTAAGAACGAGTCCTCCAGCCGGTATCTTGCCCAGGATCTCCTGCTGCACAAGGAAAGGAGCAGCAGTGCCGTCTTCACGCCCAGGATCAGGTCGTAACCCACCAGGCCGCCACACCAAGCCGCTCAGACCGCCTCTCCCCTCGATGTCAATGTCTGCCTCTGGGCACATCACCACCGGGCCTTCATCTCCGTTACGCAGCAACAAGCCGACATCTTCTCCAGCCTTGCGGTGCAGCGGACTTCAGGCAGACAGATGCCCAGCCTCGCACCTCTGTCACTCCTCCCTCTAGTGTTCGCAGGTACGTTGATCTACCTCTCTACCCAGCCTACATCGACATACTACTGTGGCTCATCCATCGCCTTCATCATATACAACCTGGGGGAGAAAATAGCAACACTTCTGCATTGATAAGCAAAGAGGGGCACATTCTGTCGTCTCTGTAGTCACTCGACATGAAGGAGAGTGTTGAATCTTCATCACACCAGCGAAGAGATCCAAGAGCACATCCTATCTCCCTTCGAGTCTTGGAATCGAGTAAGATGGATACCCTTGCTTCCTTTCACTTCTTTCCACACCTTTTGTGTCTAATGAATGCTCTTCATGTCTCCTAATCATGCTCAGAACATCCATAGAAGAAACAGTGAAGATATAGGAGTTTTCTGAATTTTCGAAAGTGACGAGCAGTCAACTTCGGGTCCAATTTTGGGTAAGTTAGACTCCTCTTTTTTGGCTGGTTTTCGGATATGATATAGTCGGTATTGCAGTGTATAACATACTAAAATTTGGGAAGAATCGGAGTTACGGTTTGAGAGTTATTGTGTTCCAAATTGACGCCTCATGCAGTTTTTATATATGTGCTGAGTGTTGGGGAAAACAGCAAGTGATGCTGTTTTGTGAGATGGTTTTGAATAAGCTCTTGATCTCCGTTGGGCTTGAATTTTGGATATGATATGGTTGACATATTTTTGTAGAACATATTAAAATTTGAGAGGAATCCAGCGAGTGGTTTGGGATTTATGATTTTTCAAAGATTGAGTCATAAGCAGTTTTTCTGTTGTGCTGAAATTCGGTTTTGTGAGATAGTTTTAAATAGGATTTTGATCTCCTTTGCGGCTGAATTTTTGGATATATTATAGATAAGATTTTATAGTAGAACATATCAAAATTTGGGATAAATCCAACGAGTAGTTTAGGAGTTATGATTGTTTTAAAGTTAAGACAGTGTGTTGTTTGTTAAGTGTTGTAACCAACTTTAGAAATTTTTGTAGAAGTGATGGTTGAACAGTTTTAAGAAATTCTTGCACCTAGGAGTAGATGAGATATCATAGATGATCTAGGGAATTATTTTGGAATTTTTATAAGATTATTCGAATTTTATATTTGAAGCCGAAGTTGAACCTTAACGATCTTTCTGAAAATAAGGAAATGGGTAAATTGTCAGTTTGTAACCAAACTCATCTTTAGGAGTTAGAATATTACTCTTTAGTCTCAAATAAGAGTTTAGGCATGAATTAAGGAATTTTTGGAAGTTTCGAGACCAAGGGTAAAATAGTTATTTTACCATAAATTAATACTGTAATCAATTCCGTTCTATTAAGACCTACTATCTTAGAAGTCTTAGACTTCTAATCACCTAGAAAGTGTGCTGACACACTTGCCTCCTTTGACAGGCCACTGAATTCCTACTGTACAGATCAATTTGTGAATTAGAAAGTCGAGATCTGATTCAGGTAAGTCCACGGACTTACTTAACTGGCTTCTTGTATGAGTGTAATGTGTATGAGTGGTGTTTGTTAGTTATGATAAACAACGAAACCGGATTAGGCCGACTTTATTATTTACGTAATTGACCCAAGTGTATGATAACGGGTCGTGACATCATCTGTCTAGCTCTCGCGAGAGTCTAGGAGGTTCCCTGCGACCAGCCCAGTCCGGTAGACGGTCAGATGCATTAGTACCATTCCGCGCTGGTAAACGGGGACATGGGCGAGGTTTGGGAATCCCTCGTGTCACAAAATAAGTATCATTAGTAATGACCTATCACCTAATTAAAGATAATAAAAGGATTGAGTGTTGCATGTTGATTGTGTATGATGTGTGATTGTGATTTTACCTTTATACTTATGCATAGAATGTTAGCTAACGGTTTTATACCGCTTGTAGATGCCTTGCAGGTTAAGACAGTTGTAGAGAGATCCAGAGGAAATGGTCAGCCAGGTCCACGTACTCATTTAGTTGGGGACGAGGTTGTCTTATATACTTCATATGCGTCGTTTTAGTACCTTTGATTTGTAAGGCTGATACATATTTTTCATGTATATATTGTTTAAAGTTTTCAAATGTTTTTAATACTTTTGTGCCTTGTTGTAAGATCCTAGTAAAATTGTTGTCAAACTAAGGTCGGGACCCATTGTGAGGTCCTAACCAATAGCTCCCCGAGTTCTTAGAATTGGGGTGTTACATGTCTTGCACCAACTCATGGCTTAACAATCAAAAGAGAGCTGTTTATGCAAAACCACAGCCCAGACCAAGAAACCACGCCCGTAATTTTGGACGTGGTTTTCTCTGGAAAGCTGTGACAGCTGTCCCACGATCTCCATGCCTGACTCTTGCCCTTGATGGAGAATATAAGTGGTCCTGCAGACGGTTGCTAGAGGATTCTCTCCCATATTCTCTTACACACACTTTATTTTCCATTGATGGATAGACTTGGAGGGAAAGACAAACACTCTCATTTTGGGAAGAAGAAGAACAACACTTATCTTAGAGTTTTTATAGCTTTTGAGTGATTTTTGAGTGAGCTTAGTTGAAGACATTTGCAAGGATTGTAAGGAACGTTTTGGACCTTCTTTTGAAGGGTTGTAAGTCTTGCTTAAACTTATATTCAGCTGGGTTTTCTTGTTTCTACTTATTTCTTTTCTCTTTCATTTCATTTTCTTGCAAAGGAAGCCATGAATGGTTGGTTGTTGAGTTTGAATCTTAAAATGCTTGTTGTTGGCTAAATAGTTGTAATTCTAGGGTAATGGAATGATGGTTATGGCTTGGACTATGATAGAATAGACTTAAATGTACCCTTGGATGATTTGTTTGCTCGAACCTAACTCCCGATAGAAATCACGGTCAGTTCCTCAAGAACCACGACCGTGGTTTAGTATGAGCAGCCCATGATTTTCTCTGTTGTGCTTGTATTGATGAATCTGAATGTTAGGATGTTAGATTGTTGAAATCCTAGTGTTTGTTAGGCATAATCTAGCCTATGGTGACCTAATGCTAGCAAATTAAGTGAGGGAAGAGACCTACCCGGTAATTCTCGATCTTAGATACTCAAGATGATGAACCCTAGGTAGTAGTGAACCTCATAAGCCGCTATTGGACTGAGTGTACTAGGGTTGTTACTTAGGACTTGCCTCCCCGAGACTTACCCAGTAAGGAGAGGTATGACCCCTAGATAACAATCCGGTTTGTGTAGAATTCCCAACCTTAGGCTTTTAGAGACTTACCCGGTGATAGGACCTTAGGTGAGGGATTAGTGGACCATGAGACCTACTCGGTGATTGATCCCATTTGAGAAACACCCCTTTCCCAACATACCGTAGCTTGTCCACTGATTGATTAGAAGCTTGAGTCCAATGCCATAACCGGAAGTCCTAGCCCCTAGAATTCGCTTTTCTCTCTTTGATCACATATCTTTTGTTTGAGTTGCTTATTTGTGTTGTTAGCTTGATTTGTTAGTTTGTTTTATAATCTTGCACCATTCGTGATCTTTGTTTGATCACCGCTTGTAGATGCCTTGCAGGTTAAGACAGTTGTAGAGAGATCCGGAGGAAATGGTCAGCCGGGTCCACGTACTCATTTAGTTGGGGACGAGGTTGTCTTATATACTTCATATGCGTCGTTTTAGTACCTTTGATTTGTAAGTTGATACATATTTTTCATGTATATATTGTTTAAAGTTTTCAAATGTTTTTAATACTTTTGTGCCTTGTTGTAAGATCCTAGTAAAATTGTTGTCAAACTAAGGTCGGGACTCATTGTGAGGTCCTAACCAGTAGCTCCCCGAGTTCTTAGAATTGGGGTGTTACATGTCTTGCACCAACTCATGGCTTAACAATCAAAAGAGAGCTGTTTATGCAAAACCACAGCCCAGACCAAGAAACCACGCCCGTAATTTTGGTTGTGGTTTTCCCTGGAAAGCTGTGACAGTTGTCCCACGATCTCCATGCCTGACTCTTGCCCTTGATGGAGAATATAAGTGGTCCTGCAGGCGGTTGCTAGAGGATTCTCTCCCATATTCTCTTACACACACTTTATTTTCCATTGGTGGATAGACTTGGAGGGAAAGACAAACACTCTCATTTTGGGAAGAAGAAGAAGAACAACACTTATCTTAGAGTTTTCATAGCTTTTGAGTGATTTTTGAGTGAGCTTAGTTGAAGACATTTGCAAGGATTGTAAAGAACGTTTTGGACCTTCTTTTGAAGGGTTGTAAGTCTTGCTTAAACTTATATTCAGCTGGGTTTTCTTGTTTCTACTTGTTTCTTTTCTCTTTCATTTCATTTTCTTGCAAAGGAAGCCATGAATGGTTGGCTGTTGAGTTTGAATCTTAAAATGCTTGTTGTTGGCTAAATAGTTGTGATTCTAGGGTAATGGAATGATGGTTATAGCTTGGACTATGATAGAATAGACTTAAATGTACCCTTGGATGATTTGTTTGCTCGAACCTAACTCCCGATAGAAATCACGGTCAGTTCCTCAAGAACCACGACCATGGTTTAGTATGAGCAGCCCATGATTTTTTCTGTTGTGCTTGTATTGATGAATCTGAATGTTAGGATGTTAGATTGTTGAAATCCTAGTGTTTGTTAGGCATAATCTAGCCTAGGGTGACCTAATGCTAGCAAATTAAGTGAGGGAAGAGACCTACCCGGTAATTCTCGATCTTAGATACTCAAGATGATGAACCCTAGGTAGTAGTGAGCCTCATAAGCCGCTATTGGATTGAGTGTGCTAGGGTTGTTACTTAGGACTTGCCTCCCCGAGACTTACCCAGTAAGGAGAGGTATGACCCCTAGATAGCAATCCGGTTTGTGTAGAATTCCCAACCTTAGGCTCCTAGAGACTTACCCGGTGATAGGACCTTAGGTGAGGGATTAGTGGACCATGAGACCTACTCGGTGATTGATCCCATTTGAGAAACACCCCTTTCCCAACATACAGTAGCTTGTCCACTGATTGATTAGAAGCTTGAGTCCAATGCCATAACCGGAAGTCCTAACCCCTAGAATTTGCTTTTCTCTCTTTGATCACATATCTTTTGTTTGAGTTGCTTATTTGTGTTGTTAGCTTGATTTGTTAGTTTGTTTTATAATCTTGCACCATTCGTGATCTTTGTTTGATCACCACAAAAAAACCAAACCCAAAAATATCATGATTTTCATTTCTTTATTCCTTTCCCTTTTCTTAGACTAGATTTGCACTATCCATAATCACTTGCTTGATTTGATTTCACCTTAGTCTTTGTGTTCGACCTCGGAATACTATCCTTGCTACAAAACGACCCATACACTGTGGGTTCGCTAGGAGTTAGGAAATTATATCGAGTTATAAATTTAAGACTTTTGTGCTATACGTTTATAGCGTAACATAGCTCAAATTGCAAACCAACGTGAATTGAGTGACACTCTTGCATATTATTTGTTGCTACTTTCACTATGTATTCTCATAAGCCAATACAATGATAGCGTACTTGAAATTTGAAAACTAAGACACTGTAGACGCTGGAGATGAAAGTAGTGTACGTACATAGGAAATATATCATATGAAATGCTTCTAACTAGTTGTTTATTTATAGTTGCATCTTAAACAATAAATTTCATAATGTTAAGTTAAGAGCTTCTTGTTTTGCGTTTAGTTTTGCTTCACTGTGAGAAATCACGTATATCTACTGAATTTGATGATTACAACTTACAAGTATGGGTAAGTAAGTTGCTTCCGGTTCCTAAACTATATAGCTATTAGCGTCAAAATATATATATGATGTATGTGTATTGAGATATTAAAATATCAGCAAGTTATATTAGGATAAAATTGTTTTATTGATTCAATATTTATCCTTTTCATATCTTGTAAATATTTTATGTGTTGATTGATTCAATCATCCATGATCTTAGCTATTAGTTTCCTCTATTGTAGATTCTGTTCTGTAGAGCTATTGTACTCCTCTGTATAAATTCTCTTTCAATGGGAATGAGTAAAATAACCTTTTCCACAATTCTTATGTCTTATACGCTATCAGCAGCCTTCGGTCCTCAACAATGACTTCTGATGGCCAACACACCACTGCTTCCTCCACACAAATTCTCTTCACGGCCTCCGACGGTGCCTCGGCTAACCTTCAATTCCCGGCGCTCGCGGTCCATCTTGATCACACCAATTATTTCCTCTGGCGTGGGATTGTTTGTTCTACTCTCGAGGCCTATGAACTTGAGTCATTCCTTGTCTCCGGCAATGCTCCACCAACTACTCTATCGCCCAAGGAAGACTCAACAGTACGTGAGCCCAACCCAGCCTTTTCGACTTGGAATCGCAAGGACAAGCTCATCTTATTATGGATCCGTTCGACGCTCACTACTCCTCTGCTAGGTCATGTGGCACGAGGAACCACCACTTCCAAAGTCTGGCTCATGCTCGAACGGATGTTTCACTCTCAAACTCGGGCACACCAGATGCATCTCAAGCAACATCTTCAATATCTCAACAAAGGATCCATGACGATTCTTCAATATGTCGAGAAGAAACGATCCAGTTCGGACTCACTGGCTAAATGCTCGTGTACTATCTCGGATGAGGACTTTGTGACCTTTCTCTTATTTGGCCTTGGTTCTGAATATGGCGCTTTCAAATCTGCTATTAGCACCCGTCTGGAACCTGTTACTTCCAATGAGTTACTTGGTCATCTTCTTAGGGAGGAACAACGTCTTGACGATGACAACAAAGATAACTCCCTGATATCCGCCAATGTCACAACTAGGAAACCCTCATCTAGTCGCTCTTCATATAAACAAAACTCTGCTCTCACTGGCGATCGTCCCAAATCCATCTGTCAGTTTTGCAAAAAGCCTTATCATGAGGCTCTCAACTATCATCAACGTCTTAACTTGGTTGACTTTCCGGCGACCAACCGCAAATCAGGAGAGCGTCAAAGCCAACAACTTTCAGCATCCACCAAACAAGCACACACGGTGTATGGCAACAACCTTCTACTTTGACTGATCCCTGGGTAGTCGACTCCGGCGCCACTAACCATGTGGCCGCTGATCTCGGAAATCTCAGCATTGAATCCGAGTTACTGGTACGGATAACTTAGTCGTTGGGAATGGTCAGTCTCTTCCTATTACTCATATAGGGCAATCATCTTTAACTGCTAAGCATCTTTCCAATCCCTTATCTCTCACAAATGTTCTTGTTGTTCCCAAAATTTCCAAAAATCTTATTAGTGTCTCTCAGTTCTACAAAGATAACAATGTTATACTCGAATTTCACTCTAATGTTTGCTATGTCAAGAGTTTGCATGGCAGGATAATACTCAAGGGGGTGGTTGAGAATGGTCTATACCGGCTTCCTATCAACCTGTCTTGTTCAAGTCCTAGTGCCTTTGTGGGTGAACGAGCCTTTGTTGCATGTTGGCACCATCGATTTGCTCATCCACACGAGTCCGTCTTGCGTTGTCTATTATCTTATTATAATTTTGACCTATTTCTACAAATAAACATTGCCCGTTTGTAGTGCATATCCATTAGGTAAGAGTCATAGACATCATCTACCATCTTGTCATGAACCTGCAAAATAGCCTTTTGATCTAGTCTATTTTGATGTATGGGGGCCTGCTCCCATATTTTCTATTAATGGTAATCGATATTTTGTTCTTTTCATCGATGATTGCACAAAATTCATTTGGGTTGATTTCTTGACTAATAAATCTCAAATTCTTTCAGCATTCACGTTGTTTCAAACAATGGTGGAAACACAATTCTTCACTACAATCAAGGCTTTTTAATTTGATTGGGGCGGCGAATACCGTAATGTCTCGATTTTTCTACAAACACATGGTATCACTCATCGTGTTTCTTGTCCACGTACTCCCGAACAAAACGGGGCTTCTGAAAGACGCAATCGAGTTGTTATAGAAAAGGGTCTTGCTTTGTTAGCTCACTCCAAATTAACGGTAAATTTTTGGGAACAAGCTTTTCATACTGCTATTTATCTAAATAACAGGACTATTACTCCCACTCTCAAACACAAGTCTCTATGAATGCTTATACAATCGCCAACCGGATTTTCTTTTTCTCAAATCTTTTGGCTGCTTATGTTATCCTTATGTTCGTCCCTATAATAACAATATATTGGAATTTCGATCGGTTCCTTGTACATTTTTAGGGTACAGTGCCAAACACAAAGGATATATATGCTTTCATGTTCCCACGTCTCGTACTTATATTGCTCGACACGTGGTATTTGATGAGTCTTCTTTTTCTTTTTCTGACCACGTTTCTAATGACAGCAAGATAGAGAACCAATCTTCTGTTGCATCTCTTCAAGATCTCCACGACGCTTTCAACCTTGGCACCTCCACCAGCATGTCACCGTCTCCCCTCTCCTCTAGTCCGGTTGGCTCGTCGCTGACTTCCGACGACCTAACCGTCTCCCCATCGTCAAACCACACCGACTCGTCTTCTAGTTCTTCTGGCCTCATGCCACCTTCTCCCTCCGGCCTCTCGCCGCCTACTCTTGATCCTATGCCCATCGAGTCTTCTTCTTCTGGTCCCACGCAGCCTACCTCTCCCATGGTGGAGCCACCTCCATCACCCTCCGACTTTGTCACCGGTCCATATTCAAACGCCCCCTCATATTTTCGGCCCGCTGCGAACTCCGAACACGGTATGACAACTCGAGCCTCCACTCTTTGTCTTAAGCCTAAATCTCTTGTTGCTACTAAGTATCCTGTTTCTTGTGATTCCTCTGCAATTTGTAATAACCGAAAATTTTAAGTTCTGGTAAATTGAAAGTAACCAAAGTCCGAGGAGACAATCGTAAATAAATAAATAAGTAAAATAAAACGAGTTTAGTTCTATCATTTTATGTGACCTAGATTCACATAAAATGATAAAACTAAATGACCGGAAATAATTTACGTATTCAAAATAAAAATAATAATAATTTATAAATACGGAATTTAATTCCGTATTATATAAATTCCCGCACAAAAAATTTTTTTAAAATTACGAGTTACGAGTTCCGCAATTATTTCATGAGCTAACCGCTCAATAGTCCGCTTGGGCCCAAGCAGTCGGCCCATTACCCTAAGCCCAATAACTTAATCTAACCTAATCACACTATTAACCCTAATTACCCTTCTAATTCCATGTGCCGCTTCGCTTCCCTCTACGCTTACCTTCTGCATCGAGTCGACGCTACTGCCTTCTGCACATTGGAAGCCAGCACCGGTGAGCAGCGTGACGAGCCGCCGCAACCTCCGCCACCAGGCCGTCGCGGTCGTACTTGTCAACGCGTCCAGGTTAGTCACGAGCCGCCCATCTCTTTCCACCACCTTTTCTGTTTCGAAGCGGCCGGAAATAACAGCTCCATTCCGCAGCCGTTCCGAGCTCCACCGGAGTCATCACCGCCGAGCCTCACTGCCGACCGCCGTGCTGCCGCCGAGCCCAGTCGCCGCCGTCCGCCTCCAGTCGGGTCGGTAAGATCCCAGCCTCCTTCTTTCCGTTTACTGGTTCGAGTCCGACGTTGCTAACCTCTACCAACCTGCGCAGTCGATTTCTGGATCTCACCTCGCTGCCCACCGTACAACCAGCAGGTCGACCACCAGTGCTGCCGCCGGAACGCCAGTGCACCGCCCTGCCGGACTGCAACCCGGTAAGCCGGCTTCTCCGATCCTTCTCCCCACCTGCAGTACGTGTATATGTATAATTTTGATGTGGCTCCTACCCCTGCAGTACATATATATGTATAGTTTAGATGTGTGTCTTACCCGTATATATGTATGGATTGATAGGTATAAGAGACGTAAGTGTGTATATATATACGAGTACGGTGTTAATATAGGGTAAGAAAACGTAAATGGAGATACAAGATGTGTATGATTTAATTGGCTCGGAAAATATATATATATAGGATACATATAAGTACATATGTACATTCAGTTACGGAAGAGTAATAAGAACAGGTGTGAGTTTATATAGGAGAGGGTATGTCGAGTACAAAATATACGTATATATAGTATATGAAATAAAAGTATACTTATGAGTTGAGTTGGAGAAATTATAAGTATGTGAATTTATATATATATATCTAAATACCTAAGAGTTACGGATGTTATATAATTGGAAGGAAGGTTAGTATGCATGGACGTATATATATAGATATATAGATATGTATATAAAATTAGTTAATATCCGAAAATGAAGTAATGTAATTCCAGACGACGAGTGGACGAGATTAATTTTTATAACCTTAGTAAACTATTTTGGAAGTAATCTTAGATTTGAAAAGTGTTTCAAGAAAAATATTAGAGGTCAAGAAGTGACCCGGAGAATTATCTACACTAAGGGTAAAACGGTCTTTTACCGTATGAGAATCGTTCTTTCCGTAATTCCTTCGCATGAGGTTGGACATAGAGATGTGAGTTTGATACACATGCCTTCATTGACAGGCACTTGAGTTACCAGGAGTACGGACTATCTGAGGAGTGTTAGAGTGTTTTGACTCAGGTAAGTCCTTGCGACTTACTTAGCCAGTTTCTGAGTGTTAGTTGAATGATAGTAGTGGTGTGTGCTATTGCGTGATTTAATAATAATAACTTGCTAGGACGACTGTTATTATTACGTTTAAGGCCCAAGTGTATGTATAACGGGCCGTGACATCACTGCCCAGCTCTGACAGGAGACTGGGAGGTTCTCTATACCCAGACCATGCAGGTACAAGGTGAGATGCATCGGATCCATTCCTGATGGTTACACGGGGGCGGAGGCGAGGTTTGGGAATCCCTCGTGTCACAAAATAAGTATCACTAGAGTGAACGAGTAAATTAAAGCAAGATAATAAAACGGACTTGTTTGAAAGCATGCTGAGTGTTTATGTTTATCTGAGTGTGTTTGTGCTGCTATTATTCTACTAATATTTAGATAACTAGCTAACGGTTCTTCTGGTTGTTGTTTTAGAGTTACCGCAGGTTAGATCAGCAGCTGAGTGATCTGGAAGTAGTGGTCAGCCGGGTCTCCGTACTCCTTAGAGCGGGGTTGGGGTTGTTATGTCTTTCCTTTCTTTTGGTTAAGACAGTTGTTCTTTTCTTTTGTTTAAGTACTTCAGGCTGCTAGACAGTGTTGCATTCATTACTCTAAAAACACGGTTTTTATGAATTTCGGTTTCTTTATTTGTGTCTTGTTGCAAGATCCTAGTAATGTTGTTGTCAAACTGAGGTCGGGACCCATTGTGAGGTCTTAACCAGTAATACTCCGAGTTCTGAGAATTCGGGGTGTTACAACATGGTATCAGAGTCAGGTTGGCAACAATGGCACTTGAAATCTTCTGAAAGACCGAATAAGTTTTAAACAGAACCCGAAAAGGGGTCTGAGTTTTAAAAAGAAAATTTTTAGTTTTAAATGCATGCATAGTCTGGTTGGGAATAGAAAAGTACGGCTGACCACCACTACTACCGCGGATCTCAGTATGCTTAGTTGGACTTTAGGTTACTATAGTTGGACTTTTGGACTTTTAGCTAGTAGTAATTATAGTTATTATTCTTGCGCAGATGGCACGTACTAGGGCTACGCTAGCTACTGGTAGAGGCAGAGGTCGTCCACCTCTCCCTCCAGCTGGACCAGGTAGGGGAGATAGGACCCCTACAGTTAGAGGACGCGGCCGTGGAGGTAGACCCCCACTAGCCCGAGGTCGAGGTCGAGCTCCACGAGAGGATCCCCCAGCAGTGATCATGCTAGAGGCTGGAGTGGAGGAAGTAGCTGAGAGTGTTGGTCCTGAGGTCAGGAACGAGACCGTTGCTAGGTCTGGAGCACAGAGAGCACGTTCGACAAAGTCAGGACGTGTTTCCATTGGAGCGATTGAGTACAAAGAGTACCGAGCCTACGTTGAGCGTATGGAGGAGGCTGCTAGGACAAAGAGACTTACCCAGGTACCACCAGTACCGGTTAGATCTGTCCAGGTGACACAGGGAGCGCCTCGGGTGCCAGCTGTACCTGAGAGGACAGTTGTGGCTGATAGAGCTCCTACTGGGTCTAGAGCTCCGAGACCGGATGAGTGGTTAAAGGCTTTCAACTCTCAGAAGGTCCCCTCATATAATGGAGAGATAGGATTGGAGGTGGAGCACTGGATTGGGCAGGTAGAGACTGCGTTAGAGGCAATACGCTGCCCAGAGGATCGGCAGGTAGACTTGGTGCAGACCTGCTTCACTGGAGATGCTCATTCCTGGTGGCGGACCATGCGTAGTCGAGTCACCAGTTGGGAGCAGATGAGGAGCATTGTTAGAGACAGATACTGCCCTGTCTCGTTAAGGAGAGAGAGATTCCAGGACTTCATTGAGGCTGGATTTGAGGACATTCCGATCGCTGCTGCCATCAAGAAGTTCCAGAAGGAACTGACACTGCTTGGACCAGCTGCACCTCCTGAGGAACAGCATGTCTATCTCTTTTCCCGGAGATTGAGAGAGGGTACCCGTTCCTATCTGGCAGGATTTCGCTGTGAGACTTTGTCAGACTATCAGGATAGAGCACCTGCTTATGAGAGAGATCGACCAGTGTCGAGGAGAGCTGCTCAGTCAGACAGGCCGGATAAGCGGCAGAGGACAGGTTATGCTAGTGGTAGTTCAGGAGTAGCTGCTTTTGGACGGGGACAGACTCAGGGGCGACAGAGCCATACAGCTACTGGTCAGACTTCAGCTGGTGGCTTGCAGTGCCACAACTGCAGTAGTTATGAGCATATCCGATTGAACTGCACGAAGCCAGCAGTGACTTGCTTCCAGTGCGGTAAGGTTGGACATAGAGCTGCATTCTGCCGTCAGGGCAAGGCTCCATCTCAGTAGGGTTCTTCTCCTGCAGGCTTATTAGGGAGTGTACAGAGACCGCCACAGTACCGGACTCCTAGTCAGCAGCAGCAGTACAAAGCTCCTAGTCAGCAGCAGTCTTACAGGGCTCCAAGACACACACCACCACAGAGTTCTATGCAGGGATCAAGTCGGGGCAAAGGACGTGGTAGTGTGGCTGATACTAGAGGAGCTCAGGCACGAGTGTTTGAGTTGAGAGATGTTGATCAGCCAGATGCACCGACTGCCACAGGTACGATCTAGATTCAAGACTTACCTGTACGAGTTTTATTTAATACGGGTGCTACACACTCCTTCATATCTGATGCATGCGTAGATAGGTTGTCCTTAGCTACTGTAGAGGGGATACCTTTTATGATAGGCTTACCTGATGGGAGTAAGGTAAGAGGGACTAGAGAGATCTTTGGATGTCCTGTTCGCATGGGAGGTCGAGACTGGCTAGTCAATTTTCTAGTCATGCCCTTAGCTCATGAGGATGTCATTTTAGGGATAGACTGGATGAGGAAACACGGAGCAGTCCTAGACATTGGTAGGAGGACAGTGACCGTTGCCACGGAGGAGGGCCATAGAGTAATATTCCGAGGGTGGGACCTTGGAAAGTCAGGTACAGTTATCAGTGCAGTGAGAGCAGCGAGACTGATAGCGCAGGGTTACGAAGCCTTCTGGTGTTATGCCATGAAGGAAAGCAAGAGCCTGACTATAGAGGAGATACCTGTTGCATGCGAGTTTGCAGAGGTATTCAGTGATGACCTGCCAGGACTACCCCCACAGAGGAGCGTTGATTTCAGCATTGACTTGGAGCCGGGCACGAGACCTATCTCGAAGGCTCCGTACCATATGGCACCTATAGAGCTGCTTGAGCTGAAGAAGCAGTTAGAGGAGATAGTAGAGAAGGGTTTCATACGCCCTAGTGTGTCTCCTTGGGGTGCGCCAGTATTGTTTGTGAAGAAGAAGGACGGATCGATGAGGCTGTGCATAGACTACAGAGAGCTGAACAAAGTAACCATCAAGAACAAGTACCCACTGCCACGCATAGATGACCTGTTGGACCAGTTGCATGGAGCGTCTGTGTTCTCGAGGATAGACTTGAGGTCAGGTTATCACCAGTTGAGGGTGAGAGATCAGGACATACCTAAGACGGCATTCCGGACTAGGTATGGTCATTATGAGTTCGTAGTGATGCCATTCGGGCTCACTAATGCACCAGCGGTGTTCATGGAGTTGATGAATGGGATATTCATTGACTTCTTAGACCAGTTTGTAGTGGTCTTCATTGACGACATCCTAGTCTACTCTAGGAGTCGAGAGGAGCATGCCGGACACTTGAGGACAGTACTGCAGATTCTACAAGATAGCCAGCTATATGCTAAGCTATCCAAGTGTGAGTTTTGGATGTCAGAGGTGGCTTTCTTAGGTCACGTGGTGACTGCTGAGGGTATTAAGGTCGATCCGGCGAAGATCGAGTCAGTATCTTCTTGGCAACCTCCTAAGAATATTAAGGAGGTTCGCAACTTTCTAGGTTTAGCAGGTTACTACCGCCGGTTTGTGGAAGGGTTCTCTTTGATTGCCCGACCACTTACTTGTCTTCTGAGGAAGACCACTCGGTTTGTCTGGTCTGAGCCGTGTCAGCAGAGTTTTGAGGAGCTGAAGAGGAGATTGACGTCCGCTCCGATTTTAGCACAGCCTGACGGTATTGATGACTTTGTGGTATACAGTGATGCATCCAAGCTGGGCGTGGGGTGTGTTTTGATGCAGAGGGGTAAGGTCATAGCCTATGCGTCTCGACAGTTGAAGACGTATGAGGAGAACTACCCCACACATGATCTAGAGTTGGCTGCAGTAGTCCATGCTCTTAAGATCTGGCGTCACTACCTCTATAGAGCGACATGTCAAATCTTTACAGACCACAAGAGTCTGAAGTACATATTCACTCAGAGAGAGTTGAATAACCGCCAAAGGCGGTGGTTAGAGTTGATCAAGGACTTCGACCTTGAGATCCTTTACCACCCCGGAAAGGCGAATGTGGTAGCTGATGCTTTGAGCCGGAAGACGCCTAGAGAGAGGGCGATAGCCCGGTTGACAGTACAACCACAGTTGCAGAGGGACTTGGCTTGGTTGGAGATAGAGGTTCAGTTTCCCGATACGGATGGTCAGTTGTCTACCATGGAGTTACTTCCTGATCTGATGGATGAGATCCGACAGAAGCAGGAGACTTGCCCTACTTTGATCAGGATCCGAGACAGGATGTCTCGAGATGAGGCCCCACAGTTTACTATTGGTGCAGATGGAGTGATGAGACGTCAGGATCGCGTTTGTGTACCGTCAGACAGTGAGTTGAGACAGAGGATACTAGGTGAGGCTCATGCTACCTCATACTCAGTACATCCTGGAGCGAGTAAGATGTACAAGGATGTGAAACGGTCCTTCTGGTGGGGTGGGTTGAAGCCCGATGTGACTCGATATGTAGCTCAGTGCGCGACCTGCCAGCAGGTCAAGATTGAGCACCGTAGGTCTGGAGGAGAGCTCCACCCACTTCCAGTACCACAGTGGAAGTGGGAGGATATATCTATGGATTTTGTCACTGGTTTGAGACTCAGCAGAGGATTTGATGCTATTTGGGTAGTGGTAGACCGCCTGACGAAGACCGCACGTTTCATTCCGATTAAGGAAACGTGGCCGGTGAGTCGTTTGGCTGAGGAGTTCACCAGGCACATTGTGAGACTCCATGGGGTACCGAGGACTATCGTCTCTGACAGAGATGGACGTTTTACCTCGAGATTTTGGCAGCAGGTACATACTGCTTTGGGGACGAGTCTCCACTTCACTACCGCCTATCATCCACAGACAGACGGACAGTCTGAGAGGACCATTCAGACCTTAGAGGACATGCTTCGGGCGTGTGTACTAGATTGGGGACAGGTATGGCCAGATCATCTTCCACTGGTAGAGTTTTCGTATAATAATAGCTGGCACGCGTCGATTGGGATGGCTCCTTATGAGGCTTTGTACGGGCGGAGATGTCGTACACCATTATGTTGGGATGAGCCCAGCAGAGTTGATGGAGTAGCTCCAGATCAGGTACAGGATGACATCGCTCGGATTGCCTAGTCCGAGAGCGGATGTTAGCAGCTCAAAGTCGTCAGAAGTCATACGCCGACAAAAGGCGTCGACCTTTGGAGTTTAGAGTGGGTGCACAGGTGTGGCTGAGAGTGTCACCTACGAGAGGGGTCAGGCGTTTCGGCATTAAGGGGAAGTTGAGTCCCCGATATGTCGGACCTTTTGAGATCTTGGATAGAGTTGGAGAGGTGGCCTACAGACTAGCACTACCGCCGAGACTAGAGAGTGTCCATCCGGTCTTTCATGTATCTCAGTTGAGAGAGTACATTCCGGATCCGAGACACGTTATCAGCTACGAGGATCTGACAGTTGAGCCTGACCATACATTTGTAGAGTACCCAGTAGCTGTCTTGGAACGCAGTACCAGACGTCTGCGATCCAAGGAGATACCTATGCTGAGGATCCAGTGGTCTAGGAGAGGAGCTGATGAGGCCACTTGGGAGACTGAGGAGAGTATTAGACGTAACTATCCCGAGTTCTTTGCGGGGTTAGAGATTACTTCTGTTTGACGAGTTAGTACTCGGATGTTGTGTTGTTTGACCTTTTAGATTTTCATATTGATTTGAGTGATTCTGTTTTTTTTTGTGATACTTGTTTGTTTGATGCCTGAGTAGCTGCTTGGTAGAAAACGAAAATGTCGAGAAAACTAAATATACCGAAAGAAATGTGTGAGTAAGGGAAACAATCTAAGTTTCGGGACGAAACTTCTTTTAAGGGGGCACTGATGTAATAACCGAAAATTTTAAGTTCTGGTAAATTGAAAGTAACCAAAGTCCGAGGAGACAATCGTAAATAAATAAATAAGTAAAATAAAACGAGTTTAGTTCTATCATTTTATGTGACCTAGATTCACATAAAATGATAAAACTAAACGACCGGAAATATTTACGTATTCAAAATAAAAATAATAATAATTTATAAATACGGAATTTAATTCCGTATTACATAAATTCCCGCACAAAAAAAAAATTTAAAATTACGAGTTACGAGTTCCGCAATTATTTCATGAGCTAACCGCTCAATAGTCCGCTTGGGCCCAAGCAGTCGGCCCATTACCCTAAGCCCAATAACTTAATCTAACCTAATCACACTATTAACCCTAATTACCCTTCTAATTCCCTGTGCCGCTTCGCTTCCCTCTACGCTTACCTTCTGCATCGAGTCGACGCTACTGCCTTCTGCACATTGGAAGCCAGCACCGGTGAGCAGCGTGACGAGCCGCCGCAACCTCCGCCACCAGGCCGTCGCCGTCGTACTTGTCAACGCGTCCAGGTTAGTCACGAGCCGCCCATCTCTTTCCACCACCTTTTCTGTTTCGAAGCGGCCGGAAATAACAGCTCCATTCCACAGCCGTTCCGAGCTCCACCGGAGTCATCACCGCCGAGCCTCACTGCCGACCGCCGTGCTGCCGCCGAGCCCAGTCGCCGCCGTCCGCCTCCAGTCGGGCCGGTAAGATCCCAGCCTCCTTCTTTCCGTTTACTGGTTCGAGTCCGACGTTGCTAACCTCTACCAACCTGCGCAGTCGATTTCTGGATCTCACCTCGCTGCCCACCGTACAACCAGCAGGTCGACCACCAGTGCTGCCGCCGGAACGCCAGTGCACCGCCCTGCCGGACTGCAACCCGGTAAGCCGGCTTCTCCGATCCTTCTCCCCACCTGCAGTACGTGTATATGTATAATTTTGATGTGGCTCCTACCCCTGCAGTACATATATATGTATAGTTTAGATGTGTGTCTTACCCGTATATATGTATGGATTGATAGGTATAAGAGACGTAAGTGTGTATATATATACGAGTACGGTGTTAATATAGGGTAAGAAAACGTGAATGGAGATACAAGATGTGTATGATTTAATTGGCTCGGAAAATATATATATATATAGGATACATATAAGTACATATGTACATTCAGTTACGGAAGAGTAATAAGAACAGGTGTGAGTTTATATAGGAGAGGGTATGTCGAGTACAAAATATACGTATATATAGTATATGAAATAAAAGTATACTTATGAGTTGAGTTGGAGAAATTATAAGTATGTGAATTTATATATATATCTAAATACCTAAGAGTTACGGATGTTATATAATTGGAAGGAAGGTTAGTATGCATGGACGTATATATATATATATATATATATATATATATATATATATAGATATGTATATAAAATTAGTTAATATCCGAAAATGAAGTAATGTAATTCCAGACGACGAGTGGACGAGATTAATTTTTATAACCTTAGTAAACTATTTTGGAAGTAATCTTAGATTTGAAAAGTGTTTCAAGAGAAATATTAGAGGTCAAGAAGTGACCCGGAGAATTATCTACACTAAGGGTAAAATGGTCTTTTACCGTATGAGAATCGTTCTTTCCGTAATTCCTTCGCATGAGGTTGGACATAGAGATGTGAGTTTGATACACATGCCTTCATTGACAGGCACTTGAGTTACCACGAGTACGGACTATCTGAGGAGTGTTAGAGTGTTTTGACTCAGGTAAGTCCTTGCGACTTACTTAGCCAGTTTCTGAGTGTTAGTTGAATGATAGTAGTGGTGTGTGCTATTGCGTGATTTAATAATAATAACTTGCTAGGACGACTGTTATTATTACGTTTAAGGCCCAAGTGTATGTATAACGGGCCGTGACATCACTGCCCAGCTCTGACAGGAGACTGGGAGGTTCTCTATACCCAGACCATGCAGGTACAAGGTGAGATGCATCAGATCCATTCCTGATGGTTACACAGGGGCGGAGGCGAGGTTTGGGAATCCCTCGTGTCACAAAATAAGTATCACTAGAGTGAACGAGTAAATTAAAGCAAGATAATAAAACGGACTTGTTTGAAAGCATGCTGAGTGTTTATGTTTATCTGAGTGTGTTTGTGCTACTATTATTCTGCTAATATTTAGATAACTAGCTAACGGTTCTTCTGGTTGTTGTTTTAGAGTTACCGCAGGTTAGATCAGCAGCTGAGTGATCTGGAAGTAGTGGTCAGCCGGGTCTCCGTACTCCTTAGAGCGGGGTTGGGGTTGTTATGTCTTTCCTTTCTTTTGGTTAAGACAGTTGTTCTTTTCTTTTGTTTAAGTACTTCAGGCTGCTAGACAGTGTTGCATTCATTACTCTAAAAACACGATTTTTATGAATTTCGGTTTCTTTATTTGTGTCTTGTTGCAAGATCCTAGAATGTTGTTGTCAAACTGAGGTCGGGACCCATTGTGAGGTCTAAACCAGTAATACTCCGAGTTTTGAGAATTCGGGGTGTTACACAATTGAACCCAAAACATTTTTACAAGCCTCAAAAAGCCCTAACTGGCAACATGCTATACAGTTAGAGTTTGATGCCTTAATGTCTAATAGGACCTGGGACCTTGTTCCCAGGCCTCTTGATACTAATATTGTGGGTTGTAAGTGGATTTTCAGAGTTAAACAGAAACCAGATGGCTCTGTTGAGCGCCACAAAGCGTGCTTGATAGCAAAGGGATTCAATCAGGAAGAGGGTGTCGATTATTTCGATACATTCAGCCCAGTCATTAAGCCTACAACCATCCGTGTTGTTCTGAGTATTATTGTCACTCAAAATTGGCCTCTCCGACAAATTGATGTCAACAATGCCTTTTTGAATGGCGACTTAGTTGAATCTGTTTACATGGAGCAATCACTTGGATTTGCTGACTCTAACCGTCCCTTTTATGTTTGTAAGCTCAAGAAGGCCTTATATGGCCTCAAACAAGCTCCCCGCATGGTTTCAGAAATTACAACAATCCGTGCTTCGTCATGGATTCCAACCATGTATTTCAGACACGTCTCTCTTCACTAAGCGCCATGGTTCCGATGTTGTCTATGTGCTTATATATGTGCATGATCTTATCATTACGGGCTCTAACTATATCTTCATTGATGAATTTGTCAAATATCTCAATTCAGTATTCTCTTTGAAGGATTTGGATGCTCTCAATTTCTTCTTGGGCATTGAAGTCCACTATTCCTCATCAGGTCTCTTACTCTCCCAACGGAAATACATCCTTGACCTCCTTGATCGTACCAACATGACAGGATCCAAGCCTATTGCCTCGCTTGCAGAGCCCGGCTCCAAATTGACGTTAGGCGGTGATCCTTTTGCTGATCTACATCTATATCGGAGTATCGTGGGTGCATTGTAGTATGTTACTATCACTCGTCCTGAAATTTCTTATTCAGTTAATCGAGTTTGTCAATTCATGCACCAGCCGTCTGAGAAACATTGGGTTGCAGTTAAGCGCATCTTGCGTTATCTTAAGGGTTCTCTTGATGTTGGCTTGCACTTTTGTCCTTCACGAGATTCTCGACTTGGTTGATTTACTGATGCTGGGTGGGGTCCGGACCCTGATGATTGTCGGTCCCAACATGGTTTCTCCATTTATTTTGGAGGAAATTTGGTCAACTGGTCTTCAAGAAAGCAAAACGTCGTTGCTCGTTCTAGCACTGAGGCCGAATACAGAGCGATTGCTTTTGCTTCGGCTGAACTCATTTGGCTTCAACAACTGCTCAAAGAAATGCAAGCATCATCAGTTGGTCTGCCTATTCAATTGTGCGACAATTTGAGTTCCACATTTCTCACCGCTAATCCGGTATTTCATCAACGTTCCAAACACATTAAAATTGACTATCATTTTGTGCGGGAACGGGTTCAAGGAGGTGAATTAGTGGTTCGCCATGTAAAGTCTGTTGATCAAATTGCCAACATATTTACCAAAACCCTTGGTTCTTCTCATTTCAAAAATCTACGGTTCAAGCTTCTCGTTCATGATCGAGCGTGAACTTGCAAGAGGGTATTAAGATATTAAAATATCAGCAAGTTATATTAGGATAAAATTGTTTTACTGATTCAATATTTATCCTTTCCATATCTTGTAAATATTTTATGTGTTGATTGAATCAATCATCCATGATCTTAGCTATTAGTTTCCTCTAATGTAGATTCTGTTCTGTAGAGTTGTTGTACTTCTCGGTATAAATTCTCTTTCAATGGGAATGAGTAAAGTAACCTTTTCCATAATTCTTATTGTCTTATAATGTGAAAGACATGATTATTAGTTGTAAAATAAAGTTATCCAAGCAACACCTTCAACTATTTGCTTCCAAAAGTTATGGCAACTTGTTCCGTGTACTCCACTCTTCGAATGAAAAGCCTACTAGCTAGTACAAAAATCATTGTGAAAACTCGAATTTATATACATACTCACTACCACCACACTAAATAAATAGATTTAGCAATAAATGATATCTAATCAGCAGAGGCGAGGAGTTGCCTTCTACTACATATCCCTGCCGTAGTCTTAGATGTACCAACAATAGTTGCTTGTCTTTGTGGCAATGGAGGAAACTTCTTATCAAACTCACATTGTTCGTCCCCATTACTGCTCTTGGTTCGTTGCCCATTCCCATTTTCGGTAAAGCCATTAATAGGAATGGATACATGTGCAACATCTTTGATCAATTGACCCATAATCTCTATTCTCAAACACTAAGGCACCAACCTCCACAACCTGCACTTAATATGATTGTTCTAACTTGACCTCAATATTATCATTCTACCCACTACCTCCTTAACAATACACCACCATTGTTGATGTGAACCATGGGTATGAACCCTAGATGTATTGCTTAAGTTTTCGAATGAGAATTTTGATGTCACCTCTAAGACAATACTCAGCTTTACTATGGTGGTAAAACTAATTATCTAGGTTCCTCAACTCAAGTAACCTCTTATCCCTCGTCAATAATCGGGAACTAAAAGTTAGTTATAAGAAAAGGAGATTAACGAGAAAACTGCAATGTCAATCACAAACTTCAGCCCTTAATTTCACACTTTTGAAATAATATTGACAATTCATGTACAATATTATTCAATTTCAAGGTAAAGAAATACAAAGAGAATAGTCTTCTATGCATACTACTTACTAGGTTTTGAAGGATGTTAATCCAACAGGGAAGCTAGTTTATATGATGCAAAAATAGAAAATGAGATAATGTAATTTAACTCCCAAAATAACAAACTAGTTAGATTAGCTAAAATAATAAAGCAAAGCATATAACTGCACTCCAAAAATAACAAAAGCTAACTAGTTGAACTAAAAATAGGATATATCATCTAAGAAAAGTGGGGAAACAATTATGGCAAGGGGATAGTCCTTGTTGGATGCCAATCTCCATTCTCTACAAAATCTATTTGATCAAAACTCAAGTTGGTAAAGATGCAAGTTGATAGCTGGCTGAGGTTGAAGTGTTAACCTCAAGTCTAATAAATACTTACAAAACTCGCTATAGTATAAAGAGTCGGCATGAAACACAGAGAATACGATTGATGGTCCTAAATTCTACCCACAAGGATGACGTGATCAGCTGTAGTAAATCGAATGTCGAATTCACAAGGATTACGTCTGATTTGGAAAACACTAATTAATAATTATTCAAAGTAAAAAGGAAAGAGAAGAAGAAAGGAAAGAGAAAAAATATGTCTTTTGCTATAAAGGTGAAAATAAGGGGAAACCAATGATTGTTGTAGGCAAATAATGGAGGGAGGTGATCTAAAGAAATAGTAATCTCCACTATAATGAATTAAAGTAAGATTTCATTAACGAAACTCATGAATATTGATATGAGAACATTGTAGGTAACTATTTACATTAACTTTTGGCATAGACAAACAAAGACCGTGTCATCCAACTTGATTGCTCTATATCGCCAATGATTGTGTCAAGTATATAGGAAAACTCATTAAGAGCTTAGATCGATAAAAGACCAAGAAAATCCTTGCTTTTGGTGCATGATCTAGAAAAAGTACACAGACCGGAACTTTCTACGATAGTTATAAATCCTCGAAGTAAAAGGTAGGATCAGTCCCTTAAACCAAATTCTTTTCAACAAATCCAATAAAACAACCTCACTTTTGGCGCAAATAATTTTATCTAAATCCTTTTATAAACACCACTTTTTTGGAGGTAAATAAAAGGTGAAAATGAAGTACTTTGAAAAGAAGCAATACGACAATCCCGTTTCATATATCATATATGTAATACTAAATCAAACTATTATAGGATCATTCAATCATTAGATCAGAAAGGGAGATTATCCAAACATGACTAAATATAAAGTATAATCTATATTTAAAATTAGAAAGGACATAAACTCACAATTGTTTAGTTTAAGAACAACGAGGTGAACTTTCTTCTAAAGCTACTTGATGACTACGGGACTTAGGGTAAGAGTGGATGTTAATGAATAATATCAGATACTAAACCCTAGGAAAAATACATACTTAATACTTATATAGGGTCAAAAGGAGAGAGTAGGGTTACAAAATTAAATCCTTCCAAAGATAAGATCGAAAGATATGATTCCTTTCTTGTGCGTAGTTGAGACGACATAAAGATGACTTGAGACGGCTTGGGAGTCGGGCATATATGCTGTTTGGCATCTCGTTTGGGCTTGTAATGGCCTGGGATGATGAAGTCCATCTACATGGAGGATCTGGATTCCAAGATTGAGACGGATGGGTATGACGTCTGGCTTGCGATGTAGCTTTGATATTGAATCTTATCATCGGAGGGTTTTGTGTTGTAGTTCCTTATTCATGAATGATTTTTTTTCTTTGGCTTTGACTTCATGGAGGAGGTACTTTTGGCACAATTGATGCCGGACATGATTGAAACACAAAAAAACCAAGGTAGATAACGAAATATGGAAATTAATGCTTTCTATACAAATAGTGACGTATGAAAGAGCAAATGATGTATAAAGTGCATGATTCTAATGGCTATATGATGTTACATGACACTTATCAAAATACCCCATACTTTAACCTCGCTCGTCTTTAAGTAAGATCATGGCATATGCCATATTATGTGTAAATAAAAGAGTCTGTTAACTAAGAAGAAACAGAAACAACTCAAACCTTGTCATCATAGCATCAATCATTTTAAGAGGATAAATAATGAATCATATCCAACCAAACTACTCAAGGATAATAAGTTTACTCTTAATCTGACAAGATGTGTTTAACATATATCAATAATCACTCAAACTCAACAAACATTAAAAATTTCTTACCATAAGCTTGTCAAGGCGTTCTCAAAGTCCACCACTTGTCAAGTGAAACTAACATGCAAGGTATATATCATGAAGTCTTTATGACGGTTGCAACTAGAATATGGGACATGGAAAAGTGATGTTGGTAGGTAAAAAAAAGTAGGTTAAAATGACAAATAATATTTGGGTGCTAAATTGCATAACTTGGAACACCTTCAATGCATTACCTCTCACAACTCTCTTCATATTTGTACTTCTTCATGTACTGTAACACTTGATCTTTGTAGCACTTGTTCTTCCCTTTCAGGGATAAACTTTTCTTCAGTTTCGAACCAATTCTTATTTGTTTGTTCCAACATATTTGGCGGGAACTTTTCGCCATCTTTATCAAACATGAAAATATCTTCAATAAGGATAATATGTATTCAAACTCGTGCATTTACTTCTTGGATTCACTTTCACTCTCCACGGGAACACCCCATACTTGATTTTTTGCATTTTCTTTTTTCCATCACAATCACTTACAGGTTTAAATGAGGTTATACACGGTTGTGAGACATTTAACCAAAGAAGGAAAAATAAAGGCAAGTAGTGGATAATAGAAAGTAAACATATAAGGGTAGGAAAAATCACATAGATTTATCGAATAAGGCATCAATCATTTAAATATCAAGCATATATAATCAAATGAGCATGTAAAATTGAAAGTGAATCATTCACAAGTTTTAAAATAAACTAAACATGTTGGAGATCACACAATAACAAGAAAAAAAAGGAGACATGAAATGCACGTCCAAAGGATAGAGAACTTACAAGGGTTATGTTTGGCTAAGCTAATCATCAATAAATATCCAAAAAAATCGATATCAATTTACCCAAAATTTATTTACCTAGTTTCAGTTACACAAATTCATTTACCCAACTTTAACTACCCAACTTTTGTTTTACTCAATTCAATTATCCGATTCTAGCTACCCAATTGAGTTGCCTGATTTTAGTTACTTGATTCCAATTAAATACTCGAGTTTAAATACCCCATTCTAGTTATCCAATTCCAATTACTCAATTACGTTACCTAATTCAGTTACCCAATTTCAGTTACTCAACTTTAGTTTCCTTTTTTCCTTCTTCCTAGGATTATCTTTTTCTTTTTTCACTCTTTATGAGATAATTAGTTAATATCTCAATTATCCGTTTCCTTCTTCCTAGTATAATAAGACCCATAAAAATAGCATTTTTTTAATAATTAAACGATCTGGTTCAGGTACGAAGTAAAAATACAGGTACATAGTTACGAAACATTTTCCACCGTTGATCCACTTGATTTAACGGTCCAAATTAGTCTACATCGGCACATCATGAGAAGATTGGTGTAGTGAGGCCCTTTTTGTATCGTAGATACAAACTAGGCCCCTCTATTTTTTTCCAAAAATTTTAAATATAAAATTAAATAATTAAAAAGGCACATAGGAAAATGTAAAAATAAAAACCCTATAAAATCACCCCAATCGCCCAGTTAGGGTTTCTCGCAGTCGTTTGTATTCTTTGTCTCACCCCCTGCCCCTTGCTTCTCGATTGGGAGGAACTGCTCGGAACCGCCTGAAACCGTCTTGTCAAAGAAGACAACTCAGATCCAAGTAAGCCACCTTCCATCTTCTCGATTTGCTCCTTCATTCAAGGTTACAAGACCGTCAAACATCTCCACCCCGCTCCTCTCTCAAGCAAATCGATCACCATGGGTTATGTGTCGTCGATTGAGCATAGATTTGGTAAGGTTTTCCTTTCGATTTTCATCCAATTGCGCTTCTTCTTTGTTCGCTTCCCGTCTTCCATAGTTTGGTTTCTTGTTTCGAATTGTTTGAGTCGTGCGTGTGGTTTCTTCTCTGTTCGCGTGAGCGCAAATCTGATTATTTATTTGCTTTTTATGTGTACGCTTCCCATCTTCCATTGCCTTGACACCACTTGCCGCAACCGCCTTCGATCGGAAGATTTGCACCAGCAGATATGCCTTCGGTCGGCAGATCTGCACCACCGACCGCCTTCTTCTTTGTTCGAGTAAGTCGCCTTTGATCGGCAGATCTACATCAGTTGATATGCCGATATGCTTGCCGTTGAGCACCATTGTTGAAGGCAGATTGTGAGGACCGACTACCGGAGACCTCACCGTGCCACCGCTTCTTGGCTACTCCGCTTCATGGTTGCTCATATCCCCGATGTTCCACCATTGCTGAAGGCGCATGCAAGAGTTACAATTAGGTTTTTTTTTTATTTTGGGTTATTTGCAATAAACAACCCAAATTTTATATTACAATATTGGCTACAAATTTTTAGAATTTCGAAATTCACTCCTAATTAGATAATTTCTGAAAATTGTCCAGCTTTTTTAATTGCAGAAATGACCCGAAGTTTTGAAAGTTCACCATTTATCCCAATTTGTTTAACTACAAAATTTGGTCCAACTTTATAAATACGGGATATGACCTACATTTTTTATAATTATAATTGGGCTTGTGTAACTCGATGGGCTTGGACTTGTGTAAATAACCAAATCTTGTGTAAATGACGGACTTGTGTAAATGACGGATTTGTGTAAATGAGTGAATATTTGGCTTGTGAAATTCACTGGAGATTTTGTAACTTAACTTTGTGTAAACAAATGGAACTTTGTGCAATTGGAAAATGACCTATTTTATTAACTAGATAAATTTATATTGTAATTGAAATTGTGTATTAACGCTGGGTAATCAAAATTGCATATTAACATTGTGTAATTGAAATTTGTATATTAACATTGTGTAACTGAAAATTGTGTATTAACATTGTGTATTAATATTGTGTATCAACAAGATAATACACAAGTTCAATTAGCCCAATTGGTAGAGTTTAAAACTCACTAGTCACTAGTAACAAGATTTGTATTTTGGATTGAGTTTGAGCTTATGTAACTTGTGTGAGCCTACTAGGCCTTATTTGAACTTGGGTTTTATTAAATTGATTGGGCTTGTACATAAGTAAATTGAAATTACCAAATAACCCTTTTCAATAAATCTTTATAAATAAATAAGAGGGCCCCAGTTTCTTACATAATAAGCAAAAAAAATTTGATGCGGTGGTAGGCTTGTAGTTTTTAAAAGGTGTAGTGAAAATCTATTTTTGTTCTGTTAGTTCAAACTGTATATTCTACTAGATCATGTTTTGTTCAATTAGTTCAAACTATTTGTTCTAATAGTTTTTATTTTTTAACACTTTTTTCGTTCAAAATTTGTGTGCATTTTGTCAAATAATTTTGAATTTATAGTATAAAAGTTTTGAACTTCTTTTATTCCCCTTTCCCCTTTCTTCTTCTTTTTCTAATGGGTACTTTTTTTGTTGAAATTTTCTATAGATTTGGTTCAAATTATATGTTATGCTACATTTCGATTATATTGTACTTATAGTTCATACATTTTTATAATTTTGTTCATAAGTTCAAATAATGCATGAACTACTAATATTAAGTGTTTAAACTAATAAAAAAATTTCGATTTGAACTAACAAATATTATAATAAAAGTATTCTAATAACATTAAAATTTTAAACTTTTGTAATATTAGTTCAAAATTTGGGTATCACTAGTTCAAACATTGTGTTTTTTAGTTCAAACATGTATAAATAAAAAAATACAAATATAAAAACTAATAATTTAACAAAACAATACATGAACTCACTTCAGAGAATAGCATAATTGATTGTATAAAATTTTGTAAACGAACTGAATTAAAACTATGATATGAGATAATAATCGTTATTGCTTTGTCATAAAAATTACAAAAAATGTCACTGCGTCCTCCTTTTTAAAATAGAATTTCAAAAGAACAAAATTATCCCAATACCTTATAATATTGTAAAAAAAAACTCACAACATCTCTTATAAATCATTAAATAACATGGATAGATGTAGACCATTGGATCAAATGAATCAACGACACATATTAATCTGTAATGTCTCACTGTAGTAACACTCCTTGTCACAATCAGTCTCATATTTAAAAATCAAAAGTGCATACTTAGTCCACACAATAAAATTTAAGATTATATTTAAATAAAAAGGTGAGTGTATTATTAGATCATTAATTTCTTATAAAAACATGCATATAATATATTAATTTAAAAATAAATCCTTATATGATATTAATTAGTATTAATGATTAAAATGAAATTGTTGGATTAGTTTTTATTAAAAAAGTAATATCAAATATTTAATCTTAAAGAAAATTTACTAATTGTTATGAAGCAGTTTATCTACATAATATCTTAATATTACAAGTATTAATTTTAAAGGAAATTATGAGAGTATATACAATCCAACATCATGTATCTTTTTAAGAAGGATAACATAAGCAACTTATATTTTTATTCTTATAACTCTTTTTTCCTCAACTCCTCGTTCTTATTCATATATTTAACTTCTTAATTATATATTATTTTATTTCATAACTCTTCCTAATTAATTCATATAATTAATTACTTAATTTTATTTTTTTATTTCGTAGAAACCCAATTTTCCATTCAGTTAAAATCTCAATTCTACACTTGCATAAGAATTCATATAAAATTCACAACAAATTTAAATCAAGTTCCGAATTATAATTAACAATTAATCAAGTGATCTTATCAATTCATGCAACATCGTCTTGATATCAATTATGGAAAAGTAGATATACAAATGAAATATATATCTAATGTGAAAATCTAATTTTAGGGTTCAACTTATACACTTTTTCGTCTTTGAGATTTGGAGGTTAATCTCGTCCTTTGGTCTCTTATTTTGCGACCTAACAGCACTGATCCCGGCCTAACGATATCTTTAACACCAAAATTGATTAAATTAGTAATTAAGTTCGATTGTGGATTTTCTTAAATTTCCATTGTCCTCGTAAATAAAGATCTTTAAAATCATAATAGAACTTATTCTGATCAATCAAAACAAGAGCACTTCTCTTTTGCAAAGCTCATTTCCTTTAATCATTTTTTAAACCAACTCGTTTCGAACAATGTTCCCCTTGTAGCTTATACTCTTTATACCATCATTGTTGTACACATTTTTATATCATGATACCCGTGTGATGCAACTTCGTTTTCTTTGTTTTGATGCTGTCTTTGGTGGTGTTTCGAGTGTTGGTCGAGAAGGGAGCGTGGATATGTGATTGACTCATGACGGCTCCGTTGTAGTCCAAATCCGAGTTGTCCATAATTGTTCCCCATACTTCCTGCATGTGTACTTCCTTTGAAGATGAACATTTTTTTGCTCGTCGCTTCCGGCGGACTGAATCATCCGACTTTCCCTTGAAGACTTCTTTGCTTTCGGGTTTTTATGATGTATATTTGTGTTTTCTTTTTCTCCTTTGTTGTGGTCTTTCAAAACGGTTAGTCCTTCTGCCGATCTTTTTCGGCCTTTCGATCCAACAGTCGGCGCACCATCTATGGGATCAAACCGCTTTTTGTTATAAAAAAAGAATAATTCATTGCTCATAGCCTCACAGGGAATACTTAATGTGTGAACCGGACCTATTCGGGGAGAAATAAAAAAGAACAAAAACCCCATGTGTGACTTCTTTGCTTGCTCCACAAGAGCCTAGCGTCAAGATCTTGTTTGTCTTTGACTGCAGGGACGAAGATCGAACGGAGGAGCAATCGAATTAATACGGATGATGATGCTAATTGGCTCTCACAATACCAACCTTTGATTTTTTTTACTTTAGAGAGTATGTTAGAGCTATCAAAGATATTAGGCATATTGAGAAAAACTTGGCAGAGTTAGGTTTATAAATTAGTATGCAACTCCCTTAGACTTGAGAGTGTATAATTTTCCTAATTAACGTCCATAAATAATAATTACACACTCCATTTCATAAATAATATTTCTTACCATATAAATATATAATGTATAAGTTTTCGATAAACCATCATTTATGTTGATTTAGTTTGTCATCTCAAAATGTGTGATTTCATAAGATTCATTTATGACTAATAGTGTAATTAAAACCGTTTAACCCCAATAATCGTAGTTTAATTCTAGAAAAATAGTACAACTATTTATATACTTTATTACACTACACTAATGCTGACGTGACGCCCCCACGTTTTTTCTCGGATTAAATCTTTTATTAAATCACAAAATAAGTCAATAAATATTTTTAACTAGAGAAAAATATAAAAAAAATCTTTGTATAACTAAATCTAATGAAACAAAATCTAATCAGTTGGTTTAAAACAATATTTAATTAGTTGGTTCAAAAAAAATCTCGAATTACCTTCTGATAACCAACCGTAGATCACGAGTTTGTTACAATCAGTTTCAACAATATCTAATTCGTTAGATAAATTTTTTTTAACAAACAAATCCAAAAAATATCTAATTATTTTAAATCTAATAAATCGAATCCAAATAATATCAAATAATTTAAAACCATATCTAATTAGTTATTATTAAAATAAAATTACTAAACGAATCCAAACAACATCTAATTATTTTAAATCTAATAAAACGAATCTAAACAATAATTAATTATTTTAAAACAATATCTAATTAGTTTATATACTTTCCTAAAACATGCGACATAATGCAGATGTAACGCCCCCAAATTTAGGGGGGTGTATTCAATCAAGATTTTATAGGAATTTTTTGGAATTTAAAAGTCTATAGGTATTCAATATAGATTTTTAAAAGTCCGTATAATTCTTTTGGTATTCAATTAGGATTTTAAATTTTCCATAAAATTCCTATGGTATTTAAAAGTTTCTTGATTTAAAAAAAATCCATTATTTCATTGATTCCGTAGGATTTTCTATTACTTATATAAATACCTAAACCCTATAGAAGTCTTCTCCCAACACGTAAGATTTTCACGTCAAACTACAATACTGAAAAACCCTAACGGCCAAATCAGCGTTTTTGAGCGTTTTCGAGTGCTTGGTTCGGTGCATCATCGGAGGTTAGTTCTTTCTCGTATTTTCGGTCATGTTGATTGTTTTGGTGCTCGTTTTTTCCATTTTCCCACAATGTACAATGTCGAATTGCTTGTTCTGTTGGTTGTTTATTGATTTGCTCTTCAACACTTTACTTTTCACTAATGGTGAAATACGACGGACAAAAAGTTTTGAAAACAAGTTGTAAAGCTAAAACCCTGTAGAAGTCTATTCTTTTTTTTGCGCTTTTCGCTCTTTTTCGCGCTAGCTTCCGATTTCACAATATCTAGCTCCGGCGGAACGCGGACCGGCGGAACGCGCTTCCGATTTGAAAACAAGTTGTAAAGCAAACCATGGCTGCAGAGTAGAATTAAAAACAGGAAGAAGGTTGTAGAACAATTAAAAATTAGATGAAGTTAATTGAATTATGTAGAAGATTAGATGAAAATTAGATGCAGTTAATTGAATTAAAAACAAGAAGGAGAAGATCAGCAATCATTAGATGTAGTTAATTGAATTATGTAGAAGATCAACATCATTAGAGCTTATTGCTTCGTTCGGCCCATAACTGTTGCACAGATATGTTGGGAAGCTTCTTGGTTCTTGTAGACTTGTGGTCTTTTAATCCTTTTTAATCAATTATGTACAGACAATTTATTAGGAGTGGAAAATATATCAATATGTAGCAAAACTTTATGCCTTTTCATTACTCCAATCACCACTTTAACTATGTTGCGTATTAGTAACCTAATTCTCACCTCAATATAAGTAAAAAGAATGTGAATCCTAAAGTGAACGATGCTACTACGGTTGAAGCCTGTTAGTGTCCCCCTCTATCTAGTTTTTAATTATCTTTCTTCTTAATTGATAGTTATATGTTAGTATATCAACGAATAAAAATTTGCTATATAACTACTACATGGGTGATACTCAACAAGATGATTTCTTTTGATAATTGATAATTGTATGTTATTTTTCTATATGATTTTTTTTAATCATGGATAAGATGTTAATATATCAACTAATTAAAAATTTGCTATATAAACAAGTCATACTACATGGGTGATTCTCAACAAGATGGGAAAAAAGGGGAGTTTACGAGCAATGGACTAAGGAAGAGAGCAATGCACTATTAGAACTCATGGTTGATGCTGCCTCTCGCGGATGGCGTGACAATAGTGGAATTTTTACGAAGCAAACAATAGAAGAAAGGATACTCCCTGCTCTTAACAATAAACTTGGTTGCCAAAAAACCTACAACAATTATCAAAGCCGATTGAAGTGGTTCAAAAAATGTTGGACTTCTTATAATACTCTTTTCCGATTCAGCTCTGGTTTTGGATTTGACTCAAACACAAAAAAGTTCACCGCACCAAATGAAGTTTGGGAAGATTACATAAAGGTGAGCTTGGTAAAACCGTATTCCTTAGAACTCATACATATTGATATTTTAATAATAATTACCTTGAATTTTTCTTTCTCTAGGTTCACCCTACCTATTCCAATTTTCGCTATGGATCATTTCCTGATTATGAAGACTTGGAATTAGCTATAGGGAATGGTGTTGCGGTTGGAAAAGGCTCAATTGGGTTAGGTAGTAATGTTACGGATGCCACGACATTAAACAATGACCCTAGAGGAGATATAAGCATAGAAAATTTGGTGTTTGATGCTGAGATTGAACGGATTGTGTTACCAACTCAAAATGATCCAACATTAAACTCTTCACCACCTCTAGGATCCCCTGAAGTTTTAGAGGTTCCCAAGAATGGAAGAAATGCAAATAAAAGAGGGAGAACCGAGTATGAAAGAAGTTCTAGCTCAAGTGAAAAGGCCTCTCAAGGTGCCGTTATGGAACAACTTCAAAAACTCACGACCACCTTTGAAGGAGTTTATAGCCTTTTGGAGAAGAGAGATGGTCTCCTAGAAAAGAGAGAGAGAGAGAGAGAGGATATACAACTTGGGATGCAATCATGGAGATTCCAAATTTAAATGAAGATGCTCGTTTGATGGCGTTTGACATGCTTAACACCAAAACAAAAAAGGATGGCTTCTTGAAGATGACTCCTATACAACGAGAAACTTGGATACTCCGCAAGATGAAGGAATAACAAGTATTTGTTTGATTGCTTTTGCTATGTTATGTTTGTTTTGTTTTTGATGATTTCTAGAATTATTATAATTATCCATGATGTGAACTATAACATGACATTGAGGTTGCCTTTTGTTTTATTATTATCTCTAGATTCGGTTTTGAATTTTTTATCTTACAATGTAGTGAATTATATATTAACATCTTTACTATTTGTCAATTAATTTTCAACACATGAAATTAGGTTTGGAAATGGTTCTTCTATGGGACGAAGAAATTGTTGAAGAAGAAATTGTTGAAGAAGAAATGGATGAAGAAATGGAAGAGGAATTGGAAGAAGAAATATATGAAACAATGAAGTACTTATTGACGATAATTCAAGCTATAATCATCCTATTAAAAGATAGTAGGATTATGAAGAAATGGTTCTTCTATTTTTTTAATAATTAAACGATCTGGTTCAGGTACGAAGTAAAAATACAGGTACATAGTTACGAAACATTTTCCACCGTTGATCCACTTGATTTAACGGTCCAAATTAGTCTACATCGGCACATCATGAGAAGATTGGTGTAGTGAGGCCCTTTTTGTATCGTAGATACAAACTAGGCCCCTCTATTTTTTTCCAAAAATTTTAAATATAAAATTAAATAATTAAAAAGGCACATAGGAAAATGTAAAAATAAAAACCCTATAAAATCACCCCAATCGCCCAGTTAGGGTTTCTCGCAGTCGTTTGTATTCTTTGTCTCACCCCCTGCCCCTTGCTTCTCGATTGGGAGGAACTGCTCGGAACCGCCTGAAACCGTCTTGTCAAAGAAGACAACTCAGATCCAAGTAAGCCACCTTCCATCTTCTCGATTTGCTCCTTCATTCAAGGTTACAAGACCGTCAAACATCTCCACCCCGCTCCTCTCTCAAGCAAATCGATCACCATGGGTTATGTGTCGTCGATTGAGCATAGATTTGGTAAGGTTTTCCTTTCGATTTTCATCCAATTGCGCTTCTTCTTTGTTCGCTTCCCGTCTTCCATAGTTTGGTTTCTTGTTTCGAATTGTTTGAGTCGTGCGTGTGGTTTCTTCTCTGTTCGCGTGAGCGCAAATCTGATTATTTATTTGCTTTTTATGTGTACGCTTCCCATCTTCCATTGCCTTGACACCACTTGCCGCAACCGCCTTCGATCGGAAGATTTGCACCAGCAGATATGCCTTCGGTCGGCAGATCTGCACCACCGACCGCCTTCTTCTTTGTTCGAGTAAGTCGCCTTTGATCGGCAGATCTACATCAGTTGATATGCCGATATGCTTGCCGTTGAGCACCATTGTTGAAGGCAGATTGTGAGGACCGACTACCGGAGACCTCACCGTGCCACCGCTTCTTGGCTACTCCGCTTCATGGTTGCTCATATCCCCGATGTTCCACCATTGCTGAAGGCGCATGCAAGAGTTACAATTAGGTTTTTTTTTTATTTTGGGTTATTTGCAATAAACAACCCAAATTTTATATTACAATATTGGCTACAAATTTTTAGAATTTCGAAATTCACTCCTAATTAGATAATTTCTGAAAATTGTCCAGCTTTTTTAATTGCAGAAATGACCCGAAGTTTTGAAAGTTCACCATTTATCCCAATTTGTTTAACTACAAAATTTGGTCCAACTTTATAAATACGGGATATGACCTACATTTTTTATAATTATAATTGGGCTTGTGTAACTCGATGGGCTTGGACTTGTGTAAATAACCAAATCTTGTGTAAATGACGGACTTGTGTAAATGACGGATTTGTGTAAATGAGTGAATATTTGGCTTGTGAAATTCACTGGAGATTTTGTAACTTAACTTTGTGTAAACAAATGGAACTTTGTGCAATTGGAAAATGACCTATTTTATTAACTAGATAAATTTATATTGTAATTGAAATTGTGTATTAACGCTGGGTAATCAAAATTGCATATTAACATTGTGTAATTGAAATTTGTATATTAACATTGTGTAACTGAAAATTGTGTATTAACATTGTGTATTAATATTGTGTATCAACAAGATAATACACAAGTTCAATTAGCCCAATTGGTAGAGTTTAAAACTCACTAGTCACTAGTAACAAGATTTGTATTTTGGATTGAGTTTGAGCTTATGTAACTTGTGTGAGCCTACTAGGCCTTATTTGAACTTGGGTTTTATTAAATTGATTGGGCTTGTACATAAGTAAATTGAAATTACCAAATAACCCTTTTCAATAAATCTTTATAAATAAATAAGAGGGCCCCAGTTTCTTACATAATAAGCAAAAAAAATTTGATGCGGTGGTAGGCTTGTAGTTTTTAAAAGGTGTAGTGAAAATCTATTTTTGTTCTGTTAGTTCAAACTGTATATTCTACTAGATCATGTTTTGTTCAATTAGTTCAAACTATTTGTTCTAATAGTTTTTATTTTTTAACACTTTTTTCGTTCAAAATTTGTGTGCATTTTGTCAAATAATTTTGAATTTATAGTATAAAAGTTTTGAACTTCTTTTATTCCCCTTTCCCCTTTCTTCTTCTTTTTCTAATGGGTACTTTTTTTGTTGAAATTTTCTATAGATTTGGTTCAAATTATATGTTATGCTACATTTCGATTATATTGTACTTATAGTTCATACATTTTTATAATTTTGTTCATAAGTTCAAATAATGCATGAACTACTAATATTAAGTGTTTAAACTAATAAAAAAATTTCGATTTGAACTAACAAATATTATAATAAAAGTATTCTAATAACATTAAAATTTTAAACTTTTGTAATATTAGTTCAAAATTTGGGTATCACTAGTTCAAACATTGTGTTTTTTAGTTCAAACATGTATAAATAAAAAAATACAAATATAAAAACTAATAATTTAACAAAACAATACATGAACTCACTTCAGAGAATAGCATAATTGATTGTATAAAATTTTGTAAACGAACTGAATTAAAACTATGATATGAGATAATAATCGTTATTGCTTTGTCATAAAAATTACAAAAAATGTCACTGCGTCCTCCTTTTTAAAATAGAATTTCAAAAGAACAAAATTATCCCAATACCTTATAATATTGTAAAAAAAAACTCACAACATCTCTTATAAATCATTAAATAACATGGATAGATGTAGACCATTGGATCAAATGAATCAACGACACATATTAATCTGTAATGTCTCACTGTAGTAACACTCCTTGTCACAATCAGTCTCATATTTAAAAATCAAAAGTGCATACTTAGTCCACACAATAAAATTTAAGATTATATTTAAATAAAAAGGTGAGTGTATTATTAGATCATTAATTTCTTATAAAAACATGCATATAATATATTAATTTAAAAATAAATCCTTATATGATATTAATTAGTATTAATGATTAAAATGAAATTGTTGGATTAGTTTTTATTAAAAAAGTAATATCAAATATTTAATCTTAAAGAAAATTTACTAATTGTTATGAAGCAGTTTATCTACATAATATCTTAATATTACAAGTATTAATTTTAAAGGAAATTATGAGAGTATATACAATCCAACATCATGTATCTTTTTAAGAAGGATAACATAAGCAACTTATATTTTTATTCTTATAACTCTTTTTTCCTCAACTCCTCGTTCTTATTCATATATTTAACTTCTTAATTATATATTATTTTATTTCATAACTCTTCCTAATTAATTCATATAATTAATTACTTAATTTTATTTTTTTATTTCGTAGAAACCCAATTTTCCATTCAGTTAAAATCTCAATTCTACACTTGCATAAGAATTCATATAAAATTCACAACAAATTTAAATCAAGTTCCGAATTATAATTAACAATTAATCAAGTGATCTTATCAATTCATGCAACATCGTCTTGATATCAATTATGGAAAAGTAGATATACAAATGAAATATATATCTAATGTGAAAATCTAATTTTAGGGTTCAACTTATACACTTTTTCGTCTTTGAGATTTGGAGGTTAATCTCGTCCTTTGGTCTCTTATTTTGCGACCTAACAGCACTGATCCCGGCCTAACGATATCTTTAACACCAAAATTGATTAAATTAGTAATTAAGTTCGATTGTGGATTTTCTTAAATTTCCATTGTCCTCGTAAATAAAGATCTTTAAAATCATAATAGAACTTATTCTGATCAATCAAAACAAGAGCACTTCTCTTTTGCAAAGCTCATTTCCTTTAATCATTTTTTAAACCAACTCGTTTCGAACAATGTTCCCCTTGTAGCTTATACTCTTTATACCATCATTGTTGTACACATTTTTATATCATGATACCCGTGTGATGCAACTTCGTTTTCTTTGTTTTGATGCTGTCTTTGGTGGTGTTTCGAGTGTTGGTCGAGAAGGGAGCGTGGATATGTGATTGACTCATGACGGCTCCGTTGTAGTCCAAATCCGAGTTGTCCATAATTGTTCCCCATACTTCCTGCATGTGTACTTCCTTTGAAGATGAACATTTTTTTGCTCGTCGCTTCCGGCGGACTGAATCATCCGACTTTCCCTTGAAGACTTCTTTGCTTTCGGGTTTTTATGATGTATATTTGTGTTTTCTTTTTCTCCTTTGTTGTGGTCTTTCAAAACGGTTAGTCCTTCTGCCGATCTTTTTCGGCCTTTCGATCCAACAGTCGGCGCACCATCTATGGGATCAAACCGCTTTTTGTTATAAAAAAAGAATAATTCATTGCTCATAGCCTCACAGGGAATACTTAATGTGTGAACCGGACCTATTCGGGGAGAAATAAAAAAGAACAAAAACCCCATGTGTGACTTCTTTGCTTGCTCCACAAGAGCCTAGCGTCAAGATCTTGTTTGTCTTTGACTGCAGGGACGAAGATCGAACGGAGGAGCAATCGAATTAATACGGATGATGATGCTAATTGGCTCTCACAATACCAACCTTTGATTTTTTTTACTTTAGAGAGTATGTTAGAGCTATCAAAGATATTAGGCATATTGAGAAAAACTTGGCAGAGTTAGGTTTATAAATTAGTATGCAACTCCCTTAGACTTGAGAGTGTATAATTTTCCTAATTAACGTCCATAAATAATAATTACACACTCCATTTCATAAATAATATTTCTTACCATATAAATATATAATGTATAAGTTTTCGATAAACCATCATTTATGTTGATTTAGTTTGTCATCTCAAAATGTGTGATTTCATAAGATTCATTTATGACTAATAGTGTAATTAAAACCGTTTAACCCCAATAATCGTAGTTTAATTCTAGAAAAATAGTACAACTATTTATATACTTTATTACACTACACTAATGCTGACGTGACGCCCCCACGTTTTTTCTCGGATTAAATCTTTTATTAAATCACAAAATAAGTCAATAAATATTTTTAACTAGAGAAAAATATAAAAAAAATCTTTGTATAACTAAATCTAATGAAACAAAATCTAATCAGTTGGTTTAAAACAATATTTAATTAGTTGGTTCAAAAAAAATCTCGAATTACCTTCTGATAACCAACCGTAGATCACGAGTTTGTTACAATCAGTTTCAACAATATCTAATTCGTTAGATAAATTTTTTTTAACAAACAAATCCAAAAAATATCTAATTATTTTAAATCTAATAAATCGAATCCAAATAATATCAAATAATTTAAAACCATATCTAATTAGTTATTATTAAAATAAAATTACTAAACGAATCCAAACAACATCTAATTATTTTAAATCTAATAAAACGAATCTAAACAATAATTAATTATTTTAAAACAATATCTAATTAGTTTATATACTTTCCTAAAACATGCGACATAATGCAGATGTAACGCCCCCAAATTTAGGGGGGTGTATTCAATCAAGATTTTATAGGAATTTTTTGGAATTTAAAAGTCTATAGGTATTCAATATAGATTTTTAAAAGTCCGTATAATTCTTTTGGTATTCAATTAGGATTTTAAATTTTCCATAAAATTCCTATGGTATTTAAAAGTTTCTTGATTTAAAAAAAATCCATTATTTCATTGATTCCGTAGGATTTTCTATTACTTATATAAATACCTAAACCCTATAGAAGTCTTCTCCCAACACGTAAGATTTTCACGTCAAACTACAATACTGAAAAACCCTAACGGCCAAATCAGCGTTTTTGAGCGTTTTCGAGTGCTTGGTTCGGTGCATCATCGGAGGTTAGTTCTTTCTCGTATTTTCGGTCATGTTGATTGTTTTGGTGCTCGTTTTTTCCATTTTCCCACAATGTACAATGTCGAATTGCTTGTTCTGTTGGTTGTTTATTGATTTGCTCTTCAACACTTTACTTTTCACTAATGGTGAAATACGACGGACAAAAAGTTTTGAAAACAAGTTGTAAAGCTAAAACCCTGTAGAAGTCTATTCTTTTTTTTGCGCTTTTCGCTCTTTTTCGCGCTAGCTTCCGATTTCACAATATCTAGCTCCGGCGGAACGCGGACCGGCGGAACGCGCTTCCGATTTGAAAACAAGTTGTAAAGCAAACCATGGCTGCAGAGTAGAATTAAAAACAGGAAGAAGGTTGTAGAACAATTAAAAATTAGATGAAGTTAATTGAATTATGTAGAAGATTAGATGAAAATTAGATGCAGTTAATTGAATTAAAAACAAGAAGGAGAAGATCAGCAATCATTAGATGTAGTTAATTGAATTATGTAGAAGATCAACATCATTAGAGCTTATTGCTTCGTTCGGCCCATAACTGTTGCACAGATATGTTGGGAAGCTTCTTGGTTCTTGTAGACTTGTGGTCTTTTAATCCTTTTTAATCAATTATGTACAGACAATTTATTAGGAGTGGAAAATATATCAATATGTAGCAAAACTTTATGCCTTTTCATTACTCCAATCACCACTTTAACTATGTTGCGTATTAGTAACCTAATTCTCACCTCAATATAAGTAAAAAGAATGTGAATCCTAAAGTGAACGATGCTACTACGGTTGAAGCCTGTTAGTGTCCCCCTCTATCTAGTTTTTAATTATCTTTCTTCTTAATTGATAGTTATATGTTAGTATATCAACGAATAAAAATTTGCTATATAACTACTACATGGGTGATACTCAACAAGATGATTTCTTTTGATAATTGATAATTGTATGTTATTTTTCTATATGATTTTTTTTAATCATGGATAAGATGTTAATATATCAACTAATTAAAAATTTGCTATATAAACAAGTCATACTACATGGGTGATTCTCAACAAGATGGGAAAAAAGGGGAGTTTACGAGCAATGGACTAAGGAAGAGAGCAATGCACTATTAGAACTCATGGTTGATGCTGCCTCTCGCGGATGGCGTGACAATAGTGGAATTTTTACGAAGCAAACAATAGAAGAAAGGATACTCCCTGCTCTTAACAATAAACTTGGTTGCCAAAAAACCTACAACAATTATCAAAGCCGATTGAAGTGGTTCAAAAAATGTTGGACTTCTTATAATACTCTTTTCCGATTCAGCTCTGGTTTTGGATTTGACTCAAACACAAAAAAGTTCACCGCACCAAATGAAGTTTGGGAAGATTACATAAAGGTGAGCTTGGTAAAACCGTATTCCTTAGAACTCATACATATTGATATTTTAATAATAATTACCTTGAATTTTTCTTTCTCTAGGTTCACCCTACCTATTCCAATTTTCGCTATGGATCATTTCCTGATTATGAAGACTTGGAATTAGCTATAGGGAATGGTGTTGCGGTTGGAAAAGGCTCAATTGGGTTAGGTAGTAATGTTACGGATGCCACGACATTAAACAATGACCCTAGAGGAGATATAAGCATAGAAAATTTGGTGTTTGATGCTGAGATTGAACGGATTGTGTTACCAACTCAAAATGATCCAACATTAAACTCTTCACCACCTCTAGGATCCCCTGAAGTTTTAGAGGTTCCCAAGAATGGAAGAAATGCAAATAAAAGAGGGAGAACCGAGTATGAAAGAAGTTCTAGCTCAAGTGAAAAGGCCTCTCAAGGTGCCGTTATGGAACAACTTCAAAAACTCACGACCACCTTTGAAGGAGTTTATAGCCTTTTGGAGAAGAGAGATGGTCTCCTAGAAAAGAGAGAGAGAGAGAGAGAGGATATACAACTTGGGATGCAATCATGGAGATTCCAAATTTAAATGAAGATGCTCGTTTGATGGCGTTTGACATGCTTAACACCAAAACAAAAAAGGATGGCTTCTTGAAGATGACTCCTATACAACGAGAAACTTGGATACTCCGCAAGATGAAGGAATAACAAGTATTTGTTTGATTGCTTTTGCTATGTTATGTTTGTTTTGTTTTTGATGATTTCTAGAATTATTATAATTATCCATGATGTGAACTATAACATGACATTGAGGTTGCCTTTTGTTTTATTATTATCTCTAGATTCGGTTTTGAATTTTTTATCTTACAATGTAGTGAATTATATATTAACATCTTTACTATTTGTCAATTAATTTTCAACACATGAAATTAGGTTTGGAAATGGTTCTTCTATGGGACGAAGAAATTGTTGAAGAAGAAATTGTTGAAGAAGAAATGGATGAAGAAATGGAAGAGGAATTGGAAGAAGAAATATATGAAACAATGAAGTACTTATTGACGATAATTCAAGCTATAATCATCCTATTAAAAGATAGTAGGATTATGATGCATCAACGTATTGAACCATCTCTTAAGCGAAGATCGGTAACCCGACTAGGATATTCTTTTATACAAGATATGTTGAAGGGAGATCCACACAGTTTTCGAGATTTACATAGAATGTATCCTGATGTGTTTCTAAAGTTGTGCGACATCATTAGACAGAGTACTCCTTTGGAAGATACAAGATATATTTGTGTTGAAGAAATGGTGGCTACATTCTTGATTATTGTTGGCCACAATTATCGCTATTGTAATGTCCGTCAAAGATTTGATCGTTCGCACTTTGCTACTAGTATCAACTTCCACAAAACCTTGAAGGCTTTAAACACGATAGCACCACAAATGATGGTCAAGTCCGGAGGTGTCCCCTCTAAAATTAGGGAAAGTACAAGATTCTACCCTTATTTCAAGGTATGATTTGTGTTTATAAGTTTAAATTTGGAGATTGTTTTTTTTCCATATACCTTACTCAAGTTGTTTGTATTTATTCTCTTAGGATTGTATTGGTGCTATTGATGGAACCCATATTCCCGCCATGGTAAAGGGTCGAGATGTATGTAGCTACCGTAACCGCCATGGTACTCAATCTCAAAATGTTTTGGCAGCTTGCAACTTCGATTTGGAATTCATATATGTACTTAGCGGATGGGAAGGCTCAGCACACGATTCAAAATTGCTAGCTGATGCATTAACAAGAAAAAATGGACTTGAAGTCCCTCAAGGTAGTTATATAGTATATATAATTTTCAAATTAATATTTTCATTGCGTTCGTCATGGTAATAATAAAATATTATACTTGTAGGAAAATATTTTCTCGTGGATTGTGGATTTCCAAATCGACGGCAATTTTTAGCTCCATTACGCGGTGTACGATATCATTTAAAAGATTTTGGTGGTCAAGGTCGTCATCCGAGAAATGCTAGTGAGCTATTCAATCTCCGTCATGCATCAATGAGGAATGTGATTGAGCGACTATTTGGTATCTTTAAATCGCGGTTTACAATCTTTAAAACCGCACCTCCATTCCGATTTGTGACACAAGCGGAGTTGGTTTTAGCTTGTGCCGGAATACACAATTTTCTTAGAAAAGAGTGTCGTTCAGATGAATTTCCGATTGAGCAAGAAGATGTTCAGCAAGTAGGTGGTCAGCAAGAAGGTGGTCAGCAAGAAGGTGGTCAATCTTCATCAAATCTTCGCATGGAAGATGAAAGTGTTGAATTCCTTTCTCAAACCCAAAGACAACAAAGAGCGGATGCAAATGCTTGGAGAACTACTATTGCCAATGCTATGTGGAATGATAGGCCTGAAAATGATGATGATAATGATGGTGGTGAAAATGAAGAAGATAATAATGACGACCAAGACGATGAGGATCATGAAGAACACATGGAGGTTGATAGTTAAGAGGTTATTGATCATAATGAAACGGATTACTCTCAAATTATATTAATTTGTCATTTATTCTAAATTTTGTTGTCGTTGACAATCGTTCCTTGTTTTTCTTGAATTTGAATTGAAATTTGTGGCCATATATTAATTTACATATTGATCGATCGTTGGAATTTATGTGCTTGATGATTAAAATGAAAATTTTGGTCATGTATTAATCTGATTAATCTGACAGAATCTGACAGAATCTGGGTTAACTCTATATAGAATTAAAATATCCAACAGAATCAGCAAACTCTATGGATTATTAAAAATCAGTTAAAATCTTTAAAAGTCTTGATTGAATACACCCCCCTTAGGCGTGTTCTCGATATTTATCTTTCCGTATAATTATTGATATTTTAATAGCCTAAATAATTATACAAGTATATATATATATATATATATATATATATATATATATATATATATATATATATATATATATATATATATATATATATATATTTCATATTCATATACAATCCGTTTAAAATTATTATTGTAATCTCGTACATATTTTTTTGTACGAGAACGATTTCTATATCAGAAATCATACTATTACAAGTATATTTACATATATTTGATTTATATATTTTCCGAAATTATTTAACGGAAAAGTTCGAAAATATTTTTCAATCCGAAAATTTCGCTCTGATTAATTCGATCCAGTACGTTAATTTCCGATTTCCTTTATTTTTAATTGTTTTCTTTATTCTCCTTTTTCCCTTCCCAGCCTTGGTTTTGTTACTTTTCTCTTCCGCCAGTTTGCTTGCTAGAGTAGTGAAGACCTTTGCTCTACCACCCATAGGGCCATAGCTGCAGCCCTACTCAGCTATCCCGACCCCTCGCTCCTCCCTCAGCACTCACTCGATCTCTCCCCGACCTCTGAATGTGACTCTCAACCCTCAGACTCTCACCCGATCTCTCCCCCTGCTTCTTCTCAGCAACTCTGCTCTATAACCCCTCTCCCTCACGCCATCTCTCTGTCCTTCCTCTCTCTCACTCAACCTTCATCTAACCTTCGCCGGCAACCACATGAAAGTCGGGGATGCTCGGCCATCGCCTTGCCTGCAGGAGTGCTGGCCGCCTCCAATACCTTCTCCCACCGTTGCCTCGCACCCATCTACAACCACTAGAGGAGGTAGCCCACTGGAGCCACCGGATATCGGAGCGCCTTGCCTGCTTCGACCTTGCTTCACCAGTCGACGCCGGAGAGAAGATGCCCAGCATCGCGCCACCTTCACCTCGCACCCGTCTGAATCCACGATGATGAGAAACCACCCCTTCCCCAGCCTTCTATTGCTTCTGTTGCTAGCCCGCAACCGCCTGGAAGCCACCAGGGAGAGCCACGCCGGGGGAAACGAGACCCCCATTCGGCCGCCGGATCTCTTGCAGCCACCGGCAACGCTCCTCACTACCGCCTGGAGCCTTGCCGGATCCATGGCTGCCGCCGCCCTCTTCCTCCACACTCTCCCCTGCGTGTTGTTACTAGTGAAAAAGAAGCCCTAATTTCCATATTAAAATCGGGCCCCTCATTTATGGTATAATTACATATTGGAACCTATCTTTTGTATTTACAGTTAATGGCATATATTTAGGTTTTATGCAATTATGCCCTGCTGGAATTAATTACAGAAAATGGCCCAAGGAATTAATTACGAATAATCTCCCCTATTTATAAAATTGTATTAATTGGTGAAAAATGTATTTATAGGTTTTAAATTTGGGATTTACTTGAATTATATCCTTATGATTATTTATACTATACATATTGCCTTGGTTGGATTTATTTCGGATTTATGACCCAAAGTTTATTTCGGGAAATGGCCAAGTTTCGAGAGTTTTTTTTTAGTTGTCCGGGAAGCTGTTTTGGTTTTGACCCGTATTTATAAATTGTTGTGATCACCCCGGAAAATGCTTTGCGAGTTTTACCCTTGTTTTGAAAGTGAGGCTTCGTTAGATTTTTATATGTGTTAATCTCCCTTCCAAAATTAGCGTTTAAGCTAATTTTATGTAGCTTTGGTTTTAGGTCCGGAAGCGCCCCGATAAAGGCCTAACGAGTCCAAGTTTGACATCCGTCTTGACGTCGTGTGAGTATTCTCTTCCTCGATTTAGTTATGTTTAGTATTAATATCATGTTAGGTTGGATAATCTAGCATAACTTAGAGTGAATACCAAGTAGTGGTTTGAACCTTAGGTGAATTTTGAGGATTTATGATCGTTATAAAGCTTGAGGTGTTATTATCTTGTGAGGATTGTAAGGCGTTGAGTGTTTGGTTGATCTTGTGAGCTTATGAGGATTGAGATTATGGTTATATGTTTGTTGAGATTATGGTGACTAGGACGAGTGTATCCTAGCATGTGTTGTGATGCTTATGACCTTGTGAGATCGTGAGGATTAGGAGGTTATTATCCTATCATGGTTATAGTTTATGATCTTGCGAGATAATTGGGACTAGAAGTCTTAGGACTTCTAACATGTGAGAGAGATGTTGATCGTGTGCCTTTTGACAGGCGTTGAGTGTCTTCCTGCGGGAAGTTGAGAGCGGGATATAGCGGGATTATCTTTGGGACGAGGTAAGTCTTCGGACTTACTTAGCTTGGATTCTCTGTATTAGTTTCGATGTGTGTTTGGTGGTGTGTGTTTATTGTTTATGTGTGTGTTTATTGTTTATGTTATGACATCTAAACCGGTAATAGGATCACCGACTTTATATGTTTATATTTGGCCCAAGTGTATGATAACGGGCGGTGACCGCTTGTCCAGTCCAAAATGGGGATGACTGGGAGGTGCCTTGCGACCAGCCCAACGGGTGATGCTGATCCGCATCAAGTACAAACCCGTATGGTGAAGGGGGGGGGGGACAAGGGCGAGATCGTTAAGATTCTCGTGTCACAAAAGAAGTTGAATTAGAACGGGATATGACCTAATAATTTAAAAAAAGATAATAAACCGGATTGTGTGTTTTGGAGCATGTTGTGTGTTTATGATGTCTTATGTGTGTATGTGTGCCAATACCATGATTCTAATACCTAGAATACTAGCTAACGGTTTTATACCGATATTGTTGTAGTTACCCTGCAGGTTAGGGACGCGGTGAGAGATCCGGAAGAGTGGGCAGCCGGGGTCCGTACATTGTAGGATGGGTTTGTGGGTGAAGTCTTGTAGATATAATTATGTATTGTATGTTTTCGACGTTTGGTCGTTTGAGTTGTTGACTCGGTTGTAGTCTTTTGTTTATATGGTTTCGGGTTTCATTGCATTGCATAAAAATGTATTTCGTTTTAGCCTTTATTTGTGTCTTGTTGAAAGATCCGGTGAAATTGTTGTCAGGCTAAGGGTCGGGACGCGTTGTGAGGTCTCCGCCCGTAGCATCCCGAGTCCCGCGGATTCGGAGTGTTACAAAAGTGGTATCAGAGCCCTAGGTTGACAAAAATGGCACTCGGAATCTTCTAAAGGCCGAATAAGGAATAAACAGAACCCCGCGGGTTCTTAGTTTTTGTTTTCAAAATCACATGCATGAGTCGGGGTAGAATGTACGGACCACCACTCCTTCCGTGGATCTCGGCAGCATAGTTTATTGGATTTTTAGTATATATATGTAGATATGTATCGTGGACTTAGGATGTTTTTGGACTACTATTATATGTGGATTATAGTTATGCATGATGGACTTGTTATGTGAAAATGGTGGCATGATTTTTATATTGATATGAGTTGTACATGTTGCATGATGATATCATATAAGTGTTGGGACCTTGTTTTGTTGTAATACTTTTGCTTGGATGTGATATGCTAGTTATAGCAATGTGGACATTGGACTTATATAGTCATATACGTATACTAGGATATATATATATATATATATATATATATATATATATATATATATATATATATATATGAGCATATGGGTTTTGGACCTTATAGTTGTGATGATAGAATGCTATCACCGCCGATTGGATGACGCCGTTTGGCTCGGGATAGTTTACATATGAGGATGAGTATGCTCAAGTACCGAGTTGAGTATCACGTTTTGACAAACACCTTGGTGTTTCTCGGACTCCTTTAAGAGGACGTCGAAGCGGAAGTTTAGAGGTGACGTAAACGAAGGACAAACAAGTGGAAGAGAACCTCGAGATAGTTTAAGAAAAACTGAGAAGGAAGTCGTACAAGTAAGAAAGCGGCAAGAAGAGACAAGTGGTGGTTCCCAAAGGAAGCAACGATTGAACAAACAATGAAGCAACTAGAGACAATGAACGCAAGATTTTTCCAAGAGCAGTGTTGAGGAACTAAAGATATGAATCAAGTAAAGAGGACTACATTCTCGCTTGATGATAAAAGTGGCGTTCTAAGTAAGACGAGTTCTCAATAGGCACTCCTAAGTATGGGAGTCAAGATGAAAAGAATGGTGAAACAATTGTGAAAGGTTGATGAGAACCGTAAGCTAAGCGTGCAGAGAGAGTAGAAAGCGAAGTGGCAGTTTTTGCGAGAGCTTAAGCAGGAGAATACTTCGGAAATACGAGAGTTACGAGGAGGACTACATGGTGGAAGTTCGTATGGTAGAATTACCGGGCGAGTCAATAATTTTCTGTCACTGTGATGAGACTGAGCAACGCTAAGAGGGAGGAAGTGTATGTGGGTGATGATATTCAGAAGATGAAAGATGAAACAAGGGGCGCGGATCGAAAGAATTAAGTTAACGATCGAGAGAAGAGCGAGTGGTTACTAACAATAGAGATGTAGGAAAGATGCACTTACAAGATTTTATGAAGAGCGATTAAGACTATGAAGTTGGATCATATAATACTAGGGAGGTATAGTTATCTTAAGGAAGCGGAAGGAGGAGAGAAGTGTAATAGGAGCTAACGGAGTTTGAAGTAGAGTAAAATGAGCTAATGGAGATTAAGGTAGAGTACCCCAAGGAGGGTAGCCTTCATAAGAGTGGTAACATGGAAAGTGTAGTTGAATGGTAAGTCGTTGATCTTGGAGAGGGTTACTAATGAGTTAATCGGTGACCACCGAGGATACATGTGTGCGGGTTGTATTCTGGTAACTGTAGGTGGAAAGAGTATTCCAGGAGGTGGGATCATGAAGAAGGGTAACAAGAACGTGGAATATTCGTGGTGGTTGAATGTCGGCAACAAAGAGCCGGTATATCCAAGGAAGCGCATATATCTCAATCAAGTATCGATTATCAATTCCATTAAATGATAGTAACGTACCCTATGGGGAGGGATTGTAACGATCTGGTGCGACCTTCTTAGTTCAAGGGTTTGCCATATGGGGAAGGACACGGATCAGGGTAAGAGGGACTGAAAAGACAAAGAGGAAGGTGAGTCTTCTATGATTATTGTGCGTAAAGGGGGAATATATGAGGGGATGTATGGTATGTTGTTCTAAGGTAATGGATGCCATGTTCGCGCGAGCAAAAGCTAAGTCAAGTGTTGTAACTCGCATGGCGAAGCCATAGTGGCTATGACGTCAAATGAGGAATCTAGATTAAGACAACACGGCAAGTTTAGAGTTATGATGTTAGTGCTTGGGGGAGTAATGAGTGGATCTTTCAGTGATTATGGATGGGGGATTTTGCCTAAAGGCTTACTAGCATGGTGGTGAAGTTGTTCGTGGATACCAAGAGAAACATAAGGTGGCCAATAAGAGTAAGAGAAGACTGAGGTTTTGGAAGTTTGATGTCGATATGGGATGTACAAGAAGTACATGAAAGATTGAGGTCAGAGCCTCTGTGGTCATTTGACTCTACGCCTACTTGAAGAAAGGATGTTTGCGGTGAAAGTTTATGTAGAATACGAGGAGCTCCTCCCATATGTGGGGATGCCAGAGAAGTGAAGAAGATTGTATCGGTTTGTCTTAAGGCATGGCTGAGTCCTGTAATGAGGACCTTTGTGACTGAACATATGTGCGACGTCAAGAGATGGTATTATCGCCTTTCCTTTGAAGTGAAAAGAGGGATTAAGTTGAACTATTGCTTAACCAAGGCTTCAAGAGTCGGAAGACTCGAGCCAGTTCCACGAGTCCAGGAAATGAAGGATTTGTAAAAGAAAGACAGTCGACATGGTAGCTACGGATGAAACATTACACGTATTGAAGGACGTCGCCCCAACAGGGTCGGGGTGGACCACTTGTCAAGCGTTAGGATCAAGTTGTGTCGGTCATTACGATATTAAATGGGTAGAGAAAAGATGGAACCCGAGATAGAACGGATTCCAATACATCATAATGGGGAATTTTCCACTAAGGTCGAGCTTGATTTATTTTCGATTTCTAAGGCGCCGTATGGAATAACACTTGTGCAGAGACATGAGTTGTGGAAGCAAGTAAAGGAGAAATTGCAAGAACTTAGTGATAAGATTTCATTAGAATTAGTGAAATGCCATAGAGAACACCAGACGTTATCTTAAAATTTTGATTTGAAGTTGTTATGGAGAACACCAGTTTACGAAAACAGAGACGGTTATTTCCGTTTGTCATCGATTACAGTGAGTTGAACAAGATAACAATGAAGAACAATATCCCTAACAACGAATTGACGATCTACTCGATCGGTCACGAGGGTTAGTAGTCTCTTCTAAAATTGATTTAAGGTCTGATTGCCACCAATTGAGAATTCGAGATCAGGATATTGCAAATACGACATTCCGTACAAGGTAGGGTCACCATGAGCCTGTAGTGATGTCATCTGGGCTTACTAATGCCCCGTATAAGATATTTTGGTCTACTCTAGAAGAAGCGAGAAGTTGTATGACAAGTTGTCTAGGGATGACAACCCCGAAGGATGTAAAAGATGGTACAAGTTTTCTTGGGTGTGCTGTTCATTACCGGATTTATGGAGAGATTCACCAAAGTAACAACACCTATTGCTAACCTACGCCCGATGACAATGGAGTATTGAGGAACGATGTGAAAGTAATAGCATACGTGTCTCATTAGTAGAAGCGGTGTGGAGTAATAAAGTACTTCCTTCATTAATTGGAACTTGCAACAAGAATTAAGGAAACATAACATCAAAGTTTGGTTTGACAAGAACCAAAGCCCACAGTGTAAATTGGAAGCTCGATACTTTTTGATAGAGAAATCAAAAGGAAAATAATGGAAATGCTACATTGAGAAAGACCCGAGAAGGAAGTTCATTCCCGATATATCGACCTTTATGAGATCTTAACGCAAGTTGGAGAAGTGTCTTTATAAGTTGGCATTGTCGCCAAGGGTAGAGAGTGTTCACCCGGTGTTTCATGAGTATCAATCAAGAGAGTACATACATTACTCAAGGCACGTTGTCAATAATGAGGACCTAGTGGCAGAAGGGGAACCGATGGAACTAACTGGAAGATGGAGGACAATATCTTTAGTTGAGTTTTACACTAAGCTAGTAGCTTCAATAGAATCGACGGGTTAGACCTAGCTCTTCCCTTAGTTGTGTTATGTGCATATGTGATGTTATAATTGTTTGTGGTCCCATGAGGGAATGTGCTATATAACCTAATATATCTTGCGGTCGTAGTTTGAGTAGTTTGTGTGTACAGATTAGAAGGTTTGAACCTTCTTAGTTTAAGAGTTCGTACCTCGGCCTTAGAGATCGAGAAGTTCGACGCACGGCAAGTTTCGGGACGAAACTTGTTTTTAGGGGATATAATGTAACACCCCCAAATTTAGGCGTGTTCTCGATATTTATCTTTCCGTATAATAATTGATATTTTAATACCCTAAATAATTATACAAGTATATATATATATATATATATATATATATATATATATATATATATATTTCATATTCATATACAATCCGTTTAAAATTATTATTGTAATCTCGTACATATTTTTTTTGTACGAGAACGATTTCTATATCAGAAATCATACTATTACAAGTATATTTACATATATTTGATTTATATATTTTCTGCAAATTATTTAACGGAAAAGTTCGAAAATATTTTTCAATCCGAAAATTTCGCTCCGATTAATTCGATCAAGTACGTTAATTTCCGATTCCCTTTATTTTTAATTGTTTTCTTTATTCTCCTTTTTTCCCTTCCCAGCCTTGGTTTTGTTACTTTTCTCTTCCTCCAGTTTGCTTGCTTGAGGAGTGAAGACCTCTGCTCTGCCACCCATAGGGCCATAGCTGCAGCCCTACTCAGCTATCCCGACCCCTCGCTCCTCCCTCAGCACTCACTCGATCTCTCCCGACCTCTGAATGTGACTCTCAACCCTCAGACTCTCACCCGATCTCTCCCCTTGCTTCTTCTCAGCAACTCTGCTCTATAACCCCTCTCCCTCACGCCATCTCTCTGTCCTTCCTCTCTCTCACTCAACGTTCGTCTAACCTTCTCCGGCAACCACATGAAAGTCGGGGATGCTCGGCCATCGCCTCGCCTGCCGGAGTGCTGGCCGCCTCCAATACCTTCTCCTACCGTTGCCTCGCACCCATCTGCAACCACTAGGAGGTAGCCCATTGGAGCCACCGGATATCGGAGCGCCTTGCCTGCTTCGACCTTGCTTCATCAGTCGACGCAGGAGAGAAGATGCCCAGCCTCGCGTCACCTTCACCTCGCACCCGTCTGAATCCACGATGATGAGAAACCACCCCTTCCCCAGCCTTCTATTGCTTCTGCTGCTAGCCTGCAACCGCCTGGAAGCCACCAGGGAGAGCCACACCGGGGGAAACGAGACCCCCATTCGGCCGCCGGATCTCTTGCAGCCGCCGGCAACGCTCCTCACTGCCGCCTGGAGCCTTGCCGGATCCATGGCTGCCATCGCCGCCCTCTTCCTCCACACTCTCCCCTGCGTGTTGTTACTAGTGAAAAAGAAGCCCTAATTTCGATATTAAAATCGGGCCCCTCATTTATGGTATAATTACATATTGGAACCTATCTTTTGTTTACAGTTAATGGCCCATATTTAGGTTTTATGCAATTATGCCCTGCTGGAATTAATTACAGAAAATGGCCCAAGGAATTAATTACGAATAATCTCCCCTATTTATAAAATTGTATTAATTGGTGAAAAATGTATTTATGGGTTTTAAATTTGGGATTTACTTGAATTATATCCTTATGATTATTTATACTATATATATTGCCTTTGTTGGATTTATTTCAGATTTATGACCCAAAGTTTATTTTGGGAAATGGCCAAGTTTCGAGAGTTTTTTTTAGTTGTCCGGGAAGCTGTTTTGGTTTTGACCCGTATTTATAAATTGTTGTGATTACCCCGGAAAATGCTTTGCGAGTTTTACCCTTGTTTTGAAAGCGAGGCTTCGTTAGATTTTTATATGCGTTAATCTCCCTTCCAAAATTAGCGTTTAAGCTAATTTTATGTAGCTTTGGTTTTAGGTCCGGAAGCGCCCCAATAAAGGCCTAACGAGTCCAAGTTTGACATCCGTCTTGACGTCGTGTGAGTATTCTCTTCCTCGATTTAGTTATGTTTAGTATTAGTATCATGTTATGTTGGATAATCTAGCATAACTTAGAGCGAATACCAAGTAGTGGTTTGAACCTTAGGTGAGTTTTGAGGATTTATGATCGTTATAAAGCTTGAGGTGTTATTATCTTGTGAGGATTGTAAGGCGTTGAGTGTTTGATTGATCTTGTGAGCTTATGAGGATTGAGATTATGGTTATATGTTTGTTGAGATTATGGTGACTAGGACGAGAGTATCCTAGCATGTGTTGTGATGCTTATGACCTTGTGAGATCGTGAGGATTAGGAGGTTGTTGTCCTATCATGGTTATAGTTTATGATCTTGCGAGATCATTGGGACTAGAAGTCTTAGGAATTCTAACATGTGAGAGAGATGTTGATCGTGTGCCTTTGACAGGCGTTAAGTGTCTTCCTGCGGGAAGCTGAGAGCGGGATATAGCGGCATTATCTTTGGGACGAGGTAAGTCTTCGGACTTACTTAGCTCGGATTCTCTGTATTAGTTTCGATGTGTGTTTGGTGGTGTGTGTTTATTGTTTATGTTATAACATCTAAACCGGTAATAGGATCACCGGCTTTATATGCTTATATTTGGCCCAAGTGTATGATAACGGGCGGTGACCGCTTGTCCAGTTCAAAATGGGGATGACTGGGATGTGCCTTGCGACCAGCCCAACGGGTGATGCTGATCCGCATCAAGTACAAACCCGTATGGTGAAAGGGGACAAGGGCGAGATCGTTAAGATTCTCGTGTCACGAAAGAAGTTGAATTAGAACGGGATATGACCTAATAATTTAAAAAAAGATAATAAAACGGATTGTGTGTTTTGGAGCATGTTGTGTGTTTATGATGCCTTATGTGTGTGTGTGCCAATACCATGATTCTAATACCTGGAATACTAGCTAACGGTTTTATACCGATATTGTTGTAGTTACCCTGCAGGTTAGGGACGCGGCGAGAGATCCGGAAGAGTGGGCAGCCGGGGTCCGTACATTGTAGGATGGGTTTGTGGGTGAAGTCTTGTAGATATAATTATGTATTGTATGTTTTCGACGTTTGGTCGTTTGAGTTGTTGACTCGGCTGTAGTCTTTTGTTTATATGGTTTCGGGTTTCATTGCATTGCATAAAAATGTATTCCGGTGAAATTGTTGTCAGGCTAAGGGTCGGGACCCATTGTGAGGTCTCCGCCCGTAGCATCCCGAGTCCCGCGGATTCGGGGTGTTACAGCAGACGTGACGACCTCACGTTTTTTAATTATATATTTTACTAAATCACAAATTAAGCCAAAAAAATCTTTTTTTTTTTTATTTTTTTACTAAAACAGTTCTAAATTATAAATGTTTACATTGATTGTTAAACTTTTCTTGTATGTTACGATATTAACTTACAAGGGAAGTCATATCTTGATTTCAGATATACTTAACGTAAACTTTTCAAGTACACTTCTCACATTATTTCCACTATATATATGGAACACATCTTCTCATAAGCCAATACACTTTTCTTATTTTTCATGTTAATCTACAAATTTATGTATCTTCCAATTCAAATTCTACTGTTTATTGATCATGTTTTGTCGTCATTTTCAAGTTTCGAAGATTTGAAGATATTTTTCAAGTTACAACATTATTGCTTCGTTTATTTTTTCAGGTAATTCTCGCACCATTTAATAAGAAAAAATTCGTATACTGATCTGTTTTGAAATTTTCATGTTTTTTCCTATTTTTCATGTTCCATCTAATAAGCTTCGTCGTATTTTTTTCACGTTAAATCTCGCCATCTAATAAGCAAAAGTATTGATATGTTTTTTTTTTGGAAAATTTCCATATTTTGTCGTATTTTTCATGTTCCATCTAATAAGCTTCGTCGTATTTTTCATGTTTGACTGTATTTTTTTTAAAATTTTTTGATCAGATTTTGATCGGCCTAAACACAATCTCATTAACAACAAACTCTTTTGTAAAACTTTGATTAAATTCGTTTTTTTAAAATGCTGAATTATTTAAAATTTTGACCATATCTCGATCGGCCTAAGCACCATCTAATAACCAACAAACAATTTTTAAAATTTTTGATCAAATTGTTTGTTTTAAATTATCGATAATTGTTTTTGTGTTTATTTTTACAAACATTTTTTCACAAAAATTAAATTCTCTATATTTATTTCTTTTTCTTTACAAAAATTTTATTAGAGACAAATTAAAAGATTTCTAAATAATTTTTTTATAAAAGAGATTCGTTTTTTTAGCAACTTTTTTCAACAAAATTTTGATAAGATTTGATTTTTGTAAAATGCCGATTTTTTTTCGATCAAACTAAATACCGTCTCATAAGCAACAAACTATTTTAAAATTTTTTTGATCAATTTTATCTTTAAAATATCTATATTTTGTTATGTTGTTTTACAAATATTTTTCACAATGCCGTAAGATTTAAATGCAAGTTTTTGTCCGTTAAAAATTATATACTTTTTTCATTTTTATTTACAAAATTTTTGGTAGTAATAAATTAAATTTTTTTAAAATTTAATTATTATTTTCATAAATATATCACTATTTCCCACACAAGTTGATGACATTTTATTCAAACAAAATCAAATATATAAACTATCCGCGGGATATGAACTAGTTAAAATAACAAGATTAGTTGTAATAATTGTTTAGTCATTGGGCATTAAAATAAAAGGTACAAGAGTTGTATCAATGGTGGATAGTTGTTGGGATTGTTTGATCAAAACAATATGATCTTCAATGGAAAAGTCATCTGAGAAAGTTTGCATCTGATCTACAAAAATTATCAGCTTAGGTTTGCCTTGTAAGACATATCAATAGAAAGAGCTTGTAAAGATAAGTCGCTATCCGTAACTTCCCTACGCTAATTATATTAACAGCGACCTATCTGGAACTTCCCTACGCTAATTATATTAACAGGTCACCTATTCGGCTATCGTCAAAATTAGTCGATATGGCCGAGTGGCTAAGGAGCCGTACAGGTTCCGAACCCTGATGCCGACGTCTTTTGACTATTGAATTTAGGGTCGCAAAAAACGTAATACACTATACAGAATACATCTGAATTTTGAGATATCAGCCAAGTGTGGACAAATCCGCTTATATATTCTGACCGAAAAAAATACGCTTCCATATACACCGAAAGAGACTGCAAATTATTAGGAAACAACAGAAGATTACAGACGTACAATTTACATGTCCAACACTGTTTCACAGTTTGGTTTCGTATTTGAACCCATCCAGCATCAACAAATCTACCATACGCTATAGCTACACATACCAATCATCAAAATTATTATCCCATTGGTTACAATTACATACACGTACATATAAATCTCCCCATGTTGAGAGTAGATAGGAGTGTAATGGGTAACAACAATAACATAATACTACGCTAATACAACAAAAAATGCCGGGACACCCAAAGTCCAACATAAACTTGGTGAGCCACAGGACAAGCAAGCAAAATCAATAGTCACCTGTGCCAACCCCCACCACCAAAGCTTAAACCAAACACCCACCGCAAACAAGACGCGCAAAACCGCATACAAATGATAACCTAATTTGTCCAATGAGCACACCTTGTACAAATTCAGTAATTATCCCTGAAAAGACCCCAAGTCCAGCACACAACTTTGCAATTTTGCCTCCTTGATTCCTCATAGAGCTTCCCACCTCAATTCTACATTTCTAGCAACAAACTAATTGTTCCTTAAATATCAAGATAAGCTGTTTCATTGTCTCTCATGACTTATACGACACGAGTCTCTTGATTGATCAATACAACACAACAATCCTCATCATGTTCCAGAAGTAACCTATAATCCACATACCTCTAGCCTTGAAATGTAAAGTGTGTAGTAGGTGTCTCTTGATAGAGACTGCCTTGAAATGTAAAGTGTGTCGGTGTCTCCTGATAGAGACCGGAAGTAACCATCTCCTCCTTTGCTTGGAGATCCAGTGATTGCTCCCCACAAACAGAACAAAGCAATTCAAGGCAAAATGTTTCTTCAAATTCACCATCATTTATGCACCGCCCACAATCAACGCATCGAGGAACGCAGAGTATGCATGCCCTACAATTGTCACCACCATGTTCTTCCACTGGGCAATTGTATAACAACCTCAAGTTTTGACACTTTGGACATTCCTCTATGTCAATAGCACGCTCATCTTCAATGGAGAGACACAAATTTCCTCTTCGGTAGAAATGTGGCTTGCGAGAATGTGTTGTCGTTTGATTATTAAAGCCGAGTAAAGTCTTAAAATCTTCAAAGTGTGTCTTGTTGATACCATACAATCCACTTATTCGCAAGTGTTTTATCCCTGGCATTGCAATTGAGTTAAAAGTCTTCAAACAACTCAGAACACCATCAATGGTCAGTCTCGTACATCCTGACACACCCAGCTGCAAATGAAATCAAATCAAATCAGATATGAAAACGATAAGGACATTTTCTAATTGTTTAAGTTTAATGAATAATTTAAGCTTTTTAAACAAAAATATAGAGGTAAGCTAATTCTACTACAATGGTCATAAATAAAAAACAAAGGAAATCCCATGTACCATAAAAATAGAAGGTACTCACTAACCTTTGCCAAATTTAAGTTATCTTCGAGAACAAGTTTCAGGCCATCATCTGTGATTTTAGTGCACTCCATGAGGTTCAAGGATTGCAATTTTCCTTGGGCCCTGTGAGTTAGTTGCAGAAGAGAATCATCTGTGATCCGTTCGCTTAGTCTTTGATCAATATGAATATTCCTCCATAAAAGAGGATCATTCTGAACTATACACCGCAATGATTTGCAAACTCTTTCAACACTAAGCAAGTCACACACACCAAGATACCCAAGAGCGAAAACAAATGCACTGTGAGGAGTTTCATCTTCAACTGCAGCATTCACTCCCTCATCTTTATGTGAATGACCGTCATATTCCTTGCTAGAGCTTGCATCCCCCACATTGCGAACAATATATGATGCACCATGACATGGTGCATCCCCCAACACCTGCATTTTGTCATTCCCTTTTAATTTCATAAAGCAATTACCATAATCTCCTTGAATAGGTTCTGAATAACTTATAATTACCTTATTGGAAATTGCATCTCCCTTGCTGTAAATATTGCCAGACATACCATAATGTGACGAAATACCTGAATCTGAGGCTCTTTTATCAGCAAGAGCTGGAATGCCTGAGTAAGAACCAAATCCCAAAGCATTATTCCAAATGAGATTCCACCCAACAAAAAGGGGACAGTCTACTCTGTTGACCCCGACCTCAGCATTTCCAAACCCACAATCTACATCGAAATCCTCCAGAAAACCTTTAATAGCGGCTGTAAAACTCATATCCATTCCAAATGGATCCGCTGGCAACAGGTCCAGAATGTCTTTTGAAACAGACTCTTGTGAATCCTCCATTAGACAGCTATTTCCAATCATGAAAGGCGAACCCAAGTTGTCTTCCGGTAAATGAGCAGGAAAGATCGTAGGATGAGAGAAGTTCAATGCCATCCTATACACTACCCAATGCTACACAGGAGGAAAAAAAAAACTCAGGTCTCTCTCCGATAAATCAAACACCCAAAACCCTAGATTAATCTTCTATTGTTTTTTTATGGCATTTCAAAATAGAACGGTGAGGGGAACGAAAAAGAAACGGAAGAACCCTATAGGAGATGATAATTGGACAGAATTCACAATGAACAAGAAAGCCCTCAATTTCAGATGACAAATAAAAAAACGAGCACTGAAAATCTCACCGGAGTTTCTTGCGGAAAACTGAAAATCAACACCACCTCAAAGAAAATAAATGAGAGAAACTGTACAGAAGAAAGAATTTCTCAGATTTGTATATATTTGGTCTTCCCGTGGATTAGTTAGCTCGGCCTATGGTTAGCAAGAAATTACAATCAAACCCTCGAGATCAAGCCATATAGAGGACCCTAGAACAAAAAGAAGACAGATTTGTAGCTAAGATTATGAATCAAACAATAGGAATTATATACGATAAGACGAGGAACAACGGCACCGGTATCAAACCCTAATATTTCTCCTTTTTTTCTGAACCAGATGAAAAACGAACGAATTCGATGGGATGGAAGCACAATTTACGACGATGAAGTGACAAAGATAATCGAAAGAATCAACTTGAATTGAATCGGAAGATAGATGAATCTGCCGAAAGAAGAAGGCAAAGAGGAGAAACTAGAGAGAGAAAGGGTGGGCGTTGGGGGTTTGTTGGGTAGCGGAGAGAGGAAAATGGGATTGGCAAAATTTTTGGAGAGAGAGAGTGGCGTTTAATTATGTAAAAGAAAGAGGCAGGGTGAGAAGAAGAGAGCTAACCGGTTTGAACTACACGTGTAGGTTAATTAGACTGCCTTTTGTCAAACCAAGGTGTTGTGGCGGGAGTCGCAGGTAATCCCTATCTATATGTTTACCCATTCACTCCTTCCTATATTCAATCCCCGATTTTCTATTTTCTTATGCAAAGCTTACTCGATTATTACGTAATAATATATTGATTTTTTTTAATCAAAATATAGCAGTAATGATAATTAAAAATATAATTATTAGATTCAGAATTTAACTACATTACGTATATGATTTAATTAACTAAAATTTTCTCATTCTTTTATTTAATTTGATCAAAATTACTTGTTACAATAGTTTAGTATATACATTAATTAAATTATATATTTTATATTGAATGAAAATAATTTTATCAAAATATATTTATTACTTCAAGGAAAATTTTATTAATATTTGGTTGAAATATATTAAAATTTTATTATCTTTATGCACTAAAACTATTTTAATACATAATAATTAATTTAGCAAAACTATATAATTTATTATAATTTATTTCATCATAAATAAAAATAAAAAATCATGAAATTAAGTAATTTAGCAATAATATGTCATTAATATATAGGTAAATGTTCAGGTACGGCCCTTTTATTGCGGTACGGTCGTACGGCCGTACGTAAGGGCGACACATGTTCCGAAAAAAAAAAAATTTTTTTTTTTTTCCCTCTTTTCTGAAACGATTTTTTTTTTTTTTCCCTCTTTTCTGAAACGATTTTTTTTTTCCGGAAACTAATGAAAATTTATTTGAACTACCATGTTATAATTTATGCACTATTATCCTATAAACTTTGAACTATTCCCATATAATCCATGAACTATTACTTTTTAATATAATCCATGAACTATTCTATTATAATTCATGAACTATCCCATAATAAGTTTTGAACTATTACTTTCGCTCCTTTATAAATTTTTGCACTTAAAACTATTCTATTATAATTCATGAACTATCCCATAATAAGTTTTGAACTATTACTTTCACTCCTTTATAAATTTTGCACTATGAACTATTCTATTATAATTCATGAACTATTCTATTATAATTCATGAACTATCCCATAATAAGTTTTGAACTATTACTTTCACTCCTTTATAAATTTTGCACTATGAACTATTCTATTATAATTCATGAACTATCCTTTTAGAAGTTATGAACTATTACTTAATAAGTTTTGAACTATTACTTTCAATCCTTTATAAATTTTACACTATGAACAATTCTATTATAATTCATGAACTATCCTTTTATAAGTTATGAACTATTTCATAATAAGTTTTGAACTATTACTTTTACTCGTTTTAAAAAAAAAAAAAAAACTCGTTCAGAAAAAAAAAAAAAATTCCGGGACACGTGTCGGCTGTACAGACGGCCGCACGGCCGTACCGGAATAATGAGCCTTACTTGAACACTACCCTTAATATATATATATATATATATATATATATATATATATATATATATATATATATATAACAAAATTATGTAAAAGTGTAGATTTTTATTAGTAATAATAAATAATATTGTTTTCATACAAGTTCTAAGAAAGCAATCTTTGTAGCAAATAAGAAAGAATATGAAAAAAACCTCTTTTTGAAATGTCATAGAAGTTACAAGTTTAAGGCTGAATAATTTGCCGTCGACTAGCGTTTTCCCGTAAGAACAATGGAGGTTGACTTGCCCGCGGTGACAATGGCTATTGTGAACAACTATTCCCCTGCGATATTAATGAAGCCACAATCCATGGATCATATCCTATAAAAGAGTTATCACAATCTACTACTCAAGCAAGTGTTGAAGAACCTACACTACAATTTGTGATGGGATCGAGGGGTCTGAGAAAAGCAACAATTACATCCTAGACAAAGAATCTAGGAAGCAACCAAGGGGATTCTTCTAGAGTGGTTAACGCTTATGGGTAGATGATATCACTAAAGCGAGTAATAGTAAGACCTAAGAGGATCACATTAACATGGATAACCTTGTTGGGAAAATCTCCGTTTATATCCCTTTGGAGCTGATGGAGATCCAATTATAGTTATTTCTAAGGATGTTACAAGATTCTTGGAAGCAAGGTGGAAAAACTTTATAGTTTTCACAATCATAAGATTTCTGATTGCTTTTTCGGTCATGGAAAGGAAGATAAGAGATATATGAAAATGTGATGACAACATCCAACTCATTGACCTAGATAATGGATATTTTGTGACTAGGTTTCGTAATGAGAGTGAGTTGCTCATGGATCTCACAAGAGGGTGGGTGGTGTTTGACCGGTGTATAGTTATGAAACAATGGACACATGATGTTATTATGTCGGAGCTTATTGTCTCTACTCCAACATGGATTTGTATTACAAGAGTACGGTGCAAAGGTATAATGATCCTATTCTATCGAGTATGGTGAAAGGACTTGGTACCTCAATTATCATCGATTTGAAGAAATTGAATTTCAATAGAGGTATGTTTGCAAGATTGTGAATTGAAATTGATTTCAATAAACCATTAAAAAAAAAGTGGTGTTCATCATTGATTGGCCCCATTTGAATATGAAGGTTTGGATATACCCTTTTTCAAATATGAGAGATATGGATATTATGCATCTCGTTGCGAGTATAATACTCATAAAAATGTCGAGAATAATATTGAACCAAAGTCTGCAAATGTAGTTAATGGAAAAGGTGTTGGGTCGTCGGTGACGGAGATTACGTGTTTTCACCTGCCGGTAACTGATATCGAAGATCCCGATTTTGGTCCGTGGATTCTAGTGACAAGAAAATCTAGAGTTTCCAAAGGAAGAAAGAAGCTGGACAATAAATTAGAAAACCGTATTTCCTATTTTAGGGTAGGGAGTTTTGGTTATCAAGGAAAGCAAGTAGCAGAAAATTCATGTACATGACATTGGCAATAAGGTGGGACCAGGAGACAAACTAAAGCATTAGGTAAATACAACATGACGATAAGTAAGAATACTATTTATAAATATACTAATTTAACTTAACAATCGGGTACAAGAATGCTCAAAGGCCCAATTCACATGGAAATATTTTCAATGGTTGGAATACTATTGGTGAGTCCAGATCATATTCATGCATTTTCACTCCTCATTTGGTTTGTGATGTCTATTTTGGTTTATTTCGTATTTCAGACGTTCGAGGAAAAAATGAGCGGAAACGATGAAAGAGCGTATGAGTTTGGGTTTCAATCCTCCTTGAGGTCAAGGACATCATGAAAAACACTTACATTGATTGAAGATTGAAGTTCGATGGTAGATTTATGTTGAAGAAAGAAGAATCGAAGAACCCTGTAAAGATCATTGACGTTGGATACCATTTCATGACGACCTCAGAGAGTTTCCAGATTTCGACCATCATACCTTTAGATTTGGACAATTGTGTCAACTACAAAGTTGTAGATCTTTATAATAGCTTCGAAAACAGTACTCATGGATCTTGTGGTTCCAACCAAATCAACGGGAAAGTCAATTTTATTAAATTGTTAGTCAAAAGACAAATATGGCGTATGTACAAATGCATATACAACTTATGAGTTATTGTTATACGGCCAAAAGACGGTATATTATTACACATAGACAATATTTCCCCCTAATGGTCTGTATCTCTCTCTTGAGGCGACAAGATCATATTTTCTCCTATCTTATCTTATGTTTATTGGTTGGGCTTCTTATGTCCGCCATAGGGTTTACTGTAAACATTATATATAGACCTTTCTAGGTCACTTTAGAGGTATCATGTTGTGGAGCGGTCGATCAGGCTTTCAAGTCCGCGCCGCGGCACAATAGAGCTAGATTTCCCTTTCTTTTATTTTGTAAGTACTTTTTAGCTTGGATATTCATGAAAGTCTTTTCTTTTATCATGCCTGGCTGATTTTTCTTGATCTAACGATTGGATGATCTATATAATGGTTTGATTTAGTATTGGATATATATTTGTGAATTGAGATTGCAATATTGCTTCTTTTCAAAGTGTTTCATTCCTACCTTTTATTTCCCTTCGAAATAAGTGGTGTTTATAACTAGTTTAGATAAAAGAATTGAAGAGCCACAAGAGAAGGATGCATTATTGAATTTATTGAAAAGAAATTGGTTTTGAGAGTACCGGTGTATCATTGCTTCAAGGGTTTCTAACTATTGTAGAAACTTCTTGTCTTTGTACATTTTTCTTACTGAAGAGTCAAAAGAGAAGGTTGTTCTTGACATTTTCGTGATTTCTAAGTATTTAATGTGTTTTTCTATACTTGTTGAACTGTTGGATGGAGAGTTATGCGAGTTGGAAAGCACAGTCTTTGTTTGCCTATGTCAAAGGCTATTGTAGATGGTTATCAACAATGTTCGTATATCAATCTTCGTGAGTTTCATATATGTAATCTTACTTTGATTCATTACGGTGAGATTCCTGATTTCTTAGATCACCTCCCTCCTTCTTGTCTACAACAATCATTGCTTTTCTTGTTTTCTCAAACCTCTTTCAATGACATATTTTCCTCTTCCCTTTTCTCTTCTCTTCTCTCTTTACTTAGCATAATTCCTATAAAAAAAATCCAAGCTGGCGTGGTCCCGGTGAATTCAATACTCGATTATACTCCATTCGAACTCGTATCCTTGCAAGGGAGGTTGTTGTTAGTTTTTGGTAAAACTTTCACGATCAAGTTTTTGCCCCGTTGTCGGTGACTACAAATAGTTTGGTTGTGTTTGGTAGTTGTTATTCTAAGTTTCTTGTTTTGTTTGATCTCCGTTTTCTTTTTGTCTTTGTCTCGCTTGTTGAGATCTTGAAAGATAAAGGAGATGGAGTACTATTATTCTTACTAGCAGCCAACACTTGTACCTATCGAATACCCACGGATCAACTATTGAAGAAGCTCGTAGAATATCAAGTTTCTATGATTTCTGAGATTTGTAAAATTGGGAAGTTCCAGAAGGTGTATACAGAGAAGAAGTTTACGTTGATGAAGGTAAATACCCCTTTATCTTCATGAATAAGTACGGGGTATGTCATGGAAAGTCAAGAACAAAACGGTACAAGTCTCGACATTGGAAGTATCGGATTAACCATGCTAAGCGGAATCAGGTCAAGCTATAGATCTTGAACAAGCGCTTCATGGGAGGTAACCCATTGAGTTTGATCGTTCTTTCCCTTATCGTTTTTTTGTTTTTGTTTTTGTTTTTCTTGTAGGAACACTCTACTACCCTAAGAATTTCATTGAATAACTTATAGGAACCCAACATCGAAGTCCCACAAGGAGGAATTGCTAAGAAGTAATCCAAAGAGCAAATAAGGGGACAAATACGGCCTTCTTGCAAATATTATACGGCCTATGTGCAAATGGTATACGGATCGTAAACCGCATAACACTTTTCCTTAGACCGTATTTCCTTTTTTGTCTTTAAGTTGTATTTCATCCCAAATCTAGAAGGAGAGTTCATAAAATACGGCCTATGAAGAAATAGGGAATACAATTTACAAAGAAATGGAATACGACCTATGTGTAAATACTATATGGTCTCTAAGCCGTATATGTTTTGCATTTAAAACCGTATATTAACATTTACCTTAATCCGTATTTCACCCAATCCAGCCTAGGAGAAGCCAAGAAAATACGGCCTATGTGGAACTGTAAATACGACATTTGAAGAATTGGCCATAACCCGTATATGCAATATGGCCAACACCTAAACCGTATAATTTTGGTGTTAAGCCATATTTTTCCACGAGTGGAAACTATAAAAACAGGCCGATTGAGGGCCAATTATTCTCTTCTCCTCTTCGGTATTATCGATCCTCCTTCTCTCATTACTCTCAAATTTCCATTCCTACTGAATCACTCCAAGGGATCTAATCTTCGTTCCTAACTCGATTCTTCCATGATTTATCCTTGGAATGAAAGATTTAAATATCAGGCATATAGAATCAAATGAGCATATAGTTTTGAAAGAGGGTCAATCACAAGTTCTAGAAGAAACTAAACATGCTGAAGATCACATAATAATAGGAAAAAAAGGACACGTGAAAATGCATGTTTAAAGGCTAGACTGCTAACAAGGGTTATGTTTGGTCAAACTAATCATCAATAATCATCCAAAAACTCATGTGCGCAAAGAAAAGCAAGAAGTAGTGATTCAAAACATTGTTGGCAAGTCAAGTGTAATATCATAGCATATTCTAAATTCTGGAAGTAAGAATGATGAGAACCGACTCAATCTTTGCTAAATGCAATATTTATAAAATTTTTTGTTTTGATGAATGCATGTAGAAATGCATGGAAAGACTCAAGAAAAGGAAAAGACATAAAAGTAAACGTGTGACGAGGAAAAGGAAACATGATATGCAAATGTGATTATAGAACCCCATAATTTCAGGGAACTAATACCGCAAAAAGTGATTGTAGGTCACTAACTAAGTGTCGAACTGTAAATGAATATATGTTGAAGTAAACAAGGGTGTTGAGCTTTGCGAAACGCTAACTGCTAGTGCACCAAGATTAGATGTTGCGTCAAGTGAAAGCTACCCCAATCTTGAAGATACTATATGCTATTATAGGAAACATATTTTATATGTATGGACAAGATTCGCCGAAGGAATTTTATCTATCTTGTAAAGCGTATCTTAGAAATATATATCATTCTAACAATTAAGTATCTTAGGATTTTCTATGGTATGGAAGGATATAATTGACATTATCTATTCCTTGCACAGAGAAGATAATTGGAAATGAGATCTTTTCAAGGTAAGTACGCTATAAATTCCGCTACGGTTGTTATAGTAGATTAACTCTTCCTGAAACATTTTTATTTTGAACCTATAGTTACGTGAATCCACTAATGAGCTAAGTGGGAGACAAGTTGGAGACAAAGTCCAAGGTGTCTTAGGAGGTACTAGGACTAATGAGTGTATATCCCGGCCGATCAATCGATAACCTTGTGTGAAGAGATGAAGTTCTTGTTGGTTGTGAACTAGCAAGGCAAGTGGTTTGAACCCCGATTGACTAATTGGTTAGTTAGGGTTTCCACTCTAAATCTCCTATCTTAACGCATATATTGTATTGTGATATGTCGTAAGAATTTTAACTCTTAAATAAAATTCCGTTATAAGTGTAAAATGTAACATCATATAGGCTTTAGAATCATGCATTTCATACATCTAATGCTCTTTCATTCATCACTATTTGTATAGGAAGCATTCCCTTTCGATATTTTGGTATCTACCTTGGACTTTTTGTGTTTTAGTCGTTTACGGCATCAATTTTGCCAGATTACATCCTCTCTGAAGACATATCTGATGATAAGACCTTACATGATTGAGAAACTACAACACAAACTCGCTAGAAGGCACCCTATGACAAGATCCAAGATTAAGAGCAATAACGCAAGCCAAACGGTTTATGAGATGACTTCTTACCCCGTCTCAAAGTCATTTGGACTTTGATCACCATTGTAGATGGACGTCTCCAAAGCCCATAACTTGTCCAAACCCCATATAGAGTGAAACGGTTAGTCTAACGCCCATCAAACTGCTAGTGTACGGCCGTATAGTGGCCGTTTTACTATCGTATGGTTGGCCGACTGGATCGAGACTTCGATGACAAAGCCCATGACAAGGGACAACATGTAACACCCCAAATTCTCAAAACTCGGGGAGCTACTAGTTAGGACCTCACAATGGGCCCCGACTTTGTTTAACAACAACTCTATTTAAGATCTTACAACAAGGCACAAATGTAATATATATATATATATATATATATATATATATATATATATATATATATATATATTAACGACGTTCATGAAAAAGAAGACTCCCCTGTTCCCATCTAACGAGTACGTGGACCCGGTTGACCATCCGCTCCAGGTCTCTCTGCAACTGTCTATATCCCTCAAATAATCTAACAACACGGATAAACCGTTAGCTAAATAATCATATATAAGAAGACATATAAGCACAAACACACGTAAATGCAAAATTAAACACGCAACATGCTTTCACAAACACACGTAAATGCAGAAATTACACTCATAATCCGATTACAATTGTGGCACGAGACGTCTAAGACTCTCGCCTCCGTTCTTTTATCCAACTGGAATGGTTGGACACACCGAACCGTATAACACATGGTGGATCAGTACCTTCCCCGTCTACCATGTCTGGCCTTGTCGCGAAGAACCTCTCAAACTCTCGCAAGAGCTGAGCAGATGATGCCACCGCCCATTTACTTGGCCCAATAACACATCGGTAATTAATATTATAAACATAATATAACTCATAAAGCAAACACCACTCATATGATCAACTCATATATGAAAGCAATTAAGTAAACCCAAAAGACTTACCTGAACCGAGTCATAATTCTCGATTTCTCAAAAATCAATCCACAAGGAAAGAACTCAACCTCCTGATATGAACGGAAAGTTGATCAATAATACATCCAGACCTCTTAGAAGTCTTCAACTTCTAAGATACAAAAGGACATCTAATGGAAATTACCAAAATACCCTCATAAGTGTAATAATACAATTTTACCCTTGAGTCTTAAAACCCTAGAAATATTCCTAGAATATTTCCAAAATATCCTTTGGAACCCAAAACCATAATCTAACACTCACAAAAAGACAACACAAGACAAAAAAGAAAACCCTAAAAACGCAAAGGAGTACGCGCCGCAGACGCGCTTTACCCTCTCCCAACAAACCTTCAGAAAACCCTAGCCCCAAATCGAAGCCGATTCCCAGTATCCCCGACCAAGTGAAGATCCAAATCAGTTGAAGCAGCGAATCAGAAATCCCTAGCCCCAAATCGAAGCCGATTTCCAGTTTCCCCAGTCGATGAATGTAAAGCATAAAGACAAGAAATATTAAGAGCTATGAGAGAGAAGAGACTTCCAAATCAGTTGAAGCAGCGATTGAAAAGAGGAAGAAGAATGTCGCGACAAAAATATGTTGATGAAGACAACTACAACTCAACATCGAAGATAGTCCATCTCGAAAAGAAATTTGGGCTCAGGGTGCGAAGAAATCGTAAGAGGAAGCGTAAAAGGCATAGGGCGACGGAGCATAAGCGTCGGACTCCATTTTTAGCTTTCTGGATCCAAGACAGGAGAGAAGTGGTTTGGGATCACCCGTCGGGTAGCGCTTTGTCCTGTGTCAACAAGTCCAAGGGCAACGTTTCTTCAACAAGTATAGACATCACATATCGATCCCACCAGATAAGAGGTAATGCTTTTACCCAAAAAAGACTAATTCTATTTCGTTTTACTCTGATTTCTCGCATGAATACTGCAATGGAAGTAGCAAATTTATCCTGTGAACTTGATTCTCTCTGTTTGAATAAAAGATTTTATCTATTATGCTTCAAACTCAAAGCAGCCAGAAAAGGCCTATATAAGGGCACTGTTAGAATCCATTCTAAGCCACACAAAAACTTTTCTTATACCTCAAACTTCTCAAATCTAACCGCTAAGTTTCTCTTTTGCTTGTGTTCTATGGAGGAGAGTAAAGCCACCTACAAGCAAGCAATCTGCAGTGATAAAACCAAAGACAATGATGAAGAAAAAGTGAACAACCAACAAAGAGAGAACAAACAACATGGAGAGAACAAAAATGAATCAAAGAACAAAGGTAACAATTCTGAACAATCTGATCTCCAGGAGTATCTTTCTAGCTTAGCTAAAGTTAAAAATGATTTTCAAAAACAAAAACAAACATCCTTGTTAGGATGCCTGTTAGGTGAACCAATGGAGTTAGCCAAACTTAGAACAAAACTACTCTATGAATGGAAAAATATCAAGGGGGAACTAAGAATTATAGCAAAACCAAATTTCTGGTTTGAAGTGAACTTCTCTAATCCAGTAGACCAAAAGTATGTATGGGAAGCTAGACCATACCACATATTCGGTCAACTAGTCATTCTTAGACCTTGGAAACCCAATTTCAACACATTTAGTGAGAATAATACCATAGCAGACTTATGGATTAGGATCCCACAAGTTCCTGCAGAATACGTTAATAAGGATGCTATGAAACTTATAATAGAGAAAAATGGGGTGGGGAACTTCATAAAACTGGATTCATTCTCTGAAAAAGGAAAAGGAGTAAACTTCACTAGAATTTGCATTAATAGAGACACAAATATCAAAAGGATAAAAGAGGTACCTATCCCGGATGAGGATGATGAGCTTAAGATGTTTCCAATTTGGTATGAAGACTTTTCTAGGGGATGCGGATTCTGTGCCCAAAAAGATCATAAGTATGAAAATTGTCCCCTTAGAGGTGTTAGAACCAAAGCCTTTAGGTATAATAAAAATAGAACAAACAATCATGAACCTCAAACTAAGAAGAATGAAGGAAATGAATGGCAAAAGATAAACAGAAATGAAAAGAAGAAAGAGAACTATCAGGACCCACATGAGATTAGACCATATTTGTCCGAAAAATATGGATTCATGAGCGATGGGTCTTCCATGAGCTCCAAAGAAAGTACCCAACAGCCAAGTGAGATCAAAGAGGAGAAAGAAAAGGAGATAACTCAGAAGAGTAAAGTCGAGATCAAGCCTCTAGATACCCTAGCAGTGGGTACCGAGGGTCCAAATATCACAGCCAAACCCGATGATGAAATACATGAGGGTCCAATCCCTAATGATGTGAATGAAGAACATAAAGTGGCCATCCAGGAACCCCTTACCGCCCCTAGGCTGGAGGATGAAGATATCAAAGCCAAAGCTGCAGAAATCGAGAAAAAACTCAATGCTGAGGACGAGTTCAATGATGAGGTCGAGAATCTCAACATGTCTGAGGATGAGTTAATAGTCGAAGAGTTCACAGCATTACTGTTTAAAGATGGGAATATTCTTGAGGAGCTGAAACACTTGGGTTCGGAGAATTCTTACCACTCCACACAAACTAACAGCACAGTCAACAAGATGATGGATGCCATGGAGGTTAATCAAGAATCGGCAAATTCTGACTCGAGCCTAGGGAAGAGGCAGGGGGGATCTGAAGATACCGCTTCCTCAAAGCTGAAGGGAATAAAAAAACAAAAATTTACCTAGATATATGAAATCCAGTAGTATTAGCGTCTTTAGTAATGTGCTGTTGCTTGTTAGAAAATCTGTTTTTACCTTTCTTGAATGTGTTTTTAGTCGTAGAACAAGTAGAAATGCTAAGTTATCGTACTATCTAATTCCCGCTGTTGCTTTTAGAATTCATATTATCCTCACACAATGTACTCAGGAGCTTTTGCTCCCAATTTTCCTTTTGAATGAACATTATGTGAGTGGATTTTATTACATGACTAATGTTCTCTTTTTCCCCATGAATGATAATAATGCAAGTGGTTTTGATTACATGATTAAGTTGCTGGAAAAAAGATATGGCTTTAACTGTTTTGAAGCTAATTGTCTAATATATAATCGAATAAATGCTCTTATACTAAGGTATAACAATTACCCCTTGAATACCTTAGAGCTGTCTGTTTTGGTGCACTGCTGTATAGTCCTGTTGTTTTCTCCTTGCTGGCTGCTGTGTTTTCGTTGGTGTAGGTACAATGAGACAGATTGCAAAGGTTGGAAACAGGTGACAAAACGGGGGAAAAAATGCTTAACAGATGGTGGAGCAAGGCCATTAACTATGGTCCCAAAAATGAGTACTAACAAGCTGAATACAAAAAGGAAAAGAGAAGCTAAGACACGGTGGGGTGGTTTAGCAAATACCATTGTGGAAGATTTAATATTGTATATACTAGTACGCAATTTATGTAATTATATTTTTTGCTTAATAGATGGTTTTGTTTGTGGACAGGAGGATCTCTTGAATAAATACCGACAACTGAATAATGATATTATAGACAAACAATGGAAGAGATCTTGGAACAAAGGCCTTATGTTCAACTAGAGAAGCAAAGAAAGAACAGGGGTCCAAGAGAGAAAAAGATACTATAATGATGTAAAGATTATACAGGGATGTAATAAGACAATATGTGTACTTAGATGGTTGTATAAGATTCCCTATCAAGAAAATTTCCGGATCTTATGTAGCGTTTTCGATAAAACAAACCAGTTGATTCATGGATGTATTTTAATTCATTCTAATCGTACTAAGGTTTGTGGGTGTATAGATCGATGGCATGTAAAACTAGCTGAATCCCGAGTAAAGAATGCCCATTATCCGAGAACAAACCAGATAAGTCCAACGTTGATTCCCCCGCTGACTCTAAGCCAAATTTTTAGATCAATGTTGGAACAAAGGCCCAAAAATAAGCAATTCAGAAGAGCTAATAAACTAAAATGGTACAAAACATATTCACTAAATGAAATAGTGACTAACCAAAAGTTGCATAACATCACCAAGAGTGAAAAAATTACCAAAAATAAGACCATTGAAAAGGAAATTAAGATGGGGAATGTACGAAAAAATTACAAAGGTAAAAATGTAAGGTATCTTATAATCCGTGACGATTTTAAAACTGGAAAGCCAAAACCTACTTCAAGTGGAGAAAGAAACATAGGAAAAAAGATAAAATATGGACATCTTCAATCTTTTGACTCAAAAGGTTGCTACGATTACTATCGGATGCACTTCTCGAATATAGAGAAAACTAAACTAAAACTAAAGGAAGGGAGTATTATGAATCCAGTGAATGATGGACTATGGATAGGAATAAAGGGACGTCTAGCACCCACCACAAAATATAATTCATAAATGAAGATCGCATTTTGGAACTGTAGGGGTATGAAGAAAAAGAATTTTTGGACAGATATCAATATTACTTGCAAAAACGAACACATTCAAATGATTATGCTGGCAGAAACAAAATCCAGCATGCAACCTGATGAAACAATATGGAGAAATGCTGGATTCGACAATATTTTCTTTATTCCGGCTAGAGGGTATAAGGGTGGTCTATGTCTGTTATGGAAGGAATATCAACTAAAGAATGAAAAGATAGAAATTATAAAAACTCATGAGAGGTTTCTCATAGCAAAACACACAAACACTCACACCAGGACGGAAACTATGGTTTTCTTTATCTATGCTCCACCAAACGAACAACTGAAAAATGACTTTTGGTCACTAATAACGAGAGAAGTAATTGCCACTGACAAGCCAATTATATTGATTGGTGACTATAACGAACTACTGGAACCGACCGACAAAAAGGGAGGGGCCCGAACTACAAACAATAGATATGAAAGGCTTCACCAATTCTCACAAGAATGTAATCTAATTGATCTCCCCACCAAAGGTAATGAATTCACATGGAGAAAGAAAAAAGAAGGAGAAGACAACACTTACGAAAAGTTAGACAGAGCAATGTCATCACTACAAACTATCCAGGATTATCCCGGAATTCACACGAGAAACCATGCATTCACTACCTCGGACCATTGCATGATTTCCATATATCTCCAAAATACGCAAACGTGCATCAGAAACAAACCATTCAGATTTGAATCAATGTGGCTACAGCGACAAGACTGCGAGAATTTAGTAAAGCAAGTATGGAGAACCCAATTCCCAGGCACACATATGTTTAATCTTGTAAAAAAGACAAAACTCCTTAAAATAAAGCTAAAACAATGGAGTCGAGAAAAATTTGGAAATATTCATAAACAAATGCAAAGGGTGGATGGTGAGATAGAATCGCTTCAGAAACAAAATTTCTCAAACTTCGTCCAGACTAAGAATGATAAAATAAATAGATTACTTAGGAAAAGAGAATGTCTGTTGGACTACCAACATAAATACTGGATGCAAAGAGCTAAAACAACTAATCTACAACTAGGGGATAAGAACACTAAATTTCACCACAGGAAAGCAACAGGAAGAAGAAATAAGAAAATCATCACCACAATTACGACAACAAATGGAACAGTGTTATCAAAGGAAAATGAGATTAACGAAGAGTTCTTGAACGAATTTAAGCAGAGATTTCAAAAGTCAACTTTAGACCAAGAAAAGCTACACAGACAACTAGAAGTCATTCAACCAACAATTTCTGAGGATGATAACCAAAATCTGTCAATGACCTTCACCACAAAGGAAATAAAAGATGCTCTTTTTGACATTGGCAGTGACAAATCGCCGGGTCCTGATGGTATGACTGCAGGTTTTTACCAAAAATACTGGCATATCCTTGGACCAGCAGTTAACAGAGCGGTACAAAGCTTCCATAGAACCGGCAAAATTCTCAAACAAATCAACCATACTTTCATTGCACTTCTTCCAAAGATTGACAATCCGACTACTACGAACCATTACAGACCTATAAGTCTATGCTCAACCGTATATAAAATTATTGCCAAAATATTGGCTAAAAGACTAAGTTCAGTACTTCCGAAATTGATTCATCCGCTACAAAGCGCCTTCATAAAAAATAGAGCAATTCATGATAACATCCTTATTGCCCATGAAATCTTTCATGGATTCAGAACAAAAAAAGGAAAAGAAGGATATATGGCAATTAAGCTAGACATGGAAAAGGCGTACGATAAAGTTGAATGGGACTTTCTAAAAGCAGTATTAAGAAAATTTGGATTTGGAGAAAAATTTCAAACCTGGATCTTTGAATGTATATCAACAGTTTCATACTCTATACTAATAAATGACTCCCCTACAATAATCTTCAACCCCCAAAGAGGACTTCGGCAGGGAGACCCCCTATCCCCCCTCCTTTTCAACCTTTGTGCTGAAGTATTAGCTAGAAACATTCAAAAAATATCAAGCGACAACCCGAAATGCATAGGTTTTCCTATTACAAAAAATGGAACAAACATTCCTTTTCTAGCATTCGCAGATGACATAATAATTTTCACTAAGACAACTGCGGAAGCAAATAATAAAATACGATCAATTTTGAATGATTATTGTGATATATCTGGTCAGGTCATAAACTACCACAAATCTTCATTCCAAACAACCGCGAACTTGGATCAAAGCAAAAAAAGAAGAATCCAAGAATCTATAGGCATTAAGGCGGTCAACAATCTTGAACAATACCTCGGGTGTCCTATCATAAACGGTAGAGTAAATAAAGATATTTTTAATTCCGTAATCCAGAAGTCCAAACAACAATTGACAAAATGGAAAGCTTCATCATTATCTCAAGAAGGGAGAGTAACACTTATTAAAGCAAATCTCAATGCCAAACCAAGTTATATTATGCAGGCCTTTATGCTACCTACAAGCATTCATCAAGAACTAGATCGGATTAACAAAAACTTCTTTTGGAATAAGGGACCTAATTTTCACCCACTCATTAGCTGGGACAAAATTTGTAAACCCACCACGCTTGGTGGAACGGGAATTAGGAAAGCAGAAGACATGAATAAAGCTCTACAGATGAAGCTTTTATGGAAAATCATGGCGGACCCAGAAAATATATGGGTCAAAATAATTGAAGAAAAATACCTAAAAGGCACATCCCTTTGGAATTATAAAAGTGGAAAAAACACATCATGGCAATGGAAGAAACTAGTGAACTTGCGAGAAGATTTTGACAAAGGGCTGAGATGGCGCGTGGGTGATGGAAAAACAGTTAGATTCTGGACAGATAGATGGATTACCGAAACCCCATTACAAAATCTAGTGATTGACAAAGCCTCTATAAACCCAAACGAATGCGCGGATTCGTACATCACAAACAAAAAATGGAAACAACAACAATTAAATAAACTAAACAATATTCTACCAGTCAATATTGTTGAGAAAATCAAGGGTTATAACCTTCCGGAGAATGATATCAGAGATAGACTATACTGGGCAATGAAAGATGAAGGATGGTTCTCGACTAAATCGACAATAGAAATGATACAAAAACGAAGGACCGGAGTAACTACGGACAAAACATGGATATGGAAACTTGATATGATACCCAAAATCAAAAACTTTCTATGGAAAGTATCACTTGACGGAATACCAACAAAGCAGAATCTTGATAAACAAAAAATTCCGGTAGTAATGAATTGTGAATTTTGTCAACATCATACAGAAAGTTCTAAACATCTCTTCTTCAAATGCCCATACATGATACAAACAATTGATAACCCGAATATTTCTTCAATACTACAAAACTACGACTTAGAAAATTGGAGGATCATCGATATCTTGACTGACCTTAGAGAAAAAATCAGTTCTTCGGAATTCAGAAAGCTGGTTGTAATATGGTGGAACATTTGGATGGTTAGAAATCAAATCATTTTCAACAAGTTGAAGATCCCACATAATCTAAAACTCCTCGCCCTCAACCAAATTGCTGAGTGGAATAAGGCGAAGGAAAGATCAAAGTCCAACAATAAGACAAACACAACTCCGACAAGGAAAACTAAAAACTTGAAATGGAAAAGACCAATGGTGGGGCATATTAAACTAAATTTCGATGCGTCCAAAAACTCCATGAACCAATGCTCTTTTGGTTTCATTATTAGAAATCATCTTGCCATTCCCATTGCTGTAGGTAATGGAAGGTGTCACGCTGAATCTGTCCTTGAGGCTGAAGCTATCGCTTTGAGAGAGGGTCTCAGAAAGACCATTTTGTTAGGTGTCACATCCATTGAAATTGAAGGAGATAACTTGACCCTGATAAATGCAATCAACAAAATATGGCAACCTCCATGGGATACGGATATGATCATCTCGGATATTTCCAAAATGATTTCAGGCTTCACACATTCTTCTGTACAACACATTGTCAGGGAGATCAACACAGTTGCAGATAAGATTGCGCTATATGGTTTCTACCAATCGCTAGACATCGACACGTTGCCGGAAGATGTGAAAGACCTCATCCGCAAGGATGCGATAGGTCGATCGGTTTCTAGAACTTGATCCTCCTATCTTGCTTACCTTTGTATCAAAAAAAAAAAAAAAAAATCTAACACTCACAAGAAAGATTTAACTAAGTTGGAAGATTTTCCAACTTCCTAACTTCCATGAAAACTCACTAAGCATCCCACTTTGACTCAACATAAAACACTCATATTCAAATCAAAAAAATTCCAAATAAAATATCTCAACATCCTATGTTATACAATCTACTCACCAGGACAAAGAAATTAAAAAAAAGATCAATAAATAATACTACTTAAAAATCCCAAGTTGACTCCTCAACCCAAAATCTCCATACTTAGCTAAAACTCTGCATTTTTCCCAATTGCATGACTTTTCTACTTTGTAACCCTATAACTCTAGATTCAACCGGTGGATTGGCCTCAAACTTTGACACGTTGAAGCATGCATACCCCTCTATAACATATTAAAAATTGAACGGTGGATAATAAATCTAAATCATCGAAACACAGGCTCAAAGTCGAATGCTCAACACAAAATTATGGAAATCAAAATCAGGGTTTGTAAGTGGTCTTAGGTTCGAATCTCACCCTTGGTATCTCAAGTTGCAAGGTCACCACACGTTGCATGTTTGAACCCCTTCTACATCATATGCTTATCCAACTCAAGTACACAAGAGGTTTAACTTCGAGCCTTGTAGAAGATAAAGTATGCACGTATACCATCATTCCCGAGTGTAATGTAAATAGTGTTATACAGCCTACTTACCAGCGCCTGGCGGATGGTTAGGACGCTTGGAAATCCTTGGTATCCGCGTGTCCAAGTGTAAGGTAGGACTATGGCTATCCTTATGTTCGATCTCTGTTGGTGGCTACTTAAGGAAGAAGGGAGGTAAGGTTAACATATCTAGCTTCTGTGATGGTAGAGAAACGTAGGAAAGAAAGAAGAATAAACACTTTATCCTATTGTCCCCGACAGAGGCAACCAATGGCCACTGATGGAGGTTGTTTCTCCGACTAGGTCTACGCATGAGAGAAGCAAACGTGGTGGCTTGGTCCGTTGTTGAAGTTGTGTGCGTGTAAACACTAAGGGAACACAAGGCAAGAACCAATGTGAGACAACTCCCTTGGCTTGGCATCATGACAACAATGGAGGCTTCGGATCTGACGTTTCGTGTCTGTTTGGCTGGATCGATGTAGACATACAAGCTTCATATCTCTATGACAATGCACTAGGAAGCTCCCCTCCAACTAATGTGGCTTGGAAGCGAATGTAGAGGTGAAAAGGGCAGGCTGCACGTGAAGGTTTGGAGATCGAAGACTTCCATGTAGAAGGCAAGTATCTCGCCTTTGCTGTGTATAGAAGGTCGACTTCCGCATGATCATAGGCAAGATCTTATCCTTAACTAGCGGCATAGCTAGCCACGATCCGTTGTGGATAGAAGGAAGGAAGCAATGAAGGTAGACATGAGGGAGGCTAGGTGTGTGCTGTTGTACGTGAAGCAAAAGAAGTAACGGCCGGAGCTTCTTCTAAGCTGGCCTAAAAGAGTGGAACGTAAGAGCAATCCAAGGAGGCTGGTGGGATGCATGCATGGGCCTTGTCCTTGACCTTGTTATGGCCTTGTCATGGCTTTGTCAAGTGCTTGTCAAAAGGTCTCATGGCCTTGCCAAATTTGGCATCATGGCCTTGTCTTGAAGGCCATATACTCTCATATATGCAAGAGTAAGGTCTAAGAATTATAGTTATATTTTATGTGTGAAGAATTCCACATAAAAAATAAAATGTGTTGATTTATGATACTAAGGATCATGTAAGGAGATTAAAACTTCACATAAAATCATAGAAGTTGGTAAAAGGGCATTTTATGTGCTTAACTCTTCACATAAAATGACAAGATTTATGTTGACTTGGAATTAAACGGAAAAAGTTTCTTCCGGGCATTACACAACCTAAACATCCTTCGACAGAGGTGTGAAACATCCATCAAACGATGTTAATAAGGCCGTATGGTGGCTGTATATATGCCATTTGGCTGGCCGCTTTTGCGTCGCATTGAGAAGCTTCCAAGCCTCCGATTTTATATTTGGAAAGTGTATATTTTGTGTAAACACTAGACTCCAATTTCCCCCTATATAAACACCCTCCAAAATTTTTATTCTGGTTAGCGAGTGGTTTAGTGGCCTTCCCGCAGGCGCGACTCAGTCTTTCTGCGGGCACGATGTGCTGAGTGACGGGATTTTATTCCGATTCCGTTCCAACCCTTCATTTTCCCGGGTTTTGCTTGTGACCCCTCGTTGCCTTGTGTCTTTTGGGGCTGCCATTTGGATTCCCTAAGGCACCCTTTCCCCTCTTCACTTCTCATTCACGATACTTCATCTCTCCTTGCCCTCCTTCACTTGTTCTCTTTCTCTTCTTCCTCCATTGTTGCTCTTGAGCCATCCTCCAAGCGAAGACCCTCCTATGGCTGTGGTGCATGGATTTGGACTACAAGCTAGAGGTGTAGTAAGTTTCTCTCTTCTCCCTCTCTTCTTTTTCCTTCTTCCATCTTTGAGCCCTAGGAGGATGGAAGCCATGAATTCTTAGATTTCTTGCTCTTTTGGATTGCATGTGTATGGATCTAGCCTAGATCGTGGGCTGATAGCATGTAATATGACTATATTTTAGGCACTTGTTTTAGTTGTTTTTCCCTCTTTTATCTGTACATAGATATAAGTTTGAAGCATTTGTGAGCTCATTCACCCACTTTGTCGATATAGAGCTACACTAGCTTTGTTTTGTTTATAGGTGAATAAAGGCTTGAATTGGAGCAAAATGTGGAAGGAAAGGAGTAATTGATCATGCTAGATGTCAAGGAGATACTTTGGAGGAGCAAAGGAAGGAGCATGAGTGAAGAACATCACGAAATAAAGGCTTTCACAAAGGACTTGGACTTCCACGCCCTAAATTACGGCCGTGGACTTGGCCTTGGATTGTGGAGAGTGAATTTGGAGCACAACAGAAAGTTCCACGACCTAAACCACGGCCGTGGAAACTTGTACTAGACCGTGATTTCCATGACGAAGTGACATGTCATATTTGCCACATCAACGACGGTTATTGGGCTTTTCTCGTAACCCTATTTCGCCCTATAAGAAGGCTTGAGAAGGGAGTTTCGAGGACGGTCACTTTAGGGTTCATTTTGACCTACACTTGCAACTGGGTGGAGAGTCGAGACGGAGATTGGAGATTTCGGATCGTGGCTTGTGAAAGACGTGATATTGAAGATTGCGTATTTGGAGATTTTCTTAGGTTTTGCTTTCGGAGACGGATTGACACTCCGTTCTTCATTGTTCCCTAAGATTGTTGTGAAGATTCTTGTTCCATATTCTGAATTCATGAAACATATTACCTTGTTGTTCGGATTTGGGATTGATTATTTGGTTTTTATAGAGTTTTCGAGGATTTACACTTTTTCTCTTCTTAATTTGATATTTGATTCAATGACTATGATTATTGGATAAAACCCTTTAGCAATTCTAAGGGGAAGGGTTGATAGTTGTGGCTTAGATAATGATAGATCGATCGTAAATAGATTGGACCCTGAGAGTATGAGAAACCTCATCGACAGCCTAAACCACGGTCTGTTCTTGAGTTCCACGGCCGTGGTTCCTCAAGATCCAGCCGTAATTTTCTCTATTTTACGACCTTTGCTTTTGCTTTAATCTAAAGTTAAAGATTTGCTTTAACCTAGTCTTGGCTTGCCTTTCCTAGGTAGTAGTGAGACTCAACATCCTCTATTTTGGTTTCGAGTGTCACAACCTTAACCGTTTTAGTTTATCTTTGATTCCTTGGGTTTGGGCATGGGTATTTGAGATTAATTCTTACCTTTAGATCCTTTCTATACTGCAGCCTCAACAATATTTATAGAGAGAATCCTTGGGTTAGACATATAAGGTTTTGGAACTTCACCGTACTCAACCTTACCTTAATTATACCTTTGCAATCTCAACTCTGTCCTTACATCTATAGAATATCTTGAATCGATTGCCACAATTGAATACTTGGATCTTTAGGATTGTTGTTTTCCCAATTATTTGCAAAGCTTCTATACTTTTGATTGCTCGATTATTCGAAACTGATTTTGTTTCACCAGATCCCTGAGTTCGATACTCTGGAATTCTTGCTTTACTACGCCGATCCGTACACTGCGGGTTCGCTTGCTTTGATTTCAGATTTATAAATTAAAACTTATTTGCATACACACTTTGAGGCAAACAAGTTTTTGGCGCCGTTGCCGGGGATTTGGTCTAGACCAAATTTCAGTTTTCAGTTGTCGAGTTTGGGAGCTTTGCTCTTGTTATTTGATATCTCTTTTGAGTGATTTTCGCAGGTTCTTTTAGGTACATGCGAAAGACTAGATCTACCAAAGATCTAGTTCCTTTTTATCCAGAACTTGAGAAAACTTTGAGAAGAAAGTTGAAAGAGAAAAAGATGGCTGAAAACAATGAGAGAAACATTCAAGCGGAGTTGGATGAAGCTCAACTTCAACTCAAGTCAAGTGAAAAAGCTCGTATAGAAGAATTGAAGCGTCATCAATTCCATATAGATGAGCTCAAGGCTATGATGCTAGACATGAAGTTGGAGATGAATGATGCTAAGAAGAAGAAGGTCAAGAAACCTAAGTCCATTAGAGCTGAATCATCCGACGATGAGGATGAGGATACGCCGGCATTAGAGGACATTGATCCGGTGATCCATCCCGTTCGTAACAACCCTAGACCACCGGTTGTTCCTCGCATTCCCGTTGGAGATGTGAGAGTTGCTCATGAAGGGGATGAACCACGAACTCTTGGACAAAGGATGAATCCAATTCAGCAACCACGCCGTCTAGGTGTAAATTTCGGAGCTGAAGATATGCAAGAATTCAGTTTTAGCCCGTAAGTTATCACCATGGTTCGCCAAAGCCAATTTGGTGGAACGAGTACTGAATCTCCACACCAATATTTGTAGAATTTCGAGATTCTCATGGAGACATTGAAGCCGAAGAGGGCTAATAACAACAACTACAAGATCAAACCGTTCTTCTTCTCTTTGAAGGATAAAGCTTTGTCTTGGTATCAAGCTCTTCCAGCTGGAAGACTTAACACATGGGAGGATCTATCTTCGGATTTCCTCACCAAGTTCTTTCCTCCATCCAAGACGGCGGAGTTGAGAGGTAAGATTAATGCATTTTCTATGAAACCTAACAAAAGTTTGTTTCAATCTTGGGAAAGGTTTCAGGATCTCTTATTGGATTGCCCACACCATGGCATTTCAAAGCTGGAATTATTGGAGAACTACTATAAGGGGTTGGATGTGGAAACACAATTCAATCTCCAATCTCTTTCTTGTGGTACATTTATGGACATGAGAGAAGATAACGCTTGGGACTTCACTGAGAAGCAAGCCCAAGTGATTGAGAAGTATTCCCACCGGAAGATGGATCCCAATAACCGGAATCAAGGGGATCCGGGAGCTAAGTTGAATCAAGATGCGCAAACTCAAATATTCTCCTTCAACAATGAGATCAAAGAGTTGAAGGAAGTCATAAAAACTAGCCTACAAAAGGCAAAGGAGCAAGAGGCCAAATACCTAGGGAGAGACAACCGCCAAGGGAATAGGAATGACTACTAGAACAACAACCGGAATAACAACTGGAATAACAACAATAGGAACTCCAACAACAACCATTGAAGATCCAACCAACAAAATCCAGGTAATCCCTATTCACATGCTGAAAATGCTTTAACATCTCCATCTTCTTCTACTCTGATAGCATGTATTATAGTCTATATTTTGGGACTTGTTTAGACGTTTTATCTTCAATAATCTGCATGTTTGAATGTATATTATGTGATTATATTGTCGTTTCATCTACCTTTCGGGAATTGAGGTCTACACCAAGTTTCGTTGTAATCGTAGGTAAAATGGCACATTTTGCCAAATCCTATTCTTATTACACCTTTCCTGGTTCAATGCAAGCTTAGGATGAGACTTACCCGGTAATTCCTTTGTTTGTTTACCTAAGATCATAAGTGTAGGTAATAAGGGTTTATCCTTTATTGGGGTTTGAGTGTGCTTTTATTCCATCTTTGTGAGTTAGCCTGAGACTTACCCGGTAAAGGTTGATTCTATTCCCTTAGTTGGTGTGTTGGTTTGAGATTATAATTCCTTTCCTTAGTACCTTGAGACTTACCCGGTAATAGGAGCTTTTGGTTTGGAGATAGTGAGTAGTGAGACTTACCCGGTGATCTATTCAACTTTAGAAACACCTTCCCTTTGCAAAACCCCAACTTTGTCCGCTTATCTTGAGATCTTGAGTTGGAACCACAACTAGATGCTTTAACCCCTAGAATTTTCATATTTCCTTTAATTGACCTTATTATCATCTTTTGATTGCTTTAATCGCTTTTGTAGTTATTAGTTACATAGACGACCTATACTTGCTTAGTTTCACCTAAGTCCCTGAGATCGACACCTCGGAATTCTTGCTTTTACTATAACTGATCCGTACGCTGCGGGTTCGCATCCTTGTTTAAGCATATTTCCTCGGTTATAAATTTAAAGCTTGCACACACCGTTTGGAGCGAACAAGTTTTTGGCGCCGTTGCCGGGGACTTGGTCTAAACCAAGCCGGTTGCGGTAGTCTTTCGGGGCATTTGCCATTGTTGCTACTAACCACTCTACTTGAGTGACTTTTGCAGGTTCTTCTTCTTAGGTTTATGCGAAGAACCCGTGCTGGGAAGGAAATCGTTCCTTACGATCCCAAACCAGAAAAGACATAGAAAAGACGCTTGCAAGAAGCTAAAATGGCCAACCGAGACGATCACAATCTTGAGGCCTAATTGAATGAGGCGATGGAACAGCTGCGCCTCAATAGGGAAGAACTACAGCGCAAGAGGGAGCAAAATTGCACCAGAGCCGCATAGATTGAGGCAAATATGGTTGAGTTACGAGCTCAGATTCTACATCGACCGGACCCTCGACCGAGACAGAACCCCGCTCCAGTTACCCCGGCCGAGATACTTCCACCTCGGATGCCAATCCGAGATGTTCTTTTTGCAAGTATTGCAGAAACCATAAGACAGAGGATGGACCCGAACCAGCAAGTGAGGCGTCCAAGAGTCAACCTAGGTGATCCAGCGGAGCATGATTATGAACTTCGACCGCAAGTTCTATTCATGATCCGCCAATGCCAATTTGGAGGTTTAGAGAGGGAGTCTCCACATCAACATTTACAAAACTATGAGATTTTGATGGAGACCTTGAGACCTTCAAGGCTGGAGAATAATAATTACAAGCTAAGGCCTTTTTACTTTTCTTTGAAAGACAGGGCGCTTACTTGGTATCAGTCTCTTCCTCCCGGAAAGATCAACACTTGGGAGGAGATGACGACGGAGTTCTTAACTAAATTCTTTCCCCCTCCAAAACCGCTGAAATGAGAGGGAAGATCAATGCATTCATCATGAAGGACAAGAAGAGTTTGTCCAAGTCATGGGAGAGATTTAAAGATGTTCTTTTGGATTGCCCACATCATGGGATTCCAAAGATAGAGTTGATGGAGATTTACTTCAAGGGATTGGATGGATCTACCCAATTCAACCTTCAACTACTATCCGCCAGCACATTCATGGACATGCCGATTGATGAAGCTTGGGAGTTCATTGAGAAACAAGCTTTGCACATGAAGAAATACTCCCACCAAAGAGCTGAAAATGGAGTTAAGAGAGTTAATTTCCAGGAAGCTCCATCAAATAATAATCAACTCATCTCCCTCAAGAATGATGTGAAGCAATTGAAAGACCTTTTGGTTGCTCACACCAAAAAGGAGGAGGGAGGATATCAAGGGTCAAGGAACAACAATCATGGTTCCCGGAACAACAACTACAACAACAATAGAGGCTCCAACAACAACAATTGGAGATCCAACAATCAAAATTCGGGTAACCCTTACTCTAACTCCAATTCGAATAATTCTTCTAATCCTTTCCTTTCTTCTTCTTCTACTCCATTAAAGAGCCAGGAGCCTGAATCAAGCTCATCCCAGCCAGCGAAGAAAGATGCAGTGCTGGAGGCCATCTTGATCAAGCTCAACGCTATGGAGACATCCATGACTTCATTTTCGAAGGCACAAAAAGCCTTAGAGCAACAATTCTTTAATAAGGCGAATGAAGCGCCAAGAGATCCAGGGAAGCTCCCAGCAAGGACAGAGAGCAACCCTAAAGGACAGATCATGGCAATAACGACGAGAAGTGGATTGAAAACTGCAGATCTAGTGCCTCGATCGATGCCAGTGCAGATGAAGAACACCTCGGTCCAGGTACAGACGAAGAACACTTCGGTCGAGGTACCATCCGAGGTGGAGTCTCAGAAAGCGTCGGACAAAACTGAAGTTTATGTCCCACCTCCTGCATATAAACCACCACTTCTATTCCCCCAGTCAAGGGCCAGAGCACATCTAGACAAGCACTTTGGTAAGTTCCTTGACTTGATGAATAAATTACATATTAACATCCCTTTCCTTGATGCTATTCTAGGGATGCCCGCCTATGGGAAGTTCTTAAAAGAGATTCTATCAAGGAAGAGGAAGCTGGAAGATTTTGGTGAAGTAAGGATGACATCTAAATCCTCAAAGCTCATTCAAATTATGAAGGAGAAGATGCCACCCAAGTTGAGAGATCCCGGCTCATTTTGCATTGCCATTCAAGTTGGGGATGTAACTTGTGAGGCGTTGTGTGATCTAGGAGCCAGCGTGAGCATCATCCCGCTGGAGCTATGTGTGAAGATCAGACTTGGAGAGCCCAAGCCGGTGAAGATAAGGTTATACATGGCAGACCGCTCCATTACCCATCCCGTGGGCATTTTGGAAGATGTTCCGGTTAAGTTAGGTAACTTCTATTTACCTATAGACTTTGTTGTGCTTGATATTCACGCAGATTATCCCGTCCCTATCATTCTCGGGGGACCATTTCTAGCAACTTCGGGTTGCAATGTGGATTGTAAGAACGCTAAGTTGCAATTCAACATTGGCGGAGATCAAGTGGAGTTTGCATTGCTTGCTGCAATGAAAGGAGAGCCGCTGGAGGATGATATCTTCAACATCTATGATGAAGAAGAATCAAGAGAATTGGTGAGCTCTATCCTTATTAATGATCCACTTGAAAGAGTTATTAGTTTTAGCTTAATGGAGGAAGGTATATATGCTTCTTGTGATGCAGATATACAGGAGGTTGAAGGCAGTGGAAGAAGATCCAGGAGCTAAGATTGAAAAACTAATCAAGGAGAAGAGAATCTCCAGTTTTGTCCCAGTTGCAGTACCTCGACCGAGACACTTTCTGGACCAAGCGAGGTGTTCTTGACTGAAGAACATCTCGGTCACCCTCTCTAGACCTCGACCGAGGTCGCAAGTGAGATACCGTCAACTGAGAATAACAAACTTCTTACTCCCTTTTTCAGAAACTCATTCACAGTTGGTGGACCACTTTCTCCACCAAGCTCCTGATAGTAGAGAACCTTGGTATGCTGACATTGTTAATTATCTTGTTTGCCAGAAAATACCGCCCGGATTGACGTACGCTCAAAGGAAGAAATTCTTTAAAGATGTACGCCACTACTATTGGGATGAACCTCTACTGTTTAAGAGAGGTCCGGACGGGATGCTTCGAAGATGCATTCCGGAAGGTGAAGTTACTAGTGTCATACGGCATTGCCACTCATTTCCTTGTGGAGGACATGCTAGCGCTCACAAAACATGCGCTAAGGTATTACGTTCCGGTTTCTTTTGGCCTACATTATTTAAGGATGTGCAAACGTTTGTTGTTTCTTGTGATGCATGCCAAAGAACAAGGAACTTATCTAGGAGAAAGGAGATGCCACTCAACAACATCCAGGAAGTTGAGATTTTTGATGTAAGGGGAGTTGACTTCATGGGACCTTTCCCATCATTAGGAGGGAATCTCTACATCCTCGTAGCTGTCGATTACGTCTCTAGATGGGTGGAAGTCATTGCCTCTCCCACTAATGATGCCATGGTGGTTGTAAAGTTCTTTAATAGGACTATCTTTCCACGTTTTGGGACTCCACGCATCATCATCAGCGATGGAGGGACACATTTCATCAACTGGAAGTTTAAAGCACTTCTATCGAAGTATGGGGTAACCCACAAGGTAGCAACCCCTTATCACCCTCAAACTAGTGGACAGGTCGAGATCTCGAATAGAGAAATCAAAACAATCTTGGAGAAGACCGTCTCTAGGACGAGGAAGGATTGTTCCATGAAGTTAGACGACGCTCTTTGGGCTTATAGGACCGCATTCAAGACTCCTATTGGTACCACCCCTTATAATTTGGTATATGAGAAGTCTTGCCATTTGCCCGTTGAGCTAGAACACAAGGCGTATTGGGCAATCAAATGGTTGAACTTCGACATCATGGAAGCCGGTGAGAAACGGCTATTGGACATCAATGAGCTAGAAGAACTGCGTTTGAACGCTTATGAGAATGCCAAGATCTACAAGGAAAGGACAAAGAAATGGCATGACAAGCGTAGCATCCCTAAGGAGTTCAAAGAAGGAGATTTAGTTCTACTCTTCAACTCCCGCCTTCACCTCTTTCCATGTAAGTTGAAATCTAGATGGACAGGACCTTACGTTGTGAAACATGTTTTCCCTTATGGTACAGTTGAGATTTGGGGAGAAACAAGTGGAAGCTTCAAGGTCAATGGTCATAGACTTAAGAAATACCAACCGGAAGTCCAGGTTGAGGAGATCGCACCACTATATCTTGTTTAGGGATGCCGTACGGTCCAGCTAGCGACCTTAAATCAAGCGCTTCTTGGGAGGCAACCCAATGTATTGCTTTCTTTCCCCTTTTCTAGTCTAACTTTAGATAGTTTGCTTTTGCTTTGCTTTGCTTTGTTTTCGGCGTCCTAGACTGAAACCAGGTACTTTCTAAGGAAGGAATACAACCCAGGAGCGACACTGGAAGGACAAAAGTTCGAGAAATTGAGAAGACGGAGTTTGACTGAGACACATCTCGGTTGCAGCCACAACACCTCGACCGAGATGATTCTTGAGCAACCGAGGCGACTAGGGCTGACAACAATCCACCTCGGTCCAGACACCTCGGTCCAATCGGGACCATCTCGACCGAGGTGACAGCAGAATCGGCAAGGGGTATAAAAGGGGAACAATTTCTCCCTCTTTCCCTCCCACTTCTCTCTCAACCGCGGCACCTAAACCACCTCGTTTCTCCATTCTTCGATCGTTTTCGACGATTCTTGCTTCCATTCTGCGAGGAAAGGCTAGAGGATCAGTTTGCAAGCGAGAATCTGCAACAAAAATGCTTCTAATCGACCGAATCTGGGGTAAACGTTCGAAAACCCTAACTTTCTTCTTCTCGATGATTTCAGTCCAATTTGGCTTTGGTTGCCATTGATTTCTGTTGAAAAAGGCTTAAGTACCCCTTAGGAACAATCTGTAGTGAAATTAAGGGAAAAGAACTGAAATTCAGAGAGTTGAAATCCAACAGCGATCTACCTCGGTCCAGTCGACCTGCGCCTCGGCCGAGCTGATTCTTGAGGCTGTCAGAGTAACCGAGGTGATCTGTCAGAAAAGAGAAAATGAGTTCTAGGTCCGATCGCCAGCTAGTTCTGAGGAACAGATCCTCACCTTTTTCTTCTTCTTCTTCTTCTCGACCTTCCATACCGGTGATACATGAGCGTCACCAGGCTGACTATGACCATATCTGTACGCGCCCTATGATTGCACCGCGGTTTTTAGATATTGCTGCTTTTGATTGCCTTTACGTTGCTGATGACCTGAGGAGGATGGTCTCGATGGTGGGGCTGGAGTAGTTCATGGAGATTAGAGCTCCAGCCTACCTCGAGCCCACATTGGAGTTTGTGAGTTCTGTGACTCACTTACCAGAGGAGAGAGCCATCAAGTACCAGTTGCTGAACCGGGACTACTTAGTTCCCATGGATCAGTGGAGAGACATCTTCGGCTTCCCGACCCCCACAGTTCCTGACTTCCCTTCTCGAGCCGTAGCTCGACAGTTCTGGGTCAGATAGCTCATGTTGTTGAGCATGCTGACAGGTGGAGACCTGGAGACTCCAGGGAGAGGATTATCTTCCACCTTGCTTTCAGATTAGCCCACCGGATTTTTAGTGAGACACTTTTGGCCCGTACTGAGACACCCTAGAAGATTAGACAAGGGGAGCTTCTGAGCCTATTTTGTATGGTGACTGGGGGAGTTCCTGATTTCGGAGCGATGCTAGATGAGGATCTGCACCGGATCAAGGCTAAGGGGAAGGGAGATATTTGCCGTAGCGGTTTAGTGACTCACATAGCGACTGTGATGGACCTTGATCTGAGTGCATGTACACTGGTGGCGGCTGCCAAGCCGCTAGGTCTGTAGGAGATGATCACCAAGAGGATTCTAGTTCTTCGTGGACTCACTACGCCATATGTGGCAATGCCTTGGGAGCAGATTGCCCCTCAGGATATTAGGTGGTCATCCCAGTTCTCCGTCTATGATTCACAGTATTAGTCCACTGCGTGGATTCCTTACATTGAGGATGCTAGAGACGCAGCAACAACTCAGGTGCAGGAGGAGGACGAGAAGGATGATGGCGGTGCTGCCATGGAGACAGGGACATATACAACCGGTCCCAATGTTCCAATCGTCGATCTAGACGACGAGGCTACATAGGAGGAGGTAGAAGCAGCACCACCACCGTCCTAGCACAGATCCCACCGTCGTAGATTTAGAGATCCAGTAGCGCATAAGAGGATTGATGACCTCACCGATCAGATCATCGACTCCTACGTTGCCTTGACAGTTGATATCAGTGAGCGTTTTGATGACCAGCGCCGAGAGATGGAGAGTCGGACACATCGGATGCTGGAGAGCCAACACTACCAGCGCCGGATGATGGAGGTTCAGTTCCAGCACATGATGGGATATCCTTTTGACCCATCCTAGCATCCGTACGTGCCATATCCACCACCACCACCAGCAGATCAGGAATAGAGCTTGCATGGATTTCTTTTATTTATTTATTATGCAGCTCAGCTTATGTCCGGTGAGTACTCTATTTTCAGACTTATTTTGACCCATTGGGACATTGTGTCCCAAGTATGGGGTATTTGGATGTATTTATGTGACCTTATGTGTATGCTTGTATGACTCTACAAGATATTACTGTTTTATCTTGCTCTATGTGTTTATCTGATACTACATGCATGTATACAAGTTATTTGATTGAGAAAAACGTCAAAAACTGGTTAAGAAATTTTTTTTTTATGACCTCGACCGAAGTGATTCTGACCAGACGAGGTGCAGCACCTCGGTTGACTTAGAACATCTCGACCGAGGTGGTTTAACTGAAACAGTTTTCGAAACGATTTTTGTGCTTCTTATCTGGATATGACCTCAATGAAGATTTTGTTTGCAGACTGGTTTTGTAATCTTTATATGTTTGAAAGATTTTATGATATGTTTAAGTTGCTAAATGCTTTGTTTGAAATTTTGGCATGTTTAATACTTTGTTTTTATCTATATTATGCTGAATTTGAAGGTTGATACCACATGATGAGTTCTATCACTTTCTTCCTGGGATGATTAAGGCAATTCATTCTCTTCTCTTCTTCTTGATTATGCTTAGCCCCTCATATACACATTTGCCTCCTTTTACCTATCCGGGAATTTGGAAGCAAGCAAGTGAAAGAAAAGTTGAGATGTTGGCTGAAAGATAGAAAGAAACAAATAGGTTTGGGGAAATCAATCATGATGATGAGTAACTCGGCACCATTCACATAGCCGGGTGTTTGTGTCTTGCCAAAGTCGGATTAAGCGATATTCTTAACGGGTCATGGTATGTGCATCAAGGGTTTGAGGCATCTCGAGAAATTGATGATTGCTGATCTCCTAGGCTTCGATTATTGTGCACCTCTGTCCATGCATCCCAAAAAGTAAAAAGTAAATAAGCAAAGCTTATTGGTGGAAGATGTTGAAGTTCAAAGCAAGTAAAGTGAAGATCCTTTTCCTGGATTCTAGCACCACATTCCCTATATACATCCCACCCTCACACGTTTCTTGACCTTCTCTTGAAAAGCCCTTGAGACCTCGAGCTTGTTGATTGACTTGGTGGTTTAAATTGGATTATACATGATTAATTTCGATAATTATGATTTATTATGCATTTTATGATTTTATGCAAAGATGAACAACTTTCTTGTATTTATAAAATGTTTTGATCATATTTTGATTTTAATTACCATGAAGCACTCTCTTAGAGTGATCTATGAGCCGAGCACACCACAAAAATGTTTTGAAATAATTTTCATTGATCTTTATGACTTATAATCCATTCTATCTTGTGCTTAAGATTTGGAACTTGCTTGGGGACAAGCAAGGGACAAGTATGGGGTATTTTGATAGCATGTATTATAGTCTATATTTTGGCACTTGTTTAGACGTTTTATCTTCAATAATTTGCATGTTTAAATGTATATTATCTACCTTTGCGGGAATCGAGGTCTACACCAAGTTTCGTTGTAATCGTAGGTAAAATGACACATTTTGGACCGAAATGGAGCTAAAGAGTGAAGGAGTCATTGGAGCTACATTCAGGAGTTTAAAATAGAACCCAAGAAGCAAGGAATTTACAAAGAAGATTTACTTTGGACCAGATTTGAGAGATTTCACATTCAGCTGAGATTCACCTCGTTTAGCTACAGTGTCACCTCGACCGAGGTGATCTTGAGGAGCGCCCTGACTGAAGCGAATATCCTGACGCGGCGAGATATATTTTATTTGGCTGAGATCTTTTATTTTTGGAAGGAGAGATCTTATATTTTTGGGCTGGATTTCTGGAAGGAAGATCATATATTTATGAGATCTATTTTAGAGATATAGATATATTTTATTAGGATATTATTTGTTTAAGATATTATTATCTTTGGAAGATAATTCTCCTATATAAAGGACTAAATTTTCCATAAATTCAGCATCCGATATACCATCAAATTAGCAACCCGCTATCGTCGAAGGCTGAGAATAACCAGCAAGGAAGGATTTTTGGGAGTTTGAAGGAAGATTGAAGGAAGGAAGTTCATAGCTTGTGATAGCTTTTGTGAGGGGATTTGTAAGACTTTCTTAGATTCCCTTTTGTTTAATTGTCTTGTTGGATTTATGATCCAAGGAACGCTGATTTGTTTGATATTTGATTCAGTTATTGAAGCCTTGTTCTTAAGTTTTTTGTGTTCAAATATTCATTCTCTTCCCATATATTTGATTATTGCTTCATGATGATGAGTGGCTAATTTCTTTGTGCGATTCTAGGGTGATTGGCTGAAAGTTGTGGGAAAAACAATGATAGAATAATCTTAATCCTAGTAGGACCCTGAAAGCTCGAGTCTTTATCCTTAACCCTAGAACATCTCGTTCAGTCGATGAACATCTCGGCCGGGGTGGAACTTGACTGACCGAGGTGACCTTTTCTGATCCGAAACTGAGAGTTAATTCTTAGAGTTTGCCAAATCCTATTCTTATTACACCTTTCCTAGTTCAATGCAAGCCTAGGATGAGACTTACCTAGTGATTCCTTAGTTTGTTTACCAAAGATCATAAGTGTAGGTAATAAAAGTTTATCTTTTATTTGGGGTTTGAGTGTGCCTTCATTCCATCTTTGTGAGTTAGCCTGAGACTTACCCGGTAAAGGTTGATTCTATTCCCTTAGTTGGTGTGTTAGTTTGAGATTATAATTCCTTTCCTTAGTACCTTGAGACTTACCCGGTAATAGGAGCTTTTAGTTTGGAGTTAGTGAGTAGTGAGACTTACCCGGTGATCTATTCCACTTTAGAAACACCTTCCCTTTGCAAAACCTCAGCTTTGTCCGCTTATCTTGAGATCTTGAGTTGGAACCACAACTAGATGCTTTAACCCCTAGAATTTGCATATTTCCTTTAATTGAACTTATTATCATCTTTTGATTGCTTTAATCGCTTTTGTGGTTATTAGTTACATAGACGACCTATACTTGCTTAGTTTCACCTAAGTCCTTGAGATCGATACCCCGGAATTCTTGCTTTTACTATAATTGATCCGTACACTGCGGGTTCGCATCCTTGTTTAAGCATATTTCCTCGGTTATAAATTTAAAGCTTGCACACACCGTTTGGAGCGAACATACTCCTTTGAAAAGCCGGGGGCAAGCATCAAATAGCTCAAACAAGGCGGAGAAGGAGAAGCCCGATCCCATGTTGGAGACAATCTTAGGAAAGCTACAAGGTTTGGAGAGCTACATAACTTCGGTTGATAAAGCACACAAAGCTTTGGAAAACCAAGTATTCAGCAAGGCCGGAGAAGTTCCTAGAGATCAAGGGAAGCTTCTCGGAAAGACGGAGGACAACCCAAAGGGAAGGGTGATGGCTATCACTACTAGGAGTGGCGTGACAACCACCGATCCGCAACCCAAGTTTGTAGAAGTCCCAGCTGAGAAGGGAAAAAATAAGGAGAAGAATAAGGAAGATGTCTATGTTCCTCCTCCAGCTTCCAAACCTCCTCTATCATTCCCGCAGTCTAGAGCAAGAGCGCGTCTAGACAAGCAATTCGGTAAGTTCATTGAACTCATGAGCAAACTGCATATTAACATACCTTTCATTGATGCAATTGTAGGTATGCCCGCTTACTGGAAGTTCTTGAAAGAGCTCCTCTCTAACAAGAGGAAGTTAGAAGACTTTGGAGAAGTCAAGATGAGTTCGGAATCTTCAAAGCTCATCAAAACGATAACAGAAAAGATGCCCCCAAAGCTGAGAGATCTGGGGTCATTTTGCATTCCAATTGGAGTAGGAGAAGTCACATACGACGCTCTTTGTGACTTAGGAGCAAGTGTAAGTATCATTCCGCTTGCTTTGTGTAGGAAGGTCGGTTTAGGTGAACCTAAACCGGTGAAGATGACGTTGTACATGGCGGATTGTTCGCTTCAAATGGTGTGTGCAAGCTTTAAATTTATATCCCAAGAAATATGCTTAAAACAAGGATGCGAACCCGCAGTGTACGGATCAATTATAGTAAAAAACAAGAATTCCGGGGTGTCGATCTCAGGGACTTAGATGAAACCTAAGCAAGTATAGGTTGCCAATGCAACTAATAACCACAAAAAGCGATTAAAGCAATCAAAGATGATAATAAGGTCAATTAAGGGGAATATGCAAATTATAGGGATTAAAGCATCTAGTTGTGGTTCCAAACAAGATCTAAAGATAAAGCGGACAAGCTGAGATTTTGCAAAGGGAAAGTGTTTCTAAAGTGGAATAGATTACCGGGTAAGTCTCACTACTCACAATCCCAAACCAAAGCTCCTATCACCAGGTAAGTCTCAAGGTACTAAGGAAAGGAACTATAATCTCAAACCAACACACCAACTAAGGGAATAGAATCAACCTTTACCGGGTAAGTCTCAGGCTAATTCACAAAGATGGAATGAAGGCACACTCAAACCCTAATAAAGGATAAACCTTTATTACCTACACTTATGATCATGGATAAACAAACAAAGGAATCACCGGGTAAGTCTCATCCTAGGCTTGCATTGAACCAGGAAAGGTGTAATAAGAATAGGATTTGGCAAACTCTAACACTTAACTCTCAGTTTCGGATCAGAAAAGGTCACCTCGGTCAGTCAAGTTCCACCCCGGCCGAGATGTTCATCGATTGAACGAGATGTTCTAGGGTTAAGGTTAAAGACTCGAGCTTTCAGGGTCCTACTGGGATTAAGTTCATTATATCATTGTCTTTCCCACAACTTTCAGCCAATCACCCTAGAATCGCACAAGGAAATTATCCACTCATCATCATGATAACAATAATCAAATATAAGGGAAAGGAATGAATATTTGAACACAAAAACCTTAAGAACAAGGCTTCAATAACTGAATCAAATAGTTCACAAATCAGCGTTCCTTGGATCACAAATTCAACAAGACAATAAAACCAAAGGGAATCTAAGAAAATCTTACTAACTCCCTCAAATGCTATCACAAAGCTATGAATCTTCTTTCCTTCAATCTTCAAAACTTCCTTCAAACTTCCAGAAAATCTCCTAACTACAGCTTCTTCAATGATCCAAAGATGGTAAAAAGGATGTTGAATTGTGGAAAATCCAACCCTTTATATAGGAGAATTATCTTCCAAAGATAACAATATCTTAAAAAGATAATTTCCTATAAAATATATCCATATCTCTAAAATAGATCTCCTAAATATATGATCCTCCTTCCAGAAATCCAGCCCAAAAATATAAGATATCTTCCTTCCAAAAATAAAAGATCTCAGCCAAAAAATATATCTCGCCGGCGCCAAGGTGTTCGCCTTGGTCGGGACGCTCCTCAAGATCACCTCGGTCGAGGTGATATTGTAGCCGACCGAGGTGAATCTCAGCTGAATGTGAAATCTCTCAAATCTGGTCCAACGTAAATCTTCTTTATTAATTCTATGCTTCCTGAATTCTCTTTTAAGCTCCTAAATGTAGCTCCTATGACTCCTTTGCTCCTTAGCTCCATTTCGATCCAAAACGTGCCATTTTACCTACGATTACAACAAAACTTGGTGTAGACCTCGATTCCCGTAAAGGTAGATGAAACGACAATATAATCACATAATATACATCCATACATGCAGATTATTGAAGATAAAACGTCTAAACAAGTCCCAAAATATAGACTATAATACATGTGTTCGCTCCAAACGGTGTGTGCAAGCTTTAAATTTATAACCCTAGATGTAAGCTTAAAACAAGGATGCGAACCCGCAGTGTACGGGTCAATCGTAGTAAAAAGCAAGAAATTCCAGGGGTCGATCACAGGGACTTAGTGAAACAAAGCAGGTGTAGGTTGTCTATGTAATTACCAACCACAAAAGCGATTAAAACAATCAAAGATGATAAAAAGTCAATTAAGGAAGTATGCAATTCTAGGGATTAAAGCATCTAGTTGTGGTTCCAACTCAAGATCTCAAGATAAAGCGGACAAAGCTGAGATTTTTTGCAAGGGAAGGTGTTACTAAAGTGGAATAGATCACCGGGTAAGTCTCACTACTCACTAATCCCAAACCGCAACTCCTATTACCGGGTAAGTCTCAAGGAATTAAGGAAAAGAACTATAACCTCAAACCAACACTCCAACTAAGGGAATAGAATCAACCTTTACCGGGTAAGTCTCAGGCTAACTCATAAAGATGGAATGAAAGCACACTCAATCCGTGAACAAAGTCACAAGTGTCCCACAATAATGTGGAAATCAAATTCAAATCTAATTGTCTTATGAATCTCGTCCTCTAACACTATTTATAGGAGAGATTCCTCTAAAAAATAATCTAAAAATTAATCCTAAAAGATAGGATCAAAAACTAACAAATACATTTAGATTGTTTGAGAGATAAAAAGGTATTAAAATAATAAAAGATAAGTAGAGGATAATAATCCTCCTATCGAGTCTACTCGATAATACGCAACAGTGAAGAATCTCGGTCTCGGGTCATAAATCTCGGCCAATGACTGGGATTTTGTATCTTCCATGCAATCCTTCATTTTCTCGGATCCTCCCATGCTTTCATCTTGCTAGAAACCTTTCCTTGAGTGCCTCCTTTTCTTGACTTAGTGATGGTTCCATTTAATTTAGGTGCTATCAAGGATGGTCCCACATCACAACGCCCACAACTACACCTTCATATAGACCACAAGGGAGTACTTCTAACTCTTCTTCTAGAGCTAGAGATATTGTTTGTTATAAATGTCAAGGTAGAGGCCATTTGATAAAGGATAGCCCCAATATAAAGACTTTGTTGATTAATCACTTAGGGTAATATGAATCTGAAAATGAACATGATGATGATTGTGTTAATGAGAATGTGCTGCATGTACTGAAAATAATGATGATCATGATTATAGGATAAAATATGAGCATGGCGAATCCTTAATTTCTAGGAGAACTTTGCATGTTAGACTTGATCATTTTGAGGATAATCAAAGAGAGAACTTGTTTCATACTAGATATCTTATTACAGGAAAAGTTTGTAACATTATCATAGAAGGTGGGAGTTATTGTAATATTGCTAGCATTGAAATGATATCTAAGTTACAATTGACAACTTTCTACCACCCTAAACCATATAGACTTCATTGGAATTAAAAGTGAATAAGCAAGCTAAGGTGACATTTACATAAGGACATTATGTAGATATTATTTTACGTGATGTAGTGCCTATGCAAGCTTGTTCATCATGCATAAGTTTTACCGAGAAGTACAACAACCATCCCCCCTCCCCTACAAGGATATGAGATCCTATGTAGTATAATCATGTATCGAATATCAAGGATCACGTCTGTTTTGGATGATATTGATGGTTAATTATTTTAAGTGAAAAAAACACAATAGGGTAGCAATTGCAATAAGCAAATATGCAATAATGGTTGTAGGTAATGTAAGATGGAGGCAATGTAAGGAAATAGGAATCCGCACTATAATGAATTAAGATATTGACACATATATATAACCCATGGACATTGATATATGATAATTGCATGTAACCATCTAAAATAGCAATTGGCAAAGACAAAGAAAGACCGTGCTTTCCAACTCGTGTAATTCTCAGTCCAGCGGTCCGACAAATATAGGAAAACCCATTTAAAAAAATTTATAAATCCAGAAAAGACCAAGAACAACATTCTCTTTTGGCTCTTCGATAAGAAAAATGTACAAAGACCGGAACCTTGTACGACAGTTGAAATCCTCGAAGCTTTGATAAACTAGTTTCTCAAAACCAAATTATTTTCAATAAATCCAACAAAACACCCTTGCTTGTGGTTCTTCAGTTGTTTTATCTAAACCAGTTAAAAACAACACTTTTTTCGAAGAAAATAAAAGGTGGGAATTAAGTTCTTTGAAAAGAAGCAATATCACAATATACATTCATATATATATATATATATATGCAAACAATAAATTAACCATTGTAGGGATCATTCATCCTTAAATGAGGAGGGAATTTAGCCAGACATGATCAGATATTAAACAAAAACAATATATAGAATCAAGAAAGACATAAACTCATAATTGTTTGGTTCCAGAAAGGTGAACCTTCAAAGCAAACAACTACTTGACGGCTAGGGTAAGGATAAATTCGAGTGATGCCTACTCGGGAAGAATCAACGTATCCAACCCTATGGCTGACATATGAATATATAGAGACAACTCTCGGAGTCTAGGTTACACAAAATAGAACCTTCCAAAACTACTATTGAAGATATTTACTTTCCTTTTCGGAGGAAGGTGATACGGCCACCTTACGGGCACCATACATTTGTAACATGGTCATAAGGTTGGCCTTAAGTTTGGGCGTAAGGAACAATGTTCCGACAACTTCTTTGACAATTCATTAAAACTAACATTTATGATGATCTTCTTGTAGTTACGTGACTCATGAGTACTATTTTTGAAGCTCTTTCAAAGATCTATAACTTTTCACTTGGTATGATTGTCCCAATACAAAAGGAAGATGGTCGAAATCAGAAAAATCTTGAAAGGTCATCACAAAATGGTTTCCATCTCGAATGGTTTTCACTTGTCTTCTTCAACCTTCAATCGATCTTGATGTTTCCATGCAGTTTCTGACTCCAAGGAAGATTGAATCCTCGTGTTATGGTACTTTCATACCATTATGCTTGATAAATGAATGCCTGAAACACGAAACAAACTAAAGTAGATACCGAAATATAGAAAGTAAATGTTTTCCCTATGAATATAGATATATGAGAGAGTGAAAGTGGTATGAAATACATGAACTTATGGTCTAAAAAGTGTTACATTTGACACTCATCGAAATACCTCATACTTAAACCTTGCTCGTCCTCAAGTAATATCATGTCATATGCACACTATGTGTAATAACAAGTGGTAGCCTCAACTAAGAGGAAAACAAACAACTCAAATAATGTCATCATAACATCAATCATTGTAAGAGGATGAATAAAGAATCATATCCACCAAAACCGCTCAAGTGTATTGTGATATGGGAACATCTCCAACACAAGGACCAGTGACACGTTCAAAGGCTAAGGCATTAAAGAGCAAGCCAACAACACCTTCACCTTCTCCGGATTCAGTTATGGATGGAGCGATCACAAGGTCAAGAGCAAAGGCAATTCAAGATGAAGTTACGAGCATACTCATGACATTTACGCTCGAGGAAACTCTCGTCACTCTCAAGAGCTCATTGGTAACATTATTGACTGTTATAGAAGAGTCAAGCCTCGACCAAGAAGATTCACCAAGCAAGGAAGAAGGATAAAAACAAGGAAGATTTCCAGAGGACAAAAATCAACCGATTTTCAAATAAATCGACCGATTTTCCTATAGGAAATGTCGATCGGTTTCGTATTGTCGATTAGAACGAATTCTGCGAAAGATCCGGCCACGATCTTCTATTTTTTGATGATTCTATCTTGTTTTAATTCCTTGAAGCTCTCAGAATATCTTAAGGGATTATTAGTTTTTTCTTTTAGATTTTATATTTTATAAATATCTTAAAGATATCTATGCAAGATTATCTTTAAGCATATTTTCCTAGTCTTAGTAGGAATAGTCTCCCTTATTAATAGCCTTAGTGGGGGAGATTGTTTAGTACATTAGATTTGATATATTTTCACAGAATTTGTGAGACTTGCAACTTCACTTACGAAGATTGTGTTTTATTCATAAAATCATTCAATCAATAAAGAGAGATGTTGATTGAATTGTTTGTGAAGTCCTTGCTAGATTGTGCTTGTGTGTGTTAATCTTATTGAAGGTTGGTGCTTTTGGTCAATACTAGTCCCTCCTTGTGCTTGTCTTAATTAGAAGACTTGTGTAAGGTTAAAGAAGTGCGGGTTAACGTAATCTTCTCGTTTAAGGGTTTTGACACATCATTGGTCAAGGTTCTTTTGTGGAACTATCTTGGTTCATATCTTCCTATATCTTTCATTTATCATTCTATAATCATCTACTTTTCTTTCCATATTCTGAGTTTTTCGAAAAATCGACATGTTCATCTAGAATAAATCGACCGATTTATTCCTTAGAACGACCCGATTTTTATCTCAGTTAAGGACTTTCAATCTAGATCCGGAACTGCGGCTTATCCCCTCATCATATTATGTTTGTTCTCAATCTCACATGATGTGTTTAGGCATATATAATAGACTCTCAAAGTCAACAGACATGAATAGATCTTGCCATAGGCTTGTCAAGGCGTTCTTCAACTCCACCACCTGTCAAGTGAAACTAAAATAAAAGATATATATCATTAGGTATTTTATAAAGATGTAACGGGGATATGGGACGTGGAAGAGTGATGTTGGTAGGCCAAAAGAGTAGTTAAAAAATAGAAAATGATATATGGGGTATCAAATCTTTATAACTCGAAACACCTTCAAGTCATTGTCACTTCACACTATTCTTCATAATATGTACTTCTTCGTGAACTATAACACTTTGATCTTTGTAGCAGTTGTTAATCTTTCAAGGATAAACTTTTCTTCACTTTTGAACCATTCATTATTATTTGTTGCTGCATATTTGGCGGGAACTTTTTGTCCTCTCCACCAAACATGAAAAAATCTGTAATAATCGCAATATGCATCCGAACTTGCACATTTATTTCTTGAGGCTATTCACGGGTGTAAGGCATTTTTGAGGAGAACCAAAAAAAGGAAAAATAAAGGCAAGGAATGGCCACTAGAAAGGAAACATATATAAAGGTGAAAATGTCACATAGGCTTAAATCATTTAAATATCAAGCATATAAAATCAAATGAGTGTGTAATTTTGAAAGAGAGTCAACTACAAGTTTTAGAAGAAACTAAACATGTTGGAGATCTCAAAAATAATAAAAAGTAAAGGACCTGTAATAACCGGAAAATTTAATTCCGATTATTTCCGAGTTAAACCGGACTTTGACCGGTTTGATTCTTTTTCCGTCGCCTTATCTTTTTAATTATGTGATTTTGAGTTTCATATTTCTTCAACCTTCCTTTATATCAGTTCATCTGAGTCTTGTTATATATCTCCTACCTATGGGTACTATTTTATGTGAAGGTTCTATTCACTTGAAGTACCCAAATTATCATCTAGCAACCAAACTACTCCTTATTTATCTACCTTCTTTATTCTTTAAAATAGACCCAAACAAACTACTATTTACAGCTTTGCTTACAAAGTTTGTATTTTATTCAATCCTATTCAATCAAAGAGAGAGCCTTGATTGAATTCTTGTGAAGTTCTTGCTAGATTGTGCTTGTGTGTGTTAATCGTTTTGAAGGTTGGTGCTACTGGTCAATTCTAGTCCCTCCTTGTGCTTGTCTTACTTAGAAGACTTGTGTAAGGTTCAAGAAGTGGAGGTTAAGGTAAGCTCTTCGTTAAGAGGTTTTGACACATTATTGGTCAAGGTTCTTTGCGGGAATATCTTGGTTCATATCTTTCTATATTTATCATTTATCAATTCAATTCATCTTCTTATCTTTCCATATCATCCATTAATCCGTATTTTGAGTTTCAGAAAATCTCGGTTCGTTCTTATGAAGTCTCGCCCGAGATTTCTATTATTCACCCGAGATTTTGCTTTTGTCGTGGACTTTCAATCTAGATCGGGAACTACGGCTTATCCCCGCATCAAAGTGGAATCATAGCTAAATGATTGAAGTCCGAACGTCCATCAAAGGTTTGAGTCTTCTTTGAGTCATAAAAGTCGAGTCTTTTCTTGTTCGCTATCTTTGTGAGATTATTTGAGTTTAACGTGCGTTGATTTGTGCAAGCTAGGAAAGAGAGAAACCATAAACCCAAAACACAAGCCAACAAGTACCCTCGAAACCTCATTGATCCCCAAAATTCGAACAAACTTGTGCTTCAGGTTAAGATCTTTTCTAGTAGTCAAGATCTTACCTACCCTTTGTCAAAAAACCAAACGTTACAAATACTTCTCCAGCAACAAAAGACCACAAGGCGACCAAGGAGTAGCAGCTCCAAAGGTGATTGCTGAACTTTGACATAAAAAGTCAATTTTTCAATAATCTCGGCCAACCCTCAGGAATCTCGGCCGATATTTAACCCGAGAAAGCTACTGTTGTCCAATTTTCGAGAAAAATTTGAGGCATAATTTGAAGAATCCAAGTGCGCCCTGTGCAAGAGTCTAACAAAGGAAGAGTTTCTACAACGACTGTGAAACAGTTAAGAGTCCTAGCCACACCCAAAACCAATCCCGGCTATCTCTTTTTCTAAACTTCACAAACTCAAGGTACGTTCTTTCTCTCTTCTTAATCATTTGTTTGCCTTTTCTTAGCCTCTTTTCTACTCTAAACACTTGAGTCTTATTTTCTTTGGGTGTGTTAGTTCGTATCTATACTTCCTAACATACTAGTGTGTCTATCCGCAATATTTCTTTCCACTTTATCGTGTGTTGAATAAACTACCTACAGGAGACCTTAACCATTTCACAACACAAGAACCTTTATCCGAACTAAGTTGACTACTTGATTCAGTCAAGGAGATCTAGTGAGACCAAGACACTAGTTGGTAAAGAAGCATTAATCCATCCAAGACAATTACATCGAACCAGCTTGCGACAACACAACAGAGTGTAAGTGCGAGAGAAAACGAGAAAGGTACTTTCGTTTTCACTAACCTTACAAGTTTGTTGTTACTTTGCGTACTTGTGTAGATGTTTGAAAGAGATAGTCCACGAGAGTCCCAAAAGAGTGACCCCCCCGGTCCCGATGTCGCGGAAATGTTCAAATAATTAATGGCCAAGATATCCAACATCGATATCCGGTTTGAGCAATTTGAAACGAGGCCCAGTGTAGAATCTCGGTCAGAACCTCAGCTTAGATTTGAACCGAGATCTGCATACGAGTTAGGTAGCAGATGTATGGCCCCGCCACCACCACCACAACCAGCCCCCGTATCAATACCAAATCATCCCCCCTCTCCAAGTAATACTTGTCCTAATCAATTCTTTAACGCTAATCCACGTTTTGGTGAAGAGTTTCAGGACCTAGGTGATGACGAAGATAAGGGCATGTAGAGATAATATCCCTGACATCATTACAATCCCAGGAGAGGACGCGACCACGACTATTATAGACCTCCTCAGGATAATGACAGACTTGGTAGAGTAAAGGTCAAGATTCCCAATTTTCGAAGTCGGAATTGTGTATCTTCATCCAAGCCTTTGTAGTAGATCTCAAGAAGTTATATCCTTGAGATTCCATGATGAGGACAATCAAGTAGAAGGTCCTTGAATCTCTCCCAAGACTTGAACAAGTTTTCCATGTCTTTCATAGTGAAAGCATTAATTTTACCTCTAAATTTTGCTGTCTTGGAAGATAGATAGAAATTTCTAAGAAATTCGGAGGTCATCTCCTTCCATGTGTTTACTCTTCCTTCCGGTAAAGATTGAAGTCATGCATACGCCCCGTCTTTCAAAGAAAAAGAGAAACCTCGCAATTTATGATTGTTAGTTTCTAATCTAGGGGGTCTTAGTATTTCCATAAGACTTTCATAATTTGTAAATGTAAATGAGGAGACTCCCCTTCGGATCCTCCAACCTGGCTTTGGCGGATGATAGTAATAACTTGAGTGTGGAACTCATAATAATGGTTGGCTAGGTTTCAAAAATCTATTCTGATAGTGCACATACGTTGCATTGGATCCATTCGTTGTCCAAGCGTTTATGGTTTTCCCACATTTGGATCAACTCTAACGTTCCTCACCGGAGGGTGAGGTGCCGCAGCTTGTGGTTGAGGACGAGCAACAATAGGAGGTGGAATCTCAATGCGGACATGTCCTCCTCTTTGAAGGAGTATGTCTCTCATATTGTTGTTCATCTCGTCCACTTGTGCTTGAAGTGTCTCCTCCCTCTGACGCGTCGCTTCCTCCCTCTCACATGCCCTGTCTTCTAGTTCACGTGATCTTTCTTCTACATCATGTGCTCGTTGATTTGCACGCCTTATTTGTTCCAAGGCTTGTTCCAACGCAACTTGGACGTCTATATCAGTCATCCTTTATCTACTAGCTTCTCTTAATCTCCTACGGACGGTTATTTCCCTTTCAGGATCGTAAGGAACGTATTCTCTACCGGCGCGAGTTCTTCGCATAATCCTAAAAAAGAAAAAGAGAATTCCTGTAAGCGAAACTACACAAAGCAAAAGAATTAATAGAAAAGCAAAAAGCCTTAACTAGACAACCGAAATATCGCTTGGTCTACACCAAGTCCCCGACAACAGCGCCAAAAACTTGTTCACTAAAAAATGTACGTGTATGCGAAGGAAAATAGATCTAAATTTATACCAAGAATAAAAGCAATTAGCCAACCCGCGATGTACGGATCGATTGCAAAAAAAAAAAGCAAGAATTCTAGGGTTGCTCACAAGGGACTATGGTGAAACCAAATTGTAAAAGAAATCTAGATAAACAATTTGAAAATAAATCGAAAGACTAAAATAACAAAAAGTGAAGATAAGAATATATGTAAATATGAAGAAAACGCAAATTCTAGAGATCAAGGTATCCAATTGTGGTTTTCGATTCAAGACATCTAAAGATGTATGGACAGAGTTAGGGTTGCTAAGGAAAGGTGATTCAAAAGTGAGATACATCACGGGGGAGGTTCTTCACTCCAAAACGTGTGTGAATTTGAAGAGAAATAGCTTTGAACTTATAACCAAGAATAAAAGCACTAGAGAGCCCAGTGTACGAATCAATCGCAATAAAGACAAATATTCTAGGTTCGATCACATGGACTATGGTGAAGCCAAGCGGAAAAATCAACTAGACAAGATTCTTGCAATAGCAAAGAACAGATCGAAGCAATCAAAGAAAATATATCAATAAAGGAGAATGCAGATTCTAGAGATTGTAGCGTCAAGTTGTGGTTTTCGATTCAAGACTCTAAAGATTCATGGACAAGGTTGGGTTGCAAGGGTAAGGTATTTCTCCGATGGGATAGATAATGGGGTTGGTTTGACTATCCACTATCAACTAACCAAAGATCCTATTACTGGGTAAGTCTCATCCTATCCTCAAGTGTAAGCCTTAGAGGAATCTAAGGGTATATAGCTCTCAACAAAGACTAGGATTTGGGCAAACAATGACATAGGCTTAAGGATAAGACATGGTCGGGCATTTTGATGACGTGATTTATGACACTAGATTAGGCACTCTTTTAGGTAGTTTTCATATTCATTCATGCATGGTTTTGCACATGTTCAGGACGTTCTATGCTTTATCGAGTCATATTGTCGGAATAGACGTCTACACGAGCGTTTTTCGATTTTGTAGGTATTTTAGGGAGCTTCCCTGCATTATTGATCATATCCGAGGTTCAAGCCTGGTGACGACACGAATTCAAGGTCCCAATGGAGCAAGCATGGAGAAAAGAAGAAGAAGTTGACCTAAATTGGTGTGTGCCATGCACTGGCTTTGTGTTTAGCCATGATCCAAGCCATGCAGCCCTTCACCTCGGTCCAAGGCCAACCCATCTCGGCCGAGATGCTTTCTGGGCTGACCGAGATCGCCCTCTGGACAACAACGACACTTGGCACACATCTTCTAACTTCCGACCCTTGCTTTCCTTGGTAGAGTGAGGGGTTGTATTACTGTAAAGACACTTTTTTAGGGGGGCCCTCATTCAGATTTGGGGAAGAGTCCATAGTGTGGAGAAGGGAAGAGAGGAGACTCCATTGAAGAGAAGAGAAGAACACCATTTTCATAGTCCTAGAGTTAGTTTTTGAGAGACTTGTAGTGAGAAAAGTTGTAGATATTGTTGACCTCATTTTGAATCTACTATTGGATGGTTGTAAGCTTGTTCTAAACTTATTATTCAGCTTGTTCTTGGTTTATATTGCTTCCTATCTCTTTATCTAGCTATGGCATGCATGTTTGTTGTTTTGATGATGAATGAACTTAAGATGATAGTTGTTTGCTAAGTAGCATGTGATTCTAGGGAGATGGATGAAAGTTTATGGCTTGAATAATGATAGGTTGGACTTAGATGCATCCTAGGATAGTCGATTGCTCGAATTACCTAACTCGGTTTGCAATCTCGGCCTGTTCTTCAACCATTTCGGCCGAGGTGTTCTTGATCAACCCGAGGTGTGTGAGTTGTTGTTCCTATTGTGTTATATCTTCATGTTAGGGAGTTTGAGAGTTGAAATCCTAGTGTTTGTTGAGCCTAATCTAACATGAGGGTGACCTATGTTAGTAAACTAGGTGGGGGATGAGACTTACCCGGTAATTCTTGCTCTTAGGTATATAAGATGACAATCATTAGGTAGTAGTGAGCCTCAACAGCCGCTATTGGATTGAGTGTGCTAGGATTGTTGCTTAGGACTTGCTTTTCCGAGACTTACCCGGTAAGGAGAGGTTTGACCCCTAAGTAGTGACCCGGTTTGTGTAGAATTCCCGACCTTAGGTTCCTAGAGACTTTCCTGGTAATAGGACCTTAGGTGCGGGATTAGTGGACCATGAGACCTACCCGGTTATTGATCTTATTAGAGAAACATTCTTTCCCAACATACCGCAGCTTGTTCCTAGGTAGATTAAAAGCTTGAGTCCATGCCATAACCGGACATCCGAACCTCTATAATCCGCTTTCTATACATTGATCTTATATCTTGCGTTTGCTTTGTTGTTTGGTTGACATTGTTGTTCATTGTGATATTTGCTTGATCACCCTAAAACCCATCTAAAACATATGATTTTCATTTCTTTGTTTCCGTCTCTTTTCTTGATCTAGACTTGAACTATCTTTGATCATTGCATGAATGAATCTCACCTCAGTCTTTGTGTTCGACCTCAGAATGCTTCCCTTTCTACTATATGACCCGTACACTGCGGGTTTTTCTAGGTAGTTTAGGAGATATATCGAGTATAAATTTAAGACTTTGTGCGTGCATGGTTGGATGAACAAGTTATTGGCACTCTTGCCTTGGATTTGTAGCATTACTTCCTAGCCCTAACAATTTTTTAGCGCCGTTGCCGGGGAGTAGGTCAAGATTGAATCATTGAGAGTAATTTTTTATAGTTTAGGTCTTTCTTTTGCTTGTGATCTTGTTTGTTTTGTGTCTTTGATTTTTCAAGACATCTCTTACTCTTTAGGTGCATGCGATGATCTCGTGGCAAGGATTTAGGTCCATTCGATCCCGAACCGGAGAAAACCCTTAAGACTAGATGCAAAGATGCTAAGAAGAAGAAAGGGATGGCTGAAGCAAACCTTAGGGCTGAATTGGATTGTCTTTGATTTTTCAGGACATCTCTCACTCTTTAGGTGCATGCGATGATCTCGTGGCAAGGATTTAGGTCCATTTGATCCCGAACCGGAGAAAACCCTTAAGACTAGATGCAAAGGTTCTAAGAAGAAGAAAGGGATGGTCGAAGCAAACCTTAGGGCTGAATTGGATGCAACAAGAGAGGAAATGACGCTTAGGAAAGAAGCTTTTGAAAATGAGAGGAGACTTGCAAACCAGAGGCAAGAAGCTTTTAGGAGGGAGATTGAGGAAATTAGGCAAGCTTTTGAGCAAAGGGAGCTTAATCTTCGTCAACCACCGCCTCCACCAGAACCTCAACCGGCCGCACATGCTCGGTTTAGGCCGATTATTATTGAGGAGCCACAAATACTTGCCAACGCATGGATCCAGCTCAAAGGGTACACCGTCCGGGTGTCAATTTAGGAGATCCCGCAACTCATGACTATGAGCTCCGTCCTCAAGTGCTACAAATGATTCGACACAATCAATTTGGAGGGATGAAAGGAGAGTCACCTCATCAACACTTGATGAATTACGAGATTTTGAAGGAGACTCTTAGACCGCCTAGATTGGAGAACAATAACCATAAGTTTAGGGCTTTTTCCTTCTCACTTAAGGATAAAGTCTTGGCTTGGTACCAATCCATACCACAAGGACGAGTGGCCATTTGGGAGAAGAAGACAACCGAGTTCTTAACAAAGTTCTTCCCGCCTTCCAAGACAACCGAACTAAGAGGGAAGATAAACGCCTTGACCATGAAGGATAGAGAGAGCCATTTCAAATATTGGGAGAGATTCAAGGATCTCCTCCTAGATTGTCCACACCACGGAATTCCGAAGATAGAGTTGTTGGAAATTTACTTCAAGGGGCTTGATGAAAATAGCCAATTCAAGCTCCAATCACTTTCCGAAGGTACATTTATGGAGAAGAATGTGGATGAGGCTTGGGAGTTTATAGAGAAGCAAGCATTGGTGATAGAGAAATACTCCCATAGAAAGAGTGATGGTAGAAAACCGGGAGCTTATGAAGTGAATGAAGTGACCATGAGTAACTTCAAGCTTGATGCCATCAACAATGAGTTAAAGTCCTTGAGAGAGTTGTTTGCTACCACTTTGAAGAACCAAGAAACTCATCAAGTACAAGTGCAAGCTCAAGCAAATTTGGCTTCTAAGGTAGAAGATGTGAATAATATGGGGAGAAACAACTTCAATGGACCAAGGCCCTAGGAACTTCAACAACAATAGGAACATCAACAACTACCGCCCCAACCACAACCATCCCGGGTTCTCATATTCTAACCCGAATGGTGCCTTAAACCCTCCCGCTTCCACAAGCGCAACCCCACCACCAAGGGCTTCACAAGAGCCTCCACAAGGTTTCACCCAACCACCAAAAGATAGAACCGAGGTGTTACTTGAACAATTGATAGGAAAGATGAACGGATTTAAGAGAAATCTCACATCACTTACTAAGGCTCATAAGGTGTTAGAAGCACAAATGTTCGAAAAGGCGGGAGAGACACAAAGGAATCCGGGAAAGCTTCCTGGAAGGGCCGAGGACAACCCTAAAGAGAAAGTGTTGGCAATTACCACTAGGAGTAGATTGAGCACAAATTATCCCTTGCCCAAGGGTGTTGACAAGGGGAAAGAGGTCATGGTGGAAGAAGAGCCAAAGCAAGATGAAGGTGGCAAGAGCAAGGAGGATGAACCAATCTATGTGCCACCTCCTCCATACAAACCACCACTACCATTTCCCCAATCTCGAGCAAGAGCTCGGTTGGACAAACACTTTGGTAAATTCCTTGAACTTATTTCTAAATTGCATATTTACATTCCGTTCATGGATGCTATATTAGGTATGCCGGATTACGGGAAGTTTTTTAAAGAGATACTCTCCAACAAGAGAAAATTGGAAGATTATGGTGAAGTGAGGATGACAAACAGATCCTCCAAGTTGATCCAAAATATGAGTGAGGTGATGCCTCCTAAGCTGCATGATCCGGGCTCATTTTGTGTGTCGATTGGTGTTGGGGAAGTGCAATATGAAGCTCTATGTGACCTTGGTGCTAGTGTAAGCATAATCCCGCTTGCACTATGCAAAACGGTTAGGCTAGGTGATCCAAAGCCGGTCAAGATGACCCTTTATATGGCGAACCGATCCATCACCCATCCGGTAGGAATACTAGAGGACATCCCGGTGCAACTCGGAAAGTTGTATGTGCTAATTGACTTTGTTGTGTTGGACATCCTAGCGGACTATCACGTTCCCATCATCTTGGGAAGGCCATTCTTAGCTACATCCGGATGTCTAGTTGATTGCAAGAATGGAACCCTCTCGTTCAACATAGGAGAGGAGCACATAAAGTTTAAATTGTCCACAATGGTGAAGGGGACAACTCTAGATTAAGATATCTTTGACGTTTGTGATGATGAAGAGTCTAGAGAGGTGGTGAGTTCCATCTTGATTGAGGACCATTTGGAGAAGGTTCTAATCATGAGCATCATGGAGGAAGGTCTATAAGAGCATTGAAATGAAGAAATGTGAGCCTTGGATGCATTAGAAGAAGAGCCGAATGCTGAATTTGAAGCACTAGAAGAGGAAACAAGTGTTGAAATTGAGGAATGGGGCAAAGCTGGTTCTGATTTCAGTTGGAAGCAAGCCATCTCGACCGAGATGAGTTTAGAGCCATCCGAGGTGAATACAGCAGAACCTCACCTTGGTTCATACCTCGAGCGAAATGCCTCTGAGCCAACCAAGGCACCCAAAATCCAAGAAGAAGGTCCAATTGTTGTTGATGAAGCTTCAAGGTGTCTTGGAGAGTCTTCAATGGTTTTGGATTCATCTAATGTTGAGCTATATGGAGCACATCCCATTTAGAAAGGTCTTCCTTAACTTGATCTCAAACCTCTCCCTTCTCATTTAAAGTATGCTTTCTTTGGTGATAATTTTACATATCCTATGATTGTGAATGCATCTTTGAATGATGATGAGCTTGAGAAACTTTTGAATGAATTGAAATTGCATAGGAAAGATATGGGTTACACCATTGATGACTTAGTTGGCATTAAACCATCATTATGCATGCATAAAATCTTAATGGAAGATAATCATAAGCCATCTATAGAACCTCAAAGGAGATTGAACCCTATTATGAAAGAAGTAGTCAAGAAAGAGATCTTTTTATTGCTAGATGCGGGAATCATTTTCCCGATTTCGGATAGTAAATGGGTTATTCCCGTGCATGTAGTACCTAAGAAGGGTGGTATGACCATAGTAACTAATGAGAATAATGAACTTATCCCGACTAGGACGGTTACGGGTTGGAGGATGTGTATTAACTATAGAAAACTTAATGTGGCCTCTAGCAAAGATCATTTCCCTCTTCCCTTTATTGACCAAATACTAGAGAGGTTAGCTCAACATTCTCATTTTTGTTATCTTGATGGTTATAGTGGGTTTTTCCAAATCCCGATTCACCCGGATGACCAAGAAAAAACTACATTCACATGTTCATGGGGAACATTTGCATATAGAAGGATGCCATTTGGGTTGTATAATGCACCCGCCACCTTTCAAAGGTGTATGATGGCTATTTTTTCTGAATATATTGAGAATATTATGGAAGTGTTTATGGATGATTTCTCGGTGTATGGCTCTTCATTTGATAATTGAATGGATAATCTATCTTTGGTGTTGAAGAGATGTGAGGAAACTAATCTTGTGTTGAATTGGGAGAAATGTCACTTCATGGTGAGTTAAGGCATAGTGTTGGGACACTTGGTTTCCCACCATGGAATCGAGGTTGATAGAGCCAAGATAGAGATGATAGAAAAGTTTCCACCACCTACCTCGGTGAAAGGGGTAAGGAGTTTCTTAGGGCATGTCGGTTTTTACCGGAGGTTTATAAAAGATTTCTCTAAAATTTCTAAGCCTCTCACTAACCTACTAATGAAGGATGTTGAGTTTGTTTTCTCCAAGGATTATCTTGAAGTGTTTTGTAGGTTGAAAGATACTTTGATCTCCGCCCCGATTATGCAACCTCCGGATTGGAGCCTACCATTTGAAGTGATGTGTGATGTGAGCGACGTGGCTGTTGGGGTTGTTTTAGGAAAAAAGAAGGATGGGCTTACACATGCCATCTACTACGCTAGCAAGGTGCTAGATGATGTCCAACTCAACTATGCCACAACCGAGAAGGAGTTGCTAGTGGTGGTGTACGGCTTTGAGAAGTTCCGCTCATATCTTGTTGGAGCAAGGGTTATTGTGTACACAGATTATGCTGCTATTCGCTATCTCCTCACAAAGAAAGATGCCAAGCCTCTCTTGATTCGGTGGATCCTCCTCCTCCAAGAATTCGACTTGGAAATTCGAGACAAGAAGGGTTCCGAAAATTCAGCAGCAGACCACCTTAGTAGGCTACCACCATTGGAGATTGAGAGAGATGAGATCCCAAGTGATGACTCATTCCGGGATGAGCAATTGCATGTGATGGAGGAGTGCTTACTTCAAGTGTCTAGAGGAAGTGAGTTGTGGTTCGCGAACATTGTGAACTACTTGGTTTGTGAAGAAGTTCCTCCGGGTTTGTCCTATGCCCAAAGAAAGAAGTTTTTCAAGGACGTGAGGCACTACTTTTGGAGTGAACCTTTCTTGTTCAAGAGAGGACCGGATGGAGTATTCCGAAGATGTATTCCGGAGGATGAGATGGAGAGCGTGATCCGGCATTTCCACTCTCTACCATATGGAGGCCACACTAGCTCACACAAAATGTGTGCAAAGGTATTGCAATTTGGATTTTATTGGCCTAATTTGTTTCCTGATGTGCAGAATTTTGTTATGGCATGTGATGCTTGTCAAAGGACGGGCAATATTTCAAGGAGAAACGAGATGCCATTGAACAATATTCAAGAGGTGGAGATATTTGACCTTTGGGGTGTGGACTTCATGGGTCCATTCCCCTCCTCATGTGGCAACCTCTACATCCTCTTGGCAGTGGACTATATATCTAGATGGGTGGAAGGAATTGCCTCTCCCACAAATGATGCCAAGGTAGTGGTGCAGTTTTTCAACCGAGTGATCTTCCCAAGATTTGGAACACCAAGAGCAATTATAAGTGGAGGAAAGCACTTCGCCGCTAGAAACTTTAGAGCTTTGTTGGTTAAGTATGGGGTAACTCACAAGGTTGCAACACCTTATCACCCCGAAACAAGTGGGCAAGTCGAGATCTCCAACCGGGAGATCAAGGGGATTTTAGAGAAGACGATGTCAAGGGATAGAAAGGATTGGGCCATGAGGCTTAATGATGCCTTGTGGGCATATAGAACTGCCTTCAAGACACCAATTGGAACAACCCCCTACAAGTTGGTCTATGGCAAGTGTTGTCATCTCCCGGTTGAAATGGAGCATAGAGAGTTTTGGGCCACTAAGTGGTTGAACTTTGACATTAAGGAGGCCGGTGAGAAGAGATTGCTCGATATTAATGCACTTGAGGATCTTAGACTTGATGCTTACGAGAATGCAAGAATCTAAAAGGAAAGAACCAAGCGTTGGCACGACAAGCGACTCATACTAAAGGAGTTGAGTGAAGGAGACTTGGTCCTTATCTTCAACTCAAGGCTGCATCTCTTCCCCGGAAAGCTCAAGTCAAGATGGATTGACCCGTATGTGGTGAGGAAGATCTTTCCTCATGGAGTAGTTGAAAGTGGAGGAGATCATTGTGGTAACTTCAAGGTGAATAGGAACCGGTTGAAGAAGTACATCCGGGAAGCACCGGTTGATGTGTTTGCCTCGATTTACCTTGAGTAGATACTCCGGAGTTTGGTCAAGCTAATGACCTTAAAGAAGCGCTTGGTGGGAGGGAACCTATTGGTACACGTTTTTCCCTTTTTGTTTTGCTTTTGTTTTCTTTTTTGCTTTTGTGTGTGTGTTTTTTTGTCTTTAATGATATATTGTAGGAGTTGTGATGAGTGTTGATATTGTTGGAGGCTATTATGGACCTCATGGATTCATTGGGGTGAAGTGAAAGATCCAAGCACAAAGGCATAGGAAGTGTTGAAGGTCACCTCAACCAAAATGGTGCTAGGACCAACCGAAATGCATACAACAGAACCTCACCTCGGTCTGGACCTCGGTCTAGATGCCTTGGTGATGGTCCGAGATCCCTCTGTTGAGCCATGTTTGCTTTGGTGTGTGCCCGTACTTCATGGATGCAGCTTGCAATTTCATCTCCACTTGAGTGAACCAAAATACTGACATCCCGATCATTTTACATTGTGAGGACTTTTTTCACTCTCTATTTAACTTTCACATTGGGGACAATGTGGTTCTTAAGTATGGGGTGGGGTTTTCATGATCTTTCACATGATCGCATCTAGGATAGTTTCATCTCTTATTCGCACGTTTCTTATCATGTTTTGCATTGTATATACATATATCAAAATTTCAAAAAAAAACCGAAAATTTTTTTAAAAAAATTTGTGCTTCTAAGTTTAGATATGACCCTAATGATGAATTTTGTTTTGTGGATTGGATATGGATGGCCTTGTGTGTTGAATGAATACATGCATATGTGGACTTGAATACTTCTCTTGAATCTTATGGTTGAATTGTGATGATGATGTTTGCCTTGATTGGATTGAGAGTTGATAGTCGAAATTACATGCTAGTTCTTGCACATCATCTAGGAATGATTAAGGCAATTCATCTCTTCTTCTTCTCATCTTGATCATGTTGTTTGAGCACCTCACTTGAAATGAAAATTTGACCTCTTTTGACCCATCCGGGAATAGGAGCATGTTATGTGCAAAAACCAAGTGTGGGGTGATGTGAAGTGAATGAATATGGTGAATGAAGAAGTTGAATGTGTTGTGAAAAAGTGCAGAAAAAAAAAATAGGTTTGGGGACTTTGGTTTTGATGACAAGTAACTCGGCACCATTCACATAATCGGGTGTTTGTGTCTTGCCAAAGTCGGATAAACCGAATGTCCTAACAAGCCTTGGTATGTGTGCCCGGTGTGAGGCACCTCGGAAAAATCCCGAGGACCGCTAATCACCAGGGTTTAGGTTGTTGTACACCAATGCTATTGCTTCAAAAATAAAAGAAATAGAAAAGAAGGAGAAAAATACACTTTGGTGGATGAAGAAAAAAAACGAAGTAGTGGTTTAGCTCCTTTCCCAGATTAGCACCACTTTGCCTAGAAAATTCCCACTCTATCATCACGTTTCTTGGTCTCTTCTTTCCTAAAGTCCTTGTGACCTATTTGCATAAGTGTTTGACTTAGTGATCTAGATTGGATATTCTCATGATCATCTTGACATTCTCGTTTTTGCCTTTCATGCATGTTTTTGAGTTAAGTGTGATTGTCTTTCCGTGCCTCTATTCTTTTAATGCATGATTATTCATCCATTGCTATGAATCATAACTATGAAGGTGTTCTAGACTTGAAGCACAATTCCAAAAAGATTTTTTGTTTTTCCACATTCATAACTCACGCCATCTTGTAGCCTACATTTTGACCTTGCTCGGCGACGAGCAAGCTTTTAGGTAGTTTTCATATTCATTCATGCATGGTTTTGCACATGTTCGGGACGTTTTATGCTTTATCGAGTCATATTGTCGGAATAGACGTCTACACGAGCGTTTTTCGATTTTGTAGGTATTTTAGGGAGCTTCCCTGCATTATTGATCATATCCGAGGTTCAAGCCTGGTGACGACACGAATTCAAGGTCCCAATGGAGCAAGCATGGGGAAAAGAAGAAAAAGTTGTCCTAAATTGGTGTGTGCCATGCACTGGCTTTGTGTTTAGCCATGATCCAAGCCATGCAGCCCTTCACCTCGGTCCAAGGCCAACCCATCTCGGCCGAGATGCTTTCTGGGCTGACCGAGATCGCCCTCTGGACAACAACGACACTTGGCACACATCTTCTAACTTCCGACCCTTGCTTTCGTTGGTAGAGTGCGGGGTTTTATTACTGTAAAGACACTTTTTTAGGGGGGTCCTCATTCAGATTTGTGGAAGAGTCCATAGTGTGGAGAAGGAAAGAGAGGAGACTCCATTGAAGAGAAGAGAAGAACACCATTTTCATAGTCCTAGAGTTAGTTTTTGAGAGACTTGTAGTGAGAAAAGTTGTAGATATTGTTGACTTCGTTTTGAATCTACTATTGGATGGTTGTAAGCTTGTTCTAAACTTATTATTCAGCTTGTTCTTGGTTTATATTGCTTCCTATCTCTTTATCTAGCTATGGCATGCATGTTTGTTGTTTTGATGATGAATGAACTTAAGATGATAGTTGTTTGCTAAGTAGCATGTGATTCTAGGGAGATGGATGAAAGGTTATGGCTTGAATAATGATAGGTTGGACTTAGATGCATCCTAGGATAGTCGCTTGCTCGAATTACCTAACTCGGTTTGCAATCTCGGCCTGTTCTTCAACCATTTCGGCCGAGGTGTTCTTGATCAACCCGAGGTGTGTGAGTTGTTGTTCCTATTGTGTTATATCTTCATGTTAGGGAGTTTGAGAGTTGAAATCCTAGTGTTTGTTGAGCCTAATCTAACATTAGGGTGACCTATGTTAGTAAACTAGGTGGGGGATGAGACTTACCCGGTAATTCTTGCTCTTAGGTATATAAGATGACAATCATTAGGTAGTAGTGAGCCTCAACAGCCGCTATTGGATTGAGTGTGCTAGGATTGTTGCTTAGGACTTGCTTTTCCGAGACTTACCTGGTAAGGAGAGGTTTGACCCCTAAGTAGTGACCCGGTTTGTGTAGAATTCCCGACCTTAGGTTCCTAGAGACTTTCCTGGTAATAGGACCTTAGGTGCGGGATTAGTGGACCATGAGACCTACCCGGTGATTGATCTTATTAGAGAAACATTCTTTCCCAACATACCGCAGCTTGTTCCTAGGTAGATTAAAAGCTTGAGTCCATGCCATAACCGGACATCCGAACCTCTATAATCCGCTTTCTATACATTGATCTTATATCTTGCGTTTGCTTTGTTGTTTGGTTGACATTGTTGTTCATTGTGATATTTGCTTGATCACCCTAAAACCCATCTAAAACATATGATTTTCATTTCTTTGTTTCCGTCTCTTTTCTTGATCTAGACTTGAACTATCTTTGATCATTGCATGAATGAATCTCACCTCGATATTTGTGTTCGACCTCGGAATGCTTCCCTTTCTACTATATGACCCGTACACTGCGGGTTTTGCTAGGTAGTTTAGGAGATATATCGAGTATAAATTTAAGACTTTGTGCGTGCATGATTGGATGAACAAGTTATTGGCACTCTTGCCTTGGATTTGTAGCATTACTTCCTAGCCCTAACAATTTTTTGGCGCCGTTTCCGGGGAGTAGGTTAAGATTGATGATGAATGAACTTAAGATGATAGTTGTTGGCTCAGTAGCATGTGATTCTAGGGAGATGGATGAAAGGTTATGGCTTGGATAATGATATGTTGGACTTAGATGCATCCTAGGATAGTCGATTGCTCGAATTACCTAACTCAGTTTGCAATCTCGGCCTGTTCTTCAACCATTTCGGCCGAGGTGTTCTTGCTTCACCCGAGGTGTGTGAGTTGTTGTTCCTATAGTGTTATATCTTCATGTTAGGGAGTTTGAGAGTTGAAATCCTAGTGTTTGTTGAGCCTAATCTAGCATTAAGTTGACCTATTTTAGTAAATTAGGTGGGGGATGAGACTTACCCGGTAATTCCCGCTCTTAGGTACAGAAGATGTCAAACATTAGGTAGTAGTGAGCCTCAACAGCCGCTATTGGATTGAGTTTGCTAGGATTGTTGCTTAGGACTTGCTTTTTTCGAGACTTACCCGGTAAGGAGAGGTTTAACCCCTAAGTAGTGATCCGATTTGTGTAGAATTCCCGACCTTAGGTGCGGGATTAAAAACTTGAGTCCATGCCATAACCGGACATCCGAATCTCTAGAATCCGCTTTCTATACATTGATCTTATATCTTGTGCTTGCTTTGTTGTTTAGTTGACATTGTTGTTCATTGTGATCTTTGCTTGTTCACCCTAAAGCCCATCTAAAACATATGATTTTCATTTCTTTGTTTCCGTTTTCTTGATCTAGACTTGAACTATCTTTGATCATTGCATGATTGAACTTTACCTCGGTCTTTGTGTTCGACCTCGGAATGATTCCCTTTCTACTTTATGACCCGTACACTGTGGGTTTTGCTAGGTAGTTTAGGAGATATATCGAGTATAAATTTAAGACTTTGTGTGTGCATGATTGGATGAACAAGTTATTGGCACTCTTGCCTTGGATTTGTAGCGTCACTTCCTAGCCCTAACACAAATAGAAGCAAATCTCGGATGGATCATACTCAAATCTCGGCCGAGATTCCTGGACTCATCCGAGATCGTCAATTGTGTGGGTAAAACTCAACCTTCAGGATCCAATCTAACTTAAGGGTCATTCTATCATCATCTAAACCACAACCATCAACAAGTCACCCTAGAATCGCAAGGGTTCTAGCCAGAAATCATCATATTTAAATCAAAGGAGTTACATGATATCAAATAAGGCATAAAGCAAGAAAACCAAATAAAACTTAACTAACAATCTTCAATATCAAAACTGAATCCAAATCAATATCAAAGGTTCAACCTTTCAAATCCAATAAAGAAAATAACAACTTAAGATATCCTTCCAAAAATAACTCACAAAGCCTCAAGGCAAATCAATGCAAATCTTCAACCCTTCGATGTTCTTCCTTTTATCAATCTTCACCCTCTATACTTGCTACAAAGTCGGACTCCACAATCTTCCAGAAAGCCGTGCTGAAAGTCCGTCATCAAACCCTTACTGCAACTTTGCTTTTAATGATAAAATCAGGGTTTTGACTTTGGGCCACGGGCTGTTTTCCGGCAAAAATCTCGGTCGGGCCCGGAGAAAATCTCGGCCGAGATAGTATCTCTTCAACCGAGATTTCTCTTCTGTTACGTACTTTCTTGTGTCCTTGGCTTCTTTTCCAACTTAATCTTCTTCTTCTGTGATCCTTGAACTTCTTCTTCTCCTTAATTTATCTCCATTATCCTCTCTTCTGACTCCTTATCTCCTTGTGCTCCTTTTTTGCTCCAAAATGCATCATATTCCCTACAATTACAACAAAACTGCGTGTAGACATCTATTTCCGCAAAGTAGGAGAATATCAACATAATCGATGTGAATATATGCCTATGCATGCAAAACAAACGGAAAATTTACCTAAATGCATCCCTAAACTAAGGTCATAATTCATGTCATCAAAATACCTCATTATTGCCTCTTGCTTGTCCCTAAGCAAGGTTCAAATCTACAATAGAAGATGAAATGGATTATGATCATGCAAGACAAGAAAACTCACAATATTTTTGTTGTTGTGCTTCTATTCATTGATCACCCTTAGGGAATGTATCATAGAAAATTACAATAAATATATGATCAAAAGGAGATATAGACATGAAGAAGGATAATCAACCTTACATAAAATCATAGCATGCATAGCAAAATAGATTTATCAAAATCAATCATGCAATATCCAATTTAAACCACAAAGTCAAACCACATGCTGAAAGGTATTTCGGACTTCCAAATAAAGGCCAAGAAATGTGTTAGGGTAGGATGTATATAGGATATGTGGTGCAGATCCGGAAAGAGGATAGAAACTCCACAACTGCAAACATAAAACTCAACATCCAACATATAAGCTCTTTTCACTTCTTTTGCATTTTTACTTTATTTTCACTTGAGAACATGGACAGAGGTGCACAAAAACAGAAACTTTGGAGATCAACTAACCTCAATTTTACGAGGTGCCTCAAACCTGATGCACATACCATGGCTCGTTAGGACTATCAATCAATCAGACTTTTGCAAGACACAAACACCCGGTTATGTGAATAATGTCGAGTTACTCATCATCATGACTAATGTCCCCAAACCTATTTTTCTAACAAAAACTCATCACTTTCAAACTTCAACTTTTGCTTTTTATAACATGCATCCTAATTCCCGGATAGGTAAAGGGAGCAAATATATATATGAGGAGCTTAAATCCTGGTCAAGAAGAAGAAAGAAATCGAATTGCCTTAATCATATCAAAAAGATGCGTAAGAACTTATTTTACCTCTCAACTCCGTAGTTTTTTATGGCGGAAAGGACTTGGTGAGGAATTCCGTATTCATCTCCTCCCAGGTGCTCACTCTTCCGAATGGTAGTGACTGATACCAAGCTAAAGCTTTATCCTTCAAGGAGAAAGAAAAATCCCTCACCTTGGGATTATTATTCTCTAAACGTGGAGGCCGTAGCGTCTCCATAAGAATCTCGTAATTCTGCAAGTGCTGATGTGGTGACTCCCCCTCCAATCCTCCAAACTGATTTTGTCGGATCATCTGAAGAACTTGAGGGCAAAGCTCGTAATCATGTGCGGCTGGATCTCCTAGATTAACGCCCGGACGGCGCACTCTCTGAGCGGGATCCATCCTTTGTCCCAATGTTTGCGGCTCTCCAACAAACGGGTCAATACTCATTGGAAGGTGAGGTACAGCATGTACTGCAGCGGGTAGTGGGTCTTCCATTCCAGCGTTCTTCTCCCTTTCGAGGAGTAAACGCCTCATAGTAGCTTGCAACTCATTCATGTCAGCTCGAAGAGCTGCTTCTCTTTCACATGTAGCGTCTCTCTCTCCAACAAAAGCATCATCTCGAATCCTTACTTGATCTAAGGTATCATCTAACTCATCTTGAACATCTCTTTCTTCCAAAGCCATCTTAGCTTCTCGTAACCGTCTTATGTATGTCTTTTCCGGCTCAAGATCGTAGGGAGCTAACTCCTTTCCGGTGCGAGATCTTCACATAAACCTAAGAACACAAATATGCAAGAACTCTCAAGCAGAAAGATAAATAGCAAAAGAAAGAACAGTCTAGCAAACCAAATACCGGCTTGGTCTTGACCAAGTCCCCAACACCAGCGCCAACAAAATGTTCGCTCCAAAATGTGTGTGAAATTAAGCGGCTAGAGAACCCGCACTGTACGGATCAATCGCAATAAAGGCAAAAATTCTAGGGTCGATCACAAGAACTATGGTGAAATTAAGCGGAAAAGTCAACTAGACAAGAATCTTGCAATAGCAAAGAACAGATCAAAGCAATCAATGAAAATATATCAATAAAGGAGAATGCAAATTCTAGAGATCGTAGCGTCAAGTTGTGGTTTTCGATTCAAGACTCTAAAAATTCATGGACAACGCTAGTGTTGCAAAGGTAAGGTGTTTCTCCGATGGGATAGATCTCGGATGGATCGTCAACTGTGTGGATAAAACTCAACCTTCAGGATCCAATCTAACTTAAGGGTCATTCTATCATCATCTAAACCACAATCATCAACAAGTCACCCTAGAATCGCAAGGGTTCTAGCCAACAATCATCATATTTGAATCAAAGGAGTTACATGATATCAAATAAGGCATAAACCAAGAAAACCAAATAAAACTTAACTAACAATCTTCAATATCAAAACTGAATCCAAAGCAATATCAAAGGTTTAACCTTTCAATCCAATAAAGAAAATAACAACTTAAGATATCCTTCAAAAAATAACTCACAAAGCCTCAAGACAAATCAATGCAAATCTTCAACCCTTCGATGTTCTTCCTTTTATCAATCTTCACCCTCTGTACTTACTACGAAGTTGGAATCCACAATCTTCCAAAAAGCCGTGCTAAAAGTCCATCATTAAACCCTTACTACAACTTTGCTTTTAATGATAAAATTGGGATTTTGACTTTGGGCCTCGGGCTGTTTTCCGGAAAAAATCTCGGTCGGGCCCGGAGAAAATCTCGGCCGAGATAGTATCTCTTCAACCGAGATTTCTCTTCTGTTACATAATTTCTTATGTCCTTTGCTTCTTTTCCAACTGGATCTTTTTCTTCAGTGATCCTTGATCTTCTTCTTCTCCTTAATTTATCTCCACTATGCTCTCTTCTGACTCCTTATCTCCTTGTTCTCCCTTTTTGCTCCAAAATGCGTCATATTCCCTACTATTGCAACAAAACTACGTGTAGACATCTATTTCCGTAAAGTAGGAGAATATCAACATAATTGATGTGAATATATGCCTATGCATGCAAAATAAAGGGAAAATCTACCTAAATGCATCCCTAAATGATAGCATGTATTATAGTCTATGTTTTGGGATTGGTTTGGACGTTGTATCTTCATAAATCTGCATGCATGGATGTATATTCTTGATCATTATGTTGTTTTGTTTACCTTTGCAAGAATCGAGGTCTACACCTAGTTTTGTTATAATTGTAGGGAAAATAACCCGTTTTGGAGCGATATGGAGCTAAGGGATCTAAGGAGTCATTGGAGCTACTTTATGGAGAATTGAGGAGCTACAAGAGAGGATTAGGAACCATGGAAGTTGGACAAAAGATTGATTTAGGACCAGATTAGAGAGATTTACGCGTAGCTAAGGTTCACCTCGGATGGCTACAATGTCACCTCGACCGAGGTGATTCCACTGGACTGGACCGAGACGGGCGGCCCACGGCCCATAAGATCTTTTATTCATGGTTGAAGATCTTTTATTTTAGGCAAGTGTTTTTCCTATATATTGGGATGTATTTTCTGGTTGGAAAAGATATCAATCAGATCTGGAAGTCCAAGGAAGTTGATTAGTTTGGAAGATTAAAGATATTCCAAGGAAGGAAGGAAGTTGGCTTTGAAGATAAAGTTGAAGGCTTTGAAGGAAGTTGTAAGGTTTTTTTAGATTGTTTGATTGTTGTCTTTTGGTTTGTGATTGAGGAACGTAGTTTGCTTGTTTGATTGATTGTTTGATTGAGTTATTGAGACCTTTGTGTTAAGGTTTTAATGTTTGAATATTGATTCCATTTTCATATATTTGATTGCTATCATCACGATGATTGTTGGCTAAGTTTTTTGTGCGATTCTAGGGTGATTGGCTTAAAGTTGTGGGAAAGACGATGAAAGAATGAGCCTTCACCCTAGTGGACCCTGAAAGCTCGAGCCATACCTTAACCGAACCTCACCTCGGTCAGTTCGTAGAACATCTCGACCGAGATGGAACATGAACTAAGCGAGGCGATTCCTTTCATGATCCTTATCAGAGTTGAGGTTTCAGTTTGCCAAATCCTATCCTTGTTATACCTTTCCTGACCCATACGCAAGCCTAGGGTGAGACTTACCCGGTGATTCCTTTGCTTGTATACCCAAGATCATGAGTGTTAGGTAATAAAGGTTTATCCTTTATTAGGGTTTGAGTGTGCCTTCATCCTACCTTTGAGAGTTAGTGATAGGTGATGGAATCACTATCATTTAGGTTAGTTTTTAGAGTCTTTTCATTGTATTAGAGTCGGTTTGTGCTGCTAACTTCTTAATCTAGAAGAAGAAGTCAAAAATAAGCAAAAAGAGAAGTTAGAAGCACTTGGGAGTTGAAGATCATTCACGAAGACAAGTTTCTGGTGCCACACCGCCCCCGCGGAGTAGTGTCACCGCCCCTGCGGGTGACACTGCACTCCGGAACGCAGCTTGTGCCTTCGCCAGTGCCCGGAACAAAGCCTGTCACCGCCCCTGCGCCACCCCAGGACGCCCTTGCGGTGACTCACCTGGAAGAAGCGAAGCCGGCGCCCCTGCGCCTCTGCCTACGGACCAACCTGCGGAGTTGTGAAGCCAAAGAGCTAGTGTCACCGCCCGTGCGATGACATTGTGCCGCCCCTGCGGCTCGACATCAGAAGCGACAGAAAGATGAAGAGTCAGACGTTTGAAGAGCATTAAAGATCCGCCCCTGCGGAATTTCCAGGCTGTCCCTGCGGCCATGAAGAACACCAAACGTTTTGGCCTAAACCACCCCTGCGGCCTTGAAGCCCACCCTTGCGGTTTAGCGTCACAGAGTTTACTCCAGATGTTTGCACCACCTTTATGGAATTAAAGGTGGCTGTTTAGGCCGGCCATTTACTCCCATTTAGTGTCAATTCTAGTATAAATAGGTCCATGGCTGATTGCTAGAATCATCCACCATTTTTCCCATTATTCTCTCTTTTTCCCTTACTTTCCTTGTGTAATGTGTTTCTAATCTCCTTGCTACATTGGGTTGTTTTGACGTTGCATTACTGCTTTGGTTGTAAGTCTTTGTTAATATAAGTAATATTCAGTCATACATTTTATATTCCTTGTGCTTTAACTATCAATTGCATGTTTCTTACCACTTAGCTTGATCACCTTAATGTCTAATTGCATGCAAAGAACTAGGATTAATTGATTCCGGGTTAGGGTCTTTAATCTAGTAGAAAACTTTTAGGTAAAAGCTGGTTGTGATTACTTAAAGGAAAAGGAATATAAATATAAAGAAAAGTCTAACAGTTTTATTCTTCTCTTTATATCTCTTTGTCTTTGTTTGAAAGCTAACTTGTGACTTGTTCTTGTAGGTTTACGGAACATTAACTTGTTAAGTTGTGTTGATGTCAGTTGGCTCAACACATATATATGATCAAGACAAGAACATTGCTGAAATACTTATACAAAAGAACCAACCAAAGTAGCATTGCATGCTAAGAATCAACCTAGTGTAGTCCTTTTCTCGTCAATTTATTCACATCTTTACTTGTTTATTATGCTTTTGTCTTGTTATAAATCAATCCAAACCCCCACCCCTCCTTTATTGGTTACAATCTCAATATATGAATTTAAATCAAAACATCAACTTAACTCTCTTGGGTTCGATCCTTACTTACGCTATGCATAAATTTGTTAGTGTAACGTTAGGACTTCTACTTTGACCTAAGCTAAAATACAACAACCTAGGATTTTAGCGCTCGTCAAATTTGGTGCCGTTGCCGGGGAGTTTAGTTGTGTTTTTATTTTCTTTTGATTATTGGTTTGGGCCATTTATATGGTTCAAACCCGTGCTACTAACTCCAAATTTGTTCCTTTTGATCCAGAAATTAAGAGAACGCACATCCGGCAACGTAGACAACAATGATTCCGTGAAGAGATGGCTGACCGAACCCTTTGCCAACTCACGCAGCCAGACTTGACTCAACATCCTCTTGCGGATACTATACCGGCAATAGGGGAAGGTGTCAACTTCGAGCTCAAGCCGGGGCTGATCCACTTGCTCCCATCATTCCATGGGTTAAGTGGTGAAGACCCCATCAGGCATCTAGGGAAATTTCATACCGTGTGTATTAGCATGAAGCCAGCCAACATTACCGAATAGCAAATCAAGATTAGGGCATTCGGTTTCACGCTCAAGGATGGGGCGGATGATTGGTACTACCATCTACCGTCTGGTACCATCGACACATGGGAAAACCTCCATAAGGCTTTTTTGAGAAGTATTTTCCAGCTAAGAAGGCCAATAGCTTGAAGAAAGCTATAAGCAACATCGAGTAAGAGGCGGACGAAACTCTTTACGAGTATTTCGAGCGTTTTGCAAGACTCTGATCCAGCTGTCCTTTCCATGGGTATTCTACCCAAGACCTAGGGTCCGTTCGGCAAAACCTTTTTATGGGGTTATTGGAGGGGTTATTGTACTCGGATTATTTTAGGAGGTTATTTTGGCCCAAAAAAAGTATCCAACTTCAAGTGGATTATTGGATTATTGGGAGATTATTGAAAATTTTCATCTCTCAAAATAATCTCCAAGACACACCAAACGGACCCCTAGTCTTGTACTTGTACAATGGCTTGCTTGACAATGAGAGGAGGATCGTCGATGCTTCTTGTGGAGGTAATATTCTGAACACTACTCTTGACCTTGTTTTAGAGAAAATGCAGGAACTAGCTGAAGGAATTCGGAATTTTGGAAAAACCTCTTCCAAAAGAGGAGTCCATGCTATCAATCCTGGGCGAAATGAGATCTCAACTGAAATTGTTGATTTAAAGGAGATGGTGAAAAGGTTGATTTTGATGGGAACTCCACAACCACTCAAGGCATGTGGAGTGTGTGCCGATCCATACCATCTAACGGATATGTGCCGTCAAGTCCAAGATGACGATGCTGAGGTGAACGCATTAGGCTATGGGAAACAACAGCAGCAAAGGCCAAGGAACGATCCATATGCGTAAAATTACATGTCAAATTGGCGTGATCAATAGAATTTTCGATGGAGGGATCAACAAAACCACCAGCAGCAGTCCCGCCAAGGTAAGTCTCAACCTACTGAGGATATGCTGCAGGTTTTGACTAAGCATTTTGCTACCCATGTCCAAACTATAGAATCCAACATCAAGAACCTTAAAAAACAAGTTGGACAAATGACAGAAGCCATTACAAGGATCGAAGCTAGATCCTCCGGAAATTTGCCTTCCCAGACAGTGGTCAACCCAAAAGAAAATGTTAGTGCCTTAACGTTGAGGAGTGGAAAGCAAATCCAGCAGAAGCCAGCAACAGAAGTGTAGAACAAACCCTTTGACGAGTCTGCCGCCTCCACATCCGCACCTACGGTTGCAACTGCACCAGCCTCTGAGCAGATGCCGCCCCTGCGGTTGGATGTCACCGCCCCTACGGTGATAGCCCCTGAGCCACCCCTGCGCCTGCAACCTTCCGCCCCTGTGGAAAAGACGACAGAGGGTTCTAATGAGAAAGATTCTTACATTCGTCCTGAGTTTCCCCCTTGTATGCTGAGAAACCACCGGCTCCCTCCCTGAAGCATTGAAGGAGCGAAGGGTGATTGAGGACAAGGATCTCTTTGAGACTTTTTCCAAATGCGAGGTAAACAGCCCTCTCCTAAAACTTGTGAAGAGTATTCCTAAGTATGCTCATTTCTTGAAGGAACTCTACACCATCAAGAGGAACCAGAAGCTGAAGGGCAAGCAAAAGGTGCAAGTGAGCGAGCATGTGAGCGATCCGGGCATGGTAAGCATACCTTGTGTTATAGGGGAAATCCGTTTTGATAAAGCTATGCTTGATCTTGGTGCTTCTATTAATGTCCTTCCCTATTCCATCTATAAATCACTTGGCCTTAGGCCGTTAACTGAAACTCGGATTGTGGTACAACTTGCTGATAGATATAATGTTTACCCAAAAGGGATTATTGAAGATTTGTTAGTAATGGTAGATAATCTGATTTTTCCTGCTGATTTCTTTGTGATGGATTTGGAAAATGACTCACATGTTGCACCAATATTGTTGGGAAGACCGTTTCTAAAGACCGCTAGGACTAAGATTGACTATGTTAGTGGCACATTAACCATGGAATTTGATGGGAGGTAGTTGAATTTGACATTTATGATGCAATGAAATACCCTATTAATTATCATTCCCTATCTGCCATTGATATTATTGAACCTTTTGTGTAAGATGTTTTTGATATTTCTGACATGGATGAGTTGAAAAACATAACTGAGCATGACATTGACATTCATACTTCAGAATATGCCTTGACATCTAGCATGAAGGAAGTCCTAGCCCAATTGGATGGGCACAAAAGGCTACCTATCTCCACTTTGGCCACTAGGCTCACCTTACTAACCCCAAGCGAGAAGCTTGTTCCATCTATAGTGCAGGCACCGGAGATAGATTTGAATAACCTTCCACCTCACCTCAAGTATGCTTTTCTAGGAGACAACAATACCTTACCGGTAATCATCTCTAGAAAGTTGTCCACTGGTCAAGAGGAAAAATTGGTGAAGGTTTTAAAAGAGCACAAGACGACTCTTGGGTGGACTATTGCGGACATCAAGGGGATAATTCCATCCACTTGTATGCATAGGATCCTCCTTGAGGAAGAGGTGAAACCATCTAGGCAACCCCAACGAAGGTTGAATCCGCCAATGATGAAAGTGGTCAAGAAGGAGGTATTGAAACTCCTCCAAGCGGTCATGATTTTCCCCATCTCGGATAGTAAGTGGGTTAGACCAACCCAAGTGGTTCCAAAGAAGGGGGCATCACCATGTTGGAGAATCAATACGGAGAGATGGTCCAAGCAAGACACAAACCGGTTGGAGAGTTTGCACTGACTATCGCAAACTTAACACGGTAACTCGTAAAGACCACTTTCCTTTACCTTTTATCGATCAAATGTTGGAACGTCTTGCAGGTCATCCCTACTATTGCTTTTTAGACGGATATTCGGGTTATTTCCAAATAGCCATTGCTCCGGAGGACCCGGAAAAAACCACTTTCACATGTTCATTTGGCACTTTTGCATACCGCAGAATGCCATTTAGACTTTGCAATGCACCCGGCACCTTCCAATGGTGCATGATAAGTATTTTTCTGAATACATAGAAAACTTTATTGAAGTTTTTATGGATTATTTCACCGTCCATGGAATTAGTTTTGATGCATGCCTAGGACATCTAAAACTTGTTCTTGAAAAATGTGTAGAAACTAATTTACTTCTTAATTCGGAAAAATGTCATTTCATGGTTGAACAAGGAATAGTGCTAGGATATGTGATATCCTCAAAAGTGATAGAAGTAGATAAGGCAAAAGTTGATATTATTCAAAGTTTACCTTACCCTACTACGTGTGTGAAATCCGTTCTTTCCTAGGTCATGCAGGTTTTTATCGGTGATTCATCAAGGACTTCAAAGATCTCAGCGCCGTTGTGTGCGTTACTCAAGAAGGACACCACTTTCATAGTGGATGAGGATTGCAAGAAAGCTTTCGACACTTTGAAAGCATGCCTCACTAGTGCACCAATCATCCGGTCTCCGGATTGGGAGAAGTCATTCGAGATTATGTGTGACGCCAGCGATTATATTGTAGGAGTTGTCCTAGGACATAAGGATGGAAGATCATCGCATGTCATCCATTATGCATCCATGACGCTTAATGGAGCTCAAAGAAACTACTCCACCACCGAGAAGGAGATGCTAGCGGTGGTGTTTGCACTATAGAAGTTCAGACAGTACCTCCTTGGAGTAAAGGTAATCGTATTCACTGACCATGCAGCTCTTAGGTATCTCATGGCGAAGAAGGAAGCAAAGTCAAGGTTGATTCGGTGGATGCTCCTTCTAAGCGAGTTTAACTTGGAGATACAGGACAAGAAGGACGCTGAGAACCTTGTGGCCGATCATTTGAGCAGGCTGGTAAAAGAGGAAGAAGATCTAGCCAAAGGAAGAACCATAGTTGAAAGCTTTTCAGACGACACCTTCTACACTATGTTGTGTAACCGCCCTTGCGCATCCAGAGACCCGCTCCTGCGGACAGCCGCCCCTGCGGCTCGAGCTAGGCGCCCCTGCGAATTACTCGATAAAGGTTTTGTTTAAACTTCAATCATTTAAGCCTTGGTTTGTTGACATTTTAAACTTCCTTGTTAGGGGTGAGTACCCTCCAGACTTCACCAAGGCACAGCGAGAGAAGGTGAAGGCCGAAGCAAGACACTACGTTTGGGACGATCCATACCTTTGGAAGCATTGTAGTGATCAGGTAATACGTCGTTGCATCCCGGATAATGAGGTACAATATGTCCTTACATTTTGTCATTCTGAAGCATGTGGGGGACATTTTGGGGCCAACAAAACTGCTAGGAAAGTTTTAGATGCGAGATTCTTTTGGCCACACATCTTTAGAGACGCTTTTGCATTTTGTAAGGTGTGTGATAGGTGTCAAAGAGTAGGTAACATCTCTAAGAGAAATGAAATGCCTCAATCTTCTCTTATATTTTGTGAAATTTTTTATGTTTAAGATAGATTTCATGGGTCCTTATCCTACTTTTGGGCACACTTATATATTACTTGCGGTGGACTATGTTTCCAAGTGGGTGGAAGCAAAGGCCACCAAAACTGATGATTCTAAAGTGGTTGTAGCATTTCTTAAGGACAATATTTTTGCAAGGTTTGGAATCCCGAAGGCTTTGATAAGTGATAGGGGCACCCATTTTTGCAACAAGACAATAACCGCTCTCCTTAAGAAGTACCACGTCCACCAACGAGTGTCAACAGCCTACCATCCGCACACAAATGGTCAAGCGGAGGTGTCCAACCGGGAAATCAAAATCATTCTTGAAAAGACGGTTTCCCCCGGAATGAAGGATTGGAGTTTAAGGCTTAATGACACTCTATGGGCTTACCGGATAGCATACAAGACTCCTACAGGGATGTCTCCATTCCGGCTTGTGTTCGGAAAAGCTTGCCACCTTCCGGTAGAGCTTGAACACAAGGTATCGTGGGCGGTGAAAAAGTGCAACATGACAGTAGAGGAGGTAGGAGAGTTCCGGAAGCTCCAATTGTAAGAACTGGAGGAGTTGAGGCTCGATGCGTATGACCATGCCACTGCTCCAGTTCTTACAATTGCTAAAGGGTTTTGTCTTCTCTTTGGTACGTCGGAGAGTTCCGGAAGCTCCAATTGTATGACCTTCGAAAACCTTCAATCTCGTTTGAAGCTTTTTGCAAGCAAGCTGCGCTCAAGGTGGACAGGTCCGTACGTGATAGCTGAAGTATATCCACATGGCGTTGTGGATCTTAATGATCCACAAACGCACAAGATATTCAAGGTCAACGGACAAAGGCTCAAGCCCTACCTTGAAGGAGTGAAGAATGACCCCATAGATGAAATGGTGTTGGAGGAGGCCCAAACGGAGAAGTAGGATCCTTACGTCGAGCCAACGACGTAAAACAAAGGCGCTGCTCGGGAGGCAACCCGAGAGAATAAGAAGAGGAGCTTCTGTCAAGAAAACCGCCCATGCGGCCCATGTCACCGCCCTTGCGGTGACAACCTTTCCCAGTGCTGCCCCCGGCGCTGGATCTACGTATGCTCTGTCTCTGTCACCGCCCCCGCGGTGACATCCCCACGCTCCTGCGGCGGCCACTCTTGACATGCAGCCCCAGTGCCGCCCCCGGCGCTTGGTCTGCGTCTCCCTCTTCCTTGTCACCGCCCCGCAGTGACAAGCCCCCGCTCCTGCGGATTTACCCAGAAAAGATAAAAAAAATTAGAATTTCCAAAAAGGCCCTACACCTACCCCACCAACCCTACTCCCCCTCCTCACCTACCACTCATCTCTCCCGATCTCTCACTCTCACAAACCTACGCCCCTACGCCCCAACCGACTCTCCACAACCACCTCTACAACGCCCCTGGGCCACCACTCCGACGCCCTTACCAAGCCCTCCAACGCACCTGCGCTGCCCTCCTCACTCTCTCAACCACCACCACTGTTAGCATGAAATATTGTGATATTTTAGGCACGTTTTCTAAGTGTATTTCATCCATATTGGTATTCATTGATAAAGCATTGAAGCAATTGTGAGTTAGTTTATTTATATTGTCGATATAGAGGTCTACATAAGCTTTGTGTTGATTGTAGGCAATTAAGAGCTAAAACCGGACGAATCAAGGGAGAATGGAGATGGATTGAGCATGTCCAAGAATTGAGGACATCACTAGGAGCTAAGGAAGATGCTAGGATGAAGAATGGCACAAGACAAAGGAGAATTACGAGCTACTTCTGTTCCACGCCCTAAAATACGGCCGTACTAGAGTCCACGCTCTAAACCACGGCCGTGGAACTTTGGCAACACAAGCGTGGAGCATTCCAAAGGGTTACACGGTCGTGGAAGTTGTGACAAACCGTGATGAATTTCCACGCTCTAAACCACGCTCTAAACCACGGGCGTGGAATCCCAAGGAACCGTAATTCTGGCGATCTTTTAACGTACAATTTGAAGCCATGATCTTTTACACAATGGGCTGGACTCATATTTTATCTTGCCCTATAAAAGGACGGGAAGAGAGAGATTCCGTCACCTCTGCTTAGACCTTCGCTTACGCTGATTGCACGTGCCTAGGGTTTCAAGTTGGACGTGTAGAGATTGCTATTCCGCAACGGAGATTTGCGAAGAGTTGAAGATTTGGAAGTTACGCTTTGTCCTTAGGTTTGATTAGAAGACGGATTGACATCCCGTTCTTCGTTCTTATCAAGGATTGTGATTGGTTTGTGTTATTCCGAATCTGCTTATATCATTGTTCTTGTTTGTGGATTTGAGATTTGTTTGAGATTTATTCAAGGTTTTCGAAGGTTTTCATCTTTCATTCTTTTAAATCTTGAATTTGATATCAATATGACTGTTGTTGGCTAAAACCCTTTAGCAATTCTAAGGTGAAGGGTTGATAGTTGTGGCTTAGATGATGATAGATCGATCGTAAACAGATTGGACCCTGAGAGTTAGAGAGAATCACCGACGTACCAAAATCACGGTGTGTTCTTGAGTTCCACGGCCGTGGAATCTCAAGATCCACCCGTAATTTCCCTCAGTTTACGAACCTTGCTTTTACTTTAATCCAAAGTTAAAGATTTGCTTTAACTTAGTCTTGGCTTGCCTTTTCTAGGTGGTAGTGAAGCCTCAACAACCTCTACCTCGATTTCGAGTGTCACAACCTTAATCGGTTTAGTTAGTCTTGATCCTTGGATTACAAGTTTGGGTATTTGACACTAATTCTTGACTTTAGATCCTTTCTATACTGAAGCCTCAACAACCTTTATAGAGAGTGTCTTTAGTTGAGTTACATAAAGCCTTGGAACTTCACCGTACATTGCTTTGCATTAGTATACCTTTGCAGCTCTTAACTATGTCCTTATATCTTTAGTATATCTTGAATCGATTGCCACAGTTGGATTCCTGGATCTTTAGGATTGTTGTTTTCCCAATATTTACAAAGGTTCATACATTTACTTGCTTGAAAATTCTATAACTGGATTTAACCCCCCCAAATCCTTGTGTTCGATACTCTGGAATTCTTGCTTAACTATATCGATCAGTACACTGCGGGTTCGCTTGCTTGATTCTAGTTTTATAAATTTAAGACTTATTTGCACGCACGCTAAGTGGCGAACAAGTTTTTGGCGCCGTTGCCGGGGATTTGGTCTAGGCCGAATTCGGTTACCGGTTGTCAAGCTTGGGAGCTTTTCCCTTGTTATTTGATATCTCTTCGAGTGTATGCGCAGGTCTAGAAACAACGAAGACCTCTTACCTCTTGATCAAGAGCTTGAGAGGACTTTGAGGAGAAAGCTTAAGGAAAGAAAAATGGCTGAAGAAAGAGAACGTGATTTCCAAACGGAGTTAGCGGAAAAGGAAGTTCAACTCCAATGGAGTGAGAAGACTCGTAGGGAAGAAACGGATCGTCATCAAATGAAGGTTGATGATCTAACGGACATGATGTTTCAAATGAGGCTGGGACTAAACAACCTCAAGGAGAAAAAGAAAAGAAGGAGACCGAGAAGATCGGTTAGAGCCAACTCATCCAATGAGGATAGCGACTCCTCCATGCCACCACTAGAGGAAATTGATCCAACGATCAATGTGAACCCATTCTTTCCACGGCCAGCTTCAAATCCCCGTGTTCCACCTAGAGGTGCGAGAGTCGAACGTGTGGATGAGGAGCCAAGAACTCTTGGCCAAAGGATGGATCCAACGCAGCAACCACGCCGTTTAGGTGTGAACTTTAATGCTGATGATGCACAAGGGTTTAGCTTCAACCCTCAAGTTATTACCATTGTCCGCCAAAATCAATTTGGGGGAACAAGCGCTGAATCTCCACACCAACATCTACAAAATTTTGAGATTATGATGGAGACAATGAAGCCAAAGAACGCAACTACCAACAACTACAAACTCAAGCCTTTCTTCTTCTCCTTGAAGGGGAAAACGTTGTCTTGGTATCAAGCTCTTCCAAGTGGGAAGCTTGAAACATGGGAGGATCTTTCTTTGGAATTCCTCACTAAGTTCTTTCCGCCATCCAAAACGGCGGAGTTGAGAGGTAAGATTAATGCATTTTCCATGAGATCTAACGAAAGTTTGTTTCAATCTTGGGAAAGATTTCAGGATTTGCTATTGGATTGCCCTCATCATGGCATATCCAAGCTTGCACTATTGGAGATATACTATAAGGGGCTGGATGTGGAGACACAATTCAAGCTCCAATCCCTTTCATGTGGTACATTCATGGACATGAGGGAAGATGATGCTTGGGACTTCATTGAGAAGCAAGCGCGAGTTATAGAGAAGTATTCTCATCGGAAAGTGGAGGCGAATCATGTGGATCAAGGAGCAAAGCTATCACAAGCAGCTCAAACTCAAATCTTTTCTCTCAATACCGAGATTAAAGAAGTGAAGGAAGCCATCAAAACCAACTTTCCAAAGCAAAAGGAACAAGATGTGGGTTATTTGGGCAACAACAATAACCACAACGGTAATGAGAATACCAACCGCAACAACCGGAATACCAACCGGAACAATTGGAACAACAACAACAACAACAATCGGAACAACAATTGGAACAACAATAGGGGTTCAAACAACAACAATTGGCGTCCCAATCAATAAAATTCCGGTAATTCTTATCCTTCCAATTCAGGAAATTCACTAACTCCACCTTCCTCTTCTTCCACTCCTTTGAAAAGCCAGGAGCAAGCATCTAATGGTGGAAGTACTTCGGGGAAAGAGAAGCCCGATCCCATGTTGGAAACAATTTTGGGCAAGCTTCAAGGTTTGGAGACTCGCATCATCAAGGTTGATGATCACATAACTAAGGTTGATAAAGCCTAAAAGGTTTTAGAAAACCAAATGTTTAGCCATGCGGAGGAAGTTCCTAGGAATCAAGGGAAACTCCCAGGAAAAACGGAGGACAACCCAAAAGGAAGGGTGATGGCAATCACAACTAGGAGCGGAGTAACAACTACCGACCCGCAGCCTAAGTTTGTAGAAGTCCCCGTTGAGAAAGAGAAAGAAAAGGGGAAGGAGAAGGAAGATGTACGTTCCTCCTCCAGCTTACAAACCTCCCCTACCGTTCCCGCAATCTAGAGCAAGAGGGCGTCTAGACAAGCAATTCGGTAAGTTTATTGAACTCATGAGCAAACTGCATATTAATATACCTTTCATTGATGCTATTGTAGGTATGCCGGCTTATGGAAAGTTCCTAAAAGAGATCCTCTCTAACAAGAGAAAGCTAGAGGATTTTGGAGAGGTTAAGATGAGTTCGGATTCTTCGGATCTCATCAAGACCATGAAAGAGAAGATGCCCCCAAAGCAAAAGGATCCGGGGTCATTTTGTATTCCCATAGGAGTGGGAGATGTCACATATGATGCATTATGTGATTTGGGAGCAAGCGTGAGCATCATTCCGCTTGCCTTATGTAGGAAGATCGGTTTAGGCGATCCTAAACCGGAAAAGATGACGTTGTACATGGCGGATCGATCCATAACTCGTCCCGTCGGTATAGTTGAAGACGTCCCGGTCAAGCTTGGTAAGTTCTATGTTCCTATAGACTTTATTGTGCTTGACATTCCTGTAGATAGTCCGGTCCCGATCATTCTCGGAAGACCGTTTCTTGCAACATCCGGCTGCATAGTCGATTGCAAGAATGCTAGACTCGCCTTTGACATAGGAGAAGAGAAGGTAGAGTTCGTCCTTTCCACTCTAGTGAAGGAACCAATCTTTGATGAGGATATATTCAATATCCATGAAGAAGGGCTATCTAGAGAGGAGGTAAGTGCTATTCTCTTCAAAGATCCTTTGCAAAAAGTTATTTTTATGAGCCTAATGGATATAGGGGAAGAAGAGGAGTGCAATGAGGCAATTGAAGCCTTAGAAGCACAAGAAGAAGTGTGTGAAGAAGACTTCGAGAAACTCCACGATGAGGCAGAAAACGTACGGATCCACGGTCAAACGGCCTATTCCACGACTGTGGATTTCACCAACAAAAGCGTGGAGCACTCCAGAGACTTACACGGCCGTGGAGAAAACAGAGCCACCGTATTTACTTTCCACGTCCAAAATCACGGCCGTGGAGAAGGCAGGGGTGCCGTAATTTTGGGTGAACTCGAGGGAGATTGTGCTTCTTCCACAACTTCTCTTGATTCTTCTCCAACACCTTCTACATCCTTAGACACTTCTAAGGAAGCATCGGATGCTCCTCAAGAGCCATTGGAAACTCCGATAGTGATGGAATTGAAACCACTTCCTACACATCTAAGGTACGCATTTCTTGGACCTAATTCTACCTTTCCGGTAATTGTTAGTTCCGATTTGAGTATAGATGAACATAGTAAGCTTATGGTTGTCCTTAAGAAACATAGGAAAGCTTTAGGATATACTATAGAGGATTTAGTTGGAATCAAACCTTCCCTATGCATGCATAAGATCTTAATGGAAGAGGACTTTAGGACTTCGCGACAACCTCAAAGGCGGTTAAATCCGACCATGAAGGAGGTTGTCAAGAAGGAAATTCTTAAACTTCTTGATGCAGGTATCATCTACCCTATCTCCGATAGCAAGTGGGTGAGTCCCGTACAAGTGGTTCTGAAGAAGGGAGGAATGACGGTCATCACCAACAAAAACAATGAACTCATTCCTACACGAACCGTAACAGGATGGTGGATGTGCATAGACTACCGCAAGCTAAACAACGCGACGAGGAAGGATCACTTCCCACTACCCTTCATCGATCAAATGCTTAAAAGGTTAGCACAACATTCACACTTTTGCTATCTTGACGGTTATAGTGGTTTCTTTCAGATTCCGATACACCCGGATGATCAAGAGAAGACCACATTCACGTGCCCATGGGGTACGTTTGCCTATAGGAGGATGCCGTTCGGGCTTTGCAATGCCCCAGCCACCTTTCAAAGGTGCATGATGGCCATCTTCTCGGAATATATAGAGGAAATCATGGAGGTTTTTATGGATGACTTCTCCGTTTATGGTTCCTCTTTTGACAATTGCCTTTCTAACCTTGCTCTTGTATTACAAAGGTGTGAAGACACTAACCTAGTTCTTAATTGGGAGAAGTGTCAATTTCTGGTGAAAGAAGGCATTGTATTAGGACACTTAATCTCTAGTAGAGGGATTGAGGTGGATAAAGCTAAGATAGAGACAATAGAAAAGCTTCCTCCCCCAACTTCGGTGAAAGGGATAAGAAGTTTTCTAAGACATGCTGGATTTTATAGGCGTTTCATAAAGGATTTCTCTAGAATATCAAAACCGCTAACTAATCTATTGATGAAGGATGTAGTTTTTGAGTTTTCGCAGGAATGCTTAGATGCGTTTAATATGATTCGGGAAGCTCTAATCTCAGCCCCGATTATCCAACCTCCGGATTGGAATCTTCCCTTTGAGGTTATGTGTGACGCAAGTGACGTAGCTATAGGAGCTGTCCTTGTACAAAGAAAGGAAGGGCGAACCCACGCTATCTACTATGCTAGCAAGACGCTAGATGAGGCGCAGCTCAACTACGCCACTACCGAAAAAGAGTTCTTAGCTATTGTATATGCAATTGACAAATTTCGCTCTTATCTTGTAGGTGCAAAGGTGATTGTATACATTTTCGCCACTTAGCGTGCGTGCAAATAAGCTTTAAATTTATAAAACTAGAATCAAGCAAGCGAACCCGCAGTGTACAGATCGATATAGTTAAGCAAGAATTCCAGAGTATCGAACACGGGGATTTGGGGGGTTAAATCCAGTTCTAAATCGTCAAGAAAGTAAATGTATGAGCTTTTGTAAATATTGGAAAAACAACAATCCAAAAGATCTAGGAATCCAGCTGTGGCAATCGATTCAAGATATACTAAAGAACTAAGGACAGAGTTAAGAGTTGCAAAGGTATACGAATGTAAGGTAATCGTACGATGAAGTTCCAAAAACCTTATATGACTCACCTAAAAGACACTCTCTATAAAGGTTGTTGAGGCTTTAATATAGAAAAGATCTAAAGGTAAGAATTAACGTCAAATACCCAAACTTGTAATCCAAGGATCAAGACTAACTAAATCGATGAAGGTTATGACACTCACAATCGAGGTAGAGGTTGTTGAGGCTTCACTACCACCTAGAAAAGGCAAGCCAAGATTAAGTTAAGGCAAATCTTTAACTTTGGATTAAAGTAAAAGCAAGTTCGTAAACTGACACAAAATTACGGGTAGTTCTTGAGTTCCACGGCCGTGGAAGCTCAAGAACAGACCGTGGATTAGGTTCGTCGGCGATTCTCTCTAACTCTCAAGGTCCAATCTGTTTACGATCGATCTATCATCATCTAAGCCACAACTATCAACCCTTCACCTTAGAATTGCTAAAGGGTTTTAGCCAACAACAGTCATATTGATATCAATTTCAAGGTTTAAAAGAATGAAAGATGAAAACTTCCGAAAACCTTCAATAACTTTCAAGTCAATCTCAAATCCACAAATCAAGAACAATAATGTCAATAGATTCGAAATAACATGAACAATCACGAATCTTAGATAAGAAGGAAGAATGGGATGTCAATCCGTCTTCTAATCAAACCTAAAGATAAAGCGTAACCTTCTTGCGAACAATCTTCCAAATCTTCCAATCTTCCGTCAATCCGGAAATCTCAATAGCAAAGCGCAAATCTCTCAATCACAATCTCCGCAAAGGCGCGAAATTAGGGTAAATCCAAGTGTAAGCGAAAGTGCGTCTAAGCGTAAGAGAAGGTGACGGAATCTCTCTTCGTCCGTCCTTTTATAGTGTAAGATAAAATATAAGCCCGGCCCATTTGCGTAGAAGATCATGGCTTAAAGTATGGCGTAAAAGATCGCCAAGATAACGGTCGTGGAAGGGTTCCACGACTGTAATTTAGAGTGTGGAAATTGGTCACGGTTTGTTTCAATCCTTCCACGGCCGTAGAAGTTGCTGGAATGAACCACGCTTCCCTTGCCAAGGTTCCACGGCCGTGGACTTGAACGTGGAATGTAGTACGGCCGTATTTTAGAGCGTGGTTTAGGGGTAAACCGTAATTCTTCCTTTCCTCGTGCTATTCTTCAAGTTAGCACCTTCCTTAGCTCCTAGAGATGTCCTCAATCCTTGGACATGCTCGATCAAACTCCATCCTTGCTCAATCCATTCGGAAATAGCTCTTAATTGCCTACAATCAACATAAAGCTTGTGTATATCTCTATTTCGACATTATAGACAAACTAGCTCACAATTGCATCAATGCTTAATCAATGACTATCAATATGGATGAAATACACTTAGAAAACGTGCCTAAAATATCACAATATTTCATGCTAACAATACACGGATCATGCTGCGATCCGGTATCTCCTTGCAAAGAAGGATGCGAAGCCAAGGCTAATTAGATGGATTCTTCTCCTACAAGAATTTGATCTAGAGATCCGCGACAAGAAGGGTTCGGAAAATTCTGTTGCGAATCATTTGAGTCGTCTAACACATCTAGAAGACGACCATCTACCTATAGATGACTCCTTTCCGGAGGAGCATTTACATATCATAGAGGAGTGCATCGATGTGATCGCCAAAGGTAACGAACCATGGTTTGCTGATTTTGTTAACTATTTGGTTTGTCAGGAATTACCGCCCGGATTATCCTACGCACAAAGAAAGAAGTTCTTTAAGGATGTTCGGGAATACTTTTGGAATGAACATCTCCTCTTTAAGAGAGGTCCGGATGGCATTATTCAGCGATGTGTGCCGGAAGATGAGATGCAAAGTGTCATCCGCCATTGTCATTCACTACCTTGTGGAGGACACGCTAGTTCGAACAAGACTAGCGCTAAGGTATTGCAATCTGGATTCTTTTGGCCTACTCTATTTAAAGATGTGGAAACCTTTGTTTCCTGCTGCGATGCTTGTCAAAGAACAGGAAATATATCTAGGAGGAATGAGATGCCTCTCAACAACATCCAAGAGGTGGAGATCTTTGACGTTTGGGGAGTAGACTTTATGGGACCTTTCCCATCATCTTGTGGTAACCAATACATACTCTTAGCGGTTGATTATGTTTCAAGATGGGTTGAAGCGATTGCCTCCCCCACCAATGATGCCATGGTAGTGGTTAAGTTCTTTAACAAGACCATCTTCCCACGATTTGGGACACCACGGACTATCATTAGTGATGGAGGCTCCCACTTCATTGCCCGGTGCTTTGAAGCTCTCTTAGCTAAGTATGGGGTGACTCACAAGATCGCCACCCCTTATCATCCACAAACTAGTGGACAAGTGGAGATCTCAAACCGGGAGATCAAAGGAATCCTAGAGAAGACGGTTTCAAGGACAAGGAAGGATTGGTCCTTGAAGCTAGATGATGCATTGTGGGCGTACCGGACTGCATATAAGACTCCCATCGGAACTACACCATACAACCTTGTGTATGGGAAGTCTTGTCACTTACCGGTAGAGTTGGAGCACAAGGCGTTTTGGGCAATCAAGTGGTTGAACTTCAGTATGAAGGAAGCGGGAGAGAAGCGTCTCTTGGACCTAAATGAGCTTGAAGAACTTCGCTTGAATGCCTACGAAAACGCCAAGATCTATAAAGAAAGAGCAAAGTGTTGGCATGATAAGCATATCATCCCAAAGGACTTCAAAGAAGGAGATCAAGTTCTCCTCTTCAATTCAAGGCTTCGTCTCTTTCCAGGTAAGCTTAAATCTCGTTGGACCGGATCTTTTCTAATCAAACGTATTTTTCCCCATGGTGCAATTGAAGTATGGGGTGAAACGGGCGGAAGCTTTAAGGTGAACGGTCAACGACTCAAGAAGTATACACCGTAACTCCAAGCTGAAGAGTCCGCGCCCACCGCACTCGAATAAGTGCGAATATGGTCTAGCTACGGACCTTAAACAAAGCGCTTCTTGGGAGGCAACCCAAGGTATTGCATTCACATTTTTGTCTTTGATTCATAGTTTAGTTTAGTTTAGACGTTTTGCTTTGTTTTGCCTTCGATTCCTTCCGGTATGTTCGTGTTTTTGGATGTAGGAACAGTGGAAAAGAAAGGGGAAAGGAAAAGTTTGAAGAAAATTGACGAAACTTGGACTCTGAGACATTACAAAGAGCTCTACGGCCAAAACCACGGCCGTGACAGCTACAGTGACCGTAATTTTCAAAAGCCTGAGAAAAATCACCAAAATCACGGTTCCGTACAATTCCACGGCCGTGGAACCCCCCGATAGACCGTGATTTTCAAAATTTTTACGGTCACTATATAAACCACGTTTCTTCACAAAACACACCACAAAACCCAAAACCACGCCCCAAATCGCCGATTACACTCCCCATCTCTCAAATCCTCATTCGTTAATCGTTTTTGACGATTCTTTGGCCAAAACTGAAGCAAATCCAATCACCTAAAAGATCCAAGCAACAATTCGAGCGGCAAATCACTAGAGAAGGCAGAATTCGGATTCCAAAATCCGAAAACCTAGGTTTTTGGTTCTTTCTCTCTCTTTGTCGATTTGACTTCATTTTGCTAGTATTTTTTAGGATAACTGATTGGAATTGGACTGAAATTAGTCTAGGGCTGCTTGTGGTTGAGATTGGTGAAATTCTATTGAGTTTTGAGAAATCACGTGCCGAACCACGGTTCCTGGAGAAACCACGGCCGTGGAAACCTTAGAACAGACCGTGGATTTTAACAGAATATGGATTTTGTGAGAAGAGTGTCCGGTAGAAATAAGAACAAGAAGAGGAAAGGAAACAATGCTTCCTCTTCTAGAGCACCACCCGCTGAGCCTCCATCACCTCCTTCATCACCATCACCACCTCCCCCTAGGATCCCCACTATCCATGAGGATCATTTAGATGCCTTAGAGAGGATTGAGGAGAGGACGGTCATAGGACCTAGATACTTACTGCTTGAGGAGTTAGAGCCTCTACATGTGATAGGGGACCTTACTTGGCTTTTGGATAGAGCCGGTTTAGTCATCTTCTCCGCTATTCGGGAAGATTCTTATGAGGAGATCACTAGGGAGTTTGTGGTTTCCTTCGAGCACAGTCACGTAGACAGGACAGTTTCTTTCCAGCTGATGGAGAGAAACTATGATTTTTCGATTAGAGAGTTTGGAGCCTTCTTTGGGTTCCAAGAGACCTTTAATGGTTGATTCCCTAGTGGCGTGTACGCCAAGGATTTCTGGGAGGAGATTGCGATGATTTACGCCAGCGAGGACCGCTGGCAGCCTGCTGATACCAAGGCTAGATTGATCTATCATCTAGCCTTGAAGATTGCTCATAGAGTGCTTTCTGAGTGTCTCTTCCCTAGGACGGAGACACCTCAGAAGATTAAGACGGATGAGCTGTTTTTGCTTTACAGTATGTTATATGGCAGGTCAGCTGACTACGCCACCCTCTTAGCTGCTACCATAAGCAAGCTAAAGAATAAAAGGGCTGGCAACATTGGATACATTGGGATGGTCACCCACCTTGCTAGACAGTTAGGGGTAGACTTCTCAGCTTGCACCCGCATCGCAGCTAGACCCCTAGGACTTCAGGCTCTCATGACTAGAGGCATCATCTTTCCCACACATAGAGGTCCACCATATGCTGCTATGCCTTGGGAGAGTAGGACTGAGAGAGGCATTGAGTGGCTCCCTGAGTATTCCATTATGGTTGGACGCCATAACTGGAAGGCGACGTTCGTTGCCATGCATGCGAACAGATTAGTAGCCCCTCCCTATGTTCCACCACCACCACCAATTGTAGAGGAGGAGATGAGAGGGGATGACGAGTTTGAGGGAGGAGGAGCTGATCATGACTTTGGTACATTCCTGGATCAGCCGGATGCAGTTCCTGACCTTCCTAGACACTCTCCCCGCCCTACTAGAGCTTCAGGTTCTTCCTCTCGCCGTGCTAGTGTGAGCGAGAGGCCTACATGGATGGCGGATCCTCCTTCATGGTATAGCACTCAGCCGGATTGGATGGGAGCTCCACCGCCTTGGCACGCACAACCACCACCTGCACCAGCACCTTCAGATGCACCGGCGTGGTACAGCCAGCCGCCTGGTTGGTACGAGCAGTTGCTAGAGTGGGCTACCGACCTTTCCGATAGGGTCGGAGCTTTGGAGATCCGTGCAGATGCTAGGGATGCACGAGCCGACGATCTTGACCACATGATGAGAGATGTTTACCGCCAGCAGTTTGGGCGGCACTATGATCCCGGCTTCTCCCCGTTTCCACCACCGCCTCCACCTCAGTGATGACTTTGATGATCGACCGTTTTAGCCGCTCCATCACCATTTTGTGAGTTCTTTTTCTTTCTTTTTTTTCTTCTTTTTTTCTTTTTGAACATTAGGGACAATGTTTGTTCCAAGTATGGGGTGGGGTGTGACTAATAGTTTGTAATAACTCTTACTCACTTTGTATGCTTTTATCGAGACTACCTTGCATGTTCATTCTATTGTTACACGTTTCATTATTGCATTGCATGAAAAAGAGTTTGAAAAACCCATAAAAATTGCAAAAAATTTGAAAATTTTGTGCTTCTAAGGATAGAGATGATTTCTATGATAATCACTACTTGTGAATTGAGTTTTGATGACAATCGCATGCTTAAACAAATAGTGAATTGAAAAGAAATTGAATGAGTTGATTATTCCTCTTTTGTAAGTTTCATAATGTGATGAATGTTACTTAAATCATGTTGAGAAATCAAGGTTGAAATCACATGATGAGTTCTTATGCTTCTTTTTGAGATGATTAAGGCACTTCGATTTTCTTTCTTCTTCCTTTGATCATTTAGCCCCTCAATGAAATAATGACCTCCTTTACCTATCCGAGAATTTGGAGGAGTTGATATTTGGCATGTTTGATGTGGGAGGGCCATGAAAGCAATATTTTGCATTCAAAAGAATAGAAAGAAATTATAGGTTTGGGGAAGTCAATCATGATGATGAGTAACTCGGCACCATTCACATAGTCGGGTCTTTGTGTCTTGCTAAAGTTGGATTGAGCGATATTCCTAGCGGATTATGGTATGTGCATCAAGGGTTTGAGGCATCTCGTAAAAATGAGAAACGCCAATCTCTTAGGCTTCGGTTTTTGTGCACCTCTATCCATAACTCCAAAAGTAAAGTCGAAAAATAAATTGAAAAGAAGAGAGCGAAGCTCTAAGTTGAAAGTGTTGCGGAAACCGCAAGAGAAAAAGAAAAGAGTTAGTTATCCACTTTCCCGGATTCATGCACCACATTCCTTAAAGTTTTCCTTCCCTTTCCGCATTCTAGACCTTGTTTGAAAGTCCTTAAGATCAAGAGAATGATATATGACTTGGTGATCTAAATTGAAGTTTCTTATGATTGATTTTGATAATGTTTGAAGGTTATGATGTTTACATGGAAGTTTGATTAATTCATGAGCTTTCTTTACTCTTTACTCTTTGATTATGTGTATGAAAGTCCTATAAACGAATGAAGCAAGATTTGAGAATGATCTATTGACTAGGAAGCACATTCATCTAAAATAAGTTTTGCTTTGAGAGTGTACACATATTTCATCCTAACTTGAGTTTTAAAGTTTTTGAAAGACCTTGCTTGGAGACAAGCAAGTGGCAAGTATGTGGTTATTTGTTAGCATGAAATATTGTGATATTTTAGGCACGTTTTCTAAGTGTATTTCATCCATATTGGTATTCATTGATAAAGCATTGAAGCAATTGTGAGTTAGTTTATCTATATTGTCGATATAGAGGTCTACATAAGCTTTGTGTTGATTGTAGGCAATTAAGAGCTAAAACCGGACGAATCAAGGGAGAATGGAGATGGATTGAGCATGTCCAAGAATTGAGGACATCACTAGGAGCTAAGGAAGATGCTAGGATGAAGAATGGCACAAGACAAAGGAGAATTACGAGCTACTTCTGTTCCACGCCCTAAAATACGGCCGTACTAGAGTCCACGCTCTAAACCACGGCCGTGGAACTTTGGCAACACAAGCGTGGAGCATTCCAGAGGGTTATACGGTCGTGGAAGTTGTGACAAACCGTGATGAATTTCCACGCTCTAAACCACGCTCTAAACCACGGGTGTGGAATCCCAAGGAACCGTGATTCTGGCGATCTTTTAACGTACAATTTGAAGCCATGATCTTTTACACAATGGGCTGGACTCATATTTTATCTTGCCCTATAAAAGGACGGGAAGAGAGAGATTCTATCACCTCTGCTTAGACCTTCACTTACGCTGATTGCACGTGCCTAGGGTTTCAAGTTGGACGTGTGGAGATTGCTATTCCGCAACGGAGATTTGCGAAGAGTTGAAGATTTGGAAGTTACGCTTTGTCCTTAGGTTTGATTAGAAGACGGATTGACATCCCGTTCTTCGTTCTTATCAAGGATTGTGATTGGTTTGTGTTATTCCGAATCTGCTTATATCATTATTCTTGTTTGTGGATTTGAGATTTGTTTGAGATTTATTCAAGGTTTTCGAAGGTTTTCATCTTTCATTCTTTTAAATCTTGAATTTGATATCAATATGACTGTTGTTGGCTAAAACCCTTTAGCAATTCTAAGGTGAAGGGTTGATAGTTGTGGCTTAGATGATGATAGATCGATCGTAAACAGATTGGACCCTGAGAGTTAGAGAGAATCGCCGACGTACCAAAATCACGGTGTGTTCTTGAGTTCCACGGCCGTGGAATCTCAAGATCCACCCGTAATTTCCCTCAGTTTACGAACCTTGCTTTTACTTTAATCCAAAGTTAAAGATTTGCTTTAATTTAGTCTTGGCTTGCCTTTTCTAGGTGGTAGTGAAGCCTCAACAACCTCTACCTCGATTTCGAGTGTCACAACCTTAATCGGTTTAGTTAGTCTTGATCCTTGGATTACAAGTTTGGGTATTTGACACTAATTCTTGACTTTAGATCCTTTCTATACTGAAGCCTCAACAACCTTTATAGAGAGTGTCTTTAGTTGAGTTACATAAAGCCTTGGAACTTCACCGTACATTGATTTGCATTAGTATACCTTTGCAGCTCTTAACTCTGTCCTTATATCTTTAGTATATCTTGAATCGATTGCCACAGTTGGATTCTTGGATCTTTAGGATTGTTGTTTTCCCAATATTTACAAAGGTTCATACATTTACTTGCTTGACAATTCTATAACTGGATTTAACCCCCCAAATCCCTGTGTTCGATACTCTGTAATTATTGCTTAACTATATCGATCCGTACACTACGGGTTCGCTTGCTTGATTCTAGTTTTATAAATTTAAGACTTATTTGCACGCACGCTAAGTGGCGAACAACCACCCTCAAGCTCTCTAACCTAACCCTAAAACACTCCCCACCACCAACACTCACCTTCCACCACTCTTCATCACCACCGGCAACACTCTCCACCACCAACACTCATCTTCCACCACTCTTCACCACCATCGGCAACACTCTCCACTAGCCAAAAGCAGCCGGAAAGCACCCCAGCTCAACCATTAGTGAAGCTGTCACAAAATCGCCTTTGTGTTTTCTCCCGCCCCTGTGCCTGCAAGCTTCTGCCCCTGCGCCTCACTGCCCCTGCGGATCTCACAGTCGCCCCTACGGAAATAGCAACAGAGGGTTCGTCTTCTTTCTCTATTTTTGAGAATTCTAATTCCTTTGCTTAAATTCCTTGCAAGAATGAAATCCCAGAAGAAGTACAAGATGTCCGACGTTGAGAAGACTCGTTACGGGATTGTGCAAGATCGGGTTGTGTATGCAACTCGGTTTTTGCACATTCTAACATTGGAGAAGTTGGGCATGTTGGAGAGCATGCAATCTTTCCTTACCAACGCTAGGCTCGGGGACTTTCTGAAGAAGAGTGCTCCCACATACCCCGAGCTCAACAGACAGTTCATTACCACTTTCACCATGGAGAAGGAGGATCATGTGTGTGTTGGGCTTTTCTTCAAGTTCAATAAGAAGAAGTACACACTTGACTACCTCCAGCTGCAGGAGGCCTTTGGGGTGACTCTCAACCCTCTGATAAGTGGTGGGAACCCATTCCGACACTGAAGTTGTGCGAGTTCTAGTAAGCTGCCGCCGGATCCGAGTTTCATGCCAGGGGTGAGTATAGCAACAAACTCACTCACCCTTGCTTGAGGATCCTCTCCAAGATCATCATGTGTGTCTTCTATGGACACAAGGAGGAGAACAAGGTCACTCTTAAAGACCTTCCATTGATGTACGCTTGCCTCCCGACGAGTGAGGCGGTGCCGGATGGGTCGTACCTCTTCCTTACCGCTTTGAAGCGGATTAGGAAGAACAAGCCAAGAGATATTGTTGGCGGTGGGGTGATCTCCTTGATCGCCGAGTAGGTGATGGACCTTTCTGACCTTGAGGATGGGATGGCGATCCCATTCTACACGGAAGGGTTGCTCTAGAGGTGCAAGCTCCTCAAGCGGGATGGAGAGAATCTTTGTTGGCTTTCTTTTGCAGATGGGAGCCACATCACCTACCTTCCACGGCCCTTACCTTTTGGAGATGAGCTCTCTGAGCTCTACATCCCGGCTGATCCGTTTGTACCGAGGCGGCCTCAGGTGGCCATTGTGGGGAGACATGTTGCGAGCTCCAGCCGGGCTCATTATGAGGACCACATGCTCATCCCGGACGATGAGGAGATGCCTACTGCAGCGGAGATGATGGTCCCGAACTTGGGAGCCTCCAGGCCCAAATGGCTGCCTTGCCCACTCAGCACCAGGCTTGGCAGACCGAGTATTAGCAGACCATGCTGGAGGAGCAGTAGATTTGGTAGTCCAGCTTTGCCACGTCTATGACCGCCCACTTTGACCGGCGCTAGGACGCTTGGCAGGTAGCCCAACAGCAGCAGCTTGAGGCTCAACAGTTGGCTTGGCAAGCCAACTTTGAGTCCACTATTGGAGGTCGGCTGACCGCTCAACAGGACCGCCTCAACGACATCTACCGCCGGCAGGAGCACTTCTTCAGCCATTTCCCTTATCCGCCGGAGCAGGGTCTGGATGGTCCAGCCGGACCATCCCATTAGTAAGTATCATCTCTTTCCCTTCTCTACCATTAGTCCTTGCTTTCATTTCTACTTTGAGGGCAAAGTGTGCTTCAAGTATGGGGGAGGGAATACTATCTTGCATGTATAGTTTTTGAGTTGTTTGAGTTTGATGATTGTTTGAGTTTGTTTTAGCTGTAATTCAGTTTATAATTCAGTCATAAAAAAAATTAAAAAAAATAAATAAATAAAAAAGAGAAAAGCCAAAGAAATTGAAAAAGGCATGAAAAAATCCTTGGATAAACCGAAAACCCGAAAGGGCGGTTTAGGCAAAAAGAAGGTAGTCCGACCAACACTAGGTTAGTGCAAAAATGGACTTAAGGGATGTAAGGAATTAGTGAGATCATCAAGAAAAGAAGAAGAGTGGCAAGGTGAAAACCCGAAAGGGCGCCTTGGCAAAATGAGCGACACCGAGTATAGGTTCTCCTTCCGACGTTTGGAGGCATAAGAAAGGGAGTCATAAGGAGGTTGTCCGGGTAGGTCACTCTTAGAGCAATAAGGATGGTAGTTTTCTCACTTTATTCTCCCTTTCTCTCTTTTCCCTTCTTTCTTTCTTGGTTTGTCTCTTGTTTACATTATCTATGTCTCTGCACCATGCTTCTCGAGGCTTTTGAGTTCTGAACTGTTGTCATATGTGTTACTTGGGACGAGTAAAAGGTCTAAGTGTGGGGAGTTTGATAGGTGATGGAATCACTATCATTTAGGTTAGTTTTTAGAGTCTTTTCATTGTATTAGAGTCGGTTTGTGCTGCCAATTCTTAATCCAAAATAAGAAGTCAAAAAGAAGCAAAAAGAGAAGTTAGAAGCACTTGGGAGTTGAAGATCATTCACGAAGACAAGTTTATGGTGCCACACCGCCCCCGCGGAGTAGTGTCACCGCCCATGCGGGTGACACTACACTCCGGAACGCAACCTGCGCCTTCGCCAGCGCCCGGAACAAAGCCTGTCACCGTCCCTGCGCCACCCCTGGACGCCTCTGCGGTGACTCACCTGGAAGAAGTGAAGCCGGCGCCCCTGCGCCTCTACCTACGGACCAACCTGCGGAGCTGTAAAGTCGAAGAGCCAGTGTCACCGCCCCTGCGGTGACATTGGGTCGCCCTTGAGGCTCGACATGAGAAGCGACAGAAAGATGAAGAGTTAGACGTTTGAAGAGCATTAAAGATCCGCCCTTGCGGAATTGTCAGGCCGCCCCTGCGGCCATTAAGAACACCAAGCGTTTTGGCCTAAACCGCCCCTGCGGCCCTGAAGCCTGCACCCGCGGTTTAGCGTCAGAGACTTTACTTTGGCTATTTGCACCACCTTTATGGCATTAAAGGTGGCTGTTTAGGCCGGCCATTTACTCCCATTTAGTGCCAATTCTAGTATAAATAGGTCCATTGCTAGAATCATCCACCATTTTTCCCATTATTCTCTCTTTTTCCCTTACTTCCCTTGTGTAATGTGTTTCTAATCTCCTTGCTACATTGGGTTGTTTTGAAGCTGCATTACTGCTTTGGTTGTAAATCTTTGTTAATATAAGTATTATGCAGTCATATGTTTTATATTCCTTGTACTTTAACTATCAATTGCATGTTTCTTACCACTTAGCATGATCACCTTAGTTTCTAATTGCATGCAAAGAACTAGGATTAATTGATTTCGGGTTCGGGTCTTTAATATAGTAGAAAACCTTTAGGTAAAAGCTGGTTGTGATTACTTAAAGGAAAAGGAATATAAGTATAAAAGAAAAGTCTAACGGTTTTATTCTTCTCTTTATATCTCTTTGTCTTTGTTTGAAAGTTAACTTGTGACTTGTTCTTGTAGGTTTACGGAACATTAACTTGTTAAGTTGTGTTGATACCGGTTAGCTCAACACATATATATGATCAAGACGAGAACATTGTTGAAATACTTATAAAAAGAACCAACCAAAGTAGCATTGCATGCTAAGAATCAACCTAGTGTAGTCCTTTTCTCGTCAATTTATTCACATCTTTACTTGTTTCTTATGCTTTTGTCTTGTTATAAATCAATCCAACCCCCCCCCCTTTATTGGTTACAATCTCAACAATTGAATTTAAATCAAAACATCAACTTAACTCTCTTGCGTTCGACCCTTACTTACACTATACATAAATTTATTAGTGTAACATTAGGACTTCTACTTTGACCTAAGCTAAAATACAACGACCTAAGATTTTAGTTCTCGTTAGTTAGCCTGAGACTTACCCGGTAAAGGTTACTTCTATCCCCTTGGGTGGTGTGTTAGTTTAAGATTATAGTTCCTTTCCTTAGTACCTTGAGACTTACCCGGTGAGAGGATCTTTGGTTTGGGATAGTGAGTAGTGAGACTTACCGAGTGATCTATTCCCTCCTTAGAAACACCTTCCCTTTGTGAACGTCAGCTTTGTCCACGTTATCCTTTGAGATCTTGAGTCGAAACCACAACTAGATGTTTTGACCTCTAGAATCTGCATTTTCTTTATTTGATTATTACATCAGCTTTGATTCCTTTGCTTTGTTGCTTGTTTTTATTGACAACCTGAATTGCCGAGCTTTGTTTCACCACAGTCCCTGTGTTCGACCCTGGAGTATTTGTTGTTATTACAATTGATCTGTATACTGGGGGTTCGCATATTGTTCCAGGCTTATATTTTAGGTTATAAATTTAAAGTTATATCGTTCACCATACACACACGTCTGAGAGCGAATACTAAATTAAGATCATAATTCATGTCATCAAAGGTCTCACTATCGGCTATTCTAAACCAAAGAAACTTATCACCGGGTAAGTCTCAAAGCTTCAAGGGAAAGGAATGATAGTCTCAAACCAACCACTCAACCTAAGGAAATAGAATTAACTATCACCGGGTAAGTCTCAAGTTAACTCACAAAGGCAAGAGGAAGGCACACTCAAACCTAATAAAGGATGAACCTTTATTACCTAGAACTAATCATCTTTGGCAACCAAGCAGGAAATCACTAGGTAAGTCTCTTCCTAAGCTTGGATATAGGTTAGGTAGGTTCAAGAAGGCTAGGGTTTAGGCAATCTTTAACCAAAGCTTAAGGATAAAGCATGAAAGGTATGAAAGAGGAAATTTTGGTCAGATCTTGGTGGGATCTAGACCGAGATTCTCAAGAACAACCCGAGATTTGTCTCTACGAAAGTAAAAACACAACTCTCAGGGTTCAATCTGTTTGTAAAGGTCAGTCTATCATCATCTAAACCACAACCTTCAACCAATCACCCTATAATCGCAAGGATTTTAGCCAATAACACACATTATCAAATCAAGATATACATATATATGTGTGTGTGTGTGTGAAATTAAGAACCGAAAGTAACCAATGAAACCAAAATAAAGGTAAGAAATATTTAGCAAGGTGTCTTCTATAATCATAAATTGAATCAAATCAATAACAAAAATCCGTTCTTGTGTTCTAAATCAAAGAAATCAAAAAGCTAAAATAGTCTCACAAAGAATCTCAATGTCTCTCTCAATCTCTGGTGTTGTCGACGTACGGGTTGCCAATCCGTGTCCAAGCTGCGAAATCTGCAATCCAAAGTGCTTCTCTTGTTGCCGTCTCCCGTAAAACTATTTGTCCATCTCGTTCTTGTAGCCTTCTAACTTATAGAATGAAGCTAGGGTTTAGAAGATTGCATTTTGGGCCAAAATATCAAAACCACAGCCAAGCCCGAAGAAAATCTTGGTCGATATTTATTGTTCTCAACCGAGATTTTTTTCTCTGAGGCGTGTGATTTTTGGGATCTCCCTTATATCTCCCGAAACTTGATCTCATCCTTCTTTTAGGTTCCGGAATGCTCCCCATGTGGTCCACTCTGATCCATTGTCCTTGAATAATCCATTTCCACTCCAATTTACGTCAATCCACCTACAGTTGTAATAAAACTTGTGTAGATCTCGATTCTAAAAAAATAGGTGAATACAAACCGTAATTGCCATGAATGTATGTCTATGTATGCAAAAGAAAGGGAAAAACTAGCTGCATTCGCATCTATACTAAGGTCATATTTCATGTCATCAGTTGTCTCCCATGAAACGCTTGTTTTTTGTCATAAGCTCGACCCATTTAGCTCACTTTGGTGGGAGTCCATTAATGTATTGAACAAACATGTAGCTTAGGTGGGCATCTTTCGATCTAGGAAAGTGTGATGGAAGATAATGAAGTCCTTTATGCCTTCAATGGCGGGATGAGTAACCGATCTCGTTGGTGTAGGAAAATGATCTCTTCCGAGGGGCAAGTGGAGTAGTGGAAGATAGATAGCCATCATCCAACTGATAAGGTCAAGGATTAATTTATAGAGGGGAGGAAAAACTACAAGAATTAGTTGAAGATTGCGACACTTCACCTTCGGGTGATAGAGGAGGGGAAATATTTTATGAGACGGTCATTAGATGGCATAGCAAGCTGTTGGGACCCCGTCTCATCCCGGTCTCGTAGTTTTTCTTCTGGTTCAACGAATTTCACATGTAGTCTGGCCGTCTTTATCCATCTACATGTCGTCCGGAAGCCGTCTAGAGATTTGAATTTTGGAATTTAATTATGGAATTATTTAATTTCGGGCCAAACGACTTGGCGTCTCTACCAGTCTACATGCAACTTGTCTCAAGATACGGCATTTTGCTTTCCATTGCATTAATTAATTTAAACCCTCTTTAATATTTTTCAAGGACGTTCTCTTGGACTTCGTATTTTTTCTTGCCTTCATTTCTTACTATTTCTGATGTTTTGTGGTGGTTAGAAGTCCGTCTTGGACTTCCTCAATATCCGCAACTTGAAATTCCAAGGCTTCATAATTCTCGAAGAGATTGGGAACAATTGTAGCTAATCCACGTATAGTGGCTTGTAGAACTTGTTGACCTTTCAGCCGCTACCCCATCATCAACTCCATGGGAGTCTTGCTAGGTCCGGGAGTGGGCTAGGGTTCTTTTCCTTCTTTCAAAGCATGAGGTTTTTACATTTTTTCAAACTCTTGTAAGTTATCAACAACAGATTGCTAATGGTCTTCAATAATCATACACTCATCATCATCAATCACATTAGAAATTAAGCAAATACCGTTATCAATAATAAAATGTTTAGGGAATTTAGGAAGAGTAAAATTTGTTAAGTCTTCATTGAATCTCAAGACAACAAAGTTGTCCCTAGCCTCTATGAGCGCTCCAGTTGTGGCAAGGAAAGGACGTCCGACAATCACCGAAACATAAATGCTCTCTTCAACATCTACAACTACGAAATCAACCAACATCTTGTACTTGTCTAACTTTAGAATCACATTCTTTAACATTCATGTAGGTCCTATAATAGATTTTTCGGCTAAGGTCAAAGTAAACTTAACCGGCAAAATCTCACCTATTTCCAATTATTTACACAATTTCAATGGGATAACACTAACACTAGCACCTAAATTGTTGTATGTTTTCTTCCTCCAAAATTCAAGAATATGTAGAAACTTCTAGAGTTATCTCTCTTAGGAGGCATTTTGCTCATCAACATTGCGCTACACTCTTTGGTCATCTCGATAGATCCCTTGTCGTTGAGAAGCCTCTTGTCGGAAAGCATATCTTTCATGAATTTTGAGACTTTGGCATTTGTCTCAATGCGTCCACAAGTGGGATCTTCAAATATAGCTTGTTCATCATCTCCAGAAATTTCTCAAAGTTAGCATCTAGCTTCTTCCTATTATGAGATTGAGAAAAAGGAAGGGGTGTTTGTAAATAGGAGGGAAAATGATTGGTACCTCTTTAGGTTTTGTTTCTACCGCATCATTCTTCTCAATAATTTTTTTCAACAGCAATGGAATTTAAAGTTTCTTTCCCACTCCTCAATGTGATAGCACAAGCTCCTCTAACATTATATTATGTTGTTGTATGTAGATTGCCTTAGAATTTGTCCATTTGTTGGCTGAGTTGGGCAACTTGATTCTCTAGCATTTTATGTCCTCTACTTAGGACATCTACAATAGTTTCCTCGTGGTTGGTATTGCAATTGCGGAGGGAAGACTTGGATGGAGCTTGAGCAGGTTGCTTTGGAGAAAAGTTTCCTCGTGGTTGGTATTGCAATTACGGAGGGAAGTTCCGCTGTTGCTTGTAGGGAGGAGTAAGTCTATTGTAGTTTCCGCCTTGATTATAGTTGTTGTAGGTATACTCCTTTTGGATTCCCTTGTAGTTTACTTGCTACATGGCCTCATGGTGTGTCATATTTTCGTTGAAGCATCACACTCCTTTATTTCATGTCCATGTCTATGCAATATTGACATTTAATATTAGTTTCCACATTTGCGACCGTAGCAATAGGCTTACTTTATTCAGTTCAACTCGCTTCATCAAGGCTTGAACATTTTCAACTAGCCTGTCGATTCTATCATTGTCTTTAATCTTGTAGACACCTCATCTCTTGTTTCTCTTCTTGGAATATTTCTCCATTTGTTCTACAACATTCACAAGATAATTCATTAAACCTTTCCTAAGCATAATATATATTATCTTCGTCTTCTATGTTAAAGTGAGAGATCTTTTCTCTAAATAGTGAAAGTACTTGCATGTTGGTTTTGAAGCCAAGTAAAGCATCCCTACTTGTTAAAGAAAAGATGAATGCCCTATTTCTTAAAGTATCCACAAAAAAAATTTCATATTTAAGGGTGTTCATAATGTTCTCAAAATTTCTAAAGTGTTGGTATGGACTCTCGTTCAACAAGCCAAAAAAATTGAGCATTTTGAATTAGCCCGATAGTGTTCATTCTAAGGTTGAAAACTCTAGATCCTAGCGCAGGAAGAGTTAAGGCGTGGTTTGGAACCGTATATCTAGGGTTCATTCTAGCATCCAAGGTTTGAGGGTGACGAGTGCGTTCAACAACAAGCAAAATAGTGAGTCTAGCAATTTCTACTCATTTGGTTGACATTTTCTCCGTTTTGTTTGCCCATTGATCGCCTTTCGGAAACTCTTCGGTTGGACTTTTGTCTACGGAGGGTGCGTTTAGGCCCGTTGTCTAAAGAGACAAGTTCACTTGGATCAAGAACTTTTCGTATTCAACAACCAAACTTGCTAGACAAAGACAAAAAGAAAACAAAAATCACCAATATAAGAAACTTAGAATGACCGAAAATTAGAAAGAACCAAAACTATCGGTAATCCTCGACAACGGCGCCAAAAACTTGATAGTACTAAAACATACCCGTACGGATGACGGGGTCAATTGCAGTAAATCGAGTGTCGAATTCACAAGATTACGTCTTATTTGAAAATTTTTTAGCAATTAACTATTCTAGGTGAGAAAATGAAAAGATACAAAATTTGTTTTTGTAAACGTTTTATTTTGCACATATTATAAGGGCAAAAAGGAAGCAATGGTTGTTTTGTGAAATATATGAGTGAAACGATCTAAGAAACAATAATCACCGCTATATTGAATTATAGTGAAACCGTGTATATGAATATCATGAACATCGACCAATGAATATTGCAGGTAATTATCTTTATTGTCTTTCCCACAGACAAACCAAATACCTACAAATGTCAAGTCCACTCATATAAGCAGAACCCGTGGATATCCGTGGGTATCCAAAAGTTATTTGAATATCCGCAAATTCCGGATGCCTAAAGTCCGGATCCGATCCGTTGAATAGGAAATATCTCTCGAATCGGTCGGATTTTAAACGGATAAAAAACAAATATCTTAAATGTTTGATTTTTACTAATAATTAACAAATTTTTTGAACCGAATCAACCAATCGGATTGCTTTTTAGCCTCTCCTAAGTTTCGACGGGCCATATCTTATTCATTATTCTCGTTGCCCGTCATTGGAGGCTCTGCAATTACAAGGCTTTCTTTCCTCTAAAACTAGTTTAGTGCCCGCATGCGATTTTTGTCTAAATAAAAAAGTATTATATTTTTAATTTTATATATTATGTATTGGATATTAACTTATAAAGAATATTGAAGACTAAGAAATACCATTACATCCAAACGTAGTCATTTTTATTAACTACTATGACTAACATCATGTTGTGAGGATTAAATTAAAAAATTTATAAAATGAAAGGACATACTTAAAAATATATCAAAAAGATTATTATTAGAGTATTGTATTTATACCTCAATATAGTTTTTAAAACTTAATTATTTATTATAAAAAGTGATAGAAAAGATTGAATAGATTTATAAAATAACATATAAATTTTTAAAAAGTGAAAAAATGGTAAAATTGAAATTAAATTGACTGTCGAATAAACTATAAACTATTTTTATTAAGAAAGAAACAAACTAATTATATATATCATCATCAACATTAAAATTTTGATATTGTTATGAATAAATAATTAAGTAAAATAATTTCTTATGATATTTAACTATTAAAAAATTATAAATGTACGTTAAAAAATTCGTAACATGTAGGTTATATCAACAACAATTTGTTGGATAAGATTTATAAACTAAATAAATATGTCAAGATGAATAATATAATTTTTTGAAATAAAATTCAACTACATCCTTACTTATATAAATCTAGAGGTGTAAAATTTAATTCAGTTTTAAATTTAAAAAATGTGTAAATCTGGTTAGATTATGCGCGATATTTTATGAGCAAAACTGAATTATAATAGATGAATTTATTTATTTTGATCGGATCAATAACAATCGTGTTATCAAATCATTAATTTTAAATATGTAAGTACAGTGTGACAAATCTGTAAATAAATCCAAAATGCTAATGGGGATGACTTTATAAATTGACATGTGGACAAAATGAGGTTTGTTTTAGTATAATATATATATATAGATAGATAGATAGATTTATTGAAAAATTTTTAAATTAAAAATAAATAAAAAATTAATTTCAAAACTAAATTAAAAAAATTAAAAAATAAGAAAATAAACTATGATATTAAATTCAAAATTAAAAATTAATTCAATAACTAACTTAAAAATTTATATTTCAAAAATTTACAATAAGGAGAAGAAAATTAAATAAAATTTAAAAAGTGGCTATATTATTTTTATAAAATTATAAAAACGAGTTTAAAAAATGTGAAGAACATTTCATAATCTTGTTTGTTAAAATTTTGAAGATTTTGTTTGTTTTCAATATCTTATGATTTTTTTTTAATTTTTAAATATTTGATGGCTATATCTAACAAATTTGTAAATAAGTCAAACAAATGCTTACGTGGCATTTTTAAAAGGTGATGTGTCATTGCTGATTGTTTATTAATATTTTTTTAAAAATTCTAGGTGGCATACCTCAGTTATTATCATGTACCCTTAATGGGTTCTCTTTTAGTATGTTATATAGATTTAATATCTAAGGTGTGTTTAGTTAGAATTTCTCAATTTCATTTAGATTCAGTTTTTGAGAAATTTTTTTGCGAAGCGTTTAGTTAGAGTTTTGGGATTTCATGTAGCATTTAGGATTGGGGTTTACAGGTTTTGAAACCTCAGTTTTCGCATTTTGCTCATCCAAGATTTTGAGAGTTTCTAGGATAGATTATGTCATTCATGCCCTTCTCCACAGATGCTTCTCTATTCAAGTTGGATGATTAGGGTTTGGCCTTCCTTTCTCATTTCCAATCTCAACAATCCAGCGACACCTCCTTCTTCTCAGCATCAGCATGTCCGGCGACACCTTCAAGCCTTCTTCTTCTTCTTCTTCAAGGCGTCTGAGCGTTTTTCTCAACAGTGTTCTTCTCCAAGCATCTTCTCTTCTTCTCTATATTTCTTCTTCGTTCTTCTTCTTCTTGTGAACAAGAGTGTTTTTGAATCTAGATCCTTTGAAATAAATGAATTAGAAATTTAAGAACGAAAACTAGTCTTAGATCTAAATTTTTTTTCTTCCAAATTTTATATCGACTATTAATGGTAAGAATATTTTAATCTTTACATAAAATCAAAATTAAATTTGAACAATCTAACAAATCACGTATACGGAGTTTTAGAACAACCTCGCTAAAACACAACCGCAACTTTAACTGCTAGGGGTGAGCATCTCCGGATATCCGATCCGATCTGAAGGCTCGAATATCCGATCCGACAAACTTTAAAAAGTCCGATCCAAATCCGATCCGAGAACAACCGGATATCCAACAGTTTGATCTGGACGGATATCCGATCCGAAGATCCGATCTGATCCGAAGATTTTTTCATAGACTAGTCGGATATATCTGATCCGATCTGATCCGACCCGTTCCTCTAAAACCCGATCCGTATACGATCCGATGATCCGAAAATATGTCCGGATCGAATTGGACTCGGATCACCAATTGTCGGATATCTTCGAATTCGGATATTTCGGATCAGATCTTCAGATTAGTGAATCGGATTAGTAGGAGCTGATATTTTTGACTATAGTAACCGCAATTTTAAACACGCCCCTAATCTCTGCAACTCTATTTCTCTTTTACCGTCGTCGTCCTTCACTTCGCCGTTTCTTCTTCATTCTTCATTCTTCATCATTTGTTCTTCACTTCTCCGTCTCATTCTGTAACAATACCAACCTGAATGAATGAGTGAAATAGGAAAAACAGACAACCACCTAGGCATACGGTGTACAAGTGAAGCAGAAGAACCCACTACGGGGCCGTTTACCTCACTTCTCTCCTTTGTAAGTTTCCTTCAAACTTTCTCTCTCCCCTCTCATACTCTTTTTGCATCTAGTTTTTTTTACTGAATCTATCATTCCGTGAATGCGCCGATTTCACTGTTTTCATTTCCTAATATTTATTTTCGACCTTGGGATTATACTCATTAGTCATTAATTTCCCTTCAGATTTTTTTCTTCGCATTATTTCTTCAAATTAATGGCGGATAGTGTTAGCTTTATGAGTTAGAATGCTGAAACAGGAAAATGTGGCGTCCTGGATGAAAAGGGGATTTTATTTTAGAAGCATTCAATTCAAAATGCCTCTTTGGTCTGTGTTTTATAGTGACTTTACGTTTTTAGGGCTTTTGGAATCTAGGTCACAAGCCCGGGGGGTCTGATATGGGTGAGAATTGGAATTGGCCGAACATTGCTACATGAAATAGGAGCTACAGGAATATATAGGGTTTGCTTCAAAGCCAATTTGTTTATTTGACCGACTTCTGAGAAGATTCTGTACGGATTTGCTAAGAGACGGCCCTTCCTTCTCTCAGGTCTGAACTTAACCTAATACCTCATCCCCAGTCTGAAGCAGGAAGAAGACAAGTAAAAATGGCACCATCAGCAGCAACTCCTTCCTCTCTCCATGCAAGTTCGGAGAACAATCTTCAGGTTTCTGCCTCTCTCTTGTTCTCAACGATTTGATTATTTCCCTTAAGCTAATTTCACAACTAGATAGACAGTTGCTTTTTCAGATTTCTGATTGTGCGTTTTGGGGGCATGTTGGTAGCCCTTCTTTGTCATGCAGAAGGGGCCTCAGAGAAGGCCATCCGCATCTAAAACGAGGAGGAAAATTGGTTTCTCCTCTAGCCACAATGGCCCTGCAGACTCCGATGAAGATGATGATACCTTGAATCGGCTGAGATATGAAGCCTTTGATTTGGTCTGGTCTCAAATCGAGTCTTCTATAAAGGTTTTTTTATTCTTCTCTTCCATTCTCAAGTAGTTGCAAAATGTGCATTTATTTCAATTCATAAAATCATTCATGTGAGGTGGAGAACCTGCAGTATATTTGTATAATGATGCCAATTGTAAGCATTTCAATGCAGGATGTTCTGAGGAAAATCAACAGAAATGTGTTTGACGAGTTGCATCACTGGGTCTGTCAATCTTTTCAAACCATTAGGTCTTCTGGTAGACCTAGTTACATTCAAGCCACTCGCCCTTATCCCTTTGCAACTGATACCTCTCTCAAACAAGTCTACACGGCTCTTGTTTGTACTAGTATGCTTCCACCTACAATTTCTTCTGCCATCTACTTTTGTTTTATGCTCAGGCTTTGATCAGCTTATTGATTTTCTTTTACAAACAAGTTCCCCTGAATTGAAATCTGCAGGAAACATGGAATTTGTTGATGATCTCCTTACTTTTGAGGATCTTGGTCACCATTTGAGGTCTTACGGTTCTTATGTAGCTAAACTTTCTTCATCGGACTTCTCAGCCAACATTGGAATTAGTGGTTGTTTAAGAAGCTTGTTGCACCAATTTCTGACCGCTGCACCAGATGTGCGTACTTGATGTCAATACATTGGCAGTTTTCTATATGACCTTTCTGTTGATCAGGTACTAACATATTGTTGTGTTTTCAAGTAGGCTGCTGACTTGTCCATTTTGGCATCATGGTACAATGAGCAAAGAGAGGACAAGCCAGTTATCATAATTATTGAAGATATGGAGAGATGCTGTGGGAAAATCTTGTCAGCTTTTATCTTGATGCTGAGGTAATTGATCAGGCTGGACTTTTTACTATCACTCGTTATGTATTTGTTTAGATTGTTGTTAAGGATCGTGACATAAGATAAGATAAGATAAATGTTGCGGATAATCTGGTTCTATGTTGGTGGTTATTTAGTCCTGCAAATCTGAAAGCTAGATCTAGAACACTTCGCATGTAGGGATTTACCTGTGCAGCTTTGTTTTCGCACCATGGGATTTTGTTGCTTTTTTTGAACCCTTTTCCATGTCAAAGTTGAGCAATAAGAGTAGCACACTGGTTCGATATTCATTCAAGGGATTGTTTGTGGCTATTTGTTTGTAGAAAAGTTATCTTCTGATTATATATATATTCTTTTTATTGCTCAGTGAATGGGTTATTAAGGTTCCCGTTATGCTAATTATGGGAGTTTCTACAACATTTGATGCCACAAGAATCATACTTCCTTCAGATTCTTTACAAATGTTGCGTCCTTTCAAGTTTGCCTTGGGATCTCCTGCTGAACGTATGGATGCTGTTGTGGAAGCTATTCTTGTTAGGCCATGTTCTAGGTTTACTATTGGCCACAAAGTGGCTCTTTTCTTGAAGAACCATTTTCTAAACCAGGACGGAACCCTAACTGCATTCATCAGAGCTTTAAAGGTGCCATTTTTATATTTTTTTTGCCGAAAGGCAGTATTCTTGTATGTCAATGTCACGAACAAGTGTTTATTCAGATTGCATGTGTGCTTCATTTCTCCGTGGAGCCTGTGAGCTTCCTCAGCGAATATTCAACAGAAGGTGTTATTGAGGTCTGAAATCTTATATCCCTCTTATTTTTCTGTTCATTAGACTTAATCATAGCCCTGGATTTCATTTATCTTTTCATTGATGCAAATCCTAGGTAATAATGATGCAATATTTTATGCAGAAAGGATAAACTTTTTTTTTTCTATAATTTCGGATAATTGTAAATGAAAGAACTATATACTTAGTGTTCTCTTTGAAAGGACTTCTCGTTTGTTAGTTCTTTCCTCAGGCTTTTGATTAAGCATGAGCTCTTGTGTTGGTTCTGCCTTTAACATTATACTAATTTTTGTGTTCTTGGTGATGTTTTGCGCTTTCTCATTTGAATTTCTATAGTAATGGCTTACGAAGCAGCTTCTGTCGTCCCTCCATCAACTGATTGTTTTTTCTTTCTGTTGCTCCAGACTTGTATGGAAAGTCATGCTTATGGCAGCAGGAGGTATAAATTTTGTTGCAAATTCATTTTTGGAATTGATGTTGCTATTGGTTTGAGAAGAATACTGATAGGTACCAAAAATTTATTGTAACAGGAAGACGGAACATACAGTAGAAAGTTTAGCACATGGATTAACAGCATTAATGAAATCCCAGCAAAGTTGGAGTGCTGTTCTTTTGGTAAGGGTGTGAAGTTCCAGCGTCTTGTAACATCTATTGTGCACTTCAAAATTTATATTTTGAACTTATCATTGAAAACTTCAATATTTTCATGGATGTTGGCAGTAACTCATCTTTGGGCCAGTATTGTCTGTTTCATAAAAGAAATTCCTCAGTGCCTTCTTTCAAGCTTTCTTCACCACTTTTATGATACAAATTTTTGGAAGAAAGAATCACTTGTTTGACTGATAAATTTGAGTGTGTACTTTTGCATGAAATTTTTTGTTTCAAGGATGTTGATAAACGTCAATCAGTAAGTAACATTGATTTCAGTTTCCATTCTGTCAAACACATGCCAGAGTTGTAATCATGCATGAAAAGTGACTTTCTTATTCCCCTTTTCTTTGGTTTTTAGGTGCCTATTTACTTTTCCATTTCTTGGGGGATGTAAGTTGTTCAGAGAAAATAAGGGAATGTTTGCCAATGTCATTTATTAGTCCTTATAGGGACAGTGCCAACCACACCCTTAGTTTAAATACTTCTGATCTTAAATTATGATAATTTAATTAATTGTAGAACTAAATATTGCTTCGGCATTACTACGTGTATTCAGGCTGTCATTTACGCCATTGTACTTCGTGTGGGTTCTGAACTGCTTAGGCTTTATGTAGGTAGCTTCGGATTCATGCTTGTTAGAGCATGATTTCATTATACAATGGTTGCCAAAGGACTTGTAACAAATATGACGATTTCCTCTAATCTCAAATTCTCAATGCTCATGCCAATGAATTTACATACTTCACTATATTGTAAATTGCTGCATGCTTGGCCTAAGTATTTCTCAAACGTGATTGTTATAGGCTTTACATGGAGATCCTCGGAGAAGAGTTCAGTCTGATCTGTTGGAGTCCTCCAAACTTCTATGCTGCAGTTGCTGCACTGCAGCCAACATGTCATCTCTCCATGATACTTCTGTAATGTGAGATATTTTCTCGTATGAATACCCTAACTGATTCACGTGAAGGGTTCTAAGAAATAAAATATGAATACTCATATCCTCCTCCCTGATGATAATTGAATGGAACTAAAACTCAAGTACCCGAGGACAGATATTCAATATGGCACAACAAGTTCCCTTTTCAAATTGTGAGATGGTTAAGTTTTATGTTAGGTATTGTTATATGTATCACGTGCTTAATCACATGCTTAGCCTAATACAAGAAGGGAGCATGCCTAATGCTTTGCATTTGCGGTTTTAAGTTGGCTCTTGTTTGATCGTTTCCTTTGGTAACTTGGCAACCTGATATGTCAGGTATCTGCTTGCACAAGAGCATGGCGATTTGATCAATCTTCATGACTGGTATCAGTCATTCAAGGAAGTTAGTTCTCTCCCGATTACCGCAAAGAAAAAGAAGTCCAAGTATTCACCATCACCTAAGAAAAGAAAGCAATGTGTTGATCCTTTGAAGCAGTCTGAAGCAGTGATTCAGTATCCTTGTCATGTTCTTCATTTTACGTTGCAAGTTGAATTTGATAGTGGAAGGTAAAAGGCATTAAGAAATGATAGAAAGAAAAAGATTTGAGATCCTTGACGAAGTTGTTGCAGAGGAAGATTTTGCAGGGCGATTATGGAACTCCAGATTGCAGGGCTGCTCCGTATGCCTAGCAAAAGGCGGCCAGATCATGTGCAAAGAGTAGCATTGGGATTGTAGAAAATGGAGATGTAAAGTCCAGGTAGCATTTTGTCCCTGTTAAATCATGCGAGATTTTGATCGTTTGTGCTTTGACTGCTGTGTTTCTGTGCAGAAATTGTCACTTTTGATCTCAGAAAATGGCAGCAGTTTTGGGAGTACAAAAATGGACCTGTGTTTATTCATGGGGGATTTGAATGGCCAATATGTAAGTAGACAAGTACTTTGGGAAAGTGTTGTTTAGATTAATTAAGATGTGGTCTGCATTATTGCTTCTGATTGCTCTTTTTAAGATACTCTGTATTGCTGAATTTATCAAAGTTATGGCTAGTTAATTTTTGTTGAGCTGCTTGGTGAACATTTCATTGGAGGTTTTCATTTGATTGACAATATTTCTTTTTGCCGCTATTTTTAGCTGCGTTATAGTTACAGTTTGGATTCTGCCTTGTGATTTTGATGCTTCCATATTGAGATTTGGCGTGAATTATGAAAATTGTGGAGGTAGTTAATTATGATGATGTTGAAGTGGAAGATATCAAAAGAGGTCCAAGGAAACAAGGTATGAAAGAAACTATTTGTATCATGATACACATCATCTAGATATTTAGATATGAGATATTGAAAGCCTCCAACAAAGCAAATAGCAGAAAACAAATCCATATTACTAACATGACATTTTTAATATATATAAGCATAACTATATAATAATTATATATGTATATTGCCAATGGTATAAATTTTATTTATATTTACTATTTTATAATAAACGCTTTATTATATATATGGGAGACGGGGCCTAGCGGGATGAAAAAGTTAAGACTCATATACCGTTCCGGATAGTTTGGAGCGGGGCGGGTTCAGGACAAGAGTTATAATTTTGAATGAATTACCACCGGGATCTAGACGGGACCGGGTTTGGCGGGACGGGACCGGGTTTGGCGGAAAGGGACGGGATCATGATGTTCAAAGTTTAAGTTTGTTGTAGGTGTAAAATTTTTATATCTTGATAAGAACTTGTATTAAATAGTGATGAAAATTTTTATTTGGATTTATAAACTAATTTATCTGATCAATACTACCTTTATTAATCTAATTATGACAGGAAATATAGTGCAACTTTCTAGATTGACAACGCCCTAAATATAATCATATTTTCATCGCGAACTTTATTATCTGTTTTAATATTTTGTCCTCGATTTCTAGCATAATTATGAACTTACTCAAAAGTGTCGTGGATGACGTTTATATATTTTCTTTAATATACTCAAAATGCAATATATATTTAGATGTATATATCATATAAATACTCGTGCACGGCATGGGTTCTAAACTAGTCTATATACCTATACTAAAACAGAAGTCACTACGGCTGACATGGCGACCTGAGGTTTATTCTACCAATTAAATTTTTTAAAAATCAGTAACTAAATCATAAAATTTTTTCACTAAAGCTGAATTTTTTAACAAATACGGTTTGTTACTTAATAGTTTATGAAAGTTAATTTTAAAAAAATCAGCTTAACAACCAAATTATTTTTTATTAAATAAATAATTATAAAAAGATATTAAGTTGCTCGTGTCTTACCACACCAGCAGCCGACGCATGCCCGCTCTTCTTTCTGGAGCCGTCCGTATTGACTTTGATGAAACCACTCGGAGGGGGCTCCCAATTGACGTGTACGATGCTTCTTGTTTTATTGTTGCGTGCATCACCCTTCTCTTCCAAACATCCATATACTCTTTAGTTTGCGAGTATATAAAGTTGCTCGTGTCTTCAATGTGGTTTGTATGGTTGAAGATCTTGTCATTTCTCCACCTCCATACACACCACAACCCTACTGCAAAACATTCACTCCACAAACATAAATTTTGAAAATGAGTTTTAGAGTATAAATTACCTCTTAGCCAGGATGAGAAGTGGCTATCAAAAAAACTGTAGTTATAGTTGTCCGCTTGTAAGCCTCGCCAGCGTCTCTTTATCTTGACACAGTCTTGAAACAGATGGGCTAAAGTTTCAGCACCTTGATTGCATGCAACACATACATCATCAGAGCATAGGTGGCGCCTTTTCCTTTCACTGTTACTGATGACTCCTCCTTTGATCAATTTCCACAGGAAGACCTTAACTCTCTCATTAACTCGAAGCTCCCAAATCCTAGTATAGAGCATTGAATCAATCGTCTACAGATTTTCGGCTCCAGGCAAGGCTCAGTAGGCCGAAGAAATGGAATAGTTTCCATCCTGTGTGAGTTTACAGCTTAGCACGTCAGCAGTAGGGAGCTCTTGACTGATGTTATTGATGAAAGAGTACGTGGACCTCGAGGTTTGACGGGGCAGTGGAAGCGAGTTGCTATAGCTTCGTTGTAGGTAGAATACCTGCTAGTTGTTGCCAGTCCCAACCGGTACCTTCAAACCAGTAATCCCGCGCTTTTCTTGAGCTCTCTCCAAGATCAAGCGGTTGTTTGATGAACGAGTTTAGTGGCAAATCATTGACCCATGGGTCCGTCTAAAACTTTATGGTACGTCCATCTCCTATATTCCATCTTGCTCCAATAGGAATCACCTGCTGCAAACCAATAGAAATCCCAGTCCAAACTGGAGACGCAGCTCTCTGTACAGAAGAAGTTTCTCGTTGGTACTTGCTTCTCAAGACCCGAACCCACAAGTTATCCGAGTCGTGAAGGTATCTCCAACTTAACTTTCCAAGCAAGGATAAATTAGTAAGCTTCATGTTGCGAATTCCCAGCCCACCTTTATCCTTCGGGAGGCAAATTTCGCCCCAACTCACCGTATGCATCTTCCTACTCTCATCAGAATGCCCCCAGATAAAATTTTGACAAATCTTGTCGATGTTATCGCACACAGTGGAGGGAAGCTTCAGCGTGGCCATAGTGTATATGGGTAATGAAGTCAGGACAACCTTGGTCAAAGTTATTCGTCCTGCAAAACTCAGGGTTTTGCTTCTCCACCCGTTTAGCTTATGATTGATTTTATCCAGCAGGGACGAGAACGTAGCATTACTTACTCGGCTTTGCAACATAGGAATTCCAAGGTAGTTCCTTAGATTTCTCGTGACCACCGCTCTCAATCTCCAAATATTGCAAAGATCTCTAGAGACATTGGGTGAGACGAAGATTCTCGACTTTTGGATGCTAACCTTTTGACCCGACGCTCTACAAAAAAGATCGACGCAACTCATAATAACTCTCATTTGTGCAACTGATGCCTCCGCAAAAAGCGTAATGTCATCTGCAAAGAAAATATGAGACAAAGGGGTCCTCCTCGAGAAAGATAAATGGGCTTCCAAGCACCGCTCTCCACCGAATCTAAGATAAGATGACTCAACCTCTCGATACATAGAACAAATAGATAGGGGGAGATCGGATCACCTTGCCGGATCCCTCGCTCCGGGGAAAACTTCTCGGTGACTTCACCATTCTAAATCACTTGCATTCTAGCGGTACTGATACACTCTTTGATCATCTTCACCCATGACTACGGGAATCCGGCCTCAACAATAGTGTCCTCAACGAAATCCCACCTAAGTTTATCATAGGCCTTCTCAAGGTCTAACTTTAGTAGCATCCATTATTTACCGGTCTTTTTTTTCCTCATCGAGTGCACCACTTCCTGCATGAGGACTATATTATCCTGGATCAGTCGACCCGGTATAAAACTACCTTGCGTTTGTCCCACAAGCTTCTCTATGACACTCTGTAGGCGTTGCACCAAAACCTTCGTGATGATCTTGTTGCTGACATTACAGAGTGCAATAGGTCTGAATTGGCTGATAAAGTCCGGTTTCCCTACCTTTGCTATAAGAGAAATGAGAGTGTCATTGTTCCCCGGATACTACTTTTGGGTTGTGAAGAAGCGGGACACCTCTCTGCACAGCGACTGCCCGACAATTCTCCAACACCTCTGGTAGAAAACTGGCTGAAATCCATCTAAACCGGGAGCTTTATAAGCCCCCATGCTCATAATAGCCACCCATACCTCAGCCATATCAACCGGCTTCTGCAAATGCATCCAATCCTCAGAATCAACAATAGGGAAATCAAGGGTCTCAATGTGGCAGCTGTGGGTCCGAGTGGAATCATCTAAGCTATAAAGCTTACAGAAATAGTCCACTGTATGCTTCTCTAGAATAGTTTGGTCCTCGACCCAATTCCCCTCCTCTAGTTGAAGGCCGGTGACTTTGTTGCGGCTGCGTCTGATGATGGTCGATGTGTGGAAGAACTTAGTATTCCTATCCCCTTGTTCAAGTCACTGCTCGCGGGACTTTTGGAACCAGATGGTTTCTTCCTGTTTAAGAGCGAGCTCAATCTCCATCTTCAATCTTTTCTCTTCCTTAAGAAGCCAATCTGTGTGACCATGGGATATTCTGGTTTGGATCTTAACATGCTCGTCCATAGCTTATTGTTTCTTGCGAAAAACATTACCAAACACAAATCTATTCCAAACAATAAGGGAGTTCTTGAGGTTAGGGAGAGCCATACTCACATCCGGATTATTAACCCAACATGTCTCTACCATGGGTTGAAAATCATCATGGGTCATCCAGGCTGCTTCAAATCTAAACGGTCTCCTATCTTTCGTGCAAATCAAACCATGATCTAATGCAAGAAGTAAAGGGGAATGATCAGAAGAGAACCTAGCTAGATGTCTGACGTGGGCATTGGGCCATCGTAACCGTCCTTCTTGGTTCATAAAAATCCTGTCAAGTCTCTTGAGGATATTTCTCCTTGTCGTCTTACCGTCATCCCAAGTGAAATCAGCCCCCGTATATCCCAGATCGATCAGCCCATGGTTCAACACGTGCTCATTAAACCTATCCGAATCCTCATGAAGCTTGCCTGATCCTCCTTGTCTCTCATGGAGGAACCGAATGCAGTTATAATCACCACCTATAATCAACAGGACTCTGATACTCGAAATCTCGTTATCAATATCTCTCCAGGACAACTTCCTTCTCACATGATCAGGGTAAGCGTATATAGCAATCAAACTATAATCCTTCGTGCCTTCTGAAATTCTAGCATGTATAAAGCACGGATTGCTACTAGCAATACTGAAATTAAGCTTGTCTTTATTCCACAGCAGCCACACTCCGCCTGCAAACCCCTCCGCTTCAACGCGGAAGCAACCTGTAAAATTTAACCTATCGCAGATGGACTGAGCTCTTACTCCAGATACTCTTAGTTCAAAGATCGCAAGCATATCGATCTTTTGATTCTTACACAAATATTTTATAGCACGTCAGAACCCACTCTTGCCGGCTCTGAAAACATTCCACATTAGACAATTCATCATAAAATAATAAACAAGGTTGCAACTGAGGAACCACAGGTTTACATACCCGTCTTTACTTCTGCTCCACTTGGTGTGGAGTCCAGATTTTCCTTCATCTCTTCATCTCTGGTCCTCAAATCCGGACCATTCTGTAAGTTACTTGATTGACCTTCTGAACACGCAACCTTCTGAAGCGCTTCCCTGGTGATGATTGGTTCGGCGTGAGGATTAGATGAGGTATGAGCGTTTAGAAGCTCCTGGTTGCAAGAGTCTGTGGTAGTGGGAATAGCAGCACTCTCTATCACTGTAGGTATGCTATTAACCCCTAACGAAGGAGGCGCACGTCCAACCTGTATAGCAAACGTGTCTTCTTGTCGTTGACGTTTTTGAGGACCTGGTTTAGGGACAATCTCTTTCGCCTCTTTGCCCTCCAAGCTGCTCTCCTTGCTTCATTCTTCATCCTGTTGACTGGTTTCTTCTTCCCCTCTTCTCCTTTTTTTGCTTCCTTCCTCTCTGACACCGTTGCAAATACTGGTGAGCCTGTTGGTTTGTTTTTTTCCCTATTATTACCTTCCTTCGATCCCACTATGACATTACTCTCCTTTACCGTCTGCTGCGTGACTGGGCTTGTTGGGCTTGCATCATTTGTTTGTCTACTAGTGGACGTCCCTTCACTCTGATACCTATGCTCCATGTGGGTTGGACTCAGCTCACCTGGCCCAATAGCTGCCACAACAGCCTTGCCTTTCACACCGGGCTCTGAAATCTTTCCTTTGACATTTAAATTCTTGCCCTTGCTATTATATTGAATAGGTTTATTCATGACAGTATTGTGTCCTGCTATTCTCTCAGCATATTTATTTCCTTTATCAAACTTTCCTTTTCTTGCCACAAGCATCCAAGGTCCATAGCCGGAATCCACCACTGGAATAACCGGAGTTTGGACGGAAGATGACCCCGATTGCTTTTCTGTATCATTGCTGGGGTCTTCTCTAGCTATCTCCGTGTTGTCCGTTTGTAGACTGGTAACCTGTTTTGCAGCCTCATCAAACTCACAGTAGGACGCATAATGACCATAGCGACCACACTTAAAACAAATTATATCAAGCCCTTCATATTCAATGGGGCACCTTGTTCCATTAATGGTAATCGATTTCTTCAAAGGTCTACTCAGATCGATCTCAATACAAACTCTGATAAATCTCCCTCTATTGAAATGAAGCGTTTTCGGATCAATAGTTATGGGTAAACCCACACCTTCCGCCATACTCCATATGATAGCTTCATGGTACCATTGGACTGGAACTCCCATTATTCTAACCCAAGTAGGTGAAGAAGTTATAGGGCTTGCCGTAACAAATTCCGGAGTCCATCTCTTCATGATGAGGCATATTCCAAATACTACCCAAGGGCCTCCTATTAAAATCATCATCAAATCATTCTCATAGGAAAATCTTGCTAGAAAGTAGTTGTTGTCTAAATCAATGAGTTGGATATTTTCACCGCACTTCCATATGTCCCGGATCTTTCTTTCCATGACTGGGAATGCAACCGGAAACCCTAGCACTTTGAATACGATAGAATTCATCCAACGTGCTTCAAGATCTTTCGAAACCTCTTTATCAATCTCAATGACGGGATCACCATCAATCCAAGAGGGAATGACACAGAGACTTTTCCATAGATTGATTCTTTATTGATTTTGTCCCTGTGTAAGTCACTGCTCTTCATACCTCCTGTGATCTCACTCCAGGATCTTGTAGGCTGTTTGCTGGGGGTACTAACGCTACTATCTGGGACACTAGGTGTAGAAATGAGGCTCTGATTGTTATTAGCCACCAACACTTCCAAATTCGTTGTCGTAAACACTACTTTCTCAGCGGTAGAAATTTCTGCAGCCTTGGGAATAGAGTCACCTTTTTTTTCCTGATGGAAGGTGATAATAGAATTCATTTGACTAGCTTCCGACATAGGCACTTGTTCTTTCATCTCCACATATCCTTGGCATGTAGTACTACCGACAACATCCAATACCACTCCAGTTATCGGAGAAGATTCCTCCTCCATGTAACCGTTAAAAGAACTTATTCAAAAGTGTCGTGGATGACGTTTATATATTTTCTTTAATATACTCAAAATGCAATATATATTTAGATGTATATATCTTATAAATACTTGTGCACGGCATGGGTTCTAAACTAGTCTATATACCTATACTAAAACAGAAGTCACTACGGCTGACATGACGACCTGAAGTTTATTCTACCAATTAAATTTTTTTAAAATCAGTAATTAAACCATAAAATTTTTTCACTAAAGCTGAATTTTTTAACAAATACGGTTTGTTACTTATTAATTTATGAAAGTTAATTTTAAAAAAATCAGCTTAACAACCAAATCATTTTTTATTAAATAAATAATTATAAAAATATATTAAAAAAATTTTAGCTATAGGATCCCGTTTGTTACAAACCTTATCAAAAACCAAATTCACAAGTAATAATTTATAAAGTTAATTTTAAAAAATAACATTTGTTACTTAAAACATTTGATTATCGAAATTTTATTTTATATAAATATATTTTATAATAATATATTTTATAATTGGTTTTTCATATTTGTTTACTGTTACAACTTTTTATAATTAGTTCTATAATTATATTTTATAAATTCTTTTTACATAAATAGATTTATAATTGGGTTTTTCAAATTCGGCTACTGTTACATTATTTTTTTAAATAAATATATTTTTTAATTATATGTTAGAATGCGTTTGTATTAAATTAAGATTATTCAGTTCACACGACCAATGTTATGTTAATCAAAAGATCCAATCTATAAATATACCCGCACAAGGTGCGGGCTACGCACTAGTACTTGATAAAGTAGAGTACAAACTGCTGTCGTGGCGTCTTAAAAATTGAGTGTTAAGATCAAATCTTCATATATTACTAAATTGTCATTATCTAAAATTATTTAAAATATTAACAATAAGTTGTTACAAAATTTGTCCAGTATATCTTTTAATTCCTTCTCTTTACTAACCATTTAAAATTATCTATTTTAAAATAATTTTAGATTTCGAATAATTATTTCTTTTTTTCATAATTAATATTTATTCAAAAATTTTTAGATATTTTTATTTTGTTAATTAAATTCGAATAGTTATGGATGTATACCTAATATTTAATTGATTTTTTATGTTAAAACATTATGGTTGTGAATAAGCTTTGATATATAAATAAATTGGTGTTTACTAATCTCTCTCTATATATAGATTATTAAAACCAAATTTTTATATATTACTAAATTGTCATTACCTAAAATTGTTTTAAAAAAATTAACGTTAAATTGTTACAAAATTTGTCGAGCATATCTTTTAATTCATGTTATTTACTTACCATTTAAGATTACCTATTTTAAAATAATTTTAGATTTTGAATAATTATTGCCTTTTTTCATAGTTAATAATTATTCAAAAAGTTCCTGATAGTATTATTTTGTTAATAAAATTTCAATAATTACAGATGTATACCTAATATTTTAGTTGATTTTTATGTTAAAAAATTTATAAAATTCGATATATAAATAAAATATGACGAATCTATATCAATATATCTATATATATTTACTAAAGTAGTCTAAAATAATGTACATTTCAAATGAAAAAATTAGTTATCTAATAAGATGTATTCTCCTTTTATAATGAAACAATTTGGTTTATTAGGCTTTTTCTAGTTTTGTGTCTAGTAAATGTACCCCTTGAAAGAAGAGTGTGTAGAGTTTGAAAATAAATACATAAGGTTGAGGTATATTTACTTAATTGAAACATTAAAAAGCCTAGTTACTACTATAGTTTTTCAAAAAGGCTTATTTATCAAAATTGCCCTTTTATAATTTGATCTCATGTTTTTTTTTAATTGGTTGAAAATATTTTTTTATATATTATATGTTTGTTATTTATGTCAACATATTCACTTAATTGATTAACTATAATTAACCTTTTTTAAATATATCCAGATTTAATATTGAGAACATTGGTAAAATAAGGTACTTTTTGTATCTTAGATACAAACTAGGCACCCTAATTTCATCAATTAAAAATAAAGATAAATGAGTTGGATAATCATTAAAAAAAGGAAGGAAATTGATTCTTCTCTTTTTTTCTTTTCTTTTTTTTTTAAACATGTAATGCTTTATTTATACGGTATTACTATTTACATAGAAGTAGAAGGTAAGCGAGCAACAAGTTGCGCCGCTACCCTTTTTGGATGGCAAAACCTAACCTTTTAAAAACAACATCTACAAATCTAGAGGACATAATATTACTATGCATAACTCTTTACACCCTCTTGAGAATATCAACAGCACCGGGTGCAAAAAATCCAAACTTCGTGTATTCTTCGTGTATTCTTTTGATGATACACAATATTAATATACAATTTTAATACATAATTTCAATTACACAATGTCCGTACACAATTTCAATTACACAATGTTAATACATATAACACAAATATCAGCTACATAAAATGCATTGGGCATACATATTCTATACTCCAAGGTATGTTATCCATGTTTACTACATAATTGTAATAGTTGTGTAAAAAGTCACAAAAAATATGTATTCATAACGGATCCACAAGGAATACACATTTATTACATAATTTTGTTGAGTTATGTAGAACATATTTTCATCGACTTTCGTCTTACGTAGCACCGACTTTCATCTACAATCCTCCATTGTTGATCCTAATTAAGAGCTCTATATATATCTCGCTTAACAATGGAGAGTTTTAGATAATACGCAATATTAGTATATATTTACAGCAAATCAATTAGGAGAGATTCTAGGAAAATTTTTTACAATATTTATTAGGAAAACATTTAAATTTTTATGGGAGAGAATATCTCCAAATTAGGTAAATAGATGTCATTATTTTCAATTAAATTTTTTTCTACTTAATTCTAAGTGCCTACTTTGTCTACACATCACAAAACATACCTATTATGTAAACAAAAATAAAATACGTGATGTACCTACTTAACCAACTCACCCTTTAATATTTTGTCATGTCGGTAGAAATTTGACTAAAATAATGTACATTTCAAATGAAAAAACAGCATTAAAAATAGTTACCTTATCCTTTTATTTGAGATTTTAATTCTAACAATTTATAATATATGAAAAATCTATCAAAAAGTATTTTCTTAGAAATATTTTATATATTTTTAAAAATAATCGGATATTCACATGTGACAACTTTTTAAATATTCGGATATTGGTGTCTAAAATACCCTCAGGGTTTGATACCTTACATTCTTCAATTCAACATCTCTTCTCGGCTTCTCCTGCAAAAAAATCAACATCTCTTCAACAGTCGGCGAAGACGATAGACCCTGAGTCCGTGACCTTCGGCCAGTAGAGACTTCGGCGAGAATCGCCGTCTTCTCGACCACCGACCTTCGGCGAGCTGGGACTTGTTTCGACCTCCATCTGTTCAGAACAGGCATTGTTTCGACCTTCATCTTCGAGCATCGACCTCTTCTTGAGCAGCGACTTTGGCCTTCGTCTTCTTGAGCAGCAACCTTCGACGAACAGGGAGTTCGGGCTTCATCTCCGGCGACCTTCATCTTCGACTTGATGTGGTAAGATGTGGTAACTTACTTTGGCAAATTTTCTGCACACTAATACTTTGGCAATTTGACCAGGGGCCTGAATGCCTGATTCAGATTTTTCGGAACCAACGTCTGGTTGTACAGTCGTTGTCGCTGTGATCAAGGATACACAAATCTTTGTCGCCAATTCTGGTGATTCTCCCTGCGTGATTTCTAGAGGGGGGGCAGGTGATTTTCTTCATATATCACACATTGGCTTTTTGACAATTCCTTGCTGAATATTCAACTCATCCCAGTGGATTTAATTTGGTGAATTAATGTTATAACTGATAATCAGCAGTGCAAATGGTATATAGCTGAACTCCCGTCGACTTTTGGGCATCATGTTGTATCCATGCAAAATTTATAGTACATCGGCCTTTGTTAGGAAGGTTATAAAAAACAATATTATACCAGTTTATTTTTGAGATTGAGAAGCATAATGGTATATAGCTGAACTCCCGTCGATTTTGGGCAGCATTATCAATTCTTTCGCTCTGCCACTGAAGGAAGAACAAAAACTTTTTTTTCTCTGGGCACTGATTCCGCTGCATAAACCCAGGTGCTTACTGCTTACAGATGTACCATCAGCAGTTATCTTCCTCCATAGCACAGTTCATTGAAACTTGCTGATATTGTCATCAGGGGTTATTGAATTATTGGCTAGTCACAGATAGCTCCAAGGAAGTTGTGTTATCTTACTGCATAGCACAGTAGTAGACTATAGTAGTAGTAGTTTTGTTCCCTTCCGTTGTTTTCCTTGGTCTCCCTTGTGAACTTTGTTTGTAAGTTGTGTTGTATTCTGTATGCTATGACTTTTTAAAATCGAATCAAAATTTGTAATGTCTATAAGTAGAATTGGTGGCTGGTTGGAAATTTTGCAGTTTCAAAGGTTCATAAGCGAGTTTAAAGTTTCTTTAGTAGTAGACTTATTGTTGTAGTTTTGAACACAGTTGAAGATTAATTACTGGTGGTAATGATTAAGAAATATGTACTGTCATTCTACCAAAACAGATATCTTCTGTATGACAGGGCTTTGGAATACAGTTTGTTCTGTTGCCTCATTTCATTTTCTCCTTTTTGCAGATATGAAACTACTTAACCATCTAATGGCGCTGACCTTTTTGTAGGAACTCTCGGTTTCAGTTTGGATAAATTGGCTACATAATCTTGTTAGTTTCGACTCCCAGCAATGAACCATGCTTGTATATTTAGGCTCTCATGTATACAATGCCATTCCGTGTTATTATCCTTTTCCTTGCCCATGCAAACGAAAAGGAATCAAGCCAGTCGATTAGTAAAATCCTTTTCATCCTTGGCAAGCTCAACATGGTCCCCTGTCATCAGCCGTTCGCCTCCGCTAATGTTGGTTGCACAGCTCATCCCTTCAAATACCCCACAGCGCTCAGAAGAGTGGTTTGCCTTACGCAGAGATAGGCTGACAACGAGCACATTCAGCACAGCTCTTGGGTTCTGGAAAGGCACCCGCCGTGCTGAGCTTTGGCATGAGAAGGTGTTTCCGATGGATACTGAAACAACAAGATCTATCAACAGCATGCATGCCATGGAGTGGGGTGTGGTTAATGAAGCTGCAGCTATTGAAAGGTATAAAACAATTACTGGTAATGATGTGAGCTCGTTGGGTTTTGCAGTTCATTCCGAGCAAAGACTAGATTGGCTTGGTGCCTCTCCGGATGGTCTTCTTGGGTTTTTCCCAAATGGCGGAATCTTAGAAGTTAAATGCCCTTTCAATAAGGGGAAGCCTGAACTGGGTTTGCCTTGGTCCACAGTGCCCTTCTACTACATGCCTCAAGTTCAGGGGCAGATGGAGATAATGGATCGTGAATGGGCCGATTTATATTGTTGGACCCCAAACGGTAGCACTTTATTTCGTGTTTATAGAGATCGGGGATACTGGGACCTCATTCATGGAGTTTTGAGGGAGTTTTGGTGGGAAAATGTGGTTCCTGCTAGAGAAACTGTGTTGCTTGGTGACAAAGACAAGGCTTTTTTGTTCAAACCAGCTTCAACACACAAGAGAACAGGTCAGGTAACTGTGACTAGCTTGAAATTAGCTGCAGGTGCAAAGATGTTGTGCAGGGAGATAGCTGGCCATGTTGAATACTACAAATGATGGCACTTCTAAATTAAAACAGGTTATATTTTTGTATTCGCTTCGCTCATGTCAAATTGTACTATTTTGAAGTACTAATGTATCCCGAATATTTATACGTTCTTTCTTGCTGGCCCTCTTTTCCCTCTTCCATTTAAACAATTGTGGCTCATCAGGGTACTGAGTTACCAAACTCATCAATCATACTTGAATAAGATGAGTCAAAGTTGTCCATAGCTTGACTATGAATGATAAGATTTTCTCTGAGCTTGACCCTGAACTATACAAGGAGTTTTTGTTGAAGTTCAAAGAAGACGACGAGTACAAGAGGAAATAAGAACAAGGGAAACGACACGAAGAAGGTTAGAAGAAATAGCTGCGGAGAAATCTTCAAGCAGTGAGCCTGTCGTCGTCTCCTGGTTTCCTCCTGCTCAAACAACCCCAGTTTAGTTATGAGTTATGAGTTGATGAATGGTGATGTGGTTTGGAGAGCAAGAGTGCTTCAGACGGTTAGTTTTGACACTTCTTAAGCACTGTGCTCTTAGATTCGCTCCTATCTGGAACATCACTGACACGGATATTCATATTTGTAATATTGATTAGAAAAGTTATAGTAAGAGAGCTTCTTAATAGAGTTCATCCTTAAATTAATCATTTGCGCTGAGTTGCACAGGAAGTTGTAGGAACATCCTTTTTGGTGCTATTTTTGTCTCTCTTGTGCAGTTTTTGACAACAAACCAAGAGCTGATGAAAGGACACTTGTTCTTAGAACTTGATGGTGAGCATCAGCACTCTTGGTTGAGACTAAAAGATAGCCCTTCTTCTTAATATGTTGTTTGTCTTATTTTGCTTGGATTGATCAGGGTCAAAACGTATTGGTTGTTCTCATTTGAGGCATTGTGAAGATGAAGCCTCCAAGGATAGCCAGAGAACACTGCCTTTGGTGCCACAAGAAGCTGTAGCTTGAAGATCTGGTAGCAGCACAGAAAAAGTATACAACTCACAATCTATAACAAGCTACCATATTGGAGCTCATGTATGATCGGAATGGGAGTTGTTACGTGAGACTCTTCCAGGGCGTTTGTAATACTGCAACAAAAGGATAATGAACAATTATAATCCCGTTAAGATAATAAATATAAAGTCGATGAACAATCGAATGAAAAACCATTGAATAATTCTTAAAAAAGAATGAACAATCGAATGAAAACCGTTGATGAATTCTTAAAAAAGAAAGAACAACCAAATATTATATTAATTGAGTAGAAAACCTTATCCAGAAAACCCTATGAACATTACCCTATGAACATTACCGCACTTCTACTGCACTAAATTAATCAAGAAAACCCTATGAACATTCCTAATTTGAACATAAAATAACAATATGGAGGAAGATGAAGCCCTTCGTAGAGTCGCAAACAAAACCTCAGTGAATCTAGCAAATCCCATTGCAACTCGCACAACCAATGTCTTCCTAGCGCCGTCGACGACAACACTCTCGACAACTATGATACAAAAGCCTTAAACTCTTCGAAGTTGATGTCATTCATTTATACATAGTTTTTCACCATCATTTTCATTCATATCCTTAATATTTATAGTGTAAATTTGTCTTGTTTTATAGTAGATTTAATTGACTTTGCTATTTTGAGCTACTTGTGTTTTTACGTTTGAGGCCTTTTTAAGCATAAAATGAAAAACGTTTGCAACTAGCTAAAGTTGTCCATGAGGCCGAGGATGTCTAAGTCAAGAGCAAATCGATTGAGACAAGATAAACAAAGTAGAAATGATCAACATAATACAAGTGATCAAGTCGACTGATGGATAAAGTCGATTCAACCGGGTTCATTTCCCGATATTCTATTTTTATGAACCACATTAGAAGAAATGAGCGCAATAAGGATCAATTGTTTCACATCGGTTGATTCGATCAATAGAGTGGTCGATTCGTAAACGGCCAGCGAGGGTGGAAAGCAGGCGGCGAACAAACGCCAAGTGGTGGCTATTGGCGTAGATCTAGGCTCGAAGGTGGGAAACAAGAGGCCGAACGACGTAGATTTGGGCGGTGGTGTAACAACGAGGCTTGGGCTTCCTTTGATGTGGGACCATCCTCGACACCACTCATACAAGGTGATGTGGGACCATCCTTTGCATCTACGACTACGCTACATGGATCATTCACCAATCTAGAAGCGAGAGAAACTCAAGAAAGGAGCGCTTACAATTTGCAAACATGGGATGAATCGATGAAATGGAAGATTGCATGACATATGAAGAAATCGACCAATGCTCAGAAAAATCGACCTCATAAATTGGACGATTTTCCTGTAGGAAAACTCGATCGATTTTTGTGTCCGATTTACTTCACTGGAACGAGTTTTGCAAAAGATCCGGCCAACATCTTCTATCTTTTGGCAACTACATCTTATTATAGTTCTTTAAATCTCTCAGAGTATCTTAAGAGATTATTTAGATTCTATCTTTTTAGATTTTAGATTTTATATCTTTTAAAGAAATCTTTTCTAGATTATCTTTTAAAGGATATATTTTATAGATTATATCTTTTTAGATTTTATATTTATATCTTTTAAAGATATATTTTCTAGATTATCTTTTAAGGGATTTATTTTATAGATCATATCTTTTAGATTTTATAGTCTTATATATTTGAAAGATATCTTTGCAAGATTATCTTTAAATATATTTTTCTAGTTTTAGTAGGATTAGTCTCCCTTATAAATAGCCTTAGTGGGGGAGATTGTTTGGTAGAGTAGATTAGATTTGAGATATTTTCCACATATTGTGTGACTTACGGCTTCACTTACGGAGCGTATTTTATTCATTGCTATTCAATCAAAGGAGAGTTTTGGTTGAATTGTTGTTACGTTCTTGCTAAATTGTGCTTGTGTGTGTTAATCTTGTTGAAGGTTGATGCTCCTAGTCGATGCTAGTCCCTCCTTGTGCTTGTCTTACTTAGAAGGTTTGGGTAAGGTTAAAGAAGTGCGGGTTAAGGTGATCTTCTCGTTTAAGGGTTTTAACACATCATTGGTCAAGGTTCTTTTGCGAAACTATCTTGGTTCATATCTTCCTATATCTTCCATTTATCATTCCATAATCATCTTCTTTTCTTTCCATATCATTCACTAATCCATGTTCTGAGTTTATCGAAAAATCGTCATGTTCTTGGAGAAAATCGGCCGATTTATCCTATAGAACAACCCGATTGAAACTCCACCTTGATTATATAGTTGTACAGATGTTGATGATGGAAGACTTAAACACAAATGAAGTAGTTTTATACACTAACAATTTATTGATTATATATCGAGTTGCTTGGTTTGGTTTGGTAGTTTGTATTGAATAAGTGCAGGTTTTGAAAGACACTTCAAAGGACATTGGAAGACCTTGAAATCGGATGCAAGGAAAGACAAGGAGTTTAGAGTGTTTAAAAGACGGAGACCTTAAAATTCATTTCAAGGGAACAAAGAAGTCAAGGATGCACGCTAAAAGAATTCAAATCACTAAAGAAGATCTTCTAGGAAAGATTTCCTCAACAAGAAGATATGATTGAACGAAGATCTCAACCGGCCAATAAAGATCTTACACAGATCCTCAACCGAAAGCACGAAGATTCTCACTTCTGAAATTTGACATCATCACAACAAATACGAGAAGATTAAGGAGCCGAGAGATCAACGTGTTCTTAGGAGATGAAGATCCACAACGTATATCTCATCTCAACCAAGAAGCGATCTTCATGGAGAAGAAGAATCATCTTCAAGCTGTCATCTTTTCCAACGGCTAGAAGACCTCTCCATAGAAGGCTATAAATGAAGATGGCGATTGAAGAACAAATACAGAAGCTTACATGGAAACATCAATATTTCAAGCGATCCAAAAGATTTTCATTCGATCAAATAGTTTTTTCATTCTCTCTTTTTCTAACAAGCATTATCCCCTAGAGAGATATAAAACTCGAGAGCTCCATTGGTATATCTAAAGAGTGTTATACTCGAGTGTGTGTTACTCTACGAAGTAACTAGGCTATTATAGCAAGGTGAAGAGTTGAAGCTAGATCGTAGCATTGGCTACAGTGAGAGAAGAAGGGGATTTCTTCTAGTTTGTATCTAGGACTCTTTGAAGTTGATAATAGATAGTTAGATCCCAAGGCTATACCCTGGGACGAAGAGTAGGTTATTTGAGCCGAACTTTGTAAACATATCCTCGTGTCGATCTTTTACACTCCGCATTTTATCTTGATTTATTGTGACTAACTTTGTTTTGCAGGAGTACAAAGTCAAGGCCCTTGAAAGTTGTTTTAAAGCCCTTGAAATCAAAGTGTATCACAAAGAGCTCAGATCGACATCAAGGCCCTTGAAATTGGTTTCAAGGCCTTGAGATTGGTTTTGTGAAAAGTTCCAATACTCTATTCAACCCCCCCTTCTAGAGTATCTTTTATCCTTTTTTTCACCTACCGGTTCTTCAATTGGTATCAGAGCTAGACTCACGAATATTGATTTAACCATCAGTGAGACTAATCATGAATCCTGTAGGTGATGGAGGATTTTCTCAAGGAAGATCCTCATCTCGACCACCACTCTTATGTGGCAACAACTTTGCCCATTGGAGAGCACTCATGCGTATGTTCATTATTGATTAGGACATGGAACTATGAAGCATAATTCAGAATGACCCCAAAGTTCCAAGTACAACGGTTGAAGGTGTCCAAGTCCCAAAGAAGGAAGTTGACTTCACACAAGCTGACTTGGACAGTGTGTCAAAGAACTACAAAGCTATGAACTTACTATACTACGGATTAGATGCCAACGAATTCAACCTCATCTCATCATGCAAGAGTGCAAAGGAGATATGGGACAAACTCGTTGTCACTTACGAAGGAGCAAGTCAAGTCAAGATTACAAAGATTAACATCTTCCTCAGACAATACGAGCTATTCAAGATGAATCCAAATGAACCAGTCAAAGAAATGTTCACAAGATTCACTGAGATCGTGAACAACTTGGACTCACTAGGAAAGGTCTTCACAAATGAAAAAAAAGTTAGGAAGGTTCTAAGGAGCTTACCTAAAGCCAAGTGGGGACCAAATATGACTGTCATCGAAGAAGCTCATAATCTTTCAACTCTTCCTCTTGATGACCTCCTTGGAAAACTCATCACACATGAAATGGTTCTTGGTGAAGAAGATGGAGAGCTCCCATCCAACACTAAGAATCTAGCATTAAAATCAAGAAAGGTTGAATTACCATCAGAAGAGGAAGATAGTGATGATGATGATGATGATGAAGAAGATGCAATTGCCATGATCTCTAAGGGTCTCGCGAGAATTCTCAAGATAAAGAAATAATCTGCAAACAATAAAGAATATTCACGAACATCAAAACCCCGAGGTAAGTTTTCTAACTCTAACAAGAAAACTAGAGTGCTGACTTGTTTTGAATGTGGTGAAACAAATCATCTTGTGAAGGATTGTCCATAAAAGAAGAGTACCAACTTCAAGAAAAATGATCGAAAGAAGAAAGCTACGGTAGCTTCATGGAGTGATTCATAATCCTCAAATGAACCAGAAGACGAAAAAGAACAAGCAAACCTATGTCTCATGGCCGATCATGAAGAAGATTCAAATCTCTATGTTGACAATGTGGTAAGTACTATATGTCTCAACCTGAATCTGACTTGAAACAATTCCTTAAAGACATTATTATATGTAACAAGGAACATAGAATAAGGATAAATTCTCTAAACGAAAAAGCTTCTTGAACAAGAAAAACAACTAAGTAAGATATCTCTGGAAATTGAAAATCTTAACACGGAAAAGGTAGACCTTGATGACAATATCAAGACCTTTGAATTGGAAAATGTGATTCTCAAGGACAACCTCTCCTGTCTTCATCGAAACTATATCGATCTAGAGAAAGAGAAAGTTGATCTAATTTTAACGTGTCAAGACCAGAAGGCAGCACTTGTTAAATTTACTCGTTCAAAAGCTAATCTTAAAAGAATGATGGGTGAACAATAATCCTCACTTAACAAAAACGGTATAGGTTATCATAGGAGCTTTCCTAGAAAACCAACTACCACTTTTGTCAAAGCCAAAAGAAGTATTCATATGCCTACTTGCTTCTACTGTTGTAAAAAGGGTCATGTGAAATCTATATATCCATACAGAAGAAATAACCCTTATATTATTAGAAACACCTATCCTCAATGTTTAAGGAAACAGGTCAAACAAATCTAGGTTCCTAAAGGTACTAGATCACCAAACATGATTGAACCTGAATATGGACCAAAATATGCCATTTGATCGACCCGGAAAGGTTGATTTTTGCTATTTTGTAGGATATCACCAAGGTAAAGGAGCATAAATGGATATTAGATAGTGGTTGCTCAAGACACATGAGTGGAAAAAGCTCACTATTCTCAGATTTAAAGAAGCAATCATCTGGAACCATTACGCTTGGCGATAAAGGAATGTGTGACATTATTGGCATTGGTAAAATATGTTATAATTCATCTAACTTCATTGATGATGTATATCTGGTTGACGGTTTGAAGTATAATCTGCTTAGCATCTTTCAAATATGTGATAAGGGCAACAAAGTATTGTTTGATTCAGAAAAATGTGAAGTTCATGACAAAACAACGGGTGACATTGTGCTTACTGCTCCTAGATGTAACAATGTTTATTCTATGAGTACTAACCAAGTTTCAGGAACCAAGCTAAAATGTCTAAAGGCCTTGACTGATGATCCAAGGCTTTGGCATAGAAGACTTGGTCACGTAAGTATGCACACAATGTAGAAGCTACTCTCAAAAGATTTGGTACGTGGCTTGTCAAACCTAAATTTCAAGGTAGATGAACATGTAAAGCTTGTACACAAGGTAAACAAACAAGAGGTTCATTCAAACCTAAGAAAGTTGTAAGTTCTTCTCGACCCATTGAACTCTTACATATGGATCTTTGTGGACCTATGCGTGTCAAATCTCCCAGAGGCAAGCAGTACATCCTTGTTATTGTGGATGATTTCTCTTGTTTCACATGGATTTCTTTCCTACGAGAAAAATTTGAAGCATTGTTTGAGTTTTCAAAATTATGTAAGGAGTTGTAAACTTTAAAAAACCTACCTATCGTTTCTATAAGAAGTGATCATGGTAGAGAATTTGATCAACTAAAGTTTGATTTGTTTTGTGCAAAATATGGTATTTCACATACTTTTCAGCTCCTAGAACTCCTCAACAGAATGGAGTTGTGGAACGTAAGAACCGCACTCTTGAGGATATGTCTAGGACTATGATTTTAGAAAATAGTTTGCCAAAAAGTTTTTGGGATGAAGCAGTAAACACTGCTAATTACATTTTGAATAGATGTTTAATTTGCCCTATTTTGAAAAAATCTCCTTAATGAACTCTTTAAAGGAAGGAAACCAAATATTTCATATTTCAAACCCTTTGGATGTACATGTTTTGTTCATAACAATGGCAAAGATAACCTTGGGAAATTTGATGCACGTAGTGATGAAGCTATATTCATTGGATATGCTTCAAATAGCAAAACTTATCGTGTTTATAACAAACGTACCAAAATTGTTGAAGAATGTATCCATGTTATTTTTGATGAAAGCAATGATGGTACTTTGAGTGAAAGTTTTGCAAATCTAAATCTGAATCAACGAGAAGATCACAATTCGGATGAAGATGAAGATCCTAAAGATCAAGAAAAGAATATGCAAGAAAAGATTCAAGATACCGAAGAAAACTCTCAAGACCTTGAAACACATCTTCAAGACCTTGAAACAGAAAACTGCGATGTCAGAACTCCATTTCAAGGGCTTGAAACCCAACTTCAAGGCCTTGAAATAGGAACCAAGGGCAATACATCAACGATACTTGAATCTAGTCAAACATATGATGCTCAACCTTCAGGATCTGCTCCATCTTACAAACGAAGAAAATTTCAACACTCTTAATACCATCCACAAGAGAATGTGATCTCAGATCCAAACGCAGGAGTTCAAACTCAATCTAAAGTAAACAATCTATGTGCTTTCTCTGCGTTCGTGTCTCTTATCGAGCCAAAGAATTATGTTCAAGCTCTTCAAGAACCCGACTGGATCATTGCCATGCAAAACGAACTAAATGAGTTTGAGAGAAACAAGGTTTGAACTCTTACTACAAGACCAAAGCATCAATCCGTCATCGGCACAAAATGGGTTTTTCGAAATAAGTTGGATGAAAGTGGCAAAGTCATACAAAATAAAACACGACCTGTAGCACAAGGCTATAACCAAGAAGAAGGTATTGATTATGAGGAGATTTTTGCTCCGGTTTCCAGGTTAGAAGCCATACGTATGCTACTTGCATTTGCATCTTTTATGAGTATAAAACTTTTTCAAATGGATGTAAAATGTGCTTTCCTAAATGGCTTCTTAGAAGAAGAAGTTTACGTTGCTCAACCTCCTGGTTTTGAAAATGATGAATTTCCTGATCACGTTTTTAAATTGGACAAAGCTCTTTATGGTCTTAAGCAAGCTCCTCGAGCTTGGTATGAAAGATTGTCCAAGTATCTTCTCGAAAACAAATCCAAAAGAGGTTTGATTGATAAAACTTTATTTATCAAAACCAAAGGCAATAATATTTTAGTAGTATAGATCTATGTTGATGATATATTATTCGGTGCTACTAATGATTCCCTTTGCAAGGAATTTTCAGATATTATGTGCAGGGAATTTGAAATGAGCTTAATGGGTGAGCTGAATTTCTTTTTTGGACTTCAAGTTACACAAGCAAAGAAAGGAATTTTTTTCGGTCAAAGCAAGTGTGCAAAGGACTTGCTTAAGAAGTATAAAATCTAAGGTCGCAAAGACTCCTATGAGTTCGACACTTTCACTTGACCATGACAAAGATGGCAAAAGTGTAGTACAAAAGGAGTATCGAGGTATGATCGATTCATTGTTGTATTTAATTGCTAGTCGACCTAACATTATGTTAAGCGTGTGCATGTGTGCAAGATTTCAAGCTGGTCCTAAAGAGTCACACTTGATAGATGTGAAAAGATTTTTCGGTATCTCAATGGCACTAAGGATCTAGGGTTATGGTATCCACGTCAAAGCTCGTTTCACCTTGTTTGATATTCAGATGTAGACTTTGCAGGTTATAAGGTCGATACGAAAAGCACTTCTAGATGTTTCCAATTCTTAGGGTCATCCCTAATTAGTTGGCACTCCAAGAAGCAAAATTCTGTCGCCCTATCCACAGCCGAAGCTGAATATATAGCTACGGGAGCCTGTTGTGTACAAATTCTATGGATTGCTCAACAACTTTGTGATCTTGGCTTTGATTTGAAAGGTATTCCTACAAAATGTGATAATACTAGTGTTATTTCTATAACCAAAAATCCTGTGCAACATTCAAGGACTAAGCATATCGATGTAAGACATCACTTCATATGTGATCATGTTGAGAAAGGTGATGTTTCGATCTCTTTTATATATACTAACTTGCAGCTTGCAGATATCTTTACCAAGCCTCTTCTTGAAGAGAAATTTAATTTTATTAGATTGGAACTTGGTATGTTGAACAAGGAAGCATTAACATAGGGGGAGTAAATTATTTTATTTTCTCCTTCGTATGCAGCTCAGTTATCTTTTTCAAGGGCCTTGAAAGGCAATTCAAGGGCCTTGAAATGAAATTCAAGGGTAAATTGATTTACACGGATCATTTAGGAATTCATATCGTTTAGAAATTCAAATTCCTAAATTTTTTAAAGAGTTTTCTTTAAAAGGGATTTCAAAAAGCTTTATTTTCAGTTTTAAAGAATTTTGAAAAGTGGTTACAAAATTTATGGAAAGAATTTTAATCAACAATGATTCTCCCAAGATTTTAAGTTTCTCAATATCTTAGTGATCTTACGTTGATGTGACTTCTTCCCTTAAATACTACTTCTCTTCTTTCTTTATCTCTTCCGCTTCATCTTCTCTTTGCAAACTCTGTGCTTTACTCTTTCAATTTTCACAAACCCGCTTCCTCTTTCTGTCAAAAATTTTCATGGCATCCAAGAGATCTTCAGTTGATGATGCCGCATCATCGGCCCGCTTCCTCCGACTCAGACTTTGACTCAAGCTCAGGTTCAGATTCAAGCTCTAGTGCCCCATTTCATATGGATGATGCTAAAATTTTTGCCAAGACGGGCCTTCCCTCACACTGGTTTGGAAGTCAAATAGCTGTCAAGAATGGCTGATTGAGTTCGACAAATGACACGAATGCATGTGTGAATTAGTTGATCGAGAACTATTCACATGCCTCTCCCTACCAGGGCTTGAAGTGCTTCAAGCAAGCTTTATCTGGGTTCTTCTCAACCCAGGGGAGACATCCTTTCCTAGATTAACCAAGTTGTTCTACATCAACTTATCCGCCCGAAGAGAAAGGGGAGAATGGATTCTGGACTCTGTCGTCAAAGGTAAGAAAATCACCATTACCTCTGAGATTATTGCTGATATTTTTTGGTCTTCCTCGCTATGATGCTTTTGATCATCCTACCCCCGCTAGAACCGTTAAAATGGACAAAAAAAAGTTTCTTCTACCCAATGCCTTACCACAACCTACTACTATTACTTGTCTAACCCTTGAAGCCAAAATTGTTTGTACTCTTTTGGTTAGATGTGTGGTACCAAGGGTTAACAACATAGATGTGCTGACAAATCAACTACTTGCGTTTTTGTATCATGTGCTGAATGGGCTAGAAGTTAATCTTCTAGAAATTATCACGTCTCATATGGTTAATGTTATAAATTCTCCTAGTGATTGCCACTTGCCATATGGAAATTTGCTCCCAAAAATCTTTCAACACTTTTCGATTGATTATTCTAATGAGGAGCAACATTTTGTGTGTGGAGAACTGGATGAAGAATTTTTTTACATTATGGGGATAAAGAGAACTGTGACTGGCCATAGAACAGTATGGGTTCTAAAGGAGCAACCAACATGGAATTATACCACTGTACAACGTCTGAAAGCTGTAGAAAGAGGATTGGACTCTCTGAGAAGTGATCTCGTTTTCTTCCAATCAATAGTGACCGACCGTCTGGACGAAACACAAGATCTACTAGGTATTTTAAATCAAAAAATTAATCAAATGTTTCATGTCAACGCTCTTTCTCTTACAGCTGCCAACAACATCAAGCCCTTAACAAAAGAAGATAGGAAAGCTACCACGAAGGATGCTGAATAGGTCATGACACAGTGCTATAAGATCGTTAAGGATCGTCCTATTCGCCAACCATCGTCTGAGGATCTAGACGTGTTGCATATTGAAGAATTTGGTGTTGTCAAGAAATATGACAAGAATTCTGATCAGAGGTGAACCGATATTTTCCACAAAGAACATGGCCTCTTGAATGCTCAACATCGTTGGAGAAATATGTGCTTGAAGGAGCATTCAAGAAAAGGGAACTCTTCCAGGTGGTATCAAGAATGAAGTTCTCTGGATGACCATGACTGTCAAGGCCCTTGATTTTGATATCAAAGGCTTGTTTTTGAAAAACTTGATTGTTTTTGTGGTTTTGTGAAAGTACTTTTTATGGGTTATAACGCTTTAAAACTCCCTTGCTTTGACTATTTTTCTCCTTTGTTGAAAGATAAAGGGGGAGAAATCAATGTGATCCGAATTTTTCGAAATTCTACATTTTGCATTTTAAGTTAGTTTGATATTCATATATGCATCGCTAACTTTACAATGCAAGTACAAAACATTTGTGTTGTCTTCCATCAAGGGGGAGATTGAAACTCCACCTTGATTATATAGTTGTACAAGTATTGATGATGGAAGACTTAAACACAAATGAAGTAGTTTTATACACTAAAAATATATTGATTATATATTGAGTTGCTTGGTTTGGTTTGGTGGTTTGTATTGTATAAGTGCAGGTTTTGAAAGACACTTCAAAGGACCTTGGAAGACCTTGAAATCGGATGCAAGGAAAGACAAGGAGTTTAGAGTGTTTAAAAGACAAAGGCCTTGAAATTCATTTCAAGGGAACAAAGAAGTCAAGGCTGCACGCTAAAAGAATTCAAATCACTAAAGAAGATCTTCTAGGAAAGATGTGCTCAACAAGAAGATATGATTGAACGAAGATCTCAACCGGGCAATAAAGATCTTACAAAGATCCTCAACCGAAAGCACGAAGATTCTCTCATCTGGAATATGATATCATCACAATAAATACGAGCAGATTAAGGAGCCGAGAGATCAACATGTTCTCAGGAGATTAAGATCCACAACGTATATCTCATCTCAACCAAGAAGCGATCTTCATGGAGAAGAAGAATCATCTTCAAACGGTCATCTTTTCCAACGGCTAGAAGACCTCTCCATAGAAGGCTATAAATGAAGATGGCGATTGAAGAACAAATACAGAAGCTTACACGGACACACCAATAGTCTTCAAGCGATCTAAAACATCTTCATTCGATCAAATAGTTTTTTCTTTCTCTCTTTCTCTAAAAAGCATTATCCCCTAGAGAGAGATAAAACTCGAGAGCTCCATTGGTATATCTAAAGAGTGTTATACTCGAGTGTGTGTTACTGTGCGAAGTAACTAGGCTATTATAGCAAGGTGAAGAGTTGGAGCTAGATCGTAGCATTGATTACAGTGAGAGAAGAAGGAGATTTCTTCTAGTTTGTATCTAGGACTCATTGAAGCTGATAATAGATAATTTGATCTTAAGGCTATACCCTGGGACGGAGATTAGGCTATTTGAGCCGAACTTCGTAAACATATCCTCGTGTTGATCTTTTATATTCCGCATTTTATCTTGCTTTATTGTGACTAACTTTGTTTTGCAAGAGTACAAAGTCAAGGCCCTTGAAAGCTGTTTCAAAGCCCTTTAAATTAAAGTGTATCACAAAGAGCTCAACTCGACATCAAGGCCCTTGAAATTGGTTTCAAGGCCTTGAGATTGGTTTAGCAAAAAGTTCCCATACTCTATTCAACCCCCCCTCTAGAGTATTTTTTTATCCTTTTTATTCACTTATCGGTTCTTCACCGATTTTATCCCAGTTAAGGACAACTGCGGCTTATCCCCGCATCACAATGGTCAATCACAAGATTGAGGGCTAACAAGATCCGAGAGGAACAACCAACAAAGAAGATCAAGAACGAGTTGCAGAGAAGAAATCTCAGTTGAGCCATAGAAAACTCAGCCGAGATTTGGTCTCTGACGCGCCTTTGAAGATCCGGTCAAGATCTTTTAATCTTGCCAACTATCTTTTATATTTTATTACCTTAAATCTCTCAAACATTCTTGAGGTAATTGTTAGCTTGTTGATCCTATCTTTGTGATTATTTCTTTTTCTCAAAATATCTTTTAGAAGATATATCTCCTTAGTTTACATAGAGGATCTCCCTTATAAATAGCCTTAGAGGAGGAGATTATAGGTAACTTAGTTGTGATTATTGATTTCCAGATTATTGTGAGATACTTGTGACTTCGCTCACGGGGTTTGCATTTTTATCATTTCTATTCAATCAAAAGGAGAATATTTTTTATTGAAAAGTTGTGAGTCTTTGCTATGTTGTTCTTGTGTGTGTTAATATTTTTAAAGGTTGATGCTACAAGTCAAATTGGTCTCTCCTTGTTCTTGTCTTACTTAGAAGGCTTGTGTAAGGTTAAAGAAGAAAGGGTGAAAGATAGTTCTTTGTTAAGAGTTTTGATCCAATTTAGGTCAAGGTTCTTTGCAAGTCTTATCACAGTTCTATCTTCCTATATTTATCATTTATCATTCCATATAATCATCTTCTTATCTATCCATATCATTCGTATTTCCGCATTCTGAGTTCTAATAAATCTCGGGCTATTCTTGAGTAAATCTCGGTCGATATTTCCTTCGGATTCATCCGAGATTTCCTTCTGTTGTTTGATTTGAGAATTTTCAATCTAGATTGGGAGACTGCGGATTTCACCCTGCATCATCCTTCAACTCAGAGGTGAAGCGCGGGAGCTTGGGATGATTTTCAGTCTTCCGACGAGGCTCGATGCATGGTCTATTGGCGAGATGGCTTTAGGGTTGACAATTCCGGCGAGAAGATGAAGGCAGGGATTGGGCTAACAACTCTGGTGGAAGCTTGCTAGTGGAGGACAAAGAAGACGGTGGCAAGCTCCGGTGAGATGAACTAGGGCTCGAGGTACTACAAAACTGGCTCGGTTTTTGTCTCAAGTGGACTCGGGAATAACGCACACAACTCTGGTGAGACTCTTCAATTCCGATTCCGACGAACCATGTGAGTGAAATAAAAGGGAGAGAGGAGAGAAGGGAAGAGAGAGAAAAAGAGGGGTAGGTTAGGGTTTAGTGAATAAGATGAATGGTGACTCGGAAATGTACCCTATAATGGTAGGGCATCCTCAAAATTTTCAAATCCGCAAATAACGTCAATTATATTCATATAATTGCCTTCTTGAACTAAAGTGTCCTTATTTTATTAATCCAAAACTAAATGAGCTATGGATATTTCGAAAAAGACGGATATTACAAGCAAGAACAATATTGTGATCGATCTATTGAAAACCAGATCACATAAATTATTGTCTTTGGTTGTAGTGACTTTTAGCCTCATAATTCTACTATAGCTATACAATGAATCTTTTATTTGTCAAAAAATAGATAAAATATTTAAATTACTTGAACAAACTGTTGATATTAGATTAACTAACAATTATTTTAACTAGTATTGTGGTTAAAATAAACAAACTAATTTTTTTATTATCATGAACAACTAAAAAATAATTGATAGAAAGTGAATATTGATGTGCAAAAGCAATAATATCTATTACAAACCACATTGCTTTATTAATCAACCAAACCCCATTGTTTTGTATACATCCAAACCCGGAATTATTTTGTTCAAAAGCCAATCTATCTATTACAAGCTAAATCAGTTTTGTCCCTCTACTTCCACCAATACACGCTAAATATTCATTCATTTCAAAAGTGACAATCTTATGCATGTACTTCTCACGCATAGATTGTATTTTCTTCATGTTATATTTTTTGAAACCTAGTGTCCATCCTTGAATGTCATTTCCCATATATGTTTTTAGATGTCTCATTGCATATACTCCACAATCAATATTGTTTTGAGAAAATCATGGATGCTTAAGCTTCAGATATTCCACATTCTCAATATCCTCAATTTTTTTTTCTTTTGGCCATTCATCTTAAGAACTGAACAAATATTTTTCTCTACAATAAGGCATAATGAACATTTCATTAGTGAACTAATTGAAGAAAAATCATGAACTAAATTCTCTTAGTTAATGCTTACCAAATCATTTGATATTATCCCATAATTTGCTTCATTTGATACTTCTGGTGTGTTGACATTATCAATGATCTCAATCATCTTCTTATTGAAATTGAATGAAATCACATACTAGTGTTCATAAGCAAGTATGAGGAACATCATATGTTTATGTATTGTCCATGTAATATCAAATTAGTATGTATGTTTGACATAACATGTAATTACAACATAAATTATATAATTCTTATCATATTAATTGTGCTGAGATCAATTTTCCTTTTAAAATGAATAATATGTTTCAATCTTTTTTAAAAAATGGAATATCTTTTCTCAAATGGGCGGGTATTATGGTTGATCACAATGTACAACTATGTATAATTTTGTGTTATTTATACACAATTCATTTATGATTATTAATATGTACTATTGAAAAAAAATAAAAACTTACACTTGAAAATGAAGTCATGAACAATTTGTGTGGAGAGGCACATCTTAATAATTTCATTCTCATTCAATATTATTACCCATATATCCATTATGCTGATATTCACAAATGTATTTCGTTCCATTGGCTTTAGCTCGAACCTTGATATCATCATATCTGTACTTGAACAATACATCTCTATGTAATATAAAATAAAATTACGGTGAATTTACTATGTAGCATTATGTCACTAATATTGATTAGCATAAGTCCACATCACTAATTATATAGCATTGACATCATTTGAAATTTTAAGACAAAACTACCCTCATACAAGCAATTACATGATTGTGTAATTATTATTGCATTGTACATTGTAACACCCCGAATTCTCAGAACTCGGGACATTACTGGTTAGGACCTCACAATGGGTCCCGACCTCAGTTTGACAACTGTTCGCCACTTAGAGTGCGTACAAATAAGCTTTAAATTTATAAAACTAGAATCAAGCAAGCGAACCCGCAGTGTACGGATTGACGTAGTTAAGCAAGAATTTCAGAGTATCGAACACAGGGATTTGGGGGGAAAAAATTCGATTTCAGATTATCAAGCAGGTAAATGTAAGAGCTTTGCAAATTATTGGGAAAACAACAATCCTAAAGATCCAAGTATCCAGCTGTGGCTATCGATTCAAGATATACTAATGATATAAGGATAGAGTTAAGATATGCAAAGGTATGCTAATGTAAGGTAATCGTACGGTGAAGTTCCAAAAACCTTATATGACTCACCTACAAGACACTCTCTATAAAGGTTGTTGAGGCTTCAATATAGAAAGGTTCTAGAGGTAAGAATTAATGTCAAATACCCAAACTTGTAATCCAAGGATCAAGACTAACTAAACCGATTATGGTTGTGACATCACAATCGAGGTAGAGGTTGTTGAGGCTTCACTACCACCTAGAAAAGGCAAGCCTAAACTAAGTTAAAGCAAATCTTTAACTTTGGATTGAAGTAAAAGCAAGTTCGCAAACTTAAGGGAAATCACGGTTAGTTCTTGAGGATCCACGGCCGTGGACTTCAAGAACAGGCCGTATTTTAGGGTTGTCGGCAATTCTCTCTAACTCTCAGGGTCCAATCTATTTACGATCGATCTATCATCATCTAAGCCACAACTATCAACCCTTCACCTTAGAATTGTTAAGGGTTTTTAGCCAACAATAGTCATAATGATATCAAATTTAAGGTTTAAAAGATTGAAAGATGAAAACTTCCGAAAACTTTCAATAAACTTCAAACCAATCTCAATGTCACAATCAAGAACAAATATTGTCACTAGACTCGGAATAGAACAAACAAACTCAATTCTTAGATAAGAAGGAAGAACGGGATGTCAATCCGTCTTCTAAATCAAACCTAAACAAGAAGAGGAATCTTCTTGCGAATACTCTTCCGAATCTTCGATCTTCCGTCAATCCGGAAATCTCAATCACAATCTCCACCAAAGTGCGAGATTAGGGCAACTCCAAGGATGAGCGCAAGGTACGTCCTTTGCAAAATCGCAAAGATCTCTAGGTCGCGGCGTGGCCGAAAATGCGTCTAAGCAATGTGTAAGCGTAAGCCTAAAGCGAGGTGACGGAATCTCTCTTCGTCCGTCCTTTTATAGTGTATGATGAAATAGCGGCCCGGACCAATCTTTTAAAAGATCGTGGCTTAAAGTGTGGCGAAAAAGATCGCCAAGATCACGGTCGTGGAAGGTTCCACGACCGTAATTTAGAGCGTGGAAATCAACACGGTTTGAACCATCTTCTCCACGGCCGTAGAAGTTGCTGGAATGAACCACGTTTCCTTAGCCATGGTTCCACGGCCGTGGAACTGAACGTGGAAAGTAGTACGGCCGTATTTTAGAGCGTGGTTTAGGGCAAGAACGTGATTCTTCCCTAGACTCGTGCATTCCCTAAGTTAACACTCCTTTTGCTCCCAAGAATGTCCTCAATCCATGGACATTGCTCAACAACTCCATCTTGCTCGATTTCGTTCCGAAATAGCTCTCAATCACCTATAATCAACATAAAGCTTGTGTAGACATCCATATCGACAATATAGGCAAACTAGCTCGCAAATGCAACAATGCTCAATCAATGACTATCAATATGAATCAAATACACTTAGAAAACGTGCCTTAAATATCACAATATTTCATGCTAACAAATAACCCCATACTTAACACTTGCTTGTCCCTAAGCAAGGTCTTCAAAAGCTTTAAAACAAGAGTTAGGATGAAATATGTGTACCTTCTCAAAGCAATACTTCTTTTGGAGGAATGTGCCTTCTAAACAATGGATCATTCTCAAATCTTGCTTCAATCGTTTATAAGACTTTCATACACTTAATCAAAGAGTAAAAAGTAAAGAAAGCTCATGATTCAATCAAACTTCTATACAAACATCATAACCTTCAAAGATTATCAAAATCAATCATAAGAAACTTCAATTTAGATCACCAAGTCATATAACATTCTTTTGATCTTAAGGACTTTCAAAGAAAAGGTCTAGAATGTGGAAAGGGAAGGAAACTTTAAGGAATGTGGTGCATGAATCCGGGAAAGTGGACAACCACTCCTTCTTCTTCTCTTGCGGTTTCCGCAACAACTTCAACTTAGAGCTTCGCTCTCTTCCTTTCATTTTTCGACTTTACTTTTGGAGTTACGGACAGAGGTGCACAAAAACCGAAGCCTAGGAGATTGGCGTTTCTCAATTTTTATGAGATGCCTCAAACCCTTAGCGCACATACCATAATCCGCTAGGAATATCGCTCAATCCGACTTTGGCAAGACACAAACACCCGGCTATGTGAATGGTGCCGAGTTACTCATCATCATGATTGACTTCCCCAAACCTACAATTTCTTTCTATTCTTTTGATTGCAAATAATTGCTCTCATGGCCCTCCCACATCAAACATGCCTTTTTTATTCACTTCTCCAAATTCCCGGATAGGTAAAGGAGGTCAATATTTCAATGAGGAGCTAAATGATCAAAGAAAGAAGAAAGAAAAATCGAATTGCCTTAATCATCTCAACAAGAAGCATAAGAACTTATAGTGTGATTTCAACTTCAATTCCTCAACATGATTTAAGTAACATTTATCACGTTATGAAACTTGCAAAAGAGGCATAATCAACTCATTCAAATTCTTTTCAATTCACTATTCGTTTAAGCATGCAATTGTCATCAAACTCAATCCACAAGTAGCGATTATCATAGAAATCATCTCAATTCCTTAGAAGCACAAATTTTTCAATTTTTTTATGGGTTTTTCAAGTTCTTTTTCATTCAATGCAATAATGAAACATGCAACAATATAATGAACATGCAATGATAGTCTCGATAGAAGCAAACATAGTGAGTAAGAGTTATTACAAACTTTTAGTCACACCCCACCACATACTTGGGACGAACATTGTCCCTAATGTTCAAATAAAAGAAAGAAAAGAAAGAAAAGAAAAAGAAACTCACAAAATGGCGGAGGAGCGGCTAAAGCAAACGGTCATGCAAATCAATCACTGCGGCGTTGGTGGAGGCGGGAATGGAGAGAAGCTAGGGTCATAAAACTGCCCAAACTGCTGGCGGTAGACGTCTCTCATCATGTGATCGAGGTCGTCCAAGCGTCCATCTCTAGCATCGGCTCGTATCTCCAATGCTCCTACTCTCTCTGAAAGACCAGTAGCCCAATCCGGCATCTGCTCATACCATCCCGGAGCCTGGCTATACCATGCTGGAGCGTCGGATGGTGCTGGTGCTGGTGCTGGTGCAGATGGTGTCTCTGTAGCCCATGAAGGTGGAGCTCCATACCATGCAGGAGGTGTCTCAACCCATGTGGGTCTCTCACTCACGCTGGCGCGGCGAGAAGACGAGCCTGAAGCTCTGGCGGGACGTGGAGAACGTCTAGGCACATCGGGGGCCGCATCTGGCTGATCCGGAAACGTGCCAAACTCCTGCTCGGCTCCTCCTCCACCCTTAAACTGATCCCTCATCTCCTCCTCCTCAACTACGGGCGGTGGTGGAACATACGGAGGAGCTGCAATCCTGTTCGCATGCATAGCAGCGAACGTCTCCTTCCAATTATGGCGTCCAGCCATAATGGAGTACTCCTGTAGCCACTCAATACCCCTACCGGTCCTGCTCTCCCAAGGCATGGCCGCATAAGGCGGACCTCTATGTGTGGGGAAGATGAGACCCCTAGTCATGAAGGCATGAAGTCCTAAGGGTACGGCTGGTATGCGGGTACAAGCAGAAAAATCAACACCCAACGCCCTAGCAAGGTGGGTAACTATCCCACCGTATCCAATGTTGCCCTTCCTCTTGTTCTTAAGCTTGCTCATAGTAGCAGCTAAGAGGGTGGCACAATCAGCTCGGCGCCCATACAGCATGGAGTATAGCAGAAAGAGCTCATCCGTCTTGATCTTTTGGGGCGTCTCCGTCCTAGGAAAGAGACACTCCAAAAGAACACGGTGAGAAATCTTCAAGGCCAAGTGATACATCAACTTGGCCTTGGTATCAGCAGGTTGCCAGCGGTCCTCGCTGGCGTAGATCATCGCTACCTCCTCCCAAAAGTCCTTGGCGTAAACGCCACTAGGAAAACGACCGTTAAAGGTCTCATGGAACCCAAAGAAGGTCCCGAACTCACGAATGGTAAAGTCATAGTTTCTTTCCATAAGACGGAAAGAAACGGTCCTATCCACATGGCTGTGCTGAAAAGACGTCACAACCTCCCTCGTAATCTCCTCATACGCGTCTTCTCGGATAGCCGAGAAGACAACTAGTCCGGCTCTATCTAAGAGCCAAGTGAGGTCATCTATGATGTTAAGAGGAGCTAGATCCTCTAACAGTAGGTACCTAGGTCCAATCACAGCTCTCTCCTGGATCCTCTCGAATGCATCGAGGTGATCCTCATGAATGGTCGGGACTCTAGGACTAGGAGGTGAGGGTGATGAAGGTGATGATGGAGGTGAAGGGGAAGAGGGTGGTGGTGCTCTAGAGGATGAAGAAGAAGAGGGATTACCCTTCCTCTTCTTGTTCTGGTCATTCTTTTTCTCCTTAATCCTCCCTGAAACTCTCCTCACGAAATCCATCACTAGTCAAAATTACGGGTTGTTCTTGCCTTTCCACGGCCGTGGTTCTCCCAGGAACCGTGGTTTGTCTGTTTCTTTCACAAATCTCAGCAAACAACTCTCAAACTCAACAATCAGGCAGCCCTAGTCTAATTCCTTCCAATTTCGATCAGTTCTTCCTAAAAATTCTAACAAAAATGAACCAAATCGACAAAGATCAAGAAGAGTGGAAAAACCTAGGTTTCGGATTTTAAAATCCGAATTGTGCGTCCCTTGGTGAATTGCCGCTCGATTCGTCGCTTGGATCTTATTGGTTGTTGAATTTGCTTCGATTTTGGAAGAAGAATCGTTGAAAATGATTAAGGAACGAGGATTTGGGAGAGGGTCGTGGATTCGGCGTTTTAGGGTCGTGGAAAAGGGTTTTGTGGAGTGGTTTTTGTGAAGAACGTGGTTTATATAGTCACAGGCAAAATTTTGAAAATCACGGTCTGTCGGGGTGTTCCACGGCTGTGGAATTGTACGGAACTGTGGTTTTGGTGATTTTTCGAAGGCTTTTGGAAATTACGGTCACTGTAGCTGTCACGACCGTGGTTTAGGCCGTGGAACTCTCTGTAATGCTCCAAAGTCCAAATTTCGTCACTTTTCTTCAACATTATCCTTCCCTTTTCCTTTTCCATCGTTCCTACATTCAAAAACACGAACATACCGGAAGAAATCGAGGCAAAACAAAGCAAAAACGTCTATACTAAGCTAAACTATGAATCGAAAACAAAAACAAAAAAAATGCAATACCTTGGGTTGCCTCCCAAGAAGCGCTTTGTTTAAGGTCCGTAGCTAGACCAATCTCGCACTTATCGAGTGCGGTAGGCGCGAACTCCTCAGCTTGGAGTTCTGGCGTATACTTCTTAAGTCGTTGGCCGTTCACCTTAAAGCTTCCGCCCGCTTCACCCCATACTTCAACTGCACCATGGAGGAAAATATGCTTAATTAGAAAAGGTCCGGTCCAACGGGATTTAAGCTTACCTGGAAAGAGACGAAGCCTTGAATTGAAGAGGAGAACTTGATCTCCTTCTTTGAAGTCCTTTGGAATGATATGCTTATCATGCCAACGCTTCGCTCTCTCCTTATAGATCTTAGCATTTTCATAAGCGTTCAAGCGAAGTTCGTCCAGCTCATTAAGGTCTAGGAGACGCTTCTCTCCCGCTTCCTTCATGCTGAAATTCAACCACTTGATCGCCCAAAACGCCTTGTGCTCCAACTCTACCGGCAAGTGACAAGACTTCCCATACACAAGGTTGTATGGTGTGGTTCCTATGGGAGTCTTGTACGCAGTCCGGTACGCCCACAATGCATCGTCAAGCTTCAAAGACCAATCCTTCCTAGTCCTTGAAACCGTTTTCTCTAAGATTCCTTTGATCTCCCTATTTGAGATCTCAACTTGTCCACTTGTTTGTGGATGATAAGGGGTAGCAATCTTGTGAGTAACCCCATACTTAGCTAGAAGAGCTTCAAAGCGCCGGACAATGAAGTGAGAACCTCCATCACTAATAATAGTCCTTGGCGTCCCAAATCGAGGAAAAATGGTCTTGTTGAAGAACTTAACCACCACCATGGCATCATTGGTGGGAGAGGCAATTGCTTCCACCCATCTAGAAACGTAATCTACCGCCAATAGTATGTATTGGTTTCCACAAGAGGATGGGAACGGTCCCATAAAATCTACTCCCCAAACATCGAAAATCTCCACCTCTTGGATGTTGTTGAGGGGCATCTCATTCCTCCTAGAGATATTGCCTGTTCTTTGACAAGCATCGCAGCAAGAAACAAAGGATTGCACATCTCTAAATAAAGTAGGCCAAAAAAATCCGGATTGCAATACCTTTGCGCTAGTCTTGTTCGAACTAGCGTGTCCTCCACAAGGTAGTGAATGACAATGGCGGATGACACTTTGCATCTCATCTTCCGGCACACATCACCGAATGATGCCATCCGGACCTCTCTTAAAGAGGAGAGGCTCGTTCCAAAAGTATTCCCGGACATCCTTAAAGAACTTCTTCCTTTGTGCGTAGGATAATCCGGGTGGTATCTCCTGACAAACCAAATAGTTAACAAAATCAGCAAACCATGGTTCGTTACCTTTGGAGATCACATCGATGCACTCCTCTATGATGTGGAGGTGTTCGTCCGGGAAGGAGTCATCGATGGATAAATGGTCGTCCTCTAGATGTGTTAGACGACTCAAATGATCAGCAACAGAATTTTCTGAACCTTTCTTGTTGCGGATCTCTAGATCGAATTCTTGTAGGAGAAGAATCCATCTAATTAGCCTTGGCTTCGCATCTTTCTTCGCAAGGAGGTACCGGATCGCAGCATGATCCGTGTAGACAATCACCTTTGCACCTACAAGATAAGAGCGAAACTTGTCAATAGCATAGACAATGGCTAAAAACTCTTTTTCGGTAGTGGCGTAATTGAGCTGCGCTTCATCTAGCGTCTTGCTAGCATAGTATATGGCATGGGTTCGTCCTTCCTTTCGTTGTCCAAGAACAGCTCCAATAGCTACGTCACTAGCATCGCACATAACCTCAAAGGGAAGAGTCCAATCCGGAGGTTGGATAATAGGTGCTGAAATTAGAGCTTGCCGAATGGTGTTAAACGCATCCAAACATTCCTGCGAAAAATCAAAAACCGCATCCTTCATCAATAGATTAGTGAGAGGTTTTGATATCTTAGAAAAGTCTTTAATGAAGCGTCTATAGAATCCAGCATGTCCTAGAAAACTTCTTATCCCTTTCACCGAAGTTGGGGGAGGAAGCTTCTCTATAGTCTCTATTTTCGCCTTATCCACCTCTATCCCTCTACTAGAGATTAGGTGTCCTAATACAATTCCTTCCTTAACCATAAATTGACACTTCTCCCAATTAAGAACTAGGTTAGTGTCTTCACACCTTTGTAAAACAAGAGCAAGGTTAGAAAGACAATTGTGGAAAGAGGAACCGTATACGAAGAAGTCATCCATGAAGACTTCCATGATTTCCTCAATGTATTCGGAGAAGATGGCCATCATGCACATTTGAAAGGTGGTTGGGGCGTTGCAAAGCCCGAACGGCATTCTCCTATAAGCGAACGTACCCCATGGGCACGTGAATGTGGTCTTCTCTTGATCATCCGGGTGTATCGGAATCTGAAAGAAACCACTATAACCGTCAAGGTAGCAAAAATGTGAATGTTGTGCTAACCTTTCAAGCATTTGATCAATGAATGGCAATGGGAAGTGATCCTTCCTCGTTGCATTGTTAAGTTTGCGGTAGTCAATGCACATCCGCCATCCCGTTACGGTTCGGGTAGGAATGAGTTCGTTGTTTTTGTTGGTGATGACCGTCATTCCTCCCTTCTTTGGAACTACTTGAACCGGACTCACCCACTTACTATCGGAGATATGATAGATGATACCTGCATCAAGAAGTTTAAGAATTTCCTTCTTGACAACCTCCTTCATGGTCGGATTTAACCGCCTTTTAGGTTGTCTTGAAGTTCTAAAATCTTCCTCCATTAGTATCTTATGCATGCATAGGGAGGGTTTAATTCCTACTAAATCCTCAATAGTATATCCTAAAGCTTTTCTATGTTTCCTAAGGACAACCATGAGTTCATTATGTTCATCTATGCTTAGATCGGAACTAACTATAACCGGAAAGGTAGAATTAGGACCTAAGAAAGCGTACCTTAGATGAGTAGGAAGTGGTTTGAGTTCCATTGCTTTCGGAGCTTCTAATGATCCTTGAGAAGCATCCGATGTCTCCTTAGAAGTTTCTAAGGGTGTTGAATGTGTTGGAGAAGAATCGGAAGAAGTTGAAGAAGTGTCTCGATCACCCCTTTCCACGCCCAAAATTACGGGTTCCTCATGTCCTCCACGGCCGTGGTTTAGGGCGTGGAAGGTGGTCACGGTTGCTCTGCCTTCTCCACGACCGTGTAACCCCTGGAGTGAGCCACACTTTGGGTTGTGAGATCCACGACCGTGGAATATAGTGTATGGCCATGGATTCTCACGTTTTCTGCCTCATCGTGGAGTTTTTCAAACTCCACTTCACCTATCTCTTCTTGTGCCTCTAAGGCTTCAATTGCCTCATTGCACTCTTCTTCTTCCCCTACATTTGTTAGACTCATAGTAATAGCCTTTTGTAAAGGATCGTTGAAGAGAATAACACTTACCTCCTCCCTAGATAACCCTTCTTCATCTTGGATATCGAATATATCCTCATCAAAGATGGGCTCCTTTAGTAGAGTGGAAAGAACGAACTCTACTTTCTCTTCTCCTATATCAAAAGCGAGTCTACCATTTTTGCAATCGACTATGCAACCGGAAGTTGCAAGAAACGGTCTTCCGAGTATGATCGGGACTGGACTATCTGCAGGAATGTCAAGCACGACAAAATCAATGGGAACAAAGAATTTGCCTAGCTTGACTGGGACGTCTTCTACAATACCGACGGGGCGAGTGATGGATCGATCCGCCATGTACAACGTCATCTTTACCGGTTTAGGGTCGCCTAAACCGATCTTCCTACACAATGCAAGTGGTATGATGCTCACACTTGCTCCTAAATCACATAGCGCATCGTATGTGACATCTCCCACTCCTATGGGAATGCAAAATGACCCCGGATCCTTTAGCTTTGGGGGCATTTTCTCCTTCATGGTCTTGATGAGATCCGAAGAATCCGAACTCATCTTAACCTCACCGAAATCTTCTAGCTTCCTCTTGTTGGAGAGGAGCTCCTTCAAGAACTTGCCATAAGCCGGCATACCTACAATAGCATCAATAAAGGGTATATTAATATGCAGCTTGCTCATGAGTTCTATAAACTTACCAAACTGTTTGTCTAGGCGCACTCTCGCTCTAGATTGAGGGAATGGTAGGAGAGGTTTGTAAGCTGGAGGAGGAACGTAGACATCTTCCTTCTTCTTCCCCTTCTCTTTGTTTTTCTCTACGGGGACTTCAACGAACTTAGGCTGCGGATCGGTGGTAGTCACTCCGCTCCTAGTTGTGATTGCCATTACCCTTCCCTTAGGGTTGTCCTCCGTCTTTCCTGGAAGTTTCCCTTGATTCCTAGGAACTTCCTCCGCATGGCTGAACATTTGGTTTTCCAAAACCTTTTGGGCTTTATCAACCTTAGAAATTTGATCATCAACCTTAATGATGTGGTTCTCTAAACCTTGAAGCTTTCCCAAGATCGTTTCCAACATGGGATCGGGCTTCTCCTTTCCCGAAGTGTTTCCTCCATTAGATGTTTGCCCATGGCTTTTCAAAGGAGTAGAGGAAGAGGAAGGTGGAGTTAGTGAATTAGAATTGGAAGGATAAGAGTTACCGGAATTTTGTTGATTGGAGCGCCAATTGTTGTTGTTTGAACCCCTATTGTTGTTCCAATTGTTGTTCCGGTTGTTGTTATTGCCATTCCAATTGTTCCGGGTGTTGTTCCGGTTGTTGTTGTTGTTGTTGTTGTTGCGGTTTGTGTTCTCACCGCCATTGTTGTTGTTGCCCAAATATCCAACATCCTTTCTTTGTTGCTTTGGAAAGTTGGTCTTGATAGCCTCCTTCAACTCTTTGATCTCATTGTTGAGGGAGAAAATCTGATTTTGAGCTTCATGTGTGAGCTTTGCTCCTTGCTCCACACGATTTCCCTCCGCTTTCCGGTGGGAATACTTCTCTATGACCCTTGCTTGCTTCTCAATGAAGTCACAAGCGTCATCTTCCCTCATGTCCATGAATGTTCCACATGAGAGGGATTGGAGGTTGAATTGCGTTCCCGCATCTAACCCCTTGTAGTAAATTTCCAGCAATGCAAGCTTGGATATGCCATGATGAGGGCAATCCAATAACAAGTCCTGAAACCTTTCCCATGATTGAAACAAACTTTCGTTAGACCTCATGGAAAATGCATTGATCTTACCTCTAAGTTCCGCCGTTTTGGATGGCGGAAAGAATTTGGTGAGGAACTCCGCGGAAAGGTCTTCCCACGTGTCTAGTTTCCCACTAGGAAGAGCTTGGTACCAAGACAACGCTTTCCCCTTCAAGGAGAAGAAGAAAGGCTTGAGCTTATAGTTGTTGGTAGTAGCGTTCTTCGGCCTCATTGGCTCCATAATACACTCAAAGTTTTGCAAGTGTTGGTGTGGAGATTCAGCGCTTGTCCCGCCAAATTGGTTTTGGCGAACAAGAGTAATGACTTGAGGGTTGAAGCTAAACCCTTGCACATCATCAGCATCAAAGTTCACACCTAGACGGCGTGGTTGCTGCGTTGGATCCATCCTTTGGCCAAGAGTTCTTGGCTCATCATCTACACGTTCGATCCTCGCATTCCTAGGTGGAACATGACGATTAGCAGCTCCCCGTGGATGGAAAGGATTCACATTGATCGTGGGATCAATTTCCTCTAGCGGTGGCATGGAAGAATCACTATCATCAGCGGATGAATGGCTTCTTCTTCTTGATCTTGATCCCCCCCTTGAGGATTTCTTGCTCCCCTTATTCTTAAGGTCGCTTATTTCTATCCTCATCTGGAACATCATGTCTTTTAGATCGTTAACTTCAGATTGATGACGATCCATCTCATCCCGGCGAATATTCTCATTCCATTGGAGTTGAGCTTCTTTCTCCGCTAACTCCGCTTGAAGGTCACGTTCGTGTTCTTCAGCCATCTTCTTTTCCTTACGCTTCTGCCTTAAAGTCCTCTCAAGCTCTTGATCGAGAGGTAAGAGGTCTTCGGTGTTCCTAGACCTGCGCATGCACTAAAAAAGATATCAAATAACGAGAGCAAGCTCCCAAGCTTGACAACCGGCTACCGAATTCGGCCTAGACCAAATCCCCGGCAACGGCGCCAAAAACTTGTTCGCCACTTAGCGTGCGTACAAATAAGCTTTAAATTTATAAAACTAGAATCAAGCAAGCGAACCCGCAGTGTACGGATCGACGTAGTTAAGCAAGAATTCCAGAGTATCGAACACAGGGATTTGGGGGGAACAAATTCGATTTCAGATTATCAAGCAGGTAAATGTAAGAGCTTTGCAAATTATTGGGAAAACAACAATCCTAAAGATCCAAGTATCCAACTGTGGCTATCGATTCAAGATATACTAATGATATAAGGACAGAGTTAAGATATGCAAAGGTATGCTAATGTAAGGTAATCGTACGGTGAAGTTCCAAAAACCTTATATGACTCACCCACAAGACACTCTCTATAAAGGTTGTTGAGGCTTCAATATAGAAAGGTTCTAGAGGTAAGAATTAATGTCAAATACCCAAAATTGTAATCCAAGGATCAAGATTAACTAAACCGATTATGGTTGTGACACTCACAATCGAGGTAGAGGTTGTTGAGGCTTCACTACCACCTAGAAAAGGCAAGCCTAAACTAAGTTAAAGCAAATCTTTAACTTTGGATTGAAGTAAAAGCAAGTTCGCAAACTTAAGGGAAATCACGGTTAGTTCTTGAGGATCCTTGGCCGTGGACTTCAAGAACAGGCCGTATTTTAGGGTTGTCGGCGATTCTCTCTAACTCTCAGGGTCCACTCTGTTTACGATCGATCTATCATCATCTAAGCCACAACTATCAACCCTTCACCTTAGAATTGTTAAGGGTTTTTAGCCAACAATAGTCATAATGATATCAAATTTAAGGTTTAAAAGATTGTAGTATAGTGGTAAGTATTCCCGCCTGTCACGCGGGTGACCCGGGTTCGATCCCCGGCAACGGCGCCAAAAACTTGTTCGCCACTTAGCGTGCGTACAAATAAGCTTTAAATTTATAAAACTAGAATCAAGCAAGCGAACCCGCAGTGTACGGATCGACGTAGTTACGCAAGAATTCCAGAGTATCGAACACAGGGATTTGGGGGGAACAAATTCGATTTCAGATTATCAAGCAGGTAAATGTAAGAGCTTTGCAAATTATTGGGAAAACAACAATCCTAAAGATCCAAGTATCTAGCTGTGGCTATCGATTCAAGATATACTAATGATATAAGGACAGAGTTCAGATATGCAAAGGTATGCTAATGTAAGGTAATCGTACGGTGAAGTTCTAAAAACCTTATATGACTCACCCACAAGACACTCTCTATAAAGGTTGTTGAGGCTTCAATATAGAAAGGTTCTAGAGGTAAGAATTAATGTCAAATACCCAAACTTGTAATCCAAGGATCAAGACTAACTAAACCGATTATGGTTGTGACACTCACAATCGAGGTAGAGGTTGTTGAGGCTTCACTACCACCTAGAAAAGGCAAGCCTAAACTAAGTTAAAGCAAATCTTTAACTTTGGATTGAAGTAAAAGCAAGTTCGCAAACTTAAGGGAAATCACGGTTAGTTCTTGAGGATCCACGGCCGTGGACTTCAAGAACAGGCCGTATTTTAGGGTTGTCGGCGATTCTCTCTAACTCTCAGGGTCCAATATGTTTACGATCGATCTATCATCATCTAAGCCACAACTATCAGCCCTTCACCTTAGAATTGTTAAGGGTTTTTAGCCAACAATAGTCATAATGATATCAAATTTAAGGTTTAAAAGATTGAAAGATGAAAACTTCCGAAAACTTTCAATAAACTTCAAACCAATCTCAATGTCACAATCAAGAACAAATATTGTCACTAGACTCGGAATAGAACAAACAAACTAAATTCTTAGATAAGAAGGAAGAACGGGATGTCAATCCGTCTTCTAAATCAAACCTAAACAAGAAGAGGAATCTTCTTGCGAATACTCTTCCGAATCTTCGATCTTCCGTCAATCCGGAAATCTCAATCACAATCTCCACCAAAGTGCGAGATTAGGGCAACTCCAAGGATGAGCGCAAGGTACGTCCTTTGCAAAATCGCAAAAATCTCTAGGTCGCGGCGTGGCCGAAAATGCGTCTAAGCAATGTGTAAGCGTAAACCTAAAGCGAGGTGACGGAATCTCTCTTCGTCCGTCCTTTTATAGGGTATGATGAAATAGCGGCCCGGCCCAATCTTTTAAAAGATCATGGCTTAAAGTGTGGCGAAAAAGATCGCCAAGATCACGGTCGTGGAAGGTTCCACGACCGTAATTTAGAGCGTGGAAATCAACACGGTTTGAACCATCTTCTCCACGGCCGTAGAAGTTGCTGGAATGAACCACGTTTCCTTAGCCATGGTTCCACGGCCGTGGAACCGAACGTGGATAGTAGTACGGCCGTATTTTAGAGCGTGGTTTAGGGCAAGAACGTGATTCTTCCCTAGACTCGTGCATTCCCTAAGTTAACACTCCTTTTGCTCCCAAGAATGTCCTCAATCCATGGACATTGCTCAACAACTCCATCTTGCTCGATTTCGTTCCGAAATAGCTCTCAATCACCTATAATCAACATAAAGCTTGTGTAGACATTCATATCGACAATATAGGCAAACTAGCTCGCAAATGCAACAATGCTCAATCAATGACTATCAATATGAATCAAATACACTTAGAAAACGTGCCTAAAATATCACAATATTTCATGCTAACAACAACAATATTACTAGGATCTTGCAACAAGACACAAATAAGGAAAAACCGAAATTCATAAAATAGTATTTTAAAAGTAATGAATGCAACACGGTCTAGCAGCCTAAAGTACTTAAACAAGGGAAAGACGAACAACTGTCTTAACGAATGAAAAAAAGACAAACACAACCCCAACCCCCACTCTAAGGAGTACGGAGACCCGGCTGACCACTACTTCCGGATCACCTAGCTGCTGGTCTAACCTATGGTAAAACTAAAAACACAACAAGAGGAACCATTAGCTAGTTATCTAAATATTAGGAGAATAATAGTAGCACACACACACATATAAAAATATAAACACCCAACATGCTTTCCAACAAGTCCATTTTATTATCTTAAGTTATGTTACTCATTCACGCTAATGATACTTATTTTGTGACACGAGGGATTCCCAAACCTCGCCTCCGCCCCCGTGTAACCATCAGGAATGGATCCGATGCATCTCACCTTGTACCTGCCTGGTCTGGGTATAGAGAACCTCCCAGTCTCCTGTTAGAGCTGGCCAGTGATGTCAAGGCCCGTTATACATACACTTGGGCCTTAAACATAATAATAACAGTCGTCCTAGCAAGTTATTATTATTAAAACACGCACATAACACACACAACCACTATTACTCAACTAATATCCAGAAACTGGCTAAGTAAGTCGCAAGGACTTACCTGAGTCAAAACACTCTCCAACACGTCTCGAAACAGTCCGTACTCGTGGTAACTCAAACGCCTGTCAATTAAGGCATGTGGATCAAAATCACATCTCGACGTCCAACCTCATGCGAAAGAATTACGGAAAAAGCTCTCTTACGGTAAAAGACCATTTTACCCTTGATATCGTAAATTCTATAAGTTTATTCTGGAATTCTACTAATTTCTTTCATTTCTTGTTTCCCATAATTTAAGTCTCTCGGATAGATACTTATAGGTTATAAAGTCAAACTCAAGACACTCGAAGAAGGACAACATTCTTTCTCTCCGGTTACTAATTATGTTACTACATATATTATACCGTCAAACCTGTTTTTAATCTCTCTCCTCAACTCACTTATCTATATAATTTCATAACTCCCAACTCGTACTTATATATTAACCCATATATTTATACATACTATACTTAAGCTTATAAATATATTCTTATATAAAATTTATTATTCTTATGTTTCTATATAAATTACCCATACTCCAACTTATACCTTTATATATATATCCGTACATGCCCACTACACTAAAACATATATGATTATATATATACATCCCTCTCACCTACAAGCTATTATACGCATACATATATATATATGTAGCTGGTACATGAAACTATACTTATCAACACCCAACACCTGCCTACCCCGTACCCTCGAAACCGAACGTATTAACCTTTCCTAACCTACAGTTTTCATTCGGCTATTAAACTGCACGTACTCCCTACCGCACTGCGTACACCACCACTTCTACTCTACTGCTTAATATACATACTTATACACACACTTATACTAGCAGGAGACTCACCCATTTCACGTAAGCCGTCACTCGCCCTTGAAGAACGTTGCAACCTTCCTCGACCGAAGTAGTCTTCACTCCGACTCGATCGTGTCTACTTCGTACCGGCCACAGGAAAGCGATAAGTATACTCCGATTAAACTTGCGGTGTGAAAGATTTACGAAGAGTAGGCTCACCTATTTACGGATGAAATCCGAGGACAATCAAAAGCGGCGCTACTCCAGTTGACGGAAGAGAAAACGAGATCGGAGAGGTGTCGTCTGGTTGCACGACGGGGTACTCCGGGAGCTTTATCCACTAGTCCAGCCGGTCGGGTGAGGCTTCTCGTTGTCGCTCGTTGGAATCCCGAACGCAACAGCCTTGTCTTGCTGGTTGACGCAGTTACAGCAGGGAGGCGGTTAGCAGAAGTCGGACGGCTCGAGAGGAGGAGAGGTAAGGGTTGTACTGACCTGGTCGGCGTCGATGGTAAGGTCCAACGTAGAAGAGGGGTGTCGGGTAGCACTGCCGGCTGTGCTCCTTCTGGCTGGCGGGTCTGGTTCTTCTTCTCGTGCAAGGGGCGCCGAAATCCGTAGGTTAGAGTAGATAATTAGGTTAATTATGATTTAGTGTAGGTTAGTATAAGTTAGGGTTTGTTTAATTAGGCCCATCTGAGTGTTGGGCCGGCTGAGTATGTATGGGTCATTAATTGGCCCAGTCCGCTCATTTAACAAATTTACAATTAACTAGATCGTTATTCGTCCGGAGCTGCTATTTATTTTATTTAAAAATGATAACGGATCGGAATCCGGTTAAATTCCGTATTAACGAAAATATAAATTTTTGGCTATTACATCAGTGCCCTCTTAAAAGAAGTTTTGTCCCGAAACTTAGGATGATTCTCTTAATCACACATTTCCTTTGGTATATTTTAGTTTCTTTTTTTTTCGACATTTCCATTTTCTACCATGCAACTACTCAACCATCACAAACCGACAAGTATTACATAAAACAGAATCACTCAATCCAATATAAAAACCTGAAAGGTCAAATAACACAACATCCGAGTACTAACTTGTCGGTACAGAAGTAATCTCTAACCCCGCAAAGAACTCGGGATAGTTACGTCTAATACTCTCCTCAGTCTCCCAAGTGGCCTCCTCAGCTCCTCTCCTAGACCACTGGATCCGCAGCATAGGTATCTCCTTGGACCGCAGACGTCTAGTGCTGCGCTCCAAGACAGCTACTGGGTACTCTACAAAGGTATGATCGGGCTCAACTATCAAATCCTCATGACTGATGACATGTCTCGGATCCGGAATGTACTCTCTCAACTGAGATACATGGAAGACCGGATGGACACCCTCTAGTCTTGGCGGTAATGCTAATCTGTAGGCCACCTCTCCAACTCTCTCCAAGATCTCAAAAGGTCCGACATATCGGGGACTCAACTTCCCTTTAATGCCGAAACGCCTGACTCCTCTCGTAGGTGACACTCTCAGCCACACCTGAGTACCCACTCTAAACTCCAAAGGTCGACGCCTTTTGTCGGCGTAAGACTTCTGACGACTCTGAGCTGCTAACATCCGCTCTCGGACTAGGGCAATCCGAGCGATGTCATCCTGTATCTGATCTGGAGCTACTCTAGCAGCTCTGCTGGGCTCATCCCAACACAAGGGCGTACGACATCTCCGCCCGTACAAAGCCTCATAGGGAGCCATCCCAATAGATGCGTGCCAACTGTTATTATATGAAAACTCTACCAGTGGAAGATGATCTGGCCATACCTGTCCCCAATCTAGTACACACGCCCGGAGCATGTCCTCTAAGGTCTGAATGGTCCTCTCAGACTGTCCGTCTGTTTGTGGGTGGTAGGCGGTAGTAAAGTGGAGACTCGTCCCCAAAGCGGTATGTACCTGCTGCCAAAATCTCAAGGTAAAACGTCCATCTCTGTCAGAGACGATAGTCCTTGGTACTCCATGGAGTCTGACAATGTGTCTGGTGAATCCTCAACTAGACGACTCACCGGCCACGTTTCCTTAATCGGAATGAAACGTGCGGTCTTTGTCAGACGGTCTACCACTACCCAAATAGCATCAAATCCTCTACTGAGTCTCAAACCTGTGACAAAATCCATAGATATATCCTCCCACTTCCACTGTGGTACTGGAAGTGGGTGGAGCTCTCCTGCAGACCTACGATGCTCAATCTTGACCTGCTGGCAGGTCGCATACTGAGCTACATACCGGGTCACATCGGGATTCAAACCACCCCACCAGAAGGACCGTCTCACATCCTTGTACATCTTACTCGCTCCAGGATGTACTGAGTATGGGGTAGCATGAGCCTCACCTAGTATCCTCTGTCTCAACTCACTGTTTGACGGCACACAAACACGATCCTGACGTCTCATCAATCCATCAGCACCAATAGTGAACTGTGGGGCCTCATCTCAAGACGTCCTGTCTCGGATTCTAGTCAAAGTCGGGCAAGTCTCCTGCTTCTATCGGATCTCATCCAACAGATCAGGAAGTAACTCCAAAGTAGCCAACTGACTATCAGTATCGGGAAACTGAATCTCTATCTCCAACCAAGCCAAGTCTCTCTGCAACTGTGGCTGTACTGTCAACCGGGCTATCGCCCTCTCCCTAGGCGTCTTCCGGCTGAAAGCATCAGCTACCACATTCGCCTTCCCGGGGTGGTAAAGAATCTCAAGGTTGAAGTCCTTGATCAACTCTAACCACCGCCTCTGGCGGTTATTCAACTCTCTCTGAGTGAATATGTACTTCAGACTCTTATGGTCTGTGAAGATCTGACATGTCGCCCCATAGAGATAGTGACGCTAGATCTTAAGAGCATGGACTACTACAGCCAACTCTAGATCATGTGTGGGGTAGTTCTCCTCATACGTCTTCAACTGTCGAGACGCATAGGCTATGACCTTACCCCTCTACATCAAAACACATCCCAAGCCCAGCTTGGATGCATCACTGTATACCACAAAATCATCAGTACCCTCAGGCTGTGCCAAAATCGGAGCGGATGTCAATCTCCTCTTCAGCTCCTCAAAACTTTGCTGACACGGCTCAGACCAGACAAACCGAGTAGTCTTCCTCAGAAGACAAGTAAGTGGTCGGGCAATCAAGGAAAACCCTTCCACAAACCGGCGGTAGTACCCTGCTAAACCTAGGAAGTTGCGAACCTCCTTAACATTCTTAGGAGGTTGACAGGAAGAAACTGACTCGATCTTTGCCGGATCGACCTTAATACCCTCAGCAGTCATCACGTGACCTAAAAAAGCCACCTCTGACATCCAAAACTCACACTTGGATAGCTTAGCATACAGCTGGCTATCTTGCAGAATTTGCAATACTGTCCTCAAGTGCCCGGCATGCTCCTCTCGACTCCTAGAGTAGACTAGGATGTCGTCAATAAAGACCACTACAAACTGGTCTAAGAAGTCAATAAATATCCCATTCATCAACTCCATGAACACCGCTAGTGCATTAGTGAGCCCAAATGGCATCACTACGAACTCATAATGACCATACCTAGTCCGGAATGCCGTCTTAGGTATGTCCTGATCTCTCACCCTCAACTGGTGGTAACCTGACCTCAAGTCTATCCTCGAGAACACAGACGCTCAATGCAACTGGTCCAACAGATCATCTATGCGTGGCAGTGGATACTTGTTCTTGATAGTTACTTTATTCAACTCTCTATAATTGTTACGCTAAGATCGTGATGCGCAAATGGGTTTTAAATTTATAACTCGAACTAAATCCTAACTACCTAGCAAAACCCGCAGTGTACGGGACGTTTGTAGAAGGGATAGTATTCCGAGGTCGAACACAAAGACTAAGGTAAAATTGATTCGAATTGTGATTGAGTTTAGTAAAGATCTAGGTTGAAAGAAAAGAAAGAAATAAAGAAATGAAAATCTCAAATTTTTTTGGTTGGTTTTTGGTGATCGATCCAAGATCACAATTCATGCAAAGTAAACAATCAACTAAACTAAGAATCAACACAAACAAACAAACTAAACAAGATAATGATCAAAGAAAGAAAAGACGGATTCTAGGGGTTGGAAGTTCCGGTTATGGCATAGGACTCAACTTATCTATTCATTTCTTGGATTAACTATTATATGTTGGGATTAAGCGTTTCTAGATTGGGATCAATCACCGGGTAGGTCTCATGGTCCAACTAGTCCACTCCTAAGGTCTCATCACCGGTTAAGTCTCTAAGATCCTAGGGATAGGAATTCTAAACAAACCGGATTGTTAGCTAGGGATCTAACCTATCCTTACCGGGTAAGTCTTGGAAAGGGAAGTCCTAAACAACTATCCTAGCACACTTAATCCAATGGCGGCTTGTTAGGCTCACCACTACCTACGGGTTGTTATCTTTGGAATCTAAGAGTAAGGATTACCGGATAAGTCTCTCCTAACGCTTAGTTACTACACTAGGTTACCCTAGGGTAGATTAAACTCAACAAACACTTGGGATTTCAACTTTCTATAGATCTAAGACAAGATCCTTCGAACCAGGGAAAATCACGGTTTGTTCTACCTAAACCACGGCCGTGGTCAGACAAGAACTACCCGTGATTCCTAATAGCAGCTACGTTCATAAACACAAGTCATCCAAGGGTAAATCTAAGTCCGTCCTATCATAGCCCTAGCCATAACCATCCTTTCCTTACCCTAGAACCACATCAATTTAGCCTACAACGTTCATAATAGAAATCGAAACTAACAAACATAAAATCATAACATCCATTGCAAGATAATGAAGGAAAAGAGATAAACAAGTGAACTTAAAACAAAACCAAGCTGAAAATAGAATTAGAGCAACTTACAATCCTTCCAAAGGAAGGTTCAATGATTCATACAACTCTTAGAACTAAAAATCCGGAATTCTTCACTACAAAACTATCAAGTGTGGTGATGGTGTGTGTTCTTCTTCTCCTCTTCAATGGAGCTCTTCTTCTTCCCTTTTGACACTTTCCTTCCTAGAAAATCTTCTTGTTGAGAGGATATTTTTGTTAGAGAGAAATGGATAATGGATGAGCTGCTCCAAGATGCTCCCAGCTGCCTCTCACAGCCCATGAAGGACCACTTTTATAACAAACTTGCATGAGCTGGCCATGAGAGTCGTGGCACAGCTGTCACAAGAATCTGGCAAAATCCACGGGTGATTCCACGGCCGTGGAGTGTCAGATAACCGTGATTCTGTGCAGAAACTTCGCCTTGGATCATTAAGCTGTGATTTGGTGCATGGCTAGTGTTGGCAAGGTTCCATGAGTCCTCCTTAGCCTTTAGCTTGTGTCCTAATGAGTCCGAGGGTGTGTCATCTAGATGAACGATCCTCAAACGCACCGTTTTAGCTCCTAAATTTCCCGAATTACCTATAAAACACGCACAAGTCCGTGTAGACGTCTATCTCGACAAAATACATGAATTGAGTGCAAAACGTCTCGAACTAGTGCTAGACCATGCATGAATGAGTGAGAAATTTATCTAAATGTTCCGCTAAAACCTAGTCATAAATCGTGTTATCAGTAATCTATGCAAAGCCTCATCGATCCGTCCTTCTTCTTCACAAATAGTATTGGCGCGCCCCAAGGAGACACACTAGGGCGTATGAAACCCTTCTCTGCTAGCTCCTCTAATTGCTTCTTCAGCTCAAGCAGCTCTATAGGTGCCATACGGTACGGAGCCTTCGAGATCGGTCTCGTGCCCGGCTCCAAGTCAATGCTGAAATCAACGCTCCTCTGTGGGGGTAGTCCTGGCAGGTCGTCACTGAATACCTCTGCAAACTCACATGCAACAGGTATCTCTTCTATAGTCAGGCTTTTGCTTTCCTTCATGGCATAACACCAGAAGGCTTCACAACCCTGTGCTATCAGTCTCGCTGCTCTCACTGCACTGATAATTGTGCTTGACTTTCCGAGGTCCCAGCCTCGGAATATCACTCTATGACCCTCCTCCGTGGCAACGGTCACTGTCCTCCTACCAATGTCTAAGACTGCTCCATGTCTCCTCATCCAATCTATCCCTAAAATGACATCCTCATGAGCTAAGGGCATGACTAGAAAATTGACTAGCTAGTCTCGATCTCCCATGCGAACAGGACATCCAAAGATCTCTCTAGTCCCTCTTACCTTACTCCCATCAGGTAAGCCTATCACATAAGGTATTCCCTCTACAGTAGCTAAGGACAATCTATCTACGCATGCATCAGATATGAAGGAGTGTGTAGTACCCGTATCAAATAAAACTCATACAGGTAAGTCATGGATCTGGATCGTACCTATGGCAGTCGGTGCATCTGGATGATCAACATCTCTCAACTCAAACACTCGTGCCTAAGCTCCTCTAGTATCAGCTACACTACCATGTCCTCTGCCCCGACCTGATCCCTGCATAGAGCTTTGGGATTATGTGTGTCCTGGAGCCCTGTAAGACTGCTGCTAACCAGGAGCTCGGTACTGTGGCGGTCTTTGTACACTCCCTAATAGGCCCGCAGGAGAAGAACCCTGCTGAGATGGAGCCTTGCCCTGGCGGCAGAATGCAGCTCTATGTCCAACCTTGCCGCACTGGAAGCAGGTCACTGCCGGCTTCGTGCTGTTCGATCGTATGTGACCATAACCACTGCAGTTGTGGCACTGTAAGCCACCAGCTGAAGTCTGACCCGTAGCGGTATGGCTATGCCGCCCCTGAGTCTGTCCCCGTCCAAAAACAGCTACTCCTGCACTACCACTAGCATACCTTGTCCTCTGCCGCTTATCCGGCCTGTCTGACTGAGCAACTCTCCTCGACACTGGTCTGTCTCTCTCATATGTAGACGCTCTATCCTGATAGTCTGACAGAGTCTCACAGCGAAATCCTGCCAGATAGAAGCGAGTGCTCTCTCTCAATCTCCGTGAAAAGAGATATAAATGCTGCTCATCAGGAGGTGCAGCTGGTCCAAGCAGTGTCAGTTCCTTCTGGAACTTCTTGATGGCAGCAGCAATCGGAATGTCCTCAAATCCTGCCTTAATGAAGTCCTGAAACCTCTCTCTCCTCAACGAGACAGAGCAGTATCTGTCTCTAACAATGCCCCTCATCTGCTCCCAACTGGTGACTCGACTACGTATGGTCCGCCACCAAGAATGAGCATCCCTAGTGAAGCATGTCTGCAGCAAATCCACCTACCGATCCTCTGGGCAACGTATTGCCTCTAACGCAGTCTCTACCTATCCAATCCAGTGCTCCACCTCCAGTCCTATCTCTCCACTAAATGAGGGGACCTTTTGAGAGTTGAAAGCCTTCAACCACTCATCCGGCCTCGGTGCTCTAGACCCAGTAGGAGCTCTATCAGCCACAACTCTCCTCTCAGATACAGCTGGCACCTGAGGCACTCCCTGTGTCACCTGGACAGATCTATCCGGTACTGGTGGTACCTGGGTAAGTCTCTCTGTCCTAGCAGCCTCCTCCATACGCTCAACGTATGCTCGGTACTCTCTGTACTCAGTTGCTCCAATGGAAACACGTCCTGACTCCGTAGAACGTGCTCTTTGTGCTCCAGATCTAGCAACGGTCTCATTCCTGACCTCGGGACCTACACTCTCAGCCACCTCCTCCACTCCAGCCTTTGGCATGATCACCGCTGGTGGATCCTCTCGAGGAGCTCAACCTCGGCCTCGGGCTAGTGGAGGTCTACCTCCACGGCCGCGTCCTCTAACTATAGGGGTCCCATCTCCCCTACCTGGTCCAGCTGGAGGGAGAGGTGGACGACCTCTACCTCGACCAGTAGCTAGCGTAGCTCTAGTACGTGCCATTTGCGCGAGGAATAACAACTATAAATATAACTAGCTAATAAGTCCATCAAGTCCATCTACAGTAAAACCTAAAGTCCATACTAAGCATACTGAGAACCGCGGTAGTAGTGGTGGTCAGCCGTACTTTTCTATTCCCAACCAGACTATGCATGCATTTGAAAACCAAAAGTTCCCTTTTTAAAACTCAGACCCCTTTCGGGTTCTGCTTAAAACTTATTCGGTCTTTCAAAAGATTTCAAGTGTCATTGTTGCCAACCTAGAGCTCTGATACCATGTTGTAACACCCTGAATTCTCAGAACTCGGGACATTACTGGTTAGGACCTCACAATGGGTCCCGACCTCAGTTTGACAACAATATTACTAGGATCTTGCAACAAGACACAAATAAGGAAAAACCGAAATTCATAAAATAGTATTTTAAAGGTAATAAATGCAATACGGTCTAGCAGCCTAAAGTACTTAAACAAGGGAAAGACGAACAACAGTCTTAACGAATGAAAAAAAGACAAACACAACCCCAACCCCCACTCTAAGGAGTACGGAGACCCGGCTGACCACTACTTCCGGATCACTCAGCTGCTGGTCTAACCTGCGGTAAAACTAAAAACACAACAAGAGGAACCATTAGCTCGTTATCTAAATATTAGGAGAATAATAGTAGCACACACACATATAAAAATATAAACACCCAACATGCTTTCCAACAAGTCCATTTTATTATCTTAAGTTATGTTACTCATTCACGCTAATGATACTTATTTTGTGACACGAGGGATTCCCAAACCTCGCCTCCGCCCCCGTGTAACCATCAGGAATGGATCCGATGCATCTCACCTTGTACCTGCCTGGTCTGGGTATAGAGAACCTCCCAGTCTCCTGTCAGAGCTGGGCAGTGATGTCACGGCCCGTTATACATACACTTGGGCCTTAAACATAATAATAACGGTCGTCCTAGCAAGTTATTATTATTAAAACACGCACATAACACACACAACCACTATCACTCAACTAATATCCAGAAACTAGCTAAGTAAGTCGCAAGGACTTACCTGAGTCAAAACACTCTCTAACACGTCTCAAAACAGTCCGTACCCGTGGTAACTCAAACGCCTGTCAAATAAGGCACGTGGATCAAAATCACATCTTGACGTCCAACCTCATGCGAAGGAATTACGGAAAAATCTCTCTTACGGTAAAAGACCATTTTACCCTTGATATCGTAAATTCTATAAGTTTATTCTGGAATTCTACTAATTTCTTTCATTTCTTGTTTCCCATAATTTAAGTCTCTCGGATAGATACTTATAGGTTATAAAGTCAAACTAGAGACACTCGAAGAAGGACAACATTCTTTCTCTCCGGTTACTAATTATGTTACTACATATATTATACCGTCAAACCTGGTTTTAATCTCTCTCCTCAACTCACTTATCTATATAATTTCATAACTCCCAAATCGTACTTATATATTAACCCATATATCTATACATAATATACTTAAGCTTATAAATATATTCTTATATAAAATTTATTATTCTTATGTTTCTATATAAATTACCCATACTCCAACTTATACCTTTATATATATATCCGTACATGCCCACTGCACTAAAACATATATGATTATATATATATACATCCCTCTCACCTACAAGCTATTATACGCATACATATATATATGTAGCTGGTACATGAAACTGTACTTATCAACACCCAACACCTGCCTACCCCGTACCCTCGAAACCGAACGTATTAGCCTTTCCTAACCTACAGTTTTCATTCGGCTATTAAACTGCACGTACTCCCTACCACACTGCGTACACCACCACTTCTACTCTACTGCTTAATATACATACTTATACACACACTTATACTAGCAGGAGACTCACCCATTTCACGTAAGCCGTCAATCGCCCTTGAAGAACGTTGCAACCTTCCTCGACCGAAGTAGTCTTCACTCTGGCTCGATCGTGTCTGCTTCGTACCGGCCACAGGAAAGCGATAAGTATACTCCGATTAAACTTGCGGTGTGAAAGATTTACGAAGAGTAGGCTCACCTATTTACGGATGAAATCCGAGGACGATCGAAAGCGGCGCTACTCCAGTTGACGGAAGAGAAAACGAGATTGGAGAGGTGTCGTCTGGTTGCACGACGGGGTACTCCGGGAGCTTTATCCACCAGTCCATCCGGTCGGGTGAGGCTTCTCGTTGTCGTGATAGCATGAATTATAGTCTATATTTTGGGGTTTGTTTGGACGTTTTATCTTTCATAATCTGCATGTTTGTATGTATATTATGTGATTATATTACCATTTCATCTACCTTTGCGGGAATCGAGGTCTACACCTAGTTTTGCTGTAATTGTAGGTAAAATGGCACGTTTTGCATCAAAAAGGAGCAAAAGGAGTCATGAGTCATTTGGAGCTACATCCAGGGAGCATAGCCATGGATTAAAGATTCACTTTGGACCAGTTTTGAGAGATTTCACATTCAGTTATGACTCACCTCGGTTGACCAGAGATTCATCTCGACCGAGGTGATCTAGAGACGCCGACTCGACAGAGGCGAACACCTAGGACGCGGCGAGAATATTTTTATTCTTGGCTGAGATCTTTTATCTTTGGAAGGTGATCTTATATTTTTGGGCTTGGCTCCTCGAAGGAAGAAGATCTTATATTTTACCTATTTTTATGGGAAAAGATCTTTCTAAGATTTATTATCTTTGGAGGGTTATTTTCCTATAAAAAGGGTTGGATTTCCACAAATCCAACATCATGCTATACCATCGATCAGGGTTTATAGCACGCAGCAGCCATACTCCAATTGGGAGTTTCGAAGAACCTTTTTGAAGGTTGAAGGAAGATTGAAGATCATAGCTTTTATAGCTTTTTGGAGGGTTTTGTAAGATTGTCTTTAATTCCCTCACTTGTTGTCTTGTCTTGTTGGATTTATATCCAAGGAACGCTTTGTTGTGATATTTGATTCAGTTATTGAAGTCTTTTCCATTAAATTCTTCTTCTTCAAATATTCACTTTCTTCCCATATATTTAATACTTTCATAATGATGATGAGTGGCTAATTTCCTTGTGTGATTCTAGGGTGATTGGCTGAAAGTTGTGGGAAAAACAATGATAGAATAATCTTAGATTCCAGTAGGATCCTGAAAGTTTGAGTCTTTAACCTTAACCCTAAGCATCTCGTTCAGTCGATGAACATCTCGGCCGGGGTGAAATCTGGCTGACCGAGGTGACTTGTCTGATTCTAAACTGAGAAGTTAAGTGTTAGAGTTTGCCAAATCCTATTCTTATTATACCTTTCCTGGTTCAAAACAAGCTTAGGATGAGACTTACCCGGTAATTCCTTAGTTTGTGTACCAAAGATCATAAGTGTAGGTAATAAAGGCTTATCCTTTATTGGGGTTTGAGTGTGCTTCCATCCCATCTTTGTGAGTTAGCCTGAGACTTACCCGGTAAAGGTTGATTCTATTCCCTTAGATGGTGTGTTAGTTTGAGGTTATAGTTCTTTATCTTCATTCCTTGAGACTTACCCGGTAATAGGAGTTACGGTTTAGGATTAGTGAGTAGTGAGACTTACCCGGTGATCTACTCCACTTTAGTAACACCTTCCCCTTGCAAAAATCTCAGCTTTGTCCGCTTATCTTTAGATCTTGAGTTGGAACCACAACTAGACGCTTTAATCCCTAGAATTGCATGTTTGCTTTATTGACTTCTTATTCATCTTTGATTGTGTTAATTGCTCTTGTGGTTAGTATTCACGAAGCTTACCGTTATTGACTTTGTTTCACCGAGTCCCTGTGATCAACCCCTGGAATTTCTTGCTTTTTACTACGATTGACCCGTACACTGCGGGTTCGCATCCTTGTTTTAAGCTTAAGTCTAGGGTTATAAATTTAAAGCTTGCACACACCGTTTGGAGCGGACATGTCGCTCGCAGGAATCCCGAACGCAGCAGCCTTGTCTTTCTGGTTGACGTAGTTACAGCAGGGAGGCGGTTAGCAGAAGTCGGACGGCTCAAGAGGAGGAGAGGTAAGGGTTGTACTGACCTGGTCGGCGTCGATGGTAAGGTCCAACGTAGAAGAGGGGTGTCGGGTAGCGCTGCCGGCTGTGCTCCTTCTGGCTGGCAGGTCTGGTTCTTCTTCTCGTGCAAGGGGCGCCGAAATCCGTAGGTTAGAGTAGATAATTAGGTTAATTATGATTTAGTGTAGGTTAGTATAAGTTAGGGTTTGTTTAATTAGGCCCATCTGAGTGTTGGGCCGGCTGAATATGTATGGGTCATTAATTGGCCCAGTCCGCTCATTTAACAAATTTACAATTAACTAGATCGTTATTCGTCCGGAGCTGCTATTTATTTTATTTAAAAATGTTAACGGATCGGAATCCGGTTAAATTCCGTATTAACGGAAATTTAAATTTTTGGCAATTATATACATTATGATACACTCTAATTCTAGAAGATGAATCGATAATGGTTAATAACTTGGATTAACGTAATAAATCGGCTATCATAATATCAGATACTGGAATATTTCTCTTTGGATCTGAATTCTTGTATATGAATTTCAAGTACAAGATTAATCAAATCATTTGTTTACAAGAAAAGTAACATCAACTATTGGAATATTTCTCTTTGGATCTGAATTCTTGTATATGAATTTCAAGTACAAGATTAATCAAATCATTTGTGTACAAGAAAAGTAATCTAATAATATTTTTCATATTTCTAAGTTATTTGTATACGATACAATACTCGTGTACAAGAAAATTAGTTACAATGATTCTTGTACAAGAAAATTAGTGTACAAGAGAAAATTCAAGAATCATAATTAACGTATATTTATAATTTTCAAAAGAAGAATAAATTGTGAGATCCAACTTGTTCAATTGGTATTAGGACGGGAGGGAGGAGCTACCAATCAGAGATCAATTATCCATGACTACATTCGTTTATTAATTTCGTCTCATTTGTGTGCCCATTGGAAAATTATTCTAGCCTTTAAACTGAATAATCTTGTAATTATTACCTTCTTTATTTAAATTTTTGTAATGTAGTTTTTAGATTTTGTAGATTTATTCTTGTAACTAAATAAGATAAACTGAGATATGATAATAAGGTCATATCTATCATTATTTGTTAAATGATGTTATTTACCTAATAATTTATATGCCTAGGTTATCTAGTACATAAAGTATATGTGTTAGGTGTATTTCATCCAATGCCCTCATAAAATTATGAGAAAATTGGTGATATATGGCCCTTTTTGATTAATGTAGATTAACTAGGCCCCTCAAATTATTAACCAAATAAATAAAGATAAAATAAATTGAAGAGGAGATAAAATAGGAGAGTCGGATGAGCAGTTTAATACAGCCGTAATCAAAATGTGCCTTAATTAAACAATAGAATTTTTAAAAAAAGGAAACCGAATGCCCAAGAATATCGCACCATCTACAACCTCTATGAGAGAGAGTACATCCATTAATCACGCACATCATCACGTATTCCAAGCGCCGGTTAACTTTACTCTTTCTTCTCCATTTTTGGCGATTCAAGGTCCAAGTCTTCTCTGGAGAACTCTCAGCATATTCGAGTCAAGGTATCGTCTTCATCAATACATTTCGTTTACATCTACTTATCCAGTAAAGCCGATACTTATAAGCGTTTATATCATGCTCCATTGAAGGATAGTATACACTCAGTATATGCATATCGCCATTGAAGACCGTTGAAGACCGCTGAAGACATATTCAGAGTATCGTCTTCCCTAACTCACCAAAAGGTACATTTTTTTAGTTCGAAATGAAGTTTATTGCAACCTATTATTCGATTATGTACCAGATTATTACAAATCAAACACGAATTTGAGTATGATTCTAACGAACGAAGTAGGTTAACATTTGAAGTAATTTGTGGAAATTTTTTGATTCTATGGAGATTGATTGTCTAAATATGTAAACAAACTAGGCAAATACAGAGTAATATTCATCTATTTCATTCTTTCATCTAAGTACTCAGTATATGCCCAGATCTGTTATTGAGATATCTTGTTATGAGACTCCAAATTTATTGACGAAGTTGCATGTTTAGTTAAATGTTCGTATATATAGAAAAAAGCTACATATCATGTTATATTGTTATGGTACACACAAATGTGATACATGTTTATATCAAACTTATAGCCGTCTGTACCAATTATGTCTAATATGTGCCTCATATTTGTTAGAATTTGGTGTGGAAATGAATACGTGATGAGTGTTGTTGATGCATGTTGGTTTCATTATACTGAACAATAGCAAATATATACATATTATTTAGAAAATTGATACTGGATACATATAGAATATGTATACATATCAAAATGCAAATTGATTATGAATCAAAATACTAACCAAATATATAGACAAACATCATTTTTGGTACATATCAGTGTAGATGTTTATGAGATATCATACATGAATGTGTTACGTTTATAGCTCGTAATAGGCATACAAATTATGTATTTACAATATGTACATATAACATTCAATATAAGTTACAAAAACAACTAATCGTATTAGTTCATTGATAGTACAAACACTATGGCAAGAAAAAAGCAAATGGCCATTAAGCCCCACATGAGGAAAGAACATCCTACTTCTGGGGCTGGTCCTTCCAAGCAGATATCCAAATGTCTTTATTATGTAGTTATTAATCAATTGTAGCTCATTAGATAATGTACAAATCTATAAGCAGTCAAATGTAATGGTCTAATTGTAATCATGTAATAGTAAACAATGAGATTATCATACATCATATGCATAACACACATCAGTAAGCACATATTTATGTAACTGTCATGTATATGTTGTTAAAATCATATGTTTTTCATAAACAAAAAAAAGCTACTGATTAGTACATGAGTAAGCACATATTTATGTAACTGACATCATATGTATTAATAATATACACAAGTTGAAACAAAAATGTAATATGTTTACATATATACAAATATTTTGATATTATATGTACAGGTTTTGGAAAACAGTTGCTTTTACACAGGTAATGTACTTCAATATGTAATAGGCAACACATATTTGTGAGTATATCATTATATGTATTACATATACACATACAAATGTGCTGATCAGTCAAATTATGAACAGGGAATGGAAGGTACATACACCCAGGATGTTGCAACAATGAATAGGGAAGATAATCCCCAACTGAAGGTTTGTCAAAATATTGTAGACTACATAATATACATTTTTTTGTTTATTGTACTGATATATTACAACATATTATATTTACCTTTACAGTTCATCTACCGATGGGTGGAAAATGAATTCCCTCGGATGGCTCATATTAACAGCTTTAGTCGACTCTAGCTTATACCATTGATACTTGACGGGCTGCCTGATTCCGACAACAAAAGAATGAAGAATGGGGTATTTGGCCCAATAATTGAAATGAGCACACGGCTGAAAATGTCAAACCAGATCATACACTTCATGTTGATGAGGGAGGTTCAAACCAGAAGACAACACTCTATGTGGTTTGAAGTCAAAGATGTACTGCTAAGGTTTGGAATCAAGGAGTTTGAAGAAATAACGGGGCTTAACTGCGAGGAGGATTTCTTTGAATCATATGATGAAACACCCGATGTCGACATGAAAGCTGTTGTTGGTGTAGAACGATGCTCAACTAAGGATCTGGAAGAAAGATACATGAAAGAACCCAAGGAGTCCCCATTCAAATACAGAATGACCCTCATCCTTTTCATTGAATGTGTTCTTGTGGCCAAAGATAGGAAAACCCAAATCAACCAGCAAACGATCAACATGGTAAATGATATGGACCTTTTTAACTCGTTTCCATGGGGTAGATTAGCTTTCGTACAGACTAAGAAGTTCCTTCAATCTTGTGAGGCTGGAAAAGATAGGAACAGTGGTGGCTACAACATTGGAGGTTTTCCACTTGCATTTCAGGTATGTGTAAATATGATTGGTGTTTATTTGCAAATGAAGTTTCCAGTTAAACAACCAGAAATTGTGCATTAAAAATATAGTACAACTCCACATAATTATGATGTAATTATGTACATAAGCAGAAAATGTTTTCTTTTGATTTTCATTCAGTAGTTATGAGTTAGAAATGTAGTGCATACCCACATATTTTGATACATAATCATAAATTATATAATTGTGCATAAATATTTTCTGTTTGTATGACACATTCTACAGATATTTGCTTTCCATTCAATTCCAAAGCTTGCAAGGGTATTCGCAAGTTTAGTAAATGAAAATGCATCACCTTTGTGCCTACGTTGGGTATCAAAGTTTGGTAAAGGGGGTAAGTCGTTCCCTGGGTATGCAGACATTAAGGGTATTATAAATACCCTTGAAAAAAAGGAAATAAAAACAGTCCAAGGACTCAGTGAATCGGATGACATCGATAGGTGGGTGACAAAAGAGGGAGAAGATGAGAGGATTGATTTCTTGTTTGAAGCTGGATTTGAAAAGTTTGACTTAATAATTACAAGGCCAAATATTGTGCACGAGAAGGAAAAGGAATTTAGGTACGTTATGTACTGACTTTGTACATTATATTGTTTTATGTAGTTAACAGTTAGACATATTTATTGATAGGTTTTGGTTATGTAGTCCTATTGTACCAGAAATAAAGATTAGAAACATATCAAATACGAAGGATGATGAAGATGCTGATGACTTTGTTGATCCACCTAGTAAGTTAAATAATTTACTTATTGATTACATATTACATGAGGGTACTGAACATATAATTTATGTACACAGAAAAACAAAAATTGGAGGTGAAAGGTGTGGAAAAGATGAAGGGGAAAAGGAAAGCAGAAAACACTAGCCCGATTATCAAGCATCTAAGGTTGTCACTTTAATTAAAACAAGTTTTTTTTTTAAATCCAGAATATATGTAGTTGATAATACATATGTTAAACGTCATGTAGATCGTCAAAGAGGACGAACAAGAACAAGGACTCCCTATCTGCAGAAACGATAGATGCAACTCCTGATAAAGAACCCAAAGGAAAGAAGAAGTGTGTTGAAAAAACAGAGGCTAAGATTCAGGATAGCCCAAGGTCAGTTTTACAATGTACATAATTAAATACATAAACTAGAAACATGGCAAAACATATATATATGATTCAAAATAATGATACAGAATGTAAAGAATATTTTCCATGTTTTTCAAAAATGTAAATACTTTATTGATTGAACTCTCAGAATGGAAGCAACTCAGCCGGATTGGGTTGCAAAAATAATGGAGAAATTGGAATCAATTGAACGGGATCAGAAAGTTCTTGTAGACAAGGTTGAACAACAAGGAATTATGATTGATGATTTGACAACATATTCAAAGGATCTTGGAACGCTATATGATAAGATTGACACAACTGTGTACATGGAAAGAAAGAGGACCGAGAACAAAATCAAAAACATTGTCAAAGAACTTATAACCCAAACAACTTATACAAGGGAGAATGCCCCAACTGAAAAAAGTGTTGTTGCTTCTCCAAAAGAGACTGCAGATGATGCTTCTATTCAAAAAATAGGTGGTGGGTCGAGCAAGGTATGAACAACACAAGTGTTTAGTCTATAATACCAAAACATCGTAGAATACGTATATATATGTATCTTTATGTAACTGAATATGGTACTCTACATATGACATATTATAAAAATATGTAATGTCTATTTATCATTTTGTTAAAATAGGGTGTCAATGTAGTAGAGCCTGTTCGAAGGGTTGGGCTAAGGGTTCCAAAAGATAGTAAATACAAGCGTACCTCGTTCAGGAAAAACGTGAAACTACCGAAAGAACCACCAATGACCTTGCTACAAACAGCTGAACGTCAAAAACTGTATAACTGGGTGAAGAACAAAGACGATCAAGGTATGATTCGGGGTTATATTAAGAACATATCCAGAGCATCAATACAGGACATACTGAAACAAAGCGGTTGGATTAAAGATGAGGTATGTACACATAATCAATACATATATATGCATTTCGATACATCTTGAATTGATCAAATATGTACATGCGCATATGTACAATTTGCTTACATTTACACACAGAAAATGTATAAATATTGTGATCCAAATATTTATGTTTTACCGTAGAATATTGATTAGATCAATATGTAACTGCTCATATGTACATATTGTTTACATGTACACATAGAATATGTATAAGTATGTTGACTCCCGTAAGTATTGTTTGTCACATGTTATTGATGAGATCATTATGTAACTGCTCTTGCTGAGTTCATTATGTAACTGCTCATATTTTCATCTTGTAACTGCTCTTGCTGAGATCATTATGTAACTGCTCATATTTTAATCTTGTAACTGCTCTTGCTGAGATCATTATGTAACTGCTACTGTTGCGATCATTATGTAACTGCTCATATGCACATCTTATTTATATATTTATACAGAATATGTGTAGTTATGTTTGAACCTGTAATTTTGTTTTCCACAGGCTATTGATGTAACACCCCAAATTTTACAACTTAGGGAGTTACTGGTTAGGACCGCACAGTGGGTCCCGACCTTAGTTTGACAACAACTTAACGTGATCTTACAACAAGGCACAAATAAGGAAAAGCCAGAAATCATAAAATAGTTTTTATCAATGCATGAATGTGACCAGATCAACTACAGCCGGAAAAGTAATGAAACAAGGTACGAAAGGAAACAACGTTCAACTGTAAAACCCACAAATACAAAAACTGCAAAACGTCCTAAAGTACGATACCCCGGCTGACCACTACCATCTGGATCACTCGGCATCTGCTCTAACCTGTGTCAAATCTAAACAACATATCAACAGTTAGCTAACTAACCAAATATAAGCAAAATGATAACAGCACAAACACAAGCAGAAATAGAAATAAACAAACATCATGCTGGCACTCAACCAATTATTATCTATTATTTAAGTGATTCACATTATTCAATTTAAGTTGTGGCACGAGAACTATTATTAGTTCTCGCCTCCGTTCCTTATCCAACTGGTGTAGGTCTAGCTGACTTCCTTTGGTAGCATCACTACAAACCATGTGTGGACTAGTCCCGAAAGAAACCCCCAGCGCCCCGCGAGCTACTGAGCGGAATGCCACCGCCCGTTACTCTTAGGCCAAAAAATACAGGTCGGTATTTATATATCACAACCTATCTCTCTAACATGTCAATCACACACCACCATCATCATTTATACTCATATTTAGCAGTCAGCTAAGTAAGCCCAAAGGACTTACCTGTTATAACGCTCGACTCTTTAACAACCACTCGCTTTGTAAACTGTACTCACTCAGTTGCCTGTCAAAGGCGATAAGTGTATTAGCACACTTTCACGTAGATAGAAGTCTAAAGCTTCTAAGATCAAATAAGTATTAAGATGTACTAGTTACAGTATTAGTTTTAGGGTAAAATGACCATTTTACCCTTGGTTCTGATTTTCTCGAAAATCCTAAAATTCATGTCCAAACTCCTATTTGAAGTTCTAAAATTATATCCTAACTCTTAGAATTTTATTTGGTTCGAAACTGACATTTTCCTATGTTTCTATTTTCCGGAGAAACGAAAAAGGTTTAACTTCGGCTCTAAATATAAAATTCTTAACAGCTTATAAAATTTTCGAATTAAATCTCTAGATCATCTATGAGGTTCTATCTAACCTTAGAAGAAAGAAATTCTCCAAACTGTTCAGCCGATATTTTTATAATAATTCCCAAAGTCGGTTCTTCACTCTACTTTCCTATACTTAGCCAAATTTTAAGTTTATTAAAACTGCTCAACTACCTAACTTCGGGAGCTCGTAACTTTCAATCCGACCGTTCATTTCTCCCCAAATTTTAATATGCTAAACTACATATATCTGTCTACAACATATCAAAAATTCAACGGTGGATCTTTATCCAAACGTTTTATAATTGATCGACAAGATGGGCTGTTGGTAACCTAGAAGCTGAAGGATGTAAAACGAATTTACAGCAGCCATTATTTTTTTCCATTGTTCATAAAATACAGCAGTCCATTATTCTTCCCCTTAGGTCTATATGCTCAGCATCTACACAAGGTTAATTCCTACTGATTATGATTTGGAACAAAATTCAATCTCTACTGCACTACTACTTTACTACGGGTTTACAGAGAGTACTAACCAACGGTTGGGGTCCGATTTCCAGCTATGTAAATCCCGGTCGGCTCGCTTGCTTGGACTCCAACGTTGCACCTCCCCCTCTTGGTTAGTTACTGCAGGACCCAGACGAGATTCAAACTTCCGGTTGACACACGCACGTAAGGGAAAGCAGAAGGAAGGTAGGCAAGGACTCACCTACTGCAGCGAATGAGAAACCTCGCCACTGTCTCGATCGGTCCACTGCAGTCAGGGAGGCAAGTGTTGCTTCGTGACTATTCCGGCTGGCTCGAGGCGGCGAAGGGCTGGCTGCGCAAGAAGGCGTTTATTGCTCTCGGAAACGCAACAGGATCGGAAGGAAGACGGAGACAATTAAGGTCGATGCACTAACCTGGTTTCGGTAGGGTCGAAATCTGCAGCAGGTCGAGGTCCAATGGTTCGATGAAGGCGTGCAGTAGGTCAGAGCAGAAGCGATGCAGCAGCAAGGGACGCAGAACGGCAGAAAAATAAAACGCAGAAGGGGCAAAGGTTGGAACGTGTGTGTAGAAGGAAGGGACGCAGAATGAACGTGAGCGGCGTATAAGGCAGAAGATCAGACGGTGCACTAGCGTAGTTTAATTAGGCAGTTACGGAATCTCCTTCCCCTATTAATGCGGCATTTATGTGGAAGGAAACTGCCAGATTTGGTTGTTACGTCTAGCAACACTCAGCAAGGAAGGTGGGCATCTGCAGGCTGGCGCGTTCCGGACTGGGCTGGAGTGCTGGGCTGCGACGCTGGGCTGGCAACTCCGGACTGGGCTCACGGCTGGCACAACAGTGGGCTGGAGTAGTGCTGGCTGAAGCAGGCGGAAGGTTGGACTGGGCTGCTGGCTGGGACGGCAAGGCTGCTGAGCTACTGGGCTGCTGGGCAAGCAGCTCCCGGACTGAGCTGTTGGACAAAGGTAGACGTAGCCCGGTACTAATTGTAGTTCGGAATCGAGAATCCGAAATTAATGTGCGGAATAACCGGGTACGGACTATTTTACGGTTTAGGTTTAGTTACGAGTTCTATCATTTTATGTGAAAGAGGTCTACCTAAAATGATAATTTTTATCCTAATATGTCTAACTAAGTAGACGGATATAAATTAATAGATCGAGATCTATTTTATAACGTACAAAGACGGAATAAAAATTCCGGATTTTACATCAGTACCCCCTAAAAAAAAGTTTCGTCCCGAAACTTGGGATAAGATTCCTACCCCATACCTTTCCCTTCGAGGAATATATTCTAGCAATCAACTACTCACTTCATCAAGCATATAAATAATTATGTAACATATAATCACAGAAATCATATAAGGTCTCGTCTTAGTACTAACCCGTCGGCACTGAGGTAGCGGCTAACTCCGCAAAGAACTCAGGATAATTACGTCTAATGCTCTCCTCTGTCTCCCAGGTAGCCTCATCAACTCCTCGTCTAGCCCACTGAATCCTCAGCATCGGTATTTCCTTAGAACGTAGGTGCCTAACGCTACGCTCTAGGACGGCTACTGGATACTCCACAAAAGTGTGGTCTGCCTCAACTATCAAATCCTCATGACTGATGATGTGTCTAGGGTCCGGTATGTACTCTCGCAGCTGAGATACATGAAAAACTGGGTGGACTCCCTCTAGTCTCGGTGGCAGTGCTAGTCGGTAGGCAACCTCTCCGACTCTCTCTACGATCTCAAATGGGCCGACATACCGGGGACTCAGCTTCCCCTTAATGCCGAAACGTCTAACTCCTCTCGTAGGTGACACTCTCAACCATACCTGTGCACCTACTCTAAACTCTAAAGGTCGACGCCTTTTGTCGGCGTAGGACTTCTGACGACTCTGAGCTGCTAACATCCTTTCCCGGACTAAGGCAATCCGGGCGATGTCGTCGTGTATCTGATCTGGTACTACTCCATCAGCCTTGCTAGGCTCATCCCAACATAGCGGTGTACGACATCTCCGCCCGTACAAAGCCTCATAAGGTGCCATCCCGATAGACGCATGCCAGCTGTTATTATATGAAAACTCTACTAGTGGGAGGTGGTCTGGCCATACCTGTCCCCAATCTAGCACACATGCCCGCAACATGTCCTCAAAGGTCTGGATGGTCCTCTCTGACTGACCGTCTGTCTGTGGGTGGTAGGCAGTGGTAAAGTGAAGACTCGTACCCAGAGCAGTATGTACCTGATGCCAGAACCTCGAGGTAAAACGTCCATCCCTGTCGGAGACGATAGTCCTCGGTACTCCATGGAGTCTCACGATATGCCTGGTGAACTCCTCTGCTAGACGACTTACCGGCCACGTTTCCTTAATCGGGATGAAACGTGCGGTCTTCGTCAGACGGTCTACTACTACCCAAATGGCATCAAAACCTCTGCTGAGCCTCAATCCAGTGACGAAATCCATAGAAATGTCTTCCCACTTCCAGTGTGGTACTGGAAGTGGGTGTAGCTCTCCTCCGGATCTACGGTGCTCAATCTTGACCTGCTGACAGGTCGCACACTGAGCTACATAACGGGCCACATCGGGCTTCAACCCGCCCCACCAGAAGGAACGTCTCACGTCCTTATACATCTTACTCGCTCCTGGATGTACGGAGTACGGTGTAGCATGAGCCTCACCTAGTATCCTCTGTCTCAGCTCACTGTCTGATGGCACACAGACACGGTCCTGTCGTCTCATCACTCCATCGGCACCAATAGTGAATTGAGGTGCCTCATCTCGTGACATCCGGTCTCGGATCCGGGTCAACATCGGACAGGTCTCCTGCTTCTGTCGGATCTCACCCAACAGGTCAGGAAGTAACTCTAAGGTGGCTAACTAATGAGCGGTATCGGGGAACTGGATCTCTACCTCCAACCAAGCTAAGTCTCTCTGTAACTGTGGCTGTACTGTCAACCGAGCTATCGCCTTCTCCTGAGGCGTCTTCCGACTCAAAGCGTCAGCAACTACATTCGCCTTCCCGGGGTGGTAAAGTATCTCAAGGTCGAAATCCTTGATCAACTCTAGCCACCGTCTCTGGCGGTTATTCAACTCCCGCTGAGTGAATATGTACTTCAGACTCTTATGGTCTGTGAAGATCTGACAGGTCGCTCCATAGAGGTAATGATGCCAGATCTTAAGAGCGTGCACTACTGCTGCTAACTCCAGGTCATGAGTGGGGTAGTTCTCTTAATACGTCTTCAACTGTCGAGACACATATGCTATAACCTTACCCCTCTGCATCAAGACACACCCCAAGCCCAACTTGGATGCGTCACTGTACACTACGAAGTCCTCTGTACCCTCAGGCTGTGCTAAGATCGGAGCAGACGTCAATCTCCTCTTCAGCTCATCAAAACTCTGCTGACACGGCTCAGACCAAACGAACCGAGTAGTCTTCCTTAGGAGGGAAGTAAGTGGTCGGGCAATCAGAGAAAACCCTTCCACAAACCGACGGTAATAACCTGTCAATCCTAGGAAGCTGCGAACCTCCTTAACATTCCTTGGAGGTTGCCAAGATGACACTGACTCGATCTTCGCTGGGTCGACCTTAATCCCCTCAGCAGTCACTACATGGCCTAGGAATGCCACCTCTGACATCCAGAACTCACACTTGGATAGTTTGGCATATAGCTGACTATCCTGTAGAATCTGCAGTATTGTCCTCAAGTGCCCGGCATGCTCCTCTCGACTTCTAGAGTAAACTAGAATGTCGTCGATGAAGACCACTACAAACTGGTCTAAGAAGTCGATGAAAATCCCATTCATCAACTCCATAAATACTGCTGGCGCATTAGTGAGCCCGAATGGCATCACTACAAACTCATAATGACCATACCTAGTCCGGAATGCCGTCTTAGGTATGTCCTGATCTCTCACCCTCAGCTGGTGATAACCCGATCTCAAATCTATCCTCGAGAACACTGACGCTCCATGCAGCTGGTCCAGCAGATCATCTATGCGCGGCAGTGGGTACTTATTCTTGATGGTGACCTTGTTCAGCTCCCTGTAGTCGATACACAGCCTCATCGACCCATCCTTCTTCCTCACAAATAACACCGGCGCGCCCCAGAGAGAAACACTAGGGCGTATGAAGCCCTTCTCTGCTAACTCCTCTAACTGCTTCTTTAGCTCAAGCAGCTCTATCGGGGCCATGCGGTACGGGGCCTTCGAGATCGGTCTCGTGCCCGGCTCTAACTCGATGCTAAAGTCCACACTCCTCTGTGGAGGTAGCCCTGGTAAGTCGTCCCTGAAGACCTCTGCAAACTCGCATGCGACTAGTATCTCCTCTACTGTCAGGCTCTTGCGCTCCTTCATGGCATAACACCAGAAGGCCTCGCAACCCTGTGCTATCAGTCTGGCTGCTCTCACTGCACTGATAACGGTGCCAGACTTTCCGAGGTCCCAACCTCGGAATATAACTCTGTGGCCCTCCTCTGTGGCAACAGTCACAGTCCTCCTACCAATATCCAAGACGGCTCCATGTCTAGTCATCCAATCTATCCCTAATATCACGTCCTCATGTGCTAGGGGCATGACTAGAAAATTTACTAACCAAATCCGGCCTCCCAGGTGAATAGGGCAGTCATAAATCTCTCGAGATCCTCTAACCTTACCCCCATCTGGTAACCCAACCACAAAAGGTACACCCTCTACTGTAGCTAAGGACAACCTATCTACACATGCATCTGATATAAAGGAGTGCGTGGCACCCGTATCAAATAAAACGCGCACAGGTAAGTCATGGATCCAAATAGTACCTGTGGTCGCAGGTGCTGCAGGCTGCTCAATGTTCCTCAACTCAAACACTCTCGATGGTCCTCCTCTGGTGTCAGTGGTACTACCACGTCCTCTGCCACGACCTGATCCCTGTGCAGTGCTGTATGAAGCAGGGTGTCCTGGAGCCCGGTACTGCTGCTGCTGCTGACTCGGAGCTCGGTACTGAGGGGGTCTCTGTACACTCTTCTCAGCACCTGCATGAGAAGATCCCTGCTGAGAAGAAGCCTTGCCCTGACGGCAGAAAGTAGCCCTGTGTCCCGGCTTCCCACACGTGAAGCAAGTGACCGGTGGTTTCGGGCAGTCCGGCTTAATGTGATCACGGCCACCACAGTTAAAGCACTGTCGATCTCCACTGGGAGTCCGAACCGTGGAGTGGTAGCTGGACCTCCCCTGAGTCTGTCCTCTACTATAGCCTGCTACTGCTCCACTGCTACCAGCATGTCCTGTCTTCTGCCGCTTATCCGGCCCACTAGACTGTGTTGCTTTCCTAGAAGCTGGCCTATCTCTCTCATAAGCAGAGGCCCTATCCTGGTAATCAGACAAGGTCTCACAGCGGAATCCAGCCAGGTAGGATCGGGTACTCTCTCTCAACCTCCTGGAGAAAAGATAGACATGCTGCTCTTCTGGAGGTGCAGATGGTCCAAGCAAAGTCAACTCCTTCTGAAACTTCTTTATGGCTGCAGCAATCGGGATATCCTCGAATCCCGCCTCAATGAAATCCTGGAATCTCTCCCTCCTCAGCGAAACTGGGCAGTACCTGTCTCTAACAATGTTCTTCATCTGCTTCCAGCTGGTGACTCGGCCACGAATGGTACGCCACCATGAATGAGCATCATCTGTGAAGCAAGTCTGTATCAAATCTACCTGTCGGTCCACGGGGCAACGTATTGCCTCCAAAGCAGTCTCAATCTTCCCTATCCAGTGCTCCACCTCTAGCCCTATCTCTCCGCTGAATGAGGGGACCTTCTGAGAGTTGAAAGCCTTCAACCACTCATCCGGTCTCGGTGCTCTGACCCCAGTAGGTGCTCTATCAACATAAGCCCTCCTCTCAGATACAGCCGGCGCCTGAGACACTCCCTGTGTCACCTGATCTGACCTAGCCGGCGTCACTGGTGGTACCTGAGTAAGTGATGTGATTCCCACCGGGGAAGAAATCATCGTCATCAAGCCAGAACCAATCGTTTTGCCACCAACCGTCCAAGTCAAAAGTCATCCGGAACTTATCAAAATCAATAGTTATGTGTTGGAGGTCATGCCTAAAACTGAGCCAAAACCTATTGAAATCAAACCGAAAAAGCTTGCTCCGAGCATGCCCAATGCAAGCCAATTTTCACTCTCTCCGGCTAAGCTGTCAGGTTTGCGCACTCTCAGTAAAACGACTATAACTGAGGCAATACTTAGAATTAAAATACCCATGAGTACTACTTTGAAAGGTATTTTCAATATCTACAACTTTCTAGTTTACTCAAAGTCGATATTGCAAGAGGAAGAGGGTGAAAATGACCCTACATTGCAGCAAGTACGGTACTTGTATGGATTGTTGGACAAGATCATGCATGGAGGCATGAAAGATGGTTATACAAAACATATGCACGTCCTACCATACATATTTCATGCAGCATACCATGCTCATATTATTCATATATTATGCATGAATTTATGTATTGATCATGTGAAGGTCAACATGTCAACATTCAATCAAACATTGAAGGCATCTTCACACACATACATTGAATGGAGGCCAAGGTAGTTCAATGGTCTTCTTCTCCTTCAATATGGACGTCCAAGACTTGATTAGACCATCCTTGATGTGTTGTCCAAGTGAAGAGAATAGGATCCAAGAGTCATCTTTGATTAAAGGCCAAATGTGGCCATTTATGTGTTTGAATTTCCTAGAAAAACTCTTGAATTTCTTGCATTTCCTTTTGATAAACCTTTGATATTTCTAGCACTTAATTAGGGAGTTTCTAGGCTGAGTTTTGTGGCTATATAAAGCCTTGTATCCTCCCATTGTAAGGAAGTGAAGTTAAATGAAGTAAGTTAGCCTTTGTGCTTTCAAAGTTGTTGTTTGCTTTAAAACAAAACCCGAATTCTAGGTGAGATGCTTAGTTTTCAAACATCTAGGTGAGATGCTTAGGTGGTTCTAAGGTGAGAGGCCTAGGAACGAAGGTTCGAACCCCAAAGTGAGATTCCGAGGGTAGTTCGTTCGAGTTGAGGGATTCCCAAAGTGAGAGGCCGAGGGAATTTGCTCTTCATATCCAAAAACACAAAATCCAAAAAAAGGAGTTCCATTTCACCGATTCCAATCCGAGTGTGAACTTGTACCGGTGGATCCTCGTGTTCGAATCGAGTTCGATCACATCAAGTGGTATCAGAGCCCAACGGTGCAAGTTCGATCACATCAAGTGGTATCAGAGCCCAACGGTGCGAGTTCCTCAAGCTTTCGGGGATGACGATCATCAACGACAATGCAAACGGTGGTAATCGAAACAACCAACGTTTGGATAGGCTTGAAGCCCAACTAGCTGAGATATTGAGAAGGTTTCCTCTCCTTACCTTGAACCCTCATGACAAAATCCAAGGAGGTAGCAACCATGCCAACCGGAATGGACAAATCAACCACCGTCGAGAACGAAATGTTGATAGTCGTGCCCATGGGAACCCGGATTGTATTCAAGCATCTCGACATGATGGCGACGAAGTCGAAAGAAGTAGTTACCATGGTAATACATCCCACAATCACTTTCTCAATGATGGCATGACGGATTCGAGGACGAATCCTTTTCAAGGGAAAGGGGATGATGTGATCCCCACCGGGGAAGAAATCATCGTCATCAAGCCGGAACCAATCGTTTTGCCACCAACCGTCCAAGTCAAAAGTCAGCCGGAACTTATCAAAATCAATAGTTATGTGTTGGAGGTCATGCCTAAAACTGAGCCAAAACTTATTGAAATGAAACCGAAAATGCTTGCACCGAGCATGCCAAATGGAAGCCAATTTTCACTCTCTCCGGCTAAGCTGTCAGGTTTGCGCACTCTCAGTAAAACGACTATAACTGAGACAATTCTTGGAACTAAAATACCCATGAGTACTACTTTGAAAGGTATTTTCAATATCTACAACTTTCTAGTTTACACAAAGTCGAGATTCCAAGAGGAAGAGGGTGAAAATGATCCTACATTGCAGCAACTACGGTACTTGTATGGATTGTTGGGCAAGATCATGCATGGAGGCATGAAAGATGGTTATACAAACATATGCACGTCCACCCAATACATATTTTATGCAGCATATCATCCTCATATTATTCATATATTATGCATGAATTTATGTATTAATTATGTGAAAGTTGGTGGAGAAAAGTAGGTGGAAAAGTAGGTGAGAAAGTAGGTGGTTGAAAGTCCCTATGTTTGCTCTTTGTTTAATGTCACAACTCTTGAACTTGTAAGCCTTTAATGTTGGGAGTAGGTGCTGAATTTTCAGCCTATATAAGGCCTCTCCCACAAATGTTTTTAGAGGACGAAAGAGAGTTGAGTTATCAATCAAAAGTTGTGTTTTCACTTTGAGAAAAGCAAAACCCGAATTCTAGGTGAGATGCTTAGTTTTCAAACATCTAGGTGAGATGCTTAGATGGTTCTAAGGTGAGAGGCCGAGGGACAAAGGTTCGAACCCCAAAGTGAGATTCCGAGGGTAGTTCGTTCGAGTTGAGGGATTCCCAAAGTGAGAGGCCGAGGGAATTTGCTCTTCATATCCAAAAACACAAAATCCAAAAAAAAAGAGAGAGTTCCATTTCATCGATTCCAATCCGATTGTGAACTTGTACCGGTAGATCCTCGTGTTCGAATCGAGTTCGATCACATCAATGATGTGATTCCCACCGGGGAAGAAATCATCGTCATCAAGCCAGAACCAATCGTTTTGCCACCAACCGTCCAAGTCAAAAGTCAGCCGGAACTTATCAAAATCAATAGTTATGTGTTGGAGGTCATGCCTAAAACTGAGCCAAAACCTATTGAAATCAAACCGAAAAAGCTTGCTCCGAGCATGCCCAATGCAAGCCAATTTTCACTCTCTCCGGCTAAGCTGTCAGGTTTGCGCACTCTCAGTAAAACGACTATAACTGAGGCAATACTTAGAATTAAAATACCCATGAGTACTACTTTGAAAGGTATTTTCAATATCTACAACTTTCTAGTTTACTCAAAGTCGATATTGCAAGAGGAAGAGGGTGAAAATGACCCTACATTGCAGCAAGTACGGTACTTGTATGGATTGTTGGACAAGATCATGCATGGAGGCATGAAAGATGGTTATACAAAACATATGCACGTCCTACCATACATATTTCATGCAGCATACCATGCTCATATTATTCATATATTATGCATGAATTTATGTATTGATCATGTGAAGGTCAACATGTCAACATTCAATCAAACATTGAAGGCATCTTCACACACATACATTGAATGGAGGCCAAGGTAGTTCAATGGTCTTCTTCTCCTTCAATATGGACGTCCAAGACTTGATTAGACCATCCTTGATGTGTTGTCCAAGTGAAGAGAATAGGATCCAAGAGTCATCTTTGATTAAAGGCCAAATGTGGCCATTTATGTGTTTGAATTTCCTAGAAAAACTCTTGAATTTCTTGCATTTCCTTTTGATAAACCTTTGATATTTCTAGCACTTAATTAGGGAGTTTCTAGGCTGAGTTTTGTGGCTATATAAAGCCTTGTATCCTCCCATTGTAAGGAAGTGAAGTTAAATGAAGTAAGTTAGCCTTTGTGCTTTCAAAGTTGTTGTTTGCTTTAAAACAAAACCCGAATTCTAGGTGAGATGCTTAGTTTTCAAACATCTAGGTGAGATGCTTAGGTGGTTCTAAGGTGAGAGGCCTAGGAACGAAGGTTCGAACCCCAAAGTGAGATTCCGAGGGTAGTTCGTTCGAGTTGAGGGATTCCCAAAGTGAGAGGCCGAGGGAATTTGCTCTTCATATCCAAAAACACAAAATCCAAAAAAAGGAGTTCCATTTCACCGATTCCAATCCGAGTGTGAACTTGTACCGGTGGATCCTCGTGTTCGAATCGAGTTCGATCACATCAAGTGGTATCAGAGCCCAACGGTGCAAGTTCGATCACATCAAGTGGTATCAGAGCCCAACGGTGCGAGTTCCTCAAGCTTTCGGGGATGACGATCATCAACGACAATGCAAACGGTGGTAATCGAAACAACCAACGTTTGGATAGGCTTGAAGCCCAACTAGCTGAGATATTGAGAAGGTTTCCTCTCCTTACCTTGAACCCTCATGACAAAATCCAAGGAGGTAGCAACCATGCCAACCGGAATGGACAAATCAACCACCGTCGAGAACGAAATGTTGATAGTCGTGCCCATGGGAACCCGGATTGTATTCAAGCATCTCGACATGATGGCGACGAAGTCGAAAGAAGTAGTTACCATGGTAATACATCCCACAATCACTTTCTCAATGATGGCATGACGGATTCGAGGACGAATCCTTTTCAAGGGAAAGGGGATGATGTGATCCCCACCGGGGAAGAAATCATCGTCATCAAGCCGGAACCAATCGTTTTGCCACCAACCGTCCAAGTCAAAAGTCAGCCGGAACTTATCAAAATCAATAGTTATGTGTTGGAGGTCATGCCTAAAACTGAGCCAAAACTTATTGAAATGAAACCGAAAATGCTTGCACCGAGCATGCCAAATGGAAGCCAATTTTCACTCTCTCCGGCTAAGCTGTCAGGTTTGCGCACTCTCAGTAAAACGACTATAACTGAGACAATTCTTGGAACTAAAATACCCATGAGTACTACTTTGAAAGGTATTTTCAATATCTACAACTTTCTAGTTTACACAAAGTCGAGATTCCAAGAGGAAGAGGGTGAAAATGATCCTACATTGCAGCAACTACGGTACTTGTATGGATTGTTGGGCAAGATCATGCATGGAGGCATGAAAGATGGTTATACAAACATATGCACGTCCACCCAATACATATTTTATGCAGCATATCATCCTCATATTATTCATATATTATGCATGAATTTATGTATTAATTATGTGAAAGTTGGTGGAGAAAAGTAGGTGGAAAAGTAGGTGAGAAAGTAGGTGGTTGAAAGTCCCTATGTTTGCTCTTTGTTTAATGTCACAACTCTTGAACTTGTAAGCCTTTAATGTTGGGAGTAGGTGCTGAATTTTCAGCCTATATAAGGCCTCTCCCACAAATGTTTTTAGAGGACGAAAGAGAGTTGAGTTATCAATCAAAAGTTGTGTTTTCACTTTGAGAAAAGCAAAACCCGAATTCTAGGTGAGATGCTTAGTTTTCAAACATCTAGGTGAGATGCTTAGATGGTTCTAAGGTGAGAGGCCGAGGGACAAAGGTTCGAACCCCAAAGTGAGATTCCGAGGGTAGTTCGTTCGAGTTGAGGGATTCCCAAAGTGAGAGGCCGAGGGAATTTGCTCTTCATATCCAAAAACACAAAATCCAAAAAAAAAGAGAGAGTTCCATTTCATCGATTCCAATCCGATTGTGAACTTGTACCGGTGGATCCTCGTGTTCGAATCGAGTTCGATCACATCAATGATGTGATTCCCACCGGGGAAGAAATCATCGTCATCAAGCCAGAACCAATCGTTTTGCCACCAACCGTCCAAGTCAAAAGTCAGCCGGAACTTATCAAAATCAATAGTTATGTGTTGGAGGTCATGCCTAAAACTGAGCCAAAACCTATTGAAATCAAACCGAAAAAGCTTGCTCCGAGCATGCCCAATGCAAGCCAATTTTCACTCTCTCCGGCTAAGCTGTCAGGTTTGCGCACTCTCAGTAAAACGACTATAACTGAGGCAATACTTAGAATTAAAATACCCATGAGTACTACTTTGAAAGGTATTTTCAATATCTACAACTTTCTAGTTTACTCAAAGTCGATATTGCAAGAGGAAGAGGGTGAAAATGACCCTACATTGCAGCAAGTACGGTACTTGTATGGATTGTTGGACAAGATCATGCATGGAGGCATGAAAGATGGTTATACAAAACATATGCACGTCCTACCATACATATTTCATGCAGCATACCATGCTCATATTATTCATATATTATGCATGAATTTATGTATTGATCATGTGAAGGTCAACATGTCAACATTCAATCAAACATTGAAGGCATCTTCACACACATACATTGAATGGAGGCCAAGGTAGTTCAATGGTCTTCTTCTCCTTCAATATGGACGTCCAAGACTTGATTAGACCATCCTTGATGTGTTGTCCAAGTGAAGAGAATAGGATCCAAGAGTCATCTTTGATTAAAGGCCAAATGTGGCCATTTATGTGTTTGAATTTCCTAGAAAAACTCTTGAATTTCTTGCATTTCCTTTTGATAAACCTTTGATATTTCTAGCACTTAATTAGGGAGTTTCTAGGCTGAGTTTTGTGGCTATATAAAGCCTTGTATCCTCCCATTGTAAGGAAGTGAAGTTAAATGAAGTAAGTTAGCCTTTGTGCTTTCAAAGTTGTTGTTTGCTTTAAAACAAAACCCGAATTCTAGGTGAGATGCTTAGTTTTCAAACATCTAGGTGAGATGCTTAGGTGGTTCTAAGGTGAGAGGCCTAGGAACGAAGGTTCGAACCCCAAAGTGAGATTCCGAGGGTAGTTCGTTCGAGTTGAGGGATTCCCAAAGTGAGAGGCCGAGGGAATTTGCTCTTCATATCCAAAAACACAAAATCCAAAAAAAGGAGTTCCATTTCACCGATTCCAATCCGAGTGTGAACTTGTACCGGTGGATCCTCGTGTTCGAATCGAGTTCGATCACATCAAGTGGTATCAGAGCCCAACGGTGCAAGTTCGATCACATCAAGTGGTATCAGAGCCCAACGGTGCGAGTTCCTCAAGCTTTCGGGGATGACGATCATCAACGACAATGCAAACGGTGGTAATCGAAACAACCAACGTTTGGATAGGCTTGAAGCCCAACTAGCTGAGATATTGAGAAGGTTTCCTCTCCTTACCTTGAACCCTCATGACAAAATCCAAGGAGGTAGCAACCATGCCAACCGGAATGGACAAATCAACCACCGTCGAGAACGAAATGTTGATAGTCGTGCCCATGGGAACCCGGATTGTATTCAGGCATCTCAACATGACGGCGTCGAAGTCGCGAGAAGTAGTTACCATGGTAATAAATCCGATAATCAATTTCCCAATGATGGCATGACGGATTCGAGGACGAATCCTTTTCAAGGGAAAGGGGAAGATGTGATTCCCACCGGGGAAGAAATCATCGTCATCAAGCCAGAACCAATCGTTTTGCCACCAACCGTCCAAGTCAAAAGTCAGCCGGAACTTATCAAAATCAATAGTTATGTGTTGGAGGTCATGCCTAAAACTGAGCCAAAACCTATTGAAATCAAACCGAAAAAGCTTGCTCCGAGCATGCCCAATGCAAGCCAATTTTCACTCTCTCCGGCTAAGCTGTCAGGTTTGCGCACTCTCAGTAAAACGACTATAACTGAGGCAATACTTAGAATTAAAATACCCATGAGTACTACTTTGAAAGGTATTTTCAATATCTACAACTTTCTAGTTTACTCAAAGTCGATAATGCAAGAGGAAGAGGGTGAAAATGACCCTACATTGCAGCAAGTACGGTACTTGTATGGATTGTTGGACAAGATCATGCATGGAGGCATGAAAGATGGTTATACAAAACATATGCACGTCCTACCATACATATTTCATGCAGCATACCATGCTCATATTATTCATATATTATGCATGAATTTATGTATTGATCATGTGAAGGTCAACATGTCAACATTCAATCAAACATTGAAGGCATCTTCACACACATACATTGAATGGAGGCCAAGGTAGTTCAATGGTCTTCTTCTCCTTCAATATGGACGTCCAAGACTTGATTAGACCATCCTTGATGTGTTGTCCAAGTGAAGAGAATAGGATCCAAGAGTCATCTTTGATTAAAGGCCAAATGTGGCCATTTATGTGTTTGAATTTCCTAGAAAAACTCTTGAATTTCTTGCATTTCCTTTTGATAAACCTTTGATATTTCTAGCACTTAATTAGGGAGTTTCTAGGCTGAGTTTTGTGGCTATATAAAGCCTTGTATCCTCCCATTGTAAGGAAGTGAAGTTAAATGAAGTAAGTTAGCCTTTGTGCTTTCAAAGTTGTTGTTTGCTTTAAAACAAAACCCGAATTCTAGGTGAGATGCTTAGTTTTCAAACATCTAGGTGAGATGCTTAGGTGGTTCTAAGGTGAGAGGCCTAGGAACGAAGGTTCGAACCCCAAAGTGAGATTCCGAGGGTAGTTCGTTCGAGTTGAGGGATTCCCAAAGTGAGAGGCCGAGGGAATTTGCTCTTCATATCCAAAAACACAAAATCCAAAAAAAGGAGTTCCATTTCACCGATTCCAATCCGAGTGTGAACTTGTACCGGTGGATCCTCGTGTTCGAATCGAGTTCGATCACATCAGTAAGCCTCTCCACTCTGGCAGCTTCCTCCCTGCGCTCAACATAGGCTCTGAACTCCCTATACTCCGATGCTCCAATAGAGACACGTCCCGACTCAGTAGAACGAGCTCCTTGCGCTCCAGACCTAGCGGCGGTCACAGGCCTGACCTCGGGGCCTACACTCTCAGCTACTTCCTCTACAGCAACCTCTGGTACGCTTGCTGCAGGTGGGTCATCTCGAGGAACTCGTCCTATTGTACCAGAAATAAAGATTAGAAACATATCAAATACGAAGGATGATGAAGATGCTGATGACTTTGTTGATCCACCTAGTAAGTTAAATAATTTACTTATTGATTACATATTACATGAGGGTACTGAACATATAATTTATGTACACAGAAAAACAAAAATTGGAGGTGAAAGGTGTGGAAAAGATGAAGGGGAAAAGGAAAGCAGAAAACACTAGCCCGATTATCAAGCATCTCAGGTTGTCACTTTAATTAAAACAAGTTTTTTTTTTAAATCCAGAATATATGTAGTTGATAATACATATGTTAAACGTCATGTAGATCGTCAAAGAGGACGAACAAGAACAAGGACTCCCTATCTGCAGAAACGATAGATGCAACTCCTGATAAAGAACCCGAAGGAAAGAAGAAGTGTGTTGAAAAAACAGAGGCAAAGATTCCGTATAGCCCAAGGTCAGTTTTACAATGTACATAATTAAATACATAAACTAGAAACATGGCAAAACATATATATATGATTCAAAATAATGATACAGAATGTAAAGAATATTTTCCATGTTTTTCAAAAATGTAAATACTTTATTGATTGAACTCTCAGAATGGAAGCAACTCAGCCGGATTGGGTTGCAAAAATAATGGAGAAATTGGAATCAATTGAACGGGATCAGAAAGTTCTTGTAGACAAGGTTGAACAACAAGGAATTATGATTGATGATTTGACAACATATTCAAAGGATCTTGGAACGCTATATGATAAGATTGACACAACTGTGTACATGGAAAGAAAGAGGACCGAGAACAAAATCAAAAACATTGTCAAAGAACTTATAACCCAAACAACTGATACAAGGGAGAATGCCCCAACTGAAAAAAGTGTTGTTGCTTCTCCAAAAGAGACTGCAGATGATGCTTCTATTCAAAAAATAGGTGGTGGGTCGAGCAAGGTATGAACAACACAAGTGTTTAGTCTATAATACCAAAACATCGTAGAATACGTATATATATGTATCTTTATGTAACTGAATATGGTACTCTACATATGACATATTATAAAAATATGTAATGTCTATTTATCATTTTGTTAAAATAGGGTGTCAATGTAGTAGAGCCTGTTCGAAGGGTTGGGCTAAGGGTTCCAAAAGATAGTAAATACAAGCGTACCTCGTTCAGGAAAAACGTGAAACTACCGAAAGAACCACCAATGACCTTGCTACAAACAGCTGAACGTCAAAAACTGTATAACTGGGTGAAGAACAAAGACGATCAAGGTATGATTCGGGGTTATATTAAGAACATATCCAGAGCATCAATACAGGACATACTGAAACAAAGCGGTTGGATTAAAGATGAGGTATGTACACATAATCAATACATATATATGCATTTCGATACATCTTGAATTGATCAAATATGTACATGCGCATATGTACAATTTGCTTACATTTACACACAGAAAATGTATAAATATTGTGATCCAAATATTTATGTTTTACCGTAGAATATTGATTAGATCAATATGTAACTGCTCATATGTACATATTGTTTACATGTACACATAGAATATGTATAAGTATGTTGACTCCCGTAAGTATTGTTTGTCACATGTTATTGATGAGATCATTATGTAACTGCTCTTGCTGAGTTCATTATGTAACTGCTCATATTTTCATCTTGTAACTGCTCTTGCTGAGATCATTATGTAACTGCTCATATTTTAATCTTGTAACTGCTCTTGCTGAGATCATTATGTAACTGCTACTGTTGCGATCATTATGTAACTGCTCATATGCACATCTTATTTATATATTTATACAGAATATGTGTAGTTATGTTTGAACCTGTAATTTTGTTTTCCACAGGCTATTGATGTAACACCCCAAATTTTACAACTTAGGGAGTTACTGGTTAGGACCGCACAGTGGGTCCCGACCTTAGTTTGACAACAACTTAACGTGATCTTACAACAAGGCACAAATAAGGAAAAGCCAGAAATCATAAAATAGTTTTTATCAATGCATGAATGTGACCAGATCAACTACAGCCGGAAAAGTAATGAAACAAGGTACGAAAGGAAACAACGTTCAACTGTAAAACCCACAAATAAAAAAACTGCAAAACGTCCTAAAGTACGACACCCCGGCTGACCACTACCATCTGGATCACTCGGAATCTGCTCTAACCTGTGTCAAATCTAAACAACATATCAACAGTTAGCTAACTAACCAAATATAAGCAAAATGATAACAGCACAAACACAAGCAGAAATAGAAATAAACAAACATCATGCTGGCACTCAACCAATTATTATCTATTATTTAAGTGATTCACATTATTCAATTTAAGTTGTGGCACGAGAACTATTATTAGTTCTCGCCTCCGTTCCTTATCCAACTGGTGTAGGTCTAGCTGACTTCCTTTGGTAGCATCACTACAAACCATGTGTGGACTAGTCCCGAAAGAAACCCCCAGCGCCCCGCGAGCTACTGAGCGGAATGCCACCGCCCGTTACTCTTAGGCCAAAAAATACAGGTCGGTATTTATATATCACAACCTATCTCTCTAACATGTCAATCACACACCACCATCATCATTTATACTCATATTTAGCAGTCAGCTAAGTAAGCCCAAAGGACTTACCTGTTATAACGCTCGACTCTTTAACAACCACTCGCTTTGTAAACTGTACTCACTCAGTTGCCTGTCAAAGGCGATAAGTGTATTAGCACACTTTCACGTAGATAGAAGTCTAAAGCTTCTAAGATCAAATAAGTATTAAGATGTACTAGTTACAGTATTAGTTTTAGGGTAAAATGACCATTTTACCCTTGGTTCCGATTTTCTCGAAAATCCTAAAATTCATGTCCAAACTCCTATTTGAAGTTCTAAAATTATATCCTAACTCTTAGAATTTTATTTGGTTCGAAACTGACATTTTCCTATGTTTCTATTTTCCGGAGAAACGAAAAAGGTTTAACTTCGGCTCTAAATATAAAATTCTTAACAGCTTATAAAATTTCCGAATTAAATCTCTAGATCATCTATGAGGTTCTATCTAACCTTAGAAGAAAGAAATTCTCCAAACTGTTCAGCCGATATTTTTATAATAATTCCCAAAGTCGGTTCTTCACTCTACTTTCCTATACTTAGCCAAATTTTAAGTTTATTAAAACTGCTCAACTACCTAACTTCGGGAGCTCGTAACTTTCAATCCGACCGTTCATTTCTCCCCAAATTTTAATATGATAAACTACATATATCTGTCTACAACATATCAAAAATTCAACGGTGGATCTTTATCCAAACGTTTTATAATTGATCGACAAGATGGGCTGTTGGTAACCTAGAAGCTGAAGGATGTAAAACGAATTTACAGCAGCCATTATTTTTTTCCATTGTTCATAAAATACAGCAGTCCATTATTCTTCCCCTTAGGTCTATATGCTCAGCATCTACACAAGGTTAATTCCTACTGATTATGATTTGGAACAAAATTCAATCTCTACTGCACTACTACTTTACTACGGGTTTACAGAAAGTACTAACCAACGGTTGGGGTCCGATTTCCAGCTATGTAAATCCCGGTCGGCTCGCTTGCTTGGACTCCAACGTTGCACCTCCCCCTCTTGGTTAGTTACTGCAGGACCCAGACGAGATTCAAACTTCCGGTTGACACACGCACGTAAGGGAAAGCAGAAGGAAGGTAGGCAAGGACTCACCTACTGCAGCGAATGAGAAACCTCGCCACTGTCTCGATCGGTCCACTGCAGTCAGGGAGGCAAGTGCTGCTTCGTGACTATTCCGGCTGGCTCGAGGCGGCGAAGGGCTGGCTGCGCAAGAAGGCGTTTATTGCTCTCGGAAACGCAACAGAAGCGGAAGGAAGACGGAGACAATTAAGGTCGATGCACTAACCTGGTTTCGGTAGGGTCGAAATCTGCAGCAGGTCGAGGTCCAATGGTTCGATGAAGGCGTGTAGTAGGTCGGAGCAGAAGCGATGCAGCAGCAAGGGACGCAGAACGGCAGAAAAATAAAACGCAGAAGGGGCAAAGGTTGGAACGTGCGTGTAGAAGGAAGGGACGCAGAATGAACGTGAGCGGCGTATAAGGCAGAAGATCAGACGGTGCACTAGCGTAGTTTAATTAGGCAGTTACGGAATCTCCTTCCCCTATTAATGCGGCATTTATGTGGAAGGAAACTGCCAGATTTGGTTGTTACGTCTAGCAACACTCAGCAAGGAAGGTGGGCATCTGCAGGCTGGCGCGTTCCGGACTGGGCTGGAGTGCTGGGCTGCGACGCTGGGCTGGCAACTCCGGACTGGGCTCACGGCTGGCACAACAGTGGGCTGGAGTAGTGTTGGCTGAAGCAGGCGGAAGGTTGGACTGGGCTGCTGGCTGGGACGGCAAGGCTGCTGAGCTACTGGGCTGCTGGGCAAGCAGCTCCCGGACTGAGCTGTTGGACGAAGGTAGACGTAGCCCGGTACTAATTGTAGTTCGGAATCGAGAATCCGAAATTAATGTGCGGAATAACCGGGTACGGACTATTTTACGGTTTAGGTTTAGTTACGAGTTCTATCATTTTATGTGAAAGAGGTCTACCTAAAATGATAATTTTTATCCTAATATGTCTAACTAAGTAGACGGATATAAATTAATAGATCGAGATCTATTTTATAACGTACAAAGACGGAATAAAAATTCCGGATTTTACAATTGATGAGATCATTATGAACATGCGAAAGAGCATTGTTGAAAACCCTGAACGATTCGCCAAGATTGTTGTGCTTTCATCTGTTTGGTCTAGGGCATACAACCGTACAGTATTTGAAAAGCATCTTACTATGAAAGACTCGAAGCCAAGTTTCAATCAAAGCATGCATGAAGTTATTTCTGGGGACAATCCACAGATGTTCAGAAAGGCGTTATATGATGTTGATGTGATATATTCACCATTCAACCTCCAAGAATCCCATTGGGTTTGTAACACCCCGAATCCGCGGGACTCGGGATGCTACGGGCGAGACCTCACAATGGGTCCCGACCCTTAGCCTGACAACAATTTCACCAGATCTTGCAACAAGGCACAAATAAAGGCCAAAACCGAAATATATTTTTATGCAATGTTATGAAACCCGACAATAAAAGAAAGGAAAGACTTCAGCCGTCCTTACAACAACGTGAACATAATATATAATAACAACAACACAAGGACTCCAAAACCCAACTCAACCTAAAATGTACGGAACCCCGGCTGCCCACTCCTCCGGATCACTCGGCCACATCCTATCCTGCACATCAACTACAACAATCAATATAAAACCGTTAGCTCACATTCTAGGCATTATAAGAATAATATGGCACAAACACACATAGGAACACAAACACACAACATGCTCATAAACATACACATCCATTACTTATTATCTTTTTAGGTTGTTCCATATCTAATTCATTTGTTCCAAGTGTGACACGAGAGTCTTATAACTCTCGCCTCTGTCCCAGTGTAACCAACAAGAGTGTGGTGGCGCCCAACCCGTATACCCTGTGGGAGTGATGAAGAAGCCCGCCCGTGTACCGTGTATGACCTGGTCGCAGAGATCCCCCCAGTCTCCCTCGGGAAATTGAGCGGTGATGTCACCGCCCGATAATAATAATAGTAGTAACGATGGGCCAATAAATAAGGTCAAGTAAATCCTAATCCATTTTCATGCTTAAAAGCGGTAAACACACACCACCATATATATCCAAATAAGGCATAAAAGCGGCTAAGTAAGTCCGAGGACTTACCTCATCTCAAAGCTAAACCGCACATTTCCTGAAAATAGGGCCAAAACAATTTGTGTCCATTTATGTAATTAATTCTGCAAGAGGGTATTTTATTCACATTCAAAAACTGGGTCTAAAATTGTAAATACAAATCGGTGGGTACAATCGGTAATATACACAAATAAGGGGCCAAAATATAAAACTGAAAAAAAAACCCTTATTCACCCTTCTGCTGAACGCGACAAGGAAAGGGAGAAGGGACTGTAAGGCGGCGGCGCAGGAAGGGAGTAGGGAGAAGGCCGGCATCGGTGCGGGCGGCAACTCCAGGCGTCGTCTCCGGTGGAAGATCGGAGGACGAGACGTCCTTAGCCCTCTTCCGGCGGCTGTTGCACAGAACCCGGCTGGGTAACGCTACACAGCAAGGCGAAGAGAGGAACGAAGAGGGAGAAAAGGGGAAGCTGCAGCTCTCAGTGCCGGCAGTTCCGGTGGCTCGAGGCGGCTTCTGGAGGTGGAGTCTCCGGCGTCAGGTTTCCGGTCCCAAGGGTCTTTCTCTGTGGTGCAGCGAGGCGGTTCGCGATTGCTTCCAACCAACAGAGGAGAGGGAGAGATGGATGAGAAGAAATCGGTGCAGTAGAGAATGTGAGGTTGGAGCGTGGTTACAGAATGAGGGAAGTGTGAGGAGGCTGGGTTGGTGCTGCAGTTTGAGACAGAGGGAGGGCAAGGAGCCGGCCTGCAGGCTAGGGCGTAGGCTGCAGATGGTGGGGAACGAGGAGGCGTCTCCTCACTACCACCAGGCGGGAGGTTTAGCGCAAAAGCATCACAAGAAAAGCAGGAAGGAAGAAAAAAAGAAAAGAAAAGAAAGAAAGAAAGAGAGACCCGAAAAAAATAAAAGGGAATAGGACCATTTAAATCGATTAAACGATCCGAACGGGATTTTCGAATCGGGAATTTCCGATTTTCCGACAAAATTAATTTAATAAAATACGGAAGATATTTTTAATATATATAAAAATACTTTTATTAATAATTCAAGCTACTAACGAATCGATAGAAGGGAGAAGAAAGCGAAGTCGGAACGCACCCGAATAAACGGGGCGTTACATCAGGTCCTCCTAAAGAAAAGTTTCATCCCGAAACTTGCTAAATGCGGAACTCTCAAACAAACGTTTCTCGATATCGTCACGGAACACTATAACGTGGTAACTATGGCTTTCTAATCCAAAGTCTACTCGCCTAGACACATCAAGACTCGCAAGATATACACATACGAAACACACATAAACACATCACGTTACAAATCACATAATTATAACCAAAAAAGATCTCGGGACTAACCCGACGGTCCTAAAGATGTCGCTAAGATTTCAAAAAGATTCGATATATTAGAACTCAACTTCATTCTTGGGTTTTTCTCAATACATCAATTCCATTATGTTTCTTCTTTGCCTCTCTCTAACAAAGACAGTCGAACTTCCAATTTACACCGTTGACATTGGTTCTTGTCAAACAAAACTTTGATGTTACACTTTCTCATTTCTTGTTGCGAGTTCTAAGTAATCAATGAAGTACTTTACTTCACACCACTTCTACTAATGAGACACGTATGCTATTACTTTTCCTTCATTCCTCAATACTCATCGAGACCTTGTCTTGAAGAATCACTTGTACACTTCAAATCCATCATACCTAAAGGAAATCTCAAAATAGTTGAACCAAAGAATCTCCTCTTAACTCTCAACAACTCCATTGTCAATTTTCGTCCCACTCAATACTTCATTGCCATCCGGAGTAGGTTAGCCATAGATGGTGTTACTTTGGATAATCTCTCCACAATTCCGGTAAAGACCAACACATCCAAGAAAACTTGTAACTTCTTCACCTCCCTCGGGGGTTGCCACCCCGAGACAACTTGTCATAAAACTTCTCTCTTCTTTAAGAGTAGACCGAAATATCTTATCCGTGACATTAGTAAGCCTATACAACTCGTAGTCACCATTGTTTGTCCGAAATGTCGTATTTATCAATATCCTAGTCTCGAATTCTCAATTGGTGACAACAAATCATAAATCATTCTAGAAGAGACTACCGACCCTTGCAACCGGTCAAGTAGATCATCTATCTATGGTAATGGATACTTATTCTTCATTGTTATCTTGTTCGACTTATGGTAATCAATGTACAAACAGAGATAACCGTCTCTCTTTTCGCAAACCAGTATTCTCCAAAACAACTTCAAATCAAGAGTTCAAGATACACTCCCAACATGAACTTCAAATCGAGAGTTCAAGATACACTTCCAACGTGAACTTCAAATCTTCTAAATGGTAAATCCACCTCCCGATGCATTGGAATCCATTGTATCTCAGGTTCCAGCTTTTCTTCTCCCATCACATATCGTAAGATATCGACACAATCTTGTCTTAACATTTTTCAAGTGGTCCACCCCGATCTGTTGAGGTGACGTCCATGAACACATGGTTTAATACTTCTTTAGCTACAATGTTCACCGTACTCTTCCAAAGATCCTTTATCTCCAGAACTCGGGAGACTTGCTCTAATAATATTTTTAAGGTTTCACAATTATGTGAAGTCATGAAGGTCCTAGCTGCAGGACTTAATCACGCCTTATAATATATTAGTATTACGTTCTTCGTATTCTACCAAAGCTCGCATCATTCCTTCGAGTAGGTGTAGAACTTACTCCCTTTTCTTATGTAACATCCAGTAGACCGTAAAGGTTCTATCGTCAATCTTTCATGTACTTCTTGTACATTTCACATCGACTTCAAACTTCAAAACTTCCGACTTCCCTTACTATCGTTGGTCACCTTATGCATTTCTCGGTATTCTATGTACAACTACAATGGAAGCCTCTTCTTACGGTTGATCCACTAGCTCTCCTTACCATGATCAAACCTTAAAAGTTGTAACCCGTGGCGTTCCTCCGTATGTCAATCCCATGACCTAAGAAGGTCGTATAAGATCGCTACGATCTCCTCCTTACTATTGACATTGATCCATCGCGAATACTCCAAGCTCTTGTTCCCGATCTTATATGTTCTCATAGTCTTGTTTACTCTTCCCATCTACACACATCAATAGACACCCGCACTTGTGTGTTCTCAGTTGTCACCGATTAACTTGTATATGACCTTCTCCGAAGTTAATGACTTACCCCCCTACCATACTTCCATGCTACCATACTCCTGAACGGATACCCTCTCGGGGTACTTTGTCTTATCTTCACTAGCTCATTTTACTCAACTTCAACTCTGTTAGCTCTTTCTACGCTCCTGTTTTCCTTCCGTTCTTTAAGATAACCATACCTTCACGACTCTTTTGTGTCATATGACCCACTTTCATGGCTTAACCGCTTTTCATGATGTTTTGCAAATGCACTCCTCAAATATTTTGACATTAATTAGCCTCCACTCGCATCCTTCTTGGTTGATAACTTAAGTTCTTCCATCCAACTCCTTGTTTCCTCTTTCATCTTCTCAAGATCATCATCTACACACACTTCCTCCTTCTTAGCGTTGATCAGCCTCATCACAATGACGGCAATCGATTAAATCCTACGGTAATTCCACTATGTGAGTTTTCACCATGTGATCCTCCTTGTAACTCTCAAACTTCTGAATAAGTCACCCGCTTAGAATCTCGCAAAGATCGTCACTACACCCTATGGTATCTCCGTAAGCTTAACTTACGGTTCTCATAAATATTTCTCAATGTCTTTCCATCTTGACTCCCATGCTTAAGGGAGCCTATTGAAAACTCGTCTTACTTAAAATGCCACTTTTATTCTCGAGCGAGAATGTAGTCCTCTTTACTTGATTCGCATCTTTAGTTCATCGATACCGCACTTGGAAAAATCTTACGTTTGTTGTCTCTAGTTGCCTTATTGATGCTCCTTCATTGTTTCCTTGATACCAATCTCATGTCTTCATGTCGCTTTTATATTGGTATGGTCTCCATCTTGGTTTCGCTTAGGTCGACACGAGGCTCTCTTTTATTCCGTTTAATTCCGTAGCAAACCGGAATTCGATCCGTTTATCCTTATATGTCTACCTAGTCGGACACAATATCTCAAATTTTATCATTTTATGTAACCTCACTTCACATAAAATGATAAGATTTTTATAACAAACCCTAATCCATAAAACCCTAATTTAGAACATGACTTGTCTTTGACAAGGTCATGATGTCCTAGTGACAAGATCAAGACGAGCCCAAGACGAAGTCAAGACAAGACCATGACGAGTTATGACGAGACCATGACAAACTCGTGACAAGGCCATGCATGGGGTTGACAAGGTCATGACGAGACCAAGACGAGATCAGGACAAGGCCATGCATGGGCTCGACAAGATAATGACAAGATTTGACAAGGTCCTGACAACATCAGCCCACTCTTAATTATTACTTGTTTTCAGCCCATTGCTTTCCTATTGGATTCAACTATCCAGCCCTTACTTCTTCCTTGCTGACGGACTGGAGCACAACCAGGAGAGCCTTGTTTATGAGCCCAGTAACAGCTCCCTCCCTGCAGGCCGCACAACTCCCCTCTCCAGCCCAGTTTGGTCTCGCTTGTGTGCTGGCCCAGGGGCATTTTCGAGCCCATCAGGAAGGAGAAGAGCAGCGAGATTCACTCCCCTCTTAACTCCCTTGTAACGGCTGCTGAGGGGGCTAAAGATCCTCTCTTGTAACTGCTCCTTGATTTACGCAGAAACAAAGAGCCTGTCAAGCCGTGAACCACGTCCCTCTTTTGTCCGAAGCCAGCGCTGCACTCTTCCTATCTCTCTCTATCGTTCAATCCCTGCACAGCATACGCCATACTCGTCTCCCTAACCTACCTTCACGAGACACCAGCGACAGGAACCCCAGCCTCTGCACGCAACCCATACCAACGAATCTGCAGGACCAAGTTTGCCGAGTTGCACACTGGAAACACCCAGCCCAGTACCCCGGTGATGAGACGCCTGCAACCTTCTGCACGATCACTCTCGAACTGCTGCTACTACTCCAGGCCGGGCCTTTCCCTCCTCCTTCCACTAAGAGTGAGCCTCTGCACTTCAAGACTATCTTCAACAATGTAGGACCCCTACCTCCCTTCCTTCCTTTCTCCATTCTTCTTGTTGTCAAGACTGAATTAATGATTGTCCCTCTCTTCTACATCAGAACCATCGCCACTGGGTGAGCAGGCTGAGCCGAAGATAGTTTCTGGTGCAACTTCGTCGCCAAGAGGAACAACATCAACGACCAAGGAAGACTCCTTCGTCTTGGCCATCTGCAAGGGAGTTTCGAAACATAGATTGGTTGCCCATCTAACCGAATAGGGAGTCGGAGTAGTGGAGAGTCGAACCTTGAACATGTGGCCTTCCTGGTCTTAGCTACAAAACGCTGCAGGTGAGTCTCGAAGCTCATATCACTTGTACTCAGATTTTAATTCCCGAAATCAGTGTTGACTAGTCATCTTTGAGACCATGTTACGATACCTTAGAGACATAATCTACCGTTCAATTTTTAGTATGATATAGAAGGACATGCATGGTATGATATATTAAAAGTTTAGATCGATCTAACGGTCGGATCTGGATCCACAAGAGCTCAAAGTAGGCTAGGGGTGCAGTTTGGTATTCTGCAGTTATTTGGTTAAGTATAAGAGATTTTGTGTAGTGTAGCCAACTTGGGATTTTTGTGTGGGATTAACTATTGATGCGTTATGAGTTCTGTTTCTTTCAATGAGTAGAATGCATTGCATAGAGAGAATAGATATTTTATTTGAGATTTTTAGATTTTGATACGAGTGTTTTAAGTGAGGTCAAAGTGAGCCCTTAGTGAGTTTTCATGGAAGTTAAGAAGTTGGAAAATTTTCCAACTTAACGGGATCTTTCTTGTGAGTGTTAGATGGTGTTTTTGGACATCATAGGAAGTTTTAGAAATATTTTAAGAATATTTCTAGGGTTTTGAGGCCTAGGGGTAAAATAGTCTTTTTACCCTTATGAGGGTATTTCGGTAATTTTATTATGATTCATTGAATATCTTAGAAGTTGGAGACTTCGAAGAAAGTGAGATACATTATTAATTCACTTGCCTTGTATAATAGGCGGTTGCGTTTCTACGATTACAGACCGAGTCGAGATAACGAGAATCGAGTTTCGATTCAGGTAAGTCCTTTAGGCTTACTTAGCTGACTTCTGAATATGAGCATGAATGATGATAGTGGTGTGTGGAAAGCGACCTATACTTGGCCTAAGAGTAACGGGCGGTGGCATTCTGCTCAGTTAGCTTGAGGGTGCTGAGGGTTTCTTTAGGGACTAGTCCACACTCGGTTTGTAGTGATGCTACCGGCGGAGGTAAGCTAGACCTACACCCAGTTGGATAAGGAACGAAGGCGAGAACTCTTAAGATTCTCGTGCCACAACTGTAAAAATGGAATAAGGTGAATCACTTAACTACTAGATAATAACCGGTTTGTGTGCCAGCATGATGATTGTTTTATGTTACCTTGAGTGTGTTTGTGCTATCCTTATTCTGCTTATATTTGGATTGTTAGCTAACGGTTTATCCGTGTTGTAGATTTGTAAAGATAGACAGTTGCAGAGTGATCCGGAACGGATGGTCAGCCGGGTCCACGTACTCATTAGATGGGGACGGGGAAGTCTCCCTTACAGCATGCATGTTATGTATATGTATATGTTTTGTAAGGCTGTCACATGTGTACATTCATACAGTAAAAATATTATGTTTCGAAATTGTTTTAAGTACATTTGTGCCTTGTTGTAAGATCCAAGTAATGTTGTTGTTAAACCAAGGTCGGGACCCATTGTGAGGTCCTAACCAGTAGCTCCCCGAGTTCCGAGAATTTGGGGTGTTACAACATGGTATCAGAGCTCTGGGTTGGCAACAATGGCACTTGAAATCTTCTGAAAGACCGAATGTATAAAATCACTAGAACCCGAAAGGGGTCTAAGATGTTCAAAACGGTTTCTGTTTTTACACACGTGCATAGTCGGGTTGTTGGGTTAGTAGTACGTCGGACCACCATCGTTCTCCGGGGATCTCTGCAACTTCGAATGATAGGTGTTAGTATATAGAGTTATATCGATATGTTTTAATGTATGATTATATATATGTATATGTGTAGCATGTTAGTATCCTAAAGGATATTTTAGATCCTTTACTTGTGATATCATGAAGCGATTGTCGCCTCATGATGAATCCATAGCGGACTTGAGGAATTTTCAACACGAGACAATGGATTCAGACTTAGGATTGAGTATTATACTCTGGTGGGCGTCCTGGCGACCCTATAAATCATCCGGAGAACGGGTGGGCAAGGAAGTAAAGATGTTGAGATAATTTTCACCACAAGTACAATCCGATGAAAAAGAAAATCCCGAGTCAACTCACATAGAAGGAATAGGAAGTCATACAAGGGACTTGGTCGGATGAAGCCGAGAGATGAATTAGAATAATCACGCAAGATACGACAAGAGATCAAATTAGAGATAACAACAAGGGAACAAGTATCATATAGAACGGAATACAACCAAGAATTTCGGAGTGAAGGACGTTACCATCGAGGCGGACGCTACCATATGCAAGCAAGGACATGAGAGTGCAAAGAGGTTAGGGTGTTGACCAGTGGTGAGAGATTAAAGGGTACAAAGATAGAGAGTGAGTTTAATGACGAGAAATAGAATGTATAACCATGGAAGCATGTGGAGTCCTCCAAGGATACGAACATTTTGAAAGAAACTTCGACATAAGTATCAAAGAAACTAGAAGACTAAAATTGTGACAACGAAATTCCATAAAGGTATCATGATCAAAAAAAAAGGGGGGAACAAAACCCATTTAAGGGGAAGAATGTGGGGAAATGATATTGGTGGACTAAAGAGTCCACGATAACTTCTCATTCACATAAAGATTAAAGTTACCAATACTAACGGTCTTATTAGAGGACCGCAAACAGACGATGAACGAAGTAAGAAGAATCGTGAAGACACGCTTATAAGTTATTGTGAAAGACTTGATGAACTCCTTGACGACAGATAAATGATATAAATGGACTCAAAAGGGTATAATGAGCTCATAAGAAAACAAGAGAGGTGTAGACTATGGAAGGAGCTAAAGGGATATTAACAAAGAAACTGGAGGAGATAGATTTTTACCAAGGGTATCAAACTCCAAAAGAGATAGAAGAACAATAAGTCCGTGATCTTATAGAAAGGCAACTATAGAGTAGTGATAACTGAGACATAACACGTACGGGTCAACTAGTAGTAACTGGTTGACAAATAAGGAGGATAATTATGAAAGAATTTTATAAACATCTAAAGGACCCTTCAAGAGATCAACGGCGACAAATGTGAAGTTAAATCGGTACACGTGCTAGTAACCTTAATAGTAACATGGAGTGAGTCGAGTTAGTAACTCTAATTAAGAACTTAAGAGGGAAGACTAGACAGCCAAGAATGAACCCTTATGTTAATTGAGCCCAAGGGAACTGTGTAGGTGATTTACTGCCTACTGGCTAGGAAAAAGGTACATATCACAACTAGTACAGATGAGTTATAAAAGGAGAACTAGAGGAGTAAGTATACACTTTGATAAGGTTCTATGTCAGTCAAGATAGAGTGTGCGTAACCATTCATACAAGAGAGGATGAGGATTCTCTTACGATAATTGGGAGAAGAAACCCTTATGACCAAGAGATGCACAGAATGAAGACCTACAATTGAGAGTAAGAGCGAAGATAGACTCCACAAGTGCAGAGGAGTTTTGACCTCGTCACAGATATAAGAAGTTGTAAGGAATGACGATACCAGTATCAAAAGGAGTAAGAGGCCGGTAGCAGAGTCAATGGAGTTCAACAGAGCAATATTATAAAAAACGCTAATGAAGGAACATGTGAGAATGACCTAGTGGACTGGTGAAAGAGAATTGGTCTAAGGAAACGGAAGTGGGGAGGATAGAACGAACAAAAAAAGAAAAAAAGAAAAAGAAAAAGGGGAAAAGAGTTAACCGAGTAGTGGATGTGTACGAGGAATTTTACGCCAATAGAAGTATGAGAAGAGTGAGTACGATATGTTGAGGTAAGTCAACTATAGAATAAGCAACGTCAACGGAGGACGTGCAAGTGTTGTTGGTATTGATGAGTTATGTACAGTTAAAAAGAGATATCTGTGATTGTGGATTATTGAATTAACTATACCGATACTTTGGAGGATTTCCTCAAGTAGGTAACGAAAACCTCCTTAGATAACTAAAGGTATAGAGAGGATCGTGTCTGAGGTTACTTCTTGGCTGGTTAAGATCAAACTCCGGTTGAGTCAGAGAGTTTAGATCCATGTTAGAAGAATTCCAAAGGTAAACAGAAGAGGTCGTCTTCCAACCGTCATCTTAGTTCCTTAAGACAAATAAGGAAGGTATTGGGTACTTCATCCGGATAGGACGTATGGTGTAATTGAGAGGAAGAGTTTTGGGGTCAATCATTTTGGACTCACGGAAAATGTCCTTATGATTAACGGGTGACAATATAATTATCAAAGTAGCACTGCGGAAGCGTGATAGGTCCTAACCCACAAAACAAGAAATACGAGAATGTAGGAAACGGCGTGTCTAGTTTAAGACAGTGATAATTGGTGAATTGCATTTCGTTTGGAAGGAACGTGAAATAGGCTACGTGGAGTGACAGGAAATTTTGTAAAGGAACTGTATCACTATCTAGATAGACGAGAAAGGATGTGCATACAAAAGTATAGAAAGAGAGTGGTACCCATTATAGATCCAAGTGAAGCATGCCGACCTCGTCACATGTTTGCAACCAAGTCAATTTGGAACTTAATACCTAACAGATTACTTTAGAATGAGTTTCTTGATAACGATGTAATAAAGGTATTGTGTAGGGCTTGCACTAACAAGCTCAAGGTGAGTAATTATCAATCTGAATCGAAAGACATATAAGAAAAGGAAGCCACGGGAGTGTACTTACAAATCAGTATCCGTACATATAGAAAACTTAATCTCAAGAGTGGAGTATAAGGAGAATTTTATATCGGAACGAAGTCGAGTTGCGTTTTGAGCTAGAGGGATACTATAGGACCCAGTGCAATGCTAACAACTATCGAGTAGCGTAAGCAAATAACGGCGACGTGAGATCACCTTGTATTTAATATCGTCATTCCGGACATATTTTATGTCCCTCAAGACCGTGGAAAATACGTGAGAAGCCTAAGGTTGGGCTAACAATATAATAGAGATCCATAAATATTATAATAATGCTAAGTGAATACAGACGATGACCACTGGATTTGTGTCTCAAGTGCTAGACCAGAAAAGGGTAAAGGTGATGGTTCCTTACCTGAGGAATGAGACGATTGAGTCATATTAAAAGACAAGATCAAGTAGGTCGTGATACGAAGAGCATTAGGCACTTGGTAAAGTGCTGGCGGAGGTCTGAAACCTTTGGCCTGAGTGTGTAGTCAAGTAATCATCCAAAAGGGAAGGAAGTTGACTAGGTTATTTTCTGAACGGTATCAAAGGATCTGGAGGTGAGTTGCAAAATGCGACTACTTGAGGCTATAAAGTGGTTTATAAGTGAGTGATGGACTAGTAATCCTCACCCTATTGGAGAGTGTAAGCCCAGTTTCTACGGATTCAGTTAGAGGGATACTTACCAGACAAAGGTTAGGACATTGGCTTAGAGGATCGGGCAATTGAGCCGGATGATACCGGTAAAATAGCTGGTAACCACTCTAGAACGTGGTAGCAGGCACTTGTGAGGTCTGTACATGAAAAGATTTCAGAGTTGGTAGTTTTATGAAAAGCCGACGAGGCTACCTAGGATACTATGGATAGTATGAGACATAACCTTTCAGAGACCTTTGTCGAGATAGTTGTAACCTAGGGGGGCGACGAGTTAGGGCTCGGCCCTATATATGTGTTATATTGTCTGACTACTTGCTTATTTCATGCGTGAGCGCTTAGTCGGGATGTGTGTTATTGGTGACCTAGATGTGCGGGATACTTATATGTGGAAACGATGAGTCGTGTGCGGTAACAAGTAGATACACTAGATTCGTACCTTGAGGGTTGACCTTATGACCGGTGTATTTTAAGTTTCAGGGCAAAAAAATTTTTAGGCGGGATTGATGTAATACCCAGAAATAGTTATTCCGGCCATTTCGGAAACAAATCATAACTCGACCGTTATGACTTCTTTCCGGCACTTTAGTTCTTTTGTATGCACTCCGACATTACGAGTCTTCTTTTAAGTTTCGGGACGAAACTTATTTTAAGGGGGTACTGAAATATCCGGAAAATTTTTATTCCGTTTAATTCCGTAGCAAACCGGAATTCAATCCGTTTATCCTTATATGTCTACCTAGTCGGACACAATATCTCAAATTTTATCATTTTATGTAACCTCACTTCACAAAAAATGATAAGATTTTTATAACAAACCCTAATCCATAAAACCCTAATTTAGAACATGACTTGTCTTTGACAAGGTCATGATGTCCTAGTGACAAGATCAAGACGAGCCCAAGACGAAGTCAAGACAAGACCATGACGAGTTATGACGAGACCATGACAAACTCGTGACAAGGCCATGCATGGGCTTGACAAGGTCATGACGAGACCAAGACGAGATTAGGACAAGGCCATGCATGGGCTCGACAAGATAATGACAAGATTTGACAAGGTCCTGACAACATCAGCCCACTCTTAATTATTACTTGTTTTCAGCCCATTGCTCTCCTATTGGATTCAACTATCCAGCCCTTACTTCTTCCTTGCTGACGGACTGGAGCACAACCAGGAGAGCCTTGTTTATGAGCCCAGTAACAACTCCCTTCCTGCAGGCCGCACAACTCCCCTCTCCAGCCCAGTTTGGTCTCGTTTGTGTGCTGGCCCAGGGGCATTTTCGAGCCCATCAGGAAGGAGAAGAGCAGCGAGATTCACTCCCCTCTTAACTCCCTTGTAACGGCTGCTGAGGGGGCTAAAGATCCTCTCCTATAACTGCTCCTTGATTTACGCAGAAACAAAGAGCATGTCAAGCCGTGAACCACGTCCCTCTTTTGTCCGAAGCCAGCGCTGCACTCTTCCTATCTCTCTCTATCGTTCAATCCCTGCACAGCATACGCCATACTCGTCTCCCTAACCTACCTTCACGAGACACCAGCGACAGGAACCCCAGCCTCTGCATGCAACCCATACCAACGAATCTGCAGGACCAAGTTTGCCGAGCTGCACACTGGAAACACCCAGCCCAGTACCCCGGTGATGAGACGCCTGCAACCTTCTGCACGATCACTCTCGAACTTCTACTACTACTCCAGGCCGGGCCTTTCCCTCCTCCTTCCACTAAGAGTGAGCCTCTGCACTTCAAGACTATCTTCAACAGTGTAGGACCCCTACCTCCCTTCCTTCCTTTCTCCATTCTTCTTGCTGTCAAGACTGAATTAATGATTGTCCCTCTCTTCTACATCAGAACCATCGCCACTGGGTGAGCAGGCTGAGCCGAAGATGGTTTCTGGTACAACTTCGTCACCAAGAGGAACAACATCAACGACCAAGGAAAACTCCTTCGTCTTGGCCATCTGCAAGGGAGTTTCGAAACATAGATTGGTTGCCCATCTAACCGAATAGGGAGTCGGAGCAGTGGAGAGTCGAACCTTGAACCTGTGGCCTTCCTGGTCTTAGCTACAAAACGCTGCAGGTGAGTCTCGAAGCTCATATCACTTGTACTCAGATTTTAATTCCCGAAATCAGTGTTGACTAGTCATCTTTGAGACCATGTTACGATACCTTAGAGACATAATCTACCGTTCAATTTTTAGTATGATATAGAAGGACATGCATGGTATGATATATTAAAAGTTTAGATCGATCTAACGGTCGGATCTAGATCCACAAGAGCTCAAAGTAGGCTAGGGGTGCAGTTTGGTATTCTGCAGTTATTTGGCTAGTATAAGAGATTTTGTGTTGTGTAGCCAACTTGGGATTTTTGTGTGGGATTAACTATTGATGCGTTATGAGTTCTGTTTCTTTCAATGAGTAGAATGCATTGCATAGAGAGAATAGATATTTTATTTGGGATTTTTAGATTTTGGTACGAGTGTTTTAAGTGAGGTCAAAGTGAGACCTTAGTGAGTTTTCATGGAAGTTAAGAAGTTGGAAAATTTTCCAACTTAACGGGATCTTTCTTGTGAGTGTTAGATGGTGTTTTTGGACATCATAGGAAGTTTTAGAAATATTTTAAGAATATTTCTAGGGTTTTGAGACCTAGGAGTAAAATAGTCTTTTTACCCTTATGAGGGTATTTCGGTAATTTTATTATGATCCATTGAATATCTTATGTAACGCCCCAAATTTTAGGCATGTTCTCGATACTTATCTTTCCGTATGTTTATTGATATTTTAATAGCTTAAATATATTCGCGAGTATTTTGAGATCGTAAATTTTATTTTTACGAGTATACATGTATATATCAGTACATTTCATATTCATATTTAATCAACTTTAAATTATTATTATTATTATTATTATTATTATTATTATTATTATTATTATTATTTTTACAAGTATAGTAATAAATTTGATGCGTATGCATATATTCCGTTTTTACTTTCTTTTTTTTCGGAAAAGTTTTCCGCTTCGAAAATCTCATTCCGAGTATTTTCGATCGAGTTACCGTCTTGCCTTTTTATTTTTATTTTATCTTTTTCTTCTTTTGCTTTTCCTGCCTGACGTCAGTTGCGTGTTGTCCTGGCTGACAACTCCCGCCCAGTGATGACCTCGACCCCTCGTTCACCTCCTCACGCAACAAATTCTATCTCTCCCTTTTGCTTCTCAGTCTCCTCTCTTCCTCTCTGTTTCTGCACAGCTCCATCCTTGCCTCACCTCTCTTTCTCACCTGAGTCGAAACGGCCATCTCCCCTACTCCTCATTCCTCCCCGGATTTGCTCTCGGGCCTCCCTGCAACACCAACATATATCTTTGTTTCATCTCCTTCCCCTTCCTTTATTTCACTCAACCTATCACCATCTGGACTTCCCTGCTCCTTCCGCACCAACAAATCTCACCACCACCGAGCTCCTCTCCTCACGACCCTGCAGGCTGCATCCGCTTCGACCTCGACCTCCGTCAACAGCCTGCCTCTCCTGCACCTGGAAACAGCAAGCAAAGGGAGATATGTTGCCCTTTTGAAGCCGGAGGAAGCAGTGGCCTCCCCTTCCGCCCAATCAGACCGGAGAACCCTGCCCTCGCCCGACACCGGAGAGCTCTGCCCCGCCTTGAGCCACCGGAGTCGCCAGTGTAGCGCTCCGCCGCCTTCTCCTCTCCTTATTTCATTCTTCTATTGAGCTCTGTCAAGCCCATCGGAGCAGCCTTCGCCTCGCCGGGAAACAACCGCCGCTGGGCCACCAGAGAAGCTCTTCCCCGCCTGACTTGGCTCTGCCTGCGCCTCACCTGGATCCGCCTGCTGAGTTGCTTGCCGCCGCCTGCTTCTCTTTTTGTTTCCAAGCAGCGTGTGAATCGAGCGAGGAAGAAGCCCTTTAGGGTATTTGAAATCGCCCCCCCCCCCCTTTGTTTGGCTAAATTGCAAGATCTAACCTATATTTTGTATTTGCAATTTCGACCCTAATTTCTAGTATTTGCAGTATTGCCCTCTGTTAAAATAATGACAGAAAATAGCCCATTATTTTAATTACAGAATATATCCCAAGTTTATGGAACTTCTTGATTTGCCCCGAAAAATGCATTTGCGGTTTTTAACCTTGGTTTGAAATATGAGTTTCATCCTATATTCATATATATTTTATATATATATACATATTATAGTATACCAAATTTAGCGTATTATAGCTAAATTTGTTTAATTTTGGTGTTAGGTTCGGAAGCGTCCCGATAAAGGCCTAACGAGTCCAAAGTCGACATCTATTGATCGGCTTCCGTCTTTCGACGTCATGTGAGTTGCCCTTCTATTTTCCGCGATCTAGTAATATTTAGTATTAGTATCATGTTAGGTTGGATAATCTAGCATAACTTAGAGAGAATGCCAAGTAGTGGCTTTGGACCTTAGGTGAGTTTGATGATTTATGATCGTTATAAGGCTTGAGGTGTGGATGTTATCTTGTGAGGATTGTAAGGCGTTGAGTGTTTGGTTTGATCTTGAGAGCTTATGAGGATTGAGACTATGGTTGTATGATCTTGTTGAGATTATGGAGACTAGGACGAGAGAGTTTTGATGGTTATGACCTTGTGAGATCCTGAGGATTAAGAGTCGTTATCCTATCATGGTTATGGTTTATGATCTTGCGAGATCATTGGGACTAGAAGTCTAAGGACTTGTAGCATGTGAGAGAGATGTTGATTGTGTTCCTTGTTTTGATCAGGTGTTGAGTGTCTTCCTACGGGAAGTTGAGAGCGGTGGTTAGCGGGATTATCTTTGGGACGAGGTAAGTCTCCGGACTTACTTAGCTCGTATTCCATGTATTAGCGTTGATGTGTGTTTGGTGGTATGTGTTTATTGTTTATATTATAACGACTAAACCGGAAATAGGATTACCGACCTTTATATATTATTTTGGCCCAAGTGTATGATAACGGGCGGTGACATCATCTGCCTAGCTCTTGCGAGAGTCTAGGAGGTTCTTGGCGACTAGCCCGTGCTGGTTAGACGGTCGGAGGCATCCGCACCGTTCCATGCCGGTAAGTAGGGACCGAGGCGGGACCACGGTGGTCTCGTGTCACAAAACTAAGTTGAATTAGAACGGGATATGACTTAATAATAAAAAGATAATAAATTGGAATTGTGTGCTTTGAGAATGTTGTGTGTTTATGATGATTTACTTGTATTTGTGCCTTTCCCATTGATTCTAATGCTTCGAATCTGAGCTAACAGTTTTATACCGACTGTTGTAGATTGCATTGTAGGTTAGGATTGCGGCCGAGAGATCCGGAAGAGTGGGCAGCCGGGGTTCCGTACATTTTAGGATTGGGTTTTGGGTGGAGTCGAGTTTGAGTATTGTAATTATTGTATGTTTTATGGCGTTAGCCTTTGGGGTTGTATTTTTTGGCTGAAGTCCTTTGTTGTATTCTTTTGGGTTTTTCTTTTCAGTGCATAAAAATGTATTTCGGTTTTGGCCTTTATTTGTGCCTTGTTGCAAGATCCGGTGAAATTGTTGTCAAGCTAAGGGTCGGGACCCATTGTGAGGTCCCAACCCGTAGCGCCCCGAGTCCCGCGGATTCGGGGTGTTACAAAAGTGGTATCAGAGCCCTAGTTTGACAACAATGGCACTCGCAATCTTCTAAAGGCCGAATAAGGAATAAACAGAACCCCACGGGTTTTGAGTTTTCGTTTTCAAAATCTCATGCATGAGTCGGGTAGAATGTACGGACCACCACTCCTTCCGCAGATCTCGGCAGCTTAGCTTATTAGATTTTGATATGTATATATAGATATGGATATGAGGTTTGTAGTTATGCATGATAGAATTGATGTGTATCTTTTTTATTGTAGTTGCTTGATGTACTTGATATATGTGTATAGTTATATATGTGGACTATAGTACATGTTTGGACCTCGTATTGTTGTAATGGTTTTCTGGATGTGTTATATTAGTAGTAATGTGGACGTAGGACTTATATAGGCTTATATATGGATAATTATTATATATAGTAGCACATAGATGTATGAGACCTTATAGAAATGATGATAGTAAGATATCATCACCTTTAGGACGATATTATTGGCATGGGACAGCGTTCATACGAGGAGGAATAAGCTCAAGTGTCGAGTTGAGCGCTATGTTCGGACGAACACCTTGGACTCGTACTCCTATAAGAGGAGGTCGAAGAGGAGATGTGTACACTCTAGCAAGGTTAAAGGTGATATTCCATTAAGATGTGAATTTTTTTTAGACGCTCCTAAGCATTGGAGTCAAGACGAGAAGAGTGATCGAACCATTTGCTAAAGATTTAAGACACGTAAGTTAAGCTTACGAGGTACCAATAAGAAGTGTCAACATTACGAGACTTTTGAGAAGAAGGCGTAGTTGAGTTTCATATGGTAAAATTTCCCTAGAAGAGTTTACCGGTTTTCCCTTATAATGATAAGGATAAAAAAAAGAAAGAAAAAGATGAAAGATGAAACAAGGAGCTTAGATCGGAAGACTTAAAGTTACCGACCCAGAAGAATCTGACTGGATGCTTATTAGTGTTAGAATATTTGAGAAGTGCTTTTGCAAAACATCATGAAGAGCGGTTAAACCTATGAAGGTTAGTCGTATGATAAGAAAGAGTCAGGAAGGTATAGTTATCTTACAGAAGCGGGAGGAAGGGAGGAGCGTAGTAGGATCTAACGAAGTTGGAAGTAGAGAAAAAGGAGCTAGTGAAGTTTAAGGTAGAGTACCCCGAGAGGGTATCCTTTAAGAGTATGGTAACATGGAGGGTAGGAAGAATGGTGAGCCGTTGAACTTGGAGAAGGTCAGCTATAAGCTACTCGGGGACAACCAAGAGCGCACCTGTGCGGGTTGTATACTGGTGACTGTAGGAGGGAAGAGTAACCCAGGATGTGAGATCATGAAGAAGCGGAACAAGAACTGGAACATTCATGGTGGTTGAATGTCAGTAATAGGAGGTGTATTAACGGAATCATAAACGTTTAAATCAAGTAACATCTTATCGATTTTAACAAGTGATGGTAATGTATCTTGTGGAGGGATTATAACGAGCTGGTACGACCTTCTTAGGTCATAAGGGTTGTTATATGGGGAATGACACGGATCAAGGTAAGCAAACCGGAAGGACAAAGAAGAAGGTGAGTCTTCTATAGTTGTTGTGCGGAAAGGGGTATATATAAGGAGAAGTATGATATGTTGGTTCTAAGGTTATGGATGTGATGTTTCATGAGCCAAGCTAAGTCAAGTTTTTTTTACTCATGTGGCGAAGCCATAGTGGTTATGACGTGAAACGAGGAATCTGGATTGGGGCAATGCTGCAAGCTTGGGGTTATGATGTTAGTGCTTGGTAAAGTTATGAGTGGGTCTTTCAGTAATTGTGGTTTGAGAATTTTACCTAAAGGCACACCGGTACAGTTGTGAAGTTGTTCATGGAATACCGAGAGATGCATGAGGTGACCAACAAGAGTAAGAGAAGATCGAAGTATGGACGTTTGATGTCAACATGAGATGTACGAGAAGTATAGGAAAGATCGAGAATTTAAAACTTCCGTTATCGGATGGACGTCACAAAAAGAAGTGAAGTATGATTTCTATACCATATTGAAGAAAGGATGGCTACCATGCAAGCTTATGTGTAATACAAAGAGTTCCTCCCATATTTTGGCAATATCATGGAACACCAAGAAGATAAGATCGATTTATTATAAGGCGTGATTAAGTCCTGTAGTTAGGACCTTCATGATTGAACATATGTGCGAGATCAGGAAAGATTATTACACCATTTCTTCAAAGTGGAGAAGGGGGATTAAGCTGAAATATTACTTAACCAAGGCCTCAAGAGTCAAAAGACTCGAGCAGGTCTCTCGAGTTCAAGAGATGGAGGATCTCTAAAAGAGGACGGTAAACATTGTAGCTAAAGGTGGAGCAATACACATGTTTGAAGGACATCACCCCAACAAACCAGGGTAGATCATTAGTACCATGACCACCTAGCAAGTGTTAAGACAAAGTTGTGTCAGTTACTACGTTATGTGACGAAAGAGGAAAATACAAAAACCGAGATATCACGGATTCCCATACGTCAGAATGTGGATTTTCCCACTAAGTCGAGCTTGATTCAATTCCAATATCTAAGGCGCCGTATGGAATGACACTTGTGAAGAGACATGAGTTGGGGAAGCAAGTGAAGGAAATTGCAAGAACTTATTGGAAAGAGTTCATTAGAATTAGTGAAATGCTATGAAGAACTTCAAATGTTATCTTGAACTCTTGATTTGAAGTTCATATTGGAATATATCTTAAACTCTTGATTTGAAATTGTTATAGAGAACACCAGTTTGCGAAAATAGAGACGGTTATCTCCCTTTGCACATCGATTACCATGAGCCGAACAAGATAACAATAAAGAACAAGTATCCCTTACCACGGATAAATGATCTACTCGACAGGTTGCAAGGGTCAGTAGTCTCTTCTAAGAATGATTATGGTCAATTTATCACAAATTGAGAATCCGAGATGTGGATATTGCAAATACGACATTCCCGACGAACCATGGACACTACGAGTTGTAGAGATTCCCTATGGGGCTTACTACACCCGGATAAGATGTTTTGGTCTACTCTCAAAGAAGAGAGAAGTTGTATGACAAGTTGTCTCGGGATGACAACCCCGGAAGGGTGTGAAAGAAGTTACAAGTTTTCTTAGACGTGCTGGTCATTACCGGATTTGTGAGAGATTCTTTGAGCAACACCATCTATGGATGACCTACTTCGGAAGACAAAGAAGTTGGAGCGGGAAAAATATCATAAGAGTTGTTAAGAGTTAAGAGAAGAGTCGTTAGGCAACTATTTTGACATTGCCTCGAGGCGTGATGGATTTGGAGTTTACAAGTGATTCTCTCAGACAAGGTCTTGGGTAAGTATTGATGCAAAGGGAGAAACAACATACGTGTCTTCATAGTAGAAATAGTGTGAAGTAAAATACTTCCTTCATTTCTTGGAATATACAACAAGAACTGAGGAAATGTAACATCGAAGTTTAGTTTGGCTTGAGCCAAAGCCAATTGTCTGATTTGGAAGTTTGACTTTCTTTGTTAGAGACAATCAAAGAGAAACATAATGGAAATGCTGCAGTGAGAAAGACCCGTGAATGAAGTTGAGTTTTACGCTGATCTAGTAGCATCGATAGAATCGACGGGTTAGACCTAGTTCTTCCCTTGATTGATTTATGTGCATGTGTGATGTTATGTGTAGCTTGTGCCCCAGGTGGGAATGTGCTATATAACTTGATTTATCTTACGGTGGTAGTTTGAGTAGATGATGTGTTTAAATTAGAAGGTTTAAGCCTACTTAGTTTGAGAGTTCATACCTCGGCCTTAGGGACCGAGAAGTTCGACGCATAGCAAGTTTCGGGACGAAACTTGTTTTTAGGGGAATCTAATGTAACACCCCAAATTTTAGGCATGTTCTCGATACTTATCTTTCCGTATGTTTATTGATATTTTAATAGCTTAAATATATTCGCGAGTATTTTGAGATCGTAAATTTTATTTTTACGAGTATACATGTATATATCAGTACATTTCATATTCATATTTAATCAACTTTAAATTATTATTATTATTATTTTTTATTTTTTATTTTTTTTACAAGTATAGTAATAAATTTGATGCGTATGCGTATATTCCGTTTTTACTTTCTTTTTTTTAGAAAAGTTTTTCGCTTCGAAAATCTCATTCCGAGTATTTTCGATCGAGTTACCGTCTTGCCTTTTTATTTTTATTTTATCTTTTTCTTCTTTTGCTTTTCCTGCCTGACGTCAGTTGCGTGTTGTCCTCGCTGACAACTCCCGCCCAGTGATGACCTCGACCCCTCGTTCACCTCCTCACGCAGCAAATTCTATCTCTCCCTTTTGCTTCTCAGTCTCCTCTCTTCCTCTCTGTTTCTGCACAGCTCCATCCTTGCCTCACCTCTCTTTCTCACCTGAGTCGAAACGGCCATCTCCCCTGCTCCTCATTCCTCCCCGGATTTGCTCTCGGGCCTCCCTGCAACACCAACATATCTTTGTTTCATCTCCTTCCCCTTCCTTTATTTCACTCAACCTATCATCATCTGGACTTCCCTGCTCCTACCGCACCAACAAATCTCACCACCACCGAGCTCCTCTCCTCACGAGCTTGCAGGCTGCATCCGCTTCAAACTCGACCTCCGTCAACAGCCTGCCTCTCCTGCACCTGGAAACAGCAAGCAAAGGGAGATATGTTGCCCTGTTGAAGCCGGAGGAAGCAGTGGCCTCCCCTTCCGCCCAATCGGACCGGAGAACCCTGCCCTCGCCCGACACCGGAGAGCTCTGCCCCGCCTTGAGCCACCGGAGTCGCCAGTGTAGCGCTCCGCCGCCTTCTCCTCTCCTTATTTCATTCTTCTATTGAGCTCTGTCAAGCCCATCGGAGCAGCCTTCGCCTCGCCGGGAAACAACCGCCGCTGGGCCACCAGAGAAGCTCTTCCCCGCCTGACTTGGCTCTGCCTGCGCCTCACCTGGATCCGCCTGCTGAGTTGCTTGCCGCCGCCTGCTTCTCTTTTTGTTTCCAAGCAGCGTGTGAATCGAGCGAGGAAGAAGCCCTTTAGGGTATTTGAAATCGGCCCCCCCTTTGTTTGGCTAAATTGCAAGATCTAACCTATATTTTGTATTTGAAATTTCGACCCTAATTTCTAGTATTTGCAGTATTGCCCTCTGTTAAAATAATGACAGAAAATAGCCCATTATTTTAATTACAGAATATATCCCAAGTTTATGGAACTTCTTGATTTGCCCCGAAAAATGCATTTGCGGTTTTTAACCTTGGTTTGAAATATGAGTTTCATCCTATATTCATATATATTTTATATATATATACATATTATAGTATACCAAATTTAGCGTATTATAGCTAAATGTAATAACCGGAATTTTTAAAGTCCGTTAAACCTGAATTTAACCGATTTCCGAAACGTCAATCTTAAATAAATGGGTACATAAATAATTAAATAAAATAAAACGAGTTTAAATGTTATCATTTTATGTGACTTTAAGTCACATAAAATGATGAAACTTTGTAACCGGAAATACTTTCCGTACCTTTAAAATAAAATAATAATTTACGTATCTCTAAAATAAAATAAGAAATTACCTAATACGGAATTTAATTCCGTAATTATTTCCGCAAATGCCCTACCGATCCGTACGAGTAACGGGCTTCGTTTCAGCTCGTTTTAATGAGGCAAAAGTGGGCCCAATGCTTTGAGTACTACAGCCCAGCCCACTCTTAACCTCTAATTAAAACCCTAATTAACTATAACCTTAATTACCCTAACCTAAACCTAGTCTAATCATCCCTCACCTGCCGCTATTCCGTCTTCCGCCTTCCTCTAGAGAACGACACAACCAACAGCTCTTCCACCTTCGACCAGCAACCGCCCCAGACGCCATCCCGCTACGCCGGATCTGCCCCTGTCGACCGCCCAGCCGCCGCGGGAGCCTGCGTCCTCTTCCCGGACCGCAAGTGCAGACTCATCTACCTCACCTTCCTCGTCGATTCCCAGCAGGCGCAGAAACGACTCCAGCCTCTTGTACGTCCCTCCTAGCCAGAACCGCCGACGAGTAGGCCTTGTTCTGGACCAATGAATCGGCTGGAACAGTTATGTCCTCGTTCCACAGGGACCGCAATCACTCGCCTACTGCATCCGACCCCGGTAAGCCGACCCAACTGGCCTTAGTCGTTTCAGTCCTATACCCCTGCAGTTCTAACCGGCTGTTGTTCGACTTGTCGATTTCCCCCGGGGTGGCTGGTGCTATGCAGGCTCGCCAGGGTTCTTGCTGAGCTGCTTCGGTCGACTTCGGCCGGTCGTACTTCCTGCAAAGACGAGATGAAGGCTAGCGGGTGAGTACCCCTCTTCAAATGTACTGCTGTATACATATATATAAATTATATAGATGTAGGAAATAGAATTGACAAGTGTATGTGTATAGGTATCAGTGCAGTATAGTTAGGTGCAATATACGTGTATACGTATGGATAGATTTACGAATTGACTTAGAGAATGTGAGTGTGTGTATATATATATAATGGATTTAAGAATGTGAGTGTGTACGTGTGTGTGTATATATATATACGAATAGATTGGAGATTTGGGTATGTATGTTTATATGTTTGGGTGTAGGGTACGTATATGTATACATATGGATGACGGAAATGGAGGATACGAGTAGATATATTTATATATGCATCAGTGCAGTACGTAGACGTACATTTATAGAGGTATAGAACGGGATATATATATAGGTATATATATATAAGTACGAGATGGGTGATATGAATATATGTAGACATATATATATGAGTGTACCGAGTAGGTATATAAATATATGGGTAGAGGGGGAAGGTTAAGGTATGTATGTAAGTATACATACATGTATAAGAATAGAATAATAACCGGGAAGGGAATGATGTCGTTTTATTGACGAGTGTTTGAGATTTAATCTCATAACCTTTAGTAAGCTAACCTTGAGAACCAGATTAGAGGAAACGAGTTCTAAAAGAAAATATTAGAACTAAATAATAGACTTTTTCAGAAATTCGAGATCAAGGGTAAAATGGTCATTACACCTAAAAGAAACCTTTGTAGTAAGTTCTCTTCATGAGATTGTACGTCTTAGAAGTTTAGGACTTCTAAGAATATGGGATGTAATTTTGATCCACGTGCCTTGTATGACAGGCGGTTGAGTTTCTACGGTTGCAGACCGAGTTGAGATTTTGAGAGTTGTGGTGTGATTCAAGTAAGTCCTTGCGACTTACTTAGCCAGTTTCTGGATATTAGTTGAGTGATAGTGGTTGTGTGTGCTATTTGCGTGTTTAATAATAATAACTTGCTAGGACGACTGTTATTATTACGTTTAAGGCCCAAGTGTATGTATAACGGGCCGTGACATCACTGCCCAGCTCTGACAGGAGACTGGGAGGTTCTCTATACCCAGACCAGGCAGGTACAAGGTGAGATGCATCGGATCCATTCCTGATGGTTACACGGGGGCGGAGGCGAGGTTTGGGAATCCCTCGTGTCACAACATAAGTATCATTAGCGTGAAAGAGTAACTAAATTCAAGATAATAAAACGGACTTGTTTGAAAGCATGATGAGTGTTTATATTTTTTCTGAGTGTGTTTGTGCTACTATTATTCTGCTAATATTTAGATAACTAGCTAATGGTTCCTCTTGTTGTGTTTTAGATTTACCGCAGGTTAGACCAGCAGCTGAGTGATCCGGAAGTAGTGGTCAGCCGGGTCTCCGTACTCCTTAGAGTGGGGGGTTGGGGGTTGTGTTTGTCTTTCCTTTCGTTTGGTTAAGACAGTTATTCTTTTCTTTTGTTTAAGTACTTTAGGCTGCTAGACAGTGTTGCATTCATTACCCTAAAAATATTATTTTTATGAAATTTTGGTTTCTTTATTTGTGTCTTGTTGCAAGATCCTAGTAATGTTGTTGTCAAACTGAGGTCAGGACCCATTGTGAGGTCCTAACCAGTAATACTCCGAATTCTGAGAATTTGGGGTGTTACAACTTGGTATCAGAGCTCTAGGTTGGCAACAATGGCACTTGAAATCTTTTGAAAGACCGAATAAGATAAAGCAGAACCCGAAAAGGGGTCTGAGTTTTAAAAAGAGAATTTTGGTTTTTAAATGCATGCATAGTCTGGTTGGGAATAGAAAAGTACGGCTGACCACCACTACTACCGCGGATATCAGTTTGCTTATTATGGACTTTAGGTTTTACTGTAGTTGGACTTTTAGCTTGTTTATAAAGATATGTTATATAGATAGGTATATGCCGAAGATTAGTAGACATTGTAGTTATGTTATGTCCTTAACGGAGATAACATAATGAGTTTCTCACCCCTTGGACACATCTAAGTAGTTTTGAAAGGTGTCAACGTGAGGATTAGTATGCATATCTTATGTGCATTTGGGTAGACGAACGTCGGACAACTCCTTCGAGCTTGTTGAGGAACGTCGAGACGGAAAAGTGAATACTCAAAGACAACACCAATTACGATGACAAAAAGAGAATCCCGAATCAACTCAACGGGATCAAATGAAGGATATACAAGAGAGTAGTTCCGGAGAAGCAAGTGATGATCGCCAACTAGGGAATTGAGAAAGACAACGGAGAGGCTCTTTCAAGTTGTGTAAAGTGACTTCACAAACAAAGATGATGACGTTGAAAATTTTGCCATGGACATGAAAGTCAAAAGGGAGATATAGTAGCGATCAAGAAAAGGGACATAAAATTTAAGCTCACTGACAGACTAGGAAGTGAAAGTTGATGCCAAAAGCAAGGCGAAATATGATCACTCTCAACAAGCTAATTGCCACCACAATCCAGATTGATAACCGAGACAGTCAAAAGTATGGAAGTCAACATGAGATACATTATCCATCCAAATAGAAAGAATTAAAGAGCTGCAACTTGGAAGCTTACGCATTGCTAGAAAGGGAAAGGTGGATTTCACCAACGTAGAAGTGGAGTGATCTCATAGAAACATGAGAATTCCGACATAGACCGGTATACAACAATAACCAGCTTCTGTAAAGGCAGCATTACAAGCAACACCCAAGGAAGAAGAATGATACAACTGGACTCGTAAGAGTATAACAATCTTACAAAAGTGTAGATTGTAGGAGGAGCTAAAGAAGAATAAACAGAGAGACTGGAGGAGATATATTTCACCAAGTATATCAAGCCTCAAAAGAGATAGAAGAAAAGTAAGTCTATGATGTTGTAGAAGGTCAACTACATCCTACTTGGACAACTTAAAAGTTACATGTGCGGGTTAACTAGTGATGGTTAGTTAACCGATAAGAAGAATAACCACAAGGTTATAAAAAAATTTTATCGACATCTAGTGAATTTCTTTCGGAGATCCACGACGAAAATGGTGAAGTTAAATCAATACAAGTACTAGTAGCCTGGATGGTAACGTTAAATGAGTCCAATATGATAACTCTAATAAAGAAATTTAAGAGCAGCTCTTGACGGTCGGTAATGACCCTTGATGATAGTAATGGTGAAAAGGGAATTGTTGGAAGTAGTTACTTACTACTGACTACGAAAGATACATATCAGAGTTAGAATGAAGGGATCCCTGTAAGAAGAACTAGAAGATTAAGAGGAAGTAGATGATTGGAAACATGTCCTATGTCTTAGCATTCCACACAAGTAAGACTGATGGTGCTCCTTCGAAAAAAAAAAAGTAGGGTCCGACTGTTTAGATTGACAGGGAAAACCCTTGTGATTTAAGATGTGACACAGAATTATTGGAAATTTCCGAGGCGGCACAAACATAAGGAGTATGATATAAAGCCTTGGTGAAATGTGTGATCGAGTGTGAGGTGATTGCAGATAGAATCTACAGGTTGACTAAAACAGACATGAGAAGGAGTAAAAGTGAAAGACTAAAGGTTGTTATATGGATCCGGTATCACACCAATAAGATGGTTACCGAAGGGACTAAAGACTGTTATTTAAGGAGAAATGGAGGTACTCCATGGAAAATTCAGCTGGACTGATGACCTAAGAGTTGAGGAAAGTAATAAGACCAACCAACACAGTTGTAAAGTGTGTACGAGAAAACTCAAAGGGATTTAACTATGTTACGAGGTGTAAATATCAAAGAAGGTAAAGCGACATGAGTATAAGGAAGACATAATAAATGCGATGCGAGAAATTTGATTGGTGGGAAAATCATATACACCTAATGTGTTGTATACAAATGGTACCATTGGATGTTTAATAACAATCATACCAACGGACTTATGACACTATGACGGATTTAGTGTAAACCAAGTGTATAACTTATACAGTGAGAAGGAAAATCAGGTATCAAAATTGCGGGTTATGATAAATTTTAAATAAAGTTTTGAGATGAGGATGTCCTTAGGAAATCTAGGCAAGAGTACAAAGCAACTGAAGTTCCAACATAGAATGGGTAGTAATGATCAACAAACAGTTAGAGACCGATGCAGAGAAGAAAAATGTATAAGACGAGTCATCTAGTAGAAGAGTTCACAAGACAAGCTTGTAAGGCCAAAAGAGATAAAATTTCGACCCGGATATGAGGGTCTAAGGTGCATGGAAGGGATACCTACAATGGAGTGTAGATGCAAATGTAGACTTTACAAGTGTGGAGATGTTTTAACCTCCTCAAACATATAGGAACTTGAAAGAAATTGCAATGTCGGTATCAAAGAGTTGAAGCCCTGTAGCGGAAACAACGGAGTATCAGGAAGGCAATGTTGCCGGTAACACCAGCGAAGGAATGTATATATAAGGACGGCCTTGGCGGACTCGAAAGTCCAAGGTAACCCCAATTATCACGGGACCTAAGTCATCAAAACCGACGGTCCGTGCAAGGGGAACTGCAAGGGGATGATAACTAAAATCATCAAAACTACAACGACACTTACCAGCTATCGTTGAAGACTTGGAATGACCCTTTAGGTCAAGGTGAATGACCCAGTTGAGCTCGAGAAGTAGAGTTAGCCTAAGGAAACAGAAGTGTGGAATAGAAAACGAATTAGTGAAGCATGAAAGGATTAATCGAGCAGATGATGCTCACCAAGAATTTAACGCCAGTATAGGTATGAGAAGAGCAGGTCCGGAATATTGAGATAAGTCAATTATAGAGTGACTGACATCAACTGAGGACGTATAAGTGTTGATTGGTATTGACGAACAGGTACCGTTAAGAAGAGATATTAGTGACTGTGAATTTAAGAGATAACTTTACCGATGACTTGGAGGAATCCCCAAGTAGGCAACGACAACTTTCTGGGGTGATCTAAAAATACAGAGAGAATCGGTTAGAGGTTGCTTACTAGTTGGTTAAGAACAGTCTACGGTTGAATAAGAGAATAAGGGTCTGTTTGAAGAGGATCTTGCTAGTATTAGAAGGGAAGTATAGGCGGGAGTTGGGTAAATCATGTTGACGCCTTAGAAAGATGCCATTGTGACTAATGGGTGTTACACCAGAAGCGTGGTAGGCCCATAACTCACAGATGAAGAAAATCAATGTTGGGATATCTATGATTTCAAGTTAAGAATTAGAGAACTATATAAAAAGGTCCACTTGAGAGTGTGATTTGTTTGAGTTATATAAATTTGAAAGCTTGACAAGAAGTAGGTGAAAATCCACTAATTAAGGAACGATCCGATTAGGGCACATTGAGGAAAACGAGCCAAGCAGTTTGTATTACAAAGAACATTAGGCACTTAGTAAAGTGCCGACAGAAGTTAAGATAATTATTTCAGAATCAATAGTCGGGAACTTTCGAAAGGAAAAAAGCAGGTGCGCCAATGGAAGGAAAAGTTTGGTAGAGTTATCAAATGAGCCGGAAGTAAGTTTAGGAAACAAACCGTTGAGAGAGCACCTACCAAAACCGAGACACGTCGTCAGCCATGAGGACCTGACAGTTGAGCCTGACCATACATTTGTAGAGTACCCAGTAGCTATTTTGGAGCGCAGTACTAGACGTCTGCGGTCCAAGGAGATACCTATGTTGAGGATCCAGAGGTCTAGGAGAGGAGCTGATGAGGCCACTTGGGAGACTGAGGAGAGTATTAGACGTAACTATCCCGAGTTCTTTACGGAGTTAGAGGTTACTCCTGTTTTGATGAGTTAGTACTCGGATGTTGTGTTGTTTGACCTTTCAGGTTTTTATATTGATTTGAGTGTTTACGTTTTATGTGACACATGTCTTTTGTTGATGGTTGAGTAGTTGCTTGTAGCCAACGAAAATGTCAAGAAAAATTAATATACCGAAGGAAATGTGTGAGTAAGAGGAATATTCTAAGTTTCGGGACGAAACTTCTTTTAAGAGGGCACTGATTTAATAACCGGAATTTTTAAAGTCCGTTAAACCTGAATTTAACCGATTTCCGAAACGTCAATCTTAAATAAATGGGTACATAAATAATTAAATAAAATAAAACGAGTTTAAATGTTATCATTTTATGTGACTTTAAGTCACATAAAATGATGAAACTTTGTAACCGGAAATACTTTCCGTACCTTTAAAATAAAATAATAATTTACGTATCTCTAAAATAAAATAAGAAATTACCTAATACGGAATTTAATTCCGTAATTATTTCCGCAAATGCCCTACCGATCCGTACGAGTAACGGGCTTCGTTTCAGCTCGTTTTAATGAGGCAAAAGTGGGCCCAATGCTTTGAGTACTACAGCCCAGCCCACTCTTAACCTCTAATTAAAACCCTAATTAACTATAACCTTAATTACCCTAACCTAAACCTAGTCTAATCATCCCTCACCTGCCGCTATTCCGTCTTCCGCCTTCCTCTGGAGAACGACACAACCAACAGCTCTTCCACCTTCGACCAGCAACCGCCCCAGACGCCATCCCGCTACGCCGGATCTGCCCCTGTCGACCGCCCAGCCGCCGCGGGAGCCTGCGTCCTCTTCCCGGACCGCAAGTGCAGACTCATCTACCTCACCTTCCTCGTCGATTCCCAGCAGGCGCAGAAACGACTCCAGCCTCTTGTACGTCCCTCCTAGCCAGAACCGCCGACGAGTAGGCCTTGTTCTGGACCAATGAATCGGCTGGAACAGTTATGTCCTCGTTCCACAGGGACCGCAATCACTCGCCTACTGCATCCGACCCCGGTAAGCCGACCCAACTGGCCTTAGTCGTTTCAGTCCTATACCCCTGCAGTTCTAACCGGCTGTTGTTCGACTTGTCGATTTCCCCCGGGGTGGCTGGTGCTATGCAGGCTCGCCAGGGTTCTTGCTGAGCTGCTTCGGTCGACTTCGGCCGGTCGTACTTCCTGCAAAGACGAGATGAAGGCTAGCGGGTGAGTACCCCTCTTCAAATGTACTGCTGTATACATATATATAAATTATATAGATGTAGGAAATAGAATTGACAAGTGTATGTGTATAGGTATCAGTGCAGTATAGTTAGGTGCAATATACGTGTATACGTATGGATAGATTTACGAATTGACTTAGAGAATGTGAGTGTGTGTATATATATATAATGGATTTAAGAATGTGAGTGTGTACGTGTGTGTGTATATATATATACGAATAGATTGGAGATTTGGGTATGTATGTTTATATGTTTGGGTGTAGGGTACGTATATGTATACATATGGATGACGGAAATGGAGGATACGAGTAGATATATTTATATATGCATCAGTGCAGTACGTAGACGTACATTTATAGAGGTATAGAACGGGATATATATATAGGTATATATATATAAGTACGAGATGGGTGATATGAATATATGTAGACATATATATATGAGTGTACCGAGTAGGTATATAAATATATGGGTAGAGGGGGAAGGTTAAGGTATGTATGTAAGTATACATACATGTATAAGAATAGAATAATAACCGGGAAGGGAATGATGTCGTTTTATTGACGAGTGTTTGAGATTTAATCTCATAACCTTTAGTAAGCTAACCTTGAGAACCAGATTAGAGGAAACGAGTTCTAAAAGAAAATATTAGAACTAAATAATAGACTTTTTCAGAAATTCGAGATCAAGGGTAAAATGGTCATTACACCTAAAAGAAACCTTTGTAGTAAGTTCTCTTCATGAGATTGTACGTCTTAGAAGTTTAGGACTTCTAAGAATATGGGATGTAATTTTGATCCACGTGCCTTGTATGACAGGCGGTTGAGTTTCTACGGTTGCAGACCGAGTTGAGATTTTGAGAGTTGTGGTGTGATTCAAGTAAGTCCTTGCGACTTACTTAGCCAGTTTCTGGATATTAGTTGAGTGATAGTGGTTGTGTGTGCTATTTGCGTGTTTAATAATAATAACTTGCTAGGACGACTGTTATTATTACGTTTAAGGCCCAAGTGTATGTATAACGGGCCGTGACATCACTGCCCAGCTCTGACAGGAGACTGGGAGGTTCTCTATACCCAGACCAGGCAGGTACAAGGTGAGATGCATCGGATCCATTCCTGATGGTTACACAGGGGCGGAGGCGAGGTTTGGGAATCCCTCGTGTCACAACATAAGTATCATTAGCGTGAAAGAGTAACTAAATTCAAGATAATAAAACGGACTTGTTTGAAAGCATGATGAGTGTTTATATTTTTTCTGAGTGTGTTTGTGCTACTATTATTCTGCTAATATTTAGATAACTAGCTAATGGTTCCTCTTGTTGTGTTTTAGATTTACCGCAGGTTAGACCAGCAGCTGAGTGATCCGGAAGTAGTGGTCAGCCGGGTCTCCGTACTCCTTAGAGTGGGGGATTGGGGGTTGTGTTTGTCTTTCCTTTCGTTTGGTTAAGACAGTTATTCTTTTCTTTTGTTTAAGTACTTTAGGCTGCTAGACAGTGTTGCATTCATTACCCTAAAAATATTATTTTTATGAAATTTTGGTTTCTTTATTTGTGTCTTGTTGCAAGATCCTAGTAATGTTGTTGTCAAACTGAGGTCGGGACCCATTGTGAGGTCCTAACCAGTAATACTCCGAATTCTGAGAATTTGGGGTGTTACACTAAATTTGTTTAATTTTCGTGTTAGGTTCGAAAGCGTCCCGATAAAGGCCTAACGAGTCCAAAGTCGACATCTATTGATCGGCTTCCGTCTTTCGACGTCATGTGAGTTGCCCTTCTATTTTCCGCGATCTAGTAATGTTTAGAATTAGTATCATGCTAGGTTGGATAATCTAGCATAACTTAGAGAGAATGCCAAGTAGTGGCTTTGGACCTTAGGTGAGTTTGATGATTTATGATCGTTATAAGGCTTGAGGTGTGGATGTTATCTTGTGAGGATTGTAAGGCGTTGAGTGTTTGGTTTGATCTTGAGAGCTTATGAGGATTGAGACTATGGTTGTATGATCTTGTTGAGATTGTGGAGACTAGGACGAGAGAGTTTTGATGGTTATGACCTTGTGAGATCCTGAGGATTAAGATTTGTTATCCTATCATGGTTATGGTTTATGATCTTGCGAGATCATTGGGACTAGAAGTCTAAGGACTTGTAGCATGTGAGAGAGATGTTGATTGTATGCCTTGTTTTGATCAGGCGTTGAGTGTCTTCCTACGGGAAGTTGAGAGCGGTGGTTAGCGGGATTATCTTTGGGACGAGGTAAGTCTCCGGACTTACTTAGCTCGTATTCCATGTATTAGCGTTGATGTGTGTTTGGTGGTGTGTGTTTATTGTTTATATTATAACGACTAAACCGGAAATAGGATTACCGACCTTTATATATTATTTTGGCCCAAGTGTATGATAACGGGCGGTAACATCATCTGCCTAGCTCTTGCGAGAGTCTAGGAGGTTCTTGGCGACTAGCCCGTGCTGGTTAGACGGTCGGAGGCATCCGCACCGTTCCATGCCGGTAAGTAGGGACCGAGGCGGGACCACGGTGGTCTCGTGTCACAAAACTAAGTTGAATTAGAACGGGATATGACTTAATAATAAAAAGATAATAAACTGGAATTGTGTGCTTTGAGAATGTTGTGTGTTTATGATGATTTACTTGTGTTTGTGCCTTTCCCATTGATTCTAATGCTTTCAATATGAGCTAACAGTTTTATACCGACTGTTGTAGATTGCATTGCAGGTTAGGATTGCGGCCGAGAGATCCGGAAGAGTGGGCAGCCGGGGGTCCGTACATTTTAGGATTGGGTTTTGGGTGGAGTCGAGTTTGAGTATTGTAATTATTGTATGTTTTATGGCGTTAGCCTTTGGGGTTGTATTTTTCGACTGAAGTCCTTTGTTGTATTCTTTTGGGTTTTTCTTTTCAGTGCATAAAAATGTATTTTGGTTTTGGCCTTTATTTGTGCCTTGTTGCAAGATCCGGTGAAATTGTTGTCAAGCTAAGGGTCGGGACCCATTGTGAGGTCCCAACCCGTAGCATCCCGAGTCCCACGGATTCGGGGTGTTACATCTTAGAAGTTGGAGACTTCGAAGAAAGTGAGATACATTATTAATTCACTTGCCTTGTATAATAGGCGGTTGCGTTTCTACGATTACAGACCGAGTCGAGATAACGAGAATCGAGTTTCGATTCAGGTAAGTCCTTTAGGCTTACTTAGCTGACTTCTGAATATGAGCATGAATGATGATAGTGGTGTGTGGTTGAGATGTTTAGAGTTATAGGTTGTGATAGATAATTACCGACCTATACTTGGCCTAAGAGTAACGGGCGGTGGCATTCGGCTCAGTTAGCTTGAGGGCGCTGAGGGTTTCTTTAGGGACTAGTCCACACTCGGTTTGTAGTGATGCTACCGGCGGAGGTAAGCTAGACCTACACCCAGTTGGATAAGGAACGAAGGCGAGAACTCTTAAGATTCTCGTGCCACAACTGTAAAAATGGAATAAGGTGAATCACTTAACTACTAGATAATAACCGGTTTGTGTGCCAGCATGATGATTGTTTTATGTTATCTTGAGTGTGTTTGTGCTATCCTTATTCTGCTTATATTTGGATTGTTAGCTAACGGTTTATCCGTGTTGTAGATTTGTAAAGATAGACAGTTGCAGAGTGATCCGGAACGGATGGTCAGCCGGGTCCACGTACTCATTAGATGGGGACGGGGAAGTCTCCCTTACAGCATGCATGTTATGTATATGTATATGTTTTGGAAGGCTGTCACATGTGTACATTCATACAGTAAAAATATTATGTTTCGAAATTGTTTTAAGTACATTTGTGCCTTGTTGTAAGATCCAAGTAATGTTGTTGTTAAACCAAGGTCGGGACCCATTGTGAGGTCCTAACCAGTAGCTCCCCGAGTTCCGAGAATTTAGGGTGTTACAGAAAATCACCGGGGTACTTGCAAAGACTTGATTCTCAACTCGATAACTTGAGCATACTCATCCTCGTGTGTATACTATCCTAAGCCAAAAGACGTTGTCCAAGGGGCGATGATAGCTTTCTATCATCTTAGCTATAAGGTCCACTATCACTAATATGATATTAGTATACCATATGTTTATAAATATATTTATATAAAGATATAAACATCATGCTACTACTATAAACATAACCAGTCCATAAACAATTTACAATTCAACATACAAGTATAGTCCAAAACATCCTAAGTCCACATATAGATATCTACGTATACACACATATATTCATAATATAATAATTATTAACTACGTCGCCGAGATCCGTGGAGGAAGTGGTGGTCCCGTACATTCTACCCCAACTGACTCATGCACATGATTTGAAAATGAAATTCATTTCTTTAATACTCACAACCCTTGAGGGTTCTGTTTATTTTTTTATTCGGCCTTTAGAAGATTGCGAGTGCCATTGTTGTTAACCTAGGGCTCTGATACCACTTTTGTATTACCCCGAATCCGCGGGACTCGGGATGCTACGGGCGAGACCTCACAATGGGTCCCGACCCTTAGCCTGACAACAATTTCACCGGATCTTGCAACAAGGCACAAATAAAGGCCAAAACCGAAATACATTTTTATGCAATGTTATGAAACCCGACAATAAAAGAAAGGAAAGACTTCAGCCGTCCTTACAACAACGTCAACATAATATATAATAACAACAACACAAGGACTCCAAAACCCAACTCAACCTAAGATGTACGGAACCCCGGCTGCCCACTCCTCCGGATCACTCGGCCACATCCTATCCTGCACATCAACTACAACAATCGGTATAAAACTGTTAACTCACATTCTAGGCATTATAAGAATAATATGGCACAAACACACATAGGAACACAAACACACAACATGCTCATAAACATACACATCCATTACTTATTATCTTTTTAGGTTGTTTCATATCTAATTCATTTGTTCCAAGTGTGACACGAGAGTCTTATAACTCTCACCTCTGTTCCCGTGTAACCAACAGGAGTGTGGCGGCGCCCAACCCATATACCCTGTGGGAGTGATGAAGAAGCCTGCCCGTATACTGTGTATGGCCTGGTCGTAGAGATCCCCCCAGTCTCCCTCGGGAAACTGAGCGGTGATGTCACCGCCCGATAATAATAATAGTAGTAACGATGGGCCAATAAATAAGGTCAAGTAAATCCTAATTCATTTTCATACTTAAAAGCGGTAAACACACACCACCATATATATATATATATATATATATATATATATATATATATATATATATATATATATATATATATATCCAAATAAGGCATAAAAGCGGCTAAGTAAGTCCGAGGACTTACCTCATCTCAAAGCTAATAAATGACGATCTCAACTTCCCGTAGGAAAATAACCAAAGCCTGTTCAAGACAAGGCACGATAATCAACAACCACTCACGTGAGTTAGAAGTCCTTAGACTTCTAGTACTATATACTCTTACAAGATCATACACTCCCATAAACTAGGATACTCTCATCTTAAACTCCGCAATCTCAACCAACATGTAAATATCACCTCAAGTCTCACAAAATCAACCACGAGGCTCACAACTATATAAAAACTCAAGATCAACACACCACATGACATAGAACATCAATAACCTCAAACACTCACCTAAAGGTTCCAAGCCACTACTTGGCATTTGCCCTAAGTTATGCTAAATCCAACCTAGCATGATTCTACTACTAAACGTAACTAGATCGAGGAAGAAGGTACTCACACACGATCCAAGGTTGAAGATGATCTATGGACGTCGAGATTGGATTCGTTGGTCTACAATGGCCGCTTCCGGACCTAAAACCAAAGTTAAGGAAATTTAGCTTGTATGCTAAATTTGAACAGAATATAACGTATAATATTTTAAGGGAAATCCCGCTTTGAAAACAAGGTTAAAAACCCGCAACACATTTCCCGGAGTGACTTGGACCATTTTATAAAGATGGGTCAAAATCCAAAATCGACTTTTCCGGGCAACCATGAAACTTGCCAAACTCAGGCCATATTTCTGAAATACTCTTTGGCTCAAAACTATGTGTATACACAAGGGCAAAACCGCACATTTCCTGAAAATAGGGCCAAAACAATTTGGGTCCATTTATGTAATTAATTCTGCAAGAGGGTATTTTATTCACATTCAAAAACTGGGTCTAAAATTGTAAATACAAATCGGTGGGTACAATCGGTAATATACACAAATAAGGGGCAAAAATATAAAACTGAAAAAAAAAACCCTTATTCACCCTTCTGCTGAACGCGACAAGGAAAGGGAGAAGGGACTATAAGGCGGCGGCGCAGGAAGGGAGTAGGGAGAAGGCCGGCGTCGGTGCGGGCGGCAGCCCAAGCAACGTCTCCGGTGGCAGATCGGAGGACGAGACGTCCTTAGCCCTCTTCCGGCGGCTGTTGCACAGAACCCGGCTGGGTAATGCTACACAGCAAGGCGAAGAGAGGAAGGAAGAGGGAGAAAAGGGGAGGCTGCAGCTCTCAGTGCCGGCAGCTCCGGTGGCTCGAGGCGGCTTTTGGAGGTGGAGTCTCCGGCGTCAGGTTTCCGGTCCCAAGGGTCTTTCTTTGTGGTGCAGCGAGGGCGGTTCGCGATTGCTTCCAACCAACAGAGGAGAGGGAGATATGGATGAGAAGAAATCGGTGCAGTAGAGAATGTGAGATTGGAGCGTGGTTACAGAATGAGGGAAGTGTGAGGAGGCTGGGTTGGTGCTGCAGTTTGAGACAGAGGGAGGGCGAGGAGCCGGCCTGCAGGCTAGGGCGTAGGCTGCAGATGGTGGGGAATGAGGAGGCGTCTCCTCACTACCACCAGGCAGGAGGCTCAGCGCAAAAGCAGCACAGGAAAAGCAGGAAGGAAGAAAAAGAAAAGAAAAGAAAGAAAGAAAGAGAGAGCCGAAAAAAATAAAAGGGAATATGACCATTTAAATCGATTAAACGATCCGAACGGGATTTTCGAATCGGGAATTTCCAATTTTCCGACAAAATTAATTTAATAAAATACGGAAGATATTTTTAATATATATAAAAATACTTTTATTAATAATTCAAGCTACTAACGAATCGATAGAAGGGAGAAGAAAGCGAAGTCGGAACGCACCCGAATAAACGGGGCGTTACAGGGTTGCTCTTAAAATTGATTTCCGTATGTGGTGCATATATGTTTATGATCCACAGATACACTACACAAAGGATGACAAGCTGCATAACCTTCTTGAGCCCATGGCTGTTATGCTCCCTAAACTTCTTGGAGTACATTGTAAGCACAAAAGGCTTGGAGATCGACTAAAGGGTCCACTAAAGGTAATCAGGAAGACTGGGTTGAACATCAACGCTGATGGGTACGTGTTGTGTAATTCAATTATATAGTTTCCATACAATACTACATACTTTGTAATTATGTGCACTTTTTTAAACACAGGGGAAGTTGTGGCATATTCACTCTAAAGTACATACAGTACTTAGCGTCTGGACGTAAAGATTTGAGTGCTATTAGCGATGAATATGCTCAAGCAAATAGAGTGAAATTGGCAAATGTTGTGTTCACCCGGGAATGGCGCGAATGGTTCGATGAGGATTGAAAAACATCCAATTATGTAATGGTTTTTGTAACCCAAACACCAAGACTTCCATTTTACTACTTTGTTTTTTTAATGGCGCGAATGGTTTGATGAGAATTGAAAAACATCTGATTATATAATGGTTTATGTAACCGAAACATTTAGACCTCAATGTTAATGCTTGTTTTTATTATGACCCTTAGCTACTATACACATGGTTGTGTATAACGGTTTGATATTAATTGCACGTGTTCATTTGACATAATAAAGTAAGTTAAACAGTCTAGAAAGTCATAATTATTCAGTTTATTTACTTATTCATTATATATGTACATAATTGCCAAATTTTTATATTAAATTGAAGCACACATATCAGTTGTAGTTTACATACATAACATATAACCATACACACACGCATATAAATTATGTACACAATGTCGTTTGAATTCGATTTTGGATATATTGATTTGCAATAACATTATACATTTTTTAATACAATAGAGTATGAGTTATATATGTATGTGTGAGATATTTATATATTGGCTTGATTTCACCAAATTACTCTTAATAGTACAGGTACATACGTATAATGTTGAACTTGCAAACAAATATTGTTTGTTCACAAGCCTACATACTTTTTTATTTTAAAATAATTTGATTAATTTGCCTGGTCTACACAAGCCTTCTTAGTGTGTCCACTAAAGCCACATAAGCCGCATTTTCTACTAGACACTTGTTATCAATATGCAACATTTATAGTTTTACAAAACGACGTATGTATATATATAAAGAAGGCAATATTTATAAAGTTGATAACAAACTAACACATAAACTATACGGAGTACAATGTTGAATTGCAAAAATAATAATATTTTTTCACAAGCCTACATACTTTCCAATTATCAAATAAACTTGACTATTTCGGCTAATTTACACAAGTTTTCTTAATGTGTTCACTAAAGCCACAACAACTACATTTTCTCTTAGAACCTTGTTCCCAAGATGCCCGAAATCTGGACTTTGGCATCATTTCACACTTCTTACACTTCAATGGGGGCTCACAAGCAATATCTGAAACGTATATCGGTATATCCCAATCTGACTTGCTCGGCACCGGGTAAATAACCTCTGCATATCCAGACCTCCAATATTCTGTGGAATAATATTTACTTACAAGATAAGAAGGACTCATACCTACATGTTTTGCTGCAGCTACTGCATGTATGCATGGTATCTCTTTTATATCAAACTCTTTGCAGGCACAAGTCTTCATTTGCAAACAAACAATGACATGTTCATCCGCCCTTTTTACCTCAAATTCCATCCTTTCTGCGTCAAGTGTGTACACAAAGTAAGAACCTCCTTCATCAAACCTTTTTTGAATGATAGCCTCAACTTTTGGTGTGGAAACATCCACACGAGATTGCGATTTTTGACGGCATTCCACAAACCACCGTGACATAAATTGTCTGATTTCATCCAGCATTGCTAACACTGGATATTCCCTCCCTTCTTTCATTATGCCGTTAACACACTCGGCGTTGTTGCTAGTCATTATGTTATACCTTTTTTCAAGAGATAACGAACGAGCCCACGTTGATATCCCCATATCAGCAAGCAACTCCCCCACCTTTGGCTTTTCCTATACATATTTATTAACATAAGTATACATATTATATACATAATGAACAAATGAACCCATGATGTAACAACACATACCAGAGATATTTGCCTAAGTAGTTCAATACAGTCAGATTCTCTGCATTTCTTCGCCCCTTCAATAAACATTTTTAGTATACGGTTTGATCTTGTCCACTTTCGCAGGTTCCCCTTAAGATGCCAAACACAGTAACCATGAAATGCCAAACGATAGTTCGATGAAATACCCTTCTTTATAGAATTATGTCGATCGGAAACAAACACAAGTTCCTTGTTATCCGGAATGATATGACTCAAATTATTAAAAAAGAAATCTCAGGACGCATCATCTCACTATCAACAATTCCAAAAGCAATGGGATAGATTTGTTGATTTGCATCTTGCGCAGTTGCAACGAGCAACACCCCTCCATATTTCCCACTTAAATGTGTGCCATCTACCGTAATAACCTACATATTTATAAAAAACGTACACATTTGAAATACATAATATATTATAAATTACTACATATTGTTATGATTAAAGGTTTTGTACCTTTCGCATTGCACCAAAGCCTCTGATAGATTGACCAAACGCGACAAATACATATCTGAAACGATTTTCCTCATCAAGTACAAGGGCAGAAACTGTACCATTGTTCACTTCCTCTAACATATACAAATATGCGGGGATGGAGCTATAATTATCTTCTGAAGTTCCTCTAATCATGTCCTTCACGGCCTCCTGTGCTTTCCAACACTTCCAACAACTAGCATCTATTCGATGTAAACTCTTCATAACAGTGACTTTTGGATTAACCGAAGGTAACTTCTTCGAGTTGCCGTACCTACATAAACATTGTGTACACAAATTAGTATACAACTTACATTCAAGAACATAAGGTTCAGTTATAATGTACAACATACATTGATTTCACTTTCTCTGCAATTACTTGATAGGAAGCTCCCCTGTTACCGGCTCTCCTCATGTGATACAAACATGTGTGTGTGGACACATACCTTGTTGTTGTAAAATAACTTGATTCCCCAAGCTTAGTGAAACGAACCCTCCATTTACATTCTTCGTCAATACATCTTGCTGTTACTGCCTTCATTTTTACTTAACAATCCTATACTGGGAACATTCGGATATTGAATGCAAACACAAAGCATTCTTTAACTCTACCTTCGAAGAATATGTTTTCCCCATCGCAAGCTCATGATCATGCACATCTAGTAAATATGTATCTACACGAGGCACTATCGCTAGTGTGTCACCCGGCGTAAGATCTTCTTCGATTGTCACCGACACATTTGATGAATATGTACTTGAATCAAGTTGCAGAAACTTGTTCATATTATGTTCTACATTATGTACCTCATCCAGTGTCACAATATTGTTAGGCTTATGAACACAAACTGTCATCACACACATTGGCACACACCACATGAACTGCTACAGCCCATTTATTTGGAGAATTGTTTCCAAATCAACCGTTGTGGTGACGTCAAATGGCTTGAGTGAAGGATTGAATGGATTCTTGTACGATAATTTTACATCAAAGTCGGATTTACATATCCCAAACTGCGTTGAAACCTTATGTATTAATTCCTCAAATGTGCAAGATCCCTCTACAGCAAGAGGCTTGCTTGTAACATCACCAATGTATTCCCATACATTAGTCTTCAACTCTCAAACACCACCGTAATAGAATGTCGCGAATACAGTACTCATACCTAATACCTAAACAACAATAACATGTTACGGTACATACACATCACATACCGTAATCACATATTTAACACACAAGACAACTACATATCATACCCACATCAGATAGTTTTTCATTGTACAACGACCCAGTAATAATTAGGTGTACATTCAAACAAAACACAAAAAACGCCAGACAAATACATATTACCTGGTACATACGCATCTATTGATTAATACAACAGATATGTAGTTCAATCCTACCGTCTTGTGTATATGCTCGATATCCTCCGATGATACTGAGTAGATAAGAAGGACCAACAATGGCATACAGGTTTTCGGATGAAAAAACGGAAGAACACAATCAATATGTTTCTGAATATAAGCGTCTTATGTATACGAACGACTTTTATCGAACGATTAAGAAGGAATGCATATGAGAAATCATAGATTCAACGTTGAAGAACACAAGAGCATAAACTCGGATGAAGCAGCAATGGCGTCCAGAATGCTTCTGCAAACGATCGTCTAATTGATATTCAATTTATTAATGGTAATTATCAAACGCCTATATTTCTTATTTAACGGCTTAAATAAATTTTAATGACTTTAATTAAGCTAATTAATACGGATATTTAGGAAAGAGGATTATTCAGCAAATCTATAGAATCCTACATATTTATTTGACTAAATTATAGAGAGGCCTAATTTGCTAACAAGAAACAAAATGGGTCTAGTTTGTACACACCATTACATAAGTTGCCTACTTACCCAACTCATCCTAAAATTATTAGTTCAAGGTTTTTATTTTTTTTTATCAATAATTCAAATCTGACCTCATATTAGTTCATAAGTAAAAGTATCATAATTGAAAATATTCAACAAGTGAATATTTGCTTACGTATCTAGTAAATTGCTCACATAAGCATAATTGATATGTTGTTGTTTCTCCTTGTTCCTTTTCTTTTTTCTCTCCAAAATCTTCTTATCTTCTTCCACATTTTTTACTAGTTCTTTTCCTTTTGCTTTCTTGTTTTCCCTTTTACTCTCTTCACAACTATCACCATTGTATATACTTAATACGTAGACAAGAAAAAAAGTACCACCACTATATGAACTTAATGCGTTATAAACAAGAAGTAATTTCTATTATATTTTCTCTGGTGTTATAGAAAAATACAAAAGAATTACATATGTATGAACTTACTGTGCTATAGACAATAACTAATTTCTATTATATAATTTCTGGTTTTATACGCAAGAACAAAATTGTTATCCCTTTATGAACTTAGTGTGATATAGGCAAACACAGAAGTTTCACAACTATATGAACTTATTATTTTATAGGCAAGAACTAAATTCTAAGATATTTTTCTATGGACTTATAGACAAGAAAGACCTAAACATTTTTATCGAATGAACTATATTTATTAACTTCAATAACTAGTTTCTACTTTTCTAAATGATTTTAAAGAACAAAAGTTTTGCTACTGTATGTACTTAGGGCCCGTTTGGTTCCAACTCCGGAAACGGAAACGGAATGGAAACGAATTTAGTCCATATGTATATCCATATTCATGAAATTTTATGGAATCATTCCCCATGGTTTAATGAAAAATGCACTTGCTTCCTCACATTTTGTTACCCTATAGGGTATCAAAAGTAATCAAACTCTCATCCAATTTTTACAAATCACAATGAATGATTCCAAAAATTTTAATGAACAAGGGTATACGTATTAACTAGATTCGTTTCCATTCCGTTTCCGATTCCGAAGTTAAAACCAAACGGGTCCATAATGTGTAATAGGAAAGGACAAAACTGTTATTCATATATGAACTGACAAGAAACAAGAGTGGATTAATTTCTACTCTTTATAATGAACTTAGTGTGTTATAAGAAAGAACATATTACTATGTGTATATTAACTTACTGTGTTATAGGGAAGAACTTATATCTATTATATTTTTCTCAAGTATTATAGGAAAGAAAGAACTAAGTATTTATACTCTATGAACTATATTTGTTAACTTCAGGAACAAATTTCTTCATTTTATTGTATTTTATCTATATAGTCTTGAAACGAATTAAATATGACTATGTTAGGAACTATAACATTTTGACAAAATGAACTAAATGTTTGATTTATTAGGACTATTTTCATAAGATTTTTTATTTTCAAAAATCATTCACGGGAACTACTATTCTCTTTCACATTTTAACAAACAATTTTTATGTTCATTGCAATTAGTAGAAAAAATTGAATGATTGGTCATGAAAACTAGTATTTTGATTATCAAAAACATCACAAAACTATTTTAGTAAAGAAATGATGAACTATTTTTATGCAAAACAACAACAATGCATTCAAATTCGATCATAAAAGACTATGAAATTAGGTCATTGAAAACTTACCTTTTTCATTCTCTCTTCCTTTGTTTCATTTTTCAGGCGAAGTTGAACAAATTTATCCGAATAACTACTTTTAGTTGGGATTTAGTAGGGTTTCATTGACATCTTTTCACGAATTATTAAGTAGTAGAGATTTGAGAGATTGTAAATGAAGCGTGAGTAGAGATGGAGGGAATGAGAAGATTTTTGTGTTGTAGAGTGATGACATTTTACAGATTTTATCCTTACTAGTTCAAAAATGTCTAGCGAATCATCTCCATTGATTGCTTTCGATCTAATGGTCAGCACTACTCCGTAATGCCGTACCGTAATTTAGCGCCGCACCAGAGCCGCCCCCATATAGCATTGTGGTCTAAAAGATTGCACTGGTTTTTTAAATTAACTAGTTTAATTCTCATATCTTATTTACAAATAACTTAGTTTATATAACTCTTATATTTATACTTGTGAATAAAAAAAATCATGAAAATAGTTTTAAGGTCTGAAAATTAGACGAGTTTGTAAAATCTATTAAATATAATTTAAATCTTATATATATATATATATATATATATATATATATATATATATATATATTAAAGCATGAGCCTCTTTTGCCACGTGTCAACGTCATGTTTCTCGAAGCCCTAAAAATATTTTTAGAAAGTTAATTTTAAATGCTAATAAAGATTGGATATATTAAAAAATGTATCTAAAATCTAAACATAAATTGAATTGATAATATTTTTGATTTTTGTAAACCATACAATAATATATGAATCAAAGAGTGCGTCAGAAGTTTCAATCTAGATAATTATGTATTGATAATCTTTTTTGGGTGAATTAAGTAAGTAGGTTGTTTTGAGTTGTTAGTTTAGTAATTAGGCCCATATCATTTTGATATTAGGTTAATGTGCCCTATTTTTGTTTTTACCGTTCAAAGTTGCTTTCAAACCCTATCCACCATTCTCTCCTTCATCACATCTCCCTCTCTCTGTCAATCATCACATCCGTCTTCTCAACCAACACCTCACCGGAGAAGCCATGTGCCACCCTCGCGTTGCCAGAACCTTAGATGCCGTTGCCATCCTCTAAATCTGTAATCTACAGATCTGGATCTAGTTCTAGATAAAAGACGCCAGCCTCCAAACCGGAGATGCCCGGACAAGGAAGACCGAATACGCCAACCTCCAAATCTATAATCTATAGATCTAGATCTAGATCGGTAATCTCCTTAAAGCCCGGGTCTTCTTGTTGAATCCAAGAGGCGTGGCTTGTAGGAAGCTGCTAGCCAGGATGATGTGTTGCGCGGGAGAAGCCCGAACGAGGAAGACTGAGGACGCCAACCTCCTTCAAGCTTTTGTTGCCAAGTTCTTTCCCGTATTACTCTTCCTTCTAATAACCATACAAGAGAAGCTTCTTCCCAAGTTCTTCCTCGACCAATCTCTCCAGGAACTCGATGTATTTGAGTACGAAGAAATGGTGGGCGCTTCACAGTACGCTAGAAGCATAATATAGATGGTAAAAAAAATCTCCTTTAATAGTATCTCTTCTTATCCCAACTGGCTATAAAATTTGCTGATGTTGGACAATTGTGGAAGCAGAAGGAACAACAAGATCCGTTTGATTTAGATAGATCCATGTCATTCAAAGAAGATGCCATGTTAGATGAAATGACGACGGTAGAGGCGAGCTGAGGTTTGAACCGTGAGCTTCATTGAACGTGTGAATGCACAGGTTAATACACTAGTTGTAACATCCCGTAAAATTGTCATCTCACATCATTTGAATGGGGATTTGTGATTGACTTATAAGGATGAGTTGCTACCCATGTCAACAAAAATTCTTCTTTTCCAGTGGTAGAGTGAGGACAAATAACTCTGGAGTTAAGCGTGTTCGTGCGGGAACAATTTCAAGTTGGGTGACCTCCTGGGAAGTTTTCTGCGCAAGCATGGTTGACATGGGGACAACGTCCCTAAGACCTCGTGTTCGCTCCAAACGGTGTGTGCAAGCTTTAAATTTATAACCCTAGACGTAAGCTTAAAACAAGGATGCGAACCCGCAGTGTACGGGTCAATCGTAGTAAAAAGCAAGGAATTCCAGGGGTCGATCACAGGGACTTAGTGAAACAAAGTCCAATCACGGTATGCTTATGTAAATATTAACCACAAGAGGTAATCAAAACAATCAAAGATGATATAGAAGTCAATAAAGGAAATATGCAATTCTAGGGATTAAAGCATCTAGTTGTGGTTCCAACTCAAGATCTAAAGATAAGCGGACAAAGCTGAGGTTTTTGCATAGGGAAGGTGTTACTAAAGTGGAATAGATCACCGGGTAAGTCTCACTACTCACTAATCCTAAACCGTAACTCCTATTACCGGGTAAGTCTCAAGGAATTAAGATAAAGAACTATAACCTCAAACTAACACACCATCTAAGGGAATAGAATCAACCTTTACCGGGTAAGTCTCAGGCTAACTCACAAAGATGGGATGAAAGCACACTCAAACCCCAATAAAGGATAAACCTTTATTACCTACACTTATGATCTTAGGTAAACAAACTAAGGAATTACTAGGTAAGTCTCATCCTGAGCTTGCATTGAATCGGGAAAGGTATAATAAGAATAGGATTTGGCAAACTCTAAACTTAACTCTCAGTTTCGGAGCAGATAAGTCACCTCGGTCAACCAAATTCCACCCCGGCCGAGATGTTCATCGACTGAGCGAGATGCTTAGGGTTAAGGTAAAAGACTCGAACTTTCAGGGTCCTACTGTGATTTAAGATTATTCTATCATTGTTTTTCCCACAACCTTCAGCCAATCACCCTAGAATCACACAAGGAAATTAGCCACTCATCATCATGAAAGCAATGATCAAATATATGGGAAGAAGGTGAATATTTGAACAAGAAGAATTTAATGAAAAGACTTCAATAACTGAATCAAATATCACAACAAAAGCGTTCCTTGGATAAAAATCCAACAAGGCAAGACAACAAGGAAGGGAATCTAAGATAATCTTACTAAAACCCTTCAAAAGCTATAAAAGCTATAATCTTCCTTCTTCAACCTTCAAAAAGGTTCTTCAAATCTCCCAACTGGAGTATGGCCGCATCGATGTAGTAGGTGTAAAGCAAGGTGATAGCGGATGTATGCAGCGTAAGCGGGGCCTTCGATTTGTGGAAATCCAACCTTTTTTTATAGGAAAATTACTCCCCAAAGATATAATATCTTAAAAAGATCTCTTCCTATAAAAATGGGTAAAATATATCATCTATCATATCTTCTTCCTTCCAGGAGCCAAGCCCAAAAAATATAAGATCTCTTTCCAAAGATAAAAGATCTCAGCCAAGAATAAAATATTCTCGCCGCGTCCCAGGTGTTCGCCTCGGTCGAGTCGACTTCTCTGGATCACCTCGGTCGAGGTGAATCTGTGGTCAACCGAGGTGAGTCACAACTGAATGTGAAATCTCTCAAATCTGGTCCAAAGTGAATCTCTAATCCATGGCTATTCTTCCTGGATGGTTCCTTATGTTCCTGAATGTAGCTCCAATGACTCCATAGCTCCTTTTGCTCCTTTTTGATGCAAACGTGCCATTTTACCTACGATTACAACAAAACTAGGTGTAGACCTCGATTTCCGCAAAGGTAGATGAAATGGTAATATAATCACATATTATACATACAAACATGCAGATTATTGAAGATAAAACGTCCAAACAACCCTCAAAATATAGACTATAATTCATGCTGTCAAAATACCCCATACTTAGCCCTTGCTTGTCCCCAAGCAAGTTCCGCATATAAAAGACAAGATAGAATGGATTAATAGTCAAGAAAATCAATGAAAAGTCTTTCAAAAACATTTTATGGTGTGCTATAATCATAGATCACTCTAAGAGAATACTTCATGGAATTTAAAATCAAAATATGATCAAAACATTTTATAAGTATAAGAAAGTTGTTCAACTTTGCATAAAATCATAGAATGTATAATAAGTCATAATCCTCGAAATTAATCATGCATAATCCAGTTTAAACCGCTAAGTCAATCAACAGACTCGAGGTCTCAAGGGCTTCCCAAAAGAAAGGTCAAGAAACGTGTAGGGTAGGGATGTATGTAAGGTAATGTGGTGCTAGAATCCGGGAAAAGGATATACTTTACTTTCACTTTGACTTTCAACATCTTCCACCAATAAGCTTTGCTTATTTCACACTTTTTCTTTTACTTTACTTTTTGGGATGCATGGACAGAGGTGCACAATAACCGAAGCCTAGGAAATCAACAATCATCAATTTCTTGAGATGCATCAAACCCTTGATGCACATACCATGACCCGTTAGGAATATCGCTCAATCCGACTTTGGCAAGACACAAACACCCGGCTATGTGAATGGTGCCGAGTTACTCATCATCATGATTGACTTCCCCAAACCTATTTCTTTCTTTCTAACACTTTCACTTCCAGCCAACTTCTCAACTTTAACTTCACTTGTTTCACCACTTCGCTTGCTTCCAAATTCCCGGATAGGTAAAGGGAGACAAAATGTATATGAGGGGCTAAGCATGATTAAGAAGAAGAAGAGAGAAGAATGAATTGCCTTGGTCTTTCCAAGAAGAAAGTGAGAGAACTTATCTTGCGGTGTCAACCTTCAAATTCAACATAATTTGGATAAAAACAAAGTATTAAACATGCCAATAATTTCAAACAAAGCATTTAGCAACTTAAACATATTATAAAACCTTTCAAACACATAAAGAATTCAAAACCAGTCAGTAAGCAAAGTCTTCACTGAAATCATATCCAGATAAAAAGCACAAAAATCGTTTTCGAAAACTCTCAGTTAACCCACCTCGGTCGAGGTGTTCTTAGGTCAACCGAGGTGAAACACCTCGTTCGGCCAAAACTCCACCGGTCGAGGTCAAACAAAAATTTTTAAAACCAGTTTTCTTTTAGTTTCGACGTTTTTCTCAATCAAATAACTTGTAAGTATGCATGTAGTCTCAGATAAACACATAGATGCAAAAGTGAAGCATAAATATGAATAAATATCCGTTCAAATAAAGTCATACATCAAATAACTGTCAAGTAATACACAAATACCCCATACTTGGGACACACTGACCCAGTGGGTCAAAATAAGTCTAAGAGAATAAAAATACTCACCGGATAATAAGTTGAACTGCATAAAAATAAGAAAGAAAATCCTGCAGCTCTCAATAATCCTGATCCGGTGGTGGTGGTGGTGGTGGTGGTGGTGGCACATATGGATACTGGGATGGGTCGAATGGATAACCCATGGCCTGCTGAAACTGGATCTCCATCATCCTGCGCTGATAGTGGTGTCCCTTGAGCATCTGATGAGTCCAGCTGTCAATCTGTCGGTGCTGGGCAGCAAATCTCTCATGCATGTCCACAGTGAGGGCAGTATAAGAGTCTATCATCTGATCCGTCAGATCATCGATCCGACGGTGAGCCTCTAGATCTTTGTGTCGGCGTGCTCTATGCCTAGCAGGTCTCAATGGTGATGCAGCAGGTGCTGGCTTAGTATCCTCATCAAACAGATCTATAACTGGTGCGCTCGTCCTTGCAGTATCTGTCCCTGTGTCCATCGGGACTCCATCATCCCTGTCATCAACAGTCTCCTCATCATCTACCTCCTCCTCAGCTGGGGCAGCTGTTGTCTCTCTGTAATCCTTCATCAGTGGGGCCCAAGCGGTCTGCCAATAATGAGGGTCATAAACAGTAAACTGGGCAGACCACCTGATCCCCTGCGGTGCAGTCAGCTCCCATGGCATAGCCACGTACGGTGTAGTCAGACCTCGGGGAACTAGAATCCGCCGAGTGATCATCTCCTGCAGCCCAAGCGGCTTGGCAGCCGCCACCATAGTGCAAGCGCTGAGTTCCATGTCCTGATAGCTGGAGATGTGGGTGACAAGTCCTCCGCAGCAGATGTCTCCCTTCGCCTTGGCCTTGATCCTGTGCATATCCTCTGCCAGCATCAAGCCAAAGTCCGGGATACCTCCGGTCACCATGCAATACAGACTAAAAAGCTCCCCCTGTCGGATCTTTTGGGACGTCTCAGTACGTGCCAGAAGTGTCTCACTGAAGATCCGGTGGGCTAACCTAAAGGCTAAGTGGAAGATGACCTTCTCCCTGGAATCTCCAGGGCGCCATTTGTCTGCGTGCTCAACCACGTGAGCAATCTGTCCCCAGAACTCCCTAGCTACAGATCGGGAAGGGAAGTCAACAGCTGTCGGCTCAGGAAAACCAAAAATCTCTCTCCAGTACTCTAGTGGCACTAAGAAGTTCCGGTTCATCAACCGGTACTTCACAGATCGCTCTGTGGGGAGGTATGTGAAGGAGCTAACAAACTCTAAGGTGGGCTCCAAATAGGCTGGGGCTCGGATCTCAGTAAACTGATCCAGCCCTACTGTAGATATCATCCTCCTAAGGTCTCCATCCACATGGAGACAGTCAAAAGCAGACACGTCCAAGAAGCGAGGTGCAATCACTGGACGGCCAGAAATACGGTCGTAATCGACCTGGTGTCGTTCGTGGATCACCGGTCGATAGGGTCGGGAAGAAGAGGAAGAAGGGGAAGGGGAGGATCTATCCCTGAGGGCAAGGCGTCTGTCAGAACTCATTTTCAGAAATCCTACTGTCAGGTCACCTCGGTCAACTGACAACACTCAAGAATCACCTCGGCCGAGGCACAGCTCGTCTGGACCGAGGCGGAAAACTGGATTCTAATTTCTTCTGAAAATTCAGTTCTTTTCCCCCAAAATCACTACAATTGCTTCCTATGGGGTACTTAATTCTTTTCTCAGCAAATGCAAGGGCAACCAAAGCCCAAATCGAAGCGAAATCAGCGAGTTAGGGTTTCGGTTTCGTTTTACCTCGTTCGGCCGAATCGGTTCGATTTCTTCGTAGATCGATGATGCACTGGGATCCTCTGTGCCTTAATTGCAGTTTGGAAGCGAAAATCTTTGAAAATGAGAGAGATTCGAAGGAGCGAGGTGAAAACTGTCGCCGCGGTCGAGGGAGAGGGTAAAGTGAGAAGAGAGAAATCTTCAACCCTTTTTATACCCTTTTTTGGAACTGCTGTCACCTCGGTCGAGATGGTCTCGACTGGACCGAGGTGGTACGGACCGAGGTGGTTCTTCAGAAACCCTAGTCGCCTTGGTTGCTCAAGAATCATCTCGGTCGAGGTGCTCTGACAGCAACCGAGATGTGTCTCAGTCAAACTTCGTCTTCTCAAATTCTCGATCTTTTGTCCTTCCAGTTATGCTCCTTCCTTAGATGTCACCTGTTATCTGTCTAGAATGCCAAAAACAAAACAAAGCAAAGCAAAAGCAAAAACTATCTAAGCTAGACTAGAAAACGGGAAAAGAAAGCAATACCTTGAGTTGCCTCCCAAGAAGCGCTTGGTTTAAGGTCGCTAGCTGGACCATGATGCGTCTCAAACGAGGTATATTGGTGCAACCTCCTCAACCGGAGTTTCCGGTTTGTAATTCTTAAGTCTATGACCGTTGACCTTGAAGCTTCCGCTCGTTTCGCCCCATATCTCAACTGCACCATGAGGAAAAACATGTTTCACAACATAAGGTCCGGTCCATCTAGATTTTAACTTACCTGGAAAGAGGCGGAGGCGGGAGTTGAAGAGTAGAACTAAATCTCCTTCGTTAAGCTCCTTTGGGACGATACGCTTGTCATGCCATCTCTTCGTCCTCTCCTTATAGATTTTGGCATTCTCATAAGCATTCAAACGCAGCTCCTCCAGCTCGTTGATTTCCAATAGCCGCTTCTCGCCGGCTTCCTTAATGTCGAAGTTCAACCATTTGATCGTCCAATATGCTTTGTGTTCTAATTCAACGGGCAAATGGCAAGACTTCCCATATACCAAATTATAAGGGGTGGTACCTATGGGAGTCTTAAATGCGGTCCTGTACGTCCAAAGAGCATCGTCCAATTTCATGGACCAATCCTTCCTCGTCCTAGAGACGGTCTTCTCCAAAATTGCTTTAATTTCTCTATTCGAGATCTCGACCTGTCCACTAGTTTGAGGGTGATAAGGGGTTGATACCTTGTGGGTTACCCCATACTTCGATAGAAGTGCTTTGAACTTCCGGTTGATGAAATGCGTTCCTCTATCGCTGATGATGATGCGTGGAGTTCAAAACCGTGGAAAGATAGTTCTGTTTAAGAACTTCACAACCACCTTGGCGTCATTAGTGGGAGAAGCAATGGCTTCAACCCATCTAGAGACGTAATCGACTGCAAGAAGAATATAGAGGTTTCCTCCGGAGGATGGTAAAGGTCCCATGAAGTCTATCCCCCATACTTCAAAGATTTCCACCTCTTGAATGTTATTAAGTGGCATCTCGTTCCTCCTTGATAAATTTCCTGTTCTTTGGCATGCATCACAAGAGACAACAAACGATTGCACATCCTTAAATAATGTAGGCCAAAAGAAACCAGAACGTAATACCTTAGCGTATGTTTTATCGGTGCTGGCATGTCCTCCACAAGGAAGTGAATGACAATGCCGTATGACGCTATTAACTTCATCTTCCGGAATGCATCTTTGAAGCATCCCATCCGGCCCGCGCTTGAATAGCAGCGGTTCATCCCAGTAGTAATGGCGTACTTCCTTGAAGAATCTCTTCTTTTGAGAGTACGTCAACCCGGGCGGTACTTCCTGGCAAACAAGATAATTCACAATATCAGCATACCAAGGTCCTTTATTATCAGAAAGTTGGTGGATAGAATGTTCCACCAACTGAGGATGAATGTCAGAGAAGGGAGTAAGAATTTTATTATCCTCAGTAGTCTCAGATGACATCATCTCACCATCGACCTCGGTCGAGGCGCAGAGGCGTTGACCGAGATGTTCTTCAGTCGCCTCGCTCAGTACAGAAAGTGCCTCGGTCGAGGTACTGCAACTGGAACCGAAACTGGAGATCTTCGTCTCCTGGATTAGCTTCTCGGTTTTAGCTCCTGGATCTTCTTCCAGTGCTTTTAAGCTCCGTATATCTGCATCACAAGAAGCATCTATACCTTCCTCCATTAAACTGAAACTAATAACTCTTTCGAGTGGATCATTAATAAGGATAGAGCTCACCAATTCTCTTGATTCTTCTTCATCGTAGATGTTGAAGATATCATCGCTTAGCTGCTCCCCTTTCATGGCTGCAAGTAGTGCGAACTCCACCTCATCGCCGCCAATATTGAATTTCAACTTGGCGTTCTTGCAATCCACGTTGCAACCCGAAGTTGCTAGAAATGGCCTCCCGAGAATAATAGGAACAAGATAATCTGCGGGAATGTCAAGTACAACAAAATCTATTGGTAAATAGAAGTTACCTAACTTGACCGGAACGTCCTCCAAGATTTCCACGGGATGGATGATGGAGCGATCCGCCATATATAGTCGAATCTTGACCGGCTTGGGTTCTCCAAGTCCGATCTTCACACATAGCTCCAGCGGGATGATGCTCACGCTGGCTCCTAGATCATAAAGGGCTTCACAAGTGACATCCCCAACTTGAATGGGAATGCAAAATGAGCCGGGATCTCTCAATTTAGGTGGCATCTTCTCCTTCATGATTTGAATGAGCTCCGAGGATTTAGATGTCATCCTAACTTCACCAAAATCTTCCAGTTTCCTCTTCCTTGATAGGATCTCCTTCAAGAACTTCCCATAGGCGGGCATCCCTAGAATAGCATCAAGGAAAGGAATGTTAATGTGCAGTTTATTCATCAAGTCAAGGAACTTACCAAAGTGCTTGTCTAGGTGTGCTCTGGCCCTTGACTGGGGGAATGGAAGTGGTGGTTTGTATGCAGGGGGTGGAACATAAACTTCAGTTTTCCCCTCCGTTTTCTGTGGCTCCACCTCGGTTGGCATCTCGGTCGAAGTGTTCTTCGACTGTATCTGGACCGAGGTGGTCTTCGTCGGTACTGGCACCGACCGAGGCACTGGATCTGTAGTTTTCAGTCCACTCCTCGTAGTTATGGCCATGATCTGGCCCTTAGGGTTGCTCTCCGTCCTTGCTGGAAGCTTTCCTGGATCTCTTGGCGCTTCATTCGCCCTACTTGCGAGTTGTTGTTCAAAGGCTTTTTGGGCCTTCGAAAATGAAGTCATAGAATTCTCCATAGCATTAAGCTTAATCAAGATAGCCTCCAGAACTGCGTCTTTCTTTTCTGGCTGAGACGAACTTGATCCTTGCCCCTGACTCTTTAATGGAGTAGAAGAAGAAGAAGGGGAAGAGAGGAAAGGGTTAGAGGAATCGTTAGAGTTGGAGTTTGCATGATTGTTACCAGAATTTTGGTTGTTCGCCCTCCAGTTGTTGCTATTGGATCCTCTATTGTTATTGTTGTAGCTGTTGTTCCGGAAACCGTTGTTGTTGTTAAGGTATCCATTGTTGTTGTTCCTTTGTCCTTGCTCTTCCTTCTTGGTTTGAGCAACCAAGAGTTCCTTCAATTGCTTCACGTCATTCTTCAAAGACGTGAGTTGATTGTTGTTGGGCTGAATTTCCTGGAAGTTAACTCGTTTAACTCCACCTTCGGCTCCTTGATGGGTGTACTTCTCCATATGCAAAGCTTGCTTCTCGATGAAGTCCCATGCTTCGTCAATCGCCATGTCCATAAAGGTACCGGCGAAGAGTAGTTGGAGGTTGAACTGGGTGCTTCCGTCCAATTCCTTGAAGTATATCTCCAATAACTCTAACTTTGGAATCCCATGATGTGGGCAAACAGAATGTGGTAGTAATTTTTCTGTAAATGATATTACATTGCCCCATTAAGTTAATGGGGCAATGTAATATCATTTACAGAAAAATTACTACCACATTCTGTTTGTAAGAAAAAATAAAATTATTATAAGAGAAAAATACTTAAAACAAAATTAAAATGTGATAATAACACTTTATTAAAACTCAACTATTAGAGGGATGTTAGATGTACCGGCAAAAAAACGCTATTTGTAGCCATAACTACGCACGCGAAGTGCGTAGTTTCGCTTTTCGCATTTGAGTTCGAACTACGGAAATGACGTGCGTAGTTGGAGAGCCGTCTAAGCCGGTTGGAGCCGATGATTATTTTTTTTTAGCATTTTGAACTTCGGAAATGGAGTGCGTAGTTGGGGCTTTTTTTTTTAAAGACAAACTCCAACTACGCTTGTCATAAGCGTAATTTGAGTGTTTTGTTTTTTTAATTCAACTTTGGTAATGGGATCCAAAGTTGGAGTTTTTTTTTTTTAATTCAACTCCAACTACGCTTGCCATAAGAGTAGTTGGAGTTTTTTTTTTTAAAATTCAACTCCAGCTACTTCGGAAATGGGACACGGAGTTGAAATTTTTTTGTTTTTTTTAAATATAACTTTAATTACGCTTACCATAAGCGTAGTTCTTTCGGCTCCTATCGGCTTCGCATCGGTTCCAACTACGCACGCCACAACATAAGTATAGTTCTAACAAAGCCTTAAGCCTCGATTCTTGTGTGATTAGTGAATCCCATTTTTATGCATGATTCCTGTGCTGGTGCCCCGGATATCTTGGTTTCAAAAAGTGCTAGAACATCAATCTGGTGTCTGTTGATCATGTACCTTATTGCTTTGCGAAAACGACGTTTGGAAGCTCCCCGACAATTCCAAAATAGGATATTCATTAATAACCTAATTGGGGGAGAGAACAATGTCGTTAGATTCCCGAAGTAGAATGGCTGAGGTGCGATTCTTCTTCCGCAGTGTGTCCTTGCTCGTGTCTTCATGTTGAGTCATAATCACCTCTGGGGAGGAATGCTCATTCCGCGTAGAGGTTAAGATAACCCGAACCGTAATCATGTGATATGTGGGGTCAGTTTGGAATTCAATGTTTTCCTGAGGGGGTGTTGCTTCATCCACACCCTTTGTCAGAGGGCTCTAGTTGTTAGCCTCTTCACCTCCTTTTTTGTTGGGGTTAGGAGGGTGATTAATGCAGATGTTGGGAGGGAAGTCAGCAGTATCTAGGGACGTGGTAGATGCGGGAACATGTTGGATAGGATTAGGTTTCGGAGTGGAGTTTGTGGCATTGATGGAGGGTGCAAGGGGTGTTGGTAGGAGAGATGTGGAAGGCGAGACAGAGACTGCATGAGGATTAGGCTTAGGGTTTGCATGGTGGGTATTCTGTTGAATAGTAACCTTTTGTTGTACTTTTTCGCTTAGGCTCGAGAACCTATTATTTGTTAACGTGGCTCCTTCCCCTTGGTTCATGTTCCGAGGTTGGTTTTTGGGTTGGTGTTCGCTCCAAACGGTGTGTGCAAGCTTTAAATTTATAACCCTAGACTTAAGCTTAAAACAAGGATGCGAACCCGCAGTGTACGGGTCAATCGTAGTAAAACGCAAGAAATTCCAAGGGTCGATCACAGGGACTCGGTGAAACAAAGTCAATAGCGGTAAGCTTCGTAATTACTAACCACAAGAGCAATTAAAACAATCAAAGATGAATAAGAAGTCAATAAAGCAAACATGCAATTCTAGGGATTAAAGCATCTAGTTGTAGTTCCAACTCAAGATCTAAAGATAAGCGGACAAAGCTGAGATTTTTGCATAGGGAAGGTGTTACTAAAGTGGAATAGATCACCGGGTAAGTCTCACTACTCACTAATCCAAAACCGTAACTCCTATTACCGGGTAAGTCTCAAGGAATTAAGATAAAGAACTATAACCTCAAACTAACACACCATCTAAGGGAATAGAATCAACCTTTACCGGGTAAGTCTCAGGCTAACTCACAAAGATGGGATGGAAGCACACTCAAACCCCAATAAAGGATAAACCTTTATTACATACACTTATGATCTTAGGTACATAAACTAAGGAATTACCGGGTAAGTCTCATCCTAAGCTTGCATTGGATCAGGAAAGGTGTAATAAGAATAGGATTTGGCAAACTCTAACACTTAACTCTCAGTTTAGGATCAGATAAGTCACCTCGGTCAGCCAAATTCCACCCCGGCCGAGATGTTCATCGATTGAGCGAGATGCTTAGGGTTAAGGTTAAAGACTCGAACTTTCAGGGTCCTACTGGAATCTAAGATTATTCTATCATTGTTTTTCCCACAACCTTCAGCCAATCACCCTAGAATCACACAAGGAAATTAGCCACTCATCATCATGAAAGTATTAATCAAATATATGGGAAGAAGGTGAATATTTGAATAAGAAGAATTTAATGAAAAGACTTCAATAACTGAATCAAATATCACAACAAAAGCGTTCCTTGGATAGCAATCCAACAAGACAAGACAACAAGGAAGGGAATCTAAGATAATCTTACAAAACCCTTCAAAAGCTATAAAAGCTATGATCTTCAATCTTCCTTCAACCTTCAAAAAGGTTCTTCAAATCTCCCAACTGGAGTATGGTTGCAGCGATGTATGCTGGATCTCGCAGCCTTCAATGGTGTATAACGTGCTAAGTGGGATGTTGGATTTGTGGAAATCCAACCCTTTTTATAGGAAAATAACCCTCCAAAGATAAAATTATCTTAGAAAGATCTTCTCCCATAAAAATAGGTAAAATATAAGATCTTCTTCCTTCCAGGAGCCAAGCCCAAAAATATAAGATCACTTTCCAAAGATAAAAGATCTCAGCCAAGAATAAAATATTCTCGCCGCGTCCTAGGTATTCGCCTCGGTCGAGTCGGCGTCTCTGGATCACCTCGGTCGAGATGAATCTCTGGTCAACCGAGGTGAGTCATAACTAAATGTGAAATCTCTCAAAACTGGTCCAAAGTGAATCTTAATCCATGGCTATGCTTCCTGGATGGTTCCTTATGCTCCTCAATGTAGCTCCAATGACTCCATAGCTCCTTTTGTTCCTTTTTGATGCAAAACGTGCCATTTTACCTACAATTACAGCAAAACTAGGTGTAGACCTCGATTCCCGCAAAGGTAGATGAAATGGTAATATAATCACATAATATACATACAAACATGCAGATTATAAAAGATAAAACGTCCAAACAAACCCCAAAATATAGACTATAATTCATGCTATCAAAATACCTCATACTTAGCCCTTGCTTGTCCCTAAGCAAGTTCTGCATATAGAAGACAAGATAGAATGGATTATAAGTCAAGAAAATCAATGAAAAGTTCTTCAAAAACATTTATGGTGTGCTACAATCATAGATCACTCTAAGAGAATACTTCTTGGAATTTAAAATCGAAACATGTTTAAAACATTTTATAAATATAGAAAAGTTGTTCATCTTTGCATAAAACCATAGAATGCATAATAAGTCATAATTATCAAAATTAATCATGTATAATCCAGTTTAAACCACTAAGTCAATCAACAAGCTCAAGGTCTCAAGGGCTTCCCAAAAGAAAAGGTCAAGAAACGTGTAGGGTAGGGATGTATGTAAGGTAATGTGGTGCTAGAATCCGAGAAAAGGATGAACTTCACTTTCACTTTGACTTGCAACATCTTCCACCAATAAGCTTTGCTTATTCCACTTTTTTTCTTTTTACTTTACTTTTTGGGATGCATGGACAGAGGTGCACAATAACCGAAGCCTAGGAAATCCGCAATCATCAATTTCTCGAGATGCATTAAACCCTTGATGCACATACCATTAGACATGGGGCCGGTTCCTAAACCGGCGGTTTAGGTTTAGGAACCGGCGGTTTAGGTTTGGCAAAAGCCAAACCTAAACCTAAACCGGCCAATCACGAACCGCCGGTTTAGGTTTAACCTAAACCGGCGGTTTGGCACATGACTTTTAAAATATATATATATATATATATATATATATATATATATATATATATATATATATATATATATATATATATATATATATATATATATATATATATATATATATATATATATATATATATATATATATATATACGTATAAATGTATAATATATATTAATTAAAATTATTTTATAATTTTATATTTTATACATAGAATTTTTTTTTTACAATAGCATTTAGATAGAATTACTAAGTAAATAAAAGAAAGCAACTAATATAACATTACTAACAATAATAAAAGAAAGCAAACTCAAATTTTTTATACATTGAATTTTTTTTCATTACATTAGTTTTTGAATAAAATAATTACATAGTAAAAAAAATTACTAACAATAATAAAAGAAAGAAGCAACTAAAATAAAATGACTAACTAACATACAAGTTATACAACAAAGCAAAACAAAAATTTTTATACATTGAAATTCAATGTATAATAATTACATATTAAACAAAATTACTAAGTACTAACTACAATTCTACAACAAAATAAAGCAAGCTAAATTTTTTATACATTCAATTTTTTTTTATTAAATCTTTACATTAGTATTTGAAATTTTGAATATAACTAAATGAAAAAAAAAAAAAAAAAAAAAAAGGGAAAGGGCTTGAACCGGTTTCCCGGTTGCCTACGTATCCTCTTGGGGTTTAAGAGGAATCAAAGCCCACGTAGTTCTCTTACCTTTACTTACCTTTTTTCGGACTTCCGAGTTGTTTTCGTAACCCCATTACCTTTGCGCCTCGGACTCGGAAGTAGTGGCCGGATCATCGGAGTTGGAATCCGATGATCTATCATAAGTGGGTGCATTCCGTTGTAGCCTCCTCTCCGCCCTTATCCAATCTTGAACACAAACTTGAGCCTCCAATTTATCGGGCTTCAATTGACTCCTCTTGTAGCTTAGCATGTTTCCTCCTTGACTAAAAGCTTGCTCCACGGCCACCGTTGATGCGGGAACGGCCATAATTTGTTGCACAATCTTGGCTAATGTTGGATACTTTGGGGCCATCTTCTTCCAATATTGTAAAACTTCAAAACTATCAATATCACCATCAAAACTAAAAGGAGTAGTTGGAAAATCTTCAAATTCCGCACTTGCGGATGAATGTCTAGGTGTTTTAGTTCTTTTAGATAAAATTTGTCTAGCTTTAGAAAGAATAGAAGGAGAAGGAGAAGAAGAAGTGGGTGGAGGAGTTGTTTGTGTAGAAGCACTAGCACTAGCACTAGTTTCAAATAAATTAAGTAATTTAGCAATTTCAACACGAACATTACTAATAATATTATTAACATTCATAATAGTAGATAATCCTAAACATTCATAATAAGCATTTAAAAATTCCGTAACACCATCTATTTTAAGTCTAGGATCGAAAACGGCGGCAATAAGATAAACTACGGGAACCTCATTATAATATTTTAGTCATTTTGTTTTCATTTCGGTTGCCGCATATTTAAGTGATTTTAAAGCTAAACCGGTTTGTAAAGCCTCGGCAACATTTACGGCTATTTCTAAAAAACAACAAGAAGTAGGAATGTAAACATAACTTAATGTATTAGTAGCATCACTAAAAACTTTTAAAACACTACAAATATCAAAATAAGTTTGCCAAATACTTTCATCATCTAAAATAGACCAAGAAATAAATTGTGAAGAAAATTCTTGTAAAACATTTTTATAACGAATAGCTTGAGTTAGTAGTTTATAGGTTGAGTTCCACCGAGTTCCAATATCTTTCGAAAAAGAAATTGGAGGAACATTTTTTTCAATACAAGTTGATCTCCATTTTCTTCTTAATTCGGTTGAATGCCAAATATGTTCAATTACATCGGTTATAGGTTCTAACATTTCATGTAAAACTTTTAGGCCATCTTGAACACTTAAATTTAAAATATGACATGCACATCTTTGGTGAGTAAAAGAAGTTTTTATAAGTTGACCCGCATTTCCTACTAAATGGTTAACGGCGCGGGTGTTAGCGGAAGCATTATCAAATGAGTATGAAAAAACACGGTTTTGTAAATTAAATTCTTGTAAAACCGTTTTTATTAAATTAGCAATGTTGGCGGCACTATGTCTTTCATTAAAATGTCGATATGCAATAACAAATTTATGCAAGTACATATCATTATCGATAAAATGTAAAGTGATGCCCATGTAAAAATGTTTTTGTGATAAAGTACTCCAAACATCACTACAAATTGAAACTTGATGCAAAAAAGATTGTAAAACCGTAAGAATTTTTTGTTTTTTTTGTTCATAAGAATGAGAAACTAATTTCGAAACTTGTTTACGAGAAGTTGGTTTATAAGCCGGTTGAAGATAATTAGAACAATATTCTCTTACATTAATAGATTCCGCAAAAGAAAATGGAAATGCTTCGGATGCAATTAAGTTGGCTAATGTTAAAGATTCATCAACATGATTATAAGTAAATAAAGAAGATTGAGAGGAAGAGGATGCAAACCCGTGGGACAATTGAGTTTGTCCCCGTGATATTCCGAGCTTCTCCGGATGAGTCTTTTGCATATGGGTTTGCAAAGTTCCGTATCCGCCCTTCGACTTCCACTTGTACACCTTCGTACAATAATTGCACGAAACTTGGCAATAATCGTCCATCACCGGACCCTTGTTGTAATGTTTGGTGAATATGTCGGAGGTGAGCATTTTCGGTGGAGGGGCTTGTCGGAATGGCCCTTCACCTTGTGGAACTTGTGGAGCTTGTGGCATTTCCGAATCCGGCGGTTGAGTCTCGCTTTCTTGTGTGCTAGGAAAGAAAGCGGGAGTCGGAGTGAAGTCGTAGTCGCTTGGAAAATTCGGGTTTGCCATTTCGAAAGATCGAAAATACGAGAAAGAGAATATGAGATGGAGATTGAGACTTGAGAGTAGTAGTAGATAGATGAGAATGTTGGTGTGATTTAAATGAAATAATTGTATGGTATTTATAGGAATAGTGGGTATTAATTTTTTTTTTTTTAGTTAAACTAGTATTAAAAAAATAATAATAAAAAAAAAATAAATAAATTTTAACCTCCAACGGCTATTATAGCCGTTGGTGTGAACGTTGGCAAAGCCAACGTTCAAAATTTGACCGTTGGCCAAAGAGACGTTGGCTTTTGCCAACGTCTCTTTTTTTTGCCAAACCGCCGGTTTGGCCAAAAAAAAATAAAAAAAGGCTCAAACCGGCAGTTTAACCGCCGGTCTGAACCGTCGGTTTAGGTTTGGTGTTGAACCAAACCTAAACCTAAACCTCGAACCCCCGGTTCAACCAAACCGGCAAACCTAAACCGCCGGTTTGGTCAAACCGGCGGTTTGAGCCGGTTCACAAACCGCCGGTTCGGCGGTTTGGTTTGAACCGGTCACATGTCTACATACCATGACCCGTTAGGAATATCGCTCAATCCGACTTTGGCAAGACACAAACACCCGGCTATGTGAATGGTGCCGAGTTACTCATCTTCATGATTGACTTCCCCAAACCTATTATTACTTTCTAACACTTTCACTTCCAGCCAACTTCTCAACTTTACTTCACTTGCTTTCACCACTTCGCTTGCTTCCAAATTCCCGGATAGGTAAAGGGAGGCAAAATGTATATGAGGGGTTAAGCATGATTAAGAAGAAGAAGAGAGAAGAATGAATTGCCTTGGTCTTTCCAGGAAGAAAGTGAGAGAACTCATGATGTGGTGTCAACCTTCAAATTCAACATAATTTAGATAAAAACAAAGTATTAAACATGCCAATAATTTCAAACAAAGCATTTAGCAACTTAAACATATTATAAAACCTTTCAAACACATAAAGAATTTAAAACCAGTCAGTAAACAAGATCTTCACTGAGATCATATCCAGATAAGCAACACAAAAATAATTTTCGAAAACTCTCAGTTAACCCACCTCGGTCGAGGTGTTCTTGGGTCAACCGAGGTGAAACGCCTCGTTTGGCCAAGACTGACTCGGTCGAGGTCAAAAAAATTTTTTAAAACCATTTTTTTCTTTAGTTTCGACGTTTTTCTCAATCAAATAACCTGTAAATATGCATGCAATCTCAGATAAACATATAAATGCAGAAGTGAAGCATAAACATGAAATATCCGATAAAGTAATCATACATCAAGTCATCGAATAAATACATCAAATAGTCATCAAATAAGTACATCGAATACCCCATACTTGGGACACACTGTCCCAGTGGGTCAATATAAGTCTAAAAATAAGAGTACTCACCGGATAAATAGCTGAACTGCATAAAAATATAATAAAGAAAATCCTGCAGCTCATTAATAGTCCCCATCCGGTGGTGGTGGTGGTGGTGGCACGTATGGATACTGGGTCGGGTCGAATGGATGACCCATGATACGCTCGAACTGAAGCTGGGCCATAATATGCTGATAATGCTGCCGCTCCTACATCTCGCGGATATCCAGCGACAAAGCAGCATACGAATCAATAACCTGATCCGTCAGGTCATCGATCCGTCTGTGGGCATCTGGATCTCTCACTCCGCGTGTCCTGCGTCTAGCAGGTCTAACCGGAGAGGTGGTAGGTGCGGGCTCAGTCTCATCATCATCATCCAGATCTATGATCGGCGGTGCGCTCGTCCTTGCAGTATATGTCTCTGTGTCCATCGGGACTCCACCATCTCTCTCATCCACTGTATCCTCGTCATCAGTGTAACGCCCGGTTTCGACTTTTCCCATCTCGTGTACGTCTATCGATATTTTTATTATAAATTATATTTATATCTCTTTTTAAAGCGTTTTGAGACGTTAAAATAAATAAATAAATAAATAAATAAATTCCCGAGTATAATTATATTTTAATTTACTTTCGGAAAGGTTCGAAAAATCTTCCCGATTCGAAAATCCCGTTACGATCGTTTAAACGAGTTAAATAACTATATTTCCTTTTACCCCTTTTCTTTTATTTCTCTCCCCTTTATTCAATTTCCTTTTTCTTTTTTTTTTTTTTTTTTTGGTTTGCTTCTATCTTTCATCTATCGCTGGTTGATGAACAGTCTCCCGACCCTTCGGTCTCACTCCCTGCAACCCAACTTCTCGCTCCCCTACCTACAGGTTGTAGCTGGAACCGACTCTTCGGCCTTCTCTCCCTGTGCCCTATCTCTTTCTTCCTCACGCAGGCCAGCCACAGTCTCCTTTCTCTCCCTCTATTGTTTTGCAGCAGATCAACCTTTTTTCTTACCCTGTACCAATCGATCGAGCAAGCAAGCAGTGACCTTGTGTTGTTCATCCTCTTTGTTGCAAGTCCGGAGATTTATTGAGAGATTGCACCACGCCGGGGAGGAGCTGCGCCGTCGGGAACCCTAAGAAGGAAGGACAGCCGCTCCACAACCGCCGCCTTCGCCTCCTCTCCCCTTTCTTCTCTGTTTTGTGCAAACGTCGCCGGAAGGGGGCTAAGGACGTTCCCTCCTCCGCGCTGCCACCGGAGACGACGCCTGGAGCAGCCGCCTCACCGACGCCGGCCGCCTTTCCCTTCCCCCGCCATTGCCTCGATCGATTGGAGCCACAACAGTGCAACCGCCACAACCTTTATTTTTCCCCTTTGTTGTCCGCCTGTTGCCAAGGAAGGGCCACCACCGCCGGAAATCAGGCCGCCCTGCTGGCGCAACCACGCCGCCTCTGTCGCCAAGGAGCCCCGCCGCCGGCTGCCCTCTTCCCTTGCCTCCTCTGCAGCGTGCTGTAGGTTGAAGAAGAAGATTTGAGTTATTCTAATTTTACCCTCTCTTTGCTTTAATTACACCTTGTGCCCTATTTTTCTGGATAATTGCAGTGGTTAACCTAGACTTTTGAAAATAAAACATTATGCCCCTACAGAAAGTTGTTAAATATTTGAGCCATAGTTTTATTGCGGTTTTGACCCAAATCTTTAGCAAATTATCGATGGTGCCCTTGGTGGCTAATTTTTATTTATGGCTCAAAGTTTTAATTAAGGTTTACAACCAAGTTCTTGATTTTTGTTATGTTTTTGCCCCGGAAGAAGTATTGTTGGGTTTTTAACGTTGGCCTTTGGAAATCAAGTTTTACCTTGAGTTATATATTGTGTGTGTATATATACATATATATATATATATAAATATTTTAAAATCAAATTTGGCATACAAGCTAAATTTCCTTAGCTTTTGTTTTAGGCCCGGAAGCGCCCGGTAAAGGCCAACGAATCCAATCTCGACATCCGTAGATCATCTTCAACCTCGGATTGTGTGTGAGTACCTTCTTCCTCGATCTAGTAATGTTTAGTGGTAGAATCATGCTAGGTTGGATCTAGCATAACTTAGGGAAAATGCCAAGTAGTGGCTTGGGACCTTAGGTGCGTATTTGAGGATGGTTTGACCGTTCTAAGGATTGAGGTGTGTATGTTATCATGTGAGCTTTGTTGAGATTGTGAGTATGTGTTTGTTGAGATTGTGGAGTTATGATGGAAGTTTCCTAACATGTGGTTATAGATGAGATCTTGTGAGTTTTGAGGGCTATGAGTGTATCCTAAATTATGAGAATGTACGACCTAATAAGATCATATAGGACTAATAGTTTAAGGACTCCTAGTTTGTATGAGTGGTTGTTGATTACCGTGCCTTGTCTTGAACAGGCTTTGATTATATTCCTTCGTAGAGTGATATCGGTTTCGGTTAGCTTTGAGACGAGGTAAGTCCTCGGACTTACTTAGCCGCTTTTATGCCTTATTTGGATATATATGGTGGTGTGTGTTTACCGCTTTTAAGCATGAAAATGGATTAGGATTTACTTGACCTTATTTATTGGCCCATCGTTACTACTATTATTATTTATCGGGCGGTGACATCACCGCTCAGTTTCCCGAGGGAGACTGGGGGGATCTCTGCGACCAGGCCATACACGGTATACGGGCGGGCTTCTTCATCACTCCCACAGGGTATACGGGTTGGGCGCCGCCACACTCCTGTTGGTTACACGGGGACAGAGGCGAGAGTTATAAGACTCTCGTGTCACACTTGAACGAATGAATTAGATATGGAATAAGCTAAAAAGATAATAAGTAACGGATGTGTATGTTTACAATCATGTTGTGTGTTTGTGTTCCTATGTGTGTTTGTGCCATATTATTCTTATAATGCCTAGAATGTGAGCTAACGGTTTTATACCGATTGTTGTAGTTGATGTGCAGGATAGGATGTGGCCGAGTGATCCGGAGGAGTGGGCAGCCGGGGTTCCGTACATCTTAGGTTGTTTTGGGTTTTGGAGTCCTTGTGTTTTTGTTATTGTATATTATGTTGATGTTGTTGTAAGGTCGGCTGAAGTCTTTCCTTTCTTTTATTTTTTTCGGGTTTCATAACATTGCATAAAAATGTATTTCGGTTTTGGCCTTTATTTGTGCCTTGTTGCAAGATCCGGTGAAATTGTTGTCAGGCTAAGGGTCGAGACCCATTGTGAGGTCTCAACCCGTAGCATCCCGAGTCCCGCGGATTCGGGGTGTTACAAAAGTGGTATCAGAGCCAGGTTGACAACAATGGCACTCGCAATCTTCTAAAGGCCGAATAAAAATAAAAAGAACCCTCAAGGGTTCTGAGTTTTAAAGAAATGAATTTCGTTTTCAAATCATGTGCATGAGTCAGTTGGGGTAGAATGTACGGGACCACCACTTCCTCCGCGGATTCCGGCGATGTAGTTATTGATTATTATTATATTATGTATATATATGTGTATATATGTAGATATGTATATGTGGACTTAGGATGTTTTGGACTATACTTGTATGTTGAATTGTAAATTGTTTATGAACTCATTATGTTTATACTAGTAGCATGACGTTTATATCTTTATATATATATATATTTATAAACATATGGTATACTAATATCATATTAGTGATAGTGGACCTTATAGCTAAGATGATAGAAAGCTATCATCGCCCCATAGACAACACCTTTTGGCTTAAGATAGTATACATATGAAGATAAGTATGCTCAAGTTATGAAGTTGAGCATCAAGTTTTCGCAAGCACCCCGGTGATTTCCCGGACTCCTTAAAGAGGACGTCAAAGAAGAAGATTAGAGATGACGTAACCAAAGGACAAACAAATAAAAAGAGAACCTCGTGTCGACTTAAGCGAAGCCAAGATGAAGACTATACCAATATAAAGCAACATGAAGGTATGGAGTGATATGAACTTATGAACAAGCCATGATGGAGCATCAATGAAGCAACTAGAGACAACGAACTTAAAGTTCTTCCAAGTATGGTGCCGATGAGCTGAAGGTGCGAATCAAGTAGAGAGGACTACATTCTCGCTCGAAGATAAAAGTGGCGTTCTAAGTAAGACGAGTTTTCAATAGCCTCCCCTAAACATGGGAGTCAAGATGGAAAGACATTTGGAAAGATTTATGAGAACCGTAAATTAAGCTTACGAAGATACCATAGGGTGAAGTGACGATCTTTGTGAGATCCTAAGCGGGTGACTTATTCAGAAGTTTGAGAGTTACGAGGGGGATCACATGTTGAAAATTCACATAGTAGAATTACCTTGTGAGGGACAACCGTTTTCCCGACATTGTGTTGAGATTGAGTGACGCTAAGAAGGAGGAAGTGTGCGAGGATGATGATCTTCAGAAGATGAAAGAGGAAACAAGGAGTTGGATGGAAGAACTTAAGTTATCGACCAAGAAGGATGCGAGTGAAGGCTAATTAATGTCATAATATTTGAGGAGTGCATTTATAAAACATTACGAAGAGCGGTTAAGCCTATAAAGGTGGGACATATGAGACGAGAGAGTTGGGTAGGTATGGTTATCTTACAGAAGGGGAGGGTAACTCGTTAACTTCGGAGATAGTCAGATACAAGTTAATCAGTGACAACTGAGAACGCACAAGTGCGGGTTGTCTATTGATGTGCGTAGATGGGAAGAGTAAACAAGACTATGGGAACATATAGGATTGGGAACAAGAGCTTGGAGTATTCGCGGGTGATCAATGTCAATTGTAAGGAGGTACATCAATAGACGCGCATTTGTCTTAAATCAAATAATGTTGAACGAGTTCAAGCAAGTAGTTATAACAAGACCTTCGAGGAGGAGATTGTAACGATCTTACGCGACCTTCTTAGGTCATGGGATTGACATATGGAGGAACGCCACGGGTTACAACTTTTAAGGTTTGATCATGGTAAGGGGAGCTAGTGGATCAAACGTAAGATGAGACTTCCATTGTAGTTGTACATAGAATACCGAGAAATACATAAGGTGACCGACAATATTAAGGGAAGACTAAAGTTTTGAAGTTTGAAGTCGATGTGAGATGTACAAGAAGTACATGAAAGATTGAGTTTAGAACCTTACGGTTGATTGGACGTTACATAAGAAAAGGGGGTAAGTTCTACATCTACTCGAATGAATAATGCGAGCTTTGGTAGAATACAAAGAAGGTAATACTAAAATAGCATAAGGCGTGATTAAGTCCTGCAGTTAGGACCTTCATGACTTCACATAAGTGTGAAACTTAAAAAAAAAAAAAAAAAAAAAGATTATTAGAGCAAGTCTCCGGAGTTCTGGAGATGATGGATCTTTGAAAGAGGACGGTGAACATTGCAGCTAAAGAAGTATTAAACCACGTGTTCGATTGACGTCACCTCAACGGATCTGGGTGGACCACTTGATCAATGTTAAGACAAGATTGTGTCGATATCTTATGATATGTGATGGAAGAAGAAAAGCAAGAATCCGAGATAGAACGGATTCCAATGCATCGGGATGTGGATTTACCATTAAAAAGATTTGAAGTTCATATTGGAGTATATCTTAAACTCTTGGTTTGAAGTTTCTATGGAGAACACCAGTTTACGAAAATAACGGCGGTAATCTCCGTTTGTACATCGATTACAGTGATCCGAGCAAGATAACCATGAAGAACCAAGTATACCTCCCCACGGATGGAAGATCTACTCGATCAACTGCAAGGGTCGTAGTCCCTTCTAAGATTAAAGTTAAAATTTTATTGCCACCAATTGAGAATTCGAGACTCGGATATTGCAAATACGGCATTCCGGACAACTATGGTCACTCTGAGTTTAGTGATCTCATGGGGGCTTACTAATGCCTGGATAAGATATTTGGATCTACTCAGAAAGAAGAGAAAAGTTGTATAACAAGTTGTCTCGGGATGGCGACCCCGAAGGACGTGAAAGAAGTTACAAGTTTCCTTGGATGTGCTGGTCATTACCGGATTTGTGGAGAGATTCTCTAAGTAACACCGTCGGCGGCTAACCTACTCCGGATGACGATGAAGAATTTAGTGAGAAGAAAATTGACAATAGGGATGTTGAGAGTTAAGAGGAGATTCATTGGTACAAATGTTTTGAAATTGTCTCGAGGTATGACGGGTTTGAAGGGTACAAGCGGTTCCCCTAGACAAGGTCTTAATGGAGTATTAAGGAACGATGTGAAAGTAATAGTATGCGTGTCTCTTGAGTAGAAGCAGTGTGAAGTAAAGTACTACCTTCATTACTTGGAACTCGCGGCAAGATATGAGAAAGCGTAGCAGCAAAGTTTGGTTTGACAAGAACCAAAGCCAACGGTGTATATTGGAAATCCGATCTTCTTGTTAGAGAAAATAAAAGTGAGACATAATGAAAATAGTGTATTGAGAAAGACCCGAGAGTAGTGAGCGTTCACCCGGTGTTTCATACGTACCAATCTTGGAAGTACGGGTACGACTCGAGAAGTTTTGCCGGTCTTGATGAGTTAGTGGCGTCATAGAACCGATGAGGCTAACTGGAAGACGTAGGATAGTACTTTTGGTTGAGTTTTGTGCAGATTTAGCGATATCTATAGGACCATCGGGTTAGTCCTGAGATCTTTCCTTGGTTATGCTTATGTGCTTTGTGACGTGATGTGTTTATGTGTGTTCCGTATGTGTATATCTTGCGAGTCTTGGTGTGTCTAGGCGAGTAGACTTTTGATTAGAGGGTCGTGGTTGCCACGTTATAGCATTCCGTGAGGTTATCGAGACGTGGTCGGTTGAGAGTTTCACGTTTAGCAAGTTTCGGGACGAAACTTGTTTTTAGGGAGACCTAATGTAACGCCCGGTTTCGACTTTTCCCATCTCGTGTACGTCTATCGATATTTTTATTATAAATTATATTTATATCTCTTTTTAAAGCGTTTTGAGACGTTAAAATAAATAAATAAATAAATAAATAAATTCCCGAGTATAATTATATTTTAATTTACTTTCGGAAAGGTTCGAAAAATCTTCCCGATTCGAAAATCCCGTTACGATCGTTTAAACGAGTTAAATAACTATATTTCCTTTTACCCCTTTTCTTTTATTTCTCTCCCCTTTATTCAATTTCCTTTTTCTTTTTTTTTTTTTTTTTGGTTTGCTTCTATCTTTCATCTATCGCTGGTTGATGAACAGTCTCCCGACCCTTCGGTCTCACTCCCTGCAACCCAACTTCTCGCTCCCCTACCTACAGGTTGTAGCTGGAACCGACTCTTCGGCCTTCTCTCCCTGTGCCCTATCTCTTTCTTCCTCACGCAGGCCAGCCACAGTCTCCTTTCTCTCCCTCTATTGTTTTGCAGCAGATCAACCTTTTTTCTTACCCTGTACCAATCGATCGAGCAAGCAAGCAGTGACCTTGTGTTGTTCATCCTCTTTGTTGCAAGTCCGGAGATTTATTGAGAGATTGCACCACGCCGGGGAGGAGCTGCGCCGTCGGGAACCCTAAGAAGGAAGGACAGCCGCTCCACAACCGCCGCCTTCGCCTCCTCTCCCCTTTCTTCTCTGTTTTGTGCAAACGTCGCCGGAAGGGGGCTAAGGACGTTCCCTCCTCCGCGCTGCCACCGGAGACGACGCCTGGAGCAGCCGCCTCACCGACGCCGGCCGCCTTTCCCTTCCCCCGCCATTGCCTCGATCGATTGGAGCCACAACAGTGCAACCGCCACAACCTTTATTTTTCCCCTTTGTTGTCCGCCTGTTGCCAAGGAAGGGCCACCACCGCCGGAAATCAGGCCGCCCTGCTGGCGCAACCACGCCGCCTCTGTCGCCAAGGAGCCCCGCCGCCGGCTGCCCTCTTCCCTTGCCTCCTCTGCAGCGTGCTGTAGGTTGAAGAAGAAGATTTGAGTTATTCTAATTTTACCCTCTCTTTGCTTTAATTACACCTTGTGCCCTATTTTTCTGGATAATTGCAGTGGTTAACCTAGACTTTTGAAAATAAAACATTATGCCCCTACAGAAAGTTGTTAAATATTTGAGCCATAGTTTTATTGCGGTTTTGACCCAAATCTTTAGCAAATTATCGATGGTGCCCTTGGTGGCTAATTTTTATTTATGGCTCAAAGTTTTAATTAAGGTTTACAACCAAGTTCTTGATTTTTGTTATGTTTTTGCCCCGGAAGAAGTATTGTTGGGTTTTTAACGTTGGCCTTTGGAAATCAAGTTTTACCTTGAGTTATATATTGTGTGTGTATATATACATATATATATATATATAAATATTTTAAAATCAAATTTGGCATACAAGCTAAATTTCCTTAGCTTTTGTTTTAGGCCCGGAAGCGCCCGGTAAAGGCCAACGAATCCAATCTCGACATCCGTAGATCATCTTCAACCTCGGATTGTGTGTGAGTACCTTCTTCCTCGATCTAGTAATGTTTAGTGGTAGAATCATGCTAGGTTGGATCTAGCATAACTTAGGGAAAATGCCAAGTAGTGGCTTGGGACCTTAGGTGCGTATTTGAGGATGGTTTGACCGTTCTAAGGATTGAGGTGTGTATGTTATCATGTGAGCTTTGTTGAGATTGTGAGTATGTGTTTGTTGAGATTGTGGAGTTATGATGGAAGTTTCCTAACATGTGGTTATAGATGAGATCTTGTGAGTTTTGAGGGCTATGAGTGTATCCTAAATTATGAGAATGTACGACCTAATAAGATCATATAGGACTAATAGTTTAAGGACTCCTAGTTTGTATGAGTGGTTGTTGATTACCGTGCCTTGTCTTGAACAGGCTTTGATTATATTCCTTCGTAGAGTGATATCGGTTTCGGTTAGCTTTGAGACGAGGTAAGTCCTCGGACTTACTTAGCCGCTTTTATGCCTTATTTGGATATATATGGTGGTGTGTGTTTACCGCTTTTAAGCATGAAAATGGATTAGGATTTACTTGACCTTATTTATTGGCCCATCGTTACTACTATTATTATTTATCGGGCGGTGACATCACCGCTCAGTTTCCCGAGGGAGACTGGGGGGATCTCTGCGACCAGGCCATACACGGTATACGGGCGGGCTTCTTCATCACTCCCACAGGGTATACGGGTTGGGCGCCGCCACACTCCTGTTGGTTACACGGGGACAGAGGCGAGAGTTATAAGACTCTCGTGTCACACTTGAACGAATGAATTAGATATGGAATAAGCTAAAAAGATAATAAGTAACGGATGTGTATGTTTATAATCATGTTGTGTGTTTGTGTTCCTATGTGTGTTTGTGCCATATTATTCTTATAATGCCTAGAATGTGAGCTAACGGTTTTATACCGATTGTTGTAGTTGATGTGCAGGATAGGATGTGGCCGAGTGATCCGGAGGAGTGGGCAGCCGGGGTTCCGTACATCTTAGGTTGTTTTGGGTTTTGGAGTCCTTGTGTTTTTGTTATTGTATATTATGTTGATGTTGTTGTAAGGTCGGCTGAAGTCTTTCCTTTCTTTTATTTTTTTCGGGTTTCATAACATTGCATAAAAATGTATTTCGGTTTTGGCCTTTATTTGTGCCTTGTTGCAAGATCCGGTGAAATTGTTGTCAGGCTAAGGGTCGAGACCCATTGTGAGGTCTCAACCCGTAGCATCCCGAGTCCCGCGGATTCGGGGTGTTACAATCAGCCTCCTCCTCCTCCTCAGTTGGGGCAGCTGCTGCCTCCCTATAATCCTCCATCAGTGGAGCCCAAGCGGTCTGCCAATAGTGTGGGTCATAAACGGTGAACTGGGTAGACCATCGGATCCCCTGTGGTGCAGTCAGCTCCCACGGCATAGCAACATATGGAGTGGTCAGACCTCGGGGAACTAGAATCCTCCGAGTGATCATCTCCTGCAATCCCAGCGGCTTCGGAGCCGCCACCATCGTACAAGCACTGAGGTCCATGTCATGAAAAGAAGCTATGTGGGTGACAAGCCCTCCGCAGCAGATGTCTCCCTTCGCTTTGGCCTTGATCTTGTGCAGATCCTCTGCCAAGATCAAGCCAAAGTTTGGGAAACCCCCCGTAACCATACAGTATAAACTGAAAAGCTCGCCCTGTCGGATCTTCTGGGGCGTCTCAGTACGCGCCAGAAGTGTCTCGCTGAATATCCTATGGGTTAACCTAAAGGCTAGGTGGAAGATGACCTTCTCCCTGGAATCTCCAGGGCGCCATCTGTTTGCATGCTCAACAATATGGGCTATCTGCCCCCAGAACTCCCTAGCTACAGATCGGGAAGGGAAGTCAGTGGCGGTGGGCTCAGGAAAGCCGAAGATGTCTCTCCAAACCTCGAGCAGTACTAAGAAGTTCCGGTTCATCAACCGGTACTTCACAGACTGCTCTGTGGGAAGGTAGGTGAAGGAGCTAACGAACTCTAAGGTCGGCTCCAAGTAGGCTGGGGCTCGGATCTCAGTAACCTGATCCAGCCCAACTGTAGTAATCATCCTCCTAAGGTCTCCATCTACCCCTAGGCAATCAAAAGCGGACACGTCCAGGAAACGTGGTGCAATCACTGGACGGCTAGCTATACGGTCATAATCCACCTGGTGTCTCTCATGGATCACCGGGCGGTAAGGTCGGGAAGAAGAGGAAGAAGGGGAAGGTGAGGATCTATCTCTGAGGGCAAGGCGACGTTCAGAACTCATTTTCACTTAGCTACTATCAGATCACCTCGGTCACTGACAACTCTCAGGAATTACCTCGGCCGAGGCGCAGTTCGACTAGACCGAGGCGGAAGCAGTTCGCGATTCAATTCTCAGAAATCCAGTTCTTTTCCTCCAAAAATCACTACAATTGCTTCCTATGGGGTACTTAAGCCTTTTCTCAGCAGATGCAAGGGCAACCAAAGCCCAAATCGAAACGAATGAACGAGTTAGGGTTTCGACTGTTTTTACCTCGTTTCGGTCGATTCGTTCGATTTCTTCCCAGATCTGTACTTGCAATGGGATCCTCTACCCTTCAATCGTAGTTTGGAAGCGGAAATCTTCGAAAACGAGCAAGATTCGAGGAAGCGAGGTGGAGAGGCGCCGCGGTCGAGTCGAAGAAGGTAAAAAAAGTGAAAAAGAAAATTTTCCCCCTTTTATACTGTTCCTGGAACTACTGTCACATCGGTCGAGATGGTCTCGACTGGACCGAGGTGATACGGACCGAGGTGGTTCTGTAGAAACCCTAGTCGCCTCGGTTGCTCAAGAATCAACTCGGTCGAGGTGGCCTCGACTGGACCGAGGTGTCTCAGTCAAACTTCGTCTTTTCGAATTCTCGAACTTCTGTGCTTCCAGTTATGCTCCTGATTGGTTCTTCTTCCTTAGCTGTAACCTGTTATCTGTCTAGGACGCCAAAAACAAACAAAACAAAGCAAAAGCAAACTATCTAAGCTAAACTAGAAAAAGGAAAAAGAAAACAATACCTTGGGTTGCCTCCCAAGAAGCGCTTGGTTTAAGGTCGCTAGCTGGACCATAATGCGTCATCAAACGTAATGGGAGGTGCCCTCACCCCATACTTCACCTCCATCGTGGGGTGAAGTAAGTAAATCTATCAAACGCTCCAACAAGTGTAAGTGCTCATCGGGGAATGAATCGTCTATGGGCGGGTCATCCTTCTCACGTGAAGATGCAGGTAGCCGGCTGAGGTGATCCGCAACAGAATTCTCGGATCCCTTCTTATCGCGGATCTCTAGATCAAACTCTTGAAGCAAGAGAATCCATCGAATAAGGCGTGGCTTGGCATCTTTCTTAGCCAACAAGTAACGAATGGCGGAATGGTCGGTGTAGACAATGACTTTCGCTCCAACTAAGTAGGAACGAAACTTCTCGAAAGCGTATACAACCGCCAATAACTCCTTCTCGGTGGTAGCGTAGTTGCGTTGTGCTACATCTAGCGTCTTGCTAGCATAATAGATGGTGGTGGTCCGTCCATCCTTCTTTTGCCCAAGCACCGCTCCTACGGCTACATCACTAGCATCGCACATGATCTCAAAGGGCAAGGTCCAATCTGGAGGCTGGATAATAGGAGCGGAGATCAACGCTTCCTTAATCCTGTAAAAAGCATCAAGACACTCCTGCGAAAACTCAAAAACAACATCTTTATTCAAGAGGTTAGTTAAAGGTTTAGAAATCTTAGAGAAGTCCTTGATGAATCTCCTGTAGAAACCTGCATGCCCGAGAAAACTCCTCACACCTTTAACAGAACAAGGGGGAGGGAGTTTCTCAATAGTCTCGATCTTAGCGCGATCGACCTCAATGCCTTGATTAGAAACGAGGTGTCCTAGCACAATGCCTTCATTAACCATAAAATGACACTTCTCCCAATTCAAGACGAGATTAGTGTCTTCACATCTTTTAAGCACTAGCGAAAGGTTAGATAGGCAATCATCAAAAGAGGATCCGTATACGGAAAAATCATCCATAAATACCTCCATGATATTCTCTATGTACTCGGAAAAGATAGCCATCATGCATCGCTGGAAGGTAGCGGGTGCATTGCACAATCCAAATGGCATCCTCCTGTAAGCAAACGTCCCTCATGGACAAGTGAAAGTGGTTTTCTCCTGATCATCCGGATGGATAGGAATCTGGAAGAACCCACTGTAACCGTCTAAGTAGCAAAAGTGTGAATGCTGGGCCAACCGCTCGAGCATCTGATCGATGAAGGGAAGTGGAAAATGGTCCTTCCGTGTGGCCGTGTTCAGCTTCCTGTAATCGATGCAAACCCTCCAGCCCGTAACGGTCCTGGTTGGGATCAACTCGTTGTTCTTATTCGTCACAACGGTCATCCCTCCTTTCTTCGGAACGACATGCACCGGGCTAACCCACTTGCTGTCCGAGATAGGATAAATAATACCTGCATCCAACAACTTAAGAATTTCTTTCTTCACAACCTCCTTCATGATCGGATTTAACCATCTCTGAGGTTCCCGTGAAGTCTTATGATTGTCCTCCATTAGAATTCTATGCATGCAGAAAGAAGGTTTAATGCCAATAAGATCATCCGTAGTATAACCTATAGCCTTTTGATGCTTTCTCATGACATGCATTAGCTTAGACAATTCAGATTCGAAAAGGGAAGCACTAACAATAACGGGATAAGTGGAATCCGGCCTAAGAAAGACATACCTCAAGTGACTAGGGAGTTGTTTAAGTTCCACGACTGGGGGTGTCTTCTGAGGGGGATCCTTGCTTCCTCCTTCTTGTGGAATGGTTTCAGAAAACTCGACCTTCGAAAGTCTCAGTTGACATCACTTCGCCATCGACCTCGGTCGAGGCGCAGAGGCGTTGACCGAGATGTTCTTCAGTCGCCTCGCTCAGTCCAGAAAGTGCCTCGGTCGAGGTACTGCAACTGGAACCGAAACTGGAGATCTTCGTCTCCTGGACTAGCTTCTCAGTTTTAGCTCCTGGATCTTCTTCCAGTGCCTTTAAGCTCCGTATATCTGCATCACAAGAAGCATCTATACCCTCCTCCATTAAACTGAAGTTAATAACTCTTTCGAGTGGATCATTAATAAGGATAGAGCTCACCAATTCTCTTGATTCTTCTTCATCGTAAATGTTGAAGATATCATCAGTTAGCTGCTCCCCTTTCATGGCTGCAAGTAGTGCGAACTCCACCTCATCACCACCAATGTTGAATTTTAACTTGGCGTTCTTGCAATCCACGTTGCAACCCGAAGTTGCTAGAAATGGCCTCCCGAGAATAATAGGAACTGGATAATATGCGGGAATGTCAAGTACAACAAAATCTATAGGTAGATAGAAATTACCTAACTTGACCGGAACGTCCTCCAAGATGCCCACGGGATGGGTGATGGAGCGATCCGCCATATAAAGTCGAATCTTGACCGGCTTGGGCTCATCAAGTCCGATCTTCATACATAGCTCCAGTGGGATGATGCTCACACTGACTCCTAGATCACAAAGGGCTTCACAAGTGACATCCCCAACTTGAATGGGAATGCTAAATGAGCCGGGATCTCTTAATTTAGGTGGCATCTTCTCCTTCATGATCTTAATAAGCTCCGAGGATTTAGATGTCATCCTAACTTCACCAAAGTCTTCCAATTTCCTTTTCCTTCATAGGATCTCCTTTAAGAACTTCCCATAAGCGGGCATACCTAGAATAGCATCAAGGAAAGGAATGTTAATATGCAGCTTATTCATCAAGTCAAGGAACTTACCAAAGTGCTTGTCTAGATGTGCTCTGGCCCTTGACTGGGGGAATGGAAGTGGTGGTTTGTATGCAGGAGGTGGAACATAAACTTCAGTTTTCCCCTCCGCTTTCTGTTGCTCCGCCTCGGTTGGCATCTCGGTCAAGGTGTTCTTCGACTGGATCTGGACCGAGGTGGTCTGCGTCGAACGAGGTACTGGATCTGCAGTTTTGAGTCCACTCCTCGTCGTTATGGCCATGCATTGGCCCTTAGGGTTGCTTTCCGTCTTTGCTGGAAGCTTCCCTGGATCTCTTGGCGCTTCATTCGCCCTACTTGCAAGTTGTTGTTCGAAGGACTTTTGGGCCCTCGAAAATGAAGTCATAGAAGTCTCCATAGCACTAAGCTTGATCAAGATAGCCTCCAGAACTGCGTCTTTCTTTTCTGGCTGAGACGAACTTGATCCTTGCCCCTGGCTTTTTAATGGAGTAGAAGAAGAAGAGGGGGAAGAGAGGAAAGGGTTAGAGGAATCGTTAGAGCTGGAGTTTGAATGATTGTTACCGTTATTTTGGTTGTTCGCCCTCCAATTATTGCTATTGGACCCTCTATTGTTGTTGTTGTAATTGTTGTTCCGAGAACCGTTGTTGTTGTTACGGTATCCATTGTTGTTGTTCCTTTGTCCTTGCTCTTCCTTCTTGGTTTGAGCAACCAAGAGTTCCTTCAATTGCTTCACGTCATTCTTCAAAGACGTGAGTTGATTGTTGTTGGATTGAGTCTCTTGAAAGTTGACTCTTTTAACTCCACCTTCAGCTCCTTGGTGGGTGTACTTCTCCATATGCAAGGCTTGCTTCTCGATGAAGTCCCAAGCCTCGTCAATCGCCATGTCCATGAAGGTACCGGCGGAGAGTAGTTGGAGATTGAACTGGGTACTTCCGTCCAGTCCTTTGAAGTAGATCTCCAACAACTCGATTTTTGGAATCCCATGATGTGGGCAATCCAAAAGAATGTCCTTGAACCGCTCCCATGACTTGGACAAGCTCTCCTTGTCCTTCATAATGAAAGCATTGATCTTCCCTCTCATTTCAGCTGTCTTTGAGGGGGGGGAAAGAATTTGGTTAAGAACTCCGTCGTCATCTCCTCCCATGTGCTAATTTTACCTGGAGGAAGAGATTGATACCAAGTAAGAGCTCTATCTTTTAAAGAAAAGTAAAAAGGTCTTAGCTTGTAGTTGTTATTTTCAATTCTGGAAGGTCGCAAGGTTTCCATCAAGATCTCGTAGTTTTGAAGATGTTGATGTGGTGACTCTTTCTCCATCCCTCCGAATTGGCATTGGCGAATCATGGATAGAACTTGCGGTCGAAGTTCGTAGTCATGGTCCGCTGGATCTCCTAGGTTGACTCCTGGACGCCTCAGTTGTTGATTAGGGTCCATCCTTTGACCTAGGGTTTGTGGAATTCCTGCAAGAAGAACATCTCGGACTGGCATCCGAGGTGGAAGTATCTCGGCCGGGGCGTCAGGTACTGGGACCTGCCTCGGTCGAGGGTCAGCAAATGGAACTTGCCTCGGTCCCGCATCGGGAACTAGATCGTACCTCGGTCGAAGTAGAATCTGGTCTCGTATGACGGCCATTTCTGCTTCGATTGCTTCAGTTTTGGTGCGAGTTTCTTCCTTCTCTCGCCTTAGTTCTTCCTTGCTGAGGCGTAGTAGCTCTAACGCCTCTTTCAATTCGGCCTCAAGATCGCGGTTGTCTTGTTGAGCTATCTTCGCTTCTCTTAAGCGTCGCTTGTATGTCTTTTCTGGTTCGGGATCGTAAGGAACGATTTCCTTCCCAGTGCGGGTTCTTCGCATATACCTAAGAAAGAACCTGCAAAAGTCACTCAAGTAGAGTGGTTAGAAGACACGGGAGCAAGTGCCCCAAGAGCAAACCGTACCTGCTCGGTCTAGACCAAGTCCCCGGCAACGGCGCCAAAAACTTGTTCGCTCCAAACGGTGTGTGCAAGCTTTAAATTTATAACCCTAGACTTAAGCTTAAAACAAGGATGCGAACCCGCAGTGTACGGGTCAATCGTAGTAAAAAGCAAGAAATTCCAGGGGTCGATCACAGGGACTCGGTGAAACAAAGTCAATAACGGTAAGCTTCGTAATTACTAACCACAAGAGCAATTAAAACAATCAAAGATGAATAAGAAGTCAATAAAGCAAACATGCAATTCTAGGGATTAAAGCATCTAGTTGTGGTTCCAACTCAAGATCTAAAGATAAGCGGACAAAGCTAAGATTTTTGCATAGGGAAGGTGTTACTAAAGTGGAATAGATCACCGGGTAAGTCTCACTACTCACTAATCCAAAACCGTAACTCCTATTACCGGGTAAGTCTCAAGGAATTAAGATAAAGAACTATAACCTCAAACTAACACACCATCTAAGGGAATAGAATCAACCTTTACCGGGTAAGTCTCAGGCTAACTCACAAAGATGGGATGGAAGCACACTCAAACCCCAATAAAGGATAAACCTTTATTACCTACACTTATGATCTTAGGTACACAAACTAAGGAATTACCGGGTAAGTCTCATCCTAAGCTTGCATTGGATCAGGAAAGGTGTAATAAGAATAGGATTTGGCAAACTCTAACACTTAACTCTCAGTTTAGGATCAGATAAGTCACCTCGGTCAGCCAAATTCCACCCCGGCCGAGATGTTCATCGACTGAGCGAGATGCTTAGGGTTAAGGTTAAAGACTCGAACTTTCAGGGTCCTACTGGAATCTAAGATTATTCTATCATTGTTTTTCCCACAACCTTCAGCCAATCACCCTAGAATCACACAAGGAAATTAGCCACTCATCATCATGAAAGTATTAATCAAATATATGGGAAGAAGGTGAATATTTGAATAAGAAGAATTTAATGAAAAGACTTCAATAACTGAATCAAATATCACAACAAAAGCGTTCCTTGGATAGCAATCCAACAAGACAAGACAACAAGGAAGGGAATCTAAGATAATCTTACAAAACCCTTCAAAAGCTATAAAAGCTATGATCTTCAATCTTCCTTCAACCTTCAAAAAGGTTCTTCAAATCTCCCAACTGGAGTATGGTTGCATCGATGTATGCTGGATCTCGCAGCCTTCAATGGTGTATAACGTGCTAAGCGGGATGTTGGATTTGTGGAAATCCAACCCTTTTTATAGGAAAATAACCCTCCAAAGATAAAATATCTTAGAAAGATCTTCTCCCATAAAAATAGGTAAAATATAAGATCTTCTTCCTTCCAGGAGCCAAGCCCAAAAATATAAGATCACTTTCCAAAGATAAAAGATCTCAGCCAAGAATAAAATATTCTCGCCGCGTCCTAGGTATTCGCCTCGGTCGAGTCGGCGTCTCTGGATCACCTCGGTCGAGATGAATCTCTGGTCAACCGAGGTGAGTCATAACTGAATGTGAAATCTCTCAAAACTGGTCCAAAGTGAATCTTAATCCATGGCTATGCTTCTTGGATGGTTCCTTATGCTCCTCAATGTAGCTCCAATGACTCCATAGCTCCTTTTGTTCCTTTTTGATGCAAAACGTGCCATTTTACCTACAATTACAGCAAAACTAGGTGTAGACCTCGATTCCCGCAAAGGTAGATGAAATGGTAATATAATCACATAATATACATACAAACATGCAGATTATGAAAGATAAAACGTCCAAACAAACCCCAAAATATAGACTATAATTCATGCTATCAGTTGGCGGCGTTGTCTTGCGACCATCATCCAAGGTCCTAGGTTGGGTTCGGTTTGAATGTTCTGAATTGTGGGTGGCTCTGTTGGCGTTGTCTGGAGGTTTCCACGCTAGATGAAGCCTCGTTAGGACTCTGATTGGCTTGGAGGGGCTCAGTGTTATTAGCTGATGGGGTTTGGCAACGCTCCACAGTGTGACCGTACTTTCCACACCTATAACATATGTCATTGAGGCCCTCATACTCCACATGTATGCGTCTGCCACGTATGAGGATAGTCCCTAGCAACGGTTTGTCCAGATCGATTTCAACACATACACGTGCAAACTTTCCCCATGTAGCATAAAGGGTGTTCATGTCAACCTTCAGAGGCGTACCAATGGCGGATGCTAGGCCATACAACACCGATTCATCATAAAGTTGTAGGGGCAAGTTTGATAGTCGAGCCCAGACAAATAACGATTTGAGTTGATCTGAAACGGATTGTAATTTGGGGTCCAAGGTCGCACCGTGATATAGAAACCAAAAATCTACCATGGTCCCTCCGTCAACGCTCGCATATAGTCCGATTCTATCTCAAATCGAACGCAGTAGTTGTCATTCGGGAGATCGATGATTGTGATTTTCCCTTTCGGACTCCACAGTTGATAGAGTCATCTCTCTAGGGTAAGGAATGTGATTGAGCGACCCAAAACCTTAACAATCAATGCTGAATTCCACTTTGCATTTAAAGCCTCTATAATTTCATCATCAATTTCCACAAAAGCTAGCCCCTTTTCCTCTTCTGAAATCTTGATTCGCATCTTGTAGGATTCAATGAGCGTATCCTTTGCAGGGGGTAGTTTTTTGGACTTGTGGCCCTGTAACTGCACGTGCATAGTTTGGGAGGGAATGGATGCCATGCGGGGACGCAACCTCGATCGATGGTGAGGGTGTTTCAGATGGCACTATGGGTTGCGGTGGTGGGTGGATGACAGACACAGAAACCGAGGTCGTTGCCGGCAAAAACGGGGCGCAAGATTTGACGGTTGGAGGGGCGACTGCATCGCCTAGGGTTTTTTTCTAGCTCTCGTGGTGATTTCTTTTGTAATTTTGTTAACAATCGGTGATAAGATATTTAAGATTATTAATAAAAATGACAAGCTAAATATTATGATTTTTTTAATATCGGTCGTTTATAAATTGATTGATATTAGAGTCAAACCAAAGAATAATAATTATGATATATATTTCTATTTCTTTAATATTTTGAAGTAGTTAGGTACTTTTAAAAGGAAAACACTCACGAAAAGAAAATTAAGTTAATGGGGCAATGTAATATCATTTACAGAAAAATTACTACCACATTCTGTTTGTAAGAAAAAATAAAATTATTATAAGAGAAAAATACTTAAAACAAAATTAAAATGTGATAATAACACTTTATTAAAACTCAACTATTAGAGGGATGTTAGATGTACCGGCAAAAAACGTAGTTTCGCTTTTCGTATTTGAGTTCGAACTACGGAAATGACGTGCGTAGTTGGAGAGCCGTCTAAGCCGTTTTGAGCCGATGATTTTTTTTTTTTTAGCATTTTGAACTTCGGAAATGGAGTGCGTAGTTAGGGCTTTTTTTTTTAAAGACAAACTCCAACTACGCTTGTCATAAGCGTAATTTGAGTGTTTTGTTTTTTTAATTCAACTTTGGTAATGGGATCCAAAGTTGGAGTTTTTTTTTTTTTAATTCAACTCCAACTACGCTTGCCATAAGAGTAGTTGGAGTTTTTTTTTAAAAAAATTCAACTCCAGCTACTTCGGAAATGGGACACGGAGTTGGAGTTTTTTTGTTTTTTTTAAATATAACTTTAATTACGCTTACCATAAGCGTAGTTCTTTCGGCTCCTATCGGCTTCGCATCGGCTCCAACTACGCACGCCACAAGCGTAGTTGGACTCCGGAGCTGAAAAACAAAACTACGCACGCGAAGTGCGTAGTTATGGCTACAAATAGCGTTTTTCGCCGGTACGTCTAAAATTCCCGAACTATTATACGGATAATACACTGGTTAGGTGTTACACCACCTTATTTTTCTAAGGTTTATTATTTTATTTTTTTGATATTCATTCAAAACTTGTGAGGATACAAGGATAGCTAAGGTGAATCAGGGTCATTTGTATTCGATGTCCTCCAAATATGACAAATAAAACTGCACGTCTGCACATTTCCACACGTAGATAGAATGCATACAACGTGGTTAACTGTGATTGGTCCGAACACGAGCCCGCTTTCCCATTTCGGTGCTCCGTAGTAATCATCCTTGCATCATTAGAACAATACGACGTCGTCAGGGCATTGAAACGACGACGTTGTATTTATTTCCGTGGGACCACAACACAACCCCATGAAAACCAGAAAATCAACCAAAATAATAAAATTGTCATCGTATGCACATGGATCTCCTTCCTCATACGATTAATGTTTTTATTTCTTTCGCTAAGTCAAAACAAATCTAAAATCCCAAATTCTTCTTCATGGCAACAACAATAGCAAATTTCCAGAATCCCTTGAAATCCCCAAACACTGTTCTCCTTGCCGCTGATCTCGATTTCTTGGTCCATTTCTAGGGATTTCACTTCTCCAGCTCTTACTCTATCCAATTCGTTCTTCTGTCTTCCAGATCTCGATCGCATTTCATTAGTCCTATCTCGACATGACTTCTGGGAGTTCTTCTCCGACTCCCCCTTCGCCGGAGAGTTCTACCGCCATTGTCGGTCGAGATCAAGACGACGCTTGTAGTACTAGTAGCAGCACCTCTAGTAACCATCACGATTCTGATTCATCCAGCTCTATTGTTTCCCATAATAATCAGGTATTACTGATTCCGTTTTCTGTTGCTTGTCGATACCTGTTTCAGATCGGATAAATTAGTCTTACTGAATCACGTAATCATGCTAAGGAGCAGGGCTCCGTCCGTGCTAACGATGATAATGGCGACGACGGAGTTATGGTGAGTAAGGATAGTGTGGGAGGAGGGAGCTCCGATGAGGTGATAGTGCCAGAAGACGCTGGGAGAGAGGACATGTTCCTCGATGCGTCAGAGGACTTGGGCGCTGACGGCAGGGAATCTTCGCCGGCGTACACTGAGGCTCGGGACAACTCCGACAACGAGCAGCAGATTCACTTCCGTGGATTTGAGACTGGGATGCAAAATGACTACATGGTGGATGAGATGGAGAGGCTTAGGGCTGTTCTTGACAAGACTATTAACGAGAAGGATAGCATTGCAAGGGAATGCAAAGTACAGTACCTTAACTTTGTTTAAGTTTGTGTTTTTATTGGTATTCTCATCGGTAATATTTCTCGCCTTCTTGTTTTGTAGTGCTAATAGTGTTTCTTTTTGATAATTTTAGGATGAGATTGAGATGGCTGCAAATGCCATTGCCAATCTTCGGGATCGGATGAGAGGCTTGATGAGTGATGGCACTGGGGTGCTTTCTGATGATATGGCTCGGTCAGGTGATCGTTTTGTTGTGCCTGAAATGGGAGATTCTGAGCAAAGGGAGACCCATTTGCATGAGATGATACACGAATGTAAGATGCTTATAGCGACTTTGATGCAATCACGCAATCAAGAGATCGGTGATCTTGACAGGAAGGTGGCAGAGCTTACCATATCACGTGATGTGGTTGATTCTTATGTCAGTTCAGTTAATAATGTGTCGATGGAGGCTCAGCTCCAGAAGGATCAATACATTGATGATGCAGCAAACCGCATGCTAAGTTCTCTTGCTTCTGTTGTTTATGTTGAGCAACTTATGGACACCTCCCTCACTGGAAAGGTTGCTCATCTTGAGAAGGCTGTGTTTTCTTTGCTTGAAAACTATACATGGTTCCTGTATGAAACTGATCAACTCAGGCTGCGTTTGATAGAGGTCAGGCCTGAAATTACAGAGCAGAATGATTATGCACTGGTGTTTGCCACTTCACGTGATGAATTGCTTGATCTAAAAAGGAAAGAAGTTGAGTTTGTTGAGAAACTAAGCCATCTAGAGAATGACTATGGTAAACTTAAGGAGCAACTTGACAAGCACAAGACAGAAGCGGATACTGCCAATGCAGAAGTGCAGAAAACAAGAGCAGAGCTCGAGCAGGAGAAGAATAGATATCTTAATACTAAAGAGAAGCTGTCCATGGCTGTGACGAAAGGAAAGGCGCTGGTTCAGCAGAGAGACTCGCTGAAGCAGACTTTGGCAGATAAGTCTGCTGAACTTGAGCAATGTCGTGCTGAATTGTATGAGAAATCAACAGGCCTAGAGTCACTAGAGTTAATTAAGGAGGAGTTGTTGAAAAGTCAAATTTCAAATGCTTCTTTGCAGGATATGCTCTCGCAAAAGAACATGCTTCTTGAAAAACTGGAAGAAGTTTTACTTGAGAGTGGTGTACCTGAGGGATTAACATCAATGGGCATTTCTGATGGAATCAGATGGCTTGTGGATGACCGAAATACTTTGAAGGATGTTTCTGTTAAATTTGATGCCTTGGTTGATTCCCTGTTTTCTAATTATCTTCCTGAAAATATTCCTTTCTCTAACCTTGAATCTCAGTTAGGTTGGATCAAGGAATCATTTGATCAAACCAAAATTGAAGTATATACCTTGCAAGATGAAATTAGTAGAATAAAAGAAGCTTCCCAAGATGAGATTGATAAGTTGACTTCTTCACTTTCAACAGTTCTTATTGAGAAAGATTGTCTTAAGATGGAGCTTGATGACATAATTCTTCAATATGACGAGGCTGTGGAAAAAGAGCGTCGGGCTTCATCAGAAAAGGAACAGGTTTTAAGGATATTGCAAGAAGAGTCTGGAGTAGAAATGTACAACGAGGAAAATACAACCATTCTTGTGCAACAATGCATACAAAAAGTAATAGAGGGAAGATGCTCATCTCCGGAGTCTACTCGGGTCAGTATGGAGACTCTTGCATGCATGCAGGATCTCTTGTATGTTAGAGATCAGGAGTTAGTACTTTGTGAACAATTGCTGGAAGAAGATTTGCAGGAGAAAACAGAGCTAAATAGGGTGCTAAATGACTCGAGAAAGGCTTCCGAGGAAGTGGCTGTGCTGAAGGATGAAAGAGACAAGCTGAGAAAGGATCTTGAACGTTCAGAGGAAAAATCTGCTCTGATTAGAGAGAAGTTATCAATGGCAGTTAAGAAGGGTAAGGGACTTGTACAAGAAAAAGAGAATCTGAAGCAACTCATTGATGTAAAGGGTGCTGAAATTGAACGATTGAGGATTGAATTGCAGCAGAAAGATTCAACAATTGACGACAGAAGAAATGAGATTGCTCGGCTGTCTGATGAGGTGGGGTGCATCCCAAAGTTAGAGGTGGATCTTGCAGCTCTGAGAGATCAAAGAGCTCAAATTGAGAAGGAACTGGTAGTAAGTAACAAATTACTGCAGGGCTTGATGGAGTTCATTGATGGAATTGTTATCCCGCTGGGTTCAGAATCTCAGGATCCCATTGACAAGGTGAAATGGCTTGGTGAATACGTGAACAATTGTCAAGCTGAAAAGGAAACCGTTGAGCAAGAATTGGAAACTGTAAAACTGGATGCAGAAACCTCTGCTAGGAAGTTAGTAAATGCAAATTCAACCATCAAGTCACTTGAAGATGCTCTATCAGTTGCAGAAAGCAATATTTCTGAACTTGTTGAAGAAAAGAGGAATCTAGAAGTTAGTAAATCATCTTTAGAAGAACAGTTACATGGAGCTGTTGAAGAATCACTTCTGAATGCTAGCATGGCTACAGAGGCTACTGCTGCTACAGCTTCACTTGAATCTGCATTATCTCAAGCAGAAAAAACTACCTCCGTGCTTAGAGAGGAGAAGGAAAAATCTGATTCAAGTAGAGCAGCTGCTGAGGAGGAGCTAGCCAACCTGAAAGAGGAAGTCTCTGTTCTGAGAACCAGATTGACCGAGAGTGCCAGTTCAATCAAGTCACTTGAAGATGCTACGATTCAGCTGAATACCATAGTTGCTTTGCTTACAGAAGAGAAGAACGCTGCAGAGACTGATAAAATTGATGCTGTAAATGAACTGCAGAAGTTGAAGGAAGAATCTGGTTCATGGAATCATAAACTGCAAGATGCACTTGAGAAGATAAAATCACTCGAGTTTGCATTAGAACAAGCTGAGAGTAATTTATCTGTACTTGCCAGTGGGAAAAATACCACCGACAATGAGATGTTTACAGAGGCTATTTCTGCCAAAGCTTCACTTGAATCTGCGTTATCTCAAGCAGAAATCAGTATCTCTGTGCTTAGAAAGGAGAAAGAAGAAATTGAATCATATAGAGCGGCTGCTAAGGAAGAGTTAGCCAACCTGACTGAGGAAGTCTCTCTTCTGAGAAGCAAGTTGGGAGAAAGTACCAGTTCAATCAAGTCACTTGAAGATGCTGTGACTCAGCTGGAAACTACAGTTTCTTTGCTTGCAGAAGAGAAAAATGCTGCAGAGACTGCTAAAACTGATGCCGTGAATGATCTGCAGAAGCTGAAGGAAGAAGCTGGTTCTTGGGATCACAATTTGCAAGATGCACTTGCAAAGATAAAATCACTTGAGTTTGCATTAGAACAAGCTGAGAGTAATTTATCTGTGCTTGCTAATGAAAAGACTGCTGCTGAAAATGAGATGGTTACTTTGAGTGCAAAGTTAAACACGTGCATGGAGGAGTTGTCTGGCATGAATGGCAACTTAAAGAGCCAGTCTTTAGAGATGTTTAGTCATCTCAAGGATCTCGAATTACTTTTAACAGAAGAACCCATAGTTTCTTTCTTGGAACAATGTTCTAGGAAAAGATTGGAGGCACTGAAAGAGATGGACCTCATGTTTCGGAACATCAGGAATCAACTTGCAGCAGTGTGTATTGAAAATTTGCCTGATACAGAGGTACCTTGTTACAATTTTATAATGAGTAATTAATTTATGCGACTGTTAATTGAATCAATTATTAAAACAACGCTGCATGGTCGTGTTTGCCTCTACTACATCTGTATCAATTCTTGTACGTACTAGTGTTAAGTTTTATATTAGATAACCAGCCAATTTAATAATGTTGATACTTATTACAGACTTACAGCATGTTTTTGGTTTCCCATGGTTCTGTTTTTCAGGAAGCTCCTTACATTTCAAAGTTCCTGTCAGGTGATGTGGACAGCATTGTCAGGATTCAATTTGACATTGACAAAGGGGAAGTAGAAGAGGCTGCTGACATTTCTTCCTATGTTCAAAGAATAGTAAAAAGCTATCGTGCCAGACATGGAAGTCTTGTTGAGAAATTTGATCTCCTTTCTAACCTCGACGATGGGCTCAGTTCTGCTGTTTTGGAAGAAGTACGTGGAACTATGGACAGGACGATACAGATGAGTAACAGGGTAGATTCTTTAAAGAAGGAAATTAGCAATCTTGAAACAGATAAATTGACACTTAAGAATGAGATAGACGTGTTGAAAGATGATGTGACAGTTTTAGAATCTGCTTGTGCTGACGCCACAAAAGAATTAGAGGCTGATTTTGGTAAACATATACTTGAAGCGTCTTCGTACTCCGATGATCATGTAGAGATTGAGCAAGGCATCGCGAGAAATAAGCACATCATTTCTGCTGCAAAGTTACTTTCTGCTACCAGAGAAGTGCATAATCTGTTACTGCAATTTAAGAAATCAGAAAATGAATTTGCATCTGTAATTGAGGAAATGCAGGATGAGCTTAGTGAAAGAAGAGTTACAGAAGAAAAGACTAACACAGAACTGAGTTTAAACAAAAGCAAGATATCCAAGCTAGAGACTGATTTTAAGGTGATGCAGGACTTGCATAATGATTTAGTATTTAAACTTGAGGAGTCTCAAACCTCTGAGGTCAACTTGGGAAATAAAGAAGCAGAAATTTTATCATTGCGCAACACATTATTGATGAAAGAGCAAGGTACATGTTTCTCATCCTTTTATATTAACCTAGGGTTTAGTACAGTTTAGCTTTCATAGATTAACAATCGAAGTATGATGTTGAATTATTGCAGAAGTTGCAGCTACTCTCCTTTGGGTATCTCAAGTAAAAGCTGTGTTGGAGAAGACAGATAAGAATGAAATCAGTACTGCTAAGATAGAGGGCGACAGTTTGGAGGTCCAAGATTCTGATTATTTAAAGAAGCTGTACTATATCATGGATAATTTGTCCGACTTGCAGCATGAGAATAAGGTATTGTCCCATCAGAAAGAAGAACTGGAGTCATCTGCAGATGCTCAACTTCGTGAGATTGAGTATCTGAAGAAACTATGTGAAAAAGATGGTAAATATGAGCACGAATTGGAAAGAGTTAAGAGTGAGTTTTATGATCTGGTAGCAGGTGTCGGGGGAGTCATTGAGAAGTTGGGTGGAAAGGGTTTTATCAGGGACACTAACGTAGTTGCAACAAGTGAACTTGTGGAAACACTGGAAAAGCTGGTAATGAGCCTAATTATGGAATCTGACAATTCAAAAACCAGAGTACAGGAACTCAGTGATGAGTTGCTTGCAAACCAAGAGGGTGTGGATAAATTGTTATCGAAGGTCAAGGTTCTTGAAGATTCACTTCAAGATAGGGCAGGTCCATCTGCGGTTATCCAAGAAAGGAGCATCTTTGAAGCACCTTCCCCACCACCTGCATCAGAAATATCAGAGATAGAAGAAGTGGTAAATATTTTTCTACCTCTAGCTTGTTTCTTAGGACCTAGAGTAAGTGGTAAAATGTTCCCTTTCGTGTGATTTACTTTGACGCTAATGGATTTGCACAGTTTGGGTGGTCTTAAGATGTGTATGCTTCAGTTTATCCTTCTAGATTAAGCATTGTACATTATGTTTTCTTCTTCGCTACGACACTTTGACACCTTAGAATACAGCAATGGAGCATTTAGTGCTCATGAAGAAGCCCATCTGCAATTGCAGTTGGCTTTAGAGGCAGGCTTGACAACGCTGGTGCTTTATCTCTGCAGGCAACTGTTGCAAAGGCATCAATATCTCCTGTTCCATCTGCTGCTCATGTTAGAACCATGAGGAAGGGATTAAGTAATGATCACATTGCTCTAGACATTGCAGCGGAGCGTTTGATGAGTCATGCAGGAACGGATGATGACAAAGGTTGGCATTTATAGTTTTCCGACAATTCCACATAATTACTTGTAGCCACAAACCTCTTCCCTTGCTTATTTATGTTTCTTTTGTATGTACAGGTCACATATTCAAGTCTCTGAATGCATCTGGTCTCATCCCAAAACAAGGGAAGATGGTTGCAGACCGAGTCGATGGAATTTGGTATGTCTGTGAATTGTCATATACTAGTTTCATGATAACATGTATTCACTGTTTGGTTGAAATTGATGCAGGGTATCAGCAGGTAGAGTACTGATGAGTCGACCAAGAGCAAGGCTTAGTCTCATTGCATATTGGCTCTTATTACATTTATGGATACTGGGTACAATCCTGTAAACATATATACTAAAGAAAAAGGGATTGATCACCTTCAGTTTGTATAATTTTCGAGAATAGACTGTCCCATTTACCCACATGAACTGCCACCATAGGATATGTTGATACTTGATAGGGAATTTTTTATTCTTTGCAATTAGCTTTTAGTGTTCCATGGAATCCAAGCCTTAAATTATTGTAGCTGGATTACGTAGCCCGTTTACCAGATTGTAGCAGCTGAATAATGAAATATACAAGTTTCTGTTTTCACCTTTCTCTCAGTTTGTATAATTTTTTATTCTTTGCAATTAGCTTTTAGTGTTCCATGGAATCCAAGCCTTAAATTATTGTAGCTGGATTACGTAGCCCGTTTACCAGATTGTAGCAGCTGAATAATGAAATATACAAGTTTCTGTTTTCACCTTTCTCTCAGTTTGTATAATTTTTTATTCTTTGCAATTAGCTTTTAGTGTTCCATGGAATCCAAGCCTTAAATTATTGTAGCTGGATTACGTAGCCCGTTTACCAGATTGTAGCAGCTGAATAATGAAATATACAAGTTTCTGTTTTCACCTTTGTTGTGTTCGTCTCTGCAAGACTTTGTGCATTGTAGTGGCTCGGTACCAATGTAGTTTCAGCTCTTTAAATTATTGGGATTTCAAATAACAGTTTGAGACTCGAGATGGAACTTCTGTGTGCTGTTAAAGTGTACAGATTTAAATTTAGGGCTGTGCAAAATTGGACCAGACCGGAATTTATGGTCCGGTCCATCGGTCTGTCTACGATCCATATTTTTTTGAAAATCCGGTTACGGTCCGGATCCGGTTTTAAGCCGTATTAAACCGTAACCCGATTTGGGCCGTAAATTGCAAATTTTCGGGTTGGACCGTATTGCTTTTAGGCGTTTTTTAATTTTTAGCCCTAAAATTTCCGGGTGAGATATCTTTCATGGTCTTAGACCACCGCTCTCACTTCTTAGACCCTTTCTCTCGGACCTTCGACTTCGTCTCGCCGGCTCGCCTTCTCTCTCGCCGCTCGCCCTCACTCTCGCCGGCTCGCCCTCACTCTCTCCGGCCCTGCCCCTTTCGCTGTTCTCCTTCAGACTTCAGCCCTTTCGCAGTTTCACTGTTCTCCTTCAATCCTTCGCCAACTCCGCCCTAACTCTCGCAGTCTCGCCGGCTCAGACCTTCGACGACCTTCGACTTCGACAAGTGACTACTCTCGCTGTCCTCTACTCTGAATCTCTGATGCAATCGTGCGTGTTGTCCTCTACTCCTCTGAATCTCTGATGCAACCGTGAGTGTTGTAGTCTTAGCTCCGGTCCGGTCCGGTCCGGTCCAGTATGAAATATTCAAAATTAGGTACAAGTCGGTCCAACCTGGTCCGGCTTCGGTTTGATATACGGTTTAGGATGTTATCAGTTTATGGTCCGTCGGTTCGGTTCGGATCAAATGCACGACCCTGTTTAAATTTAGTCTTTCTTATGCCTACTGATTTTATAAATTTGTGAAAATTTCACAGAACCTCCCTCAAATTATGCTCCTTTCCATAAAACCTAGCATACATTACATTCTCAGATAACTTACCACTAAATTTTGTAATTACACATAACCACTTCTAGATTACGGAGTATATTTTGTTTCAGTAAACCACCAAAATTATTATCTTTTTATACTTCACAAATGTCTATCAAGCTCAAAAAGCTACTTTTTAATAGACATTATCACTTAAAACACACAAATTTAGTAGGCCTCACTACAAAGTCATCTTTTCCTTTTAAAAAAAAAATCCAAATCAAACTAAAATCAACGATACCCTGCAAACATAATCTTATCCATGTCTTATTTCGCAAGATATTTCAACATTTCAATAACAATTGAATCAATATTACGAGGAGGTTTGTCTCGTCATAAGGCCTTCTCTTTTGTTGCCCAACGGCTCCAATATTGGCAGAACGCCCCAATAACACCAAATTTGATAAGAATTAATAAATTTCAAAATTGAGTGAGTTTAGACTTAATATCACAAACTACCAAAGATTCAGCGTTGGTTACCAACTCTTCTCGAACAATGTTTCCCCTTGTAAATCGCTACTCTTTAAACTATCAAAGATGAACACATTTTTACATCACGATACCCGTGCAGTGCAACTTCGTCTTCTTTGTTTTGATGTTGTCTTTGGTGACGGTCCGAGTGTTTGTCGAGAGAAGGGGGTGTGGATGTGTGATCGACTCCTGACGGCTCTGTTGTAGTCCAAATTTGAGGGGTCCACAACTGTTCCCCAGACTTCCTACCTGTGTACTTCCTTCGAAGATGAACGTTCATGCTCGCCGCTTCCGCTTGATTGGATCATTCTACTTTCCCCTGGAGACGTCTCTACTTTCGGGTTTTCATGATCTATTTGTGTGTTTTCTTTTTCTCCTTTGTCGTGATTTTTCATGACGGTTAGTCCATCTGCCGATCCTTTTCGGCCTTTCGAGCCAATAGTCGGCGCCCCGTCTATGGGATTGAACCGCTTTCCATTATCAAAAAATAAATAAAATAATACTGGCTAGTATTAGGAGGTTCTAGAAATATTGCACATAGGATAGCCCTGAGATCGTGACAAGTGTCAATAGATCCACTTGGAATTATTTCTATAATGTTGGAGATTTATGCTAGGTCTCGACGGAACTATTAAGTTTGTGTTACGATGGCTTGGCTTGCAGGAGACAAGCCAAGTGACCTACACTGAAAGTAACTAGTGATTACGGGGTATAAGTATGGAAGGTAATTAAACTGAGCTAAACCAAAACACATGACTACCACGGCTTTCTCAGAAATTGGTTTAGTTGTGCCTCACGAGTGTCATGATAAATTGTCTGTACTTTTTCATGACAATGCCATGACTTGGCAAGAGCGTCGTTGGCCTTGGCTAACGCCTAAATCGTTTTGCGGCAGAAATTGAGAGCCCGACGTTTTGTGTCTTTAAGATACATTTTATGAGCGTTATTTTGGGCATTCCTCATTGTATTAGCTCAAGAATGTTGTCAGAAATTGGTTTAGTTGCGCCTCACGAGTGCCATGATACATTGTCTTGACTACAATGCCATGACTTGGCAAAAGCGTTGTTGGTCATGCCAACGCCTAGACCGTTTTGCGGTAGAAATTGAGAGCCTAACGCTTTGTGTTTTTAGGGCATATTTTATGAGCGCTCTTTCGGGATTCCTCATTGTATTAGCTCAAGAATGTTGTGACAAAGTTTGAGAGGAATTCACACATGCCCATTGAGGTGCAAGAAACTAACTAGCTAGTTGCTTAGTGAGCTACTTGGTGAGCTAAACTAGTTTGAGCTAAACTCATGAGTATTTGTAGACTTTGGAGCTTTGTCTAGCTATAATGAGTTAACTAAAGCTCATTGATTGGGAAAAAAAAGTCGGGCCGAAAACTAGCTTATTTTTGGGCTTCTTGATGGTCCAATTGAGTTGTGCTTCTTGATGGCCCAATTGAGTTGGGCTTGGGCCTTGAGTAAAAAAATTGTTAAGGAAATCCTAACTTCTCTCAACCGCATATAAACGCTTTCAACGGCTTTGATGGCAGTTATTTTCCCCAAAACATGCCCCCTCTTTCTTATAAAAGAGAAAGCCATTTGCACTTGAAAGATTATCCATTTGCATGACAAAGTTAAGCCATTAGTTCTCAAGTTTTGACAAGGGATAGAAATTCTCTCTTTGGATTGTTTGTGCAACTTGGAAGACCAAAATACTTTTGCGATATTGAAGATAGATAGGCTTCCATTTTTGATGGATCAAGTTTTGACAAGATCGGAAAAAACTCCTTTACAAACGTAAGACAATGTATGTTTCTATACTTTCGTCTTTGTGACTTATTGGTCTTATCCCACTAAGGTATATGAATCAGTGTAGGGGAGAATACACTTAGAAGGAAGACTCAATATTTGAGTGATTTTAACATTATCCAAGTCAAGTACATACAACATCCTAATAACCAGGTTTGCAAGCAATTTAATCTAACTATGTAAGGATGCTTGTTTACTTCTTTTAAAGACTACAACTCATTGGCTTTAATTATGGATATTGACTTAAAGAACATATATAATTCTCATTTGATAATTTAAGGTTGCTTGTTAACTCATTTGGGAGATTACAATACTAAGTTGTTAGTCTACTCCTTATGGAGATTACAACAACTTGTAAGTCACTTGTCTACTCACTTGTGAGATTACGACGTCTTTGCCTAATTAAGTTGTTTGTGTACTCCTATTGGAGATTACAACAACTTGTAAGTTGTTAGTCAACTCCTTCTTGGAGATTACAAAAACTTTGACACAAAATCGCACACCAAAAACCAACAATCTTCTAAGTGTATTACTTGTTGTTTTGTAGACTTGTTTAATATGGCAAAGACCCTAATGACGGATACGACTTCTCGGTTTAGAAAATTGAATAAGTTTGAGGGAGTTGACTTTAGAAGATGACAAAGAAAATAAATTTCCTTTTGACAACCCTTAATGTTGCCTATGTCCTAACCTCTCCAAGGCCGGAAGAGGAGGCGAATGAGGAGTTGGTTGTGACTCTCCAAAGGAACAAATGGGACAATAACGACTACATATGTTGTTGTCATATATTGAATGGCATGTCCGATGCACTGTTTGACGTTTACCAAAATAAAGCGTCTTCAACGCTTTTGTGGGAACAACTTGAATTAAAGTACATGTCAGAGGATGCGTCCTCTCACAAGTTCTTGTTTTGGACTTTAATTCTTACAAGATGTTCGATTCTAGATCTGTCATGGAGCAATCTAACGAGTTACTCCGGATCCTTGGACGTTTCACCTAACCTTTTATGCATATGGATGAGGCTATAACAATCTTGTTCATAATGGACAAACTTCCACCATCATGGAAAGACTTCCGACATGTGCTTAAGCACAAGAAGGAATAAATTACTTTGGTGAAACTAGGCTCGCACCTTCAAATCGAACAAGGCCTAAGGGCCTAAGAAGGTAGCAATAAAAGATGGAGAAGACATCCTCTTCCTATGATGGACGCGAAGAACAAGAGGAAGCATAAGAGCCAGGGAAATGGCAAGGGTAAAGACAAGACCGAATGGTCAAAGGGAAAGTACAAGGGCAGAAAGACCATACCGACAAGAATCCTAAAGGCACTTGTTGTAAGTTGGCAAACCCATGCACTAGAAGTATGATTGTCGCTTCAAGAACGACAACACTAAGGGTAGCGGCCAAAATGGCCAAAACCCACCAAATCAAGATGATTTGGTTACAAGGATACATTTTGATTTTTCATGAAAAATTTAATTTGTATTATATCTCATTATATTTTGAGTGTTTATCCATGCAAAATGATGACTTGGGGTGGTAGGTCAACTCCGGTTCAACGGTGCACGTATGCAAGGACATACGATGGTTCAAGTCATACACCGAGGCTAACGACGGAGCACTCATTCATATCGGGAATGAGTCGACTACCCCGTTTTAGTAAGAGGATGGGTAGAACTTTGCTTCACAAGAGGCAAAACCTTAGTTTTGCCTAAGGTTTTGCATGCACTGGTCATCCACAAGAATGTGGTATCCGGTGGAGTGCTTAACTGACTCGGTTATTAACAAGTAATTGAAGCCGATAGGTACATCTTGTCTAGGAGAGACTTGTTTGTAGGATTCGGACATTGGAATAATAATAATATGTCTGTTTTGTCCTTATGTAATAGATTTAACTCTAATAAAGATTTTATCTATACATTGTCTTCCTCCTCAAATGATTGCGATTTTTGATAAATGGCATGCCCTTCCAAGACATGCGCATTTCAAGCGAATGAAAGACATGTCTAATGACGACATTTTGCCTAAGTTAGAAGTTTCACATGAAAAGTATAAAACTAGTCTACTAACTAAGATTACAAGGCTTTCATTCCCTAAAATTCAACGGGAGCAAATCATGCTCGGCCTAGTCCACTTAGACTTGGGTGACTTGCATGCAACTTCATCTTTGTATTATGTATCATTCATCGATGATCATTCGAGGTATTGTTATGCATACTTTCTATGTGCAAAGAGAGATGCATTGGATAATCTTTATGTGTTAAAAAATGACTCTAAGTTGCAACAAGGTACTTTGATCAAGAAGCTCCACACATACCATGACAGAGATTTCATGGACAAAGAATACTTTGAAGGCGTCGGGATCATTAATCATGAGACTAGACACCTTACACGCCACAATAGAATGAGGTGCATACCGCAAGAACCGAGTACTAACAAATATGGTTAGTGACATGCTCACATACTCAGGTTTAAAGAATCTATTTTGGCGAGAAGCAATGCTCACCGCCAACTATTTATTAAATAGGGTTCCCAATAAGCGGTGCAAGAAAACGCCTTATGATTTATGGTTCAAGCGTAAACTAAACCTTCAATGTTACATGTTTGAGGATGTCGAGTGATTGTAGAAGTTTTAATCGAATAGTTAACAATAACCTCACCGCAAGTATTTGAGATCAGATGTAGTATATCGGGTATCGAATCACGGGGACCGCGTATGTTTGGATATAAATGATAGAAATTACGCTAAGTAAAGGAAGAAGAGAGAAAGAAAAGGGAAGAGAAAAATCTATCTTTGAAAAGGTTACAAAAACAAGAAAGAAAGTAATAATTGTTTGTTGATAAGAATAAGGAGGGAGGTGATCTAAGGAAACATGAATCACACTATGGTGAATTAAAGTAAGATTACATATATGAAACTCATGAACATTGATATATGAACATTGCAACTAACCATCTAAAATATCCTTTGGCATAGACAAACAAAGACCGTGCTTTCCAACTTGCGTAGCTCTCAATCCAGCGGTTCAACAAGTATAGAAAATCCATTAAAACTTAGAAAACCGGAAAAGATCAAGAAAAACCTTCACTTTTGGTTTTGTAGTTAATAAAAGGTACAAAAACCGGAGCTTTCTACGATAGCTAGAAATCCTCGAGACAATGATAAAACGTTACTCTCAAATCCAAGTTATTTTTTTATTAAATCCAATGAAATGCCCTTCACTTGCGACTCTTTAGTTGTTTTATCTAAATCAGTTATAAACACCACTTCTTTCAAAGTTAAATAAAAGTTGAAAACAAAGCACTTTGAAAAGAAGCAATAACGCAATATCAATTGACAAACATATATGCAATAATAAATCAAGCCATTATAGGGATCATACAATCCTTAGATAAAAAAGAACTAGCGGGACATGATAAAACAAAAGACTTCCATAAATATCAAGGTTGAAAAGTACTTACAGAGCAAAAGATAGGGAAGCCTACCTCTATTATGCCGCGGCGCAGCCTTGGAACTCTAGAAACCCTAAAACTTGTTCACCTAAAGATGGGATGCAACACACCTCTAATCTAACCTAGAAATGTCTATTTAAATGTTTGAAAATCAACTTCAGCTTCAACTTCAGCTTCTGATCTCTTTTCAATAGTTTAGTAAAACTTTTCAGTTGACACAACTGCTCAAATCCAAAGAGAAGATGATCGGAATTGAGAATATCTCAGAGATCGTCATGAAATAGGGTCCAACATCAATGATCTTCACATGGTTCTTTGATTCTTCATTCTCCAACATAGATTCACCTTGGAACTTCAATCCTCAATCAATATAAATGTCATACATGATGTGTTTTACCTCGGGGAGGATTTAAACTTGTATTATGACATTCTTTCATCGTTTCCGCTCATTTCTGACCTCAAATGCCTGAAATACAAAATAAACCAAAGTAGACACCACGATGCAGTTGGAAGAATCTATGCTCTATATGAACACAAACCAAACCAAATGAGGTATGAAATGCATGAATATGATGACTAAAAAAACGTATGTTTTGGACCCATCAAATACCCCATACTTAAACCTTACTCGTCCCCGAGTAAGATCATGACATACAAAACACTATATGCAAATAAAAGAAGGTCTTAGTTGAGAAGAAGAATAACTTTTCAAACCATGTCATTATAACATCAATCACTTTCAAAGGAAGAAAGATGTATCATAACTCTTCAGACTGCTCAAAGGATAATGTGTTTCACTTAATCTTACATGACGTGTCTAGGCATATATCAATAATCATTCAAACTCAACAGCCATGCAAAGATCTTACCATAGGCTTATCAATGCGTTTTTAATCTCCACCACCTATCAAATGATACTAAAATACAAGTTGTGAATCACGAGGTATTTTCATAATGTGTGATGAGGTCATAAGACAAAGTAAAAACAATATTGGTAGGAAAACATTTGGTAATGTGGTGCAATAAAATATCTGGGGTGCCTAATATGGCCAAACTCGAAACCTTTTCATTGAAACAACACACCGACCAAAGACAAAAACTTACATAAATTGGTGCACTATTCTAAGAGCTCATAAAACTCGACTTTTAAGCTTTGTAAAACCACTCTTCAGGGATAAACACTATTAAACTTCACTTTCAACCCAATACTTACTTATTTGCAGCAGTAAGGATGGCCAAAACTTTTTTTCGTTCCTTTCACCAACCAAGAAAAGATCTTCCATAAGCACAATACTTTCTAAACTCATGCATTAACTCTTGCAAACATTTACACTTCTTCGGGGGAATACCCCATACTTGATTTTCATCATTCATTGCTTCTGTCACAACCCCAAATAAGGTCAAATGAGGCTATATCAGGGTTGTGAGACATTTTTAGAAGCACCAAAGAAGGGAAAATAAAGGCAAATAATGGCTAATAGAAGGGAAACATATAAAGGTAGGAAAGGTCACATAGGCTTAACAAAGAGGGCCTCAATCATCTTCACAAACAAGTATATAAAATTAAATGAATGCGTAGTCTTCAAAAAGAGTTAAATCACAACTTCTAGAAGAAACTAAACATGTTGGAGATCACACAAAAATATGAAAGAAAGGACACATGAAAATGCATGTCCATAGGTCAAGAGTGCTCACAAGGGTTATGATTGGCTAAATTATTCATCAAAATTCAACCAAAAACTCATGTGCATAAACATTAACAAAAATATATAATCTAAAGCATAGTAGGAACATCAAATATCAAATAGTATTTTTCCAATATATTAATTTTCAAAAGGTAATACAAACTCCGTCCGACTCGACTACACTAAATGCAAGCATAAATGCAGGGAAGAGACTCAACAAAAACAAAAAAAATTAGGAAAGAAAAACATGTGACATGAAAGGGAAACATGAATCTTTGAGTGAGTGCAAACATCCTATACTTAAACTCCACATTGTCCTTAATGTGGCAGAAAGATAAGTAAAAAAAAGGAAATACTCACAAAGCATGATATGCAACATGTGGTGGTGGTGAAGAAGGGAGAAAGAAGATCACATGTCAAAATCATCAAGCTCGAAATCATCATCTTCACCCTCGGGGACAAAGGAAGGATCTGGATTGTCACTATTGTGACGCATCTTGGCGAGTGGACATATGACGCATCTGGGAGGAAAGACCAGTTACATCAATAGTGAGAGATGTGATGTGACCTCGCTGCTCCTCATAAAAAGGTGGCAAAATCAAATATTTGTGTCTCCATACGGTAATAAAAATCCGGAGGTGGTGCGTGGTAGCTTCTGTTGGCTTGAGTAAAATGATTAGAAAATGGTGCAAGGTCAACATCAAGCATAATGTCATCCTCATCCTCTCGGATTTGAGCCTACCGGATATGGCTAAGAAAGGCTCAATGATAGGTGATGGAATCACTATCATATCTAGGTATTTTTAACATGTTATTAGAAACCTATTGGTTGTTTTGTGTTGCTAATATATACATCTAGATGAAGAAGCCAGAAATGAAGATGTCCAAAGAGTTAGCAACATTTGGAAGAGAAAGAAGATCAAAGAAAACAACCAAGACGACGTTCTGCTGTAAGCCGCCCCTTCGGCCAAGGGTCATTGCCCCTGCGGTGACCGACGGTTCCGGCGCTGCTCCTAGCGCCTTCTCCAGCGCCCGGAAGGACCTTGTCACCGCCCCTACGGTGACTCCGCTTGAAGAACAAGAGCCAACGGCCCTGCGCCCCATGCCAGTGGAATCGAAGAGTTCCAAGAGTATGTGTCACCGTCCCCACGGTGACACTAGGCCGCACCTGCAAATTTACAACAAAAACGTCAAAAAGATCAATCGTCAAGCATTGAAAAATATTAATAATGCCACCCCGCGGCACTCCTAGGCCGCCTCCGCGGCTAAGTTGAAGATGAAGCGTTTTGCACTAAACTGCTCCTGCAGCCCTCATTCCCGCGCCTTCGGTTTAGTAACAGACAACATAACTCCGGATGTTTAGACCCACCTTTATGGCCATTAAGGTGGCTGTTTACCCAACCTATTTATCCCTATTTACCGTCAATTCTAGTATAAATAGAGGTCCTAGGCTGATGTTAGAACCATCCTCATTTTCCCACAAACCTCTCTTTGTTTAATTGTCATTTGTATGGAGTGATAAGTCTCCTAGCTACATTGGGTTGATTGAAGCTTCATATAAGTTGGTTGTAATTTCTTTTCAATAGAAGTATTATTCAGTCTACAATTGTGTTATATTCCTTGTGTTTAACTTAAGTTTGCATGATTGTTTTCCACTTAGTTTGATCACCTATGTTGCATAACTGCATGCAAAAGGCTAAGGTTAATTGGTTCCGGGTTCGGGTCATTAATCCAGTAGCAAACTCTTAGGTATGAAAGGTTTGTGATTATCTAAGTGTAAAAGAATATAACTACATAACAAGATTAACGGGTTGTTTCTCATTTATGTATCTCTTTATCTTTATATGAATGCTAACTTGTTGTTCGGTCTTGTAGGTTTACGGATCGGTAACTTGCTAAGTTGTGTTAATACCGGTTGACTTAATGCATAAATATGAGAACAATTGTTGAATGCTTCTAAAGAGAACCAACCAAATTATATGCTAGCGGAAATCTAACCTAGTGTAGTGTTTGTCTTTATATCATTATCACCATCTTTACTTTGTTTACATATGCTTTTGTCTTGTCACATATTGCAATTCAACCCCCCCCTTTTGATTACTATTAATTGATAATTGAATCTTAAATGTACTTTAATCATCTCTCACTCTCTGGGGTTCGACCCTTGCTTAATCGCTATACATTGGTTAGTGTTAAGTTTGGATTTAACTTTGATAAGTTTATTATAACGACCTAAGAAATTACGCTTGTCACTCAACCCGGTTCCCTGGATTCTGGATGATCAAAGAAGGATCATGAAGCATGCGGTAGGTACGTACCACCATTGTCAGGCCTCAAGTGGATCTCTTGAAAAAGTCCATGCGTCTCAATATGGAGACAAAAATGCAAAATGGCTAGTCTCTAATGGGATCAAGTTTGTATACAAGATGTCCTAGCCGAGCAACAATGAAAGTTATAACAACGCCGCAAATAAGTGTACCGGCCTTTTTCTAAAAGGCCTTATGTAGATAGAGGGCATAAAAGAAACTCATGACGGGGTTTTTCCTTGTCATCAATGAAAGTGAACTTGCTATCACTTGTGAATGGAACGTCTGAGAGGCCTAGATCCTGCCAAGCATCTAGCATATCCTTGCATTCATACATGCATACATGTGCACCATTAAGTCGTTCATTCAGGTACATGATGTTGTTGAAGTCATTCAGGATAAGCCATGACATAGGGCATATGCTAAACCAAGCTCTTACGGTGTGCCACACCTAATGACGGGCATCAATACTGTGCACACCATAGGTAAAGAAAAACCGATAGTTGGTCCCAATCACCTTACATGTAACAAGATCGATGACAAATTGCTACTCAATCGTTCCAATCACCACAAATGCAAGCATCATACTCCCTCATGAGATCTCTCAAACCATTTTGTATCCGGGGTTGGTGAAACCCCTGAATATTCAATGATATGACACTCATTAGGAAACCGAGTGCTTGTCCTTGCTCCCTCTCTCTATCAACCGTCCCGGCTTTCATGGATGAGGCAAGTCTATCTGCTCGCCCTCAAATGCAACTCTAGCATGAGTCACATTCTCCATAATGGTCTTGGGGGATGTCAATCTCTCCTTCTGGGCCTAGATAGGACAATAGTGAATCACTCATCAACCGTCTCAACCTTTGGAGTGACAACCAATGCGGTGTGCACATTTTTATGTTGCTAAAGTGGGAATCTGACTGGAAACCTCATATCATCCTCACTCGGAACAATCTTATCCTCATCAATACTCTTCGGGACCTCACCAGATGTCTCTGCAGATGCCTCAATAATTATATCAACCACCGACTCATCCTCGCTAGACTCATACTTAGAAGAGTTAGCTTCATAAGGTAAGTAATCAAACTCAATATCAAAAGCATCCCTATCCAATTCCACTAGGAGGCTCTCAATCAACATGGCTAGTTTCTTCCTCTTGCTAATTGACATACCCTCCTTCCTTCTCACTTTGTTGTTCACACCTTTAGTCTTAACTCTCACCTTTTGATGGCCAATATTATCTATTTTTTTCATGGTAGCATCAATAACGACCTTTGTAGCAGGCATTGCAAAAGTGAAACCCTCCGTCCGGTCCTCGACCTGGAAACCCGACCAATCACGACTCCCTCTTTCCCATCATTAGTTGTGCCACTCGATCTTGACTACTCTGTACACACTCTCTCCTTAACAATAATCTTCTTGTCCCCCTTACTCACAACCTTAGGATCAACTTTCTCTCTAAATACACTAGTACTAGAAGTCCCATTAATATTCCTTATCCACGTCCTTGTTACCAGCTCCTTTAGTCTCAACCTCCATAGGGTTAACCCTAGGTATATTCCCAACTATCCCCCTTGCCTCCTTAAAAGGGCAGTTTTTGTCCTTATACCTAAACGAGAGACATCCCTTACAATATGGGGGCTCATTCCCATAGAGAACAATAAAATAATCTTAATCTCATCATCAAATTCCTATGATGCACGGACACGGACACGGATATGGGAAACGGACACGGCGAGAAACGGGGAAGCGGCAATCCTCAAAAGTATAGGAAACGAGGACACAACGAGTAAAATAATTAATATATTAATTTAAAGACATTGAAATATAGAATTACTATATCATAATGAGATACATATATATGAAAAAAATCAATGATATATGAGCTGATAAAAATATTAACATGATGATAAAATAATCGAAACAAAAGCTTAGAAACAAATATTTTCAGTCTTACAAAAAATAGAAATAAACATATTTAGTTTTATAATATGAAATAATCATACTTAGTATCAAAATTGAAGAATGAATCTTTCATTTGAAAATCAACAATAACCGAACAACATGATCAACAAAGGAAAATAATAATAAAAACTTGTGAATTATAAAAAGTGAAGAATTAAAAATAACATAGTCAACCACAAATAAAAATTACAAAATAAATTAATAATCAAAGATTCAAAATTAATTAATAAAATCATAAGAAAAATGGAGGGAAGAGTCGGCCGGCGGAACAACATTTCAACATTAGAGCCGGAGAAGAAGATCGGTGTCCTACTTCCGACAACCATAATCTCGCAGGTGGTCATGTGGAGCTAGGTTTAGTCTGAAAAAATGGGAAAGAAGAAAAAATATTACGGTATATATCTAAGTTTTTATTTCATTGATCATGTCTTGACCGGACACAATCCGCGTCCTCACCGTGTCCTAGACGTGTCCTACCTTGGAAACGTGTCTTGACCGTGTCCGGTCATATTTGACCGTGTCCGAGCCGTGTCCGGTTGTGTCCCCATTTCCAACACGGCAGGACACGGGACACGCCACCTTCTAGAAGTGTCCGTGCATCATAGTCAAATTCTAAAATAACCTCTCTCTTAACCTTCTTAGCAAACTTAACCTCAACTAACACTCTAGCATAGGATCCTCTTTTTCTCTCACTTATGATAGGATCCATGAAAAGAGGAGTACTTATCCCACCCTTATATATTCTATTACACACTTCTTGCCTTTATTTTTCCTTCTTTGGTTCCTCTCAAAATGCCTCATATCCGTGTATAACCTCATTTGACTCTATCCGGCGTTGTGATGGAAGAAGAGAATGAAGAAATCAAGTATGGGGTTCTCCCTTGAAGATTAAAACTGAATCCAAGAAGTAAAAATGTGAGTTGAAAATCATATTGATCTTATAAAAGATACTTTCATTGATGGTGGAGAACACAATTTTTTTTTCCCACCATCCTGTTGCAACAAATAACTAAGAATTGGTTCGAAAGTGAATAAAAGCTTATCCTTGAAAAAGAAGACACAATGCTACAAAGTCAACGGTATTATGTTGCATGGAAGGAAGTTCAAGAATGAAAAGTGTGAGCTAGTGAATCATTGAAGGAGTTTCGAGTTATGCACATTCGAACCCCCCCCCCGACGAATATTATGAGCTATTTCAACCTACTTTTAGGCGCACCCACATTATATATTCATGTCCCATATCCCTGTTACAACGTTTATAAACACATTCTGTGAGCTTGAGAGAAAACACGTCATCCTTAAGCGGTTTGAAGAGCTATGATTAATCATTTATCCTTCCGTAATGATTGATGTTATGATGACCTAGTTTGAGTTGTTTGTTTTCCTCCTAGTTGAGGCAACCATTTGTTTTGCACATAGTATGACATATGACATGATCTTATCAATGATGAGCAAAGTTTAATTATGGGGTGTTTAGACGAGATCCAAAAGTAACATCATATAGCCATTAGAATCATGCATTTCATTCGTCATTAGCTCTCTTATACTTCACTTTTTAGTATAAAAAACTTTCTCTTACCATATTTCGGTGTCTACCTTAGTTATTTTATATTTTAGGCATTTAAGGCCAATTCCGACATCAATTGGTGCGAAGTACGAAGTGTTCATTCTTCCTTGAAATAAGAGCTACAAAGAAACATCACACATGACTGAGGAATGAAGAATCAAGTGACACAAAGTTCCCTAAGGAAACCCTAAATACAAGATCGAAGAACACAACAACGTTCGATGTTAGACTACATGCCAAACGACCTCCTAAGCCGTCTTGAGCTCATCTCTCACACCATTTAACCCAATACTGAACCAGTCCAACATTAGGTTTGACCACTTGCTAGACGGCTTCGCAAACGACATCACAAGCCGCCTCACACACCATCTCTATGCTATCTCCAACCCATCTCGACTTCGTTATTTATTCAAGATCATATCTTTCGATCTTATCTTTGGAAGAATATATTTCGTAAACCCTAGAACTCCAATTTTTGACCGTATATATACACGTACTTGGTGAGGATTCATTTATTTTATTTTAATTTTTTCAAATTGAAATGTTAACCGACATTACAAAATACGGTTTTAGACATAATTCGAAAATTGAAAAGATGAAATTAAAAACTTTTGTATAAAATATGAAAAATACATAATCTCAGAGATATTTTCTGAAGAAAAAAAAACTATAATGTGGACTTCTACAAAATTGAAAAATTATTGTGATTTTTTTTATTTATACATTAACAATTTATATTGTTTTGGCGATTATAAAGTTTATGTTATTTCAAATTTTAGTAAAGAAGTTTGAATTATTTTATTAATTTTTCTGAATAAATCCCAATTGCATCGACCCTACACCATCTTCTTTCGACACCTGCACCACATATAAAGCATATCCAAAACGGCTTCCGAAGCTTAATTTCAGTACTAGATCTTTTTCCATATGATGGTTCATTGATGACTGAAATGGGTGTGCTCACTGCCAATCACTGGACAAGGATCTACGGTACGTTTAATCTTTCTGGGTTCCATTCCAATCCCTGTCAACCTCTTTTTTACTTGAGCCAATTCAGAAATTGGATTAGAATTAGCAAGGATTTGCTTGTTTACTTACTTCTCCAGAGCAGTTGTTTCTAAACAGGTTGGAATTGTTTGAGGTTAAGTATTAAACCAAGTGTTTCCTCCATCCAACACAATGTGAGATTACGGTGCCACCCAGTTTCATTTTTTTGCAAAATCCTAGGTTATATGTGGGAGCTGTCCTCTAATTTGAATTTTTTTGCACAGAAATTTCGAGCCAATATAAAAGCCCTTGCTACCAGAAAATCTGCTAAGAAATTGAGGAAATCTAAAGATGTGGTTTTACAGACCAACAATGGCAGCCCATTAGATGATAACACCACTGGTAATCTTCCTCCAAAGATTGACAGCAATGTAGATGATGCTGATTCTCTAGCTGATAACAAGGAAAGGGTGAATTTAGTCAATATCCCTGCAAGAAGCTCAGTTCTTCAGGCTTGCACTCTCACTTCCGGGTTTATTGCTGCTCTTGGTTTTGGTATTCGACAGGTTTGTTTACTTTTCAAATCCCATGGACATCTAGGGCTCGTTTGGTTAAGCCTGCAGTTACCAAAAGGAAACAACTCTGGTCTGCATAAGCCTAATGATTCGACTCCCTTCCTCATTTTATGTAGGTTCGAGAGGGTTTTATGGATTACTTCCATCATTTGAACCCCATGGTCGCTATGGATATGGATATGGAAATGGAGGGTACAAAACAATTTTTGTATGGAAAATGAGATATCTTGGTTTTGGGTGATCATTGATGTTCATGAACAATAACACAAATCAAATGTTGAGATGTGTGAAAGTCCCACATCGACAATACGATAGTGTGTGAACCTAACATATCAGTCGTAGGGCTACTCCTCCTACCATGCCAATTGGTTTTAGGATGGAAACCGAAAGAAGGCTTGTATGTAGGTTTATTAGAGCAGTTCCGATCCGGGTCCGTTTTACTGGGGGAGTGTTGAGATGTGTCGTAGTTTGGTCCCGGAACCGATATAAGAAAAAGTTAAACAACAAATATAGACTAGGTTCATTTTCTTTCCCAGTTTAAACTGTGGGTTAGTTGATTACATAAGGTATCTTATATTAATTATATGATATTGGCTGTGCATGGAATTTGTCATTTGAGTGAAGGTCTTGCTATTGCTTTTGCTTGTGTCATAATGCATGAACTAAATCACTCTTCATTCAATTGACAGATATCACATGTTGCAGCATCAACAGGATTGCCAATATATGATTGCAGTGATCAAGTATCATGTATGACTGCACATTTTTGCATTTGTTTCATTATATTATGATCTACATATCCTGATTTCAAACTCCGAGGCTTTAAAAAATGCTTCATTGCTTGCAGTTGATTTTGAGATCTGGCATCTTGAGTTGATTGCAGGATTAGTTCTTTTAATATCCTCCTCCCGATATCTTTTATTGAAAACATGGCCAGAATTTGCAGAATCTAGTGAAAGAGCCAACAGACAGGTCGTTCCTTGTTCTTTCCGAGTTGAAAGTTAGATCCATCTTTAATTAACAACAATCGACTCCCCGTCTTTTACAGGTTCTCACATCACTGTATGCATATGATTATGTTATCGTAGCATTCCTGCCAGGGATCAGTGAGGTTAGAAATGAAAATAAAAAGAAGACCTGTTTTTTTTTCTTTCCTGAATTGATACTTTTGTTTGTGTAGGAGTTGCTCTTTCGCGGTGCACTGCTGCCGCTCTTTGGACTTAATTGGACGAGTGCCTCGGTCACAGCTGCTATCTTTGGCATTTTGCACTTGGGCAATGGTCGAAACTACTCATATGCTGCCTGGTATTCACTTTGATGTTCTTCATCTTCCCCCAAATTTGAAATGGACGTATAAAGTTGTAAAATCCAAACCTAAAAGATTGGCTTGTTTCTCTGCTAACAGGGCAACATTTGTTGGGTTCGTGTACGGCTATTCTACAATTTTCTCTTCAAGTCTGGTTGTCCCAGTGGCATCTCATGCATTAAACAATCTTGTTGGAGCAATTTTGTGGCACTATACATTAAAGTCATCAGAGTCAGCATAGTAATAGGAATCTAATAGGGTTCCCTGGCTTCCATGGTACATGATGGATCATAGACTCGAAACTACTATACATAAAATGGCGTGTTTAGGCCATGAAATAAATGTGCAGTGCTAAGTGCAACTCTATGGTTAGTAGTTACCTAACCCGCCCTTGTTATCTTCATCCTCACTGTGCTCACCCTACCTCTGCACTGCTTTTACTCACAAATTGAATTCAGTTCGACGAAGAACCATTGGGATAAGCTTGTATCGGTGCAATGAATGTATATGCTATTTTATAGCAAGGATTGAAACGGGAAAGTACATAAAAAATCTTTCCGATCTCTTCATTTATATTTTATTCACAGTCATCCTCAAATGGCGGAGGAATCAATGGTTTATAAGTACTGACAGTTAGTTGGCCAAATCACCATTCTTAAGCTGTATATCCAGCGGACGTCCCGTTAAACTGACACAGAACTGATTAAATAAGTCCAACAACGTGTCTGTTTGGGTTGAATGCGCTGGTTTTCTGCTCATCCAACTTCACCCACCTCGCTTACTCAATTTATTGCTTCTCCGTCTTCCCAACCCCCTTTAGTTTTCATTAATCAATATACCCACTTCCACCCACTAATTGCAAACCCTTTCTAGCATATAAACCCTTTTCTTCCTCATCTATCTTCAAATCTCGATAACCAACTATCCTAAAACCATGGCATTCCAAAGCTGCATCCTTGACCGTCTAAAGACCCAACCCATCTGGTTCAATCTCATCTTCGCATTCGGAGCCTTGGTGGCATTCAAGGCTCTTTTCTCCGTTCTCAAATGGGTCTACATATGTTTCCTCCGACCCGCAAAGAATCTCAAGAAATACGGCTCATGGGCTGTCGTAACTGGCCCCACTGACGGAATCGGTAAGGGTTTCGCCTTCCAATTAGCTCGCAAGGGCATCAATCTTGTCCTCGTGGGTCGGAATCCGGATAAGCTCCGGGAAGTTTCGGAGTCAATCAGGGCTAAGTTCGGGTCGACCCAGATCAAGACTGTGGTCGTTGACTTCACTGGAGATTTGGATGGTGGAGTTCAAAGGATTAAAGAAACTATTGAGGGTTTGGAGGTTGGGATTTTGATTAACAATGTTGGGGTTTCTTATCCCTATGCTAGATTCTTCCATGAGGTGGATGATGAGCTGCTTAAGAATTTGATTAAGGTGAACGTTGAAGGGACTACTAAAGTTACACATGCTGTGTTGCCTGTCATGATTAAAAGGAAGAAGGGCGCCATTGTTAATATTGGATCTGGTGCTGCTACTGTTATCCCTTCTGATCCTCTCTATGCTGTATATGCTGCCTCTAAAGCGTTAGTGTTTCCTCCTTTTTATTCTCTTTAGATACTGTTTGATTTAATTTTAATGAACTGGGTTTGCTGAAATTGGAACTATTTTGCAACCGTTGCTGTTTTCCAGGTATATTGATCAGTTCTCTAGGAGTCTCTATGTTGAGTACAAGAAGATGGGAATTGATGTTCAGTGTCAGGTAAAAGTTCTTCAATATGCTCAATTAATTTGATCATTAACTTTGATTTAGTTTACTTTGGTTTGTATGTCTAAAGTTGATTGATAAGGCTCCACAGGAAGTGATTAAAATATATAGTCATCTAATTTGCATGATATCTTAGCATTTCGTGAAGGAAATTTATGCCTCTGAACAGCTATTGTTTGCCAAAAGGGATTTCCTTGGCGTGGAAATGCAATTCTTGATAAATATTGTTAATGAATAGCGTGATCTGTGCGTGCGGAAAAAAATAGTGTTCCTTTTGTCCTTACTACTAAGAACTAACTGTAATAGCTGGCTTAAGTTACTCTTTGTCAAAACTATTGGGCGTCATATTTGGAACAAAAACTTATAAACTTGTTTTTGAGTGTTAGGTGATACCTGGTTGAAAAAACATGTTTTGTCAATCTGAAATCTCCTTTCTATTTGAGTTGATAAATTGCTATGAGTATATAGCTTTTGCATGAGTGCTTTTTTGTGGAAGCTGGAAATAGGCTGTTTTTGAATGGAAGTGCCGGTTGCTGTATGTGAATTGTTTTCTCATAAACTTGTTCAGTTACAAGTGCGCTTTATCCATGGTTCAAGAATGCCTTCAGGTGTTTACTAAGGCAATTTAGTGATCTGATTTAAATCTTAAATGGTCTCATCCCCAGCCATACCATTACTAAATAGTGAATACCTGGACGGGACTTGATACTAACTCCTCCCTAGCATTTGGTTGGTTTGGTAGACATTTAGTCACGAAACCTATTTTTTATCATTGTTAATCTCGAATGCCAAATATTTACTATAATTATGGTTTTTTCCTTATTTGACTGAACAAAATTTGTGTTTGTTTGCATACTGCAACTGGTTTGTGATAAAGAAGAAACCGTCACTGTCGTTCATTTCTTCACATCTGTGTGTTAGTAGGTAAAATTTGGTGGACAACTCAAGAAAGTTATATTTCTGGGATTTGCCACCATCTACCTATATTAAAGCGACAGTCCTTATCGTCATATGTCATTATTTATGTTCTTAACATCACATGTTATTTTTACAAGCATTCTTACTTTATAAACATATATTTATATCCATTAATAATTAAATATAATATTTTTTATACTAATATATAGTTTATCCATTTTGAATTCATCCTAATATCATATAGATATCTTTTGACGTATACATTTGGATAATGCATCTTACTTCTATTTTTCCTAAAATCATATACCTAAAATGGTGATTTGGAAATAATATTTATAAATAATTATTTTTAAGAGAAAATTGTTCAAACAATACCTCATCTTTTAGGCTGACTAAACTTTAGTACCCATCGTTTAAACTATCAGAACGGTACATCAGCTATTGAGCCCGACCAATATCTGGATCACTTTTCACACGTTAATTTAACACAACAACTTTACTCTTAGAACTTTCCCTTATGTTTCTTGTTGAATAAGTATGTCACGTAGGCCTCATTGCAATTGTCTTAACCCTTTTACTTAACGTGTGAGATACTAATCTTTAGTCGGACTCAATAGGCGAGGTACCGTTCTGATAGTTTAAATGATGGAGTATTAAAGTTTAGTCAGCCTAAAAGATGGTGTACTGTTTGTACAATTTTCTCTTATTTCTAAATAGTATTTCTAACCAAAGTAAAAAAATTTATATCACACATTTAAATGATTAATATTTTTTATAATAATTAATATAGATACTCTATTTAAAATAAAGTTAATAAATTCGCATTGTTCATTTTTTTTTAAATTTTGACGATTTGCCTACACAATAATTTATAGTTTATAAGAACCAACTAACATATAATTGAACTTACATATATTATTTTGACTCTTTGAGTTTACAAATATTTTATTATCATTGTTTAAAAAATATGATATTTTATTACTAATATTTTTTGGATATTTAATCATATAAATATAAAATTATCAAATATTTACATTTTATACAAATTAACTTTACTATTAAAGCTTAATACGCTAGTTCTTACCTTCATTGTTTTCCTGGATGTTATACTACCATACCCAAGACATGTAACTGTTCGTTTGGGTAAATGTTAGAAGTAGAACTCGTGGAAGGAAGTTACTTGTAAATATATTACCTAGAAATTAAAATATTTTATTCATGGAAAGTAGTAGACCTTGTTTGCTTCAATTTAACTTTGGTAGGAAGTAGTTAATTTATTTTTTCATAAAATAATGATGATTAGTAAATTTTATTCTTAAAAAGCCATGGCATAAAATTTTACTCCCTCTATCAAGGTAAGCGTACTTTCCATGATGTGTGGAAAGTGAAAATTCATGGGAAGGTAATTCTCATACCTAAAAATGAAACAAACGTGTTCACTAAAACTACTTACATGAAAAGTTGCACTCCTGAGGAATTGCAGCTCGAACCAAAGAAGGGCAGAATATCTTGTTTCCATATTTTCCCTTACGGGCGCTGAAATCTTTTGTTATTGGAGTTTGTATGTTAGTGCCTTCCTTGTAGGACTGTTAGACGAGCTAGTATTCCATGCTCAAGTGCAAACGAGCTTTGGTCGAGCTTTGAAATGCGTTCATATTCGGCTCAAGTAGCTCAACTAATATAACTGTCTTATTGGGTTATTCTAGCCGCAATGAACCGAGCTTTGACTCGTTTAGAAAGTTAATGAGCTTTATAATATGTTCATATTTTCGGCTTGTTTTGAAAGTAAATGAGCTTGAGCCGAGCCCAAGTAGTTCATATACTCCCTTGATCCCTTGTATAAGAAGAGTGGACATCCTAGTTTCTTAGGTTTCAGTTCACCGCCCAGACTTTGGATACCTCTTACCCTAAACTTGTTTCTACTGGATGTGCTACAGTTTTTATTATCTTTATTTATGATACCAACTGATCTATTATAGCATGTTTGATATCCAAAAGAAATAGTGCTATAGAGTATAGACAATTAGGACTGAAGTGTAGCACAGGTATAGCTGATCTACTGTTGGTATGTTGCAACTTTACAGGTTCCTTTGTATGTGGCGACCAAAATGGCCTCGATTAAAAGATCTTCCTTCTTGGTTCCGTCAAGTGATGGCTATGCAAAGGCGGGTATTCAGTACATCGGCTATGAGCCATGTTGCACCCCTTACTGGCCACACTCCTTGATCTGGGGCCTAGCTCGTTGCATCCCGGAGAGCGCTATAGATAACTGGCGCCTTGGATTTTGCATGCGCATCCGAAAGCGGGGTCAGCTCAAGGATTCCAGGAAGAAGGAATAGATTACACTAGTTTGATCTTTGATCTTTAGAAGTTTGGGAAAGAGTTATGATTGTGGTTTATCGCTTATGAAGTTGAGGACATCTAATTTGATTATGCGTTGCCTACCTTACGGACTCAAATCTCCAAGTCTCTTTGCCATTTATTTCTTCTCCAAGTTCACGTATGCCAATTCGGTAACAGTAAAATTTATGAGTTTTTTCTTTACGTGACCTTAAGGTTTAAAATTTTTCTCTCGGTATCTATAAAGTTTTTAAAATTATTCTTGGTATCGTCATGGTTTTATTTGTTTCCTCTATATATTCACTTTAATTTATATTACATTAAAAATCATTATAAAATAAGAAAAATCAAAAAATTAAATTTAAAACAAATTAGAGAAAATTTGTTTAGAAGGGCCCTTTTTGTATCCATGATACAAAATAGGCCCCTCTAATTTTCTTCCAAAAAATAAATCAAAATAAAATTATGAATCAAGCTTTAATAAGGTAGCTATTTAAGGGCAAATTAGTAATGTAGCATAATAACTGCCTAAAAGTTAAAGGATAATAAAATTAAAAACGGCAACTAAATATTTAGTGAGATACGGGAGACGGTTCATCTTCTTTACCAAAAATTTCATCCGAAAAAAGAGCGCCATTGAATCGTGACAAACTCCAGTCGAAACCTCCATCTTCAAATCGTGATATTCGACATCGTCGTCTTCAACCTCCACTCTGATCTATTCGTTGTGTAACAACAATCATTCCTTGTAAGTATTCCAAATTCTCTGAACATTATACCATTTTAATGGCTTCGGTTTTGCTTAAGACCGGAAACAGTTGAGGATCGTTTTCACTAAAATCCATACTCAAAACCGCCATTGTTGATCTTTAACTACATGGCCTTAATTTTGGAATTATCCATTTCTGTGAAATTTATGTATTCGAATCAACAGTGATGAAAGATTATGTACATAATTTTAAGCAGATACATAAAAATCAACGCCACATAAATTTAACAACTACATAATATTAGCAGATACATAAATTATGTTCGTCACCTTCGTCATTACTGACACATAAATTTAACAACTACATAATATTAGCAGATACATAAATTATGTTCGTCACCTTCATCATTACTGACACTCAGCACATAAAAATCAACGCCACATAAATTTAACAACTACATAATATTAGCAGATACATAAATTATGTTCGTCACCTTCATCATTACTGACACTCAGCACATAAAAATCAACGCCACATAAATTTAACAACTACATAATATTAGCAGATACATAAATTATGTTCGTCACCTTCGTCATTACTGACACATAAATTTAACAACTACATAATATTAGCAGATACATAAATTATGTTCGTCACCTTCATCATTACTGACACTCAGCACATAAAAATCAACGCTACATAAATTTAACAACTATATAATATTTAGCAGATACATAAATTATGTTCGTCCCCTTCATCATTACCAACACTCAGCACATAAAAAATCACCGACATATAAATATACGAAATACATAATATTAACAATATACATAAATTACGTAGAGCAAATGTGCGAATTGACCACCAATTAAACGATTGAACGTACATACATCACAGATCGGGAAAAAAATCTCTCAAAACGATTTGATCTACAGATCGAGTTCTTCGTCCAAAAAATCGCCCAAAACAAACGATTGAATCTACAGATTGATAATCCGAATGTTGATGCTCTCACAGCCGTAACGATTGAACAAACAGATCATCAAAACGAAATAAATCAGCAGTAATCGAACAAAAAATAGAGAAAATGTTTATGACAGTAGACGAAAGCTCTGTAGAAATGGTGGTTATGGATGTAGAAATGGGGGAATTTCGTGATTCTTGTATCACGTTTACAAGGAATGTATATTTCCTTTCCTAACAACATCCTGATTTGTAGGGGATCATATTTTTAACCATATTTATTTAGAAAAATGCCACATCATCATTTTTTTTTATTTCCATCAGGGGTATGCATTTAAATGGGAATTAATCTTTATTAGAAAATTAATAGGGGCCTACTTTATCTACATTGTTGTAAAAGAGACTATTTAATCTACATTAATACATAATTGGCCTACTTACCCTTTTAACTCAACAAATTATGACCTCACTAAATTAAAATAAAAAATTTATAATAGAAATAGTTGTTATATATATTTTTATTTTTTAAAATAAAGATTTTTTTTAAATTAAAATATTTTTTACTTTTTACTTTCGAATTTAAAATATTTTTTCATCCAAACTTAACGGGTCCACCAAAAAAATAAAGGGCAATTTTGGTAACTAGCCTTTTTTGAAAAAGTAGAGTAATAACTAGACTTTTTAATGTTTTAATTAAGTAAATGTACCCCAACCTTTTGTATTTATTTTCAAACTCTACACACTCTTCTCTCAAGGGGTACATTTACTAAACACAAAACTAGAAAAAGCCTAGTAAACCAAATTGTTTCAAAAAAAAAAATAATTAGTTACTCTAGGATACTGGTTATAAATATGAAAAAATTACTTTAGGATACATATTAATAAACGGGGTCCTATAAATTCCTTTCGAAATTTTGAACGCCACCATCAAATCCGGCCTTATTTTTGGTTAATTAATTTAATTATGCTCAATAACCCATCATATTGTTAATTTAATTTTATATTAATCAACTATTACTTTCTAAAACTTGTGGGAAACACAATATAAATTATTTGACACTTTATTTGAATGTAACACTTTACTCGCATGTAATTGTTTATCACTTTTCACCGAATCGGATAATAATCCGTGAAATATTTGGTTGATTCAAATTCTAAAATACGGTATATGAAAACGCTTTTAGTCGGATCGAATAATTATACGGGAATATTTGGGTGATTTGTTTGATCGAAATGATTTTAGCCGGATCCGTTTGATTGAAAATGACTTTAACTGGATCTGGATATCAGACTGATCCGTTTTGTAACACCTGATTCTTTAGAGGCTCCTTTAGGATAGCCTACGGAGGGCCTTCGGGTAGGTTACTTGCGGGGGTGGCCCATTGGGCCGTAGGTGCGCCGACCCGTGGGGACGGCCACTGTTTCCCGCGAGGCGGGTACTCAATGGGTTACGAAACCCTTTCCCGCGGGGCGGGCCGCAGGTGCGTCGTTTTGTTTCGTAACCGTCGTCGGTTACGAAACCCTTTCTTTTATTTCGAACTCTTACTTTCCCTTACCCTAATTCTGAGTTGTCGTTCTCTTTGAAGCTCTTCACCACCTTGGAAGATTTACGTAAGTGTTTCCCTCTTTTCCTTTCTCCTTCTTCTTCTTCTTCTTCTTCTTCTTCTTCTTCTTCTTCTTCTTCTCCTCCTCCTCCTCTTGTTTTCCGTCACCAGCAGCGCTGTGCTTTCACCCTCATCGGACTACAACAAAGTTAACGAAGGACACCGTCTTTGTGGAATCCGGAAGAACCGCTCGTCACCTTCGATTGCGTTGACGAGTAACAGTAAGTTGTCTTCTCTTTTCGTTCCTTGGTTTACCGAATGACTTCATGAAGATCTGATTGAGTATACTAGGAGTTAAGGAAGGGCTGAAGACGAAAGAAGACCGGACACAATGAAGGAGAAGTCGGAGTTTGCAGTCGCCTGTGCCGCGACCGTGCTTGCACTCCCCTCGCCTTGCTTATGCCGCGGGTGCGGCCTTTAGGTCTTTTACTCCCCTGAGCCTCTTCACCTTCGCGAATGCAAATATCCTCCAATGAGACCCTTAAGTCGTTCTTGTGACTTAAGAGGGTTCTCTTGGTATGTCGTCCCTCCTTCTTTGTACCCCTTTGATCATGTTGTAGTATCATGATAGGTGGCCTAGCAGATCTTGAGCAAATCCCATGTAGTAGGTTAAAGTTAGGTTAGTTTTCGAATTACGTTGAGTTATGCGTAAGGTAGGACGCTATTAGGATGCAACTTCGTTATTGACATGGATTGATTATAACACCTTGCCTTGACTTATATCAGAAATTGAGGAGTGATTACAGATCGGGTTGTGTGGTTAGCCGAGAGTATTTTGTTTCTAGGTAAGTCCTTAGGACTTACTTAGCTTCTATGATGTATTGGCGAATGCTTGAGTGGTGTATGTTTATGTGTTATGATAGATTGTTACTATATAACCGACTTATTACTTGACCCACGAGTAACGGGCGGTGATCACTTGTCCAGTTCTCCCGAGGGAATCTGGGAGGTGCTTTGTGACTAGGATAGTCTTGGTATACAGGGAGGGTACTGAACCACTCCATTCTGTATACGGGGAGGTGCACCGAACCACTCCATCTGGATAAAGGATCGAAGGCGAGAGACTAAGACTTCTCATGTCACACCTATAAATGAATAATGTGGATGACCTTAATAAAGATAATAAAGGAGTTTTGCGATATTATGTTGTGTGTTTACTTCTTGCTTTATATGTCTTTGTGCTTCGGTATTATTCTCTATATTATAGTTAGCTAACGGTTTATCCGTATTGTTAGATGCCTTGCAGGATAGGGTAGCTGCCGAGTGATTCGGAGGAGGTGGTCAGTCGGGGATCTACTACGTGATAGGATGGGGGTGGGTTTTACGTGTTTATGTTTACCTGATTCTGACAGTTTCTTTTGCGGATTATGTTTATAACTTTTGTACCTCAGCTAAGGGTTTGTTTATCTTGTTTGGAATTGCATACGATGATATTTGAATTTCTATGTTTTACACTACAAAAAATAATTAATTTTGCGACGGAGGTTTGCGTCGGCAAGGGTTCCCGACGCCAATGAGCAATTTTTGCGACGGCATTGCGACGGCGTTAACTGGGGTCATTTAGTTTGCGACCGCGGAATCATTCCCGTCGCAAATAATGTATCGATTTGCGACAGCGTTTAAGTGCCGATGTTAAAACAATTGTCTTTCGCGTCAGTTCTTATTACCGTCGCAAAAATCCTAGATTTTGGCCCGTAAATAAAAGATAAACGAAAATAATATATATATTTTATTTTCCTTTTTTAGATACAAGAGGAGTTGGGTAAATCATATTAGCCCTAACACGCGCGTACTCCTCTTCTTCACCATTGCCGCTCCTCAACAATTTTCAACCCTTTCACCATTACTGCTCCTAGATCGAAGATACTCGTCTTCAGATCTTCTTCAATTCGTCTCTTCCTTGTTTTGTTTGTGATTTTTGTTGTTCTTGATTCTAGTTATCCTTCTCTTTTTGGAATTTGAGTTTCAAATTAGCCCTAAAACGTTTATCATCTTCGTTTCTTCCATGAATCTTTCATAGGTGCTCCTCAATCTGACGGTTTTCATTCCCTTCCACCATTGCTGCTCCTCAATCGAAGGTATTTCGTCCTCGTGTCTTCTTCGTCTCTTCCTGTGTTAGCAGTACGGCTGTGTTGAAAAATTCAGCCTATTTCTCATAGCTTTCTTGCTTGCTTTGCTTTAAGTACTGCTGTGTTGTGTTGGAAAACTGTTTTCAGGGTTTTGATTTGAATCATACTGTTAAGACTATTACCTTTCCGTTCTATTTGTGTTGCATACAAGGAATGCTACTTAGGGACACTAAGCTTGTAAAAAAGCCTGATCATAAACAAAAAATCATGAGTTTTTTTTAAAAACTGAAGTAGAGGTATGATCAGTGAGATACACAATAGCTTACTAATTGCGCAAAGCCTCCAGAGGGTTAAGAGATGACCATATTCAGCACCAATAAGGAACAATATAGCAACCTAAATACAATCATCGTGTTATTGATTTGATTAACTATAGCTAAATTGATGATTAGTATAATAAATACCTTGAGTATCATGGAAGCTTCTCTTGATAAAAGGCCTTTTGTTTATATAATGATGAGATTTATGTCTGGTAGAACAATTTTGCCTACCCCCAAAATGTCATCTTCTATCAATTTGAATTCTTGTCTTTTAGCTACGATAGTCTTGAGAAATATATCAGTTTTGGCTTCATTAGCATTGAATTACTGTGATTATATGAACATATGAAATCAATGATACTCACCTTTGTAGTAATCTATTGGATAGAAAGGAAAATCCCAAGAATAATAAATCCAGTTGAGAGCCTGCTGAGAAAAGACTGCACAAAACAGAGTATCAAGGATTAAAAAAAAGAAATATTATTTTGTTACCATATAAAGGTACTAATTAAGGGTTAATTAAGAAGTACCTAAAGCTTAATCTGGTTGTGAAACAAGAAAACAATAAATAGAGACAACCAAACTAATTTGCATTATCAAACATCACATTATTAAAATCTCCTAGCACCATTCATGGCATATCATGTACTCAAAGCACTTTTTTGAGCTTATCCCATAAAACACTCTTCTGAGCATGACATATATGTGTATTTTTTATGTTCAATTTTAGAAAATTTCTGAAAAATTAATAAGTTTGCAAAAGGTTGAAACTTTAAATTTGGTTCCGGATATGGTGTAACTGTTGAATTGCAAGTTTGAAATTATATATCTTATTTTCAAGAATTGCTTTGGTTATTTACCCAATATATATCATGTACTGAGTCTTCATCATAGAAATTGAGAAGCTGTGAATTTACATGTATGCATACAAAGCTAGCTAGAATAATTTCAAAAGAGTGCTTGTCCGAGTCAAGAATGAATTTGGTTACAAAATCTAATAGGCTGGAGCAATCACAGTAAAAAGAATGAATTTGGTGGACTTGCGCCATGAAAGAGAAGATCAATACATGTTCTCTTCTTTCTTTTTCCATTGAGTCTCAAGGAGGATGAAGGAGAAGAGAAATTGAGTTTGAAGTTGAAGGTAGGTGTATATGTAAAAGCACAATGTCCATCTTTAGACTAATATAAAAGGCAAAATGTAAAGTCCACCAAATTCACCTACTGCTTGTCCTAGGTTATTGGGTGAAGCAATTCAACAGAATTTACAAATACTACACGATCAATAAACCAAACAACAAAATGATTTTATCTATAAACTTCATCATCACTATATATTCTTTTTTTTTTTTTAATTTTCATTGAGTCTCAAGGAGGATGAGGGAGTTTTCGGATGAGAAGAGAAATTGAATTTGAAGTTCAGGGATGAATGTAAGTCTGTATATAAAAGCACAATTGTCAATTATGTATATATATTCGGACAAGCATAAAAAGTGTGACTTTTACTTTTCTAGGAGAAAAATGTGGAACTCACGTATGAGGAAAGGTGGTTGGTTGAGTTCCAAGGAAACTAATCTCACATGAATTAATGTATTGAACATCAAAATGCTGCATAATTAAATTTATTACTGAAAGATGTGTTCATCGGGGTAATTATTTGGTATTTCTGATGTGAAACGGAAGCTTCCTGCTAATTTTTGGACTAATATAAAAGGCAAGGAGCAAGTCCACCAAATTCATTCTTTTATTACTGTGATTGCTCCAGCCTGTTAGAATTGCTTTGGCTTATGACATTTACTGAAATCCTGACAACTGTGGACTGCAAAATTTCCAAGCATATATCTAATTACTCCTGAATTTTAGTAATTATACATATTTTCTTAAATTTTCCTTTTCTCAAATTCTTGTTTATTTGAATCATATGAAGTCTTAGGTACTCTTTTTTTTTTTTTTTTAAAGTTATATTATGATGACAACGGGTAAGGTAACCAAAGCTTCTTAACTGCTATTATTTGTTCCGGAATCTCCTAGGTGTTTGTGTATTCTAGGCAATGTATTTCTGTATGACGTATGTATTCACCACCATCTTCTTAGATATGTTTTGGTGAAAGATAAATCGTTGATTAAAGCTATTTATGAAAAGCTTCAGTTAGCCAATGAAATATAGTCAAAATTTTGAACTCTTACCAATTCCCTAATGCTTAGGAGGAGGTCTGGAAAACAAATTATAGCTACAAACAAGAACCCTCTTGAGCTTGAGTAATGTTGACCTTCTTCACTTATTGACTTTGTGCTTTTTTATTTGTGCCTCTAATGCTTCAGTGCACAACTTAACAATTCCCTAATGCTAACCAAAATGAGGTGGTCTAGAAAACAAATTATAGCTATAAACAAGAACCCTCTTGGGCTGCTCAGGAGGATCTTCTGCTCATATTTTACTTCTTGATTTAACTTCCCAAGTGTGTGTATATATATCCCCATGCACATATGATATTACACTGAAAAAGCTAATGTATGTACACGTACACCATGCTTTTGATGTATATTAAGTTTGTTACACAGGAGCTTCAAACCATCAAAGAAAAGACCTATTCAATTAGCAGGATATGTAATATATGAATTTTACACTTCCAATAAGCTGTTTAGACACGAGTCACATGACACTTAGGGTCCCTTCAATTCTTACTTCTACACTTAAATGTGAACCACCAGCCTTCGCACATCCTCTAACCGTCTAAAAATGTAACTCACATCATTACCAAACACTAAACAACATCTTATACTAACAAATTACTACTGAAATTGAACCAAGTATTTCAATCACAATATTAGTACTTTCACATGTCAAGTTATGTGGAATTGTCAATAAGTTGAATGGAGTATTTAAGTTTTGAGTTCAAAATTGAAGTGCATTTTCTTTCTATAATACTGGTTTACTATTTATTTAGGTTGCATTTATTAAATGTTGGGGAAATGTATTTTGCTAATGTTACGCTTATTTTGGTTTTGTAGGGTGCAACAAGTGTTCATCAAAACGAGTCTATTGGAGAGGAATGTCAAAAAGAGTCCATCGCTAATGAAGTTGCTCAAGAAGAAAATTCAAGTGAAAACGTTTAAATATATTTCATTTTGTATCAATTACGTTGGGTGATAATGGTAACTTTGACGGACAAAAATCAATTAGGAACGAATAGGAATATGAAGTTGCTCAACAAGTATTTTTTTTCTTTTAGGTACGAATATGAATTATGTATCAATTACGTTTGGTGATGATGATAACTTTCAATATGGGATATGCTATATTGCACTTTTATTATTTCATTGCTCTTTAATTTATTTGAAATTATTGCATAATAAAATAGTATGAAATTCAATTCAGGTGTAAAATTTGCGTCAGCAACAAACCGCGTAAATTTTTAAATAGTGTAGTTGTTATACTTTTTGCGATAGGGAACTACCGTCACAATAAAGAAATCGTCAGCCGTTATTTTTTTTTGCGACGGGAATGTGCCGTCGCAAAGGTTTGATAAAAACGTCCTCGCCTTTTGCGACGGCATAAGCCGTAGCTAAATTTGAAATGAAAGCTGACGGTGGTTACATTTTTGCGACGGCAAAAACCGTCGTCAAGTCGTCGCAAGCCATTTAGCGGCGGTAATTTACCGTCGCCAAGCCGTCGCAAGCCATTTAGCGGCGGTAAGTTACCGTCGCAAATTCCTTTTGCGACGCGCAAGTTCACGACGGCTTTTTTGCCGACGCAACGCCGTCGCAAAAATTTGATGCCGTCGCAAAAAGAGGTTTTTGCCGTCGCAACAATCCGTCGCAATACTATTTTTTTTTTGTAGTGTTATCGTTTGTACTTTGTTGTAAGATCTAGTAATATTGTTGTCGAGCTAGGGTGGGAACCCATTGTGAGGTCCTAGCCCGTAGCGGCCCGAGTTTGAGATTTGGGGTGTTACACGTTTGATCCGTTTGATCTAAATACCTAATGTGACCGATCCATTTGATTCATATATATTTTTCTTATTTTGTTTAACATGTAAAATAATTTATATCATAGTCAGTTAGTCACATAATTTAATCCTTAGTCACATAATTTAATCCAAATGAAAGTGAAAAATGTATCGTTGATACAATTTTTTTTAAAGAAACTTATTTTTAACTTTAACACATATCTTATCTCTATCACGGTAAAAATGTTAATACTTAAAAAAACGTCAACATATATACTTATATAGTTATATTATGTATTATGTAATAAGTATACTTCAATACTTGTACAGAAAATCGAAAATTAATATTGAAAAATATTTTTTAATAAGTAATTAGTTAACCATAAGCTAAAATCAAAAGTTATTTCAATGAGTTAAAATCATCGATACATACATTTATCGTGTTGGAATTGAAGAATATCACATTAGAGTATCTTAGTTATAGTATGAATTATGTAATATGTATTTATGTATATATAGAAAATATAGTAGATAAAATACATATCTTTAAAATGTCTATTCTTAATAATGATGTTATAAATTATGTATTTATGTCAAAATGACTGTGTTTGGCATGACCAATACACTAGTGTTTGTTAGTATTTATTAGTGTTTTCAAAATAAAAGTGTGTTTGGCTTGTATAAAACACTAGTTGAAAGTGTTTTTGGCGAGTGTTTCGGAAACACTAATAAAATTGAGGGTTTCGGATTTTGAGCGAGTGTTTCTGTCAAGAAAATTACTCTGCTACCCCTACACTTTATTAGCTATTACCAATCCTACCAGCTATAAAAAGACTATTCTCTCACCTCTCATAACTCCATACCCGAAAGCTGAACGAGGAAGGAGACGAGGAAGAAAAGGCTCGAACTAGGAGAAGGAAAATCGAAGGATACGAGCACAACATTTTGAGGGAGAAATGTAGAGGAGTCGAAGTCGAAGTTCATATACTCGAAGGAACACTTTACACTGGTAAGTTCAACAAAAGAACCCTAATTTGTACTTCTCTTTGTTCAGAGATGGTGGATGTTTAGAACCCTAATTTCATCAATAAGTTAGTAGAAAGACAACAGATGGTATACAAGAAGGCAAATTTTGGTCTGCTACATGTTTAGAACCCTAATTTGAAGGCAGATGTTGGTCTGTGCTAATGCTAATGTCCAATTTTGTTTGAGAATAATTGCTGGACTGATTTTTTGAGATTTTGATTCTATATTTGGATCTAATGAAGAGAGATTTTGATTGAGAATAATTGTGCTGTAATTTGTTGATTTGTCTAGTGAAGAAGATGAGAACGAAAGCCGGAGGACGACGGACGGAGGATGGTGGGGTGGCCAAGACGAATCGCCCAAAAACCGCCCAAAAAAATCGCCCTCAATTTACAGAACCATAGGCAACCCTCAAAATTAGCACACGTGATATGCACGTCTTTATGTTTTACACTAGTGTTTTTGCCAAACACACTTTAGGCTTTATAAACACTAAACACTAGTTAAATTCAAAAACCGTCCAACTTACCCCAGTGTTTCCTAAAACTAGTGTTTTGTTCTAATATGCCAAACACAGCCTTAGTCGGATTGAATTAATTATCCGCGAATATTTGAGTGATTTGTTTGGTCGAAATGATCTTTAACGGATATCCGACTTATAGTATAAATTTGCATACTATGCTTTATGCCATTATATACTTATCGGGTTAATTCGGGCTATCGGGTCACTCGGGTCGGGTTATTCGGACAATCGGGTCATTCATGCCGGGTTACTACGGGTCATTTATTACTTCGGGTTAAATCGGTTTCAAACGGGTCGATTTCGGTATCTCTTTCTTCAAAATTTTTGAGGTCAGGTCGGGTTCGAGTTAGTAGGATCGGTTTCACGAATCGGGTTAACTTTTTACATCTCTATGAATTTAGGGTAAATTGGATGACTTAACGAGCTGATGGAAGACTTGAGTATACGGATATGTACAGTATATTCATTTTATATATAGGGAATAAACATTAACCAAATTTACGTCGTGGTGGAAACGTATACCTTAGGGTGAAATGTAACGTAGTACGTAAGTATGATATATACTTGTGAATAGAAGATGGTAAAGATTATATTTGAAGTGATATGTCCGGGTATGTAGCAGGCCGGTCAGCATCGTCACCTACTAAGGAGTTTAGATGTTAGTAGTCGGCCTTTTTTTTAAGTGGGTACAGTAGTGGTAGTAAATATAATGGAGTATCTAGATATTATCGTTGAAAATTAAATCATAAAATAAATGATTTTACCTACCACCAATATTTACATTAAAAAAAAATGATTGGATGATGGTATATATCTGGCGTAGTTGACGTTGAAAGTAATAAGATATTATAATTGACAAAGCAAGAGAAGTGTAGGAATTGAGAACGGTGAGATAATGGGTTCCCTTGACGAGCCCAACTACTAGTTTATTGGAACAACTAATATAACAACTATCAAAGATCGGATAAAACCTATCAAGAGTAGGTGGATAACTCTACAAAAGCGGTTCGAACTGGATTATAACTAAAAACTCTGACTACAAGGTATGGGTCGGGATAGCCCATCCTGACTTGTCCAGGCTACAAGCGCTATTCGTGTCCATACACGTAAAAAACGAGTAGCTATCGGACTGACCTGGGTCTTGGATGACCCATATGTACTTATTGTACGTTTTTTCTCGAGATCTATCGTTCAAAACAAGTAATATAATGTATTTAACACAAACTTTCAATTCAATTATACCTACATACTGCACTACCAATAAGTTCAACAACAATCAACACACGAAAACGAATAAATTCAAATACCTAAAAAACAACAAGTACCATTTACAGTCAAGTTATCCGTACAATCTAGTATTACAAATGAGTATAACTCGTCAAAATACTCCAAACAAACTAAATGAAAAATCACAATACATGACACTTCAAATAATCTAAATTATATATATATATATATATATATATATATATATATATATATATATATATATATATATATATATATATATATATATATATGAGCCGGACTGACCCACATGCCAAAATGTTTACTCATAACCGTTCTATAAAAATACGGGTTAAATAAGATTAGATCCGACCAAACTTATCAAATTAGTTAAACATACCATATTTTTTTTTTGTACGGACGGACTGCCCGGATTTATACAGTACAGGTGGAAGAATATAGAAAAGGAAGCGGGAGTTTGAAAATTCAACGCTAAGCAATGATACAAAAAACAACCATATTGATGCATCTTAGTGTTCAAGCCTTTCCTCTTATTAGTATAATATGAGAAATAACGTACCTTGCAATCCTACATGAATGGTGAATGCCATATATAAAGTAAGATGAACAATCTCAAGTCTTGAAACTTAGCATAAAATTAAAGGGATATGGCAGACGTACAAATCAAAGCGACACACACCGTGAAAGCGGCCGGTTCACCGTGGACCGGAACCGTCAAGCTGACCGACTTGGACCAGATGGTAACGGCCGTCTACGTGCCCACCATCTACTTCTACAAGCCCAACCAGGAATGGGCCGGGCCGGGTAAATCCTACGTCGACACACTCAAGGATTCCCTCGCACAAGTCCTCTTCCACTTCTACCCGTTAGCGGGTCGGGTGAACCGGCTCGCTGGTGGGAGGTCGGAGCTCTGTTGCGAGAACCAGGGAGTGGAGGTGGTCGAGGCTGAGTCAAGTACCGAGTTGGCTGATTTCGGGGACATGTCGTGCTTTCACAAATTTCTACGACTTGTCCCTTTCGTCGACGTTATGCGGAAGCCTCTACATGAGCTGCCTTTGGTGTACGTTCAACTAACGCGTTTCCGGTGCGGTGGACTCGCCCTTGGCTTGGCCATGAACCATGGCGTCTCTGATGGCTCGGCGGCTTATCACTTCATTAACGAATGGGCTAGGTACCCTAAATATAAACATTAAATTGACAGCTAATGAAAATGGTTAATTATCTATAATAATATGGCTTGTGTAGGGTTGCTCGTGGGGAGGCGTTGCAGACTCCACCAGTCCACGACCGGAAACTATTGAGAGCCGGCGAGCCACCAAAAGGAGCAGGCTTCAGTGCACAGGCGCCGGTGCCGGCACCTATGTCTATGGACGGCGTGCCCAAGAAGGAAACGTCTATGATAACGCTTCCTTTGTCAAAGTCCCAAATTGACAAGCTTAGGAGCTCAGCTAACAGTAGTGGCGGCACCACCGGTTCCCGGCCGTTCAGCCGTTACGAAGTCTTGACCGCCCACATATGGAGGTGCGTCTCCAAGGCCAAAGGGAGCCGAGGCGAGGAGCCGAAAGCATTAGCCATCACACTAGACGCACGATCACGTGTCGATCCACCACTCCCCTCCACCTACTTTGGAAACGCCGTCTTGATGGTGGCGGCAGGCGCCACAGCCGGAGAGCTCGTAGAAAAGCCCCTAGGGCACGTCTGCGGACGGATCAGAGAAACCATAGAGAAGGTGACGAGCGAGTACATAGAAGCCGAGATCGACGACCTGAAGAGCCTGGAAAACATAGGGATGTGGAGAGGAATAAGAAACCCCGTGGACTTGTCTTTTGCGATCCCTGAGCTTGGGGTCATAAGTTGGCTCACACTTCCGGTTCATGGACTTGATTTTGGGTGGGGAGAACATTTCCATATGAGCCCCGGCCTAACCGTTTTGGATGGGGTCACTAATCTTTTGCCTGGAAAAGCTGGGGATGGCTCTGCTTTGGTTGTCATTTGCTTGCAAGTTGAGCACGTCCACAACTTCAAGGCCTACTTCTATCAAGATCTAAACTAGCTTTCAAGTCAACCACTTTGTGTGCTCTTTTCATTCCAACCTAATAGTACTTGAATGTTCAATTATAGTTGTCACCAATTGGGATTATGTTTTGCTTGTTCTTTTATCTCATTGCTTAGTTATTTATGCCTATAAATACATTTTCAACGAGTCATTGACGTACAATAGGTCTCTCGTTGCCTGTCCAACATGTGTGAGAAGTTTTAAAGCCATGATTGCTAATACGAGGGATCGGATGGAATCGGAGAACGAAAGGACCGGGTTAGCGTTGAGGTTGCGTCCACAAAGCTCTACTCTAGACTCTAACGACTACCCAAGTTGGATCTCGATCTCCCAAGAATCCTTAGGTAGCTTGAGTACATGTCTACTTGAGTCATAATGGACGTGCACACATGGATCATTTCACCCATTTGAAAATATTTCTCGCTCATCAATCATCAAGAAGGGATAGCCAACCTAATTCACCAAGTAATTTACAAATATGAACAAAGCATACAAAGAGCGTAAAGAAACAAAAACCATAAAAGATCTTCAGAAAACTAAAATGTAAAAGAACTAAGAAGACAAGAAACAGAGAACTAACCGTGTAACAAATTTTCAAGGAATGTAACCAAGTTTCAAGTGAAGTGAGGGTTAGACAAAGAAGAGGACACCAAGAAGAGATCTTCGGTGAAGCATTCACCTCAGAGCTCTTGCTCTCACTCCTCTTTTCTCTCTCGGAATTGCTCTCCGACAACTTTAAGGTTTCAGGTGAAAAGAGTGTTGATCGTGAAAGTTTTAACCAAATAGTGAACAACAACCTCCCCAACAAGGATACAAGATCAAATGTAGTATATTAGGATAACGAATTCACATGGATTCCATCTGTTTTGGATGTAGTTAGTAAACTATTTAACTAAGTAAAAGAGGGAAGAGAGAAAACAATGTCATTTGGCGGAACCGTGACAAATGAAAAAAATAAGGGAAATCAATGATTGTTGTAGGAAAATAATGGTGGAAGTGATGTAAGGAAACATGAATCTCAACTATAACGAATTAAAGTAATATTGCACATATGAAACTCATGAACATTCATAAGTAAACAAAACAAGTAACCATCTAAAATAGCATTTGACATAGACAAACAAAGACCGTGTTATATATCCAACTCGCATAACGCTCAATCCGGTGGTTTGACAAATATAGGAAAATCTTGTAAGAACTTAGAAATCTGAAAAGGATCAAGAAAGACCTTCGAATTTGACCATGGATTAAAAAAGATACAAAGATTGAAACTTTCTACTATAATTAGAAATTTGAATTAAAAGGTAGGATATAATCCCTTAAACCAAGGATTTTCAATAAATCCAATAAAATATCATTTACTTGTGGTTCTTTCAATTATTTTATCTAAATTAAGTATAAAAACCATCTGGTGGATTTGAGTGCTTTTTCCTTATGAAATCCCGCATAGTAGGATTTTCCTTAACTGCGTTAACAATTCTCTGTGTTTTGATCTTCCTGTTGTTTTGAAACAAGATCCTTCTAGACTTCTAGATCTGTAAAAGTGTTTTACCGAACCTTAAATTTGAAATTTAGTTTTATTAGTACTAAAATAGAAAAACATGACGTACGTAATACAAATTACGATTTTGAAGTTTGATGAAAGTGAAACGAATGAAACACAAAGAAACAAATTGAAATTGTTAATTATCCAGAAGATCTTGATAAAAATGGCGCCTGAATCGATCAACATCAGGGGGTTGCAAGCAAATGGCGACGACAACAGATCCTTCCTCAGCACGGCCAGGCAGGATCATGGCGGTCCCCTCGTGGGTATGAGTGGCGGGCCCCATGTGAACCTCCTTTCCCCACCCGAAATCCATCCCGTAGATGGGAAGAGTGAGCCAGCTTATCACCATGACGTCAGGGAAGACGTATGCCCCGGCTTCGGGATCTGGTAGCCCCCTCCACACTGAGACGTCATCCAGGTTTCTCAATTTGTCGATGTCGGACCAGATGTACTCGTTCGTCACCCTCTCAATCGTTGCTCGGATCCTGTTGCACCCGAATTCAAGGGTCTTTGACACCAGCTCCTCACCCTTGCTCTTAGCTGCGACCATCAGGACTGCGTTGCCCCAGAAGTTAGGAGGAAGTGGCGGCCGGATGCGGATTCGCGAGTCTATCCCGAATCCTAGCGCATTTAGTTGCTCCTTGTTTTGTCCTCTCGCCTTGCATGCACACCTATTTCATGAATTTCACTGGGTCAGACATGACGTGAAGTTCATGACACCTTATATGCTATGCTCGAAATGTTCCTACGTAAAAAGATACGTATTGACCTCCATATGTGGGCTGTTAAGACTTCGTAGCGGCTACAAGGGCGCTGTGAACCATCGTTCGTGGCATTTGCATACATCTTCAGCTTCTCAACTTGTTTTTTGGTCAAAACTAGATTGACCATTGTCGTCTCTTTCATCGGCGGAGGAGGAGCTTGTGCTTGCTCGTCTTTCGCCCCCGGCTTCAACTGCTTAGCACAGGCCGGTGGCTCTCCGGCTCTCAATACTTCACGTGTAAGGTATGGAGTCCTCTCCAATGGCTCACCTCTTGCAAGCCTGTACGTTACTATTGTTAAAATGTGCATTTAACGGGGTGAATATACGGGATTATTAGAAAAATTATTGTACTCAAATTATTTTAATCCATAAATAATATTCAGATACCTAGCCCATTCAGAGGTAAGATGAAGGCCGCCCATGCCATCGGTAACAGCATGGGACATGGTAATAGCGAGGCTGAAGCCGCGGCACGCGAACACCGTCACCTGTGCGTACAGCAACGCCAACTCGTGTGTTGGCTTGGAGTAGTCCACAGCGTAGATTAGCTCCTTAAACTTGTTGGAATCCAAGAAATCACCCATGTCGGCCACCTCAGCACTTGACTCGGCCTCGATGAGCACCGCTCCTAGAGCGTTGCAGCGGAGCTCGAGGCGACCGCCTGGGAGCCGGTGGATCCGACCCGCCATCGGGTAGAAGTGGACCAGGCAGCGGCTTAGTGAGTCCTTGAGCAGGCCTATAATCTCATCCTTAGTGACTCCTTGATCGGGCTTGTAGAAGTAGATGTAGGGCACGTAGGCTGCTCCGGCCGCTTGGTCCCACTCCGACAAGGGGAAAATCCCCGTCCATGTGGCTTCGCTCGGCTTCACCGTGTGCACGCACTTGATCTTCACCTCTGACATCTCAATGTAGATAATGGGGTTGCAGGGTAGGGTAGTTTAGCCACTTCTTTCATACTTATATACAAAAATAATTAAACAAAAATCAGAGTCACCTCGTCCAATCGCAAATAAATAACACGAATTCAGAATTGCAAGTTAAGACACTTCTCATCTTTACTGTCAATCAAAATAGGGCCGCATATTTCCTTACGCAAACTTTTTGAATTTTCTTTCTAGTTTTTTATTTATTTTGTATGAATAGATTCTTACTAGTTAATATACAATTGTTTGATCGTTTATATCGAAGGAATGTCAAATTATAAATTAAAAGATCGAGATGTTTATATATAATTCCACACTTATTTGACTGATTTTAGATTAAACATATTTTTAGAAAAATTATTTATTTTGATGATTGATTGAGTTATTTGATAGTTTTAACACCCACCATCAATTTTTATGATAATTCCAAATTTTATCTTCTCATTTAGGATGAAAAGGTAGTCAAGCTAACCACCTTTTATTACCAAATAAAAAAAGTGTTTTTCTGTATTCCTCAAAAAATGTTATAATAGGAAATATAAACTAGTTTACATGCATGCCTAAAAAGGTTTGTAAAACTTGAACTAAAATTTCATAAATAATGTTTTGATATTATAATGAAAAATAAAAATTAATAGGTAATAAACACATCTAATAATGAGAGTTTAGAATGAGGTCATAACCTATCATCTCAACATATATTTTCCTAAAAAATAATGTAAGAATGCGTAATATAAACAAGTTCAATGTTTGTGTCTTATACATGATTTGTAAAATGAAAAAAATAATTTTTATTATAGTAAATAGTGTCTTCATATCACAATAAAGATTAAAACTTTTAAACAATCCATCATGTACGTCTAAAAACAAAAGGTTTAGAATAAAATCGATCATAACACTACTGTATTAGAAAAAAAAAAAAAAGTATAGTAAATAAAATAGCAATCGTTATAGTTAAAGAAGGTGAAACACAGAAAGAGAAAGATATAATGAGCAAAGAATTAATTGGTTCACTATTTTATCGTTTTGATATTAAAACTTAAGGTATAGTTGCGAATGTGAGGATTTGATAAAATGGGTATAGTTGCGAGTGAAACGTAATACGAAAGTATGATGAATGTGAAGAAAATATGGTAAAGTTGAGATTTGAAGTGATCGATGTAGCAGACAGGAGTTGGATATCAGCATCGTCACCTACATCTAAGAGTTTACATGTTATCTTTCTATTTTAAAATTGTATAGTGGAGCATCCGTTGAAAATGGAGTCATAAACGATATGATTTTACCTTTCACCCATATTTAGATAATAAATAACTCAAATTGATGATAGGATGATGTTGATAATAGAAGGCTTGTTGAAGCAAGAGATGCTCACTTACTTTTGTCTTATGCTTTCCGAGTCGATCATATTCGTGTTGCCCATTTGCCACTAATTACCAACTTCATAACCACTACCAATGTAATCAAGTTCAAACCATGTCAACGAAAATACAGCTTTAAATGTAATTGTTCATCCATTTATATACTTTACCTACCCCTAAGCTGTGAAAACGGTCCGGTCCACACCGTTAGCATTCCTACAAGCTAATGGTTCATGGACCGGACCATAACAGTCCGATCCATTACGATTTTTCTTTCAAAAATATATATTTTTTTTTGTATAAGTTTAATATGGTTCAGTCCAAACTCGGATCTGATTGGACTGTGTACATGCGTTTTTTCATTTCAAAATGAGAACGAAAAAACGTTCCGGACCAGACCGGACCGGATTAGACAAAACGGTCTAGTCTACCCGTGAACAACCCTACAAACTTTTTTTTTTCAACAACCTTACGAATATTGTTAATGAACACATAAACAACATTTATAACATAAATAATGGAGGTCTTGGTTTTCCCGACCTTGAGAATAGCAACCGTGCCTTAGTTGCTTGGTCTTCGATCTACACTGACAAAGCAAATGGAGGTCTTGGTTTTCCCGACCTTACTGGCAGGAACAAGGTTGCCCTTGTAAGCCTCATTTATGACATTGATAGGGAATTCGATAACATTTGGTTTCAATGGATTGCTAGACACTTGATTAAAGGCCGTAGGAGTATATGACGATGTGTTCCCAAGCTTACTAAAAATCAAAGATGAGATCTCTCATCCCCTCCCAGGTTACCATCACTGTGATGCACTGACCAACGCCAATGGTACCTTCTCCCACAAAAAAGCCTACGCTATCTTCAAGTCCGAACGTGCTCAAATTCTTCCCAACCCTTTCAAGGCTATATATGGCTCCAGTCAAATATCCCTAAATGCTGTTACATCTCCTGGCTAGCAGCTTTGAAGAGACTCCCCACCCTTGCTAAGATCAAGGCTTGGAACGTACTTGACCGACAATGACACTTGTAAGCTGTGCCAAGGAGAAATCGAGAACGATGACCATCTTTGGTCCTTTTGCAGCTATGTCTCCCTGGTGCTTGACATCATTTCTTGATGGACTCGGGTACCCTATCTTGCCCCCTACGTTCATAAAGTCTGGATCGCATCAAGGCCCCATCAAAAGCATAACCTTATGGATAGTATACGGATTGCTTCTATTACCTCATTCATCTACCATGTCAGGAAAGCAAGGAACACTCTCCTCTATAGCAATACTTTCACATGAGCCGTGGACTGTGCTGGTGAGGCCATCAGCTCTATCAAACTCCACTTTGAACACAGTTGGAAGGACCATTCTTCTGCCTCTCTTGCTACCGCCCGAATGCTGAAGCTGAACCTCGTCTAGGCTCTCTAGCTCTCTTTACTGACTCATTGTATCCCTCTCTCCTTATGAATCTGGTGTTGTCCTTGTAACCCTTTGTACATCTCCTCTCAATACAATTAAATTTATAAAAAAAACATAAATAATGGAAATTTGAAAGCCTTGTTTCAAATAAGTTATGTATGACTATATAATACTTTCTTTTACTATTGTTTATGCACCTGCGTTTTGTCAATGCATTTTGATAATTAAGTTGACTAAATATGACCTTGTGAGTGCATTTGATTTTTGAACATGCATTTTTATGTATATTTTCTCTTTCATGTTTAATCTCTACGATTTTTTGTATCGTTTAGAACTTATGGTTGACTCCTTTCTAAATTGTGTTGACATATGCTTTACATGAAAATATGGAAAGCCTTATTGAGAAGCCTATGTTTCCTTTCCTACCCTTTATGTATACTCCTTTCTCTATCAGTCAGTTTTTACCTCTATTTATCTTGCTTGGAAAGATCATCAAAAATGCCTTTTTAATTACCATATTTTGTAACCTTATTTGACCCTATTCGAGATAAATATAAGTGTGGGGATACTGATCGTAAAATTGATTGCATTGGATATTAACATGACAGAAGAAAAGTCATTGGATCAAGTTCTCCCTCAATGACATTTATATTCGGATGCTCCTGAGAGGGGAATTATGCTCATCCTAATACATGTTGATTAACATTGAGAAAGTTTAAAAAAAAAACAAATAAGTTAGAGTCATAGTTGCATTTGAAACATGAATGTGGGGAATAAGAAGCCATTACATTGTAAATTTACAAACAAAGATGCATACTTTGTCTCTAAACTCAATATATTAACCCTACAAAGTAAAATTAAAAATCATCAAAATATAGACACCATGATGGCTCCAAAGCTAAAAGCACCGAGGACTCCAGAATGCTTAAAGGTTGATGCACCATTTTTCTTAGACGAAGTTGCACCGGTGCCGTCCTTAGCGGTTGCTGCGGTTGAGAAAGCCCCATCGGGTACGGGCCCACCCACCGGACCCGCCTGTGCTGTGGAGCCACCAACTGGAGGGGTTGCAGAATCTCCGCCTCCGTCGTTTCCGATGGAGCTGTCTGCGCTGTCCTCATCCGATGTCGATAGAACTAGGCCATACATGGCGAATAATAACACTATACCAAACAGTATGAGATTTCTTGCCATTTTTCTGTTTTATTCTTGTTGTAATTTGCGCTGATATGACAAGAAAAATGCTCTACTAATTTGATGTAGCTCATTTATATATAAATATAAATATATATAGATTGGTGATCATCAACGATGCTTCAACGTAGAGTATATTTAGTAAATTTGAAATGAGAAGATGTGCATTTTTTAAGGATGATCATTCACTAAATTGTTGATTGAGAGTAAAATGTCAATATAACAGCAAATATTTTGTTATTTTCAGATTTTTGTAACATATTAATTGCTGTAAGTAACCGAATATAACAAACAATGTCCTATTGACCTAATATTAGGCTAAATAAATAGTGTAGAAGAAATATATTTTACCAAAAGTTGATTAAAAGCAAAGTTGATAGAGAAATTCAAAAATAGGAACACCTATTAATTACGTGATCCCAAATAATCTATAAATACTTAGGGCCCGTTTAGTTTTAACTCCGAAATCGGAAACGGAATAGAAACGAATCTAGTTCATATGTATACCATTGTTCATGAAGGTTTGTGGAATCATTCCTTGTGGTGTGAAGGAATTGAAGTAGAGTGCTTACTTTTGATACCTATAGGGTAACAAAATGTGGGGAAGCAATTGCATTTTACATTAATTCACAATGAATGATTCCACAAAATTTTATGAATAAGGATATACATATGGACTAAATTCATTTCCATTCCGTTTCCGTTTTCGGAGCTAGAACCAAACGGCCCTTAATACAATTAATTGTATGGAGGAAATGCCAATTTATGAGCCTTGTATGGGCGCCATAAAGTTCTTAGAGGTCGAATATCAAGAGGAGCGTGATGGAGGATGTGGTATGGACAATGGCTATTAAGAGTTGCTTTGGGAAACAATTGATAAATAATGTTGCAATATTCGAAAAGACGGGAAGCATGAGCCTCAAGAGCCAGACCCGTATCGACTATGCAGTAGTGACGAGATTCAATGCACCCATTTTGAGGGTGTACATAAGGGTAGGTGAGCGGGTGATTGACGTCACCAAAGGGTGAGACCATTGACTCTATTTGTGTTGCATGATATTATGAATGAGATTTTCGTTGTCGCCTCCAAATAAAAAACTAACCATATATTCCCCGTAATACTTGTGAAATAAGAGTCGGAATATACATAGGGGGAGAGAGAAGAACAAAGTCAACAATTTGTGGAAAGTGGCAATCTTTTGTACCCGTAAGTTGCAGGAATTAAAGATTAATAGAAAAGAAAAATTTATGTTTAGAGATAGAGAGTGAACCTAATAGGCCCAATGAACCCATAGACCATCAGCCCAATACTAGAATAAGTTGAATGATGTGCTAGGACACATGACACTAGCTGATTGTCTGACTATCCCTATATATACTGCAACAAACTCTGGAGTAAATGCATTGCAGTCCATTTTATATTCTGATTTCCATTATCGATTATGGTATCAGAGCACACAGGACAAACGTCCAACTAACCTGCCTCATCATGCCTTCCCTTTCCTCACAAACAGAGGAAGATGACATTTCTTCATCTTCTCCAATTCTTCCCTCACCTCAAACACAACAGATTCATGTCTCTTCTTTCACAAATCTTCTTACCATTAAACTTACTCAGGGAAACTTCTCTCTCTGGAAAGCACAAGTTACCTCTCTTTTACATGCACAGAACCTATTTTGTTTTGTTGATGGTTCATCACCATGCCCATCATCGACCATTAATATTGTCCCAAATCCAGCCTATGCTTCTTGGATCTCTAAGGATCAACTTGTCATGGCCATTCTCATGGCTAGTCTTACTGAAGAGGTTCTTGTTCAGGTTCTAGACTGCACCTCCTCTTTCCTGATCTGGTCCTTACTCCATGAATCCTTTGCTGCTCGTTCCAGTGCTCAAGTAGTTCATGCGCGCCTTCAGCTTGCTTCACTCAGGAAATCAAATCTCACAATCCATGCCTATTACCACAAAGCTAAGAACCTTGCATCCAGTCTCACTTCTACTAGTCATGCTATTATAGATTCTGAATTCGCTACTTACATTTTAGCTGGTCTTGGCCTTAGATATGACTCTATTGTGACTGCCCTTTTCACACAACCCATATTACCCTCTCCAAATCAAATCCTCTCCTATATTCTTGTCCATGAAGCCCGCCTCACCAATCAGTCCAACTCCATTCTTCCTACCCCTCCCATGTCCACCAACAACACTACCACTAATCCAGAAGCAAATTTTACTCGCATAGGCAACAACAGAAGTCGTGGTCGTCAACCGAGCAACAACCCACAATCTGACCAAGGCAGAGGCAACTATCCTAGTAGCAATCAAGGCAGGGGACAACCCTAAAATTCTGGATAAAACCGAAACAACAATCAAGGGAGAGGTCGTGGCCAACATTACAACTTTGCTGGCCAACCAGACAACCACCCTACCTGCCAGGTTTGCTTCAAACCAGGTCATAGTGCTCTCTCCTGCTGACATCGCTTTGATCAGGCCTACCAAGCTGCTCCTCCATCGTCTATGCAAGCTCACAATACCTCTTCCTCACCATGTTATCCAGATACTGGTGCTACAAATCATTACACAACAGATGTTGCAAACCTCCGGTTTGATTCTCTGTCCTACGATGGTACAGATTGTGTCTCTCTTGGTGATGACTCTACCATCCCCATTGTCAACCATGGTTCCTCTTCTTTTACCTTTTCCAATCGCACCTTTCATCTTCCTAAAATCCTCCATACACCTGCAATTTCTAAAAACCTCTTATCTGTCAACCAATTTTGTAGGGACAATTTTGTTTTCTTTGAATTTCATGCCGATTGTTTTGTTTTGAAGGATTCCAGGACAAAGGAAGCTCTTCTTCGGGGACCCGTTGAAGGCGGTCTGTATCGATTTCCGGCAACCAGCAGCGCCCTCCTCACCACCTCACCGTCTTTGTCGACTCCCACCACACTCTGGCACTGTCGTCTTGGACATCCATCCAAGCGCATAACCCTTCAGTTTCTACGTACCAAGAACATCAACCCTAAGCCCAATACTCTCAAGGCCCATCAGACGTTTTTCCTTGCACCTCTTGTTCATGGGCTAAGGCCCACACCTTGCCCCATCCGGCATGCTCTTCCAAGTCCAGTGGACCTCTTGAACTTTTATTTGTGGATGTATGGGGCCCATATCATCAAATTTCCATAAAAAACAATAGATACTATCTTTGCATTGTAGATGATTGGTCCAAGTTCATTTGGTTATTTCCCATGTCAAATAAGACTTAAGTCTCACCTCTTCTCACTTCCTTCATTAAACTTATCATTAAAGCTATACAAATGGATGGGGGTACCGATTTCAAACCTATTGTACCATTTCTTCAAGAAAATGGCATCCTTCATCGCCTCACATGCCCATACTCCCACCAACAAAATCGAAGTGTTGAAACTCGTCACCGTTACATCGTTGATATGGGACTTACACTACTCAAACATTCATTCTTACCCCTTTCATATTGAGATTTTGCCTTCCAAACTTCTGCGTACCTTATCAACCGCACTCCTACACCGGCCTCTTCTACAAAACAAGACACCATTTGAGCTCCTTTTTCATACTACTCCGGATTATGAGTTCCTCAAAGTTTTTGGGTGCCTTGTATTTCCAAATCTTAGGCCATATAACAAACATAAACTAAATTTTTGGTCTACACCCACCATATTCCTCGGATATGCTACGAACCACAAATGTTATATTTGCTATGATTGGGCAAACCTCAAATTCTACATCTCAAGGGATGTTTTGTTTCATGAAACTCATTTCCCTTTTTTTACATCACACACTAACTCTCAGCCCACACAAAATGAAACTCATACTTCCTTACCAATTTTCTCTTTCCCCCAGCCCATTCCAGTGAATCAAAATCCAGTCCCACAACCCTTATCTTCTAACCCGTTACCCCCTGCGCCTACAAATGCATCTTCTTCTCTTGGGCCGGACATGTTTCTCCGTCCTCCTCTGATCCATGTCCATCTGATCCACAACCCTCTCTTCCCCCTCACCCAATGCAAACCCGACTTCGGAATAACATTCACAAACCTCGTATCTGTCTTGATGGCACCATTCCATGACCGTCTTGTGCTTTGACGAGTACCATCCCTGATGAGCCTTCCAATTACTTTGAAGCTTCCAAGTTCCAAGAGTGGCGTGAGGCCATGAGACTTGAATTTAACCCCCTTCCAATTCCAATGTCCTTGGTGTAAAATGGGTTTTCAAAATGAAGAGACATTCCGATGGCACAATTGAGAGACGAAAAGCTCGTCTGGTAGTAAAAGGATTTCACCAACTTGAGGGCATTGACTACTCAGAAACCTTTAGTCCGGTTGTCAAACCCACCACCATCCGTCTCTTACTATCCTTAGCCTCCATAAATTGCTGGCCTGTTCGGCAACTCGATATACCGAACGCCTTCCTACACGGGGTTCTGATTGAAGATGTTTTCGTCCAACAACCCCCTGGCTTTGCTCACTCTCAATTCCCCTCATATGTCTGTAAGCTTCATAAGTCCTTATATGGCCTCAAACAGGCTCCTAGAGCTTGGTTTGGCAAACTCAGTGACACTCTTTTATCATTAGGCTTCAAACCTTCTCTTGCTGACACCTCCGTGTTTACATATCGCCATGGAGATCAATCTATTTTCATCTTAGTGTATGTAGATGATTTGCTTGTGGTTGCATCCTCTAACTCTCTTGCAGGTCAACTCATCACGTCTTTGGCTGCCAAGCTCCCTGTCAAGGACCTAGGCAATCTACATTACTTTCTGGGCATCAAGGTCACTCAAAATTCTTCTGGAATTAACCTCTCTCAGACCCAATATATCAAGGACCTTGTAGCCAAAATAAACATGCACAATGCTAAAAGTGTTGCCACTCCAATGGCCACAACTACAACATCCTCATCACTCACTACAACCCTCTTTCCAGATCCCACACTCTATCGCAGTGTGGTAGACAGCCTCCAATACCTTGCTTTCACAAGGCCAGATATCTCCTTTGTTGTTAACAAGGTGTGCCAATCAATGCACTCTCCCACCACAGAAAACTGGCAAGTTGTCAAGAGAATTCTAAGGTACCTTAATTGTACTTTTGACCTGCAGTTTCATATCTCCTCCACCTTCAATCCTTGCCTCTTTGCGTATTCGGACTCAGACTGGGCTGGAGACCAAGCAAATCAAAAATCCACAGGAGCTTATTGTGTTTATCTTGGTCCCAACCTCATCTCCTGACAATCTAAGAAACAATACACCGTGGCCAGATCATCCACAAAGGCTGAATATAGAGCACTTGCTCATGCCACTTGTGAAACTCTATGGATCCCAACTCTGCTGGTTGAATTAGGTATCTCTTTGGATCAATCCCCTATCCTTTGGTGTGACAATCTTGGAGCAACATATCTCGTAATAAATCTTGTTCTCCATATATCACCGGATCAAGCACATATCAATTGACTATCACTTTGTTAGAGAAAGAGTTCAAAACAGGTCCTTGAGAGTTGCTTTCCTCTCCACCAAAGATCAGATTGCTGATATTCTTACTAAGCCCTTGCCAACGGCTAAGTTCATACAACTACGCTCCAAACTGAATCTAATCCATCTTGGATCGAGGGGAATAATAGGCCCAATGAATCCATAGATCATCAGCCCAATACTAGAATAAGTTGAATGATGTACTAGGACACATGGCACTAGCTGATTGTTTGACTTTCCCTATATATACTGTAACAAAATCTGGAGTAAATGCATTGCAGTCCATTTCATATTCTGATTTCCATTATCGATTGGAAAAATTAAATGTTTTAAATTGATAACATGGTGGTTATTCGGTACTTCCAAGAGTTGCATATTGGTCCCTATGACGGAGATGGGCAACGGCACTAGCTGAATGGTGGAGGAAATTTAATCGTAATCACAAATGTTAATAATAAAATGAATAGAAAAGGGAGAAGGGATTCAATCTAAATTGATTGAATCAATTATATATATATATATATATATATATATATATATATATATATATATATATATATATATATATATATATATATATATATATATATATTTGGGCTTCAACTTGGGTGTCGTTTATCTAGTAAAGAGAAGAAGTCTATATATATCTTCGGGCCAGAGATTTTAAGCCTTTTTTAAATAAAACGGCGAATGAATCATCCAATTCATAATTAAATAATAAAATTAGAATATTATTAATTCTAAAAGTAGGAACATCATTATGTTGTCGCTCTTGAAAGGAATGATGCTTTCTAGTTTCTTGGTTCTGTCCATAGTCCAAGTACATCCGGTGATAGGTTTTATAGTCCGGATTATCTTTATTTTAGTTATGGCTAATTCATGTCAAGCTTTGTAATCGAATCGTATCAACGATGGATACTCAACCTGGTGAATATAGTCTTGAGTGACATGAATTGAGTTTTATTATATGTTTGGATTGATTTTATTGTGGAGGGGATATAGTTAGTAGTAATATTGATGAACGATTGAACATGAGAATTAGGTAGAGATTTTGAAGATAGAGGAAAAGGATGATCGGGGTGTGTACATGAACAAGATATCAAGATAGACCGAAACCATCTTTGTTGTGGTGTTGAAGGATGGATGGCCAAATCAAGAATGCTAGAGGTGAGATCTGGAAAAGGAAAAAAAAAACAAAAAACTTTTGTACTTTGCACTTGTGGATTAAGCTTGTGAACATGGAGCGGTGGAATGTACATGCCTCCATCAAAAGTTCCTCGATGACGAATGATTTTGGTCGATCCTTCATAAGAAAAAATTCAAATGAGTTTCAAATTTTATAGAATTATCAAAACAAAATTGACGTAGACAGTTCATGATTTTTTTCTAAATATTAGGAACATGAAGTAAATTAGACAAGGAAAAGGAGAGAGAAGGAGAATAGAGGGAGGTAAAGGAACATAAAATGTGATGTAAAATGAGAAGGGATGAACCACCGTCTATGTAGACCTCATCTTACCCATGATAAGGTAGATCATTTTGATGAAGATTGTGCAAATCTAGAGTGAAGTGGTAAGTTACAACAATATACGGTATCTGATAGCCTACGAGTCACCCCACAAGTATGATATATTTCGTTGTAATATGTCGGGTGTCGAATTCACAAGAATTGCATCTGAATTGAAAATTACTATCAGAGTACTATTCTAAGTAAAAAGAGAAGAGAAAGAGAAACGAAAGAAATATATGTTTTTGGAATTGTTTTGTAATTTGTCAAAGAACAAAAGAGAAGCAATAATTGTTTCGTGTAAATAAGGGAAGGAAATGATTTAAGGATACAAGAGACTGTATGATAAAAATTTAAAGTAAAACCAAGTATATAAATATAGTGAACATTGATCAATGAATCATGAAGATAACTATCAAATATAGTCTTTCCCACAAACAAAAAAAGACCGTGTTGAACCCATCTTGAAAACCCTATCATAGTTGCAATAAGCATAAGAAAACCCATTAAGCATTTAGAATACCAGAAAAGGCCAAGAAAAGTCACGCTCTTGCAGAAAAGGTAGAAAGGGTACAAAGACCGGAACATCTATGATAGTTAGGAATCCTCAAAGTAAAAAGTAGGTCCCATCCTTTAAACCAAGTTACGAAACAGGTTATATCGCATACTTTAGTTTCGAACTTATAATTTGGTCAAACTTTGTGTGGGCAGGCCCAACAATATAAAATCTTGTATATAGGTTATATCTTCTCATTTGGGGGGAGGCTGCCAACTTGCGATGGATGCTAGAGTATCTTTGTTACATATAACACCATGTAAGATGAAACTCATTCATTGCTTTAACTTTGGAAAATCTAATTTAATCAAATTCATAACAAACATGAGTTTATTAACATTTTGAAATATTGAAAGCAGAAAAGCTCGGATTCGGGAAGTACGACAAACCTAATGACCTGCTACACTTGTAACATTCTGTAATAATTCAAATAAGACACAAGCTATTGTGCGAGCAATAATCAACTTCTCCCACAACAATATCATAATGAACCATACACATAATCCGCATTTTGGATTCTCCCTGCAACAATGCCAAAGTGTCTTTGCTACTTTTTCTACAAGAACATAACATTCGGGTTCACCCTATTCTGGTTCGAGGCATATGCTTCTTTCTCAGCAATGCCCGCTTACAATGACTAGTACATGTCGGTCTACAACGTCTTCTTCACTTCACTACCTGTAATTGCTCTTGGCGTGTTTGATCAGGACGTCTTTGTTAAGCTTTGTCTTAAGATATACCTTCAACCTGATCTAAAACTAAAAGACATTCTGGGACACATATTTACTTATATTCTAACAATTTGTAGTATCTCCCAATATACCAAGAGGGAGTCCAAAACGACCTCTCCAATTGGAGGTGCATAATCGGTTGGATAGGCAATGGAATTATGTGTTTGGTGATCATATTCTTCTTCACCACTGCAACCATAATCCCACAACCGTTCAGAGAAGACGTGCGAGTGGAAGACTTCTCGGAGCTAACATCAACAATGTACTCATGTGTTGTATGGGTCGTCAATAGTCAAATGGATATCTAAATAAACTACATCACATGGATCCAACATCTATTCATTTGGGGCAGCGTCGCGTACTGATACTTGTTCCTCGTGATCCACGGCTCTATCACTCCGGTCTTCTCGACAACTACATATCGTGTTTTCGTTGAAGCCTGCGCCCCGAGTTCCCTGTATTGGTTTGTGATTCTTTTGGTTGTAATTGCATGTCTTGTCCCTTATTTCACCTACAGGGCTTTCCAAACGCGTTTATGCCCCATGTACCACGATATGATTCAGCTCGGTTACTTTGATGAGTCCCGTGAAAACCGAGTCCTCGTGACCTCTGATTCTGAGGCTTCTATTGAGTTGGCTAGACTAGGTCGGAGAAGTACAAGGGATAGACTGAAACAAAGGCTTAAACGGAGTTGTGCATGATTATATTTTTTGCTTATTTGTACAAGTTCATGATATGAGTGAAGTTGATTCTAACTTTGTCGTCTATTTTGAAATTTCACTGATGTATGTATATGTATTTTACGGAATTGTGTATGATTATATCTTTTGCTTATTTGTACAGCTCAACCATTCGCATGTCTTCAAGAAGGGTTGATTTGTTAATGCTTTTCTCGATTTTAATGAATATAGTTGAAACAATCCTGTGTATTGACCGATGATGCAAATTTGAGAATAGTATTGCAGGTACTACAAACAATGAATGTAAAGTTGCTTATGTCTTTATTTTTTCTCAAGCTCCCCAACAATGACAATATGAAGAATATCCTTTAGAGAATCATAACATATGACAGATGTATATCCTTCCCAATTCTTGAAGAAAGCATTGTCCTTTCCAACCAAATTTGTTGCAATGCTCAATGTTGTTGATAAGTGGTAGATATTCATCAATGTGTTTAGACTTGAACACAAATTTAACAACAACATTCTTGTGATTCACAATATCCTGATGCTATTTCTGATGATAGAGGAATTAACATCAAGTCCATCTCCCTGTTGCTATTAAGTCCTCTTCTTTGAAATTGCTGATGATTTGGTTCCAGGCAACAACAAATTTAACAACAACATTCTTGTGATTCACAATATCCTGGAGCAAGAAGAAAATTATTTTACCTTTCTGAATAGATATGGTAAATAATGTTTAAAGCATGAATGAATTTCATCTTACATGGTGGTATATGTACAAAAGACACTCTGACATCAATTGTAAGTTGGCAACATCTCCAAATGAGAAGATAAAGACCTATACACAAGAAATATCATTCACAAATCTTTGAAATCAATCGAAACATAAATCAATACTAAAGCATGAATTAATTTCATCTTACATGGGCTTCCTGCTTCAGATATGGTAGCCTGTCCACACAAAAATTTGATACCAAATTGTAAGTTTGAAACTAAAGCATGTGATATCACATAAGTGCCTTGTTTCACATCATACATGAAATAACATTCACAAATCTTTGAAATCGATCGAAACATATATCAATATGAGTACTAACTAGCTCATTTTGTCATTATTATAATTCCATAAATTGTACAGGATTATTTACAACAAATGAAATATTTGAGAAAGCCATCAAAAACAAGTGCGAAAGACTTCAAACATTGATATCATAAAAGTCCTCAGAAATTTATACGTAGAGATACCTTATATTGCTTTTGCTGCCCAAAAACTTGCATCGGCTCGTGCTGCTCGTATTGAAGAACTTCCCCATCAGCCAGATTGTGTTGAAATTATCTCCAGGAAGAAGGTCATTGATCGAAGGTATTTCTATGGTCGTCTATACCCAATCAAAAGTAGATCCCGACTTAGCACTAAGAACAAGTATAGTGATTAAGTAAGGGTCGAACCCAAGAGAGTTAAGGTGTTTTAGATGCAATTATCGATTATAATGACAAGTGACACAAAGGGAGGGTTTTGGTTGAATTGATGCACAAAAACTTATGAAAACGATTAATGCGACAAGTAAGACAATAATGGATGAACCTACACTAGGTTGATTCTAAGCATGCAATTGCTACATTGGTGCATTCCTTTTACAAGTTTTTAAGTAATCTCCCGTCTCGATCATACATATGTGTTGAGCCAACCGGCATCAACAAAACTTAACCTATTAAAGTTCCGTAAACCTACAAGAACAAATAACAAGTTAGCATTCAAATAAAGACTGAGGGATATAAAGAGAAGATTAAAACCGTTAAACTTATCTTTATATTTGTGTTCCTTTTGTTTAAGTAATTACAACCCGTTATTACTTAAAGTTGCTACTAGATTAAAGACCCGAACCCGGAACCTATTAATCCTAGTTGTTTACATGCACTTTAGAACCTAAGGTGATCAATCTCAAGTAATAGTTAACATGCAATTAAACAATGGAGATCAAGGGAACACAAAACATTACTGAATAAAAACTTATATTAAAAGAACTTACAACCAAAGTAACAAAGCAACTTCAAACCAACCCAATGTAGCAAGGGAGTTAGCAACTCATTACAATGGAAAAACTCAAGTCTAAAATGGGTTTTGTGAGGAAAAGCATGGATAATTCTAGCAATCAGCCATGGACTATTTATACTACAAAAGACACTTAATTAGGAGTAAATAGCCGGCCTAAAACAGCCACCTTTAATGCCATAAAGGTGGTGTAAACATCCGGAGTAAAGCTTCTGTTGTTACACCGCAGGGGCGGCCTTCAGGAACCGTAAGGGCGGTTTAGGCAGAATCGGTTGATCTTCTTCAGAACCGCTGGGGCGACTACACAACTCCGCTGGGGCGGATCTTTAATGCACTTCAACGTCTGACCTTTCGCCTTCCTGACGTTTCTGATGTCAAGGCGCAGGGGCGCCTTATGGCCAACGCAGGGGCGGTGACACAGACTCTTCACATTCCAGCTCCCAAGGCGAGGCGCAGTGGGAGGCGCAGGGGAACTAGTCTTCGTCTCGTCAAGGCAAGCCACCGCAGGGGCGGCTGCAAGGACCCGTGGGGGCGGTAGAGCAACATAAACTTTGCTTCTTGATCAATCTTCACTCCTAAGTGCTTATAACTCCTTCCTTAGCTTCTTTTGATCTTCTTCTTCTGGACCAAGGAGTTAGTAGCATAAAACGACACTAATGCAATAAAAAAGACTCTAAAAACTACCCTAAATGATAGTGATTCCATCACCTATCAAACTCCCCCATACTTAGACCTTTTACTCGTCCCGAGTAAAACAAATGACAGCCATTAGACTCAAGGTCTCAAGAAGCAAGGGAAAGAAAGAAAAATAATGGAAAACAAGAGAAAAAACCAAGAAAGAAAGAAGGAAGGAAAAGAGAGGAAATGTGAGAAAAATAGATACTACCATCCTTATCGCTCCAAGAGTGGCCTACCCGGACAACCTCCTTATGACTCCCCTTCTTATGTCGCCAAAACGCCGGAAGGGAAACCTACACTCGGTGTCGCTCATCTTGCCAAGGCGCCCTTTCGGGTTTTCACCTTGCCACTCTTCTTCTTTTCTCACTTAAACTCACATCCCTCAAGTCCAATTTTGCACCAACCTAAGTTTGGTCGGACTACCTTCTTTTTACCTAAACCGCCCTTTCGGATTTTCGGTTTATCCAAGGATTTTCATGCCTTTTTTCACTTCTTTGGCTTTTTTTTTCAAATGAAACTGAATTCAACAATGCAAAAATCAATGCAACAACTAATGAACTGTACAAGCAATGATATATATCCCTCCCCCATACTTGAAGTACACTTTGTCCTCAAAGTGGAAATGAGTCAAAGATAAATGTGGGAGAAGGGAAATAAATGTACCCCTCACTGGGGTGGTCCGGATGGACAACCAGGACCCTCCTCCGGCGGGTAAGGGAAGTGGCTGAAGAAGTGCTCCTGGTGGCGGTAGATGTCATCAATGCGGTCCTCTTGAGCAGACATCCGACGACCAAAAGAGGACTCAAAACTGGCCTGCCAAGCCAGTTGCTGAGCCTCTAGCTGCTGCTGCTGGGCTGCCTACCAGGCCTCCTACCTCTGGTCGAAGTGTGAGGTCATGGAGGTGGCAAAAGTGTCCTGCCAACTCTGCTGCTGCTCCAACATAGTCCACTGGTAGTCGGCTGCCAAGCCGGGTGCTGGGTCGTCATGGCCGCCATCTGAGCCTGAAGGCTCGCAAGGGCCGGGTCCTCCTCTGGTGCCGCTGTGGGCATCTCCTCTTCATTTGGGACGGGCAGGTGCTCCTCCTGATGGGCCCGGCTGGAGCTGGCGGCATGCCTCTCCACAATGGCCACTAGTGGCCTCCTCGGCACGAAGGGATATGCCGGTATATAGAGCTCGGAGAGCTCACCTTCTAGTGGTAAAGGTCGGGGGAGGTAGGTGAGGTGGCTTCCATCTTCAAGGGAGATCCAAAACAAGTTCTCTCCGTCCCTCCAGAGGAGCTTGCACCTCCTAAGCATCCCCTCAGTGTAGAGAGGAGCTGCCATCCCATCCTCTAACTCGGGCAGGTCCATCACTTGTGAGGCGATCAAAGAGATCACCCCACCGCCAACAATATCCCTCGGCTCATTCCTCCTAATCCGCTTCAAGGCGGCGAGGAAGAGAGATGGCCAATCCATCAGCTGCTGGCTATGTGGAAGGCAGGAGTAGAGCAGTGGGAGGTCCTTGAGAGCGACCTTGTTTTCCTCTTTGTGTCCACAGAAGACACTCATGAGGATCTTGGAAATCAACCTCAAACTGGGGTGAGTGAGTTTGTTGGAGTACTCACCCCCAGCATGGAACTCCGACCCGGTAGCTGCTCGCCAAAACTCACTTAGGTCCGGGGCCGGGACTGGTTCCCACCAGTTCTCAGAGGGGTTTAGAGTAACCCCAAAAGCCTCCCGTAAATCATTGTAGTCAAGCGTGTACTTCACCTTGTTGAACTTGAAGGTGAGGCCGGTACTCACGTGATCTTCCTTCTGCATTGAAAAAGTGGCGATAAATTGTTTGCTGAGCTCCGGATATGTCGGAGCACTCTTCTGGAGGAAGTCTCCGAGCCCAGCATTCGCCAAAAACGTTTGCATGCTCTCTAACATGTCCAGTTTCTCCAAGGTCGGAATATGTAGAAATCGAGTTGCATACATAACTCGATCCTGCACAATCCTATATATGTCCTTCTCTGTTTCCGTCATTTTGTATTTCCTCGGGGCTTCCATTTTTGCATAGATTCGAGCAAAGGATTAGTGAATGTTTGGAAAAGGGAAAAGAATCGACCTTTCTGTTGGTTTTTCCGCAGGGGCGGCTGTGCAGGCGCAGTAGCGGAGAGGCGCAGGGGCAGATGCTTTCAAGCGTAGGTGCGGGAGAACAGAAGAAGGCGATTTTTCGAATGCTTCGAAGGTGGTGGTGCCTTGGAGTGGCTCCGGTGGTGGTCTTTGGTGCAGGCGACGTTTGAAGGTGGCGCAGGAGTGGAGAATCGTTGCAATTGAAGGGAGGTGACGTTTCGCACGAGGGCAAGTGGCGCAAGGGCATTTGGGGGTGTGCGTCCTTGGTGTTGGTGGTGCAGGGGCATCGGAGAGGGTGTTTGGGTGGTTTCTCTGAGGACGTAGGGGCGTTCGCAACTTAGAGAGAGAGAAGGTGTGAGGGGTTGTGGTTGTGTCTGGTGAGGAGGGTTGGTGGGTGGTGCGTGGTAGGTATAGGTGTTTTTTCGAGATCCTATTTTTTTTCTTTTCTAGTTGAACCCGCAGGGGCGGAGGTTTGATACCGCAGGGGCGGTGACAAGGGAGAGGAGCACGCAGGCCCAGCGCCGGGGGCGGCGCTAGGAGTTTGTGTCAAGGATGGCCGCCGCAGGGGCGTAGGGATGTCACCGCGGGGGCGGTGACAGGCGTGTTGCAGGCGCAGGCCCAACGTCGGGGTCGGTGATGGCCTGAGTGTCACCGCAGGGGCGGGATATTAAACCGCAGGGGCGGATTTCTTGATAGAAGCTCCTCTTCTTATTCCTTCGGGTTGCCTCCCGAGAAGCGCCTTTGTTTTACATCGTTGGCTCGATGTAAGATCTCTACTTCTCTGACTGTGCCTCCTCTAGTACCATCTCGTCAATCGGATCATCCTTGACTCCTTCAAGGTAAAGCTTTGGTCTTTGTCCGTTCAACTTAAACACCTTGTGTGTTTGCGGGTCATAGAGATCCACAACCCCGTGAGGGTATACTTCGGCTACTATGAACGGCCCTGTCCATCTTGAACGCAGCTTACCGGCAAAGAGTTTCAAACGGGATTGAAAGAGAAGTACCTTATTACCTACCTTGAAGTCCTTCCGGAGGATATTCCGGTCATGCCATGCTTTGGTCTTTTCTTTGTATGTGGTACCATGGTCATATGCATCTAGCCTTAGTTCCTCCAACTCTTGCAATTCGAGCTTCCAAAATTCTCCTACTTCTTCTATGTTCATGTTGCACTTCTTTACCGCCCACCAAGCCTTGTGCTCTAACTCCACCGTTAGGTGGCAAGCTTTCCCAAACACGAGCCTAAAAGGAGACATTCCGATGGGAGTTTTGTAGGCTGTCCGATATGCCCATAGGGCGTCATTTAGCCTTGCACTCCAATCCTTCCGGCCGGGAGAAACCATCTTTTCAAGGATGGTCTTTATTTCCCGGTTGGATACCTCCGCTTGGCCGTTTGTTTGAGGATGATAGGTTGTTGATACTCGTTGGTGAACATGGTACTTCTTAAGGAGAGCCGTGATCGTCTTGTTGCAGAAATGAGTACCCCTATCACTGATTAAGGCTTTCGGAATTCCAAATCTTGCAAAGATAATCTCCTTCAGAAAAGCTGCACCTACTTTTGAATCATCAGTTTTGGTGGCCTTTGCTGCCACCCACTTGGAAATATAGTCCACCGCAAGCAAAATATATGTGTTCCCGAATGAGGTAGGAAACGGCCCCATGAAATCAATTCCCCAAACATCGAATATTTCACAAAATATAAGAGAGGATTGGGGCATTTCATGTCTCCTTGAAAGATTTCCTACCCTTTGGCATCTATCACACACTTTACAAAACGCAAAGGTGTCTCGAAAAATGTGTGGCCAAAAGAAACCGGCATCCAAAACTTTTCTTGCAGTTTTGTTTGCCTCAAAGTGCCCCCCACATGCTTCAGAATGACAGAAAGTTAGGACGGATTGTACCTCATTGTCCGGAATGCAACGCCAGATCACTTGGTCACTACAATGCTTCCAAAGGTAAGGATCGTCCCAAACGTAGTGTCGAGCTTCAACTTTTACTTTCTCTCGTTGTGCTTTGGTGAAGTCTGGAGGTTACTCCTTCCTAACAATGAAGTTCACAATGTCAGCAAACCAAGGCTTAAAAGATTGAAGCTTAAGACAAACCTTTGTCGATAATTCTGCAGGGGCGCCTAGACAGAGCCGCGGGGGCGGCTGGTGTGAGGCGCAGGGGCGTTTACACGACAGAGAGTTGTGTAGAATGTGTCGTCTGGAAAGCTTCCGGCTATCTCTCTTTCTTTTCCTGGTTCTTCCTCCTCTTACATTAGTCTGCTCAAATGATCTGCCACCAGGTTCTCAGCCCCCTTTTTGTCCCTTATTTCTAGGTTAAATTCGCTTAGAAGGAGCACCCAACGGATTAATCATGACTTCGCCTCCTTCTTTGCCATGAGGTACCTAAGGGCTGCATGGTTAGTGAAAATAATTACCTTTACCCCTAGTAAGTATTGCCTGAACTTCTCAAGGGAAAAAAAACTACCGCCAACATCTCCTTCTCGGTGGTGGAGTAATTCCTTTGTGCTCCATTTAGTGTCATAGACGCATAATGGATCACATGGGAGGCCCTTCCGTCTTTTTGTCCTAAGACAGCTCCGACGGCGTAGTCACTGGCGTCACACATGATTTCAAAAGGTTTCTCCCAATCCGGAGAACGGATGATCGGAGCGGTGGTGAGACATGACTTCAGAGTGTCGAAAGCCTTCTTGCAATCCTCATCCACTATGAAGGTTACATCTTTCTTGAGAAATTCACACAGGGGTGCTGAGATCTTTGAGAAGTCTTTGATAAACCTTCGGTAGAAACCTGCATGACCAAGAAAAGATCGGATTTCCCGAACATTAGTAGGATAAGGTAAATTTTGAATAGCATCAACCTTTGCCTTATCTACCTCTATCCCTTTTGAGGATATTACATGTCCTAACACAATTCCTTGTTCGACCATGAAATGACATTTTTCCGAATTAAGAACTAAGTTGGTTTCAACTTATTTTTTAAGAACAAGTTTTAAATACCCTAAACATGCGTCAAAACTGTCTCCATGGACGGTAAAATCATCCATGAAGACTTCAATGAAAATTTCTATATATTCGGAGAAAATACTTATCATGCACCGTTGGAAAGTGCTCGGCGCGTTGCAAAGTCCAAAGGGCATTCTGCGATATGCAAAAGTGCCAAATGGGCAAGTGAATGTTGTCTTCTCTTGATCTTCTGGTGCGATGGCTATTTGGAAATAGCCCGAATATCCATCCATGAAACAGTAGTACTGATGACCTGCAAGACGTTCCAACATTTGATCAATAAAAGGTAATGGGAAATGGTCTTTTCGTGTTACCTTATTGAGCTTGCGGTAGTCAATGCAAACTCTCTATCCGGTTTGTGTTTCGCTTGGGACCATCTCTCCATGTTGATTTTCCACCAAAGTGATGCCTCCCTTTTTTGGAACCACTTGGGTCGCGCTAACCCAAGTGCTATCCGAGATAGGAAAGATCATATCCGCTTGGAGGAGCTTCAACACTTCCTTTTTGACTACATCCATCATTGGTGGGTTCAACCTCCTTTGAGGTTGTCTAGAGGGCTTGACTTCGTCCTCAAGTAAAATCTTATGCATGCAAGTGGAAGGACTTATCCCCTTGATGTCAGCAATAGTCCATCCGAGGGCCGTCTTGTGCTCCTTTAGTACGTTCACCAACTTATCTTCTTGTCCGGTGGTCAACTTATTGGAGATGATTATCGGCAAGGTATTGTGTACTCCAAGGAAAACATACTTGAGGTGTGACAGAAGATCCTTCAATTCTATTTCCGGTGCCTGCACTATGGATGGAACAAGCTTATCGCTTGGGGATAGTAAAGTGGGCCCAATGGCCAAATTGGAAATAGGTAGCCTTTTATGCCCATCTAATTGGGCTAGGACCTCTTTCATGCTAGATGTTAACACATAATCTAATTTGAAATCATCAATGTCATGGTCAATCACATTTCTCAATTCATCCACGTCAGAGTTATCAAAAACATCTTGCACAAAAGGTTCAACAACGTCAATAGCACATAGAGAATGATCATCGCTAGGAAATTTCATTGCATCATAGATGTCAAATTCTACTACTTCTCCATCAAACTCCATGGTCAATTTACCACTAACACAATCAATTTTAGTCCTAGCCGTTTTCAAAAATGGCCTACCTAATAGAATGGGTGCAACATGCGAGTCATTTTCCATATCCATTACAAAGAAATCAACAGGAAAAATTAGGTTGTCTACCATCACTAATACATCTTCAATTATCCCTTTCGGTTACACATTAGATCTATCAGCAAGTTATACTACAATTCTAGTTTCCATTAGTGGCCAAAGGCCAAGTGATTTGTAAATCAAATATGGCAAGACATTAATAGAAACACCGAGATCAAGTATTACTTTGTCAAAGCGGGTTTCCTCTATAAAACAAGGAATGCTTACCATGCCCGGATCGCTGCATTTCTTGGGCATTCTCCGTTGGAAAACTGCCGACACGTGTTCACTCACTTGCACTTTCTATTTCCCCTTTAGCTTTTGATTTCTCTTGATAGTGCAAAGTTCCTTCTAAAAACGAGTATACTTAGGGATACTTTTCACCAACTTAAGGAGGGGAATGTTTACCTTGCATTTAGAGAAAGTCTCAAAGAGGTCATTGTCCTCTATGATTCTTCGCTCTTTTAATGCTTCAGGAAAAGGAGCCGGTGGCTTTTCGGAGTACAGCGGCAGAAAGTTAGGCCGGACGTAAGTATCCTTTTCAGCAGGACCTTCTGTTGTGTTTTCCGCAAGGGCGTCAGCTTGAAGGCGCAGGGGCGGATCAGGGTTTGTCACTGCAGGGGCGGGGGCAGCCAGCCGCAAGGGCGTTCTTCCTTCTGGGCTGGGCGCAGATGCAGCCGCAGGGGCGGCTGTGGGTGCAGAAATAACGACAGAAGGTTCACTTTGTGACCCTTTTGTTGATTCTTGTTGGATTTGCTTCCCGCTCCTTAATGTTAGGGCACTAACATTCTCCTTGGAGTTTATAAACATCTGGGAAGGCAATCCTTCGCAAAGCCTTGATTCGGTCCTTGAAACAGCTTCCGCCATTTGGCCAACCTACTTCTCAAGGTTCTTGATGCTTGATTTTGTTGTTTGGACATGAGTAGCAAAGTGTTTAGTTAAAACCTGCAACATATCTTCAGTTGAGTGATAATTACCTTGGCGGGGCTGCTGTTGTTGGTTTTGTTGATCCCTCCAACGAAAATTCTGTTGGTCTTACCAATTTGGCATGAAATTCTGTGCATAGGGATCGTTCCTAGGTCTTTGCTGTTGTGGCTGTCCATAGCCCATTGCGCTGACTTCAGCATCATCATCTTGAACTTGTGGACACATGTCCGTTGGATGATACGGTTCAGCACAAACTCCACAAGCTTTGAGCTGTTGCGGTGTTCCCATAAGTGTTAACCTCTTCACCATTTCCTTCAATTCCGCCAGCTCGGTTGAAATCTCTCTCTTCCCGGAACTCACAGCATGAACTCCTTTCTTAGTCGGGGTCCTTCCAAAGTTCCGAGTTCCTTCCGCTAGTTCCTGTATCTTTTCCAAAGCAAGGTCAGGAGTAGAGTTAAGAATATTACCTCCGCAAGCCGCATCGACGATCCTCCTTTCATTATCTAGCAAGCCATTGTACAAGTACAAGACTAGATCTTGAGTTGAGTATCCGTGGAAAGGACAGCTGGATCGGAGGCGTGCAAACCTTTCGAAGTACTCGTAGAGAGTTTCGGTTGCCTCTTGCTCGATGTTGCTTATAGCTTTCTTCAAGCTATTGGCCTTTTTAGCTGGAAAATATTTCTCGAAGAACGCTTTGTGAAGGTTCTCCCAAGTGTCAATACTCCCGGATGGAAGGTAGTAATACCAATCATCCGCCGAATCCTTGAGTGTGAAGCCGAATGCCCTCATCTTGATCTGTTATTCGGTAATGTTGGCCGACTTCATGGTCATACAAACGGTGTGGAGCTTCCCAAGGTGCTTCATGGGGTCTTCTCCACTTAGCCCATGGAAGGATGGAAGCAAGTGAATGAGGCCCGGTTTGAGCTTAAAGTTGACTCCTTCCCCTAGTGCCGGTATAGCGACCGCAAGAGGATTTTGAGCAAAAGTGGGCTGCGTAAGTTGACGAAGAGTACGGTCAACCATCTCTTGTTGTAGTTGTTGTTGTCTTCGTTGTTGGATGTGCGTCCTCTCAATTTCTGGATCAAAAGAAGCAAAGCCGGAATTAGTAGCACGGGTTTGAACCATAAAAATGGTTCAAACCAATAATCAATAATAACAATAAAACACAAAAACTCCCCGGCAACGGCGCCAAAATTTGACCGAAGGTATTTCTATGGTCGTCTATACCCAATCAAAAGTAAATCCCGATTTAGCACTAAGAACAAGTATAGTGATTAAGTAAGGGTCGAACCCAAGAGAGTTAAGGTGTTTTAGATGCAATTATTGATTATAATGACAAGTGACACAAGGGGGGGGGGGAGAGTTTGGTTGAATTGATGCACAAAAACTTATGAAAACGATTAATGCGACAAGTAAGACAATAATGGATGAATCTACACTAGGTTGATTCTAAGCATGCAATTGCTACATTGGTGCATTCCTTTTACAAGTTTTTAAGTAATCTCCCGTCTCGATCATACATATGTGTTGAGCCAACCGGCATCAACAAAACTTAACCTATTAAAGTTCCGTAAACCTACAAGAACAAATAACAAGTTAGCATTCAAACAAAGACCGAAGGATAAAGAGAAGATTAAAACCGTTAAACTTATCTTTATATTTGTGTTCCTTTTGTTTAAGTAATTACAACCCGTTATTACTTAAAGTTGCTACTAGATTAAAGACCCGAACCCGGAACCTATTAATCCTAGTTGTTTACATGCACTTTAGAACCTAAGGTGATCAATCTCAAGTAATAGTTAACATGCAATTAAACAATGGAGATCAAGGGAACACAAAGCATTACTGAATAAAAACTTATATTAAAAGAACTTACAACCAAAGTAACAAAGCAACTTCAAACCAACCCAATGTAGCAAGGGAGTTAGCAACTCATTACAATGGAAAAACTCAAGTCTAAAATGGGTTTTGTGAGGAAAAGCATGGATAATTCTAGCAATCAGCCATGGACTATTTATACTACAAAAGACACTTAATTAGGAGTAAATAGCCGGCCTAAAACAACCACCTTTAATGCCATAAAGGTGGTGTAAACATCCGGAGTAAAGCTTCTGTTGTTACACCGCAGGGGCGGCCTTCAGGAACCGTAGGGGCGGTTTAGGCAGAATCGGTTGATCTTCTTCAGAACCGCTGGGGCGACTACACAACTCCGTTGGGGAGGATCTTTAATGCACTTCAACGTCTGACCTTTCGCCTTCCTGACGTTTCTGATGTCAAGGCGCAGGGGCGCCTTATGGCCAACGCAGGGGCGGTGACACAGACTCTTCACATTCCAGCTCCCAAGGCGAGGCGCAGTGGGAGGCGCAGGGGAGCTAGTCTTCATCTCGTCAAGGCAAGTCACCGCAGGGGCGGCTGCAAGGACCCGCGGGGGCGGTGGAGCAACAGAATCTTTGCTTCTTGATCGATCTTCTCTCCTAAGTGCTTATAACTCCTTCCTTAGCTTCGTTTGATCTTCTTCTTCTGGACCAAGGAGTTAGTAGCATAAACCGACACTAATGCAATAAAAAGACTCTAAAAACTACCTAAATGATAGTGATTCCATCACCTATCAGTCATCCTAACTCAAGATTACTAGGATAATATCAGTAGATTATTGCCAACTCAAGATTCAAAAAGGTGTTTTTAAATCTATATTTATTCTTGTAAAATACTGAAAACTGAAAATCATCCAAAAAACCCTAAACAATACAAAAACAGCTACAACATGACAAGAAAGTTCAAGATAGCAAAATGGAAAGCTGATCTTCCTGGATTCCTCATCCCATAATCCTATATATGTTTTGAAATTTTTTCATGAGAAAGTAACTGACAACGTTAACCCGAAAAGTTGATCATCAACAAAGATCTAAAAGAAGAGACAACGATCCTATTGCACCTGACTCCATCAAGCTAAAGTGGCAAACAACTTCTAGTTTGAGGTTCAACATATATGTGAAATCATATATGCTGAAATATGACACATAATTTCTACATATACTTAGAATTAAATAGTATACTTTTATCAATGCACAAGTTAGGAACTAAAGATGTCAAACAACAACAAATAAATCGATTCTGTTATTTATCAAGAAGTGTTTTACATTTCAAATCTTTTCGCTAAAAAAAGTCAAGTTGATAAATTCAATAGGTTAACCAAGGTTCAAAGTATTGAAGATTTAAGTGGATAATAATACCCCTTCAATTCCATTGTTTAAGTGCTCATTATTCTGGAATTTACCTTAGCACATTATTCTTGAAGGTATGCAGTTCCTATATTGCACATATTTGCAAAGAATTTGCAGATTGAGAAGTAGAATATTTGCAAATATTTATAGAAAAGAATTGTGCCTTGTAGTTTAATGGGAATTCACCGAACCAACAGTTACCGCTTAAGAAACCCTATAAATAAAAGATTTGGCAGTTAGTATTCAACAAGTTCAAGACACTATTTAGATTCTTGTTGTCAGTCACCTCCATCGTTCCCCAACAAATACGGTACCAGGCAATAACAATCGGAGTTTTGGGATAAAGAAGACAAGAAAATGACAAATGAAATATGTGGAGAAGTCTGAATTTCCTAGAACGTAAGCGGTGGTTTCCGGAGAATATAAAGGAGAAATATGTTGGTACTCATGTAACTCCCAATGCTGCCTTAGTTTCTCTGAATCCTTGGCGTTCGACATTGCCATATTATCAGTGGAAGTGAATCGTGAATGTGGAATATGCAAGTATAAATTATATATACTAGGGATAATCAATCTGAATAAAGAAAGATGTTATCGACAATTATATATATATATATATATATATATATATATATCAGCTCTACTAAGAATGACTAAGAGGGATTCGTAGGGATTATAATCTTTTCTTCATCAGATTCGAGTTGCTACCAGCATCTGTTGTACAACAGGTTGACCCTAGTAAAACAGATACAAACTTCCATCCACGAGAAAAAATGTGTTAGGACAACGAAAGATGACAAACAGAAACAAATAAATCGATTATGTTATTGATCAAGAAAGTGTTTTACATATCAAATTGATGAACAAAATGAATGTACATAGGTTGTTGGCCTACAAAACTTTCTAACTAATATACATTGCAGAAGAGGTCTCTAGATTTTATTCTTCGTTGTCTGCACAATAGAGACTTCGACAATATTATCAACAAGATTACCACTTGCACAACCTTGTTGACCCATAGCTATGCCACTGAGATTAGTCCCGAACAACTCTTCCATCAAACAACCCAATTTATCATCCACCATAAAACAATATCACTCGAATTGGTCCCGAACAACTCTTCCATCCAATAACTCAGCTGGGATTGATCTTCAATACAACAAGCTTCACTCGAACTGTCAAATGTCGGTGCAGTATTTTCAATGATAGATATAGATTCGGTGTACCGAGTCTTGGTAGGAACATGAGCGCATGCTGATACGTTTTCATCTTGCTCATGTTTTCTTGATTTTCTAGTCCTCTTGATTTTGAATATAGGATAATCCCCGACTCGAGATTGATAGGGAGAAATAAGGGAGAACTCATACATGCCCCAAGAACACTCATAGAGGCGGCGAGGAGCATCTTTCACAGCTTGATAGGAGAAATAGCTCTTGCCCTAATGGGTTGGTTGGTGACGCTGTCATGGATATGAATCTTTGACTAAAGCTTCCAAGTTCCACAACATGTAGTACGCGTGAACCTTTGTCCACCCTCAGTTTTCCTCTTGAGTGGGGTGAAGCAAAATCTTTCTTTCTGATGAACTGGACTGCTTTGATTGAAAATCTCTTTCGGGTCGAGATCTCCATACACGTTCATGTCTCTTATCATCGTTGTTATTGCTATTCCGCTGAGTTGTACCGGAGTTGGAAAACCCGACAACCGTTCTTGTAATATCCTAATAATCTGCTCGTCGTTGGCGATGAATATGAAACTTGTTCCCCAAATTGAGTCGGTCATTGTTAACGTTCTTGCCTTCTGCTCTTTCCAAACTACCGCCATATAAATGTACAACTTGCGATGCTCCTTGTCGTTGGGGATGAATGTAAAACTAGGCCATAGTTAACGTTCTTGAAAATGAAATTCATTTTAAAACTTAGAACCCTTGAGGGCTTTGTTTCCTTTTATTCGGTCTTTAGAAGATTGCGAGTGTCATTGTTGTCAACTTAGGTCTCTGATACCATATTGTAACACCCCGAATCTGCGGGACTCGGGGCGCTACGGGTGGAGACCTCATAATGGGTTCCGACCCTTAGTCTGACAATAATTTCACCGGATCTTACAACAAGACACAAATAAAGGCAAAACCGAAATACATTTTTATGCAATGATATGAAACCCGAAAGCATACAAACGAAAGACTCCAGCCGAGTTTACAACTCCAAGGACCAAACATCAAATACATAACGATAAACAATATACAAGATACACAACTCTCAACCAAACCCATCCTAAAATGTACGGACCCTGGCTACCCACTCGTCTGGATCTCTCGGCCGCATCCCTAACCTGCAAATCAACTACAACAATCAGTATAAAACCGTTAGCTCACATTCTAGGCATTAGATAGATAGTAAAGGCACATACACAAGCAACAAACATAAACACACATCATGCTCACACACACAAGCCAGTTATTATCTTCTTTTTACGTCATTCCATAACTAGTTCCATTTCTCAAAATTATGACACGAGAAGTCTTATAACTCTCGCCTCTATCCTCGTGTAACCAACAAGAGTGGTGCGGAGCTCTCCCCATATGCCATGTGGAGTGGTGAAGAAGCCCTCCCGTATATCATGTATGGCCTCGTCGCAGAGAACCTCCAAGTCTCCCTCGGGAGCTTGGCAGTAATGTCACCGCCCGATAATTATTAACAAAAGGGCCAAAAATATAAATCCAAGCCATCCTAATCCGGTGTCATGATTATAAACAAAACCAAATCGCACCACCATCACACATCCAACTAATGCATAAAAGCGAGCTAAGTAAGTCCGGAGACTTACCTTGTCCCAACGATCAACCAAAAACAACCGAATTTCACTTCCCGTAGGAATATAATCAAAGTCTGTTCAAGACAAGACACGATAATCAACAACCACTCACACATACTAGAAGTCCTTAGACTTCTAGTCCCAACGATCTCGCAAGATCATAAACCAACTACACAAGCTAGGATACTCTCGTCCTATTCTTCACAACCTCAACCGATATGTAAACACAACCTCCAAGCCTCACAATATCAACCCCAATGCTCACAGACGTATAACTAACTCAAGATCAACACACACAAGCCTTAGAACATCAATCCATCCTCAAACACTCATCTAAGGTTCCAAACCACTACTTAGCATTCACTCTAAGTTATGCTAGATCCAACCTAACATGATACTACTACTAAACATTACTAGATCGAGGAAGAAGGTACTCACACGAGGTCAAAGGCGGAAGACGATCTACGGTTGGAAAGTATGGATTCGTTGGCCTTATCGGGGCCATTTCCGAACCTAACACCATAACTAAACAAATTTAGCTTATACGCTACATTTGGGCATAATACATATAATATATAATCATAAAGTAAGACTCGTATTTAAAATCCAAGGGTAAAACCCGTGAATACATTTTCTGGGCAAATTATATAATTTAATAAATGTGGGTCATAAACCAGAAAATAAATCTTTGGTCCATATTTTAAAAATAATCCAACAAAGGGCATAATTGATAATTGTTAAAAACTGGGCCAATATGTGTACTTAACCGTCTGTAGAGGGTATAAATGCAACTTCCAAAACTGGGGGTCAAAATTGCAAAATAGAAATATGGGTGATTTATTGTAATTATCACCAAATATATACAAACCCGATACAATTAAAGGGTTTCATAGGGTTGGGGAAGAAGATGCACAAGCGGCGGCATGGGCTCCGGCAAGGGCAACGAGGCCTTCTTCCAGAGACGGCAGCTTCGGTCTCCAACGGCTTTTTGGAGGAGACTAGGCAAGGAAGCGGCTTTCTTCCCCGGCCTTCGGTCGATGGCAACACAGTTGGAACGAGATGGAGGAAAGGAGAGACAATGGGTCCTCTGTTGGACTGGTGGTGTAGGGGGGGAGCTGGCAAGGCGTAACTCCGGTCGGCGGCGGCTCGAACGCGGGACAAACGGCGAGGTGGTAGTGGTGATTGTTACAGTTATTAGTATGCTTTTATTAATATTTGATGATTCAAAATCTATATATTATTAGTTCAAATAGAGTGTTAAATTAGTTCAAATATTTAATGATTTATGAGCAGCGTGGTGACAATTTTGTAATTTTGAATGAAGAAAATGTTTGTTAGAAAAATAGATGAATAAATAAAATTATTAGTACATTTTTATTCAAATATTTCATAGTGAAAAACTTATATATCATTAGTTACTTTAACGAAGTTATAGTTATAAACTTTTCTTATAAAAAAATGAACCATTAGAACAAACAGTTTGAAGTAACCGAACAAAAATATGAATCATTAGAACAAATAATTTGAATGAATAGAATAAAATGGATTTTCACTACAACTTTTGAAAATTACAAAGATATCCCACGCTTGAACCTTGTACAACAGATTTTTAAAAGGACAAAGTTGTCATTAACTTCATATAGTTACAAAATTGTCACCACCTTGCTCATAAATTTGAAGAAATCACTAAAGTAGATTGATCTAGACCGTTAAATCAACTCTATCAACGATTGACAATGCTCCATAATGCCTTACCACATGATTTGTGATGTACGTGAACCTTGTCCGAATTATAAAATCAATATGCACAGATTTAATTGAAAGAATTATGTAGTATAACCAATCTAAAATAGCTAATATGAGAAACTAACCACCAACTTTTCATATTTTGGTTTCTAAACACTTAATAAAAAATAAGTAAAAAATTCCTGGAAAAAAATTCGGAAAGAGGTTGTCAACACTTATTGACATTTCATATGTTGTCAACAATGTTTTTTTTTTTATAACTTTTGGACTGTCAACAAGACTTTTTGACAACTTCTCATCTATCAACAAGACTTTTTAATACCTTATGGACCAACAATAAGGTTTTTTTAGGTTTTGAATTGTCAACTAGGTTTTTTTGACAGCTTCTGGATTGTCAACAAGGCTTATTGTCAAGTCAGAGGTTTTGAACAAGACTTTTTGACCGCTTATGGATTGTTAACAAGCTTTCTTGACAGTCCAAAGACTGTCAACAAGGCTTCTTGGCAGCCTTTGAACTGTTGACAAGGCTTCTTAATTATTGTCAAACATAAAGAATATATATTCAAGACTGAGAACACAAGATTAAAAAAAGATTTAGATATGTATATATGAAAAATATCATATATATTCAAGATTCAATCACTAACAAAAATCTATTACCAAGCAAGTGTTCATAACAAAGAGTTGGTGACAACAATGTCTCTACATCTTCACATGGACTTGTTGTAACACTTTATATCTTTGAGTGTGATTGACACACTTTGATTAACCAACAAAATCAAAAATTCATAGGATGGAGAATAGACATCCGTACAACATTGATAAAATGTCACTATTAAGTCTCATAATATCTTCATTTGCTTCCGTTACTTCATTCCGAAACTCATATATGGCATTTAAGCATTGATGGTACCGGAGACGTGTCTCATCCTTCTTTTTACTTAATCAAAAGAGTTATTCATTTAAGACTCAATTTTTATTCCAAAATCGATGTGGGGAATCCTTAATTTATCATAAGAAAATCAAATTTCTATAAATTTATTCAAATTAGATGACAAGTGTAACACCCCGAATTCTCAGAACTCGGAACATTACTGGTTAGGACCTCACAATGGGTCCTGACCTCAGTTTGACAATAATATTACTAGAATCTTACAACAAGACACAAATAAGAAAAACCGAAATTCATAAAATGTATTTGTAAAAGGATGAATGCAACAAAGTCTAACAGCCTATCGTACTTAAACAACGGAAAAGACTAACTGTCTTAACAAAAGGGAAAGACAACACAACAACAACCCAAACCCCCACTCTAAAGAGTACGGAGACCCGGCTGACCACTACTTCCGGATCACTCAGCTGCTGTTCTAACCTGCAGTAAAACTAAAAACACAACAAAACAACCATTAGCTAGTTATCTAAACATTAGGAGAATAATAATGGCACACACACATAAAAATAATAAACACCCATCATGCTTACAAACAAGTCCATTTATTATCTTCATTTAAGTCATTCACTCTAATGATACTTATTTTGTGACACGAGGGATTCTCAAACCTCGCCTCCGCCCCCGTGTACCCATCAGGAGTGGATCCGATGCATCTCACCGTGTACCTGTATGGTCTGGGTATAGAGAACCTCCCAGTCTCCTGGCATGTAACACTCGGTTTCGACATTTTCCCTCTCGCGTACTTCCATCGATATTTTAATTATAAATTATATTTACATCTCTTTTTAAAGTGTTTTGAGATGTAAAATAAATTCCCGAGTATATTTATATTGCGGATACGTTCCTTCATACCCATACTTTTATTTTTAGTCGGAAAAGTCGGAAATTCCCGATCGGAGATCCCATCCCGGATGTTTAATCGAGTTAGTTATTTTAACTCACTCCTCTATACTCATTTGTTTCTTTTTTTTTTCCCTTTTCCCTTTTCCTTCTATTTCTTTGTATTTTTATTTTGGTTCCCTCCTGCGCTGGTGTGATACGCTCAGCAAGAGAAAAAGGCAAGCCGACTCTTCGTTCCTCTCCGCCCATAGCCCTGCACGCCGTCTGCACCTACCGCCTAGCCCTGTTGCTCAGCAGGCCGGCCTCTGGCCACCCGACTCCTCGTTCTCCTCTCGATGCAATGACCTTCAGCCTCTCCTTCTGCATCATCAGCCAGCCCTCACTTCTCTTCCTTCTGTTGCCTCAACGCTGAACTTCTCTTTTGTTTTACGCTCTTCTGTTTAGATCGATTGGAGGCTGCACCACCACGGGAGAGGAGGTTGCAACATCGGGAACCACCGGAAGCCGCCGCCTCGACCCCTTCAGTGCCTGCAGATCGCTTCCTCCCTTTCCCCTGCGCGGTGCTTCTCTGTTGCGAGGAGAGACGACACTGCAGCCTGGAGGCCGCTGTTGTAGAGAGCTGCACCGCCACCGGCCGCCGCTCCTTCCCTGCCTGCACCGACGCCGGATCTCTCTATCCCTCCGCCTGCTTAGCCGCCAGAAGCCCTCTCTCCCCTTTCCTTCTTCTGTAGTCGCGTAACAGTAGGTTGAAGATGGGTTTATTTTATAATATTGTAATTTTGGCCCTAAAATTGATATAATTGCAAATTGTACCCAAATCATTATATATATTTCAGTTTGAACCCACTCTTTTGGAATTTGCAACTTAAGCCCCTGCTGATTTGTATAATCAAGGTTTTGACCCATTATTCTTGAGATATGCAGTTTTTGCCCTTGTGAATAAATTACAGTTTTGGCCCAAAGTTATTTTCGGGAATTAGCCTAAGTTTCTTGAGTTCCATATTTATGGCCGGGAGATTTAATTGCGGATTTTAACCTATGTTTATATAATTGTATAAATCCCCGGAAATGTTTTTACGAGTTTTAACCTTGGTTTTAAAAGCGAGTTTTCCTTAGGTTTATATACGTTAAATCCTCCGTTCAAATTAGCATATATGCTAAATTTCCTTAGCTTTGGTTTTAGGTTCGGAAGCGGCAATTATAGACCAACGAATCCAATCTCGACGTCCGTAGATCACCTTCAACCTCGGATCGTGTGTGAGTACCTTCTTCCTCGATCTGATTATGTTTAGTGGTAGAATCATAATAGGTTGGATCTAGCATAACTTAGGGCAAATGTCAAGTAGTGGCTTGGAACCTTTAGGTGAGTGTTTGAGGTTATTAATGTTCTATGACATGTGGTGTGTTGATCTTGAGTTGTTATACGGTTGTGAGCCTCGTGGTTGATCTTGTGAGACTTGAGGTGATATTTATATGTTGGTTGACATTGTGGAGTTTAGGATGATAGTATCCTAGCACTTGGGGCTATAGTTGAGATCTCGTGAGTTTATGAGGGCTAGGAGTGTATCCTAGATTATGAGAGTATATGACCTAGTAAGATGATATAGGACTAGAAGTCTAAGGACTTCTAGCTTGTGAGTAGTTGTTGATTATCGTGCCTTGTCTTGAACAGGCTTTGGTTATATTCCTTCAGAGAGTGATTCGGTTTCGTTTAGCTTTGAGACGAGGTAAGTCCTCGGACTTACTTAGCCGCTTTTATGCCTTATTTGGATGTATATGGTGGTGTGTGTTTACCGCTTTTAAGCATGAAAATGGATTAGGATTTACTTGACCTTATTTATTGGCCCATTGTTACTACTATTATTATCGGGCGGTGACATCACCGCTCAGTTTCCCGAGGAAGACTGGGGGGATCTCTGCGACCAGGCCATACACGGTATACGGGTGGGCTTCTTCATCATCCCCTCAGGGTATACGGGTTGGGCGCCGCCACACTCCTGTTGGTTACACGGGGACAGAGGCGAGAGTTATAAGACTCTCGTGTCACACTTGAACGAATGGATTAGATATGGAATAACCTAAAAAGATAATAAGTAACGGATGCATATGTTTATGAGCATGTTGTGTGTTTGTGTTCCTATGTGTGTTTGTGCCATATTATTCTTATAATGCCTAGAATGTGAGCTAACGGTTTTATACCGATTGTTGTAGTTGATGTGCAAGTTAGGATGTGGCCGAGTGATCCGGAGGAGTGGACAGCCGGGGTTCCGTACATCTTAGGTTGTTTTGGGTTTTGGAGTCCTTGTGTTGTTGTTATTGTATATTATGTTGTTGTTGTTGTAAGAACGGCTGAAGTCTTTCCTTTCTTTTTTTTTTTTCAGGTTTCATAACATTGCATAAAAATGTATTTCGGTTTTGGCCTTTATTTATGCCTTGTTGCAAGATCCGGTGAAATTGTTGTCAGGCTAAGGGTCGGGACCCATTGTGAGGTCCCAACCCGTAGCATCCCGAGTCCCGCGGATTCGGGGTGTTACATGGCAGAGCTGGGCAGTGATGTCACGGCCCGTTATACATACACTTGGGCCTTAAAACATAATAACCACGGTCGTCCTAACAAGTTGTTATTTATTATAACACACATTGTACACACACAACCATCATCATCCAACTAATATCCAAAAACCAGCTAAGTACGTCGCAAGGACTTACCTTGATCACAAATCGTTTTCTCAAATCTCAACTCGGTCCGAACCCGTGGTAACTCAAACGCCTGTCAAATAAGGCATGTCGATCAAAATCACATCCAGATGTCCAACCTCATGCGAAGGAATTACGGAAAAAGCTCTCTTACGGCAAAAGACCATTTTACCCTTAGTGCCGAAAATTCTCAAAGTCTATCATTAAAATATAACATTCATATTTAGAACTTGTTTTCAAAATTTGGTTCTCACGGATAGCTTACTTAGAGGTTATAAGATCAATTTCAAACACTCGTCAAAGAGAACTACATTATCCTTTCTCCGGTTATTTCACTTTAATACTTATGTGTGTGTATGTATATAATACGTTACTCTTACTCATCTATGTATATATATATACTTATGTATATATACACTCTACCTATTCACACATAAACACTTATGTTTCCCATCCCATACCTATCTATACGTACCTATGTACCCGGCACCGATACATGTATCTTTATTTCTATCTCTCATAATTACCTCTATGTACACACACGTATAACACTGCACGCCTCACTATCTCTACATCAATATATAGACTCATCAGTCATATACCTATAAAAATCTATATATTTACATATAAAAACTCACACTCTCAGCCATACATTGTCTATATATATATACATGTGCACACACTATACAGAGGCTCACTCACCTTTTATACATATACTGGTATATATTTATTACCCTCATACATCTATACATACTTATATATATACCTCATCCTTATACATGTATAAATACTTATATATATTCCACTGTTTTACATTTATATATATATATACTTATATATATATATATAATCCACTGTTATACATTCATATATACTTATATACATATTCGTCTCTTCCAGCCCTTCATCTATCTATATACCAGTTTAAATATACTACACTAAACTTATACATAAACACTCACACATTTCCTACCTCTCTATACCCATATACGTATATAACCGCAAGCTGAAGAGGCTTACTTACCCATCTCGACTACTCGTCACGCACTCGGAGATGAACCGCGGCTCAGTACGTTCCTACAAAGTGGCTGTCGCAGAGGGTCTAAGCTGGCTCGGTGCTTGCCCTTCCCCACATTGCACCACTCCTCCTGGCTAGTGACTGCAGGACCGAAAAGTGGCTCGAGTTGCAGTTAACACGGGAAGACAGAAGGGGAAGAGTGGACAGTAGGTGTGCACTTACTCAGTCTTCTGCTGTAGCATCCTGGCACACGATCTGCTCCTGGGGACGGTTGAAGACTCGATCTGCTCCTGGGGACAGTTGAAGACTCGATCTGCTCCTGGGGACAGTTGAAGACGCGATCTGCTCCTGGGGACAGTAGGTGTAGTGGCTCGGACTGGCTGCGAGGGTGTGCTGTCCTGTGTTCGGCCGGTAGCAGCGATGGAGGCGTCAAGGATGTGTGGTGGTGGTCGATGGCGTACTGTGCAGCCTGCCCAGCGGTCGAAGGAAGGGTGGCAGGGTCCGACTGCGAGGCTGGCACTACTGTTGTGGTCGACAGAGCCGGCGGAAGGGTCCCGGTGGCTGCGGTGTTGCGGCGGGGCTTGCTGTGGTCGCTGGTTCGGAGATCTCGTTGCTGTTGAGTAGTTGCTGCTACAAGTCGATTCACAGAGGGAGGCGGAAAGGGAAGTGTAAGCTACCGTTCAGTTTAGGGTTAATGTTGATTAGGTTAGAAGCTAATTAGATTAGAAGTTAATTAGGTTAGAAGTTAAGTGTTGTGCCGGCTGGATAATCTTAGTGGGCCTACTCCGATGGGCCTGCTCATCTAAATTTAAAAGATGGTTGAAAGTAAGCGTCGTTAAATTGTACGGAAATTCTTTGGTTTTCAACATACGGAAATTATTATTCCGTTTACAAATCTAACATTTTATATAATTTAAGTACAATATTTATCACTTTATGTGAATTATGGTCACATAAAATGATAGTATTTAGTGTTGTTTTATATTATTTAGAAAAAAATGAAGAAAGGTTAGCGGGTCGGAAATCGGTTTAACCCGGTATTATGCGGAATAAAATTTTCGGGGTATTACATCAGTGCCTCCTAAAAAAAAGTTTCGTCCCGGAACTTAGAAAAATGTATCTACTCAAACAACTTTCTTTATATAACTTGGTTTCATTAAGTCCCGTTTCCTAACATGCAACTACTCAATCATCATACTCAGGCACACATCACATAAAACATAATCACTCAATCCAATATAGAAACATGAATGGTCAAACAACACAACATCCGAGTACTAACTCGTCGGTACAACAGTAACGGCTAACTTCACAAGGAACTCAAAACTACTCCTGCTACCCTCCTCCGTCTTCCAAGTAGTCTCATCGGCTCCTATATTATAACACTAAAGGTTCTATAAATGTATGTTTTGGCTCAGTTATCAGATTTTCATGGTTGACGACCTGCGTCGGTTCCGGTAGGTACTCTCTCTTTTTCCGAAAGTTCCCGACTATCAATTCTGAATTAATGATCTTAAACTTCTGTCGGCACTTTACTAAGTGCCTAATGCTCTTTGTAATACAAACCGCTTGGCTCGGGTTCCTCAATGTGACCTAATCGGATCGTTCCTTAATTAATGGGTTTTCACCTACTTCTTGTCAAGCTATCAAATTTATATAACTCAAAACAAATCACACACCCAAGTGGACCTTTTCATATAGATATCAAATTCCTTAACTTGAAATCATAGTTCACCTAACATTGATTTTCTTCATCTGTGGGTTATAGGCCTACCACGCTTCTGGTGTAACACCCATTAGTCACAATGGCGTCTTCTTGAGGGTTAACATGATTTACCCAACCCCCGTCCATACTTCCCTTCTAATACTAGCAAGATTCTCTTCAAACAGACCCTTACTCTCTCACTCCACTGTAGTCTGTTCTTCACCAACCAACAAGCAACTTCTAACCCGATTCTCTCCATATCCTTAGATCCCCCAGAAGATTGTCGTCGCCTACTTGAGGAATCCGCCGAGGTATCGGTAAAGTTATCTCTTAAATTCGCAGTCACTAATATCTCTTCTTAACGGTACCTACTCGTCAATACCAACCAACACTTACACGTCCTCAGTTGACGTCGGTCAGTCTATAATTGACTTATCTCAATGTCCCGGACTTGCTCTTCTCATACTTATAGTGGCGTTAAATTCTTGGTGAACATCATCTGCTCGATTAATCCTTTCATGCTTTGCTAATTCATTTTATCTTCCACACTTCTGTTTCCTTAGGCTAACTCTACTTCTCGAGCCCAACTGGGTCATTCATCTTGACATAAATAGTCCTCCCAAGTCTTCAACGATAACTGGCGAGTGTCTCGTTAGTTCTGATGACTTTAGTTATCATTCCCTTGCAGTTCCTCTTGAATGGACCGTCGGTGTTGATGACTTAGGTCCTGTGATAATTGGGGTTACCTTGGACTTTCAAGTCCACTAAGGCCGTTCTCATATATACATTCTTTCGATGGTGTTACCGGCAATATTGCCTTCATGAAATTCCGTTGTTTCCACTACAGGGTTTCAACTCTTTGATACCGGCATTGCGATTTCTTTCAAATTCTCATATCTTTGAGGAGGTCAAAACCTCTTCACACTTGTAAAGTCTACATTCTGCTTCTACACTCCGTTGTGAATTCTTCTACTAGACAACTCATCTTATACATTTTTCTTCTCTGTATCGGTCTCTAACTGTCTGTTGATCATTACTACCCATTCTGTGTTCGAACTTCAGTTGCTTTGTACTCTTGCATAGATTTCCTAAGGACATCCTCATCTCAAGACTTTATTTAAAATTCATCACGACCCGCAATTTTGATACCTGACTTTCCTTCTCACTGGATAAGTTATACACTTGGTTTACACTAAATCCATCATAGTGTCATCAGTCCGTTAGTATGATTTTTATTAGACATCTAATGGTACCATTTGTATACGACACATCAGATGCATATGATTTTCTCACCAATCCAATTTTTTTTTTCGCATTGTATTTATTATGTTTCCCTTATACTCATGTCGCTTTACCTTCTTTAAATCTTTACCCGTGTAAGATAGTTAAATCCATTTGAGTTTCCTCGTACACGCTTTACGAAGCACGTTGGTTGGTCTTATTACTTTTATATAGACACATTTCGGTAATTATCTTATTGGGGTAATACCAGATCTATTTAGCAACCTTTATTCATTCAACTTTACTCCTTCTCATGTCTATTCTAGCCAACATGCAGATTCTATCTTCAATCACCTCACAACTCGATGAGACATATTACCAAGACACTCAGGTCATAATCTCTATGTTGCTGCGTCTCTATAACTGTAGTTATTCTGTGTGACATCTTTAGTCAAAAAGGCTTCCTCTGTAAACCTCGGGAGAGCACCATCAGTCTCATATGTGTGGCATGTTAAGCACCTTCTGTCTTGATTGACGTTGGACATAATTAAAATCATTTGCTTCTTCTTACTCCTCTAGTTCTCCTTATACAATCCATTAGTACTACTGTGAACTGTACCTTTTTCTTAGCCAGAAGGTAAGAAACTACTCCCAACCATTTCCTTAATCTCTTTAAGGACCTATGGGGTCATTCCCGGCCGTCAAAATCTTCTCCTTAAATTCTTAATTAGAGATATTGGCTCGAACTCATTCCATGTTACTATTAAGAGTAGTGGTACTTGTATCGGTTTAACTTTACAATTGTCGCCGTTGATCTTTTGTAGAGATTCCTCATATGTCAGTAACATTCTTTAGTAAATCTAATGTTATTCTTCTTATCTACCAACCGGTCATCACTGGTCAACTCAGACGTGTGAATTCTCCGTTATTACTAGTAAATCTGTAGTTGGTCTTCTACCATAAGATCACTTTATCCGAGTCTAGTTGCATTATTCACCTGTCATCTATGGGTTTATCAAACCTTCTGTGATAGCTTACAAACCAATCTTCGTTGTTCCTTTTTCCTAAGTTATCGTCTACCTGCAGCTCTTTGTAGTGAACCACTAGTATGGTTGACTTAAGTCTCTTGGTGATTGAGTAGTTATTATGATCCCTCAAGTCCATCATGATCATTCCCGCACATGCTTCTTCCTCGGTGGATGTTGTTTTGTAACATTACTTTCATGGAAATCCATTGTCTCAATTTCAGACTTCTACTATCTTCGATACTTGTGTCGTGCTTTCCTTCAATATTCTCGTGTCTCTAAAGGAGTCAACCCATCTCCATGGTTATGAAATTTATTAATTTTTTTTTTATCTTTTAAACTCGATCGTAAATCTCTGTCTTGGTACTCCCTTAATCTTTTACATCTGGGTCAACACTCTATTTTCTCTGTACTCTCATGCTCATACTTGTCTATGGTGGCATTCACCTTGGTAGTAGTGTCCTTTAACCCGCTAGGTGTAATTGTACTATACCTTGTTTGAATGGTGTTTTGATGTTGTCCTCTTCAATTCGCGCTCTTATTAGTCCTTACATGCATCTTGAGTTTCACCTCTCGTCGTCATACCGCTAAAATCCTTGTACGGTTTCTATTACTTCTATTTGAATTGCTTGATATTCTTTTCTCGCCCGATTGTTCTTGTTGTTAACATCCTCTAGTAATCTTCAACTCCTTAACCACTCGTTCTTCGGACAATCGTAGAAACCACCAGGGCGTCCGCCATAATGTAATGTTCCAATCTGGGGTATGAGTCCACTATCTTCTTACTGATACCCTTTAAGATCTCCAAACATTTTATCATGAGGCGATGATCGCATCATGATAACTCAACTAAAGGATATTTCATATCCTCTAGGGTAACAACGTGCTACCTATATAGAGATATTTATATAACATACATAATTGTAAAATACTATAAGTCTAAACTAAGCATACTGAGATCCGCGGTAGTAGTGGTAGTCAACCGTACTTTTCTATCCCAAACCAGACTATGCATGCATTTGAAAACCAAAAGTCCTTTTTAAAACTCAGATCCCTTTTCGGGTTCTGCTCAAGTACTTATTCGGTCTTTCAGAAGATTTCAAGTGCCATTGTTGCCAACCTAGAGCTCTGATACCATGTTGTAACACCCCGAATTCTCAAAACTCGGAACATTACTAGTTAGGACCTCACAATGGGTCCCGACCTCAGTTTGACAACAATATTACTAGGATCTTACAACAAGACACAAATAAGAAAAACCGAAATTCATAAAATGTATTTGTAAAAGGATGAATGCAACAAAGTCTAACAGCCTATCGTACTTAAACAACGGAAAAGACTAACTGTCTTAACAAAAGGGAAAGACAACACAACAACAACCCAAACCCCCACTCTAAAGAGTACGGAGACCCGGCTGACCACTACTTCCGGATCACTCAACTGCTATTCTAACCTGTAGTAAAACTAAAAACACAACAAAACAACCATTAGCTAGTTATCTAAACATTAGGAGAATAATAATGGCACACACACACATAAAAATAATAAACACCCATCATGCTTACAAACAAGTCCATTTATTATCTTCATTTAAGTCATTCACTCTAATGATACTTATTTTGTGACACGAGGGATTCCCAAACCTCGCCTCCGCCCCCGTCTATCCATCAGGAGTGGATCCGATGCATCTCACCGTGTACCTGTATGGTCTGGGTATAGAGAACCTCCCAGTCTCCTGGCAGAGCTGGGCAGTGATGTCACGGCCCGTTATACATACACTTGGGCCTTAAAACATAATAACCACGGTCGTCCTAACAAGTTGTTATTTATTATAATACACATTGTACACACACAACCATCATCACCCAACTAATATCTAGAAACCAGCTAAGTAAGTCGCAAGGACTTACCTTGATCACAAATCGTTTTCTCAAATCTCAACTCGGTCCGAACCCGTGGTAACTCAAACGCCTGTCAAATAAGGCATGTCGATCAAACTCACATCCAAATGTCCAACCTCATGCGAAGGAATTACGGAAAAAGCTCTCTTACGGCAAAAGACCATTTTACCGTTAGTGCCGAAAATTCTCAAAGTCTATCATTAAAATATAACATTCATGTTTAGAACTTGTTTTCAAAATTTGGTTCTCACGGATAGCTTACTTAGAGGTTATAAGATCAATTTCAAACACTCGTCAAAGAGAACTACATTATCCTTTCTCCGGTTATTTCACTTTAATACTTATGTGTGTGTATGTATATAATACGTTACTCATACTCATCTATGTATATATATACTTATGTATATATACACTCTACCTATTCACACATAAACACTTATGTTTCCCATCCCATACCTATCTATACGTACCTATGTACCCGGCACAAATACATGTATCTTTATTTCTATCTCTCATAATTACCCCTATGTACACACACGTATAACACTGCACACCTCACTATCTCTACATCAATATATAGACTCATCAGTCATATACCTATAAAAATCTATATATTTACAGATAAAAACTCACACTCTCAGCCATACATTGTCTATATATATATACATGTGCACACACTGTACAGAGGCTCACTCACCTTTTATACATATACTGGTATATATTTATTACCCTCATACATCTATACATACTTATATATATATATACCTCATCCTTATACATGTATAAATACTTATATATATTCCACTGTTTTACATTTATATATATATACTTATATATATATAATCCACTGTTATACATTCATATATACTTATATACATATTCGTCTCTTCCAGCCCTTCATCTATCTATATACCAGTTTAAATATACTACACTAAACTTATACATAAACACTCACACATTTCCTACCTCTCTATACCCATATACGTATATAACCGCAAGCTGAAGAGGCTTACTTACCCATCTCGACTACTCGTCACGCACTCGGAGATGAACCGCGGCTCAGTACGGTCCTACAAAGTGGCTGTCGCAGAGGGTCTAAGCTGGCTCGGTGCTTGCCCTTCCCCACAGTGCACCACTCCTCCTGGCTAGTGACTGCAGGACCGAAAAGTGGCTCGAGTTGCAGTTAACACGGGAAGACAGAAGGGGAAGAGTGGACAGTAGGTGTGCACTTACTCAGTCTTCTGCTGTAGCAGCCTGGCACACGATCTGCTCATGGGGACGGTTGAAGACTCGATATGCTTCTGGGGACAGTTGAAGACTCGATCTGCTCCTGGGGACAGTTGAAGACACGATATGCTCCTGGGGACAGTAGGTGTAGTGGCTCGGACTGGCTGCGAGGGTGTGTTGTCCTGTGTTCGACCGGTAGCAGCGATGGAGGCGTCAAGGATGTGTGGTGGTGGTCGATGGCGTACTGTGCAGCCTGCCCAGCGGTCGAAGGAAGGGTGGCGGGGTCCGACTGCGAGGCTGGCACTGCTGCTGTGGTCGACAGAGCCAGCGGAAGGGTCCCGGTGGCTGCGGTTTTTCGGCGGGGCTTGCTGTAGTCGCTGGTTCGGAGATCTCGTTGCTGTTGAGTAGTTGCTGCTACAAGTCGATTCACAGTGGGAGGCGGAAAGGGAAGCGTAAGCTACCGTTCAGTTTAGGGTTAATGTTGATTAGGTTAGAAGCTAATTAGATTAGAATTTAATTAGGTTAGAAGTTAAGTGTTGAGCCGGCTGGATAATCTTAGTGGGCCTACTCCGATGGGCCTGCTCATCTAAATTTAAAAGATGGCTGAAAGTAAGCGTCGTTAAATTGTACGGAAATTCTTCGGTTTTCAACATACGGAAATTATTATTCCGTTTACAAATTTAACATTTTATATAAGTTAAGTACAATATTTATCACTTTATGTGAATTATGGTTACATAAAATGATAGTATTTAGTGTTGTTTTATATTATTTAAAAAAAATGAAGAAAGGTTAGCGGGTCGGAAATCGGTTTAACCCGGTATTATGCAAAATAAAATTTTCGGGGTATTACAACAAGTACAATCGAAAGGAGAATAAAGTCGAAAAGAGATAAGGAAAGACATAATCACTAACACTAACTTGCACGAGAAGAAGGTGGCCGGTGAGATTTGTGGCTGCTTCGGGGAAATATTTTGATCGGACAGGGTGAGGCTTGCATTGAGAAGACAGTGGTGACGGGACGAGGTGAGGTTTGCGGAGTGATGTTAAAGGCCACCGGCGAAGAGGGCGTGTAGGCGCAACCCGCCCGCGCGCAAGGCTCTCGCGCAGTGGGCCTGCGCGAGGCCTAGTGCGAGCACCCAGCCCGCATCCACGCGAGCCCTATATAAGGGTAAGGCGCGGAGGCGGGCTGCAGCCCTTCCTTGCCCTTGTTTTCTTCGTATCCGCCGCGCTTCCTTTGCCCTCGAGTTTTGCAGCCGTCACGCACTTCCTTTGCCCTCGAGTTTCTTTTTTTCTCTTCTTTTCATCCATTTCTTCTCTTCTTCGATACGTCCAACAATGGAGGGAGATTCATATATCAAGAGTTGTAGGAGTAAACCGCTTGTGGATCGATTTGAGGTTAGTTAATATTGTTTTTTATCGTTTATTTATTTTTTGCATTAGACTTGAAACTAGTTAGGTTAGTTAGGTTCGGTTAGTTAGCAATAATTGAAATTGGATTATTTTCGATAGTTATTAGTATTGAAACTAGTTGGTTTAGTTAGGTTCGGCTAGTTAGGAATAATTGAAATTGGATTATTTTCGATAGTTAGTAGTATTGTTATCGATTTTATGATTATAATAATAGCACAATTATATATATATATATATATTATAATAGAAAAATAAAAATTTGAGTTAAAAAAATATTCAGCGTGTGATGAGGAACATTAGAGAGAAGAGGAAGAGGGCGACGAGAATAGTCACAGCATCCGTCCGTCGAGAGGCTGCAGCTCGACGAGTTAGACTTGCCTCAACATCTGTTCAGACACATGTAGATGCAGTTGTACAGGCATCCGTTCAGGCACCTGTAGAGGCATCAGTTCAGGCACCTGTGGATGCACCTATAGAGGCAGAGGTTCATGCATCCACAGAGGCTTTTGGCGAGGAGGATGTCGTACCCATTTCACTTACTGCTGATTACGACACGGAGGAGTCTGCGCACGGTATGTCTCATTTAAATGATATACTGGAGGATGAGCACGAGAAGATACCAGTTGAGGTAGAGCAGCAGCAGCAGGACATACCACAACAGGAGCAGATACCTTTTGAGAGGGAGTAGGACGACTTACCTGAGCATGTACTTGATGAGGAGCAGGTAGAGGAGGACGTACCTCCTCCTTTATTGACAGGCTATGCTGACTACAAAGCTAGCGTTATATGGGCCGGTATGGATTCCTCCGTGATTAGAGTTGTTCGGAGGGTCGACGCATTTAGTAGATTACGTGAGTGGCAACGAGATGTAGATGACCCATTTCATGGTTTGGCTTAGCTAGACGCAGCGGACTCACGGATTTGGAGGACGTACAGTTTGACGGCATCGATCATTGTCTGATTACGGCGTTTGTCGAGAGGTGTCACCCAGAGACAAACACATTTCACATGCCATGGGGGGAGATGGGTATAGCGTTGCACGATGTTCATATCATTATGAGACTACCACTTGATGGAGATGCATTACTTACTTCCGTCGATGATAGTGTCCGACATGATTGGATGGTTCATCGTCTTGGGTTATCACCAGCAGAGGCTCGACGTCAGACTTCACAGCTATTCTGCAAGACTATTAGGAGAAGAGCCGCTCAGATGTTGGACCTTCCAGAGCCTCCACATGACACTATTGCATCTGCATATCTGTTATTGTTCATATCGTCGACTTTAGTAGTCGACAAGTCGACCAACAGGATGCGAGGATGGCTTATTGATCTAGTACGAGATCATGTGAGAAGAGAGGCGTATGCTTGGGGCACCAGGACCCTTGCTTATCTTTATAGATGTTTGGGGGACGCCACCAGGAACAAGGTGACGACGATGGCAAGATGTACTACACTGTTACAGGTGTGGTGTTATGAATATTTTTCTTTATATAACGTAACTTTATTGATAAGATTGAAATAAATAAAAATTTTTTTACAGTTTTAATATATATCTCGGTTTTAAGCCAGAATTCAATTCACGCTCCACCTTTTGGCTCTGCTTCGGAGTCATACGTCCAACATATGCATGACCTCTTAACACCGAAGGAATTATATGGTTGTGGATTCCACATACAACCCTCTCCGTCCACTTTTCTTCTTCAATTTGGGTTCCTACAAGCTCAAACAAACACATACACTTCTTCGAGTTTTTTTTCTGGCTAGAACTTGGAACATGATCGGGATCTACGTCTTTTTCTTTTCTAGGTCCTCCGTGTCTATCACAACCCAATTGTAGGATACGAAAACCCCTTCTATTCCAACCATGATTTTTTAATGACCAACACCATATTCAGAGTGTATGCCACATACCGAGCCCACCCCAATAAGTTCTCTCTATCCGCAAAATATCCATGAAGCTCAAATTTTGACGAATAATTGGTACCGAGAGCACGAGAATAATCCATAAGATCCTAAATAAAAATAACATAGAGTATTATTTTAAAATACACATCATTTTATTCTTAAATGTCTAAACTACAATTCCTATTCTCTATTCTAAAATGTCTAAACTACAATTCCGATTCTCTATTCTAACATTGCTATTTCTATAATTTCGATTTTATATTCTAACATTGCTAATTCTATAATTTCGATTCTCTATTCTAATATTACTAATTCTATAATTTTGATTCTCTATTCTAACATTGCTAATTCTATAAATTCGATTCTCTATTCTAACATTGCTAATTCTACAATTCCGATTCTCTATTCTAACCTTGATAATTCTAAAATTCCGACTAAATAAAACGACATAAAAGTAAAGTATAAATGAGTTTGTACACTTACTTCAAGTTGTGCGAGAATTTCTTCCGGATCACTATATATTTCAATATCGAACGGCATAATAGAGCTTTCACCATCAGATTCTACATATACTTCTTCGGAATACGACGACATTCAAACGACTTTTTTTGTTTACGTTGTTGAGGTTTGGATGAAAGTGAATGATACAATGACTTCACATGTTATTATATAGGATCGAAAAATCTACAACGGCTATATTCCCCAACGGCTATAATCCAACGGTCGTTTTATTTAAAAATATAACGGGCAGAGGGAGCGGAGGCGGAGTCCGCCTCCGCGCCAGTCCTCGTGCATGCCCATTCCACATGCGCGTGGACTGGCGCGGAGGCGGACTCCGCCTCCACGTCCCTCTTGGCGCGGGCGGACTCCGCCTCTATGAAGGCGCGATTCCGCCCGAATAGTAAGCTTGGGTTTGCGCCAATGAGTCGGATGTGGCCGTTTGGAAAAGAGCGACGCGAGGAAGTTTTCACAATCGTCTCGGAGAAGAACGAGTGTGACAGAGAGGGAAGAGAGATATATATTGGTCATTTTTCCAAGTTTGAAAACTTTGGGGGTTAGTTTTGCAATATCATATTTTCAAAGGGTTATTTCTAGAATTCTGCCAATTTAATTATGAAAATTCGAAAATATAGAAATACATAATTTATATTAATCAACCTAAAAAGGTATAAATATTTTAACCTTTAGGGCTCGTTTGATATGACAGTAGGAATGAGTTTAGAATCAAGAATCGAAATGAAATAAAGAATTGGAATAATCCATTCATCATACTTGGTGTTTGGTATGACGTTAGAATCAAAGATTCTTGACACATGTTTTTTGATTTTATAAGAGTTATGACACGAGAAATCGTATCATATTTGATGATATATGTATGTATGTTAATGATGTAAATATATGTTATTTTTACTTTACATTTAAGACAAATGAAAACCAACTAACTTAAAATATAAACATGAAATAATCGAACCCAAATAAATAGGTATATAGCTTTTTCGATAACATATCATCTTGACCTATATATCCGTATTATAGTTAATTACTTAATTTAAATATTTTTATACAAAATGATAATATAGTTCAAATTAATGGATAGGCAGTTTTTATAAAAAAAAACATTTTTTTATTTTATAAAATTAAATAAGTGAGTATAAATATATGTATAGTGAAAATATATAAATCTATATATACTACTAAACAGAACCCTCTTAGTCCACATGTCAACGTCTTAGTCCTGCCACCTAAGACTTTTCGGCAAATATTTATAATTTTGTCATACTTTAATTACAATTATGTCATTATTCAATAACAATTTTAATTCAAAGTTAAAATATTTTTCATCTCATCATATCAATTCAACAAAAAGAATTTCATCTCCTCATGTTAAATATCTTACGGTTATAACAATACGATTTTGTTTTGTTACCAAATCTACAACAATCTATAAAAACTCAGGATCACGTCAATATATTTTACAAATCTTCTAACAATAATCTTTTATAATATATTTTTAATTATGTCCTTTCATTTTGGCTCTGTTTGGAAAGCAGAAGCTGATTGTGGCTGAAGCTGAAGCTGAAGCGGAACCTGATTGTTAGAAGCTGATTTAAGTAGCTGATTGTTTTTAATAAGCTAGTATAGAGTTTGGGAAGTACGAGCTGACCGAAGTTGATTCAAACGTAAAATTACTGAAAAGAGCTTTATTTGTATTTTGTAGTTGGTATTTATTATGGTGATATAAATAATTATTTAAATGATGTTATATTTGAATGGATAATATGAAATAATATTTTTGTCAAATATATTTGAATGGATATTATGGAATAATATTTTTGTCAAATATAATTGTGTGTAGTTAAAAATGTCTTTAATTTTAGAAGAACCCAAACCCTATAAACAATATTTAATATTCCAAATTAAAAAAATTCGAATTAAAATATATGATAAAAATAGCTATTGAATATTATGAAATAATATTTAATATTCCAAAGTAAATAATACCTTAGATCTCATTTACTGCTTCTCTCCCGACAGAACAAACAAAGACCTCTTCGCCAGAAGGAGAAGAGAAGTTGCCGAACCTTACGGCCTTCGTCAGCGGCCGTCGGCCGAACCTTACGCCCTTCGTCTTTGTTTTGGAACTTTTCTACGAATTTCGTCACCTGACGATGAGAAACAACAAGGAACTCGCAGGTAAGAGATCTTCACTGCCTATAGTTTGTGGATTTCGATTGTAACACCCCAAATCCTAGGGGACTCTGAATGCCACGAGCTGGGACCTCACAATGGGTCCCGGCCCTTAGCCTTGCAACAACTTCGTCGAACCTTACAATACGGCACAAATAAAAAGGCAAAACAACATAGTTTTATTTCATGAGCGAAATCAAAAGTACAATCTCAAAACAAACCAGCCGAGTCTCAAAACCAAAAAACAACAACATCAGTCTTAAAGACATAAAATAAGATAAACAGTCCCGTCCTATAATGCACGGAACCCCGGTTGCCCACTACCGCCGGATCACTCGATCGCCTCTTTAACCTGCAAGACATCTACAAGGCGGTACCGTTAGCTAACATTCTATGCAAAAGTATAAAGGTAAAAGCACAAACACACATAACATACACAACCAACATGCAACACTCATTTTGTTTATTATCTTTAGTTAGGTGATAAGCCATTATTAATGATACTTATTTTGTGACATGAGGGATTCCCAAACCTTGCCCCTGTCCCCGTTTACCAACGAGGAATGGTACTAATGCATCTGACCGTCTACTAGCCTGGGTTGGTCGCTATTCGCTCCAAAAGGTGTGTGCAAGCTTTAAATTTATAACCCTAGATGTAAGCTTAAAACAAGGATGCGAACCCGTAGTGTACGGGTCAATCATAGTAAAAAGCAAGAAATTCCAGGGGTCGATCACAGGGACTTAGTGAAACAAAGTCCAATTACGGTAAGCTTTAGCAATCACTAACCACAAAGCAATTAAAACAATCAAAGATGATAAAAGTCAATAAAGGAAATATGCAATTCTAGGGATTAAAGCATCTAGGTTTGGTTCCAACTCAAGATCTAAAGATAAGCGGACAAAGCTGAGGTTTTTGCATAGGGAAGGTGTTACTAAAGTGGAATAGATCACCGGATAAGTCTCACTACTCACTAATCCCAAACCGTAACTCCTATTACTGGGTAAGTCTCAAGGAATTAAGGTAAAGAACTATAATCTCAAACTAACACTCCAACTAAGGGAATAGAATCAACCTTTACAGGGTAAGTTTCAGGCTAACTCACAAAGATGGGATGAAAGCACACTCAAACCCCAATAAAGGATAAACCTTTATTACCTACACTTATGATCTTAAGTAAACAAACAAAGGAATTACCGGGTAAGTCTCATCCTAAGCTTGCATTGGACCAGGAAAGGTGTAATAAGAATAGGATTTGGCAAACTCTAGCACTTAACTCTCAGTTTCGGATCAGATAAGTCACCTCGGTCAGCCAAATTCCACCCCGGCCGAGATGTTCATCGACTGAATGAGATTCTTAGGGTTAAGGTAAAGACTCGAACTTTCACGGTCCTACTGTGATTAAGATCATTCTATCATTTTTTTTCCCACAACCTTCAGCCAATCACCCTAGAATCACACAAAGAGATTAGCCACTCATCATCATGATAGTATTAATCAAGTATATGGGAAGAAAGAGAATAATTGAACAAGAAAACCTTAAGAGAAAGGCTTCAATAACTGAATCAATCATCAAACACAAGCGTTCCTTGGATAGAAATCCAACAAGACAACAAACAAGAAGGGAATCTAAGATGATCTTAAAAAAACCCTTCAAAAGCTATAAAAGCTATAGACTTTCTTCCTTCAACCTTCAAAAAGGTTCTTCAAATCTCCCAACTGGAGTATGGCTGCTGCGGTGTATTAGGTGTAAGTGAGGTGATAGCAGATATGCAGCGTGTATAGCATGATCCGGATTTGTGGAAAATCTAACCCTTTTTATAGGAAATTTACTCTCCAAAGATAAGATATCCTAGAAAGATCTCTTCCCATAAAAATAGGTAAAATATATGATCTAGCATATCTTCTTCCTTCCAAGAGCCAAGCCCAAAAATATAAGATCTCTTTCCAAAGATAAAAGATCTCAGCCAAGAATAAAATATTCTCGCCGCGTCCCAGGTGTTCGCCTCGGTCGATTCGACTCCTCTGGATCACCTCGGTCGAGGTGAATCTGTAGTCAACCGAGGTGAGTCATAACTGAATGTGAAATCTCTCAAATCTGGTCCAAAGTGAATCTTTAATCCATGGCTATGCTTCCTGGATGTTTCCTTATGTTCCTGAATGTAGCTCCAATGACTCCATAGCTCCTTTTGCTCCTTTTTTATGCAAAACGTGCCATTTTGCCTACGATTACAACAAAACTAGGTGTAGACCTCGATTCCCGCAAAGGTAGATGAAATGGTAATATAATCACATATTATGCATACAAACATGCAGATTATTGAAGATAAAACGTCCAAACAAACCCCAAAATATAGATTATAATTCATGCTATCAAAATACCCATACTTAGCCCTTGCTTGTCCCCAAGCAAGTTCCGCATATAAAAGGCAAGATAGAATGGATTATAAGTCAAGAAAATCAATGAAAAAGTCTTTCAAAAACATTTTATGGTGTGCTACAATCATAGATCACTATAAGAGAATACTTCATGGAATTTAAAATCAAAATATGATCAAAACATTTTATAAATATAATAAAGTTGTTCATCTTTGCATAAAATCATAGAATGCATAATAAGTCATAGTTATCGAAATTAATCATGCATAATCCAGTTTAAACCACTAAGTCAATCAACAAGCTCGAGGTCTCAAGGGCTTCCCAAAAAAGGTCAAGAAACGTGTAGGGGAGGGATGTATGTAAGGTAATGTGGTGCTAGAATCCGGGAAAAGGATATACTTCACTTTCACTTTGACTTTCAACATCTTCCACTAATAAGCTTTGCTTATTTCACACTTTTTTTTCTTTTACTTTACTTTTTGGGATGCATGGACAGAGGTGCACTATAACCGAAGCCTAGGAAATCAGCAATCATCAATTTCTTGAGATGCATCAAACCCTTGATGCACATACCATGACCCGTTAGGAATATCGCTCAATCCGACTTTGGCAAGACACAAACACCCGGCTATGTGAATGGTGCCGAGTTACTCATCATCATGATTGACTTCCCCAAACCTATTTATTTCTTTCTAACACTTTCACTTCCAGCCGACTTCTCAACTTTACTTCACTTGCTTTCGCCACTTTGCTTGCTTCCAAATTCCCGGATAGGTAAAGGGAGGCAAAAATGTATATGAGGGGCTAAGCATGATCAAGAAGAAGAAGAGAAGAGAATGAATTGCCTTGGTCTTTCCAGGAAGAAAGTGAGAGAACTTATCTTGTGGCGTCAACCTTCAAATTCAACATAATTTGGATAAAAACAAAGTATTAAACATGCCAAAAATTTCAAACAAAGCATTTAGCAACTTAAACATATTATAAAACCTTTCAAACATATAAAGATTTCAAAATCAGTCAGCAACAAGATCTTTACTGAGATCATATCCAAATAAGAAGCACAAAACTTTTTTCAAAAACTCTCAGTTAAACCACCTCGGTCGAGGTGTTCTAGGTCAACCGAGGTGAAGCACCTCGTTCGGCCAGAACTGCCCCGATCGAGGTCAAAATTTTTTTTTTTTTAATTTTTCAGTTTTTTTCTCAATCAAATAACCTATGTGTATGCATGTAATCTCAGATAAAATCATAGAAGCAAAAGTAAGCATAAATAAAACATAAATATCATATAAAGTCGAGTCATACATCCATAAGAGTCAAATAATACATCAATAAATATAAACACCCCATACTTGGGACACACTGTCTCAGTGGGTCAAAATAAGTCCCAAGGAAATAAAATACTCACCGGACATAAAGCTGAGCTGCATAATAAATAAGAAAGAAAATCCTGCAAGCTTTCAATAATCCTGATCCGGTGGTGGTGGTGGCACGTACGGATATTGGGATGGGTCAAATGGATAGCCCATAGTCTGCTGAAACTGGATCTCCATCATCCGGCGCTGATAGTGTTGGCCCTCTAGCATCAGATGAGTCCAGCGGTCGATCTCTCGGCGCTGGTCAGCAAATCTCTCATGGATGTCTACAGTCAGGGCAGCATAAGAATCGATCATCTGATCCGTCAGATCATCGATCCGACGGTGAGCCTCTAGATCTCTGTGTCGGCGCACCCTACGCCTAGCATGGCGTACTGGTGATGCGGCTGGTGCAGGCTCAGTATCATCATCATCAATGTCAATAACCGGCGCACTCGTCCCACAATATCCGTCCCTGTATCCATCGGAACTCCGCCATCCTTGTCATCATCATCAGCTGTCTCCTCCTCTACCTCCTCCTCCTCCTCAGCTGGTGCAGCTGCTGCCTCTCTAGCGTCCTCCATCAATAGAATCCAAGCAGTCTGCCAGTAGTGAGGGTCATAAACAGAGAACTGGGGCGACCATCTGATCCCCTGTGGTGTAGTCGGCTTCCATGGCATCGCCACATATGGCGTAGTCAGTCCTCGGGGAACCAGAATCCGTCGGGTAATCATCTCCTGAAGCCCTAGCGGCTTGGCAGCCGCCACCATAGTACAAGCGCTGAGGTCCATGTCCTGATAGCTGGCAATGTGGGTCACAATCCCTCCGTAGTAGATGTCCCCCTTCGCCTTGGCCTTGATCTTGTGCAGGTCCTCTGCCAACATCAAGCCAAAGTTTGGGATCCCTCCAGTCACCATGCAGTAAAGGCTGAAAAGCTCCCCCTGTCGGACCTTCTGGGGCGTCTCAGTACGCGCCAGAAGCGTCTCGCTGAAAATACGGTGAGCTAACCTAAAGGCTAGGTGAAATATGATGCGCTTCCTGGAGTCTCCAAGGCGCCATCTATCTGCGTGCTCAACTACATGAGCAATCTGACCCCAAAACTCCCTAGCTACAGTCCGGGAAGGAAAATCAACAGCGGTCGGGGCCGGGAAACCAAAAATGTCTCTCCAATACTCTAAAGGAACTAGGAAGTTCAAGTTCATCAACCGGTACTTCACAGCTCACTCTGTGGGGAGGTAGGTGAAAGAGCTAACAAACTCTAAGGTAGGCTCTAGATAGGCAGGTGCACGCATCTCAGTAAACTGATCTAGACCTACCATCGAGATCATCCGTCTAAGGTCTCCATCTACATGGAGACAATCAAAAGCCAAAATGTCCAAGAAGCGTGGTGCAATCACTGGACGGGCTGCTATACGGTCATAATCGACCTGGTGTCGCTCGTGGATCACCGGTCGATAAGGTCTGGAAGAAGAAGAAGAGGGAGGAGAACGGGAGGATCTATCCATAAGAACCAGCTGTCTGTCAGAACTCATTTTCTAAACTCTCTGTCAGATCACCTCGGTCGAACTGACAATACTGAAGAACACCTCGGCCGAGGCACAACACGACTGGACCGAGGCGAAAATCTGCGCGACAAATTTCCTCAAAAATCCAGTTCTTTTCCCCCAAAATCACTACAACTGGTTCCTATGGGGTACTTAATCTGTTCTTCAGCAAATGTAAGGGCAACCAAAGCCCAAATCGAAGCAAAAACAGCGAGGTTAGGGTTTTGTCTACTTTTACCTCGTTCGACCGTTTCGGTTCGATTTTCTTGCAGATTCACACTTGCAACACGATCCTCTACGCTTTATTCGCAATTTGGAAGCGAAAATCTTCGAAAACGAGCAAGAATCGAAGAGGCGAGGTGAAGGGGCTGCCGCGGTCGAGGAGGTTAGGTAAAGTGAGGAGAGAGAAATTTCACCCCTTTTTATACCCTTTCTGGAACTGCTGTCACCTCGGTCGAGGTGGTCTCGACTGGACCGAGGTGGTACGGACCGAGGTGGCTCTTCAGAAACCCTAGTCGCCTCGGTTGCTCAAGAATCATCTCAGTCGAGGTGCTCTGACAGTAACCGAGATGTGCCTCAGTCAAACTTCGTCTTCTCGAATTCTCGAACTTCTGTCCTCCCAGTTATGCTCCTGGTTTGTACTCCTTCCTTAGATGTCACATGTTGTCTGTCTAGGACGCCAAAAACAAAACAAAGCAAAGCAAAAGCAAAACTATCTAAGCTAGACTAGAAAAAGGGAAAAGAAAGCAATACCTTGGGTTGCCTCCCAAGAAGTGCTTGGTTTAAGGTCGCTAGCTGGACCATAGTGCGTCTCTCAAACGAGGTATATTGGTGCAACCTCCTTAACCGGAATTTCCGGTTTGTATTTCTTGAGTCTATGACCATTGACCTTGAAGCTTCCGCTCGTTTCGCCCCATATCTCAACTGCACCATGAGGAAAAACATGTTTCACAACATAAGGTCCGGTCCATCTAGATTTCAACTTACCTGGAAAGAGGCGGAGGCGGGAGTTGAAGAGTAGAACTAAGTCTCCTTCGTTAAGCTCCTTAGGGATGATACGCTTGTCATGCCATTTCTTTGTCCTCTCCTTATAGATTTTGGCATTCTCATAAGCGTTCAAACGCAGCTCCTCCAGCTCATTGATATCCAATAGCCGCTTCTCGCCGGCTTCCTTAATGTCGAAGTTCAACCATTTGATCGCCCAATATGCTTTGTGTTCTAACTCAATGGGAAAATGACAAGACTTCCCATATACCAAATTATAAGGGGTGGTACCTATTGGAGTCTTAAATGCGGTCCTGTAAGCCCAAAGAGCGTCGTCCAATTTCATGGACCAATCCTTCCTCATCCTAGAAACGGTCTTCTCCAAAATTGGTTAGATTTCTCTATTCGGGATTTCGACATGTCCACTAGTTTGAGGGTGATAAGGGGTTGCTACCTTGTGGGTTACCCCATACTTCGATAGAAGTGCCTTAAACTTCCGGTTGATGAAATGCGTTCCTCCATCGCTGATGATGATACGTGGAGTTCCAAAACGTGGAAAGATAGTCCTGTTTAAGAACTTCACAACCACCTTGGCGTCATTAGTGGGAGAAGCGATGGCTTCGACCCATCTAGAAACGTAATCAACTGCAAGAAGAATATAGAGGTTTCCTCCGGATGATGGGAAAGGTCCCATGAAGTCTATCCCCCATACGTCAAAGATTTCCACCTCTTGAATGTTATTAAGTGGCATTTCGTTCCTCTTAGATAAATTTCCTGTTCTTTGGCATGCATCACAAGAGACAACAAACGATTGCACATCTTTAAATAATGTGGGCCAAAAGAAACCAGAACTGAGGATGAATGTCAGAAAAAGGAGTAAGAAGTTTGTTATTCTCAGTAGTTTCAATTGACATCATCTCGCCATCGACCTCGGTCGAGGCGCAGAGGCGTTGACCGAGATGTTCTTCAGTCTCCTCGCTCGGTCCAGAAAGTGCCTCGGTCGAGGTACTGCAACTGGAATCGAAACTGGAGATCTTCGTCTCCTGGATCCTCTTCTAGTGCCTTCAAGCTTTGTATATCTCCATCACAGGAAGCATCTATACCTTTCCTCATTTAAACTGAAACTAATAACTCTTTCGAGTGGATCGTTAATAAGGATAGAGCTCACCAGTTCTCTTGATTCTTCTTCATCGTAGATGTTGAAGATATCATCTCCTAGCTACTCCCCTTTCATGGCCACAAGTAATGCGAACTCCACATCATCTTCACCAATGTTGAATTTCAACTTGGCATTTTTACAATCCACTTTGGAACCCGAAGTTGCTAGAAATGGCCTCCCGAGAATAATAGGAACAGGATAATCTGCGGGAATGTCAAGTACAATAAAGTCTATTGGTAAATAGAAGTTACCTAACTTGACCGGAACGTCTTCCAAAATGCCCACGGGATGGGTAATGGAGCGGTCCGTCATGTACAATCGAATCTTGACCGGCTTGGGCTCTCCAAGTCCGATCTTCACACATAGCTCCAGCGGAATGATGCTCACGCTGGCTCCTAGATCGCATAAGGATTCACAAGTGACATCCCCAACTTGAATGGGAATGCAAAATGAGCCGGGATCCCTTAACTTAGTTTGCATCTTCTCCTTCATGATTTGAATAAGCTCCGAGGATTTAGATGTCATCCTTACTTCACCAAAATCTTCTAGCTTCCTCTTCCTTGATAAGAGTTCTTTCAAGAACTTCCCATAGGCGGGCATCCCTAGAATAGCATCAAGGAAAGGAATGTTAATGTGCAGTTTATTCATCAAGTCAAGGAACTTACCAAAGTGCTTGTCTAGATGTGCTCTGGCCCTTGACTGGGGGAATAGAAGTGGTGGTTTGTATGTAGGAGGTGGAACATAAACTTCAGTTTTCCCCTCCGCTTTCTATGGCTCCACCTCGGTTGGCATCTCGGCCGAAGTGTTCTTCGACTGCACCTGGACCGAGGTGGTCTTCGTCGGTACTAGCACCGACCGAGGCACTGGATCTGCAGTTTTCAGTCCACTCCTTGTAGTTATGGTCATGATCTGGCCCTTAGGGTTGCTTTCCGTCCTTGCTGGAAGCTTCCCTGGATCTCTTGGCGCTTCATTCGCCCTACTAGCAAGTTGTTGTTCAAAGGCCTTTTGGGCCTTCGAAAATGAAGTCATAGAAGTCTCCATAGCACTAAGCTTGATCAAGATGGCCTCCAGCACTGCGTCTTTCTTTTCCGGATGGGACGAACTTGATCCTTGCCCCTAGCTCTTTAATGGAGTAGAAGAAGAAGAAGGGGAAGAGAGGAAAGGATTAGAGGAATCGTTAGAATTGGAGTTAGAATGATTGTTACCAAAATTTTGGTTGTTCGCCCTCCAATTGTTGCTATTGGATCCTCTATTGTTGTTGTTGTAGTTGTTGTTCCGGGAACCGTTGTTGTTGTTACGGTATCCATTGTTGTTGTTCCTTTGTCCTTGATCTTCCTTCTTGGTTTGAGCAACCAAGAGTTCCTTCAATTGCTTCACGTCATTCTTCAAAGACGTGAGTTGATTGTTGTTAGGCTGAGTGTTCTCTCCAAACGGTGTGTGCAAGCTTTAAATTTATAACCCTAGATGTAAGCTTAAAACAAGGATGCGAACCCGGAGTGTACGGGTCAATCGTAGTAAAAAGCAAGGAATTCCAAGGGTCGATCACAAGAACTTAGTGAAACAAAGTCCAATTACGGTAAGCTTTAGCAATTACTAACCACAAGTAATTAAAACAATCAAAGATGATAAAAGTCAATAAAGGAAATATGCAATTCTAGGGATTAAAGCATCTAGTTGTGGTTCCAACTCAAGATATAAACATAAGCGGACAAAGCTGAGATTTTTGCATAGGGAAGGTGTTACTAAAGTGGAATAGATCACCGGGTAAGTCTCACTACTCACTAATACTAAACCGTAACTCCTATTACCGGGTAAGTCTCAAGGAATTAAGATAAAGAACTATAACCTCAAACTAACACACCATCTAAGGGAATAGAATCAACCTTTACCAGGTAAGTTTCAAGCTAACTCACAAAGATGGGATGAAAGCACACTCAAACCCCAATAAAGGATAAACCTTTATTACCTATACTTATGATCTTAGGTAAACAAACTAAGGAATTACCGGGTAAGTCTCATCCTAGGCTTGCATTGGACCAAGAAAGGTGTAATAAGAATAGGATTTGGAAAACTCTAACACTTAACTCTCAGTTTCGGATCAGATAAGTCACCTCGGTCAGACGAATTCCACTCCGGCCGAGATGTTCATCGACTGAACGAGATGCTTAGGGTTAAGGTAAAGACTCGAACTTTCAGGGTCCTGCTGTGATTAAGATCATTCTATCATTGTTTTTCCCACAACCTTCCGCCAATCACCCTAGAATCACACAAAGAGATTAGCCACTCATCATCATGAAATTATTAATCAAATATATGGGAAGAAAGAGAATAATTGAACAAGAAAACCTTAAGAGAAAGGCTTCAATAACTGAATCAATTATCAAACACAAGCGTTCCTTGGATAGAAATCCAACAAGACAAACAACAAGGAAGGAAATCTAATATAATCTTACAAAAACCCTTCAAAAGCTATAAAAGCTCTAGACTTTCTTCCTTCAACCTTCAAAAAGGTTCTTCAAATCTCCCAACTGGAGTGTGGCTGCAGCGGTGTATTAGGTGTAAGCGAATGTATGCAGGATGTCGGATTTGTGGGAAATCCGACCCTTTTTATAGCAAAATTACTCTCCAAAGATGAGATATTTTAGAAAGATCTCTTCCCATAAAAATAGGTAAAATATATGATCTAGCATATCTTCTTCCTTCCAGGAGCCAAGCCCAAAAATATAAGATCTCTTTCCAAAGATAAAAGATATCAGCCAAGAATAAAATATTCTCGCCGTGTCCTAGGTGTTCGCCTCGGTCGATTCGACTCCTCTGGATCACCTCGGTCGAGGTGAATCTGTAGTCAACCGAGGTGAGTCACAACTGAATGTGAATGTTCGCTCCAAACGGTGTGTGCAAGCTTTAAATTTATAACCCTAGACTTAAGCTTAAAACAAGGATGCGAACCCGTAGTGTACGGGTCAATCGTAGTAAAAGCAAGGAATTCCAGGGGTCGATCACAGGGACTCAGTGAAACAAAGTCCGATAACGGTAAGCTTCGTAAATACTAACCACAAGAGCAATTAACACAATCAAAGATGAATAAGAAGTCAATAAAGCAAACATGCAATTCTAGGGATTAAAGCATCTAGTTGTGGTTCCAACTCAAGATCTATAGATAAGCGGACAAAGCTGAGATTTTTGCATGGGGAAGGTGTTACTAAAGTAGAATAGATCACCGGGTAAGTCTCACTATTCACTAATCTCAAACCGTAACTCCTATTACCGGGTAAGTCTCAAGGAATCAAGATAAAGAACTATAACCTCAAACTAACACACCATCTAAGGGGATAGAATCAACCTTTACCGGGTAAGTCTCAGGCTAACTCACAAAGATGGGATGAAAGCACACTCAAACCCCAATAAAGGATAAACCTTTATTACCTACACTTATGATCGTTGGTACACAAACTAAGGAATTACCGGGTAAGTCTCATCCTAAGTTTGCATTGAACCAGGAAAGGTGTAATAAGAATAGGATTTGGCAAACTCTAACACTTAACTCTCAGTTTAGGATCGGATAAGTCACCTCGGTCAGCCAAATTCTACCCCGGCCGAGATGTTCATCGACTAAGCGAGATGCTTAGGGTTAAGGTTAAAGACTCGAACTTTCAGGGTCCTACTAGAATCTAAGATTATTCTATCATTGTTTTTCCCACAACCTTCAGCGAATCACCCTAGAATCACACAAGGAAATTAGCCACTCATCATTATGAAAGTATTAATCAAATATATGGGAAGAAGGTGAATATTTGAACAAGAAGAATTTAATGAAAAGACTTCAATAACTTAATCAAATATCACAACAAAAGCGTTCCTTGGATAGCAATCCAACAAGACAAGACAACAAGGAAGAGAATCTAAGGTAATCTTACAAGAAAACCTCCAAAAGCTATAAAAGCTACAATCTTCAATCTTCCTTCAACCTTCAAAAAGGTTCTTCAAATCTCCCAACTGGAGTATGGCTGCTGCGTGATTCCCAACTGAATGCCGATTTTTCGGTGTAAGCGGGATGTCGGATTTGTGGAAATCCAACCCTTTTTATTGGAAAATAACCCTCCAAAGATAATATATCTTAGAAAGATCTCTTCCCTTAAAAATAGGTAAAATATAAGATCTTCTTCCTCCCAGGAGCCAAGCCCAAAAATATAAGATCACTTTCCAAAGATAAAAGATCTCAGCCAAGAATAAAATATTCTCGCCGCGTCCTAGGTATTCGCCTCGGTCGAGTCGGCGTCTCTGGATCACCTCGGTCGAGATGAATCTCTGGTCAACCGAGGTGAGTCACAACTGAATGTGAAATCTCTCAAAACTGGTCCAAAGTGAATCTTTAATCCATGGATATGCTTCCTGGATGGTTCCTTATGCTCCTCAATGTAACTCCAATGACTCCATAGCTCCTTTTGCTCCTTTTTGATGCAAAACGTGCCATTTTACCTACGATTACAACAAAACTAGGTGTAGACCTCGATTCCCGCAAAGGTAGATGAAATGGTAATATAATCATATAATATACATACAAAAATGCAGATTATGAAAGATAAAACGTCAAAACAAACCCTAAAATATAGACTATAATTCATGCTATCAAAATACCCCATACTTAGCCCTTGCTTGTCCCCAAGCAAGTTTCGCATATAGAAGACAAGATAGAATGGATTATAAGTCAAGAAAATCAATAAAAAGTCTTTCAAAAACATTTTATGACGTGCTACAATCATAGATCACTCTAAGAGAATACTTCATGGATTTTAAAATCAAAATATGATCAAAACATTTTATAAATATAGAAAACTTGTTCATCTTTGCATAAAACCATAGAATGCATAATAAGTCATAATTATCAAAATTAATCATGTATAATCCAGTTTAAACCACTAAGTCAATCAACAAGCTCAAGGTCTCAAGGGCTTCCCAAAAGAAAGGTCAAGAAACGTGTAGGGTAGGGATGTATGTAAGGTAATGTGATGCTAGAATCCGGAAAAAGGATGAACTTCACTTCCACTTTGACTTGCAACATCTTCCACCAATAAGCTTTGCTTATTTCACACTTTTTCTTTTTACTTTACTTTTTGGGATGCATGGACAGAGGTGCACAATAACCGAAGCCTAGGAAATCAGCAATCATCAATTTCTTGAGATGCATCAAACCCTTGATGCACATACCATGACCCGTTAGGAATATCACTCAATCCGGCTTTGGCAAGACACAAACACCCGGCTATGTGAATGGTGCCGAGTTACTCATCTTCATGATTGACTTCCCCAAATCTATTATTGCTTTCTAACACTTTCACTTCCAGCCACTTCTCAACTTTAACTTCACTTGCTTTCACCACTTCGCTTGCTTCCAAATTCCCGGATAGGTAAAGGGAGGCAAAATGTATATGAGGGGCTAAGCATGATCAAGAAGAAGAAGGGAGAAGAATGAATTGCCTTGGTCTTTCCAGGAAGAAAGTGAGAGAACTCATGATGTGGTGTCAACCTTCAAATTCAACATAATTTAGATAAAAACAAAGTATTAAACATGCCAATAATTTTAAACAAAGCATTTAACAACTTAAACATATTATAAAACCTTTCAAACACATAAAGAATTTAAAACCAATCAGTAAGCAAGATCTTAACTGAGATCATACCCAGATAAGTAACACAAAAATCGTTTTCGAAAACTCTCAGTTAACCCACCTCGGTCGAGGTGTTCTTGGGTCAACCGAGGTGAAACGCCTCGTTCGGCCAGAACTGCCCCGGTCGAGGTCCAAAAAATTTTTTTTTTAAAAAACCAGTTTTTGACGTTTTTCTCAATCAAATAACCTATATGCATGTATGTAATCTCAGATAAAACCATAGAAGCAAAATAATCATAAATATCCGATAATATAGAGTCATACATCACATAAGTCAATCAAATACATAAACACCCCATACTTGGGACACACTGTCCCAGTGGGTCAAAATAAGTCTAAGGACAGGATACTCACCGAACATAGCTAAATTGCATGAAGAAGTAAGAAACAGCTCCCAGATAAGACCATCTCGGTTGGCGAAGCACATCTCGGTCGAGGTGTTCTGACAGTACCCGAGATGTATCTCAGTAAAGCTCGTTTCCTCAACTTCTCGAAATTTTGTTCTTCCAGTGTAGCTCCTGAACTGTGATCCTTCCTTTTGGAATACCGGGTTGTTGTCTAGAGGAAAACAAAAACAAAGCAACTATCTAAACTAAACTAGAAAAGGGAGAAGAAAGCAATACCTTGGGTTGCCTCCCAAGAAGCGCTTGGTTTAAGGTCGCTAGCTGGACCCTTCTCCATAGAATTACTCAATGTACCTTGAACACCATGGAGTGCTCATCACATCCATCATAAAATTCTTCCAAAAAGGTTCCGGTTCCTAATTTCACCGGCAAATGGTAAGATATCCCACGTACAAGCTTGTACGGTTTGATTCTCACCGGAATCCTTCTAGCCTTCCTGCACTTCAATGGGACATAATCTAGCCTTGCGTCCCATCCTTTCCTTGATCGAGAAAACAACTTCTCGAGAATCCTAGTAGCTTCCCCATCTTTAGCATGGGGATGGTACAAGGTCCTTAGCATGCGAGGGACCCCATACTTGAATAAGAGACACTTCACCGCCTTAACGGTGTAGTGCTTGCAAACTCCACTCCTTATAATCCAAGGAGTATCTTCTTCCAACAGTTTCAAGGGAGGTTTCATCTTGATCTTAGGAGGTTCTTTCGGAAGAGACCTCCAACTCTCCGGTGCATTCCTGAAAAATTCAGAAATTTTAATAGGGATTTCAGATGAAGTAGGAGAATGTACCTCGTAAAGTTCTCCAAAGCTTGAGACAAGTTTCATGTTGGGTTGATATTCCACACACGAAATCCCCCCCAACTCAGCTGATCTTTCTTCCACCTTGACCACAGTCTCAATAATTTGGCCAAGGTTCTCCGTATCTTGCAGTTCTATAGATTTTTCCTCCACCTCGGCCGATCTCTCTTTCACCTCGGCCGAGGTCTCAACAGTTAGATCGAAATCTTCCAAATCTTCTTCTCCCTCAAAAGCTTCAGGAGAAACTTCTAGTTTGATTGGAGGGGTGCTTGGAACTTGCAGCACTTCCTTATGCTCCTCTTCCGGCTTAGCATAGGATATGGTGCTTTCCTTGAGCTCCTCCACCTTCTTCATCAACCTCTCCCATCTTGATTCAAGAGAATCTTCAAGGGGTTGCTCACAAATCTTTTTAGGGACATTCAGTTCATCCCACATTGCAAGTTCATGCTTAATGGCCTCTTCTCTTTCCCATTCATTGTTGAACCAATAGAAGGAGTACTTCTCCTCCAAGTACTCATAATGGTCCGCCCTAGCACTTTGCCTTGCTATCCAGGCTGGATCAAATGTAGTCATCGGAAATCCTGAAAACTACAAAACTCATAGAAAGAGTAGTTAGTAGCAACAGGGGCAAGTGCCCCGAAAGCAAACCGCAACCGGCTCGGTCTAGACCAAGTCCCCGGCAACGGCGCCAAAAACTTGTTCGCTCCAAACGGTGTGTGCAAGCTTTAAATTTATAACCCTAGACTTAAGCTTAAAACAAGGATGCGAACCCGCAGTGTACGGGTCAATCGTAGTAAAAGCAAGGAATTCCAGGGGTCGATCACAGGGTCTCAGTGAAACAAAGTCCGATAACGGTAAGCTTCGTAAATACTAACCACAAGAGCAATTAACACAATCAAAGATGAATAAGAAGTCAATAAAGCAAACATGCAATTCTAGGGATTAAAGCATCTAGTTGTGGTTCCAACTCAAGATCTATAGATAAGCGGACAAAGCTGAGATTTTTGCATGGGGAAGGTGTCACTAAAGTAGAATAGATCACCGGGTAAGTCTCACTATTCACTAATCCCAAACCGTAACTCCTATTACCGGGTAAGTCTCAAGGAATCAAGATAAAGAACTATAACCTCAAACTAACACACCATCTAAGGGGATAGAATCAACCTTTACCGGGTAAGTCTCAGGCTAACTCACAAAGATGGGATGAAAGCACACTCAAACCCCAATAAAGGATAAACCTTTATTACCTACACTTATGATCGTTGGTACACAAACTAAGGAATTACCGGGTAAGTCTCATCCTAAGCTTGCATTGAACCAGGAAAGGTGTAATAAGAATAGGATTTGGCAAACTCTAACACTTAACTCTCAGTTTAGGATCAGATAAGTCACATCGGTCAGCCAAATTCCACCCCGGCCGAGATGTTCATCGACTAAGCGAGATGCTTAGGGTTAAGGTTAAAGACTCGAACTTTCAGGGTCCTACTGGAATCTAAGATTATTCTATCATTGTTTTTCCCAAAACCTTCAGCCAATCACCCTAGAATCACACAAGAAAATTAGCCACTCATCATTATGAAAGTATTAATCAAATATATGGGAAGAAGGTGAATATTTGAACAAGAAGAATTTAATGAAAAGACTTCAATAACTGAATCAAATATCACAACAAAAGCGGTCCATGGATAGCAATCTAACAAGACAAGACAACAAGGAAGAGAATCTAAGGTAATCTTACAAGAAAACCTCCAAAAGCTATAAAAGCTACAATCTTCAATCTTCCTTCAACCTTCAAAAAGGTTCTTCAAATCTCCCAACTGGAGTATGGCTGCTGCATGATTCCCAACTGAATGCCGATTTTTCGGTGTAAGCGGGATGTCGGATTTGTGGAAATCCAACCCTTTTTATAGGAAAATAACCCTCCAAAGATAATATATCTTAGAAAGATCTCTTCCCATAAAAATATGTAAATATAAGATCTTCTTCCTCCCAGGAGCCAAGCCCAAAAATATAAGATCACTTTCCAAAGATAAAAGATCTCAGCCAAGAATAAAATATTCTCGCCGCGTCCTAGGTATTCGCCTCGGTCGAGTCGGCGTCTCTGGATCACCTCGGTCGAGATGAATCTCTGGTCAACCGAGGTGAGTCACAACTGAATGTGAAATCTCTCAAAACTGGTCCAAAGTGAATCTTTAATCCATGGCTATGTTTCCTGGATGGTTCCTTATGCTCCTCAATGTAGCTCCAATGACTCCATAGCTCCTTTTGCTCCTTTTTGATGCAAAACGTGCCATTTTACCTACAATTACAACAAAACTAGGTGTAGACCTCGATTCTTGCAAAGGTAGATGAAATGGTAATATAATCACATAATATACATACAAACATGCAGATTATGAAAGATAAAACGTCAAAACAAACCCTAAAATATAGACTATAATTCATGCTATCAGTGAAATCTCTCAAATCTGGTCCAAAGTAAATCTCTAATCCATGGCTATGCTTCCTGGATGTTTCCTTATGTTCCTGAATGTAGCTCCAATGACTCCTTAGCTCCTTTTGCTCCTTTTTGATGCAAAACGTGCCATTTTACCTACGATTACAATAAAACTAGGTGTAGACCTCGATTCCCGCAAAGGTAGATGAAATGGTAATATATTCACATATTATACATACAAACATGCAGATTATTGAAGATAAAACGTCCAAACAAACCCCAAAATATAGACTATAATTCATGCTATCAAAATACCCCATACTTAGCCCTTGCTTGTCCCCAAGCAAGTTCCGCATATAAAGATAGAATGGATTATAAGTCATGAAAATCAATGAAAAGTCTTTCAAAACATTTTTATGGTGTGCTACAATCATAGATCACTCTAAGAGAATACTTCATGGAATTTAAAATCAAAATATGATTAAAACATTTTATAAATATAAGAAAGTTGTTCATCTTTGCATAAAATCATAGAATGCATAATAAGTCATAATTATCGAAATTAATCATGCAGTTTAAACCACTAAGTTAATCAACAAGCTCGAGGTCTCAAGGACTTCCCAAAAGAAAGGTCAAGAAACGTGTAGGGTAGGGATGTATGTAAGGTAATGTGGTGCTAGAATCCGGGAAAAGGATATACTTCACTTTCACTTTGACTTTCAACATCTTCCACCAATAAGCTTTGCTTATTTCACACTTTTTCTTTTACTTTACTTTTTGGGATGCATGGACAGAGGTGCACAATAACCGAAGCCTAGGAAATCAACAATCATCAATTTCTTGAGATGCATCAAACCCTTGATGCACATACCATGACCCGTTAGGAATATCGCTCAATCCAACTTTGGCAAGACACAAACACCCGGCTATGTGAATGGTGCCGAGTTACTCATCATCATGATTGACTTCCCCAAACCTATTTATTTCTTTCTAACACTTTCACTTCCAGCCAACTTCTCAAACTTTAACTTCACTTGCTTTCACCACTTGCTTGCTTCCAAATTCCCGGATAGGTAAAGGGAGGGAAAAATGTATATGAGGGGCTAAGCATGATCAAGAAGAAGAAGAGAGAAGAATGAATTGTCTTGGTCTTTCCAGGAAGAAAGTGAGAGAACTCATAACGTGGTGTCAACCTTCAAATTCAACATAATTTGGATAAAAACAAAGTATTAAACATGCCAAAAATTTCAAACAAAGCATTTAGCAACTTAAACATGTTATAAAACCTTTCAAACACATAAAGATTTCAAAACCCGTCAGTAAGCAAGATCTTCACTGAGATCATATCCAGATAAGAAGCACAAAAATCGTAGAATGCATAATAAGTCATAATTATCGAAATTAATCATGCATAATCCAGTTTAAACCACAAAGTCAATCAACATGCTCGAGGTCTCAAGGGCTTCCCAAAAGAAAGGTCAAGAAACGTGTAGGGTAGGGATGTATGTAAGGTAATGTGGTGCTAGAATCCGGGAAAAGGATATACTTCACTTTGACTTTCAAAATCGTTTCAAAAACTCTCAGTTAACCCACCTCGGTCGAGGTGTTCTTAGGTCAACCGAGGTGAAACACCTCGTTCGGCCAGAACTGCCCCGGTCGAGGTCAAAAGAATTTTTTTAAAAACCAGTTTTTTTTTACGTTTTCTCAATCAAATAACCTGTATGTATGCATGCAATCTCAGATAAACATATAGAAGCAAAATGAAGCATAAAAAGAACATAAATATCATATAAAGTCGAGTCATACATCCATAAGAGTCAGATAATACATCAATAAACACCCCATACTTGGGACACACTGTCCCTAGTGGGTCAAAAGAAGTATAAGGAAATAAAATACTCACCGGACATAAAGCTGAGCTGCATAATAAATAAGAAAGAAAATCCTGCAGCTCTCAGTAGTCACGATCCGGTGGTGGTGGTGGTGGCACATATGGATACTGAGACGGGTCGAACGGGTAGCCCATGATGTGCTCAAACTGAATCTGAGCCATCATATGCTGGTAGTGTTGTCGCTCCTACATCTCGCGGATATCCAGTGATAAGGCAGCATAAGAATCGATCATCTGATCCGTCAGATCATCGATCCGACAGTGAGCCTCTGGATCTTTGTATCGGCGTGCTCTACGCCTAGCAGGTCTCACTGGAGATGTGGCTGGTGCAGGCTCAGTATCATCATCATCTATATCAATAACTGGCGCACTGGTCCCGGTAGTATCCGTCCTTGTATCCATGGGAACTCCATCATCCCTGTCATCATCAGCATCAACAGTCTCCTCCTCATCCTCCTCATCCTCCTCCTCAGCTGTTGTAGCTGCTGCAGCTGCTGCCTCTCTCGTATCCTCCATCAGTGGGGCCCAAGCGGTCTGCCAGTAATGAGGGTCATAAACTATAAACTGGGCTGACCACCTGATCCCCTGTGGTGTAGTCGGCTCCCACGGCATCGCCACATATGGCGTAGTCAGTCCTCGGGGAACCAGAATCCGCCGGGTAATCATCTCCTGCAGCCCTAGCGGCTTGGCAGCCGCCACCATAGTACAAGCGCTGAGGTCCATATCCTGATAGCTGGCGATGTGGGTCACAAGTCCTCCGTAACAGATGTCCCCCTTCGCCTTGGCCTTGATCCTGTGCAGGTCCTCTGCCAGCATCAAGTCAAAGTCGGGGATCCCTCCAGTCACCATGCAGTAAAGGCTAAAAATCTCCCCCTGTCGGACCTTCTGGGGCGTCTCAGTACGCGCCAGAAGCGTCTCGCTGAAAATACGGTGGGATAACCTAAAAGCTAGGTGAAATATGATGCGCTCCCTGGAGTCTCCAGGGCGCCATCTGTCTACGTGCTCAACAATGTGAGCAATCTGACCCCAGAACTCCCTAGCTACAGCTCGGGAGGGAAAATCTACAGCAGTCGGGGCAGGGAACCCAAAAATGTCTCTCCAATACTCTAAAAGAACTATGAAGTTCCGGTTCATCAACCGGTACTTCACAGCTCGCTCTGTGGGGAGGTAGGTGAAAGAGCTAACAAACTCTAGGGTGGGCTCTAGGTAGGCAGGTGCACGGATCTCAGTAAACTGATCTAGCCCTACCTTCGATATCATCCGTCTAAGGTCTCCATCCACATGGAGACAATCAAAGGATGACACGTCCAAGAAGCGAGGTGCTATCACTAGACGGGCTGCTATACGGTCATAATCGACCTGGTGTCGCTCGTGGATCACCGGTCGATAAGGTCTGGAAGAAGAGGAAGAAGGGGAAGGGGAGGATCTATCCCTAAGGACAAGCCGTCTGTCAGAACTCATTTTCTAAACTCTCTTTGTCAAATCACCTCGGTCGGCCTGACAACACTGAAGAACACCTCGGCCGAGGCACAGCACGACTGGACCGAGGCGAATAACTGCGCGACTAATTTCCTCAAAATTCCAGTTCTTTTCCCCCAAAATCACTACAACTGGTTCCTATGGGGTACTTAATTTGTTCTTCAACAAATGTAGGGCAATCCAGGCCCAAATTGAAGCAAAAACAACGAGGTTAGGGTTTTGTTTACTTTTACCTCGTTCGGCCATTTCGGTTCAATTTCTTCGCAGATCGACGCTTGCATTGGAATCCTCTACGCTTTAATCGCAGTTTGGAAGCGAAAATCTTCGAAAACGAGCAAGAACTTGAAGGGCGAGGTGAAAGGGAGCGCCACAGTCGAGGGGGTACGTAAAAAAGAAGAAAGAGAATTTTTTCCCTTTTTATACCCTTTCTGGAACTGCTGTCACCTCGGTCGAGGTGGTCTCGAATGGACCGAGGTGGTGCGGACCGAGGTGGCTCTTCAGAAATCCTAGTCGCCTCGGTTGCTCAAGAGTCATCTCGATCGAGGTGCTCTGACAGTAACCGAGATGTGCCTCAGTCAAACTTCGTCTTCTCGAATTCTCGAACTTTTGTCCTTCCAGTTATGCTCCTGGTTTGTACTCCTTCCTTAGATGTCACCTATTGTCTGTCTAGAACGCCAAAAACAAAAACAAAGCAAAGCAAAAGCAAAACTATCTAAGCTAGACTAGAAAAAGGGAAAAGAAAGCAATACCTTGGGTTGCCTCCCAAGAAGTGCTTGGTTTAAGGTCGCTAGCTGGACCATAGTGCGTCTCTCAAACGAGGTATATTGGTGCAACCACCTCAACCGGAATTTCCGGTTTGTACTTCTTGAGTCTATGACCGTTGACCTTGAAGCTTCCGCTTGTTTCGCCCCATATCTTAACTGCACCATGAGGAAAAACATGTTTCACAACATAAGGTCCGGTCCATCTAGATTTCAACTTACCTGGAAAGAGGCGGAGGCGGGAGTTGAAGAGTAGAACTAAGTCTCCTTCGTTAAGCTCCTTAGGGATGATACGCTTGTCATGCCATTTCTTTGTCCTCTCCTTATAGATTTTGGCATTCTCATAAGCGTTCAAGCGCAGCTTCTCCAACTCGTTGATATCCAATAGCCGCTTCTCGCCGGCCTCCTTAATGTCGAAGTTCAACCATTTGATCGCCCAATATGCTTTGTGTTCTAACTCAACGGGCAAATGACAAGACTTCCCATATACCAAATTATAAGGGGTGGTACCTATGGGAGTCTTAAATGCGGTCCTGTAAGCCCAAAGAGCGTCGTCCAATTTCATGGACCAATCCTTCCTCGTCCTAGAAACGGTCTTCTCCAAAATTGCTTTGATTTCTCTATTCGAGATCTCGACCTGTCCACTAGTTTGAGGGTGATAAGGGGTTGCTACCTTGTGGGTCACCCCATACTTCGATAGAAGTGCCTTAAACTTCCGGTTGATGAAATGCGTTCCTCCATCGCTGATGATGATGCGTGGAGTTCCAAAACGTGGAAAGATAGTTCTGTTTAAGAACTTCACAACCACCTTGGCGTCATTAGTGGGAGAAGCGATGGCTTCAACCCATCTAGAAACATAATCAACTACAAGAAGAATATAGAGGTTTCCTCCGGATGATGGGAAGGGTCCCATGAAGTCTATCCCCCATACATCAAAGATTTCCACCTCTTGAATGTTATTAAGTGGCATTTCGTTCCTCCTTGATAGATTTCCTGTTCTTTGGCATGCATCACAAGAGACAACAAACGATTGTACATCCTTAAATAATGTAGGCCAAAAGAAACCGGAACGTAATACCTTAGCGCATGTTTTGTCGGTGCTAGCATGTCCTCCACAAGGAAGTGAATGACAATGCCGTATGACGCTATTAACTTCATCCTCTGGAATGCATCTTCGAAGCATCCCATCCGGTCCGTGCTTGAATAGTAGCGGCTCATCCCAATAGTAATGGCGTACGTCCTTGAAGAATTTCTTCTTTTGGGAGTACGTCAATCCGGGCGGTAATTCCTGGCAAACAAGATAATTCACAATATCAGCGTATCAAGGTCCTTTATTATCAGAAAGTTGGTGGATAGATTGTTCCACCAACTGAGGATGAATGTCAGAGAGAGGAGTAAGAAGTTTGTTATTCTCAGTAGTCTCAGTTGACATCATCTCGCCATAGACCTCGGTCGAGGCGCAAAGGCGTTGACCAAGATGTTCTTCAGTCGCCTCGCTCAGTCCAGGAAGTGCCTCGGTCGAGGTACTGCAACTGGAACCGAAACTTGAGATCTTGGTCTCCTGGATTAGCTTCTCAGTTTTAGCTCCTGGATCTTCTTCCAGTGCCTTTAAGCTCCGTATATCTGCATCACAAGAAGCATCTATACCTTCCTCCATTAAACTGAAACTAATAACTCTTTCGAGTGGATCGTTAATAAGGATAGAGCTCACCAATTCTCTTGATTCTTCTTCATCGTAGATGTTGAAGATATCATCGCTTAGTTGCTCTCCTTTCATGGCTGCAAGTAATGCGAACTCCACTTCATCGCCACCAATGTTGATTTTTAACTTGGCGTTCTTACAATCCACGTTGCAACCCGAAGTTGCTAGGAATGGCCTCCCGAGAATAATAGGAACAGGATAATCTGCGGGAATGTCAAGTACAACAAAGTCTATTGGTAAATAGAAGTTACCTAACTTGACCGGAACGTCTTCCAAAATTCCCACGGGATGGGTGATGGAGCAATCCGCCATGTATAACCGAATCTTGACCGGCTTGGGCTCTCCAAGTCCAATCTTCACACATAGCTCCAGCGGAATGATGCTCACGCTGGCTCCTAGATCACATAAGGCTTAACACGTGACATCCCCAACATGAATGGGAATGCAAAATGAGCCGGGATCTCTCAATTTAGGTGGCATCTTCTCCTTCATGATTTGAATAAGCTCCGAGGATTTAGATATCATCCTTACTTCACCAAAGTCTTCCAGTTTCCTTTTCCTTGATAAGAGTTCTTTCAAGAACTTCCCATAGGCGGGCATCCCTAGAATAGCATCAAAGGAAGGAATGTTAATGTGCAGTTTATTCATCAAGTCAAGGAACTTACCAAAGTGCTTGTCTAGATGTGCTCTGGCCCTTGACTTGGGGAATGGAAGTGGTGGTTTGTATGCAGGAGGTGGAACATAAACTTCAGTTTTCCCCTCCGCTCTCTGTGGTTCCACCTCGGTTGGCATCTCGGCCGAAGTGTTCTTCGACTGCACTTGGACCGAGGTGGTCTTCGTCGGTACTGGCACCGACCGAGGCACTGGATCTGCAGTTTTCAGTCCACTCCTCGTAGTTATGGCCATGATTTGGCCCTTGGGGTTGCTTTCTGTCCTTGCTGGAAGCTTCCCTGGATCTCTTGGCGCTTCATTCGCCCTACTTGCAAGTTGTTGTTCAAAGGCCTTTTGGGCCTTCGAAAATGAAGTCATAGAAGTCTCCATAGCACTAAGCTTGATCAAGATAGCCTCCAGCACTGCGTCTTTCTTTTCCGGCTGAGACGAACTTGATCCTTGCCCCTGGCTCTTTAATGGAGTAGAAGAAGAAGAAGGGGAAGAGAGGAAAGGATTAGAGGAATCGTTAGAATTAGAGTTAGAATGATTGTTACCAGAATTTTGGTTGTTCGCCCTCCAATTATTGTTGTTGGATCCTCTATTGTTGTAGTTGTTGTTCCGGGAACCGTTGTTGTTGTTGTTACGGTATCCATTGTTGTTGTTCCTTTGTCCTTGATCTTCCTTCTTGGTTTGAGCAACCAAGAGTTCCTTCAATTGCTTCACGTCATTTTTCAAAGACGTGAGTTGATTATTGTTAGGCTGAGTATCTTGGAAGTTAACTCTTTTAACTCCACCTTCAGCTCCTTGATGGGTGTATTTCTCCATATGCAAAGCTTGCTTCTCGATAAAGTCCCAAGCTTCGTCAATCGCCATGTCCATAAAGGTACCGGCGGAGAGTAGTTGGAGGTTGAACTGGGTGCTTCCGTCCAGTCCCTTGAAGTATATCTCCAACAACTCTATCTTTGGAATCCCATGATGTGGGCAATCCAAAACAATGTCCTTAAACCTCTCCCATGACTTGGACAAGCTCTCCTTGTTCTTCATAATGAATGCATTAATCTTCCCTCTCATTTCAGCGGTCTTAGAGGGGGGAAAGAATTTAGTTAATAATTCCGTAGTCATCTCCTCCCATGTGCTGATTTTTCCTGGAGGAAGAGATTGATACCAAGTAAGAGCTCTATCTTTTAAAGAAAAGTAAAAAGGTCTTAGCTTGTAGTTGTTATTTTCAATCCTTGAGGGTCTCAAGGTCTCCATCAAGATCTCATAGTTTTGAAGATGTTAATGCGGAGATTCCTTCTCTAGCCCTCCGAACTGGCATTGGCGAATCATGGAAAGAACTTGCAGTCGAAGTTCGTAGTCATGGTCCGCTGGATCTCCTAGGTTAACTCCTGGACGCCTCAGTTGTTGATTGGGGTCCATCCTTTGACCTAGGGTTTGCGGGATTCCTGCGAAAAGGGCACCTCGGACTGGCATCCGAGGTGGAAGTACCTCGGCCGGGGCATCAGGTACTGGAACCTGCCTCGGTCGAGGGTCAGCGACTGGGACCTGCATCGGTCCAGCATCGGGAACTGGATCTTCCCTCGGTCGAAGTTGATATTGGTCTAGTAAGGCAGCCATATCTGTTTCGATCGCTTCAGTCCTGGTGCGAGTTTCTTCTTTCTCTTGCCTTAGTTCTTCCCTGCTGAGGCGTAGCAGCTCTAACGCCTCTTTCAACTCGGCCTCAAGATCGCGATTGTCTTGTATGGCCATCTTCGCTTCTCTTAAGCGTCGCTTGTATGTCTTTTCTGGTTCGGGATCGTAAGGAACGATTTCCTTCCCAGTGTGGGTTATTCGCATAAACCTAAGAAAGAACATGCAAAAGTCACTCAAGTAGAGTGGTTAGTAGACACAGGGGCAAGTGCCCCAAAAGCAAACCGTAACCGGCTCGGTCTAGACCAAGTCCCCGGCAACGGCGCCAAAAACTTGTTCGCTCCAAACGGTGTGTGCAAGCTTTAAATTTATAACCCTAGATGTAAGCTTAAAACAAGGATGCGAACCCGTAGTGTACAGGTCAATCGTAGTAAACAGCAAGGAATTCCAGGGGTCGATCACAGGGACTTAGTGAAACAAAGTCCAATTACGGTAAGCTTTAGCAATTACTAACCACAAGTAATTAAAACAATCAAAGATGATAAAAGTCAATAAAGGAAATATGCAATTCTAGGGATTAAAGCATCTAGTTGTGGTTCCAACTCAAGATCTAAAGATAAGCGGACAAAGCTAAGATTTTTGCATAGGGAAGGTGTTACTAAAGTGGAATAGATCACCAGGTAAGTCTCACTACTCACTAATACTAAACCGTAACTCCTATTACCGGGTAAGTCTCAAGAAATTAAGATAAAGAACTATATCCTCAAACTAACACACCATCTAAGGGAATAGAATCAACCTTTACCGGGTAAGTCTTAGGCTAGCTCACAAAGATGGGATGAAAGCACACTCAAACCCCAATAAAGGATAAACCTTTATTACCTACACTTATGATCTTAGGTAAACAAACTAAGGAACTACCGGTTAAGTCTCATCCTAGGCTTGCATTGGACCAAGAAAGGTGTAATAAGAATAGGATTTGGCAAACTCTAACACTTAACTCTCAGTTTCGGATCAGATAAGTCACCTCGGTCAGACGAATTTCACCCCGGCCGAGATGTTCATCGACTGAACGAGATGCTTAGGGTTAAGGTAAAGACTCGAACTTTCAGGGTCCTGCTGTGATTAAGATCATTCTATCATTGTTTTTCCCACAACCTTCAGCCAATAACCCTAGAATCACACAAAGAGATTAGCCACTCATCATCATGAAAGTATTAATCAAATATATGGGAAGAAAGAGAATAATTGAACAAGAAAACCTTAAGAGAAAGGCTTCAATAACTGAATCAATTATCAAACACAAGCATTCCTTGGATAGAAATTCAACAAGACAAACAACAAGGAAGGGAATCTAAGATAATCTTACAAAAACCCTTCAAAAGCTATAAAAGCTCTAGACTTTCTTCCTTCAACCTTCAAAAAGATTCTTCAAATCTCCCAACTAGAGTGTGGCTGCAGCGGTGTATTAGGTGTAAGCGAATGTATGCAGGATGTCGGATTTGTGGGAAATCCGACCCTTTTATAGGAAAATTACTCTCCAAAGATAAGATATCTTAGAAAGATCTCTTCCCATAAAAATAGGTAAAATATATGATCTAGCATATCTTCTTCCTTCCAGGAGCCAAGCCCAAAAATATAAGATCTCTTTCCAAAGATAAAAGATCTCAACCAAGAATAAAATATTCTCGCCGCGTCCTAGGTGTTCGCCTCGGTCGAGTCGACTCCTCTGGATTACCTCGGTAAAGGTGAATCTGTAGTCAACCAAGGTGAGTCACAACTGAATGTGAAATCTCTCAAATCTGGTCCAAAGTAAATCTCTAATCCATGGCTATGCTTCCTGGATGTTTCCTTATTTTCCTGAATGTAGCTCCAATGACTCATTAGCTCCTTTTGCTCCTTTTTGATGCAAAACGTGCCATTTTACCTACGATTACAACAAAACTAGGTGTAGACCTCGATTTCCGCAAAGGTAGATGAAATAGTAATATAATCACATATTATACATACAAACATGCAGATTATTGAAGATAAAACGTCCAAACAAACCCCAAAATATAGACTATAATTCATGCTATCATTGAGTATCTTGGAAGTTAACTCTTTTAACTCCACCTTCAGCTCCTTGATGGGTGTATTTCTCCATATGCAAAGCTTGCTTCTCGATAAAGTCCCAAGCTTCGTCAATCGCCATGTCCATAAAGGTACCGGCGGAGAGTAGTTGGAGGTTGAACTGGGTGCTTCCGTCTAGTCCCTTGAAGTATATCTCCAACAACTATATCTTTGGAATCCCATGATGTGGGCAATCCAAAAGAATGTCCTTAAACCTCTCCCATGACTTGGACAAGCTCTCCTTGTCCTTCATAATGAATGCATTAATCTTCCCTCTCATTTCAGCGGTCTTAGAGGGGGGAAAGAATTTAGTCAAGAATTCCGTAGTCATCTCCTCCCAAGTGCTAATTTTTCCTGGAGGAAGAGATTGATACCAAGTAAGAGCTTTATTTTTTAAAGAAAAGTAAAAAGGTCTTAGCTTGTAGTTGTTGTTTTCAATCCTTGAGGGTCTCAAGGTCTCCATCAAGATCTCATAGTTTTGAAGATGTTGATGCGGAGATTCCTTCTCTAGCCCTCCAAACTGGCATTGGCGAATCATGGACAGAACTTGGGGTCGAAGTTCGTAGTCATGGTCCGCTGGATCTCCTAGGTTAACTCCTGGACGCCTTAGTTGTTGGTTGGGGTCCATCCTTTGACCTAGGGTTTGTGGCATTCCTGCAAAAAGAGCGCCTCGGACTGGCATCCGAGGTGGAAGTACCTCGGCCGGGGCGTCAGGTACTGGGACCTGCCTCGGTCGAGGGTCTACAACTGGGACCTGCATCGGTCCAGCATCGGGAACTGGATCTTCCCTCGGTCGAAGTAGATATTGGTCCCGTAAGGCTGCCATATATGCTTCGATCGCTTCAGTCCTGGTGCGAGTTTCTTCTTTCTCTTGCCTTAGTTCTTCCCTGCTGAGGCGTAGCAGCTCTAACGCCTCTTTCAACTCGGCCTCAAGATCGCGATTGTCTTGGTTGGCCATCTTCGCTTCTCTTAAGCGTCGTTTGTATGTCTTTTCTGGTTCGGGATCGTAAGGAACAATTTCCTTCCCAGTGCGGGTTCTTCGCATAAACCTATGAAAGAACCTGCAAAAGTCACTCAAGTAGAGTGGTTAGTAGATACGGGGGCAAGTGCCCCAAAAGCAAATCGTAACTGGCTCGGTCTAGACTGACTCCCCGGCAACGGCGCCAAAAACTTGGTCGCTCCAAATGGTGTGTGCAAGCTTTAAATTTATAACCCTAGATGTAAGCTTAAAACAAGGATGTGAACCCGCAGTGTACGGGTCAATCGTAGTAAAAAGCAAGAAATTCCAGGGGTCGATCACAAGGACTTAGTGAAACAAAGTCCAATTACGGTAAGCTTTAGAAATCACTAACCACAAAGCAATTAAAACAATCAAAGATGATAAAAGTCAATAAAGGAAATATGCAATTATAGGGATTAAAGCATCTAGTTGTGGTTCCAACTCAAGATCTAAAGATAAGCGGACAAAGCTGAGGTTTTTGCATAGGGAAGGTGTTACTAAAGTGGAATAGATCACCGGATAAGTCTCACTACTCACTAATCCCAAACCGTAACTCCTATTACCGGGTAAGTCTCAAGGAATTAAGGTAAAGAACTATAATCTCAAACTAACACTCCAACTAAGGGAATAGAATCAACCTTTACCGGGTAAGTCTCAGGCTAACTCACAAAGATGGGATGAAAGCACACTCAAACCCCAATAAAGGATAAACCTTTATTACCTACACTTATGATCTTAAGTAAACAAACAAAGGAATTACCGGGTAAGTCTCATCCTAAGCTTGCATTGGACCAGGAAAGGTGTAATAAGAATAGGATTTGGCAAACTCTAGCACTTAACTCTCACTTTCGGATCAGATAAGTCACCTCGGTCAGCCAAATTCCACCCCGGCCGAGATGTTCATCGACTGAACGAGATGCTTAGGGTTAAGGTAAAGACTCGAACATTCAGGGTCCTACTGTGATTAAGATCATTCTATCATTGTTTCCCCCACAACCTTCAGCCAATCACCCTAGAATCAAACAAAGAGATTAGCCACTCATCATCATGATAGTATTAATCAAGTATATGGGAAGAAAGAGAATAATTGAACAAGAAAACCTTAAGAGAAAGGCTTCAATAACTGAATCAATTATCAAACACAAGCGTTCCTTGGATAGAAATCCAACAAGACAACAAACAAGAAGGGAATCTAAGATGATCTTACAAAAACCCTTCAAAAGCTATAAAAGCTATAGACTTTCTTCCTTCAACCTTCAAAAAGGTTCTTCAAATCTCCCAACTGGAGTATGGCTGCTGCGGTGTATTAGGTGTAAGTGAGGTGATAGCGGATGTATGCAGCGTGTATAGCATGATCCGGATTTGTGGAAAATCCAACCCTTTTTATAGGAAAATTACTCTCCAAAAATAAGATATCCTAGAAAGATCGCTTCCCATAAAAATAGGTAAAATATATGATCTAGCATATCTTCTTCCTTTCAGGAGCCAAGCCCAAAAATATAAGATCTTTTTCGAAAGATAAAAGATCTCAGCCAAGAATAAAATATTCTCGCCGCGTCCCAGGTGTTCGCCTCGGTCGAGTCGACTTCTCTGGATCACCTCGGTCGAGGTGAATCTGTAGTCAACCGAGGTGAGTCACAACTGAATGTGAAATCTCTCAAATCTGGTCCAAAGTGAATCTTTAATCCATGGCTATGCTTCCTGGATGTTTCCTTATGTTCCTAAATGTAGCTCCAATGACTCCATAGCTCCTTTTGCTCCTTTTTTATGCAAAACGTGTCATTTTACCTACGATTACAACAAAACTAGGTGTAGACCTCGATTCCCGCAAAGGTAGATGAAATGGTAATATAATCACATATTATGCATACAAACATGCAGATTATTGAAGATAAAACGTCCAAACAAACCCCCAAAATATAGACTATAATTCATGCTATCAGTCGCAGGGAGCCTCCTAGCTCTCGCAAGAGCTAGGCAGTGATGTCACGACCCGTTATCATACGCTTGGGTCAATTACGTAATATAATAAAGTTGGCCTAATCCGGTTTAGTTGTTATCCTAACTAACAAACACCACTCATACACATTGCATTCATACAAGAAGCCAGCTAAGTAATTCTGTGGACTTACCAGTCTCCGAAGCGCAAACGATCACCTCACTCTCAAGTTCCCTCAGGAAAATGCACAACGCCTGTTCAAGACAAGGCACACAATCAAACCACACTCTAGTCCATTAGAAGTCTTTAGACTTATAGGCTCAACCTCCTCAATAACCTAGTCCAAGAAGACTACACTCTCAGTCCGCAACCTTTCCAACTCTCAACATAAAGTTCACACAAAGGTTGCTTCCACAAAGCTCTAATCGAACACCTCAACAACATATCACCAACGAGACGTACGTAACTCACACTAGACCACTAAGGTCCAACCACTATATGACATTCCAGTTCAAATACTCTAACCCATCCTAGCATGCTTCGAAGCTATAACAAACCTAAGGAAATGAAGAAGGAAAGAAAGGAACCAGATTCGGGACTCACTGGTGCAAAACCACCCCCGCGCCTGACTGAGCCCACCCCTGCGCCTATCTGGGTCCACCCCTGCACCTGACTGAACCCGCCCCTGCGCCTAATTGTGTAGAACGTCCGTCTGTTGAGTTCTTCGATTGTGCAACCGGTCTCTTAGAGTCTCCTTTGGTGCTATGAACGTCTTCCACCTCTCACACTTGGTATTAGCCTCCCTCCAATGTCTAGCTTCGTCACCATACCAACAAGACAACGATAGATCATTGAGCAAAGATTCCTGAAGATCTTCCATTCAAGTCATGGAAGAGGAAGGAAAAAAGAAGAAGGAAAGAGGAAGAGGAAGGAGCCTTACCCTTGTCACGTCACTATAGTTCTGGCCTCAAGGAAGGTGGATCTAAGCTGGAGCAAGCAAAGAGAAGAATGGAGGAAGAAGGATGGAGAAGAAGAATGCAAGAGGGTGAGGTTTGGAAAAGGGAAACAAAGTAACGTGAAAAGAAATGAGGGGAGGAGGAGAATGGGCTGCATAAAGGTGGTGGAATATCAAAGGACTCTCAACCACCAACTCCCCAAACAATTGAAGAGGGATTAAAAGATAGGAAGGCTAAAGGTTGCTCGAAACGCTACTATCCCACCCTCGCATGTCACCGCCCTTGCGAGAATCCTAGCCGCGCCTGCGCCCTGCTCGACTGTGCCGCCTAAGCCGCAAGGGCTTGAGCCCTTGTGCACGGCTTCCAAACTCTTCTAACACTATCAAAGCGTAACGAAAATCCGGTTATTACATCGATTATATAACATTTGGGGTTTTAGGGTTTTCGATTATATGAAAGATAGCATCTCCAGCTTCCATTTTCACCATTGTAGAGAATTGATAATAACCTACTGAACATAGTTAAGAATTACCTCCTTTGATAGATACCTTTGATAGATACCTAGTGAACATAGTTACGAATTTCGTCACCTTGATGTTGTTGTTGTGCTTCTTAGACAGATTTACCATTCTTTATCTTTACTTGCAGTTATGTTGCTTTATGTTCTAATAGATTTACCTCCTTGACGTTGTTACTGTGCTTCTTCATTTTATGACATATTTGACAGTCTTCATCTATTTGTTGTTGTGCTTCTTGATGTTGTGACAGATTTACCATTCTTGATCTATTTGCAGTTGTGCTTCTTGATAATGTTGTGAAAGATTTACCATTGTTGACCTATTTGTAGTTGTGCTACTTCATGTTGTTGCTTGTTTGTGTTGATCTGATTTTTATTTGTCTTATAGAATAGCATGTTCAATAGATTTCCATGTGAACTTGCTTAAAGAATAAAATGTTCTATGTAACAGTATTACCATCTCTAGTTTTTTCGAGTGTTGTACAATTATAAAGTGATTGATAAGGTGTTCGCTCCAAAAGGTGTGTTGAACCAGGAAACAAAGGAATCACCGGGTTAGTCTCATCCTAGGCTTGCGTTGAACCAGGAAAGGTATAACAAGGATAGGATTTGGCAAACTGAAACCTCAACTCAAATAAGGATCAGGAAAGGGCTCGCCTCGCTCAGGTCATGTACCATCTTGGTCGAGATGTTCCACTGTAACATCCCAAATTCTGGGAACTCGAAGCGCTACGGGCTAGGACCGCACAATGGGTCCCGACCCACACAGTAGCAACAATAAACGGATCTTACAACAAGGCACATACGAATGAAAACCAAAAACTCAATATAAAACCAAAGGTTCAAACAAAGAAAAACGTAAAAGACTCGCACCCGAGTTCAAAACAAAAGGAAAACAACAAAAGAAACAAAAACCTGATCCCGTCCTATAATGTACGGGAATCCCGGCTAACCACACCATCCGGATCACTCAGCAGCATCCTGAACCTGCGGAACATCTAGAACGACGGTATAAACCGTTAGCTAATGTTCTAGATACTAGCAAGAGTGTAAAGGCACAAACACACATAAGGTAAAGAAAACACATAGCATGCTCGCACACAACTGGTTATTATCTTTCATTAAGGTTATCCATTACTAATTCAACTTCTTTTGTCACACGAGAATCTCCCGAAACTCGCCTCCACTTCCGTCTACAAATAGGATAGATCAGTACTATCCGTTACCTACGGGCCTGGGTTACAAGAGCACATTCTAGTCTCCTATAGAACTATACAAGTGGTCACCGCCCGGTTATCATACACTTGGTCCAATTAAGGTTATAAAGGGTGAATCCTATTCCGGTTATCCATTATAACAATAATATTCAACACAAACAAGCCAATACAATCCAACTAATACGCGGAATGAAGCTAAGTAAGTCCAAGAGACTTACCTCACTCGAAGATAACACAAAGGATCAGCAACAAATCTGACAACACTCAAGAAAGTTCAGTTTCCCTCAGGAAAGGAGCAAGGAAAGCCTGTACGAACAAGCACCGCGGATCAAGAACGAAACGGTTGCTAGAAGTCTATAACTTCTAGTCTCAACGATCTCTAAGAGAACTACACAAGCTAAGGGCTCAACCTTAGTCTAACAGCAACTCTGAGAATAAGGAACAACCACAAGGATCAAGGAAAGGAACGAGGAAAGCAAGGAAGGAAGCAACTCACCAAATACGGGAGTTACTGCAGAGCAAACCGCAGGGGCGGTGGAGCAAGGCGCAGGGGCGGCTTGCCGCGGGGGCAGGATGTGCGGCCGCGGGGGCGGTGCACTGACAGAGGCTCTGTCGGGGTTCCTCTTCGACCGAACTCACAAGAAGGGCAACCAAAGCTCGAACCTTTGATTCCAACACGTCAAGACTCAACTCTAGAGAGCCTGAGAACAAAGATACATCAACAAAGAGGATGCTAACAAGAATCAAGGTTCAAACTTGATTCTTGGAGAAGAAGAAAAAGGAAGAACGAAAAGAAGAAACCGAAACAGAAGGAGAAGGCATGCAGCAACTATAAGAACGTGATGAAGAAACCAGAAGAGAGGAACTTACACGTTCAGCAAGGTCGCAGGAAGCAAGGGAACGGTTGCAGCTCTAGGGTTGAAGAAGACATAAGCAAGAAAGGGGAAAAGAGGAAAATACGGGAATATAAAGGAGACGGGCTGAAAAGATAGACGGAAAAGGCGTCTAGGTTTGGAAAGAAGATCAGGAAACCGGCCCATAAGATAAAAATATCGGATATTCTATCTATGGAAGGAAGATAAAACGGACGAAAGAACGATCGGGCGCGATCTGTCTTAAGCCGCAGGGGCGGATCATCTCGGCCGCAGGAGCGGCCGGCCGCAAGGGCGGCCCTCTTCACCGCGGGACGGTGAAGGCAAAACTCGGGTCTTACATCAGATCCCCCTAAAAAGAAGTTTTGTCCCAAAACTTGCAAAAGCCCAACGATCACAACAACACACAGAAACAGAACTGAACTCATATATTCCCACTCGGGGCACGTAACTCAAAACATCACAAAAAGCGTGTGCAACGCAACAAAGGAAAAACTGAAACAAACGACTATGGTAAAGGTGCATCAAGCTCAGCGTAAAACTCCGGATAGTTCCTCTGGATATTGTCCTCTCTCTCCGAAGTCGCCTCATCAGCTCTTGGCATCGGCCACTGGATCTTCAACATCGGTATGTCCTTCGAACGCAAGCGTCTCGTACTACGCTCTAAGACAGCGACCGGGTGCTCTAAGAACGTGTGGTCTGGCTCGATCACTAGATCCTCATGACTTACAATGTGTCTCGGATCTGGTATGTACTCCCGTAACTTAGACACATGAAAGACTGTGTGAACACCCTCGAGTCTCGGTGGTAAAGCAAGTCTGTATGCTACCTCTCCAACTCGCTCAAGAATCTCGAACGGTCCAACATATCTGGGACTCAGCTTCCCCTTTGACACCGAAACGTCTGACGCCTTGTGTCGGGGATACTCTCAACCAAACCTGAGTTCCAACTCTGAACTCTAGAGGTCCGCGCCTCTTATCTACATAAAACTTCTGTCGACTATGTGCTGCCAACATCCGCTCTCGGATCACTACTACGCGAGCCATGTCATCCTGAATCTGCTCAGGTGCTACTCCGCTAGCACTACTAGGATCGTCCCAACACAACGGTTTACGACATCTCTGTCCATATAAAGCCTCATAAGGATCCATCTTGATCGATGCGTGCCAACTGTTGTTGTACGAAAACTCCACTAAGGGAAGGTGATCTGGCCACACCTGCCTGGGTTCAAAGCCTCGACTCGGTCTCAAACCGGTAACAAAATTCATAGAGATGTCTTCCCACTTCCATTGAGGGACGGGAAGTGGGTGTAGCTCTCCTCCTGGTCTATGATGTTCGATCTTGACCTGCTGACAGGTCGCATACTGAGCTATATATCTCGTCACATCTAGCTTCAGACATCCCCACCAGAAAGAGCGTCTTATATCCTGATACATCTTACTCGCACCGGGATGGACTGAGTAAGGTGAAGAGTGAGCCTCTTGAAGGATTCTCTGTCTCAACTCTCGATCTGAAGGCACACAAACATGCGCTTGGCGTCTCAAAACTCCATCAGCACCAACTGCAAGCTGTTGTGCCTCTCCTCGAGACATTCGGTCTCGGATCTGTGTCACAGCTGGACAACTCTCTTGCTTCTGTCGGATTTCGGCCAACAGATCAGGTACTATCTCCAAGGTGGACAACTGACTGTCGGAATCCGGGAAGTGGATATCCATCTCTAGCCATGCCAAATCTCGCTGTAATTGTGGCTGAGCTGTCAGTCTAGCGATCGCCATCTCCCGGGGAGTCTTCCTACTGAGGGCATCTGCTACCACGTTAGCCTTCCCCGGGTGGTATAAGATCTCAATATCAAAGTCCTTGATCAACTCCAACCATCTACGTTTGCGGTTATTCAACTCCCGTTGAGTGAATATGTACTTCAGACTCTTATGGTTTGTGAATATCTGACACGTAGCTCCGCACAGATAATGTCTCCAAATCTTCAAAGCATGAACCACAACAGCCAACTCAAGGTCATGGGTAGGGTAATTCTCCTCGTACGTCTTCAGCTATCTAGACGCGTAAGCAATCACCTTACCCCTCTGCATCAGAACACATCCCAAGCCCAGCTTGGATGCGTCACTGTAAACCACAAAATCCTCAATTCCCTTTGGCTGAGCTAGGATAGGAGAAGAAGTCAACCTCTTCTTTAGCTCCTCAAAGCTCTATAGGCACGGTTCGGACCATACGAACCTCGTAGACTTCCGCAGCAAGGAAGTGAGCGGTCGGGTGATAACTGAAAAGCCCTCAACAAAATGCCGATAGTAACCCGCCAATCCTAAGAAGCTGTGAACCTCCTTGACGTTCTTAGGTGGCGGCCAAGAAGCTACTGACTCAATCTTCGCCGGATCTACCTTGATCCCTTCAGCTGAAACGATGTGACCAAGGAATGCTATCTCGGACATCCAAAACTCGCACTTAGAGAGTTTGGCGTACAACTCTCTATCCTGTAAGACCTGAAGAACGATCCTCAGATGTCCAGCATGCTCTTCTCTACTACGAGAGTAAACCAGAATGTCGTCGATGAAGACAACTACAAGCTAGTCTAGAAAGTCGATGAAGATGTTGTTCATCAACTCCATGAAGATTGCAGACGCATTCGTGAGCCCGAATGGCATACAACAAAGTCGTAGTATCCATATCCGGTCTGAAATGCCGTCTTGGCTACATCCTGCTCTCTCACCCTCAGCTAGTGAAACCCAGATCTTAGATCGATCCTCGAAAATACTGAAGCTCCATACAGTTGATCCAAAAGATCGTCGCTACGGGGCAATGGGTACTTGTTCTTCATCGTCACCTTGTTCACCTCTCGGTAGTCGATACATAACCTCATTGACCCGTCTTTCTTCCTGACGAAGAGAACTGGTGCGCCCAAAGGAGATACACTAGGGCAGATGAAGCCCTTCTCTACTAACTCCTCGAGCTGCTTCTTCAACTCTAGCATCTCGATATGCGCCATATGATTAGGAGCCTTAGAGATTGGTCTCGTACCGAGCTCTAGATCAATGCCAAAGTTTACAGTCCTTTGTGGAGGTAACCTTGATGGCTTTCCAAAGATGTCAGCAAACTCGCAAGCTATTGGAATCTTCTCCAAAGCCGGACTCGTATTATCCTTCATGGAATAACACCAAAAAGCCTCACATCCTTGACTGATAAGTCTCGCATCTCGAACTGCACTAATGATTGTACCTGTCTTCCCGAGATCCCATCATCGGAAGATCTCAACATGGCCTGCTTCTATAGTCACCGTCACTGTCCTCTTGCCGATGTCCAGAACTCCTCGATGTCGATCCATCCAATCCATACCCAGAATAACTTTTTCATGTACTAAGTACATGACGAAGAAGTCAGCTGGCCAATCGCGACCTCTCAATCTAATAGGGCAATTGCGAACTTCTCGTGTACCTCAAATCTTACCCCCATGGGGTAATCCTATAAAGAAGGGTCTACCTTCTACAGTAACTAAGGCCAATCTATCTACACATGCATCATATATAAAAGAATGCGTAGCACCGGTATCGAAAAGAACTCTAACGGGAAAACAATTAATATCAATGATACATATGGTTGTTGGTGTTGTCGGCTCTACAGCACTCCTCAACTCATACACTCTGGCTTATGCATCTCTGGTGTCTGCAGATCCACCAACACGTCCTCTACCTCTTCCCTGTCCTGGAGTGGAACCCTGAGGAGCGGTAGAACCAGAAACTCTCTACTGCGGCTGCTGATAATGAGATCTCTGTCCTCCTCCAACAACACTGGCAAGTGAAGAACCCTGTTGTGATAGCGCCTTGCCCTGTCGGCAAAACGCAACTCAATGTCCGGGCTTGCCACAAGAAAAGCAAGTCATTGTTGGCTTCTTGCAATTAGCTCGGATGTGTCCAACTACTTCGCAACTATGACACTGCCGTCCTCTGTCAGAACTCTGCTGGAAACCAGAACGTCCCGGCGTCTGACTACACCCAAAACCAGTTGTTCCCACTCCAGCACTAACTGATTCAATCTTCTGTCTCTTCTAAGGACCTCCTATTTGAGAAGCTCTTCTATGACCCGGTCGGTCTCTCTCATAAGAAGAAGCTCTATCCTAATAGTCCATCAAAGAGTCACAACGGAAACCAGCAAGATAAGAGCGTTTCGACTCCCTTAGCCTCCGTGAGAAAAGATAAACATGCTGATCCTCAGGTGGTGCAGACGGACCCAACAAAGACAATTCATCCTGGAACTTGCTGATAATCTCAGTAATAGGCAAATCCTCGAATCCAACCTCAAGAAAATCCTGGAGACAGTCTATCCTCATAGTTGCAAGGCAGTAGCGATCCCTAATCACCATCTTCATCTGCTCATAACTGGTGACCTTACTGCGAACGGTCCTCCACCAAGAATGATCCTGATCCTTCAATAACGTCTGTGCTATGTTGACTCGACGCCCCTCTGGGAAATTGATAGCCTCCATAGCAGTATCCAGTTGTCCTAGCCACAGCTCCACCTCCAATCCAGTCTTCCTATGAAAGTGGGAACCTTCAGCTGATCGAAAGCCTTCAACCAACTGTCGGGCTTTGGCTCCTTTGCCTCAGCCGGCGTTTTGACAACCTCAGCAACTCTAGCAGGCAGGGCAACAACCTGGGAAACTCTCTATGAACCCCAGCTGATCTCGCAGGAACTGGCGGCATTGGTGCTGGTCCTCCAGTCTTGATAGCCTCCTCAACTCTCTGAACATAGTCGCAATATGCAGAAGCTCCAATAGACACTCGAGCGGACTCTGTCGATGGCGCTCCTTGTGCTCCAGACCTAGCAGCGGTCCCGTTCTCAGCCTCAAGAACAACACTCTCAGCAACTTCCTCAGCAAACGCCTCAACGATAGGCAGATCAACAACTGGGGCTTGGCCCCGACCTCTAGCTAGTGGAGGTCTTTTTGCTCGTCCTCGTCCACGGACGGCAGGTGGAAGTGGTGGTCGACCCCTTCCTCGCCCCATAGCAGATGTAACTCTAGTACGCGCCATCTTCTATAAGAAACTATATATAAGGCCACGCTACAGCTAAAGAAAAACCAGAAAAGCACATATAAAGGCCAACACAAAAGAAAACTACACTGCTGAGATCCGCGGAGGTGGTGGTGGTCGCCCGTACATCTATTCCAGACCGACAAGTTAAAACAAAACCCCCTTTTGAAAACGTTAGACCCCTTGCGGGTTCTATTTATTTTTCCATCCGACCTTTAGAAGATTTTAAGTGCCATTGTTGCCAACCTAGAGCTCTGATACCATATTGTAACACCCCAAGTTCTGGGAACTCGAAGTGCTACGGGCTAGGACCGCACAATGGGTCCCGACCCTCAGAGTAGCAACAGCAAACGGATCTTACAACAAGGCACAGACGAATGAAAACCAAAAACTCAATATAAAACCAAAGGTTCAAACAAAGGAAAACGTCAAAGACTCGTAGCCAAGTTCAAAACAAAAGGGAAACAACAAAAGAAACAAAAACCCGATCCCGTCCTATAATGTACGGGAACCCCGACTGACCACACCATCCGGATCACTCAGCAGCATCCTGAACCTGCGGAACATCTACAACGATGGTATAAACCGTTAGCTAACATTATATATACTAGCAAGAGCGTAAAGGCACAAACACACATAAGGTAAAGAAAGCATAGAGCATGCTCGCACACAACCGGTTATTATCTTTCGTTAAGGTTATCCATTACTAATTCAACTTCTTTTGTCACACGAGAATCTCCCGAAACTCGTCTCCGCTTCCGTCTACCAATAGGAATAGATCAGTACTATCCGTTACCTACGGGTCTGGGTTGCAAGAGCACATTCTAGTCTCCTATAGAAGTAGACAAGTGGTCACCTCCCGATTATCATACACTTGGGCCAATTAAGGTTATAAAAGGTGAATCCTATTCCGGTTATCCATTATAACAATAATAAACAATATAAACAAGCCAATACAATCCAACTAATACGCGGAATGAAGCTAAGTAAGTCCAAGGGACTTATCTTACTCGAAGATAACACAAAGGCTCAGCAACAACTCTGAGAACACTCAAGACAGCTCAATTTCCCTCAAGAAAGGAGCAAACAAAATCCTGTACGAACAAGCACCACGGATCAGGAATGAAACGGTTGCTAGAAGTCTATAACTTCTAGTCTCAATAATCTCTAAGAAATCTACACAAGCTAAGGGCTCAACCTTAGTCTAACAGCAACTCAGGGAACAAGGAACAACCACAAGGATCAAGGAAAGGAACGAGGAAAGCAAGGAAGGGAGCAACTCACCAAAGACGGGAGTTACTGCAGAGCAAACCGTAGGGGTGGTGAAGCAAGGCGCATGGGCGGCTTGCCGCGGGGGCGGGATGTGCAGCCGCGGGGGCGGTGCACTAACAGAGGCTCTGTCGGGGTTCCTCTTCGACTGAACTCATAGCAAGGGCAACCAAAGCTCGAACCTTTGATCCCAACACGTCAAGACTCAACTCTAGAGAGCCTGAGAACAATGATACATCAACAAAGAGGATGCTAACAAGAATCAAGGTTCAAACTTGATTCTTGGAGAAGAAGAAAAAGGAAGAACGAAAAGAAGAAACCGAAACAGAAGGAGAAGGCATGCAACAACTATAAGAACGTGATGAAGAAACCAGAAGAGATGAACTTACACGTTCAGCAAGGTCGCATGAAGCAAGGGAACGGTTGCAGCTCTAGGGTTGAAGAAGACGTAAGCAAGAAACGGGAAAAGAGGAAAAGACGGGAATATAAAGGAGACGGGCAAGAAAGATAGACGGAAAGGGCTTCTAGGGTTAGAAAGAAGATTAGGAAACTGGCCCATAAGATATAATATCGGATATTCTATCTATGGAAGGAAGATAAAACGGACGAAAGAACGATCGGGCACGATCTGTCGTAAGCCGCAAGGGCGGATCATCTTGGCCGCAGGGGCAGCCCTCTTCACCGTGGGGGTGGTGAAGGCAAATCTTGGGTCTTACATCCATGACTGAATGAGGTGTTCGTCGGTTAAGGTAAAGGCTCGAGCTTTCAGGGTCCATTGGGATAAAGGCTCATTCTTTCATCGTCTTCCCCACAACTTTCAGCCAATCACCCTAGAATCGCATAAAGAACTTAGCCAACAATCATCATGATAACAATAGTCAAATATATAAGAAAGGAATCAATATTCAAATAAGAAAACCTTAACACAAAGGTCTCAATAACTGAAGCAATCAATCAAACACCAAATTGGAATTCCTCAATCACAATCAGAAAAGACAACAAATCAATCCAAATTAAGAAAATCTTACAACTTCCTTCAAAGCCTTCAACCTTCCTTCAAAACTAACTTCCTTGGATTCTTCAACCTTCAAAACTTCCTTCCAAACTTCCTTCAACTTTCTGATCTGGAGAACTAAGCTCCGAGATAATTTGTATCTAGAAAATAGACCTCTTTATATAGGAGAATCACCTTCCTAAGATTAAATATCTTCAAAGGCAATTTCCTTCCATAGAATATCTTCCAAATAAATCAACCAAAAAGACATGCTTCCATCCAGGAAATCCATCCTAAAATATAGGAAAATCACCTTCCAAAAATAGAAGATCTTCAAAGCCAACTTCCTTCCTTAGAGTATCTTCCAATCTTCAAAATAAATCAGCCAAAAAGATATGCTTCCTTCTAGTAAATCCATCCTAAAATATAGAAAATTCACTTTCCAAAAATAGAAGATCTCAACCAAAAATAAAGATCTCATGGCCTTTATAATATTCGCCTCGGTCCAGTCTATCTTGAAGATCACCTCGGTCGAGGTGACACTATAACGGACCTAGGTGACACTGTAGCCGACCTAGGTGAGTCTCAGTTGCGTGTAAATCTCTCTTATCTGATCCAAAATCAATCTTTCATATCACTTCCATGGTTCCGGAGCCTTTCTTGTGGCTCCTCAACGCTCCAGAATGTAGCTTCAATGACTCCTTAGCTTCCTTAGCTCCATTTTGTTCCAAAACGTGCTATTTTCCCTACAATTACCAGGAAACTAGGTGTAGACCTCGATTCTCGCAAAGGTTGACAAAACCACATAATGATCAAAGAATATACATCCATACATGCAGATTTATGAAGATAAAAACGTCTAAACTAATCTCAAAACATAAACTATAATATATGCTATCAAAATATCCCATACTTGTCCCTTGCTTGTCCCCAAGCATGATCCAAATCTTAGATACAAGATAGAATGGATTATAAGTCATCAAAAAGATCAATGAAAAACATTTCAAAACATTTTGGTGGTGTGCTCCACTCATAGATCATCCTAAGAGAATGCTTCATGGCAAATAAAATCAAGACATGATCAAAACATTTTATAAATATAAGAAAGTTGTTCATCTTTGCATAAAATCATAGAATGTATAACAAATCATATTTATCGAAATCAATCATGTATAATCCAGTTTAAACCACCAAGTCAATCGTCATACTCGAGGTCTCAAGGGCTTCCAAAAGAGGTCAAGAAACGTGTTAGGGTGGGATGTATATAGGGTAATGTGGTGCTAGAATCCGGGAATAGGATCTTACTTCACTTTCTTTGAATCACAACATCTTCCACCAATAAGCTTTGCTTATTTTCACTTTACTTTACTTTTTGGGAACATGGACAGAGGTGCACAATAACTGAAGCTTAGGAAATCAGCAATCACCAATTTCTGGAGATGCCTCAAACCCTTGATGGACATACCATGACCCGTTAGGACTATCGACCCATCCGACTTTGGCAAGACACAAACACCCGACTATGTGAATGGTGCTGAGTTACTCACCATCAAGATCAACGTCCCCAAACCTAACTATTTCCTTCTAACACTTTCAGCCAAGAATCTCAACTTCACTTCACTTGCTTTTCGTCAATTGCATCCAAATTTCCGGATAGGTAAAGGGAGGAAAATATGTATATGAGGGGCTAGAGCATGATCAAGAAGAAGAAGAAGAAGAGAATTAAATGCCTTAATCATCCCAGGAAGAATGAGAGAGAACTCATAATGTGGTGACAACCTTCAAATCCAACATAATTTTGATAAAAACAAAGTATTAAACGTGCTAAAATTTCAAACAAAGCATTTAGCAACTTAAACATATCATAAAACCTTTCGAGCATATAAATATTTCAAAACCAATCCGCAGACAAGTATCTTCATCGAGGTCATAATCAGAATAGAAGCACAAAACGTTTCGAAAATCTTTCAGTTAAGAACCCATCTCGGTCGAGGTGTTCTGACTTCATCCGAGGTGTTCATCCTCAATCAGCCAAGAACGTCTCGGTCGAGCCAAAAAAATTTTCAAACCAGTTTTTGACGTTTTTCTCAAATAAAAACTTGTATGTATGCATGTAATGACAGATAAGCACATAGAGCATAATAAACGATAATATCCAAGAGTCATACAAGTCATACAAGTCATACAAGTCATACAAATAAGTCAAGTAATACATCATTACCCCATGCTTGGGACACATTGTCCCAATGGGTCAAATATAAGTCATAAGAAATAAGTACCCACCAGACATAGGCTGAACTGCATAATAAATAAGAAAACGCTGCATCTCGGTTGGCAAAGAACGTCTCGATCGAGGTGTTGTGACAGCAACCGAGATGTATCTCGGTGAAACTCCGTCTTCTCAATCTCTCGAACGTCTATCCTTCCATGTATCTCCTGAGTTGTAATTTTTTCTTAGAGAGTACCTGATTCCTGTTTAGGAGGACGCACAAACACGAAGCAAACTATCTAAACTAAACTAGAAAAGGGAAAAGAAAGCAATACATTGGGTTGCTTACCAAGAAGCGCTTGGTTTAAGGTCGCTAGTTGGACCTATCTCCATGGAATTACTCAATATACCTCGAATATCTTGGAGTGCTCATCACATCCGCAATAAAACTCTTCCAAAAAGGTTCCGATTTCTAATTTCACCGGCAAATGGTTGGATCTTCCACGTACAAGCTTGCACAGTTTGGTTCTCACCGGAATCCTACCCGTCTTCCTAATCTTCCATGGGACATAACTCAGTCTTTTGTTCCATCCTTTCCTTGATCGAGAAAACAGCTTCTGAGAATCCACTTAGCTCCCCCATCTCCAGCTTGGGGATGACGTATGGTAATTGTCACATGAGTGATCCCATACTTGAACAAAAGACACTTCATCGCCTAACGGTGAAATGTTTGCTAGCTTCGTTCCTTGTAGTCCAAGGAGCATCTTCTTTCAGCAAATATAAGGGAGGTTTCATCTTGACCTTAGGAGGTTCCTTCGGAAAAGACCTACAACTCTTTGGTGCATTCCTGGGAAAATTAGTAATTTTCATAGGAATTTCAAAAGGAGATAGAGAAGGTACCTTGTAAAGCATTTCAAAACTTTGGACGAGATTTGTGTTAGGATGACAATCCACACATAAAACTCCTCCCAACTCAGCTGATCTTTCTTCAACCTTGGCCACAATTTCAATGATTTGGCCAAGGTTCTCTACATCTTTCTCTTCTTCCAACTAAGTAGATTCTTCTTCAATCTCGACCCTAGTTTCAGTAGTTGGATCGAGGTCTTCAACTTCTTCCTTTTCTTCAATGAGGACTTCAAGAGGAGCTTCAGATTCAAGCGGAGGGATGCTTGACACTTGTAGTACATCCTTATACACCTCTTTCGGCTTAGCATAGGGTAGGGAGCTTTCTTTGAGCTTCTCCACCTTCTTCATCAACTTCTCCCATTTTGATTCAAGCGAATCTTCAAGATTTTGCTCATGAACTTTTTTAGGGACATTCAGCTCATCCCATATCGTAAGCTCATCCTCAATAGCCTCTTCTCTTTCCCTTTCGTCACTAAATTCGATGAACGCAAATAAGCGCAACAAATATTCATAATGGTCTAATCTAGCAAGTTGTCTTGCTCTCCAAACTGGATCAAATGCAGGTTCATAGCGACTCGCAGCCATTGGAAATCCTGAAAACTACAAAACTCATAGGAAAAGATCAAATGCAAAAGCAAAAGCTTCCAAGCTAGACAACCAAATACTGAACTCGATCTTGACCAAGTCCCCGGCAACGGCGCCAAGAACTTGTTTACTCCAAAACGTTTGTGCATGCTTTACTATTTATACCAAGAATATATGCAAATAGCGAACCCGCAGTGTCTGGATCGATTGTAATAAAAACAAGAATTCCAGGATCGAACACAGGGACTATGGTGAAACAAAGATCGGTAATTCAGGTTATCAATAACAAACACGCAAAAAGCGATGATATCAAAGATGATGTAATAACCAGGTAAAGAAAATGCGGATTCTAGAGATTAAAGCATCCAGTTGTGGTTCGGACTCAAGATCTCAAAAGATAGCGTCGACAAAGCTGAGGTTTGCAACGGGAAGGTGTTTCTAAGGTGGGAATAGATCACCGGGTAAGTCTCATTACTCACTATCCCAGACCGAAGATCCTCTCACTGGGTAAGTCTCAAGATATTAAAGAAAGGAACTATAATCTCAAACCAACACACCACCCAAGGGGATAGAATCAACCTTTACCGGGTAAGTCTCAAGCTAACTCTCAAAGATGGGATGAAGGCACACTCAAACCCCAATAAAGGATAAACCTTTATTACCTACACTCGTGATCTTGGATATACAAACAAAGGAATAACCGGGTAAGTCTCATCCTAGGCTTGGGCTGAATCAAGAAAGGTATAATAAGGATAGGATTTGGCAAACTGAAACCTCAGCTCAATTAAGGATCACGAAAGGTCTCGCCTCGCTCAATTCATGTACCATCTCGGTCGAGATGTTCAACGATTGACTGAGGTGTTCGTCGGTTAAGGTAAAGGCTCGAGCTTTCAGGGTCAACTGGGATAAAGGCTCATTCTTTCATCGTCTTTCCCACAACTTTCAGCCAATCACCCTAGAATCGCATAAAGAACTTAGCCAAAAATTATCATCATAACAATAATCAAATATATAAGAAAGGAATCAATATTCAAACAAGAAAACCTTAACACAAAGGTCTCAATAACTGAAGCAATCAATCAAACAACAAATCAGCATTCCTTATTCACAATCAAAAAAGACAACAGATCAATCCAAACTAAGAAAATCTTACAACCTCCTTTAAAGTCTTTAACCTTTCTTCAAAACTAACTTCCTTGGATTCTTCAACCTTCAAAACTTTCTTCCAAACTTCCTTCAACTCTCTGATCTGGAGAACTCAGCTCCGAGATAATTTGTTTCTAGAAAATACACCTCTTTATATAGGAGAATCACCTTCCTAAGATAAAATATCTTCAAAGGCAATTTCCTTCCTTAGAATATCTTCTAATCTTCCAAATAAATCAGCCAAAAAGACATGCTTCCATCCAGGAAATCCATCCTAAAATATAGGAAAATCACCTTTCAAAAATTAAAGATCTTCAAAGCCAACTTCCTTCCTTAGAGTATCTTCCAATCTTCAAAATATATTAGCCAAAAAGATATGCTTCCTTTCAGAAAATCCATCCTAAAATATAGGAAATTCACTTTTCAAACATAGAAGATCTCAGCCAAAAATAAAGATCTCATGGCCGTTATAATATTCGCCTCGGTCCAGCCTATCCTGAAGATCACCTCAGTCGAGGTGATCACCTCGGTCGAGGTGACACTGTAGCCGACCTAGGTGAATCTCAGTTGCGTGTAAATCTCTCTTATCTGATCCAAAATCAATCTTTCATATCATTTTCATGGTTCCGGAGCCTTTCTTGTGGCTCCTCAATGCTCCAGAATGTATCTTCAATGACTCCTTAGCTTCCTTAGCTCCATTTTGTTCCAAAAAGTGCTATTTTCCCTACAATTACAAGGAAACTAGGTATAGACCTCGATTCTCGCAAAGGTAGACAAAACAACATAATGATCAAAGAATATACATCCATACATGCAGATTTATGAAGATAAAACGTCTAAACCAATCTTAAAAAACAGACTATAATACATGCTATCATAAGGTTGTAGAGAAGAAGTTTAATTGGACTGAGGAGTCAACTAGGAAATTCTTGAGGATTTGCATTGAATATCAAAAAGTCCATGGTGTCGATCAACCATTCAGTTTGGTAGAATTTTCTTCTGTCCTAGAGAATCAAATAGGTAGGAAATGTCGTCCTATAAAGCTAAAAAACAAGTTTGATCACATGAAGAAGTTGTACAGACTTTGGAAAGATTTGATGTACGGTGAGGCTGGTATTGAATGGGACCTTGTCAAAGGTCGAATAACACCCGGTGATGCTTGGTGGGAAAAAAAGATTAAGGTATTGCAGTTGATGTTGTACTGATTTTTTAAGTAAAGTATGTACTGGATTTGATTCCTTACTTCTGTTGTTACATGTTGTAGGAAAAAAAGGAGTACAAGCAATTCAGAAAGAAAGATGTGGCAACTTACCTGGAAGAGTTATGGGAGCAAGTTTTCAGTGGGATTGTAGCAACGGGACAACATTGTGTGACCCCCTCTATGGATCCTTGTTTTCTTATATAAGGCGGGGAAACTCATAAGAACGATGAGGGTGCTGAGGAATTTGCAAATGAGGAAGGTGAAAATAGTGATAGCGAGTTTGGTAACTTAAATATCATCGACTTCAATGCTCCGGATGACGATATTTTGAGAGACATCTGAGAACAAATAACTTCATTAAACCCTTCTACCAACACCAAGAAATGTGCTAAAGCTACATCGAAGCCTGGAAGATCCACACCATCTGTAATTGGCTCAAAGCGTCCTAAGAAAGGGTCTACTAGTGCGCAAATGTATAGTGAGCACCTTGCAATAGTGGAGCAGACCAGCCATAAAATGCTCACATTGTTTGAGGCAGAAGTTGCTACATCTGCAGCACCTCAAGAAAAATGTACATTTCAGCATGTCATGGAAATACTCAAAGAAATGGTTAAGGAGGAGCTTGTAGAGGAGGATTCTCTGTTGTGGTGCTTTGCTACTTCTTAGGTTGATGAATGAGTCATTTAGGAAGATGTTCATCAACATTCCACGCCATGCTGCGAGGCTAGTCTTTCTTAAATACCATTATTATGAAATCAAGGGTGTCAGTCCATGATGAATTGTAGTGTTTCCTCTGCTTGATGAATTGTAGTGTTCACTGTTGAGTGTTTTTCCCAATTGAACCGCATTGCTAGTTTATGTTTTTTTTCCAAATTGACTTGTAGTGTTGAGTGTTTTCTCAATTAAACTATTATGAAGGATTTATGGTTTGCTTGTATCGAACATTTGTGCCGGTTTCATCATGGTTATCTAGCTAATATGATGAATGATTGCTTTGCTATTACCATGCTATGTATTTTAGCATTTATAATTGTGTGTATAAGTTATTGTCAATCCTGAATTTTGTTATGATTTTCAATTGATTGCAGAAGGGAAGAAAAGGCTCAAAAAACGCCAAAAACATATGACGTTTGCGAACTTATGGCTGAAGATGAACAGTTCATTGTCCTCCATGCATTACTTCAGCCACATACACAAAGAGCCATATTATAATTCGGAATTTACAAGTTACAAATGGATGAGACAAGTGATGGATGCAAACTCGGGGCTTAGATGTATGAGAGTCTTTAGGATAGAGCCAAAAGTTCTACAACGTTTATATGACAAATTGGAGACAAATTACGGTCTAAAACAAGGGCGTGACATGACTGTGTTGGAGAACGTGGGTATTTTGCTATACACTTCAGCTTTGGGGATATCTAATCGAGACGTTTGTGAGAGATTTCAACGATCCAGGGAAACAATCAGTCGAACAATACACGAGGTTCTAGATGCAATCACCGGAAGGTCAAGGGGGTACTCAGGACTTGCACGGGAACTTCTACGACCGCGTGTACCTTTAACGTGATGGTTGCAATCACAGGAAGGTCAAGGGCTATAAGATTGATAAGTTTAAGCCCTTTGTGGTGATATCTGACCGTAAATACAGGGGTGCATAGGTTGCATAGACGGAACACACATTCATGCAACGATCCCTGCAAAAGAACAATTGCCATATAGAGGAAGGAGGGGCACGTGTACCTTTAACGTGATGGTTGTATGCGACCTTGATATGTACTTTGCATTTGTTTCTACCGGTTGGGATTTGATAGAACGTATTATAGTCTATATTTTGGGACTTGTTTGGACGTTTTATCTTCAATAATCTGCATGCTTGGATGTATATTATGTGATTATGTTGTCGTTTCATCTACCTTTATGGGAATCGAGGTCTACACCAAGTTTCGTTGTAATTGTAGGTAAAATGACACGTTTTGGATCGAAAAGGAGCTAAGGAGCAAAGGAGTCATAGGAGCTACATTTTGGAGCTTAAAAGAGAACTCAGGAAGCAAGGAATTAACAAAGAAGATTTACTTTGGACCAGATTTGAGAGATTTCACATTCAGCTGAGATTCACCTCGGTCAGCTACAGTGTCACCTCACCTAGGTGATCTTGAAGAGCGTCCCAACCGAGGTGAACACCCTGGCACAGCGAGATATATTTTATTTGGCTGAGATCTTTTATTTTTGGAAGGAAGAGATCTTATATTTTTGGGCTGGATTTCTGGAAGGAAGATCATATATTTAGGAGATCTATTTTAGAGATATGGATATATTTTATAGGAAATTACCTTTTTAAGATATTATTATCTTTGGAAGATAATTCTCCTATATAAAGGGTTGGATTTTCCATAATTCAACCATCTTTGGATCGTGGCATACTTGGTGATTAAAGAAGCTGCAATTAGGAAGGATTTTTGGAAGCTTGAAGGAAGTTTGAAGATTGAAGGAAGGAAGTTCATAGCTTTGTGATAGTTTTTGAAGGGATTTGTAATATTTTCTTAGATTCCCTTTGGTTTGTTGTCTTTGTTGGATTTGTGATCCAAAGAACGCTGATTTGTTTGATATTTAATTCAGTTATTGAAGCCTCGTTCTTAAGGTTTTTGTGTTCAAATATTCATTCTTTCCCCATATATTTGATGATTTCTTCCATGATGATGAGTGGCTAATTTCTTTGTGCGATTCTAGGGTGATTGGCTGAAAGTTGTGGGAAAGACGATGATAGAATAATCTTAATCCCAGTAGGACCTTGAAAGCTCGAGTCTTTAACCTTAACCCTAGATTACCTCGCTCAGTCGATGAACATCTCGGCCGGGGTGGAACTTAACTGACCGAGGTGACCTTTTTTGATCCGTAACTGAGAGTTAAGTGTTAGAGTTTGCCAAATCCTATTCTTATTACACCTTTCCTGGTTCAATGCAAGCCTAGGATGAGACTTACCCGGTGATTCCTTTGTTTGTTTACCCAAGATCATAAGTGTAGGTAATAAAGGTTTATTCTTTATTAAGGTTTGAGTGTGCCTTCGTCCCATCTTTGTGAGTTAGCCTGAGACTTACCCGGTAAAGGTTGATTCTATTCTCTTAGTTGGTGTGTTGGTTTGAGATTATAATTCCTTTCCTTAGCACCTTGAGACTTACCCGGTAATAGGAGCTTTTGGTTTGGGATTAGTGAGTAGTGAGACTTACCCGGTGATCTATTCCACTTTAGAAACACCTTCCCTTTGCAAAATCTCAGCTTTGTCGCTTATCTTGAGATCTTGAGTTGGAACCACAACTAGACGCTTTAATCCCTAGAATTTGCATATTTCCTTTAATTGACCTTATTATCATCTTTTTGATTGCTTTAATCGTTTTGTGGTTATTAGTGCATTGACTACCTATACTTGCTTTGTTTCACCTAAGTCCCTGAGATCGACACCCCGGAAATCTTGCTTTTACTATAATTGATTCGTACACTACGGGTTTGCATCCTTGTTTTAAGCATATTTTTTGGGATATTAATGTAAAGCTTGCACACACTGTTTGGAGCGAACAGGATTTAGCCCATGATGCCAGTGTTTTCGATCATGCTCTTAAGACAAAATCTTTCAACTTCCCCCATCCACCTGAAGGTATGAGTATTTAGATCATCTTGGTTGTAGTTGCTAAAAAAGTTAAGAAAAAATGTACGTGATACAACTGTTTCAAATTTAATGTAGGAAAGCACTATTTGGTCAATAAAGGTTATCTAGACAGACAATGTTACATGGTACCATACTCTAAGGTGAAGTATCACCAATCACAATTTGAAGGTGTTGCTCCTAAAAACTACAAAGAGGGATTTAATAGGGTGCATTTTGGCATTCGAAGCGCAATTGAGCGTGTGTTTGGTGTGTTGAAGAAAAGATGGAAGATATTAATGGTGATTCCTAGATACAACATCGAAACTCAAATCGACATTATATTGGCATTCTTTGCTCTTCATAATTTTTGTCTTCTGCATAAAGAGAATGACGAGTACTTTGTCACGCTAGAGTCTAACCCTACAGCTTATGAAGGACTATTCAATAGGGTTACAAGAGAAGAAGGTGATGATACAAGTGTTGGTGGGATGGGCAGGGTTCGAGATGATATTTCACAACGATTGTGGGAGAGTACGTATTTTTGAAATGTCGATTGTGCGATGGTAGATGTTTTCCATCATTTTTCAAGGGGATTTGTAGGAAGTTATGTCTTGATCAGCCGAATCTTAGTTTTATCTTGTACCCCAAATCTTCCATCTTAATGGTATTTGTATGATATTGTTATGTTTTGATGATAAGTATTTGTTTTGATGTTGCTTCATTCCTTTCATATGTGAGAACTGACACCAACCTTCTGGCACATTATGCCTGTCAACTTTACAATTCTCTTATTCAAGTTCCTATCTACAAGAGTAAGTATGAGTTCAAAATGTGAGCTATAATTCTTAAAATAACTGCTTGTTGATACTTGGAAGCTGCAATCCGTCATCACTCTTTGTAGCTTATCTTGATCTGCAATCAATTACATTGAGATATGGTGGTGCTGGGATCTGGAACCATTTGTAGCTTCTGGTTTGCCTGCAGCTCAATTACACAGCAAAATTAGAAGCTGCAAAAGTCAGAGACACCAACTAGTGGTAATATTTTGAAACAAGCACTTTCCTGCAAGAGTTTAGGGGTGAAAAAACAGTATAATCTTCAGATGTTGCAAGAACGATTCCAGGTTTTTTTATCCGCTTGTTATCTTCCTCAGTTTTCTTGCCCCTTTTCCTTCTTCCGTTTTCAATGGAGCATAGTTTAATTGGAATGTGTAGGGGGCTTGTTTTCATCTACTTGTTAACAGCATAATTTGTGTCCACAATTTTTAGTCGTCTAATTTGAACTGAGCTGATAAGAGTGTTTAGGATTCTCCTTTGTGGTCGTCAATTCTCCATAAACTAGTCAATGTTTTCATTTAGAGGTTTGAGCTATCTAAATAGATTCTATGCTCTGATTTTTTTCAACATGGTGAGAAACCAAGGTTTTAAATTGCAAATAATGTATTCTTCATAGTGGGGTATTTGTCACGGTTTCTAATGACATTCATTATGTTAACTTCTAATCTCTGAATTGTATCTTTCCTCCAGATTGGGCCGGATAAAATAGAAGCTCTGTATCAGTATGCCAAATTTCCATTTGAGTGCGGAAATTACTCTGGTGCTGCTGATTATTTGTACCAATACAGGGCCCTTTGCACAAGCAGTGAGAGAAATCTTAGTGCACTGTGGGGAAAGCTTGCTGCCGAGATTTTGATGCAAAACTGGGATGTGGCGCTTACTGATTTAAATCATCTGAAAGAAGTTATTGATTCCAGAGTATGTATCGATATCTAATGTGCAGTTGTATTTTCTTTAATCTATTAGTTTCGAAGAAGAGAACTTCAATAATCAATAGAATCGAAGAAGAGAACTCCAATAATCAACAGAATCGAAGAAGAAGAACATGTGTAGATGGAAGAATACCTTCGACTATTGCTCGCAGAAGAAGGTGGAAGAGAAGCTTCACAACGAAAGAAGAAGAAGAAGAAGAAGATAGGTGGAAATCGATACCTGGATGTTTACCTGCAACAAAAGGGCAAGGGTATGCTGGTGAATGAAAAAATTCATCCGTTCCATCAGCTTCATAAGCTTGTCCAAGGGAACTGATGGGAAAGGCCAAAAAATCATCTATCATAAGCTTTCATCCGCTCCATCATCTTCCTTCAGCTGTAGCTCCCAAACACAAAGCAATCTTCTGCAGTATAAAGCATAAGCTACCATAAGCTCTAATCAGCTACCATAAGCTCCTGCCAAACGGGGTCTTTATATTTTATGAAACACTTCTTTATTCGCAAATGTTTTATCATCATGAGAATAATTGAATAACTATTATAATGTTTCGTAAATATATCATTAGTTCACACATATACAAGATGATGACATATTACTCAAAAATCCAATATATAAAAATATCCAGATAAGATGCGGATTACAAACTAGTTTGGTTTTAAACTTGAAACGAGTTATATTTTAGAATGGATAGTTCCCGCCTTTCATTCATAGAATCAACTTCTTTAGAGTACTCTTTTAGAGCTGGAATGGAATTATTCTCATTCCGATTTCAAATCTTACCAAACACGGGTACAAGTGTGATTCATTTCGATTCTAATTTCGATTCCGATTCCTGAAGAAGAAATACAGTTGATGCCTACAAAATGTTTGAATCAATTCAAATTGCAGAATACAAATTATTGTCGAACTTGAAATAAGCTGAATAATGAAGGGGAAAAACTGTAAATCCTGCTTTAAACTACTATATCTAGTGAATCATTTCAACCTTAATCTAATGAGGTAATATCACCAACCACCACCTTTATACTTGTAGCCTACTGAACCCTACCAAAAAGGATTACAAAAAGAGCTTGTTTTTACACAATTTTGAAGTGCTGTAATATACACGGACATGCCAACCTACAAAATACAATTCCAAACCAAGATTTTTGCTGTTAGGACAAAAACCTCCACTTGGTTCTGCAAAGTATTCGGATTAGAACATCCCTTTGAAAACAGGATTAGTCCGGCATATGCTTGCTCCGTGTTCTTCATACTCCGCCTTCGTGTGGCTGGCCTGCAATGAAGGACCCAATTTCTACGTGACAAGACAGTTCATATGTATGTACACACAGGAAAAACTGTATCAAATTATATTATGCCTTATACGTTCAAGGAAAAATGACATACTGCATAGAACTCAGGAGTTGAAGCAAGAACAGAGCCTCCAAACCATACAGCATATCTTTGAATAGGATGGCTGACAACATTAACTTCCACTGGTTGTGTCTGCCAGCAAAATAAAGAACCCGTTGTAGCCTACAAAAGATAAGATAGGGTGGACAACAGACGTGACAAAAATTGAGATACTCACTTTCACATCACCACCAACCCGAGCTTCATATGCAATTAAACGGGCATCAACGATCTTCTTCAGATCCCGTTGTAATCTTTTACTGAAATCCTTGAGCATCGTTGAACCTCCAGACAGTACAATATTCTGATACAGATGAATAACTCAGCCAACTATAGGGGGTAAAGCTCAATGTGGGCTCACATTAGAGAACTGTAACGTATCAGGAGACAAAATCACAACCCTAAAGGAACATCTCAGCTATACAAAAGAGCAAGTAATCTATACTCCAAAGGACAAAGAAACATAGAAAATCACCCAGTACTTGGCAACAATCAGGATTACAGTTGATTTTGTTAAAAAAAACTGCAGACTCCAAACTCCCAAGTATAGGTAAAGGCTCATAAAAGTAAAAACAAGAGTTGCATGGTTCATTTCTCAACATAACACCACCTCTCCTGTTTAGATACAGGTTAAATTTGACATTAACGAAGAATTGCAAAAGGTGCTTGTTTTTAATAAACTATGCATTACCAATTTCTTCCATAAGGAAGCAAAATCTTCTATAACTAAACATAGTGTAGATATTCATGTCCTCATAGCTAATCGTTCTTTAGCCTTCTTGAATTTACCTTATATAAAGCTCTTCTTGTGTCTATCGGTGCAGACTGTATACATTCATCAATTACGGCGGGTAGGGAGGTAGTAAAATCGCTCCGGTAGATCTCCGGGTTGAAGAAAACCTATAAAAACAGAAAACAAGACTACGATTCACCGATCAGAAAGTAGATAACAATATAATTAGAAGGTAGTGAAGGTAATTAGTTTTTGAAGCATATTAAGATGTTTAATTCATGGCTGCATAAGCAAGTCCTTTCAAGTTAAACACTTTCAAAGGTTTGCAGCAAGTGCATGGTTCATAGAGATCAATGCAAAATTAGCCTTTAGTATGAGAGGAGGAACACTAGGAAGAGAAAGAAGGCATTAACAGCAGTATAAACAACGGTGGATGTTAAACACTATTACAAGCAAAAACGCCTAAATTTATAATAAATTGCAACATATTAGAAGCCACATTGCATGATCGGCATGTTAACAACAATTAGCAGCCATGAAGCTAGATATATGAAACATAATAGCCACAGCAAACCTCTGGACCAAGAAAGCGTTCGTAACCAATATCACATGTGTATGGTGCACCGGTCTTTGGTTTTATTCCTTTCCAATGCTTAATATACTTCCTAGGGTCTTTGTCATGCTTATTGAACTCCTGCATATACATACATTGATATTTTCAATAACCATCATCTTCTAATTCTTAGTAGCATAGAAAGTGAATTGCAATAATACATAGTACTCCTTCACTATCTAGAGATTCAAATTTAGAATGAAGTACCTTGACAATGTCAGAACTTGTGTAGCAATACATTTCCTTCACTTTCCTTGCTACATCAAAGGAGTCCTCAGGAGGAACATTCTCTCCTCTTTCCTAGATAAAATTACATTAAATAAACCATTACACTTGCTACAGTAAAATATCATAGATGAAGATTAATCTTTTCTCGTCTGCAGAATGACATAGAACGTTAGATAAACTCTCAATTGGGAAATATTTTCAGGAAAATATGGAAGAACTGAAAGGATCATTTTCCTTTAATACAAATGTATTATAAATCCATTTATTGCCAACTGAAGCCATGGGCAAGAAAAATAAAACTACAAGACTTAAGTAGCCAAACCTACGAACTTCAGCAAAAAAAAAATTATTAGCAGACATCATTCGTTCCAAAGTCGGTACTACGTTTCTTCATTTGAGATTCCTAATGAACTAGTTATATTAGGGGAGTCTCCTAACTCATATGATATTCGTAACTAATTTAGTTGAAACTGAAACACTTTAAAAGCAGCAGACAAAATGGATTTCCCTAGCATTTCTTAATCCCTCTCTTCAAACCTCATACATAATTGAGGAGTGAAACTACCTGCCAATTATTGCTTCTATTGCTTCAGCTCAGAAACTACTTAATCACAACGAGGTAGTAAACAAGTACTATAGTGTATCAAGCATGTACACATCTTAGAAGAAATGATATGTACAAATACTCTTGTAAATATATGAAAGATGAGAGAAGTAAACCATCATACTTTCATCAGTTGTTGGACAAAAAGTGTAATGTCATTCCCAGAAATGGGAATCGACTTGATACTGCTCCCAATGACATAACCCTCTGCAACAGGTACAACAAAGGTTCCTCCGTCTCCAATATCAACTACAACACCTGTCATCTCACACTAAAAAACACATTCCAGGAACAGTGAGCAAATAACATATATGGACACAGTATTCAGAAAGAGAGCATTACTAATCCAGACAAAAACCACCAAGAGATGTAGACCTTTCCATATATCAAGGAGAAATCAGTTGTGAAGTTCTCCAAATTTTCTGATATATAATCAGCCTATACTCAAACTACTATAGACTATGTAATACTAAAATTCAATACACTGTTCATAGGGTTACACAAATCAAACAGTTATATTCAGCTCAGCTCATATCATGGCATGACATTAACTGCCAGCAGGGATGGAATTCAACAGAAGCAAACCTTAGATGTTGTGTATCCAGCAGCTAGAGCAAGAACAGGTTGCACTGCAATATAAAGGCCTGGCACATTGAAAGTCTCAAACATGATTTCCCCAGTATATTCACGACTCTCAGGTGGGGTAAGCGGACTCTCAGTCAGCAAAAAGTGATGATCCTCAGGATCACACCTCAAGTAATTAAAGATAGACTGTTGCCAAAATCTCTCCATAGCATCCCAATCATCAACCTGACCATTCTTAATTGGACAATGCAAGTTATACGTACTACTAGACCTAGATCTAATCACTGCTTCTTCCCCAATTGAAAAATCCAAATCAGCCATAACACCAGCATTATACTGGGCTAACCAATTACTCTTATTGGAACTCCTCTTTTGTTTCAGATACGATTCATTAATTGCCACCACTGATGGTATTATAAAGCTGGGCTCCACATTCCCTGCAAATCCCATTTTAGTATACCTGCGAATTCAATCCCCGTTCAAGAGCGAAATTGGTTTGAATTTTCATTTTTATGTAATTGCAATTTTACCATCAGATAGGAATAGAACCCTAGAAACGGGAAAAGAGATGGAATTACCCGGTGCCATTATCAATCACGACGGCTGGACGAGATGAAACGTGGTCCATGAGAAAGAGAAAGGGATTGGATCTGCCCCGGAGATCCAAGTGAGGAGTGCAGGCAAGTGATCGTCGTATTCAAAGGCGCGCTGGATAAGAAGACCCGCAGATGCAAAAAGCAGGTGTGAGAGAAAGAGAGAGATTGCTTGTTTGGCTGGTAATATACGACAATGGCGATAGCGATGATGAAGATTGACTTTCAACAGCAACAACGAGAACGAGTTTAGCTTGAGGAGGTGGGAGAAAACGGCAGCTCAACGCACAGGGAGAAACAATCAAACAACCAACACAATCACAATTCACAACCACAACAAACCAAAGACCATCAAATTGAAGACAGTGAGTGGCTGCTAGTGTTTGAGCAAATTCATCATCAATTGAGGGAGAGAGAAGCAAAATCTAACAAGGAAAATGATAGTTGTCCTGATTCCTTCCTTTTCTTAGCAACCAAACAACAATTCTCACGACGAGTATGGGAAAGAGAACGGTTCGGAGTGCGATCGATGCGTTATGGACCGTCAGATTCGATATTGAGCTGCAGAGCATGAAATGAATCTGGGCTTACGTTTATGGGCCGGAAGCTGGAAACCAAATCATCAATCTTTTATCCACAATCTCCACAGTCCACCCTCATATTTGGGTATATTTCCAAGAATCACCCAGAAATATAAAATTACAGAAATACACTCACGGATAATTAGGATTCCGAAATTCTGCATACTGACCCTCAGATTTGTCCCCTTTCATTTGGTACCCTGGGTTTTTTAAAATATTAAAGAAAGAAATACGTTAAATAGGTTTTTTTTATAAGTTTTTTTCATTTTGTACACCTCTCCAAAATTGCCCATCTAATTTTATCTCTATATATATTTTTTTTAGATAAAAGAATTGAGTTAAATAAGAGTATATTTAGTAAATGAGTTTATGATATAATTACTTTAAATGGTGCCCTTGATTTATTTTTTGGATAAGATACCATGGTGTACATTAGATTTGTCCCCTCGATTTATTTTGTACTTTCTGCTTACTGGCTTGGTAAAAGTGGTAATGTGACTGACTCAGGGCATGTTTACTTGTAGATTGATTTATTTTCGAGTTTATAAACTAAACGAGTTTATATGGGTTTATAGTTTATTGTCGAGTTTATTTCTTGAGGGGTTTATATAAATAAACTAGATAAGGTTGTTTACTTGAAGTTTATTTTGGGTTTATTTTACTTTAAAAAGACTCTCATGCCCCTAAAAAATCGAACAATAATGTTAAATACCTAGAGATGAACAAATAATATCATCATGAAAAAACAAAGGCTGAATTGGCATTTAGGGCATTTTACATTATAGAGTTAAAATTTAGGATCCTACCAATTACAAATTGAGAAATAGGGCTCCTACTTTACTAGACTAATTCATAAATAGGACAAAAAGTTGACAAAAGTGAGTGATGGCTGATGTGAGTGTTGACTGTGACACTTTTGATTGACATTTGGAGGGAATTTGGGGGCCAAAAAAACGCAGCCCTTTGCCCAGAAAAAATCAGTTTACCCAAAAATCTGCTTACCCAACTGATGTCACAATCATACCCAAATATAAATTTGTCAAAGTACATAAACATACTCGAAAACAATACACCCAATAAATCAAATATCAATATAAAATAATATCCATAAATTGGATAATATTTTATATTTATACCCAATTTAAACATCACTTAATACAAAATCCATACCCAATTTAAATTTGTCATACCCAAAAATTTCAAAACTCGATATTGTATACAAACATCAATATCAAATGACATTTGGTCATTACCCAAAAATTCGCTTGATATTTGATCATTATAACACATTTTGGGTAACCATAAAACATATCCACGATATCACTTTAAATATAACACATTTTGGGTAACTATAAAACATATCCAACATTTTAACACATTTTGGGTAAGTGTTTTTTAAGATATTGATATGTTTGGGTAAGTGGTTTGTTCGTATGATTGTCAATATAGTAGATCGAACATGGTAAATGCATATCCTAATTTTGAGATCGGAATTTTGGGTAATCAAACATAAATCGTGATACAACACAAAAAAATAAATAACACACCTAACATACCCAAAAAATAACAACCCAATTTCGTCATACAATATCCAAAAAATAAATAACACACCTAACATATGAAAGATTAAGTGGGAGTCTCCCTCACTTTATTTAAAAAACCAAAAAGTATGAATAGTAAACATCCCATCAATATTTAAATGTTGTGTAGTACCATCATTTCAATTATATCCTATTTCCCTAAGTGTAGGCCTAATTTTTATTGTTTTTTCTAGAGACCCATTTTACAAAAGCAATATATAAAGGGTCTCATTTCCCTAATTTATTCAAAAACAAAAGGCCAAAATTGGATTTTAAGCAAAAATAAACTCATGTAAGCAAAAATAACATTGGTCTAAAAGTTTATTTTTTGAATGGTTTATAAACTCAAATAAATTCCTAGAGAAATAAATCAATCCTTAAGTAAACACCTACAAAAATTAAACTCGGTGTTTATAAACTAAATGAAACACAAATAACCTACAAGTAAATAGGACCTTAGTAGTGTACATACCTAGATGGAAGGAAGGATTTGATACAATAACGATATTATTTGGAAGCTCAAATTACCATCTTGGGCGGAGCTAAGAAATTTTTAGAGAAGGACTTAAACTAAAAAATATAAATTTATAGTTATAATATATAGTAAATATCTAAACAAATACTTTAGTGTAGTTTAAACTAGAAAGTAACACAAAAACGACGATCTTTTGCCAAAGCAAAATCATCGATAACCGAATTTGTGTCAAATATACAAACAAATTTCCTTTCAATATAAATTGGCAAAGCATCACCTAGAAACTCATCTGCCATTTTGTTGTGAATGTCAGTCTTTACATGTTTCATTGCCAAAAAATGCTTTTCCTGTAGTAGTAGTAGTAGTAGTAGTAGTAGTAGTAGTAGTAGTAGTAGTAGTAGTAGTAGTAGTAGTAGTACTAGAAAACGATAACGTTAATACAAGATGAATCATTATACTTATCATTTTGAACTGGTCATATTCTTTTGTTTTCACCAACTCTCCATTAATTTTGCATGTGTAGGTACTTGAAATTCTTAATTATACACAACAAAAACACGATATTATGGCAACTCACTATTTAGAAGATTCCTTTCATGTTCCTCAAAATCTCCGAGATAGAACTCCACGACAAGTTTATAAACAAACCTCTACGTTAAATGAATGAAAATAATCTTTTGGATCAATGATGCACCTAACTGAAGCAGTCTAACTAACATCTCATTAAACATTGAGCTCAACTTAGTCAACTAAAAATCTATTGATTGATTAAAATGCTCAATATGATAATGATACTCGAGAGATTTTTTTTTTTTGCACAATGGCCGATTATACTATCATGTCAGGTACTTGTAGTTCATATCTTGAGCAAAAATCTTTCACTTTTTTAACTAACTTCTCCCATCCCTCATCACGTAACTCTTGAAGAAGATTTTTGGTGTGGAGATTTTGCATGGCGCTCAATATGTCAACGAATTCTTATTGAAATGTGTGACAAAGAAAGTTGGCAGTCCCCATAACTTCCATCATTAAATGCAAGCTAAATGCAAAATCAAAAGTCATCAACTCATCTAGAACACCACTAGCTTCTACTTGAGCCTTGGAGTTTGGACCACTCTCACTTATATTCTCAAGCACTTTACAAGTAGAAGAAAACGTGTTAATTATACTTGTAACAAAATAAAAATGAGAACCCCAATGAGTAGATCCTACACGTTTTAAATGTCATATGTTTAGTTGTATCTTAAAATAAATAATTAAATATATTAATAATGTCATGAATATTATAAAACTAAAATAAGAGATTTCACAAGTAAAACCTGCACGTTGTAAGGATGACATTTGATTAGCTCCATGTCCGGATACTAGATCTTCACTTTCTAACATATCATCAATTTCTCTTCTATGAGATACTTGTAATTTTGTGTTGTGTTTAAGAGACAACTTGACAATATTAATAACATTATCCAAGAGGGGGAAAAAACCTCCAAATTTAATCACACTTCTTGGTATCACCTACTAATGTTAATCGCAATTTGTGAGCGAAATAACGGATAAAATATGCATATTCACAATCATTGAGAAATAGTATCTTCAATCCATTTAATTGTATTGCATGTTACTGACCCCATCATATCCTTGACCTCTTAATTTGTCAACTTGAAGATTGTAAGTGGAGATAACATTACATATCTCTTCATAAAGTGTTTTTGAGAAGTCTGTGAGACGTGTTTGATAGAAAAGAAGTGTTATGTTAAAATACCTGCAAGATTTACAAACCTGAATATGATATCCATTTGTTCTCGTCTAGATTCATCTTGTGCTTCATCAACAAGAATAAGAAAGCACGCATCTCCAACTTCCTCACGAATCATATAACCCACTTCGTTGGCGATGATTGTCTATACATCTTTATGAAAATACGGAGAAATATATGTGGGATTTCTTGGAGCATTATTCAATACAACATCATTGACATCTATTACCCATTTTGCTAAAAAAATCCACCCATTCAATTACATTTTTGCGATACATAGAAAACTTTGACTCGTCATGACCTTTAAAGGCACAACCTTGCAATGCTAGTCGTTGGACAACCATGATTGTAGCTTTAGGCCTCAGCCAATTTTTTATTACTTCGGCCATACTCACTCTCTCCATTACCTTATTGATATGGCAAGATGAATTCATCAAAGCTTTAGTATATACAACACTTGTAATGAGGTGATGATGATGATGTCCCAACATGTTTCAAAAATGCACATTTTATTCCTTGATAAACCCTCTTCCATTTATTATCCAAAATATACTAAAATTGAAGAAGAGATTTCATCATCCTCAAAAAGATAGCATGAAAAGCAATAACACATGCTTGTAGTAGGTGAATACACTAACAAACTAAACTCTTCAAAACAGTAATATTTAAAATTGCGAGATTTATCATCTGAGACTCTAGGGAGATGGTACTAGTGTGGTAGGGCTCTAGCATCTACTTACTCGGAATAGTCATTTGAGAATTTGGGGCTCTCACATCTGATGCTCGAGAAACGGTACTAGGAAAAATGGATACTCGATATCCTCCAAACATGTCTCAAAGAATGTTGTGAACGGTGTCGTGAATAACGTCACGGAGTGTCTGTTCATCCACTGACATTCTCCCGGAAGAAACTGAGTGACTACTTTGAGGCATCAATCTAACCTTCAGTGATGGCTCCTCCATAGGCATATCTATACATATGCCTCCACCTAGAATTCTAGCTCTACCTCGAGCTCTACCTTGTCCCCGAGGATGGAGTGTAGGTTGTCTTGTATCTCTTCCTCGAATGGTGACACATCTCAAAATTCTCTAGTGTACTATGTTTGCAGCGTTTATTTTCACGATCAACATCAACAAGCTATACTCGAAAACATCCTATAACTCTTATAAATAAAAATGTAATACTTGGAGTACTACTTGGGTCGATGATGAAGATCTCACATGCCTTACTAACCCAACATCTTGAGAATAAACCATGCATTTACAAACTACAAAAGACCAAGTTGAAAAATATTTAAAACACCCGTGTTCTTAAAAAGTCAAAACTCGGACTGAGTTTTGTTTAAATCGGATTATCATGACACATCTTCAAGTTTCAAGTGCTCTTGTTGTCAACCTCCCTCTAATACTAACGTCCCAGATTTGGATCTCGAGGTGTCACTATGATGTGAACTACACAATGGGTCCACTAGAATTAGCTTGACAAAAATTTCACTATTGGACCTTCCAACAAGAGCAGGACAAATATAAAATTATTTGACCGTTGTTCTTGTAACATCCTGATTCTGCGGGACTCAGGATGATATGGGCGGAGACCTCACAATGGGTCCCGACCCTTAGCTTGACAACAATTTCACCGGATCTTGCAACAAGGCACAAATAAAGGCCAAAACCGAAATACATTTTATGCAATGTCATGAAACCCAAATACTTAAAGAAAGAAAGACCTCAGCCGTCTATACAATAACATCAATAATATTCAAATATACAACAACAACACACGGACTCAAATCCCCAAACTCGTCCTATGATGTACGGGAACCCCAGCTGCACACTCATCCGGAACACTCGGCCACATCCTAACCTGCACATCAACTACAACAATCGGTATAAATTTGTTAGCTCACATTCTAGGCATTATAAAGATAGCAAGGGCATAAACACACATAAGTAAACATAACACACATCATGCTCATATACACACAATCCGATTCATATCTTCTTCTATTAAGTCGTTCCGTTACTAGTTCCATTCGTTCAAAGTGTGACACGAGAAGTCTTATAACTCTCGCCTCTGTCCCCGTGTAACCAGCAAGAGTGATGTGGAGCTCTCCCCGTATACCATGTGGAGTGGTGGAGTAGCCCGCCCGTATACCATGTATGACTTGGTCGTAGAGAACCTCTTAGTCTCCCTCAGGAGCTGGGCAGTGATGTCACCGCCCGATAACAATAAACAAGTGGGCCAACAATACATATATCCAAGTCATCCTAATCCGATTTTCATGATCATAAACAAGCTAAAGCAGACACAACCATCACACATCCAAATAATGCATAAAAGCAAAGCTAAGTAAGTACGGAGACTTACCTTGTCCTAACGATCAACCGATAACACTTCCCGTAGGAATCTAGTCAAAGCTTGTTCAAGACAAGGCACGATAATCAACAACCACTCACAAAAGCTAGAAGTCTAAGTCCTATATGATCTTACAAGATCATATCCTCTCACAATCTAGGATAGCACTCCTAGTCCTCACAACTCACAAAAACACAACCATCATAACCCATGCTAGGATATTCGTGTCCCAGTCTCCCAATCTCAACAATTAAAAGACCCCAACCCCAAAGCCTCGACAAGCCTCACATGACAACATTCACTTTTCAAGCCTTAGAACGTTCAAACCACCCTCAAGCACTTCACCTAGGTTCAAACCGAGACGATCCCAAGACAAGGTCAAGACGAGACCATGACGAGTTAAGACGAGACCAAGACGAACTCTTGACAAAGCCATGCATGGCCATGACAAGCTGTGACAAGGACTTGACAAGGCATTGACAACTTACAGCCCAAATTCATACCTTACCGTCTTGGGCCAGCTCTTCATACCAACAACAACCTTCCTAGTTTCCAGCCCAAGAACCGTTCAGCTGTGCAGTAGCTCCAGGCCGTCTCATTACCAGCCACTCCTTTGATCCCACCAGCCATGACAAGGCCCAAACAACAGTGGGACAAAGCCCAGACAGCCGGATCTGCATGCCCAGAAAATGCCAGCCCAAGAGAGGGAGAGGTTGGGACGTACGTGCTGCTGAGCTGGAGTAAAGGGAGATCTCCTTCCTGTAACCGTTCCGTGATTCACGTTGGGACGCTTGTGAATGCAACCTTGTTTCCATGTTTCTGTCTACATACAGAATCCTCTTACTCATCCCTTCCTTACGCTGAAAATCTTCCTATCTTCTGTACCGAGTCCAAGAAACCTCAACCTCCTACCCGTGAACGTGTTTCTAGTTGACAGCAATCGGCCGCCGCTAGTGCCCTTCCTCCTACCACTACTATAAGCGATCGGAACCCTAGTGTGCAGCCAACATCGGACGAGCAAGGAAGGACTGCAGTGACTGCCAACGAGTCGAAGCTGGGCGACGTTTGAGTTTGTCTGAACCACATCATTGGTGTCGAGTATTCTCCATCCGTAGATCAAGTGAGCCCATCTCCGCTCTGTCCCCTGGTAAGACTAAGTCTACCTTCGTTTTGTTTTCCGTCCTCTCCTTACTAGCTTGACCTACATCTCTCACACCATCCTTCTCTATGCCGGACTGACTACCCATTGGTGCAGAGGAGACAAGCTAGAGTCGTCTTGGGACAGCAGTAAACCGAGCCAAGCCTAATCTCAGTCCGGTAATAGACCCACTTCCTCTTGCTCCTGTTTCTGTTATAGATGCAACTTGTATATAGAGCTTAGTGAATTTCATAGGAATCGAACTGAGATTAGTGGTTGAGACTTTGTGAGATTTCTGGGCTTGTGAGTGCAGTAGGTTTCGAACGCATGACCTGTGTACAAATAAAATGGGGGGTTTTGCTGATAGAAAGAATCGAAGTGGAGATCTTATACATACTTAATTTCCAGCCTTAACCGTCCAACTTTAGGAACTAGTTTCGACACTTTAAATTGAACATCCACCGTTGAATTTTGGATATGTCGTAGACTGATATACGTAGTATATGGTGTTAAAATTTGGGAACGAGTTAACGGTCGGATTAGAATCTATGAGGTCTCAAAGTAAGGCTGTAGGGTTGTTTTTCCAACAAGGAATTATTTGGCTAAGTATAGAAATGTTAGCCTTTACTCCAACCTTAGGAAACTATATAAGAGTTATGGTTGAGTTTTTAAGAGATTTTGATCCTATGACTAGTTGAATAACATAGATGACTGATAGTATTATTTTTAGAATTTTGGAAATTTCAGGGCTAAGGGGAAAATAGTTTTTTACCATAAATTTGTACTATAATTGATTCGGTTGTTATAAGGTCTATCAACTTAGAAGTTTTAGACTTCTAAGTACCTAGAGAGGGTGTTGATGCACTTATCTCCTTTGACATGCAACTGAGTTGCTACAGTTTTAGAGCGAGTTGGATTACAGAGAGTCGAGATTTATACCAGGTAAGTCCTTTGGGCTTACTTAGCTGACTTCTGAATATGAGCATGAATAATGATAGTGGTGTGTGATTGAGATGTTTAGAGTTATAGGCTGTGATAAATATTTACCGACCTATACTTGGCCTAAGAGTAACGGGCGGTGGCATTCTGCTCAGTTAGCTTGAGGGCGCTGGGGGTTTCTTTAGGGACTAGTCCACACTCGGTTTGTAGTGATGCTACCGGCGGAGGTAAGCTAGACCTACACCCAGTTGGATAAGGAACGGAGGCGAGAACTGTTAAGAGTTCTCGTGCCACAACTGTAAAATTGAATAAGATGAATCACCTAAATAATAGATAATAAACGGTTGTGTGCCAGCATGATGTTTGTTTATGTTATTTTGAGTGTGTTTGTGCTGTTATTATTTCTGCTTATATTTGGATAGTTAGCTAACAGTTGTTATGTTGTGTAGACGTACTACATGTTAGAGCAGATGTCGAGTGATCCGGATGGTAGTGGTCAGCCGGGGTGTCGTACTTTTTCGGGCTTATTGCAGTTTCTTTATTTGTGGGATTTCCAGTTAGACCTTGGTTCCTTTTTGGATCCGTTGTTGTTATCTTATGTTTCCGGCTGTTAGTTATTTTGGTCACATTCATAACGTTGTTAAAACTTAATTTTTGAGTTCCGGTTTTCCTTATCTGTGCCTTGTTGTAAGATCTTGTTAAGTTGTTGTCAAACTAAGGTCGGGACCCACTGTGAGGTCCTAATCAGTAACTCCCCGAGTTCTAAAAACTTGGGGTGTTACACTTCCAGGGCAAAAGTGCAATAGTAGAAACTGGGTCATAAAACCTTGAGCCGTAAACCGAAATTAATCCAACAAGGGCACAATATATATAGTATATATAAATAAGAATATAACTCAAAGTAAAACTCAAGTTTAAAAACCGTAAATACATTTTCTGGGCACAATATACAACTCTAGAAATTTGGGCCATCTTCCGTAAACAAAACATTTGGGCCAAAATCTGTAAATAATTCCAGCAGGGCATAAAAGTAACAATCCAGAAACTTGAGTACAAAACTACAATTATAAAAATATGGGTACATTCTATAATTATACCAAAATTGAGGGGGTTCCAATTTAATAACCCCAAAAGGGTTCTTCCTCTTTTGCAACAAAATGCTGGGTTCCTGTGAACCAGCAGCTTGGCGGCGGGAAGGATGTAATATCCAAAATTTTTATTCTGTTTAAGTCCGAATCAATTCGGACTTCGAGCCGTTGACGGTTTCCCATTCTATCTAGTATTTCTTTCTTCACAAATTCTATCATTTTATGTAGTATTTAATTCACATAAAATGATAGAATTATATCAAACCCTAATTCTTATAATTATTTATCATTTTATGTAGAGTTTAATTCACATAAAATGATAGAATTATATCAAACCCTAATTCTTATAATTATGTATCATTTTATGTAGAATTTAATTCACATAAAATGATATAATTATATCAAACCCTAATTCTTATATTTAATCCTTAAAGACGACTTTAGACGAGATCATGACAAGGCTGAGACGAGACTGTGACAAAGCCATGACGAGTTTTTGAAAAGTTTTAACAACCTCAGCCCACCCTTATTTTTACCTTGTTTCAGCCCAACCTTTACCTTACCTCAGCCCAACCTTTACCTTACCTCAGCCCACATTCCTTTGCTCCAGCCAGCATGGTCCTTGGGAGAGCACTCGGCCCAGCACGTCCAGCAGCAGTCCAACACGCCCAGCAGCCCAGGAGTGATCTGTACAGGACGGGCCTGCTGCTTCCCATCATCACAGCCTAGGGGGCAGACGCTTGGAGTCGGCCTGCTCTCAGCCTCGTGCGAACGCCAGATCGTAACGGCTGAAATCTCCCTCTCTTCTACCCTCTCGATCCTTCTTCAATGCACCTGTCTCTTGTAGTTGATCTACTGTAACTGCTATACGTGGGACTCCCTTCTTCTGTCCAGATTCAGCGAACCCAGAAGTATAGATCAGCGCCTCCCTCGTCCAAGCCCTAGGAGCCAAGACAGCAACCATCGCCTGGGCATTTCTAGGTTGAACGAGCCTCTCTTCACGCCAGCACACAGCAGACGTGGGCTCACTACCGTCCCAACATCGAGCAATTGACAAAGACCTCCTACTTCATCCTAACGCCATCCAATTCGCAAGTAAGCCTTCCCTGAATTTTGGTGTCAAACAACCCTATCTCGACCCTGAGCGACTCTCTCTCTCTCTCTCTCAAGATTCACAGCCCTGCACTACCATCGTGACTCCTAACAGAGGAGGAGAACCTGCCAAGCATACTACGAGAACTTTGTGTCTAGTCGGACCCCTACCTATTCGGACCTATCTGTAAACGCAAGTAAGTGCTCGCCTCCCTTGGCTTGTACTGTTGGAAGTAGAACCTAGAGTCATTTGAGTGCTTCTTTGTATGCCAGTACTAATAGAGGGGAAAGGAGACGAAGTTGACAGCCTGCTCAGTCGTAGAAGGAGAGCAAACCATTGGTACCGGACTGCAGTGCTCCACCTTGCTTCCAATCCTAGGTAAGAAAGCCTTGCACTAGCATTTGGACTCTTCATATAATAGGACTGAATTTTTGATGCAAAGTAAGTTAGAAAATACTATTGTGCTGCTGCTGAACTTAGGACCTTGAATCGGTAATTAATGGATTAAAAGAGTGGGTCAGAATTAGTAGAAATAAGCCTGCTGTAAATAAAACTATATTTTCTTCAGTTTTGGAAGTTGGAAACTATCAATCTTGTGGATCAATGTTAAGGAGTTAGATTGAAGATCCACCGCTGAAATTTTGATAGGTTATAGATGGATATATTTAGGTTACTGTGTTAAAATTTGAGAATAAATGAACGGTCGGATTAGAAGTTATAAGGTCCCAAAGTAGAGTAGTTGAGTTGTTGCAGTTTCTCAGTTTCCTATATGGGCGAGCAGCCAACTTTGTGACCAGATTTAAATATGAAATACTTATCCTTTGTGGCTGAATTTTGGATATCTTATAAATAAGACTTTATAGTAGAACATATCAAAATTTGGGATAAATCCAGCGAACGGTTTAGGAGTTATGATTTTTTTCAAAGTTAAGACAATGTGTTGTTTGTTAAGTGTTGTAACCAACTTTGGAAATTTTTGTAGAAGTGATGGTTGAACAGTTTTAAGAAATTCTTGCCCCTAGGAGTAGATGAGATATCATAGATGATCTAGGGAATTATTTTGGAATTTTTATAAGATTATTCCAATTTTATATTTGAAGCCGAAGTTAGACCTTAACGATCTTTCCGAAAATAGGGAAATGGGTAAATTGTCAGTTTGTAACAAAACTCATCTTTAGGAGTTAGAATATGACTCTTTAGTCTCAAATAAGAGTTTAAGCATGAACTAGGGAATTTTTGGAAGTTTCGAGACTAAGGGTAAAATAGTCATTTTACCATAAATTAATATTGTAATCAATTCCGTTCTATTAAGACCTACTATCTTAGAAGTCTTAGACTTCTAATCACCCAGAAAGTGTGCTGACACACTTGCCTCCTTTGACAGGCCACTGAATTCCTACTGTACAGATTGATTTGCGAATTAGAAAGTCGAGATCTGATTCAGGTAAGTCCACGGACTTACTTAGCTGGCTTCTTGTATGAGTGTGATGTGTATGAGTGGTGTTTGTTAGTTAAGATAAATAATAAAACCGGAATAGGCCGACTTTAATATATTGTATAATTGACCCAAGTGTATGATAACGGGTCGTGACATCATCTGCCTAGCTCTTGCGAGAGTCTAGGAAGTTCCCTGCGACCAACCCAGTCCGGTAGACGGTCAAATGCATTAGTACCATTCCGCGTTGGTAAACGGGGACAGGGGCGAGGTTTGGGAATCCCTCGTGTCACAAAATAAGTATCATTAGTAATAACCTATCACCTAATTAAAGATAATAAAAAGATTGAGTGTTGCATGTTGATTGTGTATGTTGTGTGTTTGTGCTTTTACCTTCATCCTTATGCATAGAATGTTAGCTAACGGTTTTATACCGCTTGTAGATGCCTTGCAGGTTAAGACAGTTGTAGAGAGATCCAGAGGAAATGGTCAGCCAGGTCCACATACTCATTTAGTTGGGGACGGGGATGTCTTGTGTTCTTCATATGTGTAATTTTGGTTCCTTTACTTTGTAAGGCTGTTACATATTCTTCATGTATATATGGTTTAAAGTTTTCAAATGTTTTAAATACTTTTGTGCCTTGTTGTAAGATCCAAGTAAAATTGTTGTCAAACTATGGTCGGGACCCATTGTGAGGTCCTAACCAGTAGCTCCCCGAGTTCTCAGAATTTGGGGTGTTACAATATGGTATCAGAGCCAGGTTGGCAACAATGGCACTTGAAATCTTCTGAAAGACCGAATGTAGAAAATAACTAGAACCCGAAAGGGGTCTAAATTTTCAAAACGGATGTCTGTTTTTACACATACGCATAGTCGGGTTGTTGGGTTAGTAGTACGTTGGACCACCATCGCTCTCTGTGGATCTCTGCAACTTGGATCGATAGGAGTTAGTATATAGACTTGTTATGATGTTTCTTATTATATGTTATATACATGTGTATGCTTAGTTTGTTAGTATCCTAAAGGATATTTTATATCCTTTAGTCGTGATATCACGAAGCGATTATCGCCTTATGATAAATCAACTGCGGACTTGAAGAATCTTCAACACGAAGCAATGCAATCGGACCTTGAATTGAGTATTGTACTCGGGTAGGCTGCTTGGTGATCCTTACAAATTATCCATAGAACAAGTGAGCAAGGAAGTAAAGTTGTGAAGATAATTTTTACCACATGCACAATCAGATGAGGAAGAAATCCCTGAGGTAGTTCAGTTAGAAGGAATAGAAGGTCGTACAAGGAACTCGGGCATACGAGGCCGAGAGACGGAATTAGAAGAACCATGGAAGAGACTACAAGAGTGCGGAGTAGAAATAACAATATTTGAACAAGACAAGTAGAATTGAGTACAACCAAAATTGCGGAATCAAGGACATTATAATCGAGGTGGATGCCCCATAGACCATTATGGGCATAAGAAACCAGAAGAGACAGAGTGTCAATCCGGGTATGAGAATCTAAGGTGCACGGAATGAAGACCTACAATTGAGTGTAAAAGCGAAAAGGCAGACCCCACAAGTGTGGGGAGGTTTTTACCTCCTCAGAGATATAAGAAGTTTGAAAGAAATTGAGACGCCAATATCCAAAGAATGGAAGCTTTTAGCAGGGTCAACGGAGTTTCATGAAGGCGATATTACCACCAACATCAGTGAAGAAATGTGTATGGGAGAACGGTCTTGCTAGACTCGAGAGTCCAGGGTAACCCAAATAATCATGGGACCTCAGTCATCAACACAGCGGTCCCTGTAAAGGGACTACAATTGGGAGGTAATTAAAAGTCATCGGAACTACAAGACACGTACCATCTATCGTGGAGTGTTAGGAATGACTTTTGACGTCAGGCGAATGGCACAGTGAGAGTTGAGAAAGAGAGTTGTCCCAAAGGAAGCAGAAGAGTGAAAGACAAGACGAACTAAAGAAGTATAAAAGGATTAATTGAGTAGGTGATGCTTACCAAAGAATTTTAATACCAAACGGGATATGAGAAGAGTAAGTTCGGGATACTGAGATGAGTCAACTATAGACTGACCGATGTCAGCTGAGGATGTGTAAGTGTTGTTTGATATTGACGAGTTATATACCGTTAAGAAAAGATAATTGCGACTGTGGAGTTATGGGGTAGTTTTACCGACGCCTAGAATGATTTCCTCAAGTATGCAACAACAATCTTCTTAGACAACTAAAGGTAAAGAGAACCGTGTTAGAGGTTACTTCTTGGTTAGTTAAGATCAAACTCCGGTCGAATCTAGTAGTTTAGATCCGTGTTAAAAGAAATAAGGAGGTAAATGGAAGATGGTTGTTTTCCAATCAGGATTTTATTTCAAGAAGACAAGTAAGGAAAGTACTTGGCACTTCATCCGGTTAATCATTTTGGACTGACAGAACACGTCCTTATGATTACGGAGTGACAACAAAATAACCAGAGTAGCGCAGCGGAAGCGTGGTGGGTCCTGACCCACATAGCAAGAAGCTCAAGGGTGTTGATGGATGTCGTGTCGAGTTAAGATGGTGATAGTTGGTGAAATGTATTCTAGTTGGAAGGAACATGAGATAGGCTATGTGGAGTTACTGAAAATATTGTACGGAAACTTATGTGCATGTAGAGGTAAAAGAAGGAGGCTGGTACCCTATTATGGACCCGAGTGAAGAGTGATGGCTTTGTTACATGTTGCCAGGCAAGTAGTTTTGGAATTTGATACCTAACGGAGTACGTTAGAGTGAGTTTCTTGATGGATTGAGAGAAGAATTAACTATGTAATAAAAGTATTGTGCATGGTCTGCACTAGAAAGCTCAAAGTGAGTAACTGCCATTCTGAGTCAAAGATACATAAGAAAGAGAAGCGACAGGAGTATACTTGCAACCTAGTAACCGTGCTTAAAGAAAGCATAATCTCGGAGTAGATTTTATGTGTAATGTTATGTCAGAACGGATCCGAGTTGCTTTTGTGTCAACAGGATATTATTGGCCTGATAACCATGGTGGATAAAAGAGTGCACTACTGATGGTATGTTAACAATTATTGAGTAGTTATGATCATATAACGGTGATAGGAGATCACTTTGTATCTAATACTGTCATTCCGGACAGATTCTAGGTCATTTAAGATCTTGGAAAATGTGTGAGAAGCCTAAGTTGAGCGAACGATATATTGGAGATCTATAAATAATATAATAATGCCAAGTGAACAAAGAGGATGACCACTAGATTTGATTTTTAGTTGTCTCGAGTGTTGGACAAGAAAAGGGTAAAGGAGACGATTTCTTACCTGAGGATTAAGATGACTGAGTAATATTAAAAGGCAAGACCAAGTGGGTCGCGATACGAAGAGCATTGGGCACTTGGTAAAGTGTTGGTGGATGTCCAAGACCTTTGGCCTGAGTGTGTAGTCAGAACCTTTTCAAAAGGCCGGAAGCAAGTGGTCATAACGAAGGGAAGAAAGTTGAATAGATCATTTTCCGTAGGGTCATCAAAGGATCTAGAAGTGAGTTGTGCAAGGCAACCATTAGAAGTTTTAAAGCGGTTTAAAAGTGACTGATGGACTAATATTCCTCACCCTATTGGAGAGTGCAACTTCAGTTTTCCACGGACACTAAGTCTGGGAACTGAGTTTGAGATTGTCAGTTGGAGAAATACATACCAAACACGAGTTAGGTCATCAGATTTGAGGATCAGATAGTCGAGCCGGATGATATCGGTGAGATACCCGATAACCACTCTAGAACGTGGTAGCAGGCGCTTGTGATCTAAGTACCTGAAAAGATTTAAGATTCAGTGGTTTTAGGAAAAGCTGATAAGGCTACCTAAGATATGCGGGATAATAAGATACATAACCTTTCAAAGACCTATGTAGCGATAGTTGCAACCTCGGGAGTGACTAGTTAGGGCTTGACCTTGTAGGTGTGATATTGTTTAACTGCTTGTTTATTTCATGATTGAGTGCTTAGTCACTGATGTGTTCTTTTGGTAACCTTAATGTGCGGGATAATTAGATGTGGAAACGACGAGACTTCTGTGTAGTGATCAACCACATCCATTTGGTGCCTTAAAGGCCGATCAGAATTACCTTACCCTAAGTTTCGGGACGAAACTTATTTTGAGGGGGATCTGATGTAACGACCGGATTTTTCTTCGTTACGCTTTGATAGGGTTAGAGGAGTATAGAAAACAAGATTTAAAATTTAGTGAGACTAGGATATACAAGTTTAATTATGGAAGTCATTTGATTAAATATCTTGTTCTACGTTTCGGGACGAAACTTATTTTAAGGGGGTACTAATGTAATATTCGGAATTTTTATTCCGTTTAAGTCCGAATCAATTCGGACTTCGAGCCGTTGACGGTTTCCCATTCTATCTAGTATTTCTTTCTTCACAAATTCTATCATTTTATGTAGTATTTAATTCACATAAAATGATAGAATTATATCAAACCCTAATTCTTATAATTATTTATCATTTTATGTAGAATTTAATTCACATAAAATGATAGAATTATATCAAACCCTAATTCTTATAATTATGTATCATTTTATGTAGAATTTAATTCACATAAAATGATATAATTATATCAAACCTTAATTCTTATATTTAATCCTTAACGACGACTTTAGACGAGATCATGACAAGGCTGAGACGAGACTGTGACAAAGCCATGATGAGTTTTTGACAAGTTTTGACAACCTCAGCCCACCCTTATTTTTACCTTGTTTCAGCCCAACCTTTACCTTACCTCAACCCAACCTTTACCTTACCTCAGCCCACATTCCTTTGCTCCAGCCAGCAAGGTGCTTGGGAGAGCACTCGGCCCAGCACGTCCAGCAGCAGTCCAACACGCCCAGCAGCCCAGGAGTGATTTGTACAGGACGGGCCTACTGCTTCCCATCATTGCAGCCCAAGGGACAAACGCTTGGAGTCGGCCTACTCTCAGCCTCGGGCGAACGCCAGATCGTAACGGTTGAAATCTCCCTCTCTTCTACCCTCTCGATCCTTCTTCAATGCACATGTCTCTTGTAGTTGATCTGCTGTAACTGCTATACGTGGGACTCCCTTCTTCTGTCCAGATTCAGCGAACCCAGAAGTATAGATCAGCGCCTCCCTCGTCCAAGCCCCAGGAGCCAAGACAGCAACCATCGCATGGGCATTTCTAGGTTGAACGAGCCTCTCTTCGCGCCAGCACACAGCAGACGTGGGCTCCCTACCGTCCCAACATCGAGCAATCGACAAAGACCTCCTGCTTCATCCTAACGCCATCCAATTCGCAGGTAAGCCTTCCTTGAATTTTGGTGTCAAACAGCCCTATCTCGACCCTGAGCGACTCTCTCTCTCTCATGATTCACAGCCCTGCACTGCCATCGTGACTTCTACCAGAGGAGGAGACCCTGCCAAGCATACTACGAGAACTTTGTGTCTAGTCGGACCCCTACCTATTCGGACCTATCTGTAAACGCAAGTAAGTGCTCGCCTCCCTTGGCTTGTACTGTTGGAAGTAGAACCTAGAGTCATTTGAGTGCTTCTTTGTATGCCAGTACTAATAGAGGGGAAAGGAGACGAAGTTGACAGCCTGCTCAGTCGTAGAAGGAGAGCAAACCATTGGTACCGGACTACAGTGCTCCACCTTGCTTCCAATCCTAGGTAAGAAAGCCTTGCACTAGCATTTGGACTCTTCATATAATAGGACTGAATTTTTGATGCAAAGTAAGTTAGAAAATACTATTGTGCTGCTGCTGAACTTAGGACCTTGAATCGGTAAGTAATGGATTAAAAGAGTGGGTCAGAATTAGTAGAAATAAGCCTGCTGTAAATAAAACTGTATTTTCTTCAGTTTTGGAAGTTGGAAACTATCAATCTTGTGGATCAATGTTAAGGAGTTAGATTGAAGATCCACCGCTGAAATTTTGATAGGTTATAGATGGATATATTTAGGTTACTGTGTTAAAATTTGAGAATAAATGAACGGTCGGATTAGAAGTTATAAGGTCCCAAAGTAGAGTAGTTGAGCTGTTGCAGTTTCTCAGTTTCCTATATGGGCGAGCAGCCAACTTTGTGACCAGATTTAAATATGAAATACTTATCCTTTGTGGCTGAATTTTGGATATCTTATAAATAAGATTTTATAGTAGAAGATATCAAAATTTGGGATAAATCTAGCGAACGGTTTAGGAGTTATGATTTTTTTCAAAGTTAAGACAATGTGTTGTTTGTTAAGTGTTGTAACCAACTTTGGAAATTTTTGTAAAAGTGATGGTTGAACAGTTTTAAGAAATTCTTGCCCCTAGGAGTAGATGAGATATCATAGATGATCTAGGGAATTATTTTAGAATTTTTATAAGAATATTCGAATTTTATATTTGAAGCCGAAGTTAGACCTTAACGATCTTTCCGAAAATAGGGAAATGGGTAAATTGTCAGTTTGTAACCAAACTCATCTTTAGGAGTTAGAATATGACTCTTTAGTCTCAAATAAGAGTTTAGGCATGAATTAGGGAATTTTTGGAAGTTTCGAGACTAAGGGTAAAATAGTCATTTTACCATAAATTAATACTGTAATCAATTCCGTTCTATTAAGACCTACTATCTTAGAAGTCCTAGACTTCTAATCACCCAGAAAGTGTGCTGACACACTTGCCTCCTTTGACAGGCCACTGAATTCCTACTGTACAGATCGATTTGCGAATTAGAAAGTCGAGATCTGATTCAGGTAGTCCACGGACTTACTTAGCTGGCTTCTTGTATGAGTGTGATGTGTATGAGTGGTGTTTGTTAGTTAAGATAAATAACGAAACCGGAATAGGCCGACTTTAATATATTGTATAATTGACCCAAGTGTATGATAATGGTTCGTGACATCATCTGCCTAGCTCTTGCGAGAGTCTAGAAAGTTCCCTGCGACCAGCCTAGTCCGGTACACGGTCAAATGCATTAGTACCATTCCGCGTTGGTAAACGGGGACAGGGGCGAGGTTTGGGAATCCCTCATGTCACAAAATAAGTATCATTAGTAATAACCTATCACCTAATTAAAGATAATAAAAAGATTGAGTGTTGCATGTTGATTGTGTATGTTGTGTGTTTGTGCTTTTACCTTCATCCTTATGCATAGAATGTTAGCTAACGGTTTTATACCGCTTGTAGATGCCTTGCAAGTTAAGACAGTTGTAGAGAGATCCAGAGGAAATGGTCAGCCGGGTCCACATACTCATTTAGTTGGGGACGGGGATGTCTTGTGTTCTTCATATGTGTAATTTTGGTTCCTTTACTTTGTAAGGTTGTTACATATTCTTCATGTATATATGGTTTAAAGTTTTCAAATGTTTTAAATACTTTTGTGCCTTGTTGTAAGATCCAAGTAAAATTGTTGTCAAACTATGATCGGAACCCATTGTGAGGTCCTAACCAGTAGCTCCCCGAGTTCTCAGAATTTGGGGTGTTACAAAGGAGCAGGCACCGGCTGCACTGGCGGCGTGGCTCCGAGTACGGTGGTGACAAATGGCAGAAACAATGTGGAACCCCGGTGGCATGGTGTTGGCATGATCTAGAGGAGATGGAGGTGGAGGAAAATAGAGGCGGCAGCATGGCTCCGGCAGCGAGGGCGAGGCTTCCCAGGCGTTTGGTGGCTCCGTCAAGTTACGGTGACCCCTGATGGAAATAGAAGAGAAGGAGAGGTGAGGCGAATGGCTTGCTAGCTTCGATGGGCTGTTGTAGAGAAGCGAAGAAGGGGAAGAAGCGTTGCTCCGGCAAGGCGAAGGCAAAGGCCAACAGGCGGTGTGTAGCTTCGTTGGTGATTCCGACAGCAAGAGGAGAGGGAAGTTTGAGGATGAAGACAGAAGGTGCGAATGAGAGTACATGAGGGAATCAAGGGGTCAAGGGTAGGTGTACTTAGGAGTCGGGCTAGCTAGGGTTGTAGAGGCTATGGCCAGGCTGGGCGGGGAAGGCACACGGAACCAGCTGCCCAAAAGCAGTAACACGACATCCATTGGCGTTGAAAAAGAAGCAGGAAGAAAAATAAAAGAAATAAACTCGATCGAAAACTCGGATCGGGATTTCCGACCCGGAAAAACTTCCCGACTTTTTCCGAAAATAATAATATGGATATACACGAATGTATCCAAAATGTAAATATACTCAGGGGGGTGAGGAGTTTATGCAACAAAAATACTTTTGATAAAATATATAAACTAATAAAATACCGATAGAAGTAGGAAAATAAATATCGAAAACGCACCCAATAACGGGGCGTTACAGTTCTCAAAATAAAAATATATAATGCTAAATTAAAACCATGCGAAAGAAAAAATAAAGGCAAACAACCCCACGACTCAAACTCAACAACCAGAAAACTCGAGACCAAGACATCACAACCATACCAAAATCGTAAGGCACACGTGAGTCCAGTTGTACATCATCTCTCGGAAGATAGTATCCAAGCCAAGTTCAATACCGGAACAAAGTCCTAAAACAACAATAGGAAAACCATTAGCTACCGTTCCAAGAAGGCAAGAATGGAGTCTAAGCTCCGAAATGAGATCAAACTCGTACGTATACACGAAAATCAATCTATCAATACTAATGTCCAAATATAAGTATATAAATAGAAAGTATAAACCAATAAGTGAAAAACATCAAAAAAAAAAAAAAAGAATATGCAACCTAATCAATAACGTAAACGATCTAAATATAAAGCAACTAAAATATGTAACAAAAAATAAAAATAAGGTGAGGTTAATGTTGATCCTAACCCTATCTCTTCCCTATTCATCGACAACTATCTTCTCTGACTATACCTATCTCTCCTCACATATAACAACCGGTAGATCTCTGTAATCATCACCTTCATTCCTTTACGCCCATCCTATACCACGTACCTCACTCATAACAATTAGTCACCTTTTGGTCTCTTGAGGTATAACTATCAGTGCGTAACATAATCAATTATCCTCTAGGCTTAACTATCAATGCGTAACATAACCAATTAGCCTAATCAAATATTTCATATAACCCGGCTATCACAATTGGGTCTCTTTAGGCATAATTGTTAGTGCGTAACATAATCAATTACCCTCTAGGCTTAACTGTCGGTGTGTAACATAAACAATTAGCATAGTCTAATATATTCTATAACCCTTCTATCACAAGTGGGTCACATGAAGCGTAACCGTCAGTGCGTAAAATAACCAATTACCCTATAGGCTTACATGTCAGTGTGTAACATAACGAATTAGTCTAGTCTAATATATCTCATATAATCAGTCATAACTCAAGGTACAAAAATCTCATCACAAATCTCTTTCATAATCTCTATCCCAACTCTATCTACCGTAGTCTCAAACCAAACTCTATCTATCATAATTTCTATCTTTGCAAATGTAGCTCAACGCAACCCTTGACTACTTGCACTAACAACAAGTCTATGCAAAAAACCCTAAGCTAATAACGTCAACACACGACTTACTTTAAAAACATTTGTAAACATATAATGAGATAAAATATGGTAATAAAATATAAGTCCTACTCACAATCAACGACAAATTTAACCTGAAACAGAACAACATCTAAGTCAATATGACTTACCTCATAAAGACGAATTCAAAATCACCAACACAAATCCAAGAAAGCAAGTACCTAAAAATAACATAAGTAAGTCAACTACACAAGTTTAACTCCATTTGTTAAAACTTGGGCCGTTGATTATAATTATAAATATTTGGCATATGTTTTGCAATTATAAATTTGGGCCATATTTTGTAAAACTTAATTTAGGGCATTTTATGAACTTCCAAAAGTTTGAGTCATTCGTACAAATACAAACTTTGAGCCAAAATCTATAATTATCCATTTTGAGGCAGATTGTGCAAATTCCAAACGTTGGTCGTTAAACATAAATCAGAAACAGGGGGCCAGATTTGTAATTTATCCAAAATACTCCTCTACCCGATTAGGGCTTTCTATGGATGTTTCTGGCGGCAGACGGCTCGTTCCGGCGACAAGGAATCGATGGAAAGGAGCAGTGGCGGAGCCAGAAATATTTTTAAGGGGGGTAAAAATAATTTGTATAAGACATTTCGTATATTGAGTTAAAAACTAAACACTGGAATATATAATTAAATAAAAAGTATATTAAAGTTTTCGTACTATAAATTAGAGTTTTCGTTGTATTTTTTATTTATTTAGATGATAGTTAAATAATTTTATATCTTTATTTTGTTTTATAAATAAATCGGTAAATATATTAGATAGTGGTTGTTGAATTATTGTATTGATTAGATTAACTAAGAGTGAATTTATAATAAAATTCACTTAATATTCATCTAAATATATGCATATTTTCTTAACATAAAAATATAAAACAAAGAGGTTTATTTTGTATATTAATTTTTAAAGTTGTGTTTTATAAATAAATTATCAAATAAAATTAAATGATGGTTGATAAAGTAGTGTGTATAAAATTATATTGAGTTGATTGTATTAATTAAGAGTTAGCATATACAAAATTATCAAATAAAAAGAGCTTTTGCTACTCTCAGGAATTGAACCCTGAACTCCATGTACAATATCCGTCTAAGAAGAATTAATTTCACTGGAAGCCGGGGCACGGTCTCCTCCGTTACCCCCCTTGTCTCCGCCACTGGAAAGGAGGGCAAGTCAATGAGGCAACACTACGGCGGCAAGGCAGCGAGGCGACACGACGGCTGGTGGCCCCACTCCCTAGCAGTTTCAGTCGGAATAAAAACAACCGCGAGATGAGAAGACAACCGGGGATCTTCGCAAGTGTCGGCCTATGCACTTCGTTCGTCTTTGAGTTCGGTTGGCGAGGGCAGCGATTTGGTGTCATAGGTTTGGGTGGCGAGGGTGATTGATCTTCGATTCCAGTCCAAACGAAGACGGAAGGGGAGTTGCGCAGCAGCGGTGACCACTACGGATGGAGAAGACGATCGAGGAAGCAGCTTCCGCCTTCCGGGGCTCGTAGCGGCAACGGTCCTTCTCCGGCTGATGGTTTCCGAATCCGACTCAAGGCAAGGGACTGGTTTCCGACGAGCTCAAATGAAGGGTCCCGACGGTGAACATGAATTCGGGGAAAAGGAGTGAGCGGAAAACTAGGGGTTGATAAAGACGGTTAAAAATGAATCGAAGACGATCTCATAGTTGTAGAGTATACTCTAACGAGCTTTTCAAATTCTGCAAACTAAATTAGAAGTTTGAAACGGAAATACTTTATCCTTAAATCTCGATCTTTTAGAAGATAAAAAAAATGTAAGACCCCGAATCCGCGGGACTCGGAGTGCTACGTGTGTAGACCTCACAATGGGTCCCGACCCTTAGCCTGTCAACAATTTCACCGGATCTTGCAACAAGGCACAAATAAAGGCCAAACCGAAATACATTTTTATGCAATGTTATGAAACCCGAAAACAAAAGAAAGGAAAGACTTCAGCCGTCCTTACAACAACATCACCATAATACAAAAAAAAAAAAACAACACAAGGACTTCAAAACCCAACTCAACCTAAGATGTACGGGACCCCGACTGTCCACTCCTCCGGATCACTCAGCGGCATCCCTAACCTGCAAGACATTTACAACATTCGGTATAAAACCGTTAGCTCACATTCTAAGCATTATGTAGATAGCAAGGGCACAAACACACAAATAAGTACACATAACACACATCGTGCTCATATACATACAATCCGATTCATATCTTCTCTTTTTAAGTCATTCCATTACTAGTTTCATTCGTTTTAAGTGTGACACGAGAGTCTTATAACTCTCGTCTCTGTCCTCGTGTAACCAACAAGAGTGATGCGGAGCTCAACCCGTATATCATGTGGAGTGGCGAAGAAGCCCGCCCATATACCATGTATGGTCTGGCCGTAGAGAACCTCTCAGTCTCCCTCGGGAGCTGCGCAGTGATGTTACCGCCGGATAATAATAAACAATGGGCCAACAATATAGATATATAACCAAGTTGTCCTAATCCGGTTTCATGATCATAAGCAATTAAACACACACCACCATCACATATCCAAATAATGCATAAAAGCGACTAGTAAGTCCAAGGACTTACCTCGTCTCAAAGCTAGCTAAAAACCGTTCTCACTTTCCGTAGGAATACAACCAAGGCTTGTTCAAGACAAGGCACGATAATCAACAACCACCCATGCAAGCTAGAAGTCCTTAGACTTCTAGTCTTATATACTCTTACAAGATCACACTCTCATAAACTAGGACAACACTCCTAGTCCTCACAACTCACAAGATCACAACTATAACCCCATGTACTAGGATACTCTCATCCTAAACTCCGCAATCTCAACCAACATATAAATACCACCTCAAGTCTCACAAGATCAACCACGAGGCTCATAACTGTATAACAACTCAAGATCAACACACCACATGTCATAGAGCATCAATAACCTCAAACACTCACCTAAAGGTTCCAAGCCACTACTTGACATTCACTCTAAGTTATGCTAGATCCAACCTAGCATGATTCTACCACTAAACATAACTGGATCGAGTAAGATCATAAGCTCGGGGGAGAGGGTAGTCACGTGACGTCAAAAGACGGAAGAAGACCTATGGATGTCGAGTTTGGATTCGATGGCCTTTATCGGGGCGCTTCCGAACCTAAAACCAAGCTAAACAAATTTAGCTAATACGCTAAATTTGAACAGAAGATTTAATATAGAATTCTAAGGAAAAACTCGGTTTCAAAAGCCCACGTTAAAACCCGCAAAAACCTTCCCGGGCATAAATATGAATTTCACGGAACTTGGTCATGAAACCGTAATGAATTCTTTGAGCCATAAATCGAATATAAATCCAACAAAGACATAATATACCATGTATAAAATATAAGAATATCCCGTAACTAAAACCCAATCATAGTAACATTTTCTAGGTAAACTATACAATTTTTATAACACGGGTCAAAACCGCAATCAACTTTCCGGGCCGTAAATACGGACCATTTCCGAAAATAACTTTTGGTCAAAACCGTAAAATAAATATTCAAGAAACTTGACAATTTTTTCCAAAATTAATTCTGCAGGGATATATTTGCAATAAACCAGCAACTGGAGTACAAATCTGTAATAATCAAAAGAGGGGCACATTTTGTAATTATATCAAAACTGGGAGAGTCCCAATTTAATTAACCCTAAAGGGTTTCTTCTTCAACTGCTACAGACGCAGGTCAAAGAGATGAGAAGGAGGGCGGTGGTTGGGCTGCGCAGGGCTCCGACGGGGACAATGGCGAGGCGTGAGTCCCGGTGAGCGGCGGCGACTCTCCTTGGCGACAGGAGCGACAGAGTGGATAAAGAGGGGGCAAAAGATGGTTCACCTGGTGGCTCTTAGCGAAGAGATGGAGCAGGTGGGCGGCGGGGCTCCTCGTCTCCAGCGACGGCGAGATCCGCCAAGCGAGGGCAGGCGACGGCGATGTGTTGCTCCAGTGGATGTTGGGTTGTTCGAATCCGACAAAAGATGAATGGGAGGGGAGACTGGCTCTCCCGGTGGTGTTGGCGGCTGCTACTGCAGGGAATCACTCCATTGGTGGCGGTATCCAACGAGGGTGAAGAAGGTCGCGCCTCCAGCGTTGGGTGAAGCAGAGGGCGAAGGAAGCACCTACTCCGGCATCTTCCTGGCGGCAGAGCGTGGAAAGAGATGAGGCATTGACGAGAGCTTGCTCCAGTCCAAAACTCAGAGGGAGAGGTTGTCTGGTAGTTGCGACTCGGTGGCGGCCGGAAAGAGGAGAGACAAAGTGAGATGCGTGAGGATGAAGGTGAGAGATCGAGGAAGGTGTTTGCAGGTGAGAAGATGTGGCGATGGTAAGACAGACAGAGGGTAAGGCAGACAGAGGGGAAGAACGAGGGGTCGGGGCTGCTCAAATCGAAAGGTCGGGGGAAGAGGAGCAGCTTATCAACAGTAGGAGAGAGAGGAAAAAGAAAAGAATACAGAAAGTGGTGTAAAGGGAATCCGATCCAAACACGTTCGGAACAGAATTTTCGAACCGTAATAACTTCCGACTTTTTCGAAATAAAATATGGAAATATGTACATATCAAATAAATAAAAATACTCTGGAATAAATACTTTACGCCGTAAAAATACTTTAAATAAAATATTTAATCTAATAAAATATCGATAAAAGTAAGAAAATAAATATCGAAAACGAGAAAAAAAAAAAAAAAAAAAAAAAAAAAATTTGGGACGTTACAAAAACTATTCAACAAAATAATTTTTCGAGTGGTTTCTTTGAGCAATTGTTCTTAGTACCATTGACAAACATTCTTGATCTTAAATCGTATTTTATACTTTTGAGCATGTTCACTCTAAGCTCATACAAAATTGGAGGGTATATATGATCAAGCAAAAGATAATCATAATACAACTTTTGCAACAACTAGTTTAGTATATGTGCCTTGCACAAACATTCAAAAATATTTACTATATTTTGATTAAATTGTTTAATCTTGAAACCCTTTATTTATACAAGTTATCAAACTATTAGCCTTCCTTGATAATCGAGGTGAGATTGAAAATATTTAGCAACCCACAAAACATTAGGTCAATGACCCTCAAAGAAGATATTAATCCGTAATGAACAAAAAATATACTTCAACTTAGTTAAAAGACTAAGAAATGTGTGACTTGTTTAATCTTCAAACCCTCAATTTATACAATTTATACAATTTATCAAACTATCAACCTTATCCACAAAGTAGTAGGCCAACGACCCAAAAAACAGATATTAATCCGTTATTAATAAAAATTACGCTTTAAAACTTAGCCAAAAGGCCAAAAAATGTATGATTTGTTTAATCTTCTATTTATACAAGTTATCAAACTATCAGCCTCACTTGATAATCGATGTGGGATAACAAAATCCCTGAAAATATTTAACGTAAATAGATTGAACTTATAATTCTTCAAAAATAAACTAAGAAATCTTTTCAGTAAAAAAAAAAATTGGATGAATTGGTTTAAATTCGGTTGAGATTATTATAGTTGTTATAAATAATTTTAATTTGTAATTTGAAAAGAAAAGATTTTCTAGCTTTAATTGAGAGATTTCTATTTTATATTCATTGAATATGGGAGTGTCATGTAGCCGGACAAAATTCTACTTTAGTATGTTTATATTATCATAATTCACATCTTCATAAAAAGAAGATTGTATGGACGAAAAAATTTGTATACGTGCTGTATTTCTTATGGAAATATCATTTTCTCCAAGACAACTAGTAAGTAGTAAACGTAGCCCTTTGGTCAATAAACATTTCCTTTTTGAGTGATTCTGTTTCTAATACAACTTTATGCTCAAATGTTAACAAAATAGCATAGTTGACTATTCGAATATACGTTACACAATCATCAACATTGGTGTGCATGTAATACATGCGTGTCACACCTAGTATAAAAACGGGGTTGCTATTCGATCAGACAAAGGAGACAATACGGGCGAATTCTGCATTTGGGGCGCCTTCATAGTGCGCCTCTGGGGCGCAGCCAGAGTATGCATCTGGGGCGCATCCAGAATGCGCATCTGGGGCGGATTCAGGATGTGCCCCAGAAGCACACTCTGGCTGCGCCCAGTTGACAGATTTTCTTTGCGCCCGATAAAAGGGCCGAGCGTCAAGTTTAACCTAACCCGTTGCGACTCTATATATTTTACGTGAAATCCAAAATAAAGTTCACGTCTCAATCAAAAATGGACATTAATATCTTAACATCATCTCAAATTGAGACCGTTAAAAGTTGGACATTAATTCATCAAGAGTTTAGCAAAATAATTGAGACCGTGCAAAATAATTGAGACCGTTAAAAGTTTAGCAAAATAATTCATCAAGAAAACAGAAGAAGAAAAAAAAGCTAAAGTAATTACAAACTCTTTTATCACCTTCAAACTATACAAGTATAATCCTTGATACTCAAAATCACAAAACCGGCAGCAATGGAACATGCTATATATGCTATAATCTATTGTCATCTGGTACGTACTCCTCCATCAACTCTTTGCTTCACAAACTAAATAGGCTACATAGTTCTAAAGAAGTAAAGATTCAAGTCATCACTAACATGAAATTCATAGAGTTGATTCTCAATTTTATCCAACTACAACCCAGCATCTTAGCTATCCCTTTTGCTTCAATAACATTCTCAATCTTACAATATCATCTCAACCTTCATTTTGACAAACACCTTTGATCAAACAATGTAAGTTTTGAGAGTCTGAATGTGCAATCTCCAACAATAACTATTACCTGCTCACCAATATCTACATTATGAACTTTATGGCATGCACCAAGCAATATCCCGAGAACTAATTCATTTGAATTCTCGGGCATTCAGTTAATGAAGTCTCCAAGCTTCACTCACAACTTCATCTTCTATTATTTCTTGGATGAACTATGAATTAACACAACACAACAAAAAAAATAATGAATCAACTTGGCATTTTATCAAACAATTGGTGTACATACCAAGTTACAACAATCTCTACAATAAAAAAAATCAAGCGAGGAGTATAATCACATAAGATAGACGATAAAGAAGAAGAGACTCACGGGGTGAAGGATAACTGGGTTTCAAATTCAAAAGTACAGCTTCAAAGAAGAAAAGAGGGAAGATGAATGTATGGCAAAACAAATTACTCAAACAAGCTTCGTTAGAGATGTCACGGGTGAGGATTCCTCGGAAGGTGCGTGTACCGATGTTTGACTTGCTTCGAGACTATGTCATCAATGAGTGTTTCACGCTCTTGTGGGATAAGTTTACCAAATCTAGGAGGACAAGAGATGATATTGTATGTCGGGATAGTTATTGGAGGGAAGCTCATGGAGTGTCATGTGTGCATGACTTTACCATAGCGATCCGGGGAAGGAGAGCTATAACATTGAATCAGATCCACCTATTTTGGAAACAAGTTCATTGGATTCCAATTATATTTCTCAATGGTGACATGGATGATGATGATGATGGTGGTGGTGGTGGTGGTGGTGATCCCATCAATCCGAGCCTAGTGTCGTTGAACAGATTCAAAGAAAGAATGGACTCTAACACGCTCACCCCCGATGAGATGGAGAAGATGACATTTTGCCTCGACGACATCGAGAATCCGGGAAGTACCACGATGAAAAAGCCAACACAAAAGGTCTAGGCCAAGGGAAGACCACCAACCGTGAGATCAACAAGAAGAGAGTAAAGTTCGTTTGAGCATTCGACAAGGCGTGGTCTTGGACGTCCCTGTTCCGAGATAGTGGTGGATCCGGATGACGGAGAGGCTACACCTAGACGTAGCCCTGATCGTCCCCGAGGTTCAAAGGGGAAAAAAAGTAAAGAATGCAGAGGCTACACCTGGAGAGTTAGTTTTCTTTACTCTTGTTTTTATGCATTACATATTTATCCCTATTAGCTCATTGTTCATTCTATTGTTTACCGTGTTCTCCATCTTTTATCTCGATTTTCTTGAATTTTTTTCTCCACTCCATCTAGTCAGCTACATCGTAAAGGAAAGGAACCAATTGATGTAGATACTACACCTGAGGTTACACATGATGATGGAAAATATCCTTGGAAAGAAGGGGAATTCCGAAAATTCATAGAACCATATGTGAATGGAGCCATGAATGTGTTAGGTGAAGGTAATTGCATATACAAATCTATTGCTTTGGTTTTGGGCTTTCCAAATGAATATTTCTTAGTAATAAGGAAAAAGATACTTATGGAGTTGAACTTGAGAAGAACAATATATTCAAAGGTGAGTATTTAATTTTATAAAATTTAATAAAATTATGATAACATATATATATATATATATAACATGATTATACATGTGAGTCTATGCAGTGCACTGTATTCACCACATTTATAAATGTGCTTAATAATGTTAACTGGACTAAAAATGCTCCATGCCCACGTAGATATTGGATGGAGTTGCCTATGATTGGGTGTGCTGCATACACATACAATAAGATAGCCCTAATTATCCTTGATAATAGCGCGTTAACATTCCTTCCTATGATAGCTAGCACACCTAATCAAGGCCCGCCTATGGTGATCCGTACGATAACGTGTGTCTTAGACAACACACACTTTGTAGAGGTTAGTCGAAGTTTTACATTATGTCATTTTAATATAATTTATAACGGGGTTGTTATTCGATTAGATCGACACGAGAGGCAACACGGGCGTATTCTGGATGTGCCTCTGGGGCGCATCCAGAGTACGCCTCTGGGGCGCATCTAGAGTGTGCCTCTGGGGCGAATTCTGGATGTGCCCCGGAGGCGCACTCTGGATGTGCCCCAAAGGCATACTCTAGATGCGCCTCGTACTCGAAATTCGATTCCCTTGACTCATTTGTATTTTTTTGACTGACCGAATAAAATCGCTCTATAAAAAGAGCGATTTTATTCGGCCAGTCAAAAAATTACAAACGAGTCAAGGGAATCGAATTTCGAGTACGAGGCGTTGGAGTAGAGCAGATACGAGACACATGCTCATGAAGACTGTGGGGCGCATTCAGAGTACGCCTCTGGGGCACATCCAGAGTGCGCCTCTGTGGCACATCCAGAATCCACCTCAAAGGCACACTCCGAATGCGCCCCAGAGACACATCCAGAATGCGCCCTTGTTGCCTCCCGTGTCTGATCGATTAGCAACCCCGTTATTAAGAGCATTTTTGTTCCACTTAATGTTCGCTCCAAACGGTGTGTGCAAGCTTTAAATTTATAACCCTAGACTTAAGCTTAAAACAAGGATGCGAACCCGCAGTGTACGGGTCAATCGTAGTAAAAAGCAAGAAAATTCCAGGGGTCGATCACAGGGACTCAGTGAAACAAAGTCAATAACGGTAAGCTTCGTGAATACTAACCACAAGAGCAATTAACACAATCAAAGATGAATAAGAAGTCAATAAAGCAAACATGCAATTCTAGGGATTAAAGCATCTAGTTGTGGTTCCAACTCAAGATCTATAGATAAGCGGACAAAGCTGAGATTTTTGCGTGGGGAAGGTGTTACTAAAGTGGAATAGATCACCGGGTAAGTCTCACTACTCACTAATCCTAAACCGTAACTCCTATTAACGGGTAAGTCTCTAGGAATCAAGATAAAGAACTATTACCTCAAACTAACACACCATCTAAGGGAATAGAATCAACCTTTACCGGGTAAGTCTCAGGCTAACTCACAAAGATGGGATGGAAGCACACTCAAACCCCAATAAAGGATAAACCTTTATTACCTACACTTATGATCGTTGGTATACAAACTAAGGAATTACCGGGTAAGTCTCATCCTAAGCTTGCTTTGAACCAGGGAAGGTGTAATAAGAATAGGATTTGGCAAACTCTAACACTTAACTCTCAGTTATGGATCAGATAAGTCACCTCGGTCAGCTAGTTTCCACCCCGGCCGAGATGTTCATCGACTAAGCGAGATGCTTAGGGTTAAGGATAAAGACTCGAACTTTCAGGATCCTACTGGAATCTAAGATTATTCTATCATTGTTTTTCCCACAACCTTCAGCCAATCACCCTAGAATCACACAAGGAAATTAGCCACTCATCATCATTATGAAAGTATTAAAGTATATGGGAAGAAAGTGAATATTTGAACAAGAAGAATTTAATGAAAAGACTTCAATAACTGAATCAAATATCACAACAAAAGCGTTCCTTGGATAGCAATCCAACAAGACAAGACAACAAGTGAGGGAATTGAAGACAATCTTACAAAACCCTCCAAAAAGCTATAAAAGCTATAGACTTCAATCTTCCTTTAACCTTCAAAAAGGTTCTTCGAATCTCTCCCAACTGGAGTAGGCTGCTGCTGCTGCGTGATTTTTCGGTGTAAGCGGGCCCTTTGATTTGTGGAAATCCAACCCTTTTTATAGGAAAATAATCCTCCAAAGATAAAATATCTTAGAAAGATCTTTTCCCATAAAAATAGGTAAAATATTAGATCTTCTTCCTTCCAGGAGCCAAGCCCAAAAATATAAGATCACATTCCAATTTTAAAAGATCTCATCCAAGAATAAAATATCTTCGTCGCGTCCTAGGTGTTCGCCTCGGTCGAGTCGGCGTCTCTGGATCACCTCGGTCGAGATGAATCTCTGGTCAACCGAGGTGAGTCACAACTGAATGTGAAATCTCTCAAAACTGGTCCAAAGTAAATCTTTAATCCATGGCTATGCTCCCTGGATGTAGCTCCAAATGACTCATGACTCCTTTTGCTCCTTTTTGATGCGAAACGTGCCATTTTACCTACGATTACAACAAAACTAGGTGTAGACCTCGATTCTCGCAAAGATAGATGAAATGGTAGTAAAATCACATAATATACATACAAACATGCAGATTATGAAAGATAAAACGTCCAAACAAACCCCAAAATATAGACTATAATTCATGCTATCAAAATACCCCATACTTAGCCCTTGCTTGTCCCCAAGCAAGTTCCGCATATAGAAGTCAAGATAGAATGGATTATAAGTCATGAAAATCAATGAAAAAGTCTTTTAAATTTTTTTTATAGTGTGCAACTATCATAGATCACTCTAAGAGAATACTTCATGGAATTTAAAAAAACTCAATATGCTCGAAACCTTTTATAAATATAGGAAAGTCGTTCATCTTTGCATAAAATCATAGAATGCATAATAAATAATAATTATCAAAATTAATCATGTATAATCCGATTTAAACCACTAAGTCAATCAACAAGCTCAAGGTCTCAAGGGCTTCCCAAAAGAATAGGTCAAGAAACGTGTAGGGTAGGGATGTGTGTAAGGTAATGTGGTGCTAGAATCCGGGAAAAGGATGAACTTCACTTTCACTTTGACTTGCAACATCTTCCACCAATAAGCTTTGCTTATTTCACACTTTTTTTCTTTTTACTTTACTTTTTGGGATGCATGGACAGAGGTGCACAATAACCGAAGCCTAGGAAATCTGCAATCATCAATTTCTCGAGATGCATCAAACCCTTGATGCACATACCATGACCCGTTAGGAATATCGCTCAATCCGACTTTGGCAAGACACAAACACCCGGCTATGTGAATGGTGCCGAGTTACTCATCTTCATGATTGACTTCCCCAAACCTATTATTGCTTTCTAACACTTTCACTTCCAGCCACTTCTCAACTTCAACTCCACTTGCTTTCACCACTTCGCTTGCTTCCAAATTCCCGGATAGGTAAAGGGAGGCAAAATGTATATGAGGGGCTAAGCATGATCAAGAAGAAGAAGAAGAAGAGAATGAATTACCTTGGTCTTTCCAAGAAGAAAGTGAGAGAACTTAACCTGCGGTGTCAACCTTCAAATTCAACATAATTTGGATAAAAACAAAGTATTAAACATGCTAATAATTTCAAACAAAGCATTTAGCAACTTAAACATATTATAAAACCTTTCAAACACATAAAGAATTTAAAACCAGTCAGTAAACAAGATCTTCACTGAGATCATATCCAGATAAGTAACACAAAAATCGTTTTCGAAAACTCTCAGTTAGCCCACCTCGGTCGAGGTGTTCTTGGTTCAACCAAGGTGAAGCACCTCGTTTGGCCAGAACTGACTCGGTCGAGGTCAAAATTTTTTTTTTTTAAAACCATTTTATTTCAGTTTCGACGTTTTTCTCAATCAAATAACCTGTAGGTATGCATGTAATAATCAGATAATCATATAAATGCAGAAGTGAAGCATAAATAAAATATCCGATGAAATAGAATGTCATACATCAAAAGTAGTCAAATAACATCAAGTAGTCAAATAAGTACAAACACCCCATACTTGGGACACACTGTCCCAATGGGTCAAATAAAAGTCTGAAAATGAGAGTACTCACCGGATAAATAGCTGAACTGCATAAAAAATATAATAAGAAAATCCTGCAGCTCTTCAATAGTCTCGATCCGGCGGTGGTGGTGGTGGTACGTACGGATACTGAGTCGGATCGAAAGGATAGCCCATGACACGTTCGAACTGAAGCTGGGCCATGATGTGCTGATAGTGCTGCCGCTCCTGCATCTCGCGGATATCCAGCGATAATGCAGCATACGAGTCAATAACCTGATCCGTCAGGTCATCGATCCGTCTATGAGCAACTCGATCTCTCACTCCATGCCTCCTGCGTCTAGCAGGTCTGACTGGAGAAGTCTCAGCTGGTGCAGGCTCCGTCTCCTCCTCATCATCCAAATCAATGATCGGTGGCGCGCTCATCCCTGCAGTATCCGTACCTGTATCCATCGGGACTCCACCATCTCTCTCATCTACCGTCTCCTCGTCGTCGTCATCCTCCTCCTCCTCAGCCGGGGCAGCTGCTGCCTCTCTATGATCCTCCATCAGTGGAGCCCAAGCTGTCTGCCAGTAATGCAGATCGAAAACTGTGAACTGAGCAGACCAGCGGATCCCCTGTGGTGCAGTCCGCTCCCAAGGCATAGCAACATATGGAGTGGTCAAACCACGGGGAACCAAAATCCTCCGTGTGATCATCTCCTGTAATCCAAGCGGCTTCGGAGCCGCCACCATCGTACATACACTGAGGTCCATCCCGTGATAAACAGCAATATGGGTGACTAGACCTCCGCAGCAAATGTCTCCCTTCGCCTTGGCCTTGATCCTGTGCAGGTCCTCTGCCAAGATCAAGCCAAAGTCTGGGAAACCCCCTGTGACCATACAGTAGAGGCTGAAGAGCTCGCCCTGTCGGATCTTCTGGGGCATCTCAGTACGCGCCAGAAGTGTCTCGCTGAGTATCCTATGGGCTAATCTGAAGGCCGGGTGGAAGATGACCTTCTCCCTGGAATCTCCAGGGTGCCATCTGTCTGCATGCTCGGTAATATGGGCAATCTGCCCCCAGAACTCCCTAGCTACGGATCGGGAGGGGAAGTCGGTGGCGGTGGGCTCAGAAAAGCCGAAAATCTCTCTCCAAATCTCTAAAGGAACTATGAAGTTCCGGTTCATCAACCGGTACTTCACAGACCGGTTTGTGGGGAGGTAGGAGAAGGAGCTAACAAACTCTAAGGTCGGCTCCAAATAAGCTGGGGGCTCGGATCTCAGTAAACTGATCCAGCCCTACAGTGGCAATCATCCTCCTAAGGTCAGCATCTAACCCTAGGCAATCGAAAGCTGACACGTCCAGAAAACGTGGTGCGATAACTGGACGGCTAGCTATGCGCTCATAGTCTACCCGGCATCTCTCGTGGATAACCGGGCGGTAAGGATGGGAAGAAGAAGAAGAAGGAGGGGAAGGTGAGGATCTGTCTCTGAGGGCTAGGCGACGATCGGAACTCATTTTCTCTCAACACTGTCAGACCACCTCGGTCACTGACAAGACTCAGAAATCACCTCGGTCGAGATGCAGTTCGACCGGACCGAGGCGCAGCAGTTACGATTCCAATTCTCAGAAATTCAGTTCTTTTCCCCCAAAAATCACTACAATTGCTTCCTAAGGGGTACTTAAGCCTTTTCTCAGCAAAATCAGGGGCAACCAAAGCCCAAATCGAAGCGAATGAACGAGTTAGGGTTTCGACTGTTTTTACCTCGTTTCGGTCGATTCGTTCGATTTCTTTGCAGATCTGTTGTTGCAATCGGTTCCTCTACCCTTCAATCGCAGTTTAGAAGCGGAAATCTTCGAAAACGAGCAAGAAAAGAGAGAAAGCGAAGTGGACTGTCGCCGCGGTCGAGATGAAGAAGGTAAAAAGTAAAAAATGAAAATTTTTTCTTTTTATACTGCTCCTGGATCTGCTGTCACCTCGGTCGAGATGGTCTCGACTGGACCGAGGTGGTACGGACCGAGGTGGTTCTGCAGAAAACCCTAGTCGCCTCGGTTGCTCAAGAATCAACTCGGTCGAGGTGCTCTGACAGTGACCGAGATGCTTCTGTCTTCTCAAAGTCTCAAACTTCTGTCCTTCCAGTTATGCTCCTTCCTTAGATATTCCCTGTTGTCTGTCCAGAACGCCAAAAACAAAGAAAAGCAAAGCAAAAACAAAAACTATCTAAGCTAGACTAGAAAACGGGAAAAGAAAGCAATACCTTGGGTTGCCTCCCAAGAAGCGCTTGGTTTAAGGTCGCTAGCTGGACCATGATGCGTCTCAAACGAGGTGGGAGGTGCCCTCACCCCATACTTCACCTCCATCGTGGGGTGAAGTAAGTAAATCCATCAAACGCTCCAACAAGTGTAAGTGCTCATCGGGGAATGAATCGTCTATGGGTGGGTCATCCGTCTCGCGGGAAGATTCCGGTAGCCGGCTGAGGTGGTCCGCAACTGAGTTCTCGAATCCCTTCTTATCGCGGATCTCTAGGTCAAACTCTTGAAGCAAGAGAATCCATCGAATAAGGCGCGGCTTGGCATCTTTCTTAGCCAACAAGTAACGAATGGCTGCGTGGTCGGTGTAAACAATGACCTTCGCCCCTACTAGATAGGAACGAAACTTCTCGAAAGCATATACAACCGCCAATAACTCCTTCTCGGTGGTAGCGTAGTTGCGTTGTGCTTCATCTAGCGTCTTGCTAGCATAATAAATGGCGTTGGTCCGTCCATCCTTCTTCTGTCCAAGCACCGCTCCTACGGCTACATCACTAGCGTCACACATGACCTCAAAGGGCAAGATCGAATCAGGAGGTTGGATAATGGGAGCGGAGATCAACGCTTCCTTAATCATGTAAAAAGCATCAAGACACCCCTGCGAAAACTCAAAAACAACATCTTTATTCAAGAGGTTAGTTAGAGGTTTAGAAATCTTAGAGAAGTCCTTGATGAATCTCCTGTAGAAACCTGCATGCCCGAGAAAACTCCTCACACCTTTAACAGAACAAGGAGGAGGGAGCTTCTCAATAGTCTTGATCTTAGCTCGATCGACCTCAATTCCTCGATTAGAAACGAGGTGTCCTAGTACAATGCCTTCATTAACCATAAAATGACACTTTTCCCAATTCAGAACAAGGTTAGTGTCTTCACATCTCTTAAGCACTAGAGAAAGGTTAGATAGACAATCATCAAAAGAGGAACCATATACAGAAAAATCATCCATGAATACCTCCATGATCTCCTCTATGTACTCGAAAAAGATAGCCATCATGCATCGCTGGAAGGTAGCGGGTGCATTGCACAACCCAAATGGCATCCTCCGATAGGCAAATGTCCCCCATGGACAAGTGAAAGTGGTCTTCTCCTGATCATCCGGATGGATAGGAATCTGGAAGAATCCACTATAGCCGTCCAAGTAACAAAAGTGTGAATGTTGGGCCAGCCGCTCGAGCATCTGATCGATGAAGGGAAGTGGAAAATGGTCCTTCCGTGTGGCCGTGTTCAGCTTCCTGTAATCGATGCAAACCCTCCAGCCCGTAAAGGTCCTAGTTGGGATCAACTCGTTGTTCTTATTCGTCACAACGGTCATCCCTCCTTTCTTCGGAACGACATGCACCGGGCTAACCCACTTGTTGTCCGAGATAGGATAAATAATACCTGCATCCAACAACTTAAGAACTTCCTTCTTCACAACCTCTTTCATGATCGGATTTAACCGTCTTTGAGGTTCCCGTGAAGTCTTATGATTATCTTCCATTAGAATTCTATGCATGCAGAAAGAAGGTTTAATGCCAATAAGATCATCCGTGGTATAACCTATAGCCTTTCGATGCTTTCTCAGGACATGCATTAATTTAGACAATTCAGATTCGGTAAGGGAAGCACTAACAATAACGGGATAAGTAGAATCCGGTCCAAGAAAGATATACCTCAAGTGACTAGGGAGTTGTTTAAGCTCCACAACTGGGGGTGCTTTCTGAGAGGGATCCTTGCTTCCTCTTTCCAGTGGAGTGGTGTCAGAAACTGGACTCGATGAAGTCTCAGTTAGAATCGTCTCGCCTTCGACCTCGGTCGAGGCGCAGAGGCGTTGACCGAGGTGTTCTTCAGTCGCCTCGCTCAGTCCAAAAGGTGTCTCGGTCGAGGTACTGCTGCTGGAACCGAGACTGGAGATCTTCGTCTCCTGGATTAGCTTCTCAGTTTTAGCTCCTGGATCCTCTTCCAGTGCCTTCAAGCTCCGTATATCTGCATCACAAGAAGCATCTATACCTTCCTCCATTAAACTGAAGCTTATAACTCTTTCGAGTGGATCGTTAATAAGGATAAAGCTCACCAATTCTCTTGAGTCTTCTTCATCGTAGATGTTGAAGATATCATCAGTTAGTTGCTCCCCTTTCATGGCTGCAAGTAGTGCGAACTCCACCTCATCGCCACCAACGTTGAATTTCAACTTGGCGTTCTTGCAATCCACATTACAACCCGAAGTTGCTAGAAATGGCCTCCCGAGGATAATAGGAACAGGATAATCTGCGGGAATGTCAAGTACAACAAAATCTATAGGTAGATAGAAGTTACCTAACTTGACCGGAATGTCCTCCAAGATGCCCACGGGATGGGTAATGGAGCGATCCGCCATATAAAGTCGAATCTTGACCGGCTTGGGCTCTCCAAGACCGATCTTCGTGCATAGCTCCAGCGGGATGATGCTCACGCTGGCTCCTAGATCACAAAGGGCTTCGCAAGTGACATCCCCAACTTGAATGGGAATGCAAAACGAGCCGGGATCTCTCAACTTAGGTGACATCTTTTCCTTCATGATCTTGATAAGCTCCGAAGATTTAGATGTCATCCTAACTTCACCAACATCCTCCAGCTTCCTTTTCCTTGATAAGATTTCTTTTAAGAACTTCCCATAGGCGGGCATACCTAAAATGGCATCAAGGAAAGGAATATTAATATGTAGCTTATTCATCAAGTCAAGAAACTTACCAAAGTGCATGTCTAGATGTGCTCTGGCTCTGGACTGAGGGAATGGAAGTGGTGGTTTGTATGCAGGAGGTGGAATATAAGTTTCAGTCGTCCCTCCTGCTTTCTGCTGCTCCACCTCGGTTGGCATCTCGGTCGAGGTGTTCTTCGACTGGATCTGGACCGAGGTGGTCTGCGTCGAACGAGGTACTGGATCTGCAGTTTTAAGTCCACTCCTCGTCGTTATGGCCATGCACTGGCCCTTAGGGTTAGTTTTCGTCTTTGCTGGAAGCTTCCCTGGATCTCTTGGCGCTTCATTCGCCCTACTAGCAAGTTGTTGTTCGAAGGACTTTTGGGCCCTCGAAAATGAAGTCATAGAATTCTCCATAGCGCTAAGCTTGATCAAGATAGCCTCCAGAACTGCGTCTTTCTTTTCTGGTTGAGACGAACTTGATCCTTGCCCTTGGCTCTTTAATGGAGTAGAAGAAGAAGAAGGGGAAGAGAGGAAAGGGTTAGAGGAATCGTTAGAGTTGGAGTTTGAATGATTGTTACCGTGATTTTGGTTATTCGCCCTCCAGTTGTTGCTATTGGATCCTCTATTGTTGTTGTTGTAGTTGTTGTTTCGGGGACCGTTGTTGTTGTTACGGTACCCGTTGTTGTTGTTGTTCCTTTGCCCTTGCTCTTCCTTCTTAGTTTGAGCCATCAAGAGTTCCTTCAATTGCTTCACGTCATTCTTCAAAGACGTGAGTTGATTGTTGTTGGATTGAGTCTCTTGAAAGTTGACTCTTTTAACTCCACCTTCAACTCCTTGGTGGGTATATTTCTCCATGTGCAAGGCTTGCTTCTCAATGAAGTCCCAAGCCTCATCAATCGCCATGTCCATGAAGGTACCGGCGGAGAGTAGTTGGAGATTGAACTGGGTGCTTCCGTCCAGTCCTTTGAAGTAGATCTCCAACAACTCGATCTTTGGAATCCCATGATGTGGGCAATCCAAAAGGATATCCTTGAACCGCTCCCAAGATTTGGACAAGCTCTCCTTGTCCTTCATAATGAAAGCGTTGATCTTCCCTCTCATTTCAGCGGTCTTTGAGGGGGGAAAGAATTTGGTCAAGAATTCCGTAGTCATTTCCTCCCATGTGCTAATTTTTCCTGGAGGAAGAGATTGATACCAAGTAAGAGCTCTATCTTTTAAAGAAAAGTAAAAAGGTCTTAGCTTGTAATTGTTATTTTCAATTCTGGAAGGTCGCAAGGTTTCCATCAAGATCTCGTAGTTTTGAAGATGTTGATGCGGTGATTCCTTCTCTAGCCCTTCGAATTGGCATTGGTGAATCATGGATAGAACTTGCGGTCGAAGTTCGTAGTCATGATCCGCTGGATCTCCTAGGTTCACCCCTGGACGCCTCAGTTGTTGATTAGGGTCCATCCTTTGACCTAGGGTTTGTGGGATTCCTGCAAGAAGAACATCTCGGACTGGCATCTGAGGTGGAAGTACATCGGCCGGGGCGTCAGGTACTGGAATCTGCCTCGGTCGAAGATCAGCAACTGGATCCTGCATCGGTCGAGGATCAACAGGAGGATCTTCCCTCGGTCGAAGTAGAATCTGGTCTCGTATGACTGCTATCTCAGCTTCAATTGCTACAGTCTTGGTGCGATTCTCTTCTTTCTCTTGCCTAAGTTCTTCCTTGCTGAGGCGTAGCAGCTCTAGCGCCTCTTTCAATTCGGCCGCAAGATCGCGATTGTCTTGTTGGGCCATCTTTGCTTCTCTTAAGCGTCGCTTGTATGTCTTTTCCGGTTCGGGATCGTAAGGAACGATTTCCTTCCCAGTGCGGGTTCTTCGCATATACCTAAGAAAGAACCTGCAAAAGTCACTCAAGTAGAGTGGTTAGATGACACGGGGCAAGCGCCCCAAGAGCAAACCGTACCGGCTCGGTCTAGACCAAGTCCCCGGCAAAGGCGCCAAAAACTTGTTCGCTCCAAACGGTGTGTGCAAGCTTTAAATTTATAACCCTAGACTTAAGCTTAAAACAAGGATGCGAACCCGCAGTGTACGGGTCAATCGTAGTAAAAAGCAAGAAAATTCCAGGGGTCGATCACAGGGACTTGGTGAAACAAAGTCAATAACGGTAAGCTTCGTGAATACTAACCACAAGAGCAATTAACACAATCAAAGATGAATAAGAAGTCAATAAAGCAAACATGCAATTCTAGGGATTAAAGCATCTAGTTGTGGTTCCAACTCAAGATCTATAGATAAGCGGACAAAGCTGAGATTTTTGCGTGGGGAAGGTGTTACTAAAGTGAAATAGATCACCGGGTAAGTCTCACTACTCACTAATCCTAAACCGTAACTCCTATTACCGGGTAAGTCTCTAGGAATCAAGATAAAGAACTATTATCTCAAACTAACACACCATCTAAGGGAATAGAATCAACCTTTACCGGGTAAGTCTCAGGCTAACTCACAAAGATGGGATGGAAGCACACTCAAACCCCAATAAAGGATAAACCTTTATTACCTACACTTATGATCGTTGGTATACAAACTAAGGAATTACCGGGTAAGTCTCATCCTAAGCTTACTTTGAACCAGGGAAGGTGTAATAAGAATAGGATTTGACAAACTCTAACACTTAACTCTCAGTTATGGATCAGATAAGTCACCTCGGTCAGCCAGTTTCCACCCCGGCCGAGATGTTCATCGACTGAGCGAGATGCTTAGGATTAAGGATAAAGACTCGAACTTTCAGGATCCTACTGGAATCTAAGATTATTCTATCATTGTTTTTCCCATAACCTTCAGCCAATCACCCTAGAATCACACAAGGAAATTAGCCACTCATCATCATTATGAAAGTATTAAAGTATATGGGAAGAAAGTGAATATTTGAACAAGAAGAATTTAATGAAAAGACTTCAATAACTGAATCAAATATCACAACAAAAGCATTCCTTGGATAGCAATCCAACAAGACAAGACAACAAGTGAGGGAATTGAAGACAATCTTACAAAACCCTCCAAAAAGCTATAAAAGCTATAGACTTCAATCTTCCTTCAACCTTCAAAAAGGTTCTTCGAATCTCTCCCGGCCAACTGGAGTAGGCTGCTGCTGCTGCGTGATTTTTCGGTGTAAGCGGGCCCTTTGATTTGTGGAAATCCAACCCTTTTTATAGGAAAATAACCCTCCAAAGATAAAATATCTTAGAAAGATCTTTTCCCATAAAAATAGGTAAAATATTAGATCTTCTTCCTTCCAGGAGCCAAACCCAAAAATATAAGATCACATTCCAATTTTAAAAGATCTCATCCAAGAATAAAATATCTTCGCCGCGTCCTAGGTGTTCGCCTCGGTCGAGTCGGCGTCTCTGGATCACCTCGGTCGAGATGAATCTCTGGTCAACCGAGGTGAGTCACAACTGAATGTGAAATCTCTCAAAACTGGTCCAAAGTAAATCTTTAATCCATGGCTATGCTCCCTGGATGTAGCTCCAAATGACTCATGACTCCTTTTGCTCCTTTTTGATGCGAAACGTGCCATTTTACCTACGATTACAACAAAACTAGGTGTAGACCTCGATTCTCGCAAAGGTAGATGAAATGGTAGTAAAATCACATAATATACATACAAACATGAAGATTATGAAAGATAAAACGTCCAAACAAACCCCAAAATATAGACTATAATTCATGCTATCACTTAACATTTTTAAGAAATTTATAAATGTGGTGAATACGATGCACTGCATAGATTCACATGTATAATCATGTTATATATATATATATATATTATCACAACTTTATTAAATTTTATAAAATTAAATATTCAAATATGTTCTTCTCAAGTTCAAATCCATAAGTATCTCTTTCCTTATTACTAAGAAATCTTCATCTCGAAAGTCCAAAACCCAAGCAATAGATTTGTATCCGCAATTACCGTCACCTAACACATTCATGGCTCCATTCACATATGGTTCCATAAATTTTCGGAATTCCCCTTCTTCCCAAGGATATTTTCCATCATCATGTGTAACCTCAGGTGTAGCATCCACCATTCTCTCAGAACGGGGACGTCCAAGACCATGCCTTGTCGAATGCTCAAACGAACTCTGTTCTCTTCTTATTGATCTCACGTTTGGTGGTCTTCCCTTGGCCCAGGCCTTTTGTGTTGGCTCTTTCATCGTGGTACTTCCCGGATTCTCGATATCCTCGAGGCAAGATGCCATCTTCTCCATCTCATCGGGGGTGAGTGTGTTAGAGTCCATTCTTTCTTTGAATCTGTTCAACGACACTAGGCTCGGATTGATGGGATCATCATCATCATCCATGTCACCATTGGGAAATGTAACTGGAATCCAATGAACTTGCTTCCAAAATAGGTGGATCTGATTCAATGTTATAGCTCTCCTTGCCCAAATTGTTATGTTAAAGTCATGCACACATGACACTCCATGAGCTTCCCTCCAATAACTATCTCGACATGCAACATCATCTCTTGTCCTCCTAGCTTTGGTGTAGTTATCCCACAAGAGCGTGAAACGCTCATTGGTGACATAGTCTCGAAGCAAGTCAAACATCGGTATACGCACCTCCCGAGGAATCATCACTTGTGACATCTCTGACGAAGCTTGTTTGAGTAATTTGTTTTGCCATACATTCATCTCCTCTCTTTTCTTCTTTGAAGTTGTACTTTTAAATCTGGAACCTAGTTATCCTTCACCCCGTGAGTCTCTTCTTCTTAATCGCTTATCTTATGTGATTATACTCCTCGCTTGATTTTTTTTATTGTAGAGATTTATGTAACTTGGTAGGCACACAAATTATTTGATAAAATGCCAAGTTGATTCATATTTCGTCCAAGAAATAATAGTAGATGAAGTTGTGAGCGAAGCTTGAGGACTTCATTAAATAAATGCCCGGAAATTCAAATGAAGTTATTCTCGGGATATTGCTTGGTGCATGCCATAAAGTTCATAATGTAGATATTGGTGAGTAGGTAATAGCTGTTGTTGGAGATTGCATATTCAAACTCTCAAAACTTACATTGTTTGATCAAAGGTGTTTGCCAAAATGAAGGTTGAGATGATGTTGCAATATTGAGAATGTTGATGAAGCAAAAGGGATAACTAAGATGTGGGGTTGTAGTTGGATAAATATTGAGAATCAACTCTATGAATTTCATGTTGGTGATGGCTTGAATCAATAGTTCTTCAAAACTAATGTAGCCTATTTAATTTGTGAAACAAAGAGTTGATGGAGGAGTATATACGAGATGATAATGGATTATAACATATATAGCATTGAACATTGCTGTCGGTTTTGTATTTTGAGCATTAAGGATTATACTTGTATAGTTTGAAGGTAATAAAAGAGTTTGTAATTACTTTAGCTTCTTTTTTTTTTCTTTATTTTTTGTTTTCGTGCTGAATTATTTTGCTAAACTTTTAAGAATCTCAATTATTTTGCTAAACTCTTGCTGAATTAATGTCCACCTTTGTTGTTAGAAAATTTGAGCTGATGTTAAGATATTAAGGCTTATCTAGCTTCCTAATACTTTTTTAAGAATCTGATATAATTAAGGTTGAATTATAAATTTGTAATTTATAATTGTGTAAACGTATTTTCTACAAATGTATACAATATATAAGTACAAATGATCTTCCCTAACTAGAAATATATGAAGCTAATATTAAAGAGCATACAAGGATAATAGTATATATATATGTGTGTGTGTGTGTGTGTGTGTGTGTGTGTAGTTAGGGGTGGACGCAGTCGAGATCCGGTAACGGGGCACATCCAGAATCCACCCCATAGGCACAACGCCACTGTTGCCCCCCATGTCTGATCGAATAACAACCCCTTTTAAAGAAATTCGACTCTCAATGTCCATTTTTGTTCTTCAACTTGAGTCACCTCAAGTTCAAACATGCACATACACTTCTTTGAGTTCTTTTTCCGCCTAGTACTTGGCACGTGATCGGGATCAACATCTTTCTCCTTTCTAGGTGCTCTGTGTCTATCGCATGCCATATGAAAGATACGGAACCCCCGTCTATCCAACCATGATTTGTTTATGACCAATACCATATTCATCGAGTACCCCACAAACCGAGTCCAACCCACTAAGTTATCTCTATCCAAAAAAATATCCATGAAGCTCAAACTTTGACGAAAAATCGGTACCTCCATACGAGAATATTCCATAAGATCCTATTATAAACGAAATAAAATATTAATTTTTAAATTATCGGCTCTTTATTCTATCACGTCTAAAACTAATAAAAAGGAAATAAAACATCATAACATTTATTTTTATCCAAAAAAATAAAAATTTGATTTAAGTTACTCATCTAAATTTTTTAATTTATATAATATATAACATTTTTATTAAACTATTTATTAGTTTAAATTTAATAAGGTCATAAATATATTTAAATTTCTTTTTCTAATTTTCTTATATTTACAATTGAATTTTCAATGTAAAGAATGTCAATAGGAAACTTGAAAACTTGTGGATATCAAGAGCAAAAAAACAAAACTTGGTGATGACATCAAGAGTAAAAGTCAAAACTTAATGATGGACATAAGAATAAAAATACATAAAGTATTAATTCTATGATTTCAGTTCTCAATTCTACCATGCCTAAAACAATGAAATAAATGACAAAAAAGGAAATAATATACTTACTTCCATATGTATAAGAAGTTCATTTGGATAGCTATACTTCTTTTCATCGAACGGAAGATTTACGATTTCACCATCGGATTCAACTTCAATCTCTTCGGAAAATGTCGACATATTCTACGAGGTTTTTTGGATTGAGACGTGAAATTTGATTTGAGTTTCACGTTCATAGAGAAATATATAGAGTCGCAACAACGGGCCCATTTATGTATCGAGCGCAACAAAAAGCTGTTACTGGGGCACAACCAGAGTCTGCATCTGGCGCACATCCAGAATCCGCCCCAGAGGCGCATTCAGGATGCGCCCCAGATGCATAATCTGGCTGCGCCCCAGTGGCAGACTCTAGCTGCGCCTTAAATGCACAATGCGACCGTGTTGTCTCCCTTGTCTGATCGAATAGCAACCCGTTAGAAAAATAAATTCTTTGCTTATATTGTTACAAATCATTGAAAAACAGAAGGTCGAGTTGTGAGGGAAACTGTTGAACCGTGCGAATTGGAAGACCGAATAATTGTAGAACAGTTTATCATTAGCAAATAATTGATAATACATGTATGTTACTATAAATTGATCAAATGTTCAATATTTTTTCATAAGATCAAGTTATAAATCTGAAATCAAATGCGAGGAAATGCAAAAGTACATTGTTTTCTTTATTTGTTTGCCAATCTACTTACTACTAAGCGAAACCAATTCCGTAAATGAGTTGTCTAAGAAATGAGCTTTCTTGGAAACCTTTTGTTGGTGTTGGTGTTGACGTTGTTGTCACTAGACTGCTTGATCGGATAGGAGGCGTCCATGGCTATCCCACACTTACCCTGTGTATCATCAAGACCACGTTCTATCTTAATGTAACCACCTTCTCCCCAACGAGTTCCCCACGAGTTCTTAACGATCCAGTATTTTGTTCCGTCGTTCTCTCCATACCCCACCACAGTCACCGCGTGGTTCAACTCCTTACCGCAATCCCCCGTGAACACTCCCTGTTAAGTATCAATCAAGCATGTTACCCTGCTTCAAAACCCTAATAAAAAAGTATCGACTACACCAAACATCCAAACTTAGATTTACCTTAGAATAAAACTGAAGGTCAGACCCGGAGGCGTCGATTGCGACAGCCACAGGCTGGTTAGCAGCCGCTTTCAACAAAGCCTCTTCATCGTTTTCAGGAACAGACTCATATCCATCGATCACCACTGCATGAGACTTCTCCTGGAAGAAACACAAAATCCAGTTTATAGTTTTACCCATCAAGTGTACTGTTTTGTTATGATATATATATATATATATATATATATATATATATATATATATATATATATATATATATATATATATATATATATATATATTTATGTGTCCAGACCTTAGTTTGGTTACACGTTTGCTTGCGGGCCAAGTAAGGGTACAAAGTCTCAGTAGTAAGTCCGCCAGTTTTAGTGACGAAATCGTAAGCGTGTTCAATTAGCCCTCCATTGCAGCCTTCTTCACCTGAGTCACAATCAAGAAGCTCTTGCTCTGATAACGACACCAACTGCTTTGTTTTGATCTGGCTGATCCCTTCGATCACTGCTACGGTTGCAAAAGCCCAGCAACTCCCTGGAAATTCACATAATAAATTAAAGCACATGCACAGTTAATGAACTTGAGATCGAGATGAGTGGACATACCGCAACTTCCTTGATTCTTGACGTCGGTGACTGCTCCAAGGCTCCTCCAATCAACAGAAGAAGGCAAGGTGGAGGTGTTGCCGTGCATGAAACCGGTTGCTTGACGCGGTGTGGCCGCCCTGTGTTTATTGTAGTTAGAGCCATACAAGTCCTTGAACTCGGGGTTGGTCATGTCAGCATACTCATTGAGCTTCAACTTGTAAGGCTTGTCCATTTTATTAACCCTGTGAACGTGGTGGACATTGTCCTTGAAGAAGTCGAACCGTCTGTGTTTCTCATGGTGTTCCCGTGAGACGGAGTGGTAGCTCTGCCATCGCTCGTAAAGCTCCCACATGGTCTCATCGGAAGCCAAGTCCTCGTCGTGGATCTCGAAACTGTGAATTGACAAGGCCAAGGAAAGGAGGAGTACTAGCAAGAGGGAATTTGACATGGTTGCCATTTGTGTTGGTTGGTGAGAATGTAGTGTTCGGGCTCCGTATTTATAAGGACAAAAGGGTAGTTATGTTATGGGTTCGATCGAGGATATTGTTATAGCCGTAATTCGGCGCTTGAGATCTTAGTGTAGAGAGAATAGCGGCTCAAGAAAACAATTGTCATGTTTCTACAGATTCTGTTGAAGCCGTATTTGGGTAGTGTCACCATACTGCAATTCCAACTTCTGATAAGCAACTCAATCTCATTATATACCAAATACAAAGATGACTTGATGAATTGCCAAACTTTTGTACAATGAAAATGTTAAAAATTGACGAATATCTTTCTCTCAAGATCTTAATTGTTTTTTTTGGTGGAAACAAGATCTTAATTGTTTAGTTCTTCATCTATAACAAAGAGGATTTTTGTCTCAAAATAGTTTTTTTTTAATATTACGCTTTTAAAATTTAAAATAATAAAATTTATATCATCACAAAGACACCATATTATTATTATTATTATTATTATTATTATTATTATTATTATTATTATTATTATTAATTTTATTATCATTATAATTATGATTATGATTATTATTATTATTTATATTATTATTATTATTATTATTATTATTATTATTATTATTATTATTATTATTGTTATTATTATTGTTATTATTATTATTACAAACTAATAATACTATCGAAGGGAAAACACATTACACGCCGTTGGATGGGAGCCGACTAACAAGTTGGGCTCCGCACCCCTTTTGAATGGTAAACGCAATCCTAGTTAAAATAAAGCCAGTATTATTACTATATCCGGAAGCTCTTTAGCAACTGAGCCCAATCTTTTAAGTAATTTCACCGCGTCATCACCCAAATCGCCAAGCGTGGAAAAGGAAAAGGGAAGAAAGTGGTATCCGTTGGAGCTACAAACATCCGCATACTTCTTTCTCTTGTTATCAGCAACGACCCTCACAACCTTACCTGAGATGAAGCTAGACATGCCAGGTGAAGAGAAAGGAGAAGTATCAGTGATGTCGACATGTGTGTCTTTGCCTTGAAACCAATTATAGAAAAGGATGTTGGCGGGCCGCAACTCCCCACCACCACCATCAACCATACTAGTATTGACTTCCTTTCGAACAGAAATCTCAATCTTAAGACACTCATAAAAAATGACATCACGGACCATGTTATGTCGGTGCTTAATGCCAACCTCGCTGCACAAGCAAGAGCATGGTCACCCCAAGCGTCCAGAATGTTTTTCTCACAAGCAGGGCACTTGGAACCCTCTCTAAACATCTCAATGCCAAGGCGGTACTTAACGACGGTCCGGAAGATAGCCGGGTTCATAACCTGACCAAGATCAGAAATTAGGGCCGCTTTAAGCCACTGCTAAGCCTGGGGTAATCTCAGGTTTTCAACTAAGGTCTTTTGCCTAATCGAAAGGTCAAAGTCCCTCAGAAAACACTTATACACGATATTGTAATAACTTACAGCCAGTTTCTTCATTAAATGGGAGTTTGAGCGTATCACACTCATGTCCAAGTCGTAGTCTATACAGAAATTGACCCAACTAGCAATAGTTGTCTCAAAAGCAACATCATCACTTGAAATACCAAAAAGAATCAAGATTTGATCCTACATGCCACGGGTCTGAGATCTCGAAGCCACGAAGGCAAAGTGCAAAGTATCAACACAAGAAAGAATGTCAAGACCTCTGCCACTAATCGGCAAAGTAGAAAGACGCCACTAAAGGGGGCCAAATCCAGCCCCTCCAACGGTAACAATTTGCTCGACTGAACAACATAAGGCGTGATCAAAGACTCTCATAGCCTCAGAAAAATGAGAGGGGGAGTAGTCCGTGTAACACCCCGAATCCGCGGGACTCGGGATGCTACGGGTGGGGACCTCACAATGGGTCCCGACCCTTAGCTTGACAACAATTTCACTGAATCTTGCAACAAGGCACAAATAAAGGCCAAAACCGAAATACATTTTTATGCAATGAAAAGAAAAACCCGAAAGAATGCAACAACAACTTCAGCCGAGGTACAACTTAAACCAAACACCAAACAAGCGGCACACGAAACTTAATAACCGAAAGACCAAAACACAAGACAACCCCAACTCAAAACCCTTCCTAAAATGTACGGACCCCGGTTGCCCACCCTTCCGGATCTCTCGGAGCATGCCTAACCTGCAAGGCAAACTACAACATTCGGTATAAAACCGTTAGCTCACATTCAAAGCATTAGAATTAAAGGGAAAGGCACAAACACAATTAATTCAACATAGTCACACAACATACTCAAAGCACACAAATCCGGTTTATTATCTTTATTTATTAAGTCATATCCCGTTCTAGTTCAACTTCTTTTGTGACACGAGAATCCTCCGAAACTCGCCTCGGTCCCTTCTTCCGGCAATGGAACGGTCGGATGCCTCCGACCGTCTAACCAGCACGGGCCAGTCGCCGAGATCCCCCTAGCTCTCACGGGGAGCCAGACAGTGATGTCACCGCCCGTTATCATACGCTTGGGCCAAATAATATAAAGGTCGGTAATCCTATTTCCGGTTTAGTTGTTATAAAGAGTAAAATAATAAACACACACCACCCAACACACAATAATGCTAATACAAAGAATACGAGCTAAGTAAGTCCGAAGACTTACCTCATCCCATAGGTAAACCCGATAACCACTGCTCTCAACTTCCCATAGGAAGACACTCAACGCCTGGTCAAAACAAGGCACACGATCAACAACTCTCTCATAAGCTAGAAGTCCTTAGACTTCTAGTCCAAATGATCTTGCATGATCATAAACCACAACTATGCTAGGATAACAAACTCCTAGTCATCCCGATCTCACCAAGTCATAACCATCACAACACAGGCTAAGATACTCTCGTTCTAGTCTCCACAATCTCAACAAGATCATACAACCATAATCTCAATCCTCATAAGCTCACAAGATCAACCAAACACTCAACGCCCTACAATCCTCACAAGATAACATCAACACCTCGAGTCTTAAGACATTTCAAATATTCCTCAAACACTCACCTAAGGTCCAAAACCACTACTTGGCATTTTCACTAAGTTATGCTAGATCCAACCTAGCATGATACTAATGCTAAACATAACTAGATCGAGGGAGAAGGTAACTCACATGACGTCAAAAGACGGATATCGAACTTGGCCTCTTTAGGCCTTTATCGGGGCGCTTCCGGACCTAAAACCAAAGCTAAGCAAATTTAGCTAATACGCTAATTTGAACGAAAGATTTAATATATATAAATATGAGGAAGACTTGCTTTCAAAACCAAGCTTAAAACCGCTCAAACATTTTCCGAGAAAATAATACGAACATAGGAACTTGGTCATAACCACAATTAAAATCTTTGGAGTCATACTCCGAAATTAATCCAGCAAGGGCATAATTGATAATTTGTAAAACCGGATCAAAATATTTAATTAATTTCATGCGGAGGTTATAAATACAAACTTTCAAAAGTGTGGGTCAAAACTGCAATTATAAAGCATGGGGCACAATCTATAATTATACCAAAAGAGAGGGGGCGATTAAAAGTTTGCCAAGGGCTTTCTTAAACCCGATAGTGATGGCGGAGGGAGAAGAGCAGGAGAGGCGGCAACAAGGAGGCAGGCAAGGGAGGCTTCTCCGGTGGCAGTGCTCAGCGAGGTCGACGGCAGGGCGGGGCACATCCAGCGTTGTCTACCGGTGGCCAAGCGTGGAGGCAGGTGGCTCTAGTCCGCCGGAATCCACTGCAATGGGGCGGCGGTGAAGAGAGGAAACAGGAATATTGTAGTGGTTGTGACTGCAGATTAGGCTTCGACTTCCAACAAGGCGAGGCGGCGGTGCGAACTCCGGCAGGCAAGGGCGAGGCTGGGCATTTCCCGGGGGCTTAGACGGTGATGGGGTGGTGAAGTGGCAGCAACAAGGCGGAGATACCCTTCCCCGTTCCCGGTGAGACAAAGGAAGAAGAGTGGAGAGGGAGGAGGTAGCTAGTGAGCGCTCCTTTCCGGCGGGAAGCAGGCCGGGCCAATTTCACGGCATCTCCCACCACGCAAGCAACATTGTTCGCAGTGAAGAAAGTGAGGACTGCAGAAGCTTGGCTCCCCGGGGTGCTGTGAACGCTGCTTTTGGGAAGAGGAGAAGGAAAGTGAACAGAGGAAGAAGAATGAAGATTAGAGGAGACAGCTGGCTCGGGAAGGGGAGTAGAAGGTATAGGCTGGGCGGGGATGAATCACAGCAGGCAAGAGATTGGGTCTGAGAAGAGTCGGCTAGGTGCAGTTAAAGGCTATGGATGCTAGCTGAAAGGAACACGCCATCAGGTTTGGGAGGATAAATATAAAAAATAATAATAATAATAAAAAAAAAGAGAAATAGGAGACCGGAAATTAAAATAAACCAGATCAAAACAACCGGAATGGGATTTCCGGAATGAAAACTTTTCCGAACTTTCCACAAAATAATATTTGAAAATATAAATAAAATATATACTCGGAAAAATATAGTTTCCGATTTAGAAATTACTCCCGTAAAATATTCTTGATAATAACGTAATGATATGAATACGGATAATATATATATATATATATATATATATATATATATATATATATATATATATATATATATATATATATATATATATATATATATATATATATATATATATATATATATATATATATATATATAGACTCGAAAAAAAAATAATTTACGACGTAGAAATATTCCCAAAATATATTTAGGTCATTAAAATATAATAAATATACAGAAAAAAAAATCCAACGCGCCTAAAAAATTGGGGCGTTACAGTCCGCATCGCGAAGTAAAGACGTGACACACTAGAACAGGCCCGGAGAAGCAATAACTCGCACTGGGGTCCCCCAATCTCAAAATGGCATCCATCAAGGACTTGGTTTTTTCAACCCTCATCAAAGCCAGCCGAGAACAAAAGGCCAGGTCAAGGCTAACAACACCACCCAATAGCTTGACACCATCAAGCGGTCTAGCAATATGCTCAGGAAAAACACTAGACTCACAACTACGTGGATTAACCTTCGGCCAAAAGATCTCGGTTTTACTGAAGTTAAGGTGAAGGCCTAAAGCGGGACCATCCACTCTGATGATGTCAAGCGCCTTACTAACCATCAAGGTATCACCAATCAATGTCCCATCATCAAGGTACCAAGCATTAGGCTTCAAACGGAAACTATCCGAAATTTTCCGGATAAGGGGATGGAGAACCAGCGAGAAAAACAGTGGGCCAAGAGGGTCCCCCTACTAAACCCCCTGACAAGAATAAAGGACATGTTCTCCATAATAAAGACGGGCAGGGCGGGCATAGTAGAACTCAATCCAATAAAAAATAGCGGGGAAAACCTCTCGGACATGAGAAATCATAGAAGTGTGATCAATGAGATTAAAAGCATTCTTGAAATCGATCAGAAGCATGGAGAGACTATCATCCTCTCCCTGAGATTCCACTAACCGATTGACCGCATGCAAAACCGCTTCCCCACCACCGAAAACCCCAACCCCGAACTAAGCATCCTGAAAATAAGGTCCAAGGGACTTACCAATAGTAGAAGCAACAACTTTAGAAACAAGTCGCCTCCAAATAGAGCCAAGAGTGATAGGGCGGATCCCGCCTCCCGGTTTAAGGAGAGGCGTGAGCGGAGCACTCGCAATGTACTCACTAAGAGTGTCCGGGCAACAACCACTAAGGAAAAGGTTGACAACCCCAAAAACCGACTCAATCAACTCATAAGCAATAGCAACAACACCTCCACTAAGGGCATCCAACAAGTGTTGGGCCCACAAACCATCCCTACCACAAGAAGTGCCTTTAGAAAAACTCCTAATCCTATCAAGGACCAATCTCTTGTTAACCTGAAGATCGAGCACCTCCGGAACTGACCGGAGAAGGTATGGAAGGAGGCGGGGAATGCGGGTGCATAGCCAGGAGACCAAGGAGGGTGTCCTCAGACATAGAGGCAATACCCAAGGAGGCGAGGATACGGATGGCCGCCGCAAAATGCCCATCACTAACATTCCTTATACACTGCTTCATATTAACCTCTTCTTGGTTATCCTCAGCATCCCTAGGGCGGGAATCAAACACAGAAGATAGAAGCTCCTCAACGAGACACATAATACCTTCCGGTTCCTTCCACAACCGAGTGGATCTAGCAATACTTTCGGTCTGCAAACTCCGCTTCATACCCGACCGGTTTTTAGAACAAGAACTGAGCTTATACCGAGAAAGGATACATCAAGGTAAAATAAGGAGACAAACTCAAGCGGATATACAAGAAGGATTAGAAAGAACCCGATAAATGACGTCTTTGAGAGCCCTAGCAAAACCCAAACTGCACTTTCACAAAACGTTCTTCATAGTAAGAACATCGTCATAAAAACCTTCTCCACCAAATCATGGAATCAAAATAGATCAATAGAGATATTGAACCAAACTAGTTTAACATGTGACGTACCAGGTATGACATTTGTTAGAATATACTTTTTTATCAAAAAATCAAATTAATGTTTTAGTTCAAAAAATAAACCAAGTTTAAATGATAATATAATTAAAATAGGGCTTTCTTTAAAAGGATACTTCATGAAATAAAAAATTGTAGAAATTATATGAATTTGATTTGAGTTAAAATGGATTTAAATAGAGATTAGGTAGAATTAATAATTGATTTCACACGTACAACTTAAATTACTCTCGGCTCGACAAATGATATAAATTACTTCATCGTTTGTATATGCTAGTTTTAATACACACTTTGTGTGGTACTAAACTATAACAAAACTATTAATATTTACAAATTTTAATAAATATTTATAAATTATAAGGATATTAATGACTTTGTAGGGTTTTAGAAAAATTATAAGTTGAGTTATATATGATGGTTGTCTAAATTTGTTACAAAATAAACTATTGGTTACAAAATAAATTGTCTAAATTTATTGTATGCAATCAAATGAGTGATGTTTTTAATATAAGGAAACATAATCTTAAAAAATCTGTATTTTATGCATTTTCTTATGAATATTAATTTTTATATATAAAAATTTTTTATATATAAAAAAATCTGTACATAAATTAAATAAAAGTGTTTAAAATAATTACGAAATATACGTTTGTTGAATAAAACTTTTTTAAAAAGGGAAATTTTCAACTTCAAAAATATTTACAAACCAATTATTCAGCTTTAGTATATAAGTTATAAATTTATTTTGGTAATGATTTAGATTTATATATTAAATGAGACCATCAAAATTTTAGCTAGAAAGTAGATTTTATAAAATTCAATTCATGGAGGTGAGGTGATTGAGTATATTTGTAAAAGTATTGTATAGTTAAATTGTGAATTCTTTTATTTCTCAAAGGTATAATGATACTTTGTTATTATCTTATGTTTTGATAAGTATAGTAAATTTATTAAAAATAATTTTAATAAACTAACACATTATTCCGCTAGTTATAATTTGATTAATAACATGGTTGAATACATAAAAACATGATAGTTATAGCGATGTAAATATTAAGAGATGTAATTTTAAGTATTTAATTAGTATTTCAGGGGATTAAAATTAAATCAAAACAATATCAATTTTAGTGATTTACTCATTTGACTAACTAAAGTTTAATAAATAAGATAATGTTAAGCTCGTATATTTTTATAATTATTTTTATTTTTATTTTAATTAAGTAATAAAAATCAAAGAAGTGAATTGTATAAAAAGATGACTGAAATTGAAAAGTGGACCTTCTTTGGTGTACAAGTAAGCCCCTTTAAAAATGTTGTTAAAAAATCACTTATCCAAGGGAGCTTTAAATGTAGTGGAGAATGTGGTGAGCATGATTCAGGTGTTGGTGTTGTAATTGTCCCATAGAATGACTAAGAATGTAAAATCCGCAGGCGAGGTCCAACCGCGTAATTGTAAGGTATATTAGACGACCAACCAACCTCTGGTATTGAGATGGGTTGTGTAACGCCGCTCCTTGTCCGTTAGAAAAGGTAATGTTGTGATCATTGAGAACATACTTTGGTTTGGTGCATAGGGATCTCGTGTCTTCGACTATATCGAAGGCATATTTTTGTTAGCATAAAGTGATCCCTTATTGGATTAGTACAAGGAAATATTGCAAGTTGCCCATGTCGTTGAGTTTGAATTTGCCAGATAAGAAAAGCTTGGTGTCGTTAATGTCCTGCAAATTATTGTCTACAAGTATAACATCATCAACATAAACAAGTAAATCCGGAAAACAACCGTTGAATTGTCGAGTGAAGAGTGTGTAGTCGGACCATGATCAGAGGAAACCATCCAATTTAAGAGGAACAAGTAGCTTTAAAAATCATTTCCGTGAATCTTATTTAAGCCCATATAAAGACTTGTGAAGTTTGTAAACACGATTCTCCCCCTTTCGACCAAAATCAGGTGGTAACTTCATACATATGTATTCTAAAAGATCAACATTGAGGATCACGTTATCGACATCTAGTTTATAAGATTCCATTTTTGACCTTCACCGCCCCACCGGTGAAGAAGGCCGCCCCAGCAGCCTTGGTTTCTGTCACCGCCCCCCACGGTGACAAGGGGTCGCCCTTGCGGCCGGCCGCCCCTGCGGCTGAGGCGATCCGCCCCTGCGGATTCGCTGCAGATCGCGCTGATCTGTTTTCGTTCGTTTTATCTTCCTTTAATAGATAGAATATCCGATCTTCTATCTTATGGGTCGGCTTCCTTATCTTCTTCCTAACCCTAGACGTCCTTTCCATATATCTTCCCGCCTCTTCTATATATTCCCATCTTTTCTTCTTTTTCCCGTTTCCTGCTTACGTCTTCTTCAACCCTCGAATGATGCAGCCTTGTCCCTGTGTTCTTGCTGAACGTATAAGTTTTTTCTCCCTTGATCTTCATCACGTTCATGTGTTGCTGCAGCCTGCTTTTTCTTCTGTTTCGTTTCTCTCTTCGTTTCATCTTTTCTTCTTCTCAAAGAATCAAGTTTGATCATTGATTCTTGTGGAGCATTCCGTTGTTGATCATTCGTTGTTCACAGGCTCCCTTGGTTGAGTTGTGAAATGTGAAAGAGTTGGAAGAACAAGTGTTGGCCTTTGTCATGGTTCTGCTGTCGTTGAGAAACCGACATACGCTTCTGTCAAGGATCCGCCCCCACGCCTGCATAGAGCCGCCCCTACGCCTCTATCACGTGCCGCCCCTGCGCCTTACCCAGCCGCCCCCGCGGTTTCTTCTGCAATAACTCCCGTTCTTGTGAGTTGCTTCCTTCCATGCTTTCCTCGTTCCTTTCCTTGTTCCTTTTGGATGTTCCTTGACCCCTTAGTCTTCTAGTAAGACTAAGGTTGAGACCTTAGCTTGTGTAGATCTCTTAGATATCATGGAGACTAAAAGTTATAGGCTTCTAGCAACCGTTTCGTTCTTGATTCTTGATGCTTGTGTGAACAGGCTTTCCTTACTCCTTTCCTGAGGGAAACAGAGTTGTTCTCTGAGTTGTTGCTGAGCTTTTAGATTACCTTCGAGTGAGGTGAGTCTCTTGGACTTACTTAGCTTCATTCCATATATTGGTTTGAGCGTTTTGGCTTGTTTGTGTTGTTTATGATGTTATAACGGATAACCGGAATAGGATTAACCCTTTATAACCTTAATTGGCCCAAGTGTATGATAATCAGGCGGTGACCACTTGTCTAGTTCTTTAAGAGACTAGAATGTGCTCTTGCAACCCATGCCCGTAGGTAACGGATAATACTGATCTATTCCTATTGGTAGACGGAAGCGGAGAAGAGTTTCGGGAGATTCTCGTGTGACAAAAGAAGTTGAATTAGTAATGGATAACTTAATGAAAGATAATAACCGGTTGAATGTGAGCATGCTATATTTTTACTTTTACCTTATGTGTGTTTGTGCCTTTACGTTCTTTCTAATATCTAGAATGTTAGCTAACGGTTTATACCGATGTTGTAGATGTTCCACGGGTTGAGGATGCTGCTGAGTGATCCGGATGGTGTGGTCACCGGGGTTCCCATACATTATTGGACGGGATCGGGTTTATGTTTATGTTGTTGCTTTCCCTTTTGTTTTGAACTCGGATACGAGTCTTTTACGCTTTCCTTTGTTTCAACCTTTGGTTTTATAGTGAGTTTTTGTTTTCATTTGTCTGTGCCTTGTTGTAAGATACGTTGAGTTGTTGCTACTCTGAGGGTCGGGACCCATTGTGAGGTCCTAGCTTGTAACGCTTCGAGTTTCTAGAACTTGTTGTGTTACAATATGGTATTAGAGCTCTTGGTTGACAACAATGGAGCTAGAAATCTTCTAAAGGTCGGATGGATAAATAAACAAAACCCGCAAGGGGTCTACGTTTTTAAAAAGGGGGGTTTTTGCTTTAAACTTGTATGTCTGGGATAGATGTACGGGCGACCACCACTACCTCCGTGGATCTCAGCAGTGTAGTTTCTTATATGTTGGCATTTATGTGCTTTTCCTGGATTTCCGCTTTAGCTGTAGCGTGACCTTATATCTATATATTCTTATATATCTATCCTTATAGAAGATGGTGCGTATTAGAGCTACATCTGCTATGGGGCGAGGAAGGGGTTGACCACCACTTCCACCTGCCGTCCATGGACAAGGACATGCAAGAAGACCTCCACTAGCTAGAGGTCGGGGCTATGCCCCATTTGCTGATCCACCTATTGCTGAGGCGTTTGTTGAGGAGGTTGTTGAGAGCATTGTTCTTGAGGCTGGGAACGAGACCGCTGCTAGGTCCGGAGCACAGAGAGCGCCATCGACGGAGTCCAGTCAAGTGTCTATAGGAGCTTCCACATATCACGACTATGTGAACAGAGTTGAGGAGGCTATCCGGACTGGAGGACCAGCACCTGTACCGCCAATTCCCGCGAGATCAGCTAAAGTTTTGTAGAGAGTTACACGGGTTGTTGCCCCGCCTGCTAGAGTTGTTGAGGTTGCCAAAGTTCCGGTCAAGGCACGAGATCTAAAGCCCGACAGTTGGTTGATGGCTTTCGACCAGTTGAAGGTTCCCACTTTCATGGGGAAGACAGGCTTGGAGGTGGAGCTGTGGCTAGGACAACTGGATTATGCTATGGAGGCAATCGGTTGCCTAGAGGGACGTCGAGTCAACATAGCACAGACGTTGCTGCAGGATCAGGCTCATTCTTGGTGGAGGACCGCTCGCAATAAGGTCACCATTTATGAGCAAATGAAGACGGTGATCAAGGATTGCTACTGCCCTACAATTGTGAGGAGAGACCGTCTTTAGGATTTTCTCGAGGCTGGATTCAAGGATTTTCCTATTGTTGAGATCATCAACAAGTTTCAGGATGAGTTGTCTTTGTTGGGTCCGTCTGCACCACCTGAGGATCAACATGTTTACCTTTTCTCTCAGAGGTTGAGAGAGTCGACACGCTCTTATCTTGTGGTTTCCGTTGTGATTCTTTGACGGACTATCAGGATAGAACATCTGCTTATGAGATAGACCGACCGGGTCAAAGGAGAGATTTTCAGGCAAGAGGTCCTAAGAAGAGGCAAAAGACTGGATAAGCCAGTGTTGGAGCTGGAGCAGCTAGTTTTGGGCATAGTCAAACGCCGGGATGTTCTGGTTTCCAGCAGAGTTCAGAGAGAGGACGGCAGTGTCATAACTGCGGAAGAACGGGTCACATCCGAGTTGATTGCAAGAAGCCTGCAGTGACTTGCTTTTCTTGTGGCAAGCCCGGATACAGAGCGGCGTTTTTCCGTCAAGGCAAGGCGCTATCTAAACAAGGTTCTTCACATGTTAGTGCCGCATGAGGTGGACAGAGGTCTCAGTATCAGCAACAACAGATAGTTCCTGGTTCTACCACTCCTCAAGGTTCCACTCCAAGACACGACAGAGGACGAGGAGGTGGTACTTCTGACATCAAAGGTGCCTCAGCTAGAGTTTATGATTTGAGGAGTGCAGTGTAGCCGACCGCTCTCGCGACCACAAGTACCATTCATATTAATGGTTTTCTTGTCAAAGTTCTTTTCGTTACCGGTGCTACGCATTCTTTTATATTTGATACATGTGTAGATAGATTGCCTTAGTTAGCGTAGAACGTAGACCCTTATTTATAGGGTTACCCGATGGGGGGTAAGATTAGAGGTACCCGAGAGGTTTGCGATTGCCCTATTAGATTGGGAGGTCGCGATTGGCCAACTTACTTCTTCGTCATGTACTTAGTACATGAAGAAGTTATTCTGGGCATAGATTGGATGGATCGACATCGAGCAGTTCTACCATGTGGAGATCTTCTGAGGATGGGATCTCGGAAAGACTAGTACAGTCATCAGTGCAGTACGAGCTGTGAGACTTATCAGTCAAGGATGCGAGGCTTTTTGGTGCTATGCCATGAAGGATAGTACGAGTCTAGCTTTGGAGAAGATTCTTGTAGCTTGCGAGTTTTTCGACGTTTTCGGAGAGCCATCAGGTTTACCTCCACAGAGGAGTATATACTTTGGCATTGAGCTAGAGCCCGATACAAGACCGGTCTCTAAGGCTCCTTCTCGTATGGCGCCTATCAAAATGCTTGAGTTGAAGAAATAGCTTGAGGAGTTAGCAGAGAAGGGCTTCATCCGCCCTAGTGTATCTCCTTAGGGCGCACCAGTTCTCTTTGTGAGGAAGAAAGACGAGTCAATGAAGTTATATATCGACTACCGAGAGCTTAACAAGGTAACAATCAAGAATAAGTACCCATTGCCTCGTATCGACGACCTTTTGGATCAGCTGCATGGAGCTTTAGTGTTTTCCAGGATCGATATGAGATCTGAATATCATTAGTTGAGGGTGAGAGAGCAAGACATAGCCAAGACGGCATTTCGGACCAGATATGGACACTACGAGTTTGTATTGATGCCATTCGGGCTTACAAATGCGCCCGCAATTTTTATGGAGTTGATGAACAACATCTTCATCGACTTCCTAGGCCAGTTTGTAGTTGTCTTCATAGATGAAATTCTGGTATACTCTCGCAGCAAAGAGGATCATGCAGTTTACTTGAGGATCGTTCTTCAAGTCTTACAAGATAGAGAGCTCTACGTCAAGCTCTCTAAGTGCGAGTTTTGGATGTCCGAGGTGGCATTCCTTGGCCACATCATTTCAGCTGAAGGGATCAAAGTAGATCTTGCGAAGATCGAGCCCGAAGCATCTTGGCCGCCTTCTAAAAACGTCAAAGAGGTACGCAACTTCTTAGGATTGGCGGGATACTTCCGGCGCTTTGTTGAGGACTTTTCAATTATCGCCCGACCGCTCACTTCCTTGCTGAGGAAGTCTACGAGGTTCGTATGGTCCGAGCCGTGCCTGCATAACTTTGAGGAGCTGAAGAAGAGGTTAACCTCTGCTCCTATCTTAGCTTAGCTAGAGGGTATTGAGGACTTTGTGGTTTAAAGCGATGCATCCAAGTTGGATTTGGGATGTGTTCTGATGTAGAGGGATAAGGTAATTGCTTAAGCGTCAAGACAACTAAAGACGTACGAGGAGAATTATCCTACCCATGATCTGGAGTTGACTGTTGTTGTTCATGCTTTGAAGATTTTGAGGCATTATTAGTACGGAGCTACGTGTAAGATATTCACAGACTATAAGAGTTTGAAGTACATATTCACTCAGCGGGAGTTGAATAACCGCTAGAGGAGATGGTTGGAGTTGGTCAAAGACTTTGATCTTGAGATCTTATACCACCCGAGGAAGGCAAATGTAGTAGTTGATGCCCTCAGTACAAAGACTCCCCGGGAGATAGCAATCGCTAGGCTGACAACTCATCCACCGTTACAACGAGACCCTGCGTGGCTAGAGATGGATATCCACTTTCCGGATTCCGACAGCTACCTATCCACCTTGGAGATAGTACCTGATCTGTTTGCCAAAACCGAACAAAAGTAGGAGAGTTGCACAACTATGACACATATCCGAAACCGGATGTCTCGAGGAGAGGCACCACAGTTTGCAGGCGGTGCTGACGGAATCTTGAGACGCCAGGAGCGTGTGTGTGTTCCTTCAGACCGAGAGTTGAGACAGAGGAAGGACATCTCTATGGATTTCGTTACCGGTTTCAGACCGAGTCGAGGATTTGATGTTATCTGGGTGGTAGTAGATCGACTGACGAAGACCGCACGTTTAATTCCAATCAAGAAGATGTGACCGGTAAGTCGATTGGCAGAGGAGTTTACTAGACAGATAGTGTGACCTCACGGAGTACCTAGGACTATAGTCTCTGACGGAGACGGACGGTTCACATCGAGTTTCTGGCAGCAAGCGCATGCCGTCTTAGGTACGAGTCTGCAATTCACGACTACTTATAATCCTCAGACCGATGGTCAGTCCGAGTGGACCATCCAGACTCTGGAGGACATGTTGAGAGCCTGCGTGTTAGATTGGGAACAGGTGTGGCCAGATCAACTTCCCTTAGTGGAGTTTTCTTATAACAACAGTTGGCACGCATCGATCAAGATGGCTCCTTATGAAGCTTTACACGGACAGAGATATCGTACACCGTTGTATTGGGACGAGCCGAGCAGTGCTAGTGGAGTAATACCTGAGCAGATTCGGGATAACATGGCTCGTGTAGCGGTGATCCGTGAGCGGATATTAGCAGCGCAGAGTCGACAGAAGTCTTATGAAGATAAGAGGCGCAGACCTGTGGAGTTCAAAGTTGGAACTTAAGTTTGGTTGAGAGTATCTCCGACACGAGGCGTCAGACGTTTCGGTGTCAAGAGGAAGCTAAGTCCCAAATATGTCGGATTGTTCGAGATTCTTGAGCGAGTTGGAGAGGCATCATACAGACTTACTTTAACACCGAGACTTGAGGGTGTTCACCCCGTCTTCCATGTGTCTCAGTTACGGGAGTACATACCGGACCCGAGGCACATCGTTAGTCACGAGGATCTAGTAATCGAGCCAGACCACACGTGTGTTGAGCACCCGGTGGCTGTCTTAAAGCGTAGTACGAGACGCTTGCATTCGAAGGACATACCGATGATGAACATTCAGTGGTCGATGCGAGGAGTTGATGAGGCGACTTGGGAGACAGAGGATAGTATCCAGAGGAACTATCCGGAGTTTTACACTGAGCTTGATGCACCTTTAACGTAGTCATTTCGGTTTTCTTTTGTTGCGTGGTGTACACTTTTGTGACGCTTTGATTTATGTGCCTCGTGTGGGAATATATGAGTTAAGTTTAGGTTTTTGTGTTGTTATGTGATCATTTGGGTTGTCGCAAGTCTTAGGACGAAACTTCTTTTTAGGGGGATTTTATGTAAGATCACATTTTTTACCTTCACCGCCCCATCGGTGAAGAAGGCCGCCCCAGCGGCCTTGGTGTCTGTCACCATGATAGCATGAATTATTGTCTATATTTTTGGGGCATGTTTAGACGTTTTATCTTCAATAATCTGCATATTTGGATGTATATTATGTGATTATATTGTCATTTCATCTACCTTTGCGGGAATCGAGGTCTACACCTAGTTTTGTTGTAATCGTAGGTAAAATGACACGTTTTGCATCAAAAAGGAGCAAAAGGAGCTAAGGAGTCATTGGAGCTACATTCAGGAGCTTAAGGAATAATCCAGGAATCATGCAATTGGATTAAAGATTCACTTTGGACCAGATTTGAGAGATTTCACATTCAGTTGTGATTCACCTCGGTTGACTACAGAGTCACCTCGACCGAGGTGATCCAGAGGAGTCGACTCGACCGAGGCAAACACCTGGGACGCGGCGAGAATATTTTATTCTTGGCTGAGATCTTTTATCTTTGGAAAGAGGATCTTATATTTTTGGGTTGGATTCTTGGAAGGAAGAAGATAAGTTAGACCATATATTTTACCTATTTTTATGGGAAGAGATCTTTCTAAGATATCTTATCTTTGGAGAGTAATTTTCCTATAAAAAGGGTTGGATTTTCCACAAATCCATATCATGCTATTCCACCGATTGTGTTTAGACATCCGCTGCAGCCATACTCCAGTTGGGAGATTTGAAGAACCTTTTTGAAGGTTGAAGGAAGAAAGTCTATAGCTTTTATAGCTTTTTTAAGGGTTTTTGTAAGATCATCTTAGATTCCCTTCTTTGTTGATTGTCTTGTTGGATTTCTATCCAAGGAACGCTTGTTGGTTTTATAATTGATTCAGTTATTGAAGCCTTTCTCTTAAGGTTTACTTGTTCAATTATTCTCTTTCTTCCCATATATTTGATTAATACTTTCATGATGATGAGTGGCTAATTTCTTTGTGTGATTCTAGGGTGATTGGCTGAAGGTTGTGGGAAAAACAATGATAGAATAATCTTAAATCACAGTAGGACCCTGAAAGCTCGAGTCTTTATCCTTAAGACTAAGTATCTCGCTCAGTCGATGAACATCTCGGCCGGGGTGGAATTTGGCTGACCGAGGTGACTTATCTGATCCGAAATTGAGAGTTAAGTATTAGAGTTTGCGAAATCCTATTCTTATTACACTTTTCCTGGTTCAATGCAGGCCTAGGATGAGACTTACCCGGTAATTCCTTTGTTTGTTTACCTAAGATCATAAGTATAGGTAATAAAGGTTTATCCTTTATTGGGGTTTGAGTGTGCTTTCATCCCATCTTTGTGAGTTAGCCTGAGACTTACCCGGTAAAGGTTGATTCAATTCCCTTAGATGGTGTGTTAGTTTGAGGTTATAGTTCTTTATCTTAATTCCTTGAGACTTACCCGGTAATAAGAGTTACGGTTTGGGATTAGTGAGTAGTGAGACTTACCCGGTGATCTATTCCACTTTAGTAATACCTTCCCTATGCAAAAATCTCAGCTTTATCCGCTTATCTTTAGATCTTGAGTTGGAACCACAACTAGATGCTTTAAACCCTAGAATTGCATATTTCCTTTATTGACTTTTTATCATCCTTGATTGTTTTAATTGCTTTTGTGGTTAGTAATTACAAAGCTTACCTATTCCCTTGGAATTCCTTGCTTTTACTACGATTGACCCGTACACTGCGGGTTCGCATCCTTGTTTTAAGCTTACATCTAGGGTTATAAATTTAAAGCTTGCACACACCGTTTGGAGCGAACAAGTTTTTGGCGCCGTTGCCGGGGACTTGGTCTAGACCGAGCCGGTTGCGGTACGCTTTTGGGGCACTTTCCCCCGTGTCTACTAACCACTCTACTTGAGTGACTTTTGCAGGTTCTTTTTCTTAGGTTTATGCGAAGAACCCGCGCTGGGAAGGAAATCGTTCCTTATGATCCCGAACCAGAAAAGACATATAAACGACGCTTAAGAGAAGCGAAGATGGCTGATAACACGATTTATGAGCTAGTTTTAGGTAGTCATTTAGATAGATTTCTCACTCATTCATGCGCGGTTTAGCACTAGTTCATGACGTTTTGCACTCAATTCACGTATTTTGTCGAGATAGACGTCTACTCGGACTTTTGCTTGCTTTGTAGGTAATTTGGGAGATTTAAGAGCCTAATCGATACATCCGAGGATCATTCCTCGAGATGACACACTTCCGGACTCATTGGAATGCAAGCTAAGGGCTAAGGAGGACTCATGGAACCTTGCCAACACAAACCATGCACCAAATCATGGCTTAACGAGCCTAGGAGAAGCTTCTGTCAGAAACCACGGTCTAGGCCCTTTCCACGGCCGTGGTTATGCCCGTAATTCTTGCCAGGACCACGTTGACAGCTGGCCACGATTCTCTTCCATTGCTCTTGCATCATAGTGGGTATTTAAAGGATTTTTGCAGCTGTAATTGGGGATCTCTCTCCTCTCTTTTGACCTACCTTTCTTCCCCAAAACACTTCTCCATTGTTGCCTCTCTTCCAAGCACCCATTAGGGGTATTCTTGGAAGAGATTAGTGTAGATTCTCGTTTTAGAGCGAGATTAGATTGGATTCGAGTGAAGCTTCGATTGTTGTCAAGTTGGATTAGCTCTTGGAGCCTTGTAAGGATTTGGTAATTTCTATTCTATGCTTTTAATGTCTTTTCTTTGGATTGTTCTTCATCATTTGACCATGACTTGCAAGCATGTTTTGATTGTGAAGTTTGATCTTGAAATGAATGTTATTGGCTAGATAGATGTGGTTCTAGAGTGAAGGAATAATGTTTGTGATTTGGACTATGATTGTATTGCTTCCATGTTAGCTTAGGATCGATTTGTGTTCGAAATCCCAACTCGGAACCAAACCACGGCTTGTTCTTCATGCTTCCACGGCCGTGGTTTAGCATGATCCACCCGTGTTTTTATTCTGTTGTTCTTATATTGTTGAATCTTGATGTTTGGATGTAGATGTGTTGAAATCCTAGTGTTTGTTGAGCTCAATCTAACTTAGGGCAACCTATTGTTAGCAAACTAATTGAGGAATGAGACTTACCCGGTAATTTCCCCTCTTAGATACCTAAGATGATGAACTCTAGGTAGTAGTGAGCCAAAAAAGCCGCTATTGGATTGAGTGTGCTAGGATCGTTACCTAAGACTTACCTTTTCCGAGACTTACCCGGTAAGGAGGGGTTTGACCCTTAGGTAGTGGCCGGTTTGTGTGGAATTCCATCCTTTAGGCTCTTTGAGACTTACCCGGTGATGAGACCTTAGGATTGGATTAGTGGATGCATGAGACTTATCCGGTAATTGCTCCCATTAGAGAAACACCCAACTCCGAACAACCACAACCTTCCTTAGACCTTTAGAAACATGAGTCCATAGTCATATTCGGAATTCCGAACCTCTAGAATCCATTTCCTTACCTCTTATCTCTCATCTTTTGTTTGTGTTTTGTGTTGCTTGATTTTGTTGATATATTTGTGATCTTTGTTTGATCACCCAAAACCCTCCAAAAACATTGTGTTTTCCATTTTCTTTATTCCTCATCCTATCTTAGTCTAGATTCACACTATCTTCGGTCATTGAATGACTTAGTTTCACCTCAGTCCTTGAGTTCGACCTCGGAATACTTTCCTTTCTACAAAACGACCCGTACACTGCGGGTTTCGCTAGGTAGTTTAGGATTTAGTTCGAGTTATAAATTTAAAGCTTTTTGTGCTATTTCCTAGCGTGACAAGTTTTTGGCGCCGTTGCCGGGGACTAGGTTAAGATTAAGTCATTTGCCTTCGATTGTTTTTAGTGTTTATCTTTCTTGTTACTTTTGATCTTGTGTGTTTTTGTCTTTGCCTTTTCATGTTTGCCATGGACGGATTGTACCTCCAAGACGACCTTGACAACATGGAGTATGAGGAATGGATGGAAGGTCAAGATCTAGGACCTCTCCATGATGAGTTTGAGTATTGGGAGGAGTTCAATGCCTATCATGAGTCCCATGATCAAGCTCACATGACTACTTTACCTCATGAGGAACCTCACCATCAACCTCACAATGACCGAGTGGAATCAATGCTAGAAGAAATGTTGAGGAAGATGGATGATCTAGAGAGCAACCTTGCTTCCATTTCTAGTTCCCACATGGAGCTTGAAACGGAAGTTTGTCATCAAGAGGAGGTTCACTATGAGGAGATCCAAGAATTGCCCGATTCAACCATAACCAATAGAAGCCTTGAGGAAGAGTTGAATGAAGCTCGAGAGCAATTGTGGTTAAGGGATTTGGCCCTGAAGGAAGAAAAGAGATTGAATACCGAGAGAGAGGAACGAATGAGGAGGGAGATTGAGGAGATTAGGAATGCTCTTATGCTAGGAGATCCTACCATTCTCCAAGGTTCACCTCCACCTCCTTCACCTTTGGAGGAGTGCAATGAAGAACTCTCATCCCCGGACATCCTTGCCATAAATCCCGGAACCACACTCGAAGAGCACATGAGGAATGAAGCCAACAAAGAGAACCACGCCCGTGGAGTACAAATCACGGCCGTGGAAGCTAACAGAGGGAACTACGGCCGTGGAGTACAAACCACGCCCGTGGAAGCTGCTTTCCTAGGTGATCCTAAGCCACTTTCAGCTCCCTCCGACCCTTTCTTGCTTGCTCGGAGTACACACGAAGATTGGAGCCCCTTTCCTAAGGATTCTCCATTATTGAATGATGGAGACAGGCATGATGGATCCATGATGGCTATGAAGTACTTCAATGAAGGATTCTTTCCAAGAATCGGCTTTCTTCGGATCATAGAGGATGAGGATGACAAGCGTTTCACCGGTGTGACCGCGGAGTATAAATTGCCTAAGTATGGGGTGGCATCTATGGTTGCAACTCCATACTATCATCAAGGAAGCGGTGATGAAGGAGTCTACTACTCACCGGTGAAGAGAGAACTTAAAGTTTATTTGGGCATCAAGTGGCCTTTGCTTATCATCATGGATTCCGGCAAAAGATGGTTGCTTGGACTCCTCAAGCAAACCATGGTATTCGAGGTGGATTGACATATCCACGGGGTTTGGTCAAGCTAATGACCTAAAAGAAGCGCTTAATGGGAGGCAACCCATTGGTACAACTCTTTCCCTTTTCTTTTTCATTTTTGCTTTTGTTTTTGCTTTTTTTTGTGTTTTTGTGTTTTGTGTTTGTGTGGAATATCATAGGTAATAAAGAAGCCTTGCAAAAGAAGTCGATGATGATGATTCCGTTTTCAAACATGGGTGGAGCGGACGTGAGGCTTGGACGGCTTGAGGTGTCTTGTTAGATGGAAGAGCTCCCATCTCACATATACCTTGGCGCGGGTCTCGATACCGGAATGATTATGAAGAGCTCTCTACCATGCTTGATCGATCATCCATCACCACTATTCCACACGAGTTCATCCCAAATACCGAAAGCAAACCATTTTACATTGTGAGAACCTTCTTACACTCTTCTTTACTTGAATACCACATTGGGGACAATGTGCTTCTAAGTATGGGGTGGGGTTTGCATGATCCTTTGCATGACTAGCATCTAGGATAGTTTCGTTTTAATTGTCACATGTTTCTTTTCATGTTTGCATTGTACATATATTATCTCAAAATCCAAAAAAAAAAAAAAATCAGAAAATTTAAAAAATTTTGTGCTTTCTAGGCTTGGATATGACCCTAATGATGAACTTTGTCTTGTGGATTGGCTATGGATGGCCTTGTGTGTTTAATTGATGATGCATATGTGGACTTGAAATACTTATCTTGAATTCCATGAATGACTTGTGATTATGATGTTTGCCTTGATTTGATTGAGATTTGAAAGTCGAAATTGCATGCTAGTTCTTGCACATCAATTAGGAGTGATTAAGGCAATTCATCTTCCTCTACTTCTCATCTTGATCATGTTGCTTGAGCACCTCAAATGAATATAAATTTGACCTCTTTTGACCCATCCGGGAATAGGAGCATGTTAGTGTGTTGATGTGTGTGAAAAGCAAGTGTGGGGTGAAGTTGTTGATGAAAAGAATGTCATGAATGAAGTGCTGAAATTGTTGTGAAAGTGTAGCCAAAAATATAGGTTTGGGGACGTCGGTTTAAATGACAAGTAACTCGGTACACTTCACATGATCGGGTGTTGGTGCCTTGCCAAAGTCAAATAAACCGATAGTCCTAACGAGCTTTGGTATGTGTGCCCGGTGTGGATGCACCTCGAAAAATAAAAGAGTCCGAGGAAGGCTAATCACCAAGGTTTCGGCTTTTGTACAACAATGCCATTGTCTCAAAAATAAAAGAAAAGAAAGAAAAGAAAATGAAGAAAAATATACACTTGAGGGAAGTTGATAAGAAATGTGAAGTTGTGGTTGTTTAGTTCCTTTCCCGGATTAGCATCACATAGCCTAGAAAATTCCCACCTAATCACAACGTTTCTTGGCCTTCTATTTTTCAAGTCCTTTTGACCTACTTGCATGTGGGTAAGGCTAAGTAATTTAGATTGGATATGCTCATGATTATCTTGACTTCTTCATCCTTACATTTCATTGCATGCTATCAAGTTAAGTGTAATTGTCTTTCCATGCTTTCATTTATTTGATACATGAATGCTTATCCATGACCATGAAACATGACTATGAAGGTGATCCAATAGTAGAAGCACAAACCAAAAAGATTTTGCCATTTTTCTGCATGCATAAATCATGTCATCTCTTAGTCTATAGTTGGGAATTTGCTCGGGGACGAGCAAACCTTAAGTATGGGGTATTTTGATAACACGATTTATGAGCTAGTTTTAGGTAGTCATTTAGATAGATTTCTCACTCATTCATGCGCGGTTTAGCACTAGTTCATGACGTTTTGCACTCAATTCACGTATTTTGTCGAGATAGACGTCTACTCGGACTTTTGCTTGCTTTGTAGGTAATTTGGGAGATTTAAGAGCCTAATCGATACATCCGAGGATCATTCCTCGAGATGACACACTTCCGGACTCATTGGAATGCAAGCTAAGGGCTAAGGAGGACTCATGGAACCTTGCCAACACAAACCATGCACCAAATCATGGCTTAACGAGCCTAGGAGAAGCTTCTGTCAGAAACCACGGTCTAGGCCCTTTCCACGGCCGTGGTTATGCCCGTAATTCTTGCCAGGACCACGTTGACAGCTGGCCACGATTCTCTTCCATTGCTCTTGCATCATAGTGGGTATTTAAAGGATTTTTGCAGCTGTAATTGGGGATCTCTCTCCTCTCTTTTGACCTACCTTTCTTCCCCAAAACACTTCTCCATTGTTGCCTCTCTTCCAAGCACCCATTAGGGGTGTTCTTGGAAGAGATTAGTGTAGATTCTCGTTTTAGAGCGAGATTAGATTGGATTCGAGTGAAGCTTCGATTGTTGTCAAGTTGGATTAGCTCTTGGAGCCTTGTAAGGATTTGGTAATTTCTATTCTATGCTTTTAATGTCTTTTCTTTGGATTGTTCTTCATCATTTGACCATGACTTGCAAGCATGTTTTGATTGTGAAGTTTGATCTTGAAATGAATGTTATTGGCTAGATAGATGTGGTTCTAGAGTGAAGGAATAATGTTTGTGATTTGGACTATGATTGTATTGCTTCCATGTTAGCTTAGGATCGATTTGTGTTCGAAATCCCAACTCGGAACCAAACCACGGCTTGTTCTTCATGCTTCCACGGCCGTGGTTTAGCATGATCCACCCGTGTTTTTATTCTGTTGTTCTTATATTGTTGAATCTTGATGTTTGGATGTAGATGTGTTGAAATCCTAGTGTTTGTTGAGCTCAATCTAACTTAGGGCAACCTATTGTTAGCAAACTAATTGAGGAATGAGACTTACCCGGTAATTTCCCCTCTTAGATACCTAAGATGATGAACTCTAGGTAGTAGTGAGCCAAAAAAGCCGCTATTGGATTGAGTGTGCTAGGATCGTTACCTAAGACTTACCTTTTCCGAGACTTACCCGGTAAGGAGGGGTTTGACCCTTAGGTAGTGGCCGGTTTGTGTGGAATTCCATCCTTTAGGCTCTTTGAGACTTACCCGGTGATGAGACCTTAGGATTGGATTAGTGGATGCATGAGACTTATCCGGTAATTGCTCCCATTAGAGAAACACCCAACTCCGAACAACCACAACCTTCCTTAGACCTTTAGAAACATGAGTCCATAGTCATATTCGGAATTCCGAACCTCTAGAATCCATTTCCTTACCTCTTATCTCTCATCTTTTGTTTGTGTTTTGTGTTGCTTGATTTTGTTGATATATTTGTGATCTTTGTTTGATCACCCAAAACCCTCCAAAAACATTGTGTTTTCCATTTTCTTTATTCCTCATCCTATCTTAGTCTAGATTCACACTATCTTCGGTCATTGAATGACTTAGTTTCACCTCAGTCCTTGAGTTCGACCTCGGAATACTTTCCTTTCTACAAAACGACCCGTACACTGCGGGTTTCGCTAGGTAGTTTAGGATTTAGTTCGAGTTATAAATTTAAAGCTTTTTGTGCTATTTCCTAGCGTGACAAGTTTTTGGCGCCGTTGCCGGGGACTAGGTTAAGATTAAGTCATTTGCCTTCGATTGTTTTTAGTGTTTATCTTTCTTGTTACTTTTGATCTTGTGTGTTTTTGTCTTTGCCTTTTCATGTTTGCCATGGACGGATTGTACCTCCAAGACGACCTTGACAACATGGAGTATGAGGAATGGATGGAAGGTCAAGATCTAGGACCTCTCCATGATGAGTTTGAGTATTGGGAGGAGTTCAATGCCTATCATGAGTCCCATGATCAAGCTCACATGACTACTTTACCTCATGAGGAACCTCACCATCAACCTCACAATGACCGAGTGGAATCAATGCTAGAAGAAATGTTGAGGAAGATGGATGATCTAGAGAGCAACCTTGCTTCCATTTCTAGTTCCCACATGGAGCTTGAAACGGAAGTTTGTCATCAAGAGGAGGTTCAGTATGAGGAGATCCAAGAATTGCCCGATTCAACCATAACCAATAGAAGCCTTGAGGAAGAGTTGAATGAAGCTCGAGAGCAATTGTGGTTAAGGGATTTGGCCCTGAAGGAAGAAAAGAGATTGAATACCGAGAGAGAGGAACGAATGAGGAGGGAGATTGAGGAGATTAGGAATGCTCTTATGCTAGGAGATCCTACCATTCTCCAAGGTTCACCTCCACCTCCTTCACCTTTGGAGGAGTGCAATGAAGAACTCTCATCCCCGGACATCCTTGCCATAAATCCCGGAACCACACTCGAAGAGCACATGAGGAATGAAGCCAACAAAGAGAACCACGCCCGTGGAGTACAAATCACGGCCGTGGAAGCTAACAGAGGGAACTACGGCCGTGGAGTACAAACCACGCCCGTGGAAGCTGCTTTCCTAGGTGATCCTAAGCCACTTTCAGCTCCCTCCGACCCTTTCTTGCTTGCTCGGAGTACACACGAAGATTGGAGCCCCTTTCCTAAGGATTCTCCATTATTGAATGATGGAGACAGGCATGATGGATCCATGATGGCTATGAAGTACTTCAATGAAGGATTCTTTCCAAGAATCGGCTTTCTTCGGATCATAGAGGATGAGGATGACAAGCGTTTCACCGGTGTGACCGCGGAGTATAAATTGCCTAAGTATGGGGTGGCATCTATGGTTGCAACTCCATACTATCATCAAGGAAGCGGTGATGAAGGAGTCTACTACTCACCGGTGAAGAGAGAACTTAAAGTTTATTTGGGCATCAAGTGGCCTTTGCTTGTCATCATGGATTCCGGCAAAAGATGGTTGCTTGGACTCCTCAAGCAAACCATGGTATTCGAGGTGGATTGACATATCCACGGGGTTTGGTCAAGCTAATGACCTAAAAGAAGCGCTTAATGGGAGGCAACCCATTGGTACAACTCTTTCCCTTTTCTTTTTCATTTTTGCTTTTGTTTTTGCTTTTTTTTGTGTTTTTGTGTTTTGTGTTTGTGTGGAATATCATAGGTAATAAAGAAGCCTTGCAAAAGAAGTCGATGATGATGATTCCGTTTTCAAACATGGGTGGAGCGGACGTGAGGCTTGGACGGCTTGAGGTGTCTTGTTAGATGGAAGAGCTCCCATCTCACATATACCTTGGCGCGGGTCTCGATACCGGAATGATTATGAAGAGCTCTCTACCATGCTTGATCGATCATCCATCACCACTATTCCACACGAGTTCATCCCAAATACCGAAAGCAAACCATTTTACATTGTGAGAACCTTCTTACACTCTTCTTTACTTGAATACCACATTGGGGACAATGTGCTTCTAAGTATGGGGTGGGGTTTGCATGATCCTTTGCATGACTAGCATCTAGGATAGTTTCGTTTTAATTGTCGCATGTTTCTTTTCATGTTTGCATTGTACATATATTATCTCAAAATCCAAAAAAAAAAAAAAAATCAGAAAATTTAAAAAATTTTGTGCTTTCTAGGCTTGGATATGACCCTAATGATGAACTTTGTCTTGTGGATTGGCTATGGATGGCCTTGTGTGTTTAATTGATGATGCATATGTGGACTTGAAATACTTATCTTGAATTCCATGAATGACTTGTGATTATGATGTTTGCCTTGATTTGATTGAGATTTGAAAGTCGAAATTGCATGCTAGTTCTTGCACATCAATTAGGAGTGATTAAGGCAATTCATCTTCCTCTACTTCTCATCTTGATCATGTTGCTTGAGCACCTCAAATGAATATAAATTTGACCTCTTTTGACCCATCCGGGAATAGGAGCATGTTAGTGTGTTGATGTGTGTGAAAAGCAAGTGTGGGGTGAAGTTGTTGATGAAAAGAATGTCATGAATGAAGTGCTGAAATTGTTGTGAAAGTGTAGCCAAAAATATAGGTTTGGGGACGTCGGTTTAAATGACAAGTAACTCGGTACACTTCACATGATCGGGTGTTGGTGCCTTGCCAAAGTCAAATAAACCGATAGTCCTAACGAGCTTTGGTATGTGTGCCCGGTGTGGATGCACCTCGAAAAATAAAAGAGTCCGAGGAAGGCTAATCACCAAGGTTTCGGCTTTTGTACAACAATGCCATTGTCTCAAAAATAAAAGAAAAGAAAGAAAAGAAAATGAAGAAAAATATACACTTGAGGGAAGTTGATAAGAAATGTGAAGTTGTGGTTGTTTAGTTCCTTTCCCGGATTAGCATCACATAGCCTAGAAAATTCCCACCTAATCACAACGTTTCTTGGCCTTCTATTTTTCAAGTCCTTTTGACCTACTTGCATGTGGGTAAGGCTAAGTAATTTAGATTGGATATGCTCATGATTATCTTGACTTCTTCATCCTTACATTTCATTGCATGCTATCAAGTTAAGTGTAATTGTCTTTCCATGCTTTCATTTATTTGATACATGAATGCTTATCCATGACCATGAAACATGACTATGAAGGTGATCCAATAGTAGAAGCACAAACCAAAAAGATTTTGCCATTTTTCTGCATGCATAAATCATGTCATCTCTTAGTCTATAGTTGGGAATTTGCTCGGGGACGAGCAAACCTTAAGTATGGGGTATTTTGATAACACGATTTATGAGCTAGTTTTAGGTAGTCATTTAGATAGATTTCTCACTCATTCATGCGCGGTTTAGCACTAGTTCATGACGTTTTGCACTCAATTCACGTATTTTGTCGAGATAGACGTCTACTCGGACTTTTGCTTGCTTTGTAGGTAATTTGGGAGATTTAAGAGCCTAATCGATACATCCGAGGATCATTCCTCGAGATGACACACTTCCGGACTCATTGGAATGCAAGCTAAGGGCTAAGGAGGACTCATGGAACCTTGCCAACACAAACCATGCACCAAATCATGGCTTAACGAGCCTAGGAGAAGCTTCTGTCAGAAACCACGGTCTAGGCCCTTTCCACGGCCGTGGTTATGCCCGTAATTCTTGCCAGGACCACGTTGACAGCTGGCCACGATTCTCTTCCATTGCTCTTGCATCATAGTGGGTATTTAAAGGATTTTTGCAGCTGTAATTGGGGATCTCTCTCCTCTCTTTTGACCTACCTTTCTTCCCCAAAACACTTCTCCATTGTTGCCTCTCTTCCAAGCACCCATTAGGGGTGTTCTTGGAAGAGATTAGTGTAGATTCTCGTTTTAGAGCGAGATTAGATTGGATTCGAGTGAAGCTTCGATTGTTGTCAAGTTGGATTAGCTCTTGGAGCCTTGTAAGGATTTGGTAATTTCTATTCTATGCTTTTAATGTCTTTTCTTTGGATTGTTCTTCATCATTTGACCATGACTTGCAAGCATGTTTTGATTGTGAAGTTTGATCTTGAAATGAATGTTATTGGCTAGATAGATGTGGTTCTAGAGTGAAGGAATAATGTTTGTGATTTGGACTATGATTGTATTGCTTCCATGTTAGCTTAGGATCGATTTGTGTTCGAAATCCCAACTCGGAACCAAACCACGGCTTGTTCTTCATGCTTCCACGGCCGTGGTTTAGCATGATCCACCCGTGTTTTTATTCTGTTGTTCTTATATTGTTGAATCTTGATGTTTGGATGTAGATGTGTTGAAATCCTAGTGTTTGTTGAGCTCAATCTAACTTAGGGCAACCTATTGTTAGCAAACTAATTGAGGAATGAGACTTACCCGGTAATTTCCCCTCTTAGATACCTAAGATGATGAACTCTAGGTAGTAGTGAGCCAAAAAAGCCGCTATTGGATTGAGTGTGCTAGGATCGTTACCTAAGACTTACCTTTTCCGAGACTTACCCGGTAAGGAGGGGTTTGACCCTTAGGTAGTGGCCGGTTTGTGTGGAATTCCATCCTTTAGGCTCTTTGAGACTTACCCGGTGATGAGACCTTAGGATTGGATTAGTGGATGCATGAGACTTATCCGGTAATTGCTCCCATTAGAGAAACACCCAACTCCGAACAACCACAACCTTCCTTAGACCTTTAGAAACATGAGTCCATAGTCATATTCGGAATTCCGAACCTCTAGAATCCATTTCCTTACCTCTTATCTCTCATCTTTTGTTTGTGTTTTGTGTTGCTTGATTTTGTTGATATATTTGTGATCTTTGTTTGATCACCCAAAACCCTCCAAAAACATTGTGTTTTCCATTTTCTTTATTCCTCATCCTATCTTAGTCTAGATTCACACTATCTTCGGTCATTGAATGACTTAGTTTCACCTCAGTCCTTGAGTTCGACCTCGGAATACTTTCCTTTCTACAAAACGACCCGTACACTGCGGGTTTCGCTAGGTAGTTTAGGATTTAGTTCGAGTTATAAATTTAAAGCTTTTTGTGCTATTTCCTAGCGTGACAAGTTTTTGGCGCCGTTGCCGGGGACTAGGTTAAGATTAAGTCATTTGCCTTCGATTGTTTTTAGTGTTTATCTTTCTTGTTACTTTTGATCTTGTGTGTTTTTGTCTTTGCCTTTTCATGTTTGCCATGGACGGATTGTACCTCCAAGACGACCTTGACAACATGGAGTATGAGGAATGGATGGAAGGTCAAGATCTAGGACCTCTCCATGATGAGTTTGAGTATTGGGAGGAGTTCAATGCCTATCATGAGTCCCATGATCAAGCTCACATGACTACTTTACCTCATGAGGAACCTCACCATCAACCTCACAATGACCGAGTGGAATCAATGCTAGAAGAAATGTTGAGGAAGATGGATGATCTAGAGAGCAACCTTGCTTCCATTTCTAGTTCCCACATGGAGCTTGAAACGGAAGTTTGTCATCAAGAGGAGGTTCACTATGAGGAGATCCAAGAATTGCCCGATTCAACCATAACCAATAGAAGCCTTGAGGAAGAGTTGAATGAAGCTCGAGAGCAATTGTGGTTAAGGGATTTGGCCCTGAAGGAAGAAAAGAGATTGAATACCGAGAGAGAGGAACGAATGAGGAGGAGATTGAGGAGATTAGGAATGCTCTTATGCTAGGAGATCCTACCATTCTCCAAGGTTCACCTCCACCTCCTTCACCTTTGGAGGAGTGCAATGAAGAACTCTCATCCCCGGACATCCTTGCCATAAATCCCGGAACCACACTCGAAGAGCACATGAGGAATGAAGCCAACAAAGAGAACCACGCCCGTGGAGTACAAATCACGGCCGTGGAAGCTAACAGAGGGAACTACGGCCGTGGAGTACAAACCACGCCCGTGGAAGCTGCTTTCCTAGGTGATCCTAAGCCACTTTCAGCTCCCTCCGACCCTTTCTTGCTTGCTCGGAGTACACACGAAGATTGGAGCCCCTTTCCTAAGGATTCTCCATTATTGAATGATGGAGACAGGCATGATTGATCCATGATGGCTATGAAGTACTTCAATGAAGGATTCTTTCCAAGAATCGGCTTTCTTCGGATCATAGAGGATGAGGATGACAAGCGTTTCACCGGTGTGACCGCGGAGTATAAATTGCCTAAGTATGGGGTGGCATCTATGGTTGCAACTCCATACTATCATCAAGGAAGCGGTGATGAAGGAGTCTACTACTCACCGGTGAAGAGAGAACTTAAAGTTTATTTGGGCATCAAGTGGCCTTTGCTTGTCATCATGGATTCCGGCAAAAGATGGTTGCTTGGACTCCTCAAGCAAACCATGGTATTCGAGGTGGATTGACATATCCACGGGGTTTGGTCAAGCTAATGACCTAAAAGAAGCGCTTAATGGGAGGCAACCCATTGGTACAACTCTTTCCCTTTTCTTTTTCATTTTTGCTTTTGTTTTTGCTTTTTTTTGTGTTTTTGTGTTTTGTGTTTGTGTGGAATATCATAGGTAATAAAGAAGCCTTGCAAAAGAAGTCGATGATGATGATTCCGTTTTCAAACATGGGTGGAGCGGACGTGAGGCTTGGACGGCTTGAGGTGTCTTGTTAGATGGAAGAGCTCCCATCTCACATATACCTTGGCGCGGGTCTCGATACCGGAATGATTATGAAGAGCTCTCTACCATGCTTGATCGATCATCCATCACCACTATTCCACACGAGTTCATCCCAAATACCGAAAGCAAACCATTTTACATTGTGAGAACCTTCTTACACTCTTCTTTACTTGAATACCACATTGGGGACAATGTGCTTCTAAGTATGGGGTGGGGTTTGCATGATCCTTTGCATGACTAGCATCTAGGATAGTTTCGTTTTAATTGTCGCATGTTTCTTTTCATGTTTGCATTGTACATATATTATCTCAAAATCCAAAAAAAAAAAAAAAATCAGAAAATTTAAAAAATTTTGTGCTTTCTAGGCTTGGATATGACCCTAATGATGAACTTTGTCTTGTGGATTGGCTATGGATGGCCTTGTGTGTTTAATTGATGATGCATATGTGGACTTGAAATACTTATCTTGAATTCCATGAATGACTTGTGATTATGATGTTTGCCTTGATTTGATTGAGATTTGAAAGTCGAAATTGCATGCTAGTTCTTGCACATCAATTAGGAGTGATTAAGGCAATTCATCTTCCTCTACTTCTCATCTTGATCATGTTGCTTGAGCACCTCAAATGAATATAAATTTGACCTCTTTTGACCCATCCGGGAATAGGAGCATGTTAGTGTGTTGATGTGTGTGAAAAGCAAGTGTGGGGTGAAGTTGTTGATGAAAAGAATGTCATGAATGAAGTGCTGAAATTGTTGTGAAAGTGTAGCCAAAAATATAGGTTTGGGGACGTCGGTTTAAATGACAAGTAACTCGGTACACTTCACATGATCGGGTGTTGGTGCCTTGCCAAAGTCAAATAAACCGATAGTCCTAACGAGCTTTGGTATGTGTGCCCGGTGTGGATGCACCTCGAAAAATAAAAGAGTCCGAGGAAGGCTAATCACCAAGGTTTCGGCTTTTGTACAACAATGCCATTGTCTCAAAAATAAAAGAAAAGAAAGAAAAGAAAATGAAGAAAAATATACACTTGAGGGAAGTTGATAAGAAATGTGAAGTTGTGGTTGTTTAGTTCCTTTCCCGGATTAGCATCACATAGCCTAGAAAATTCCCACCTAATCACAACGTTTCTTGGCCTTCTATTTTTCAAGTCCTTTTGACCTACTTGCATGTGGGTAAGGCTAAGTAATTTAGATTGGATATGCTCATGATTATCTTGACTTCTTCATCCTTACATTTCATTGCATGCTATCAAGTTAAGTGTAATTGTCTTTCCATGCTTTCATTTATTTGATACATGAATGCTTATCCATGACCATGAAACATGACTATGAAGGTGATCCAATAGTAGAAGCACAAACCAAAAAGATTTTGCCATTTTTCTGCATGCATAAATCATGTCATCTCTTAGTCTATAGTTGGGAATTTGCTCGGGGACGAGCAAACCTTAAGTATGGGGTATTTTGATAACACGATTTATGAGCTAGTTTTAGGTAGTCATTTAGATAGATTTCTCACTCATTCATGCGCGGTTTAGCACTAGTTCATGACGTTTTGCACTCAATTCACGTATTTTGTCGAGATAGACGTCTACTCGGACTTTTGCTTGCTTTGTAGGTAATTTGGGAGATTTAAGAGCCTAATCGATACATCCGAGGATCATTCCTCGAGATGACACACTTCCGGACTCATTGGAATGCAAGCTAAGGGCTAAGGAGGACTCATGGAACCTTGCCAACACAAACCATGCACCAAATCATGGCTTAACGAGCCTAGGAGAAGCTTCTGTCAGAAACCACGGTCTAGGCCCTTTCCACGGCCGTGGTTATGCCCGTAATTCTTGCCAGGACCACGTTGACAGCTGGCCACGATTCTCTTCCATTGCTCTTGCATCATAGTGGGTATTTAAAGGATTTTTGCAGCTGTAATTGGGGATCTCTCTCCTCTCTTTTGACCTACCTTTCTTCCCCAAAACACTTCTCCATTGTTGCCTCTCTTCCAAGCACCCATTAGGGGTGTTCTTGGAAGAGATTAGTGTAGATTCTCGTTTTAGAGCGAGATTAGATTGGATTCGAGTGAAGCTTCGATTGTTGTCAAGTTGGATTAGCTCTTGGAGCCTTGTAAGGATTTGGTAATTTCTATTCTATGCTTTTAATGTCTTTTCTTTGGATTGTTCTTCATCATTTGACCATGACTTGCAAGCATGTTTTGATTGTGAAGTTTGATCTTGAAATGAATGTTATTGGCTAGATAGATGTGGTTCTAGAGTGAAGGAATAATGTTTGTGATTTGGACTATGATTGTATTGCTTCCATGTTAGCTTAGGATCGATTTGTGTTCGAAATCCCAACTCGGAACCAAACCACGGCTTGTTCTTCATGCTTCCACGGCCGTGGTTTAGCATGATCCACCCGTGTTTTTATTCTGTTGTTCTTATATTGTTGAATCTTGATGTTTGGATGTAGATGTGTTGAAATCCTAGTGTTTGTTGAGCTCAATCTAACTTAGGGCAACCTATTGTTAGCAAACTAATTGAGGAATGAGACTTACCCGGTAATTTCCCCTCTTAGATACCTAAGATGATGAACTCTAGGTAGTAGTGAGCCAAAAAAGCCGCTATTGGATTGAGTGTGCTAGGATCGTTACCTAAGACTTACCTTTTCCGAGACTTACCCGGTAAGGAGGGGTTTGACCCTTAGGTAGTGGCCGGTTTGTGTGGAATTCCATCCTTTAGGCTCTTTGAGACTTACCCGGTGATGAGACCTTAGGATTGGATTAGTGGATGCATGAGACTTATCCGGTAATTGCTCCCATTAGAGAAACACCCAACTCCGAACAACCACAACCTTCCTTAGACCTTTAGAAACATGAGTCCATAGTCATATTCGGAATTCCGAACCTCTAGAATCCATTTCCTTACCTCTTATCTCTCATCTTTTGTTTGTGTTTTGTGTTGCTTGATTTTGTTGATATATTTGTGATCTTTGTTTGATCACCCAAAACCCTCCAAAAACATTGTGTTTTCCATTTTCTTTATTCCTCATCCTATCTTAGTCTAGATTCACACTATCTTCGGTCATTGAATGACTTAGTTTCACCTCAGTCCTTGAGTTCGACCTCGGAATACTTTCCTTTCTACAAAACGACCCGTACACTGCGGGTTTCGCTAGGTAGTTTAGGATTTAGTTCGAGTTATAAATTTAAAGCTTTTTGTGCTATTTCCTAGTGTGACAATGGCCAACCAAGACGATCGCGATCTTGAGGCCGAATTGAAAGAGGCGTTAGAACAGCTACGCCTCAACAAGGAAGAACTGAGGCAGGAGAAAGAAGAAACTCATACCAGGACTGAAGCAATCAAAGCAGATATGGCAGCCTTACGAGACCGGTATCTACTTCGACCGAGGGAAGACCTTGTTCCTTATCCTCGACCGATGCAAGATCTAGTTCCAGACCCTCGACCGAGGCAGCTCCCAGTACCAGATGCCCCGGCCGAGGTACTTCCACCTCGGATACCAGTCCGAGGCGCTCTTTTTGCAGGAATCCCGCAAACCCTAGGTCAAAGGATGGACCCCAATCAACAACTGAGTCGTCCAGGAGTTAACCTAGGAGATCCGGCGGACCATGACTATGAACTTCGACCGCAAGTTCTTTCCATGATTCGCCAATGCCAGTTCGGAGGGCTAGAGAAGGAATCTCCGCATCAACATCTGCAAAACTATGAGATCTTGATGGAGACCTTGAGACCCTTAAGAATAGAAAACAACAACTACAAGCTAAGACCTTTTTACTTTTCTTTAAAAGATAGAGCTCTTACTTGGTATCAATCTCTTCCTCCAGGAAAAATCAGCACTTGGGAGGAGATGACTACGGAATTCTTGACTAAATTCTTTCCCCCCTCTAAGACCGCTGAAATGAGAGGGAAGATTAATGCATTCATTATGAAGGACAAGGAGAGCTTGTCCAAGTCATGAGAGAGGTTTAAAGACATTCTCTTGGATTGCCCACATCATGGGATTCCAAAGATAGAGTTGTTGGAGATATACTTCAAGGGACTGGACGGAAGCACCCAGTTCAACCTCCAACTATTATCCGCCGGTACCTTTATGGACATGGCGATTGACGAAGCTTGGGACTTTATAGAGAAGCAAGCTTTGAATATGGAGAAATATTCCCACCAAGGAGCTGAAGGTGGAGTTAAAAGAGTCAACTTTCAAGAGGATTCTTCAAATAATGAACTCATCTTCTTGAAGAATGACGTGAAGCAATTGAAGGAACTCTTAGTTGCTCAAACCAAAAAGGAAGATCAAGGATCAAGGAACAACAACAACAATGGATACCGTAATAATAACAACAACAACGGTTCCCGGAACAACAACTACAACAACAACAATAGAGGATCCAACAGCAATAATTGGAGGGCGAACAACCAAAATTCGGGTAACAATCATTCTAACTCCAATTCTAACGATTCCTCCAATCCTTTCCTCTCTTCCCCTTCTTCTTCTACTACTCCATTAAAGATCCAGGGGCAAGGATCAAGTTCGTCCCAGCCGGAAAAGAAAGACGCAGTGCTGGAGGCCATCTTGATCAAGCTTAGCGCTATGGAGACATCAATGACTTCATTTTCGAAGGCCCAAAAAGCCTTTGAACAACAACTTGCTAGTAGGGCAAATGAAGTGTCAAGAGATCCAGGGAAGCTTCCAGCAAGAACGGAAAGCAACCCTAAGGGCCAGATTATGGCCATAACGACGAGGAGTGGACTGAAGACTGCAGATCCAGTGCCTCAGTCGGTGCCAATACCGACGAAGACCACCTCGGTCCAGGTGCAGTCGAAGAACACTTCGGCCGAGATGCCAACTGAGGTGGAGCCACAGAAAGCGGAGGAGAAAACTGAAGTTTATACTCCACCTCCTGCATATAAACCACCACTTCCATTCCCCTAGTCAAGAGCCAGAGCACATCTAGACAAGCACTTTGGTAAGTTCCTTGACTTGATGAATAAACTACACATTAATATTCCTTTCCTTGATGCCATTCTAGGGATGCCCGCCTATGGGAAGTTCTTGAAAGAGATCCTATCAAGGAAGAGGAAGCTGGAGGAATTTGGTGAAATGAGGATGACATCTAAATCCTCGGAGCTTATTCAAATCATGAAGGAGAAGATGCCGCCCAAGTTGAGAGATCCCGGCTCATTTTGCATTCCCATTCAAGTTGGGGATGTCACTTGTGAAGCCTTATGTGATCTAGGAGCCAGCGTGAGCATTATTCCACTAAAGCTATGTGTGAAGATCGGGCTTGGAGAGCCCAAGCCGGTTAAGATAAGGTTATACATGGCGAACCGCTCCATTACCCATCCCGTGGGAATTTTGGAAGACGTTCCGGTTAAGTTAGGTAACTTCTATTTACCTATAGACTTTGTTGTACTTGATATTCCCACAGATTATCCTGTTCCTATCATTCTCGGGAGGCCATTTCTAGCAACTTCGGGTTGCAATGTGGATTGTAAGAACACCAAGTTGAAATTCAACATTGGCGGAGATGAAGTGGAGTTCGCATTACTTGCGCCATGAAGGGAGAGCAGCTAGGAGATGATATCTTCAACATCTATGATGAAGAAGAATCAAGAGAATTGGTGAGCTCTATCCTTACTAAAGATCCACTTGAGAAAATTATTAGTTTTAGTTTAATGGAGGAGGATATAGATGCTTCTTGTGATGCAGATATACGGAGCTTAAAGGCACTAGAAGAAGATCCAGGAGCTAAAACTGAGAAATTAATCCAAGAGACGAAGATCTCCAGTTTCGGTTCCAGTTATAGTACCTCAACCGAGGCACTTTCTGGACCAAGCAAGGCGACCGAAGAACATCTCGGTCAACGCCTCTGCGCCTCGACCGAGGTCGAAGGCGAGACGATTTCAACTGAGACTTCGGAAAGTCCAGTTTCTGGATCTACTCCACTGGAAGAAGGAAGCAAGGATCCCCCTCAGAAAGCACCCCTTGTTGTGGAGCTTAAACAACTCCCAAATCACTTGAGGTATGTCTTTCTTGGACCGGATTCCACTTATCCCGTTATTGTTAGTACTTCCCTCTCCGAATCTGAATTGTCTAAACTAATGCATGTCCTGAGGAAGCATCAAAAGGCTTTGGGTTATACTATAGATGATCTTATTGGCATTAAGCCTTCTTTCTGCATGCATAGAATTCTAATGGAGGACGATCATAAGACTTCACGGGAACCTCAAAGACGGTTAAATCCGATCATGAAAGAGGTTGTGAAGAAGGAAATTCTTAAGTTGTTGGATGCAGGTATCATATATCCTATCTTGGACAGCAAATGGGTTAGCCCGGTGCATGTAGGTCCGAAGAAAGGAGGGATGACCGTTGTGACGAATAAGAACAATGAGTTAATCCCAACCAGGACCGTCACGGGATGGAGGGTTAGCATTGATTATAGGAAGCTGAACACGGCCACTCGGAAGGACCATTTTCCACTTCCCTTCATTGATCAAATGCTCGAACGGTTGGCCCAGCATTCACACTTTTGCTATTTAGACGGCTATAGTGGTTTCTTCCAAATTCCTATCCATCCGGATGATCAGGAGAAGACCACTTTCACTTGACGTGGGGGACATTTGCTTATAGGTGGAAACCTCTATATTCTTCTAGCAGTTGATTACGTCTCTAGATGGGTTGAAGCCATGGCTTCTCCCACTAATGACGCCAAGGTGGTTGTGAAGTTCTTTAACAAGACTATCTTTCCACGTTTTGGAACTCCACGCATCATCATCAGCGATGGAGGGACGCATTTTATCAACCGGAAGTTTAAGACACTTCTATCGAAGTATGGGGTGACCCACAAGGTAGCAACCCTTTATCACCCTCAAACTAGTGGACAGGTCGAGATCTCGAATAGAGAAATCAAAGCAATCTTGGAGAAGACCGTCTCTAGGACGAGGAAGGATTGGTCCATGAAGTTGGACGACGCTCTTTGGGCCTACAGGACCGCATTTAAGACTCCCATTGGTACCACCCCTTATAATTTGGTGTATGGAAAGTCTTGTCACTTGCCCGTTGAATTAGAACACAAAGCATATTGGGCCATCAAATGGTTGAATTTCGACATCAAGGAAGCCGGCGAGAAGCGGCTATTGGACATCAACGAGCTGGAGGAGCTGCGTTTGAACGCTTATGAGAATGCCAAAATTTATAAAGAAAGGACGAAGAGAATGCATGACAAGCGTATCATCTCTAAGGAGCTTAAAGAAGGAGACTTAGTTCTACTCTTTAACTCCTGCCTCCGCCTCTTTCCAGGTAAGTTGAAATCTAGATGGACCGGACCTTATGTTGTGAAACATGTTTTTCTTCATGGTGCAGTTGAGATATGGGGCGAAACGAGTGGAAGCTTCAAGGTCAATGGTCATAGACTCAAGAAATACAAACCGGAAGTTCCGGTTGAGGAGGTTGCACCACTATACCTCGTTTGAGAGACGTCGTACGGTCCAGATAGCGACCTTAAATCAAGCGTTTCTTGGGAGGCAACCCAAGGTATTGCTTTATTTTCCCTTTTTCTAGTCTAGCTTAGATAGTTTGCTTTTGCTTTGCTTTGTTTTGTTTTTGGCGTCCTAGACAGACAACAGGTGACATCTAAGGAAGGAATACAACCCAGGAGCACAGCTGGAAGGACAGAAGTTCGAGAATTTGAGAAGACGGAGTTTGACTGAAGCACATCTCGGTTGCTGTCACAGCACCTCGACCGAGATGATTCTTGAGCAACCGAGGCGACTAGGGTTTCTGAAGATCCACCTCGGTCCGTACCACCTCAGTCCAGTCGAGACCATCTCGACCGAGGTGACAGCAGTTCCAGAAAAGGGTATAAAAGGGGGCTGAGATTTCTCTCTCCTCCTTTACCTTCTCCTCGACCGCGGCACGCCCTTCGCCTCGCTTCGCCAATCTTCGCTCGTTTTCGATGATTCTTGCTTCCAAACCGCTAAGAAAGGGTAGAGGATCACAGTGCAAGTGCAAATCTGGGAGAAAAACGAGCCAACCGACCGAATCGGGGTAAATATCGAAAAAACCCTAACCTCGCTCTTCTCCATTGTTTTCCTTCGATTTGGGCTTTGGTTGCCCCTGCATTTGCTGAGAAACAGATTAAGTACCCCATAGGAACCTGTTGTAGTGATTTTGGGGGAAAAGAACTGGATTTTTGAGGAAATCAGTCGCGCAGTTTTTCGCCTCGGTCCAGTCGGCCTGTGCCTCGGCCGTGGTGTTCTACAGAGTTGTCAGGCCGACCGAGGTGGTTTGACAGGTTTCAGAAAAGATGAGTTCAGATAGACAGCTGGTCCCGAGGGACAGATCCTCCCCTTCCCCTTCTTCTTCCTCTAGACGTACTAGACCGGTGATCCACGAGAGACACCAGGTTGATTATGACCGGATAGCGGCCCGTCCAGTGATCGCACCTCGCTTCCTGGACATTTCTGCATTTGATTGTCTCCATGTGGATGAAGATTTAAGACGGATGATTTCTATGGTGGGGCTAGATCAGTTCACTGAGATCCGAGCACCTGCTTACTTAGAGCCGACTATGGAGTTTGTCAGCTCCTTCACCTACCTTCCCACAAAGCGTGCTATGAAGTACCGGTTGATGAACCGGAACTTCTTAGTTCCTTTAGAGTACTGGCGAGACATCTTTGGTTTCCCGGCCCCGACTACTGTTGATTTTCCCTCCCGAGCTGTAGCTAGGGAGTTCTGGGGACAGATTGCTCACGTAGTTGAGCATGCTGATAGATGGCGCCCTGGAGACTCCAGGGAGCATATTATATTTCTTCTAGCCTTCAGACTAGCTCACTGGATTTTTAGTGAGACCCTTTTGGCGCGTACTGAGACGCCCTAGAAGGTCAGACAGGGGGAGCTGTTTAGCCTTTACTGCATGGTGACTAGAGGGATTCCAGACTTTGGCTTGATGCTGGCAGAGGATCTGCATAAGATCAAGGCCAAGGTGAAGGGCGATATCTGTTGCGGAGGCATTGTGACTCACATAGCGAGTTACCAGGATATGGATCTCAGCGCATGTACCAAGGTGGCGGCTGCCAAGCCGCTAGGACTTCAGGAGATGATTACTCGGAGGATACTGGTTCCCCGAGGACTCACTACGCCGTACGTAGCTATGCCATGGGAGCCTACTGTACCACAGGGGGTCAGATGGTCACCCTAGTTCTCAGTGTATGATCCACACTACTGGCAGACTACTTGGATTCCACTGATGGAGGATGCGAGAGAGGCAGCAGCTGCACCAACTGAGGAGGATGAGGTTGAGGAGGCTGATGATGATGATGATGATAGGGATGGTGGAGTTCCTATGGATACAGGGACTGATACTGCTAGGACTAGTGCGCCGGTCATCGATTTGGACGATGACGAGACTGAGACCGCGCCGGCTGCATCAATAGTACGACCTGTTAGGCGTAGGGTTCGCCGACAGAGAGATCCAGATGCTCACCGTCGGATTGATGATCTGACGGATCAGATGATAGACTCCTATGTTGCCCTGACTGTAGACATCCAGGAGAGGTTTGACACCCAGCACCGAGATATCGACCGCTGGACTCATTAGATGCTAGAGGGCCAACGCTATCAGCGCCGGATGATGAAGATCCAGTTTCAGCAGACTATGGGTTATCCATTTGACCCATCCCAGTATCCGTACGTGCCACCACCACCACCACCACCGGATCCGGATTATTGAGAGCTTGCAGGATTTTCTTTCTTATTTATTATGCAGCTCAGCTATGTCCGGTGAGTACTTTATTTTCTTTAGACTTATTTTGACCCACTGGGACAGTGTGTCCCAAGTATGGGGTGTTTATGTATTATTCGACTCTTATGGATGTATGACTCGACTTTATCGGATATTTATGCTTTATTTTGCTTTATGTGCTTATCTGAGATTACATGCATGCATACAGGTTATTTGATTGAGAAAAACGTCAAAAACTAGTTTAGAAAAAAAAAAATTTGACCTCGACCGGGGCAGTTCTGGCCAAACGAGGTGCTTCACCTCGGTTGACTTAGAACACCTCGATTGAGGTGGTTTAACTGAGAGTTTTCGAAACGTTTTGTGCTTCTTATCTGGATATGATCTCAGTGAAGATCTTGTTTGTTGACTGGTTTTGAAATCTTTATATGCTTAAAAGGTTTTATGATATGTTTAAGTTGCTAAATACTTTGTTTGAAATGTTGGCATGTTTAATACTTTGTTTACATCCAAATTATGTTGAATTTGAAGGTTGACGCCACAAGATAAGTTCTCTCACTTTCTTCCTGGAAAGACCAAGGCAATTCATTCTTCTCTCTTCTTCTTCTTGATCATGCTTAGCCCCTCATATACATTTTTGTCTCCCTTTACCTATCCGGGAATTTGGAAGCAAGCAAAGTGGTGAAAGCAAGTGAAGCAAAAGTTGAGAAGTTGGCTGGAAGTGAAAGTATTAGAAAGTAATAAATAGGTTTGGGGAAGTCATGTTCGCTCCAAACGGTGTGTGCAAGCTTTAAATTTATAACCCTAGACTTAAGCTTAAAACAAGGATGCGAACCCGCAGTGTACGGGTCAATCGTAGTAAAAGCAAGAAAATTCCAGGGGTCGATCACAGGGACTCGGTGAAACAGAGTCAATACGGTATGCTATGTCAATTCTAACCACAAGAGCAATTAACACAATCAAAGATGAATAAGATGTCAAATAAAGCAAACATGTAATCCTAGGGATTAAAGCGTCTAGTTGTGGTTCCAACTCAAGATCTGTAGATAAGCGGACAAAGCTGAGATTTTTGCGTGGGGAAGGTGTTTCTAAAGTGGAGTAGATCACCGGGTAAGTCTCACTACACACTAATCCCAAACCGTAACTCCTATTACCGGGTAAGTCTCAAGGAATTAAGATAAAGAACTATAACCTCAAACTAACATACCATCTAAGGGAATAGAATCAACCTTTACCGGGTAAGTCTCAGGCTAACTCACAAAGATGGGATGGAAGCACACTCAAACCCCAATAAAGGATAAACCTTTATTACCTACACTTATGATCGTTGGTACACAAACTAAGGAATTACCGGGTAAGTCTCATCCTAAGCTTGCTTTGAACCAGGAAAGGTATAATAAGAATAGGATTTGGCAAACTCTAACACTTAACTCTCAGTTATGGATCAGATAAGTCACCTCGGTCAGCCAGTTTCCACCTCGGCCGAAATGTTCATCGACTGAACGAGGTGCTTAGGGTTAAGGTTAAAGACTCGAACTTTCAGGATCCCACTGGAATCTAAGATTATTCTATCATTGTTTTTCCCACAACCTTCAGCCAATCACCCTAGAATCACACAAGGAAATTAGCCACTCATCATCATCATAAAAGTATTAAATGTAAGGGAAGAAGGTGAATATTTGAACAAAGAAGAATTTAATGAAAAGACTTCAATAACTGAAACAAATATCACACAAAAGCGTTCCTTGGATAATAATCCAACAAGACAAGACAACAATTGAGGGAATTGAAGACAATCTTACAAAACCCTTCAATAAAAGCAATAAAAGCTATGGACTTCAATCTTCCTTCAACCTTCAAAAAGGTTCTTCAACTCTCTCCCAAATTGGAGTACGCGGCTGCTGCGTATTTTTCAGTATAGGCGGATTACTTGCGCTGATAGCGGATGTTGGATTTGTGGAAAATCCAACCCTTTTTATAGGAAAAATAACCCTCCAAAGATAAGAAATCTTAGAAAGATATTATCCCATAAATATAGGTAAAATATATGATTCTGCATATCTCCTTCCTTCCAGAAGCCAAGCCCAAAAATATAAGATCACTTTCCAACTTTAAAAGATCTCAGCCAGGAATAAAATATTCTCGCCGCGTCCTAGGTATTCACCTCGGTCGAGTCGGCCTCTCTGGATCACCTCGGTCGAGATGAATCTCTGGTCAACCGAGGTGACTCAGAACTGGATGTAGAATCTCTCAAAACTGGTCCAAAGTGAATCTTTAATTCATGGCTATGCTTCCTGGATGTAGCTCCAAATGACTCATGACTCCTTTTGCTCCTTTTTGATGCAAAACGTACCATATTACCTGCAATTATAACGAAACTAGGTGTAGACCTCGATTCTCGCAAAGGTAGATGAAATGGTAGTAAAATCACATAATGTACATACAAACATGCAGATTATGAAAGATAAAACGTCCAAACAAACCCAAAAATATAGACTATAATTCATGCTATCAAGTCAATCATGATGATGAGTAACTCGGCACCATTCAAATAGCCGGGTGTTTGTGTCTTGCCAAAGTCGGATTGAGCGATATTCCTAACGGGTCATGGTATATGCATCAAGGGTTTGATGCATCTCAAGAAATTGATGATTGCTGATTTCCTAGGCTTCGGTTATTGTGCACCTCTGTCCATGCATCCCAAAAAGTAAAGTAAAAAAAAGGGAAAGTGTGAAATAAGCAAAGCTTATTGGTGGAAGATGTTGAAGTTCAAGTAAAGTGAAGAAAGATCCTATTCCCGGATTCTAGCACCACATTACCTTATATACATCCCTACCCTACACGTTTCTTGACCTTTCTTTTGGGAAGCCCTTGAGACCTCGAGCTTGTTGATTGACTTAGTGGTTTAAACTAGATTATGCATGATTAATTTCGATAATTATGATTTATTATGCATTCTATGATTTTATGCAAAGATGAACAACTTTCTTATATTTATAAAATGTTTTAAACATGTTTTGATTTTAAATTCCATGAAGTATTCTCTTAGAGTGATCTATGATTGTAGCACACCATTAAAATGTTTTTGAAAGACTTTTTCATTGATCTTTATGACTTATAATCCATTCTCTCTTGTATTTTATATGCGGAACTTGCTTGGGGACAAGCAAGGGCTAAGTATGGGGTATTTTGATAGCATGAATTATTGTCTATATTTTTGGGGCCTGTTTAGACGTTTTATCTTCAATAATCTGCATGTTTGGATGTATATTATGTGATTATATTGTCATTTCATCTACCTTTGCGGGAATCGAGGTCTACACCTAGTTTTGTTGTAATTGTAGGTAAAATGGCACGTTTTGCATCAAAAAGGAGCAAAAGAAGCTAAGGAGTCATTGGAGCTACATTCAGGAGCTTAAGGAATAATCCAGGAATCATGCAATTGGATTAAAGATTCACTTTGGACCAGATTTGAGAGATTTCACATTCAGTTGTGATTCACCTCGGTTGACTACAGAGTCACCTCGACCGAGGTGATCCAGAGGAGCCGACTTGACCGAGGCGAACACCTGGGACGCGGCGAGAATATTTTATTCTTGGCTGAGATCTTTTATCTTTGGAAAGAGGATCTTATATTTTTGGGTTGGATTCCTGGAAGGAAGAAGATAAGTTAGACCATATATTTTACCTATTTTTATGGGAAGAGATCTTTCTAAGATATCTTATCTTTGGAGAGTAATTTTGCTATAAAAAGGGTTGGATTTTCCACAAATCCATATCATGCTATACCACCGATTGTGTTTAGACATCCGCTGCAGCCATACTCCAGTTGGGAGATTTGAAGAACCTTTTTGAAGGTTGAAGGAAGAAAGTCTATAGCTTTTATAGCTTTTTTAAGGGTTTTTGTAAGATCATCTTAGATTCCCTTCTTTGTTGATTGTCTTGTTGGATTTCTATCCAAGGAACGCTTGTTGGTTTTATAATTGATTCAGTTATTGAAGCCTTTCTCTTAAGGTTTACTTGTTCAATTATTCTCTTTCTTCCCATATATTTGATTAATACTTTCATGATGATGAGTGGCTAATTTCTTTGTGTGATTCTAGGGTGATTGGCTGAAGGTTGTGGGAAAAACAATGATAGAATAATCTTAAATCACAGTAGGACCCTGAAAGCTCGAGTCTTTATCCTTAACCCTAAGCATCTCGCTCAGTCGATGAACATCTCGGCCGGGGTGGAATTTGGCTGACCGAGGTGACTTATCTAATCCGAAACTGAGAGTTAAGTGTTAGAGTTTGCCAAATCCTATTCTTATTACACCTTTCCTGGTTCAATGCAAGCCTAGGATGAGACTTACCCGGTAATTCCTTTGTTTGTTTACCTAAGATCATAAGTATAGGTAATAAAGGTTTATCCTTTATTGGGGTTTGAGTGTGCTTTCATCCCATCTTTGTGAGTTAGCCTGAGACTTACCCGGTAAAGGTTGATTCAATTCCCTTAGATGGTGTGTTAGTTTGAGGTTATAGTTCTTTATCTTAATTCCTTGAGACTTACCCGGTAATAGGAGTTACGGTTTGGGATTAGTGAGTAGTGAGACTTACCCGGTGATCTATTCCACTTTAGTAATACCTTCCCTATGCAAAAATCTCAGCTTTGTCCGCTTATCTTTAGATCTTGAGTTGGAACCACAACTAGATGCTTTAACCCCTATAATTGCATATTTCCTTTATTGACTTTTTATCATCCTTGATTGTTTTAATTGCTTTTGTGGTTAGTAATTACAAAGCTTACCTATTCCGACTTTGTTTCACTAAGTCCCTGTGATCGACCCCTGGAATTCCTTGCTTTTACTACGATTGACCCGTACACTGCGGGTTCGCATCCTTGTTTTAAGCTTACATCTAGGGTTATAAATTTAAAGCCTACACACACCGTTTGGAGCGAACACACCATCCCCACAGTGACAAAGGGCCGCCCCTGCGGCTGAGGCGATCCACCCATGCAGATTTGCTGCAGATCGCGCCCAATCTGTTTTCGTTCGTTTTATCTTCCTTCCATAGATAGAATATCCGATCTTCTATCTTATGAGCCGGCTTCCTTATCTTCTTCCTAACCCTATACGTCCTTTCCATTTATCTTCCCGCCTCTTCTATATATTCCCGTCTTTTCTTCTTTTTCCCGTTTCCTGCTTACGTCTTCTTCAACCCTCGAGTGTTGTAGCCTTGCCCCTGTGTTCTTACTGAACGTGTACTTGTTCTTCATCACGTTCATGTGTTGTTGCAGCCTGCTTTCTCTTTTGTTTCGTTTCTCTCTTTGTTTCATCTTTTCTTCTTCTCAAAGAATCAAGTTTGATCATTGATTCTTGTGGAGCGTTCCGTTGTTTATCCTTCGTTGGTCACAGGCTCCCTTGGTTGAGTTGTGAAGTGTGAAAGAGTTGGAAGAACAAGTGTTGGCCTTAGTCGTGGTTACGTTGTCGTCGAGAAGCCGACAGACACTTCTGTCAAGGATCCGCCCCCACGCCTGCATAGAGCTGCCCCTGCGCCTCTGTCAAGTGCCGCCCTCGCGGTTTTTTCTACAGTAACTCTCGTTCTTGTCAGTTGCTTCCTTTCTTGCTTTCCTTGTTCCTTTTCTTGTTCCTTCTGGATGTTCCTTGACCCCTTAGTGTTCTAGTAAGATTAAGATTGAGACCTTAACTTGTGTAGACTTCTTATAGATCATGGAGACTAGAAGTTATAGACTTCTAGCAACCGTTTCATTCTTGATTATTGATGCTTATTTGAACAGACTTTTCTTACTCCTTTCCTGAGGGAAACAGAGTTGTTCTTTGAGTTGTTGCTGAGCTTTTAGATTACCTTCGAGTGAGGTGAGTCTCTTGGACGTACTTAGCTTCATTCCGTATATTGGTTTGAGCGTTTTGGCTTGTTTGTGTTATTTATGATGTTATAACGGATAACCGGAATAGGATTCACCCTTTATAACCTTAATTGGCCCAAGTGTATGATAACCAGGCGGTGACCACTTGTCTAGTTCTTCAGGAGACTAGAATGTGCTGTTGCAACCCAGGCCCGTAGGTAACGGATAATACTGATCTATTCCTATTGGTAGACGGAAGCGGTGACGAGTTTTTGGAGATTCTCGTGTGACAAAAGAAGTTGAATTGGTAATGGATAACTTAATGAAAGATGATAATCGGTTGAATGGGAGCATGCTATATGTTTACTTTTACCTTATGTGTGTTTGTGCCTTTACGTTCTTTATGATATCTAGAATGTTAGTTAACGGTTTATACCGATGCTGTAGACGTTCCACAGATTCACGATGTTGTTGAGTGATCCGAATGGTGTGGTTAGCCGGGGTTCCCGTATATTATAGGACGGGATCGGGTTTATGTTTTTGTTGTTGCTTTTCCTTTTGTTTTGAACTCGGCTGCGAGTCGTTTACGCTTTCCTTTGTTTAAACCTTTGGTTTTATAGTGAGTTTTGGTTTTCATTTGTTTGTGCCTTATTGTAAGATCCGTTGTGCTGTTGCTACTCTGAGGGTCGGGACCCATTGTGAGGTCCTAGCCAGTAACGCTTTGAGTTTCCAGAACTTGGGGTGTTACATAGTTGATACAAGTACCATCCTTGGATAGCAGCCAAGCTGATATTGACCCGAATTGTTGTGATCTTGGCTACATGTGATGTGCAAATGTCTCTCGGTAATTGGTTCCTTCAATTTAGGTATATCCTTGTGTTACAAGTCTGGCGTTGTATTGTTCAACTGTACCATCCAAGTTATGTTTGATCTTGAAGACGCATTTACAACCAATAGGTTTCTTGTGAGGAGGAAGTGTACCAAACTCTATGTGTGGTTGTCCAGAAGTTCTTGAATCTCGGTTTGGATAGGCTTACGTCATCGAATATCACGAGATGCTTAGGAAAAAGACCCATGCTCTTTTTCAAGAGATATGATAGCAGCAAAATGTTTATAAGACGGAGATAATTTATCATATGATAAAACACAAGGTGAAGGATAAGGTGTCCTCGAACAATTGTTGGATGAGGAAGATGATTGTGGGGGCAGTGAAGGAAGGCTAGTCTGAATGTGAAAGTCTTGCAGTAAGTTGTACGGTTGACTGGATCGATGGGAAAGGTTGGTCGGAGGTTTAGGTATCCAATGAATGGGTTATAGTATGATGTTGGGAAGCATAAGCAAATGTGTTTTGATCAAGAATTTGGTCATCATCATTTAATTTTGGAAGGCGTATAAAGGATGGATTGGGGTTAGTGTAACAAATGAGTTTGGAAAAGAGCTTGTAGGGAATATTCTTGCTCAACCCTAGCAAATATTATATATCCTTGATGTACATGTGTCTTATATACTATCAAATATCTCCAGGTAAATACCCCGGAATCCCGGATATATGAATACCCGGTACGTACTACCAAATAGGCCGTTTAATCAAATAGTATATACCCCGTATAAACCTAAAATCAGTATATATACTACTAAATACTCCGGATATTTACACACACGTAAAATTGGTTGGATTTTTGTTCAATGTACATGTGCCGGATGTACAAATAGAATGTTTGGGGTTTATACCTTTGGACCAAATACGTCGTTGACCTTTACGCCGGATGTGGTACGGGGTATATAGTCAAATATCTGGGTATTCTTCATTTGTTGTAGTGTGGCCTCATATATTAATGTTGTGGCCTCATATATTAATGTTGCTATGTAACATTTTCTCTAAATCAGCACTAACAGCTAAACAACACAAGTCATAAAACAAAAGTTTGTAGTTGAATAGATGACAACATCATTTACCTTATACAATCATAAAGAATAGGAAGTCACCTCAAACATATATTCATGCTCACATATCATAATGTTGCCATATATGTGTTCATTATACAATTTAGTTCTAAACAACAAGAAGCAAAGCAGGTCAAGTCATAAGACGAATGTACTTACTAATTCTGATCCACATAGAAAATTAATTTCAATATGCCATCATAAATCTATATATGTTACTAAAACACAACCCCTCTTATCCACATGTCAACCCATTAAACATGTATTCTAAAATTTTTTGACAAATAATTACAAAATTGTCATTCTATAATTACAACTATGCCATTAGTAATTCATAAATTTAAATCTACATAAAAATAATTAACATATCATCATTCCAATTCAGCAAAAATATTTACACATCACAAGTTCATATCCATCTGCGTACATTGAACATGATACAATAACTAATTCAACTTCACACCATAATCACAACTTAAGATCCATTTTGACACCATTTCCATATCAATATAATCACAATTTATGACCCATATTGACACCATCTCTATCTCACAAGGATCTATAATTATCAGAATTTCTGATCCAGCTTGACACCATCTCCTTCTCACAAGGTTCCGACAATCATTAAATAACCTGCTTGAAGATCATCATATCAATCTTGTGAAATTTCAATCAACATTTATGTTCAAAATATTCACACTATACCGTATTCATTATATCATCAGGCTAATAAGACTGCATGCCCCATTAACAAACAATCACCACACCATTTCAAAAAACGAATAGCAAAATTGTCTCAACAGTTCACATCCATTGATTCAGTATAATCACCAGTCCATAGGGACAACTTAATTTTAAAACATTATTAAACTATTAATGTTCAACCAAAACAGAACCATTGGCATATTCAATTACAGACCCTTAACATTGTTATTATCATCACAATTTTCATAATACTTTCACCAAGCACATTACGAAAATGATGGACGATAACTATTTTCAAGAATCTAATACAATTATAACAATATGATCTGTTTTTGTTACAAAATCTATATCCTCAGATATACAACTCTAACTAACAACCCTATTATTAAGATGCATCTGTTAAAAATTGAAGATTCTATAACTTGTAAAATCCTTTTTTACCAAGCTCTTATATAATAACACCTCCACAAACACATATAGGAACACCTTAACTAATATTGGTACACACCACAATCATCTAACACACAATAGATTGGTATTATTTATTATGAATATATTGTTGGAGCTCACTTTATATGAAGGCATTCCTTTGTAATGTAGGTACCACATTCCTCTCTCTTTGATGTGTATCTTTAATAAGATAGTTATATCAAAGAAAAACATGTATCAATACAAAATTATAGATAGAACATCTTCTTCTCCAACTTGATGAACATTAGAACAAATGGATGAGTAATATGATACAAACACTAGATTAAATATAAACACACTTCTGTTCACTAATGTATCGATCACAATTGAAAATACAAACCAAATTTTATGAATATGTGGTCATTCTCATTTGATTATTGGCTCGCACTGTGTTGATCAATCAGGAGACAATTTAATAAATAATGGAAAAAAGTTGATCACATGTAAATATGTTAATTCATTCATTCATCCACATTAAAACTAAGATGTGGTCATCCTCGCATAGAAGCATTATGTTATCATATATTATAATAGATTGTGACATGTAAATGGATAAAAAAAAAAGCATTGTAAAGGGACAAAAGGTGATCACATGTTCAATATAAGTTATATACATAGCTTAAAGGGTCACATGTTGCGCAGAAAATGAAAATTCAGAAAAGACAGACTAATGACAATTTCCCAATACATAGTTGTCTATATTGTAGGGAACCAATAATGAATGCTCACATCTATTTTGACCAATTTCATCTATAATAAAATCATACACGTTATATTATTTAAAACTTATCTTATATTTTGATATTCAACAGTCCATGTCATCATCTTCTTCACACTAAATTCAAGATTCAATAGCTACATTGCAAAACTGGAATGTAAGATAGAAAAAGAATGTAGCTTTAGATTGCAATATATTAAGTTTGTATGCCCTCTTACCTTAAGTATTTCAACCACTTGCACGAAAATATACTGATGAATAGTGCAATAATTATGTCGATCAGAAGTAAATATCAATAATGTCTTCTCCTTTCACCTGATAAATTAAAACAAGGAGTGTAAGATACAAAGAGCAATTGATATTAACGTAGATCAATCTAAAATGGTGTGAACTAAGAACAAATGTTATTAATCTACTAAAAAGGTCAATACCGAGTTGTCCAAGTCTATTATTAAAGCACTAAAGTCCAACAGTTTGTCACATGAACAATAAAATATACGTATCTAATATATCTAATGTATGCTCACAAGCTACACAATGAAAAAAAATCAGAACAATAAGCCAAATTTCAATTGTAAAAAGGGAAGTTGACATGACCCATCAACTAGCTGATTTTATTTACTAGAATAAAAAATAAAATCAAAATTACACTATGAAACGAGTTTATGTTAATGCATTCATTCATCCACAAAACCCACACTAAAACCAAACTACTTATAACCACTTTTGAAATGACTCCACAATATACATGGACGAAAGAATTGTCCATTGCATTGTTGTGTGTATGCTTAGAATCATATGAAATAAATGAGATACCAAGAGGTTGTTTTTTGTTCGAAGAGATTACAGCAAAATTTCATGCTAGAACAGGAGCAAATCCAAGTGCAAGACAGGTTAGAGCTAGGGTTAAAAATCTATGGTGGGATTACAGGAGATGGAGAGATATCTAGAATGTTGCCCGTGTTACTCGTGATGAAGTAACTGGAGAATTCTGCATACCCGATGAGTGGTGGGATGAGCACCTTAAGGTAAGTTATACATATATAAGCTAATGTAATATATCTATGTTGTAATTGATTTTATTTGTTATTTTTTTAATTTTCTATTAATTGAAGAAACATGTATTTTGGTTGAAGTTTCGTAACAATCAAATAGATTTTGACATTCAAAAATTGTTTAAACAAGTATTCAACTATTGTCGGGAATAAGTTTCCTTTCTATCATATATTTCTAAATAAAAAAATGTTTATGGTTGATGTGTTTTTAGTTGTTTTAAACTTATGTTTTTTTATACTAACGGTGTTGCCGGATATGTACTTTTTATCCACATTATGTGGATTTTATGTACTTATAGTCCTTGTCAGCCTATCATGTACTTTGTATCCATACTATGTGGGTCTCTATGTATGTTTTATTCTTATATTGTGTCTTATTACGTATTTTGTCTGCACTTTATGTGGATTTTTATTGTACCTTGTATTATTATGTTGTTGTTGACTTCATATAATAGTTAACCTATTATTCGAAGTGTGTGTTTTTTACCGTAATTAAATTGGCTCTTGAGTGATCAAGAGTTTGCGAACCAATGATACAATAAGTAGTACGACATTATTGTGGAGAATTGTGAGAGTCGATAATTGGCGTGCCTCTGCCATTAGCAAATATCAAGATATTTTCTACACAATTATCAATTGGAAAGCTCTTGATATTGTTCCAATCAGTATGGTATTTATATGGAACCCTACAAATGATCAAGATGTATATATTCTGTAACACCCCGAATCCACGGGACTCGGAATGCTACATTGGACTAGGATCTCACAATGGACCCTGACCCTAGCCTGACAACAAATTCACTGGATCTTACAACAATGCACAAGTAGAGTAAAAACAAATACATAAAAGCTGAATGATACAACAAAAGAGTTTACAAACTCAAAGCCGAGTACAAAACCATAACAACAACAACCAAAACAACAACATTTGATACAAAAGATCCCAACCCACGTATCCTAATGTGCAGAAGTCTTCGGCTCGGCACACCATCTGGCTCACTATGCAGTCTTCCTAACCTGCAGATCATCTACAACACGGTATACACCGTTAGCTACAGCAATAGATAAGCATGATGTAATAGCACAAAAACATATCAACATCTCATACATGCAATGTCATATACATCCATTTATTATCTTTAATTACGTTATTCCATTATTAATTCAACTTCTTTTGTAACACGAGGAGCCTCAAGAACCCCGTCCCATCCAACGTAACACAAGAGTTTGCATGGGGTGACCTTCACTTGTCCCCTCTGTGAGATCATCTTCAGGTCACCTCCTCCTAACCAGCAGGCGGAGGCCGGTGGTTACCGCCCGTTATAATATACTTGGGTCATATAAATATAATGAATGGTCATCCTAGTCCGGTTTAGGTTATAAATGCACAACCATATGAACACACACAACCATTACAACCATACAATCCACAACTGTACGCTAAGTAAGTCCTATGGACTTAACTGATACACTCGTATCCTCTACCACGTCACAACTTCCCTTTGGGGAAGAAACCAATGCTTGCAAGGGCAAGGCACAAAACATCACAACCTGAAAGGGTTAGGAGACTCGTCTTCATAACCAGAACCAACCTACACCCTAAAGATCATAACAAGATCACATATGCCTATAGCATAACCCCAACATCAACACAAGTGCCTAAGGCACATCTCTATCATACCACTCATCCTAACCATCCTAACCTAGCTAACAACTAGACCAAGGCTAAAGGAAAGGAAGGAAGGAAGACATAGCAACAAGGTATGCACCAACAGAAGCAAGAACACACCAGCCAGTTCAGTGAGGCGCAGGGGTGGCTCACCAAAGGCGTAGGGGCGGCTCTACACCAGGGGCAGGTGCGGCTCAGGACAGGCGCAGGGGCGGCCAACAGTGCAGAGGGTTGGTCCCGACTTTTCTTCGATCCCTTTCTCGATCCTCTTCACGTCTTCAACATACCACAACAACATATATGCACATACACACATATATGATCATCAAAAGGCTGGGAAAGATCCAACACAAGTCCAACTTGTGCTTCCTAAGCTAAAGAGGAAGATAAGAAGCAAAGGAGAAGAGAGAAAGAAAGAAGAGGAGAATGAGCTTACCACACCAACCTAGGCTGCAACTATGGAGCATCCACACCTCTCACCACTTCAACACATCATCAACAACACACAACAACATCTACAAGAGCATCTAAGGCCAAGAACACCTTCAAACTCTCAAAACTCTCTCACAAGATCAAGAAGAAGCAAAGATGAGAAGATGAAGGAGAAGAAGAACATAAAGGTGATGAAGGAGCTGCAATGGAGTGAAGAAACCATTCATCAGGAGATTGGGGAGGCTTATATACGAAGTTTCCCCAAAAGTAAGATCAAAAGTCAACAAAGGTGGCTGCAGCCGCACAAAACCGTAGGGGCGGACCGACTAAGGCGCAGGGGTGGTTCCTCTGTGGCGCAGGGGCGGCTCCTCTGTGGCGTAGGGGCGGCCCACTGGTGCGCAAGGGCGGCTGATTGGTCAAGGCTGGTCAAGGATAAGCACACTCTAGCTCATCTAGGCTCCCAAGACTAAGGTTCTTACATCTCACCCCCCTAAAAACAAGTTTCGTCCCGAAACTTGCAGGATCCCAAAACCTCTCGGACTTGTAAGCCGAGGTAACACGCTCTTTTGTAAACATCAGGTCATAACCTATAACTTTCTATATCCTCAACACATCATGGAGGTATCACAACTCCAGCATCACAACTCTACATAAGGCCTAGAGGAAGATCATCTCTAGCCAAACACTAGCCACATCACACTAACATGGAGGAAAGCCGTCTCCAGCCACAACGTACACATAATACTATTACGTGGAAGAAAACCATCTCCACTCACATTATATCCATCGAAGGTATCATGGAGGAAGGAACCATCTCCTGCTAATCCTAACACATATACCATAGCATGGAGGGAAGAACCATCTCCACCTATACCTATCTCGTGCTAGCAAACAAGATCTAACAGATCATATGCACACACAACTAGCACGGAAACACAACATATCACATAAACACAAAGCATACAAGCACTCACCAAGAAGACACTAAGATCTACTCGTGGATCCCATTGGTGCCTCTAGCTCAGCGTAGAACTCCGGATAGTTCCTCTAGATACTATCCTCTGTCTCCCAGGTAGCCTCATCTGGTCCTCGTCTAGACCACTATATCCTCAACATAGGAATGTCCTTCGAACGCAGGCGTCTCACACCTCGCTCTAGGACTGCGATAGGGTGCTCTGCAAACGTGTGGTCCGGCTCAACCACCAAATCATCATAACTCACAATGTGCCTCGGATCTGGTATGTACTCCCTCAGTTGAGACACATGAAATACAGGGTGAACACCCTCTAATCTCGGAGGCAATGCTAATCTGTAGGCTGCTCGCCCAACTCTATCCAGTATCTCGAAAGGACCAACATATCGGGGACTCAGCTTCCCCTTTATGCCAAAACGTCTGACGCCTCGCGTCGGAGATACTCTCAACCAGACATGAGCTCCTACTCTGAACTCTAGAGGTCGACGCCTCTTGTCTGCATACGACTTCTGGCGACTCTGTGCAGCCAACATCCTCTCTCTGATCAGCGCCACTCGAGCCATATCATCCTGAATCTGCTCTGGCGCTATCCCACTGGTACTGCTAGGCTCTTCCCAGCATAACGGTGTACGGCATCTACGTCCATACAGTGCCTCATAAGGAGTCATCCCTATAGATGCATGTCAGCTGTTGTTGTATGAGAACTCAACGAGTGGGAGGTAATCAGACCATCCCTGTCCCCAATCCAACACACAGGCTCGCAGCATGTCCTCTAAGGTCTGGATGGTCCTCTCTGACTGACCATCTGTCTAGCGGTGAAACACAGTCGTGAAGTGTAGACTCGTCCCCAAAGCAGTCTGAATCTACTACCAGACTCTCGATGTAAATCGTCCGTCATGATCAGAAACGATCGTCCTCGGTACCCCATGGAGTCTCACTATCTGTCTAGTGTACTCCTCAGCTAATCTGCTCACTGGCCACATCTCTCTAATAGGAATGAAATGTGCTGTCTTTGTCAATCTGTCAACGATCACCCATACGGCATCAAAGCTCCTACTGGTCCTCAATCCAGTCACAAAATCCATGGAGACGTCATCCCACTTCCATTGTGGTACTAGTAGTGGGTGGAGCTCACCTCTAGGCCTGAAATGCTCTATCTTGACCTGTTGACAGGTCGAACACTAAGCCACAAATCTGGCTACATCAGGCTTCAGCCCTCCCTACCAAAATGAGTGTCTCACATCATGGTACATCTTACTCGTACCAGGGTGTACTGAGTAAGGTGTACAATGAGCCTCCTGTAATATCCGTTGTCTCAGCTCTGCATCTGCAGGAACGCAGATATGATCATGTTGCCTCATAACTCCATCTGCCCCAATAGTGATTGGGGTGCCTCTCCACGAGACATCCTATCTCTGATCTTCGCCAAGGTCGGGCAGGTCCCCTGCTTCTGTCGGATCTCATCCAGCAGACCAGGTAGAACCTCTATAGTAAACAACTGGGCATCCTCATCAGGAAACTGGATGTCCATCTCTAGCCAGGCTAGATCCCTATGAAGTTGAGGCTGTACAGTAAGTCTGGAAATCGCCTTCTCTCGAGGCGTCTTCCTGCTCAAGGCGTCAGCTACTACATTCGCCTTGCCAAGATGATACAAAATCTCAAGGTTAAAGTCCTTAATCAACTCAAGCCATCGACGCTGGCGGTTATTCAATTCCCGCTGCGTGAAAATATACTACAGACTCTTATGGTCTGTGAAGATCTGATATGTAGCACCATACAGGTAATGTCTCCAGATCTTCAATGCATGAACCACCGCTGCCAACTCCAAATCATGAGTCGGGTAGTTCTCCTCATACGTCTTCAGATGTCGAGACGCATACGCAATCACTCTGCCCCTCTACATCAAAACACATCCCAAGCCGAGCTTGGATGCATCACTGTAGACCACAAAATCATCAGAACCCTCTGGATGTGCCAACACAGGAGCAGAAGTTAAACGCCTCTTCAACTCCTCAAAACTTTGAGCACACTGATCGGTTTCCATACAAATCTGGTAGTCTTCCTCAGAAGACTCGTCAATGGACGGGAAATCACAGAAAATCCCTCCACAAATCGTTTGTAATAACCGGCTAAGCCAAGAAAGCTACGCACTTCCTTGACGTTCGTCGGTGTCGTCCATGTAGCAACAGACTCGATCTTCGCTGGGTCTACCATAATCCCGTCAGTGGAGACGATGTGCCCGAGAAATGCAACCTCAGACATCCAAAACTCACACTTAGAGGGCTTGGCATACAGCTCTCTATCCCTCAAAATCTGCAAAACTGTCTTCAAGTGTCCCGCATGCTCCTCTCTACTACGAGAATACACCAAAATGTCATCAATGAAAAGCACTACGAACTGATCCAGGAAGTCGATGAAGATATTGTTCATCAACTCCATAAAAACTGTTGGGGCATTCGTCAGCCCAAATGGCATCACTACAAACTCGTAGTGTCCATAAAGGGTACGAAATGCCGTCCTATGCACATCCTTCTCTCTCACCCTCAGTTGGTGATATCCTGAACGCAAGTCAATCATAGAAAAGACTGTCGCTCCCTGCAGCTGATCAAGTAAATCATCAATACGAGGTAGTGGGTACCTGTTCTTGATGGTCACCTTGTTCAGCTCTCTGTAATCTATACACAGTCTCAACGATCCGTCCTTCTTCCGCACGAAGAGGACCGGTGCACCCCATGGTGAAACGCTAGGGCGTATGAAACCCTTCTCAGCCAACTCCTCGAGTTGCTTCTTCAGCTCTAACATCTCGACAGGTGTCATACGGTATGGGGCCTTCGAGATGGGTCTCGTGCCAGACTCTAAATTATTACCAAAATCTACGCTCCTCTGAGGTGGCAAGCTAGATGGCTTTGCAAATACGTTTGTGAACTCACAGACCACCTGTATATCCTCCAAAGCTGAACTCTCTTCATCCTTCATGGCGTAGCACCAGAAGGCATCACATCCTTGTGCAATCAGTCTAGCTGCTCGTACGGCACTGATGACAGGTCCCGTCTTCCCAAGGTCCGAACCCCGGAAGACCTCTATCAGACCTAAGTCGGTAGAGACTGTAACAATCCTCTTACCCACATCTAACACCGCACGGTGTCTACGCATCCAATCCATACCTAATATGACTTCTTCATGCATCAAAGGCATGACTAAGAAGTCAACAAGTAGTACACGAGTCCCTAAATGTAGGGGACAACTACGTATCTCCCGGGTACCTCTGACCCTACTACCATCAGGTAACCCTATAGTAAAGGGTGCCCCCTCTATGGTAGAGAAACTCAAACGCTCAACACAAGAAGCAGAAATAAATGAATGCGTAGCACCCATATCAAATAAAACTCTAACAGGTAAACCATGTAACAGAATGGTACCTGTAGCAGCTGGTGCTGGCGGCTCCTCAGCACTCCTCAACTCAAAAGCACGGCCTCGAACTCCTCGGGCATCACTAGTGCTAGCCTCTCTACCTCTACCCCTACTCGGTCCAGGAGCTGAACCCTGAGTAACAGGTGTCCCTGGGATACTCTGTTGTTCCTGATGCTGAGGCGGTCTCTGCCCACCTCCTGCTGCACCTATAGGGGAAGAACCCTGCTGTGATGGTGCCTTGCCCTGACGGAAAAACGTAGCTATATGTCCTGGCTTCCCGCACGAGAAGCAAGTCAGTGGTGCTCTAGGGCAATCAGCCCTCATATGCCCATAGGCCCCGCAGTTGTAACACAGCCGGCCTCTATCAGTAGTTTGTGCAGACACTGGAATACTCTAGCGGCCCTGAGTCTGGCCTCGCCCGAATCCAGATGCTCCTACACCAGTCGGTGTTGTACGTTGTCTCTTCTCAGACCGTCCGATCTGAGAAGTCCTCCTCTGGCTGACCCTCTCTCTCATAAGCAAAGGCCCGATCCTGGTAGTCTGCCATTGAGTCACAATGAAATCCTGCCATGTATGAACGTGTGCTCTCCCTCAGACGTCGGGAGAATAGATACACATGCTGGTCCTCAGAAGGTGCAGCTGGACCCAACAAAGCTAACTCAGTTCGGAAGCGGCGAATAACATCTGTAATAGGTACATCTTCAAAGCCTGCTTCCACAAAATCCTACAGCTTCTTCCTCCTCAATGAGGCAGGGCAGAATTGCTCCCTCAACAGAGTCCTCATCTGCTCATAGCTGGTAACTCGTGAGGGAGCAACTCTGTAACACCCCGAATCCACGGGACTCGGAATGCTTCCACAATGTAGCATTCCGAGTCAGTTCAGTGAGGCGCAGGGGTGTTACACCCCGAATCCTAGCCCAATGTAGCATTCCGAGTCCTCATCTATAATAGGTACATCTTCAAAGCCTGCTTCCACAAAATCCTACAGTTAGATCACGAGTTACCAGCTATGAGCAGATGAGGACTCTGTTGAGGGAGCAATTCTGCCCTGCCTCATTGAGGAGGGAGAAGCTGTAGGATTTTGTGGAAGCCGCCCCTGCGCCTCACAGAGTCCTCATCCACTCTACCTTTTGCAGATAGCAAGTGCCATTGTTGTCAACCTAAGGCTCTGATACCAACTCTGTAACACCCCGAATCCACGGGACTCGGAATGCTACATTGGGCTAGGATCTCACAATGGACCTTGACCCTATTCTGACAACAAATTTACTAGATCTTACAACAAGGCACAAGTAGAGTAAAAACAAATACATAAAAGCTGTATGATATAACAAAAGTGTTTACAAACTCAAAACCGAGTACAAAACCATAACAACAACAACAACCACAACAACAACATTGATACAAAAGATCCCAACCCACGTATCCTAATGTACAGAAATCTTCGGCTCGTCACACCATCTGGCTCACTCTGTAGTCTTCCTAACCTGCAGATCATCTACAACACGGTATACACCGTTAACTACAGCAATAGATAAGCATGATGTAATAGCACAAACACATATCAACATCTCATACATGCGATGTCATATACATCCATTTATTATCTTTAATTACGTTATTACATTACTAATTCAACTTCTTTTGTAACACAAGGAGCCTCAAGAACCCCGTCCCATCCAACGTAACACAAGAGTTTGCATGGGGGTGACCTTCACTCGTCCCCTCCTGTGAGATCATCTTCAGAGCACCTCCTCCTAACCAGCAGGCGGAGACCGGTGGTTACCGCCCGTTATAATATACTTGGTCCATATAAATATAATGAATGGTCATCCTAGTCCGGTTTAGGTTATAAATGCACAACCATATAAACACACACAACCATTACAACCATACAATCCACAACCGTACGCTAAGTAAGTCCTATGGACTTACCTGATACACTCGTATCCTCTACCACGTCACAGCTTCCCTTTGGGGAAGAAACCAACGCCTGCAAGAGCAAGACACACAACATCACAACCTGAAAGGATTATGAGACTCGTCTCCATAACCAGAACCAACCTACACCCTAAAGATCATAACAAGATCACATATGCCTATAACATAACCCCAATATCAACACAAGTGCCTAAGGCACATCTCTATCATACCACTCATCCTAACCTAGATTACAACTAAGCCAAGGTTAAAGGAAAGGATAGAAGGAAGACATACCAACAAGGTATGCACCAACAGAAGCAAGAACACACCAGCCAGTTCAGTGAGGCGCAGGGGCGGCTCACCAAAGGCGCAGGGGCGGCTCTACACCAGGCGCAGGTGCGGCTCAGGACAGGTGCAGGGGCGGCCAACAGTGCAGAGGGTTGGTCCCGACTTCTCTTCGATCCCTTTCTCGATCCTCTTCACGTCTTCAACATACCACAACAACATATATGCACATACACACATATATGATCATCAAAAGGCTGGGAAAGATCCAACACAAGTCCAACTTGTGCTTCCTAAGCTAAAGAGGAAGATAAGAAGCAAAGGAGAAGAGAGAAAGAAAGAAGAGGAGAAGGAGCTTACCACACCAACCTAGGATGCAACTATGGAGCATCCACACCTCTCACCACTTCAGTACATCAACAACAACACACATCAACATCTACAAGAACATCTAAGGCCAAGAACACCTTCAAACTTTCAAAACTCTCTCACAAGATCAAGAAGAAGCAAAGATGAGAAGATGAAGGAGAAGAAGAACGTAAAGGTGATGAAGGAGCTGCAATGGAGTGAAGAAACCCTTCATCAGGAGATTGAGGAGGCTTATATACGAAGTTTCCCCAAAAGTAAGATCAAAAGTCAACAAAGGTGGCTGCAGCTGCACAAAACCGCAGGGGCGGACCGACTAAGGCGCAGAGGCGGCTCCTCTGCGGCGTAGGGGCGGCCCACTGGTGCGCAAGGGTGGCTGACTGGTCAAGGCTGGTCAAGGCTAAGCACACTCTAGCTCATCTAGGCTCCCAAGACTAAGACTCTTACATTATCATACACATTTTATGTCATCTTATTCTTTCATAGATTCATATTGCATATCCGACCTAAATAAATAACAATTAACTACTTCATTTGCTATCACATTGTCTACAAACTACATAACTATTATTATTTATAAACCTACACTTTACTATTATTATAATTTTAATAACTAATATAATAACTAATAACTAATATCTAACAAAATCTTCTATTAACTATTTTAATTAGAACTAATCAACAATGACGTTCAAAGTTCGTAACTAATATTATTTATCTACATACACTTTACTGTTTTTTTAATGACTAACAAAATCTTCATTTAACTACTTTTATAGAACTAATCAACAATGTGTTTCAGATGTAATTTCAGTAACTAAAAAGATATGCATTTAAATGTTTAGATTTGTGAAATACATCGGTTAACACTGATAAAGTAATGTAGTAACTAAAAAGATTCACCATATAAATATGAAAGATAAGATCATTCAACAATAATATCTTCCCTGATAATATTTTTTAAAAATAATTTAAATTTATTTTTTGTGTGTCGAAACACTATATAAGAAGCATACACCTACAAGGAATTTCACCCAGCAACTCGAGCATTACAACAAGACTTTCGTGAAGAACAATTTTCTCAATCTTGGTAAGTTTTCTTAAACATAATCCTCTTTAACTATGTTTTATAACTTATTAGTGTGTATATTTACTTACTATCATCTTATTGTAAATATATTGTTGTATATTTTCGATTCAATGAAGGATACTTATCTATTAGAAGAGCTAATGGTCAACAGTTCAATTCAATGAAGAATTTATGTACGGATCAGTCACATTTGAAAATCTCTTGTCTATGAAAATCCTCAAGATTATTACTCTATAATTTTTATTGATTTGAAGGTAATTTTATAAGTTTATATACATACAATATCTGCATTAAATCATTCTCTTATTATATATCTAACAAACTACTTTAGTTCACATAAACAAGGCAATAGAATTCATGTCAATATCCCTAAGAGATGGATGCATACACTCGAACACATATATGAAAAATCTACCTATATGATAACCGATTTTATGGTATTAAAGTTCTTAACTAAGATTAGATACATTCAGCTGCCATATAAGATTGTCTTGAGCAACAATAGTGTATTTAATTCAATATTGAAGCCTGTTATTCCTATGTATGCCTTTCAATTTGTGGACTACGATACAACTCACAACATGAATGTTGATAGCCACAAGAACTTGGTTGGTAAGTACTATATATATGTATATATTTAATCTTTAATAAGGTCTTTATGTAGTTATCTACAGTTTCGTGTATTTGTTTACTATCTTTTGTATTCGCAAAAGACATCATTGGTCATCTATCTGCTATGGGCCAATCGATTTTCTCAATATGAAAGGAGAAATATATACATGAGGAGTTATCAATAAGCATACATTTTATTTAGTTATTTACTGCTTGCCATTTTCTATATTGTTTAGCAAATAATAAATCATGTCTAATTTTTCAGAAACCAGATGATGAAGTGTACTTTTGTGAGATTCATATGACACCAGTTTGATCCATTTGTAACAGACTTCCATGTTAATCAAGATATCGTTGTGATTGTACATCTTGTGAATGTATAAGAATTTGGAGGTCAAAATTACTTCTAAATAACTTCTCCCTTATTTGAAAATATTTCTTATAAAATTTCTAATCATTATTATATTTAAATTTTACTAATCTCTTTATATATATATTAAAAATAGGTGAAAAGTACATTTCCAACACCAAAGGAGCTACCAAGGTGATTATTGATGATTTTCGAATATCAGATATTAAGAATTTCTAGGAGAAGTAGTAATCTTCATATGCAATATGATTAATACCAAAATTACCTACATATTTATCATATGTTTCTTTTAAGTGTTGTACCATTTGAATGTTATAGATCCCCTATGTCTGAAGAGGTTGTATCATCGGTTATCATCCCAACCAAACCAAACACCTAGTCTTATTGTATGTCTGAAATATTTCTCAACCAATAACCAAGAAAAACATTGCGGGAAATACTAGACAAGAGATAATCATAATCAAAGTATTTACCAATATCTTATTTTTTTAATTTTATTTCCTAACATGTATATAAATACTTGACTAGAATTGTAATTGTGTTACAATGGCAACCATTGAGGACTTTGATGACATATTTAGATGGTTTTACAATTCATGTAAGACATGCAAATCAAAGGTGGAAGTTGACGGAAGTAAATACTATTGCAAAAAATGTGATTCAACCATCAAATTTGTTGTTCCAAGGTATTTATGTTGAAATCGTGTTATTTAATAATATAATTACTATACTATGAATCATACTTAAAATATAATTCTCTTGCTAGGTACAAACTCCACTTAAAAGTTGCTAATCATACATCAAATGCAGCGTTCATCATGTTTGAGAAACAAGTCAAGCAACTTGTAAAAAACAGTGGTTTCCATCCAAAATATCATCCTACTGAGTTGGGCATGACAAGGTCATGACAAGACAACTCTCGGACATGACAAGGCCATCGTCGGGCATGGCAAGGACAGCGCCGGGCATGACAAGGCCAACGTCGGGCATGACAAGGCCTTGTCATGTCCGAGGCCTTGTCATCGTCGGGCCTTGTCATGTCCGAAATTGATATAATCTCTCGGACATGACAAGGCCAGCATCGGGCATGACAAGGTCATGGCAAGGCAACTCTCGGACATGACAAGGCCATCGTCGGGCATGGCAAGGCCATCATCGGGCATGACAAGACCAGCGTCGGACATGACAAGGTCATGACAAGGCCACTCTCGGGCATGGCAAGGCCAGCGCCGGGCATGGCAAGGCCAGCGCCGGGCATGGCAAGGCCAGCGCCGGGCATGGCAAGGCCAGCGCCGGGCATGGCAAGGCCAGCGCCGGGCATGGCAAGGCCAGCGCCGGGCATGACAAGGCCACTCTCGGGCATGACAAGGCCAGCGTCGGGCATGACAAGGCCATCGTCATGCATGGCAAGGCCAGCTGTAACACCCCGAATCCGCGGGACTCGGGATGTCACATTGGGCTAGGATCTCACAATGGATCCTGACCCTAGCCTGACAACAAGTTCACTGGACCTTACAACATGGCACTGACAGATATAAAACAAATACATAAAACAGTATAAACTGTACAACCCAAAGTAAACAACAACATAGCCGAGTATATAAAACGTCAACCTCATACAGGAGGTACAAAAGAACATCCTCACGAAGGAGGGGAACACAACAAACCCAAACCAACCACCTAATGTACGAGAGTCCTCGGCCTGTCACCCTGTCAGATCACTCAGCAGCGCCTAACTTGTAAACATCTACAACACGGTATGAAACCGTTAGCTAACCATACATATATGAGGTAATGCATAAGCACAAACACAATCATGGAAGATAAACACATCATCATGCTTTCACACATTTACCCATTTTATTATCTTTATATAATAACCATTCACTCAAAAACCATATATATATATATAGATAGATGAAAGTATGTGACACGAGGACCGATACATCCCCGCCTCTGAGTACAATGTCCAGCTGTACGAGTATCGGTCACACAATCCGTGTACCCTATGGGAGTGGATTGCGCCCTTCTTGTAAACCAGTCTAGCCTGACATCAGAGAACCTTCCAGACTCCACGGCGGGATGAAAGGGAAAGGTTATCACAGCCACGCAGTGGGGCAGTCAATAGAACATAGGTCGATAAAAACGACAACTCATGCTATCATAGCAAACATATAAAGCACACACCACTCATGCAAACACCCAATATAGGGATGGTAACTAAGTAAGTCCTACGGACTTACCTCAACCTCGTACAAAATCAACCACGATCACCTCTACACTAGAGGGACAACACGGCCTATAAAAAGGCATAAAGAGATATATCAACCTCTATTCATCAAAGGGGTCACACCTAGACCCAAAGGGATCCATAAGGATCATAATCAATCTATAAGCCTCGCCACCAACTAAACCTCAATATCTCAACATAGCTCACAATTCCTCAAATCTCAAGGTAGTATCTAATCAACATTCCTCAATCTCAATTTTAATCCTAATTTAATTAATTAACCTTTAATTAATTAATTAGATTTCGCCAGAATAACGTTTTGCCCGCAGGCAATTTCTAAACCCACCTGTCATCAGATTTCATCAAACAAGAACCCATAATCACCAGAATAATATAACGACCATAATGGAATTTCTAATTGTCCTATTTGACAAGCCTAAAGTCAATTTAGGCCAAATCGCAGTACGGAAAACGAATAAATTCATAACTTATTCGTTACTAACCCGATTGACGATCTGAAAGAAGATTCGGAATCACAACGACGCAGGCTACGTATGGACATCATCAAATTCATCGGAATCTGAGCGACGGAACCGTCCTGGTGACATATATGCTCGACCAGCCCTCCATATACTCGGAAATGCAGAAACTCGGTACCGTTATGAAGAGAATGAAGAGAGGAATCCAGAAACTCAAACGGAATTGAAATCGGATTAGAAACGGAGAGTAGATCTGAGTTTGAAGGTTGAGAGAAATCAGAGCTTTTACGAGAAAACGTGAAAGGAAATGAATTAATAAAGGATTTTCCGCTATTTATAGTGAAGACGATAATTATTCTTTAGTAAAGTCGATAATTATCCATTAACCGATCAAAAGGCGGGTCGAACCTCTTTCTTCAAACTTCTCGAGATTGGAACATTAAATCTGGAATATTGTAGGGATAATTATTACACAACTGCCTCGGAAAACGTGTATTCCTAAGCCGTCTTTCTTAGCCGCTAAGAAACGAAATAGCGACTCTTTTGGCCGTTTTGCCTCTCCATGTTATTTCATATCTAGGACATATCCGATGTCCTGATCATTTCTCTCAACTGCATTTTTATTAATTGGAGCTCCCAAATGCTCCAAATAACACCGGAGGGTAAAAATAATTACCCGGGGAAAAAGTAAAAATTTCCCCAAACGTCCAAAATTACGCCAGGAATATAACGGTGGGACTCTTACTCATCACTTGCGAAATCTTCGCGAGTTATATGGCAATTACTATCAACGATTAAGTTAATCAACATTAATTAGAATTTGGAAATCCTAGCTATTACACCAGCGTCGGGCATGACAAGGTCAGCGTCGGGCATGACAAGGCAACTCTCGGACATGACAAGACCATCGTTGGGCATGACAAGGCCAACACCGGGCATGACAAAGCCATCGTCGGGCATGACAAGGCAACTCTCGAACATGACAAGACCATCATTGGGCATGACAAGGCCAACACCGGGCATGACAAAGCCATCGTCGGGCATGAAAAAGCCATCGTCGGGCATGACAAGGCCATTCTCTCGGACATGAAAAGGCCAGCGTCGGGCATGGGAAGGCCAGCTTCGGGCATGACAAGGCCAACGTCGGGCATGACAATGCCATCTTCGGGCATGACAAGGCCACTCTCGGACATGACAAGGCCGGCACCGGGCATGGCAATGCCATCATCGGGCATGACAAGGCCAGTGCCGGGCATGACAAGGCCAGTGCCGGGCATGACAAGGCCATCGTCAGGCATGCCAAGGTCCCTCTTGGACATGACAATGACACTTTCTCGGGTTTCAAGTTCGGGTTTTCGGGTTCGGGCATGACAAGGTCATGACCTTGTCATGCCTGACGATGGACAAGTGTTTTCAACTTGTGAAAAATGATTTCATCCTACTAAGTTGACATACAACAGGGACATAGTGGAACCTCATTGACGAGATCCTAATGATTGGCATCATTAATCAACAACAGGGTTTATATAACCATTATCGAGTGCACTTTCCATGACAACCACACTTAAGAATAAAAGCAATGAAAACACGTGTATCTTTATTAACACCAATATATAACACAAAACTATTAATATAGAGTATAGATCATATGAGAACAACCTCTATCGTGTAATCATTTGAACAGATCAGAGCCATCCAATTTTGTAAATCCAATGACCTAAATTAATGATGAAAAATGTTAAACAAAAACTCAATTAATAAATAATCCTTACTCACTCTTATAAAAGGACAGTGCACACACTCTCTATTAATTGGTTTTATAAAAATATTGCTATAATCTTTTAATATAGGAAACAGTTTGTTATAGAAGATTCACAAGATAACTCTCTTTCTCATATCGTTCATTCTTCAAACACCATTAACGTATCTTCTGTAAGACCCCAGTCTTTCGCCTTCACTGCCCCCGCGGTGAAGTGTGCCGCCCCTGCGGCAGGCTGCACCCGCGGCAGGGTCATCCGCCCCTGCGGCTGACTACAGATCGTGCCGATCTTTCTTTTGTTCGTTTTATCGTCTTTTCATAGATAGAAGATCCGATCTTGTATCTTATGAGCCGACTTCCTTATCTTGTTCCTAACCCTAAAACGTTCTTTGTTATATCTTTCCAGTCCGTCCCTATATATTCCCGCCTTTTCTTCCTTTTCCCGTTTCTTGCATTCGTTCTTTAACCCTTGAGAGATGTAGCCGCCATCTTGCTTCTTGTGACCTTTCTGAACGTGTAAGTTCATCTCTTTTGGTTTCTTCATCACGTTCATGTAGTTGCTGCATGCCGTCTTCTTCTATTTCGCTTCTTCCTTTCATTCTTCCTTTTCTTCTTCTTGCAACCTTGTTCTTGGTTCCGTTGTTGATATGTTGATGTTCACATGTTCTCTTGGTTGAGTCTTGAAGAGTTGGATCAAAGGTTCAAGCTTTGGATTCCTTGTTCTGAAGTTTCTGTCGAGATAAATCTCGACAACGCCTTCTGTCACACAGGCGCCCCCGCGCCTGCACATCCCTGCCCCCGGGGTCATCCGCCCCTGCGCCGCGCCTTGTCCAGTTGCCCCTGCGGTTTCCTTTGCAGTAGCTCCCGTCTTTAGTGAGCTACTTCCTTCCTTGTTTTCCCTTGTTCCTTTAATGGTTTCTTATGGTTGTTCCTTGCCCCCTAAGTTGTTGTAAGACTCGTTAGGGTTGAGCCCTTAGCTTGTGTAGATCTCTTAGAGAACAATGAGACTAGAAGTTATAGACTTCTAGCAACCGTTTCGTTCCTGATTCGTGATGCTTGTGTGAACAAGCTTTCCTTGCTCCTTTCTCCTGAGGGAACTGAGCCGTCTCAGTTGTTTGTTGAGCTTTGAGTTACCTTCGAGTGAGGTAAGGTAAGTCTCTTGGACTTACTTAGCTTCATTCCGTATATTGGTTTGAGTGTTTTGGCTTGTTTGTGTTGTTTATTATGTTTATAACGCATAACCGGAATAGGATTCACCCTTTATAACCTTAACTAACCAAAGTGTATGATAACCGGGTGGTGACCACTTGTCTAATTCTACAGGAGACTAGAATGTGCTCTTGCGACTCAGGTACGTAGGTAACGGATAGTACTGATCTATTCTTATTGGTAGACGGAAGCGGATGCGAGTTTCAGGAAATTCTCGTGTGACAAAATAAGTTGAATTAGTAATGGATAACTTTAAGAAAGATAATAACCGGTTGTATGCAAACATGTTATGTGTTACTTTCCTTTATATGTGTTTGTGTCTTTACGTTCTTTCTGATATCTAGAATGTTAGCTAACGGTTTATAGCGTCGTTATAGATATTCCGCAGGTTCAGGATGCTGCTGAGTGATCCGGATGGTGTGGTCAGTCGGGGTTCCCGTACATTATAGGACAGGATCGGGTTTTTGTTTATGTTGTTGCTTTCCCTTTCGTTTTGAACTCGGCTGTGAGTCTTTTACGCTTTCCTTTGTATAAACCTTTGGTTTTATATTGAGTTTTGGTTTTCATTCGTCTATGCCTTGTTGTAAGATCCATTGTATTGTTGCTACTCTGAGGGTCGAGACCCATTGTGCGGTCCTAGCCCGTAGCGCTTCAAGTTCCCAAAACTTGGGGTGTTACATCTTCCCCATATCTCTTATTCTTCAAACGTCATTAACATATCTTCCCCATTCGATCCAATGATAAACGAATCGAGAGAAAAATCTGATGATGTTGTTCTATCATTACTGAAGTGAGGCGTAGTACTATCAATTGGTTGACGTCTTCTATATTGGTAGTTCTCTCTACTTCATTTGTTGAAATCGTCTACAACTGAATTCAACAAGCTTTCATATTCCGTCAACAAAATCAGTTTGATTGTCCATTTGCAAATATGAACAATGTTATGTATTCATTTGTACTCTTTGTTTTTAAATTCGTTTTGGTATATACAATGAAACATTTGTTACATACGTAATATACAGTTTTTCTATCTAGTAGTGTTGCATTTTCGCAACTCGTTTCAAGAACCGAAAGTAGCAAAAAATGGAATTTTGATAATAAATGAAATTAAACATATTAACTACCCATAAAAAATTGTACCATATTAGTTTTATTTGAAAAGATCATTATAATTACGAATAAATGACATTGACGCCCTAATAGTGTTTTGGTTTTTCCAGGAACAGGCAAACAATGGAATGTTTACAAGTTTGGTGCAGATCAAAAAGCCAAAGATATGGATTTTATTTTTCAGAATTTAGAATGTGATGAGGATATGCCGGTTGGTTTTGCCACGACACAAACGCCAGATGGATCAGTACGTGTATTGGATACCAACGTGTGATGAAAGTTGATACCGACAATTGGAAAGAATTTCAAAACAATTGATGATAGAGAAGCTTTTTATAAGAGTTATGCGGCTATAGTCGGGTTTGATGTTAGAAGGGGAGCTTCACGTGAGTACACGGATGGAACAATGAAGCATAGGCGTTTGATGTGTAGTAGACAAGGATTCGCAAATAGCTCGTCAAGTCAATGTAAGCAACCAAGTGTATCAAACCGTTGTGGGTGCGATGCAGGAGTCTATATCAAGTTTATCGGCAACGCCGGATATGAGATTACAAAGTTTGAGGAGCGACATAACCACACACTCCTTCAAGATGGATCAAAACAGTTTCTAAAATCAAAAAGAAAGATGGATGATGGACAACATCAGTTCATGATTAACTACATGAAGGCAAATATTGACACATCCATAACACATCACCTCCTTAAAGAAATTATAGGTGGATACGAAAATGCTGGACCATTGCTTACGGACTTCAAGAATTTCAAATATATATATATATATATATATATATAGAGAGAGAGAGAGAGAGAGAGATTGACTCTCATGTAAACAACTCTTACTAGGTAAAATGAGAACAAATTGTATCCGTTAGATCGTTAAATAGATGGCTGAGATTAGACTATATAAAAAGGGAAAAATTGTGTTATTAATGGAAGAAATATTTGTCGGACCTGACTCTATATATTCGGCGGTATAAGCACATATATTCGGCGGTATAATCACATATATTCGGTGTTTACATATTCACATGATAAGAGTTGTTTACATATGAGTCAGGATCTATATATATATATATATATATATATATATATATATATATATATATATATATATATATATATATTAGACAGAAAAATAATGATAACCTGAACGGTTATCAATTCTTAATTCACAACAACCAAAAGACCATTTGTATATATATAAGACAGATAAAATTAATAATAACCTGAACGGTTATCAATTCTTAATTCACATGAGATATGATTTACCAACTACATAACAAACTTATACATCATTTTTTTTGTAAATATTTGATATGCAAAAGATATGGGTAACCAACCACATAATAAAATTATTCATCAGTTAGTTGAAAGATTTGATATGCAAAATATTTGTTGTATCATCACTCATAGAATCAACCAAATAGAGGCGTCTTTGAAACAACTAGAGAGAAAACATTATCACCATGTCAAGTACAATTGGGTCAACTCGATCATTCAATCCAAGTCGAACATTTCGAGTTCAAGTTGATCCTATTACACTAAGTTTTCAATATATATAGATGTAAAAATCATTTTTTGCCATAAATTTTGACATTATTTTTTATTATATAGATACTCACTCCACAATCAATGGACCATTTTCTTTTTCATATTGATGAGGTGAAACACTATAGGATGAAAATTAAGGTCCCAGTTATCCGTCTATGGTTGCGTCCTACCCTTCAACAAATTGGGAGTCAAACAGTAAACGATAATTGTATGGTTTTACTCGATGAAATGGTAATCATGTATCAATTATATAGTTTCTTATTGTATTATTATCATTTTAATGTCTAACATTTATAATGTATATTCGTTTGTAAGGGTTAGAGGATAGAAGATGTTGCAAAAGCTCTAAATGTTTCAAGGAATTTTTTTGGCATATTGAAGGAGAGTGAAGTTATATCAATATGTCGTTATACCAAGAGGCTTTTACCGAATTGGAAATCATAAGTTTATGAATTCAAACATTTCAAGACAACCTAGTGTTTCAATCATTCCAAAACTAGGATTGGATTTACACTCTTTCGGTGAAATCCTTTCCAAGACAGCAAAGCAAAAGTACTTAGTAGGTAATTCATATATATAGAGGTAGGATCAAGTAAGCACAAGAGTTACGGTAAGAAATGAAAATGCATATAAACCACATGATTAAAATAATTTAACGGTTATGATGAGATTTATATATAGCCTAAATTTAATCAAATACTACATATTACCTTATTAATATGGAAAATTAATATTATTTCCTTATTCACATACTCATACATTTATTACCACTAGCGTGAAGGCGCGTGCTACGCACGCGCGCCGTGACTTATACTCGTAAATTATGTCGGTTAAGGGTTAATCGTAAAATTTATCATTAAATGATCGAGATAAGTGTTACATATAAATGAGTTCGGTGTTACACTTAAATGAAACGATAACATTATGATCAAATTACAACATACATAGCAAACAAGTTCCCTTGGTAAGGAAGAATGAAATGGGTCTACACTATTTGCAAAATATTCCATAGGGACAATGAAAGAACTATTACATTGGATTTGCAAAATATTTCATAGGGACAATGAAAGAACTATTACATTGGATTAAATCTGGTAAACTATTGTTAGCCTATGTACAAGAAGGTTATAGTATGAATCGTTCTTTCATCGATTTGCTCCCGTTTAGTAGTTGTTTTGATATTTTCTTTAAATAACTCTTTATCTAACCTTTTTCTTAAACAAGTATTTTTTAGCAAAATAAAGGGCTTTTTGTTGATTATTGAATTCAATTGACAAAATTTGGTCCTTTTTTACAATGTTCAAAAATTAAAGTAAGCAAATGAAAAATATATAATCAAAACCGTAAGAACTTTATAGTTTGATCTAAAACACTGTTTCAAATTTGAGCTATCTGATATGCCATATGGCTTATTTGAGGTAACAATAGTAATGTTCATGTACTCCATTTCGGAGAACTCATTTTCACCATTCTTTACAAACAACACCATTATGCAAAAATAGCCTAAAAATAAACAAGAGTTGATCGTTGATGATGCTCCTAATGTTACTCAGGTCATAGAATTGCTCGCTTCTCCATCTCCCGATGTTACACAGTCCTTGTCAGCCATTTACAAATGAAAAATCCTTTCAAGCTCACCTTCTACTATCATGGTATAGTCAAATACCTAGAAATCAAAATTCAAACATGAGCTCATATATTTAGAAATAAATTAGGCTAAGAAATCACAAGATAAAGCTACTCTGATTAATCAAAACTCATCAAACAAACTTGATTTTCACCTAACTGAGCCAATAAAGATTCTAAAGGATATCATAACATATCAAAATGGCAAAGGTTGCTAATTTTTACCAATCAACCAAATCAGGAAAAAAAAAAAAAGAAACATCAACCTCCAATAAAGCAGATAAAGGAAACACAAAGCAAGCATGTACATTAATAGGTCTTGATAGAATTTGATTGCGACTATCTGAGCATTCGAGAGCACTCAGATTTCTACTAAATTAACCTGCAAAATAAAACAATTAGATCCTTTATTAACTGTCATATAGTCATAGATTGACTGCCCAAACAATACAATCGTCAAAATTTAGCACATGGTATAAGACTTTAAGACACAAGCTAGCGTTGATAAGAGTAATACTAACCTTTACAAGTAGGACTGTCGATTGCAAAAACAACAAATGCAAATGAGATCACATAATCTAAGTGAGTAAATAATTGATATTTAGTAAATGATATTCAAAATACTATCTACCATAGTCATAGGAGTTAAGTGGCATATTAATGTAGTTTATCTCACATATCACGTCATAAATAAACGCACCCAAACGCCAAACATGTACCACAGTTTGAGGAGAAAGAGCAAGTTCCAAGCATGCCTTCACATATAATTCCTAAACGACTCTCATTTGAGCATGGAAGATCTTGATGTTATCATATATCCTTTTTAACATCCCTATCTAAGCCTTTTAACTCATGAAATGATAGTTAACTCCTTCAGAAAGAAATCCACAGAAATTAAAAAAGAAACCAACAAAAGGATACACTTATATACTCTTGAACATTTAGCAGCCCAACTCCTAGTCGGATCCAAAACTGAAATGACCTTATATTGATTATAACAAATATTATTCAATTTGCTAACAAATAATAGAGAGAGAGAGTGAACAACACTATGTGTATACAGTAAGAATAAAGAGAATCGGCATACATAGAGAAATTGCATATAAGGAATCTATACAACATATATGTCAAGCAACTCTAACAATGGAACTTAGATAACCATTTACAATGGTTATCTCCCTTTTAAGGCTTTGACAATGTAAGCATATTCACAGATTAAAATAAACCAAATACAGTTTTCTAATGTTTTCTCTAATCATATATCTTTTGCATTTATAAGATAGGACAAGGTTTAGCAGTGATTTTTTTTTATTCATAATGCAGTTTACAACTAACTGCAAAAATGTAGATATACATACATGTTCAATAAGAGGTTGAAATCCACCAACATTAGGGAGGATGGTTCCATCTTCAATGATCCACCTTCATTTCCGACACCAACAAGAATGCCAACCCGACCCATCATGAAAAGCATGTCGTAAACATGGTTCACAGCATGTCCTTCATTTGTCCACCCATTGCTGTTAATAGTCACACCCCGCATTTTAGAAATTAAGTTTGATGACTTCAGTCTTCCATTAAGCCATATTTCCCAACTAGGTTTTATGAGATTACCAGTACACATGAAATTTAGTTAAACTACTACAAATAATTCATTAAGTCATGACATAAAGCCTGGTTGACATAGCAATTAGCATTTAGCACATAAACAAAGTTAGCATCAAAGCATATTGGTATAATCAGCAGAACCACACAAATTGGGGTGGGGTTACAACTGAAGACCACTAAAGTTGAAAAGCATAAATGCTTTGGCATATGAATCAAAAGAGTAAGAAAAAAGAAGGGTGAAGAAGAAAGCGAAATTCACCCACCTTCAAATCAAATTATGATCTCTTAAGCTTCAAGAGGTACAAGAGAGCAAAAAAGTCATTTATGTCAACATCAGTGTCGAAAAGTATCCGATAAGCCCCCACCCATAACATGAGGTAAACTCCTCGCCACTCCCATGATTAGAAAAAAGAAGCTATAAACAAACTGTAACGATCAAAGTGAAAAAAATGTCAATAAACACGAAGATTTATTTGAGACATTTCTTCGAACATTTGTGGCGCATACCTGACGGAAGCATCCAACACCTCTTTCACACATGCAGGAACCTAAAGAGCACCAATGGGGTTGGTCACTCAAAGCCATATCTAAAACAATAAAGAAATTGAGAATTTCATTGCCATCAGTTTTTACAAAAGTAATCACTCGATATTATGAAGAAAACAAGCAAGAATAAGAAAAACTGAGTTTCTATAAGCTAAAACAGAAATGGTCGCGAAACCTAGATTTTTCAATCAACGGGGAGAAGGTAAAATCGAATTCAAAACGAAAGCTTACAAAATACAGTCGCCGAATATATGGAAGCGGTGGGATCCAAGCCTCAAGCCACAGCTCCGGCGGAAGAATCCAGTGTCATCGTAGAGGGAGAAGAGAAAATAGAAAGGTCGCAAACAGGGATTGAATTGAAGGAAGAGTGTTGAAGGTAATGAAAGACTGCAAACTCTATATGTTGAAGAAGGCGAGGAAAAGAAAACAATTAAGTAAAATTTAATGCTCATAAAGAAGTGCATGAATTTGCATAACGGAGATCTAGAAAAAAAATAATGAATGAAAAGGAAGAAAAAAGCTTGAAGAAAAATGGAAGAAAAACTTAACTGTGCGCCGTCGAATATGGAAGAGAGGACATACGACCGATTCTATAGCTAAGCGTCGGAATGGAAACAGTAACAATGAGATAGTGGACACCCGTCGACCATCGTCGTTGGCTCGCTGGACGGCTGGAGTCGGTCCTCTGTAGCACCACAATTTGACTCATTGAACATGAGATGAACGAAATGATAAAAGTAAACCCTAGAAAAACGAAGACTGGTGTACAAGTGAACAGAGAAGACGATGAAGATTATCCGATCTAGTACAAGTAAACCTAAACCACAAATGATCAACAAATCAAAAACTAAAAACAATCAGATCTAAACTCTAAGAAGACATAAAACGAAGAGGGATGAAACAAATCTGTTTGGGTTTTGCACACAACCTTACCCTTGAAGATCTTTAAAGATCTAAGAAGAAAGCTGACGAGTGCCGACAATTTGGATGGCGTAGGGAAGAAGATGAGGGTTTACTCTGGTGACAGTAGATTGCTGAGGTTTCGGTGACTCAATTCTGCGAATACAAAAGAGAGATGATTGGAGTCTTGAAGAAGCTTCAGTGCAATACCTGAAGAATGATAGAGATTATGCAATGACGCGTGTACAGGTTTAGAGGACAATCGACGGCAGGATTTAATACATTCGGGGGATTTCAAACACGTGTCTTCATCGAGCTCCTCACCCTCTTCAATCACAGCATTCGAAAGGACGTACACGAACGGACGGCTGCTTCAACACGCAAGACTCACAGCCTAACAAATAAATGAACATGAAACGGGACAAAATAATACATAAAGAAGCCCAAAGGGTACACTCAAACGGGCCTCACAACACTGCATTTGGGCTTTAGGTAAACCGGTTAATGGGCCGACTGAAACCATCTGCAAACAGCAATAATGTAAGATTGTAGAGGGCAAAACAGAAAATTTCATGGCTGAGGGGTAGAAAAGGAAATTCTCTATTCATTCACCCAACTCCCACATTTAGTATAGTAAGGATATGAAATCATATGCTCGCCGATAAACCTTTCATTAAGAACTGATGTATTTTATTACTTGTTCGCTATAACATCGATGAAATTTAAATTCCATAATAAACTCGTGCACAATTATATTCATTTCGTATACGTGTGTATTTATATATTGTGTGTCAGAGTCGAGCACGTGTGTTATGTGTTGGTGCAAGAGACGTGTGTATGATGCAATAGTAGTGCGTGTGTAGTCGTCCGTGTATAGTCATGTGTGTGTGCTAGTGCAAGAGTCGTGCATGTGCATAATATATATGTATGTTGATGTAGAGTTGTGCATGCATGTGCATAATGGTGTGAGTCGTGCATGTTAACAAGAGTCGTGCATAATATGTGAATCATACGTGCACATGTATCCATAGTGAAAATCCGATGACACGAGTTGATTTTCTTCTGTGCAATACGTTTTCATATATGAATAAGCTGAATATATTTATTACCATATAAAACGTTAGGAATAAATCATGCACGGTTGTGTATATTTTCTTTACCAAAATTAAAAACCACAATAAATCTTATTATAAATATATCTTATTTACACGTCAAATCTCAGCCTTTCGGGCTTTAATCCAACGCTCCAGAATTGTTCTTATTTCTTACCGTAACAATTGTTCTTACCGAATCCTGACCCTAACGTTAGATCCTTAAATAGATGGCTGAGATTAGGCGATATTAAACGATATAAAAAATCGTGTTATTAATGGAAGAAGATTCGTCGGACCTAAATCTATATATTCGGCGGTATAGTCACATATATTCGGTGGTATACTCACATATATTCGGTGTTTACACGTTCACACGATAAGAGCTGTTTACATATGAGTCAGGATATATATATATATATATATATTTTAGTTCAAGTGAGGAGAGAGCTTGTAGATAGGAATTAGGAGGGTTGTAGGCCATTAGATGGATTTTAAATCAAGGGCTCACACATGCTCATCATTAATGGCATTTTTGTAAATTGATTTAAATCTGAAAAAATACCCCTACGTTCAAAAATAGTAATCAGTGTTCATACTTTTATATGTCATTGTTCATCTTTTTATACATCTGTGTTCATAGTATCTTTATTCATCAAAGTGTCATGTTCATTTGTTCTTTTCTGCTCATGTTATAATGCATAGATGTTCATTTACAATATATAACCACAAAAAATAAAAAAACTCATCACAAAACGTTAAAAAATTATCATAATATGTTATTTATGTGTAAAAGTTATAGATAAGTCATCGGTGTTCATACTTTTATACGTCACTGTTCATGTTTTTATTCGTCGGTGTTCATGCTTTTTATGTCATTGTTCTTGTAAATATAATAAACTATTTTTCTATAAGGCATTTTATCAAACAGTTTGTGTGCACACAAAAATGAGTATATAGATTGTTCAATTGGATCTATTAGACCAACTCAATATATGTATATACATGTATTTTCTCAAGGATTTTTCCTCTTGGTGCCATCAAGGTTTGGACTTTTCTTATTGGTATCCACTAAGTTTCAAAATTCCTCTTGGTGCCCTCAATGTTTCATTTGTTTCCTCTTTATACCCATTCTTAATATATTACATTAAAATTCATTAAAAATAATTAAAAAATTAGAAAAATAAATTTAAAAATAGATTATAAGCACATTAAATTTAATTAATAAATTTATAATAGAAATAGAGTGTATATATATATATATTGAAATAAACATATTTTTTATTTTTAAATTAAAATATTTTTTTAATTTTTACTTTCGATTAAAAAAATATGTATAAAATTAAATAAAAAACATTTTTTTGAAACTTTATTAAGAGTCTAGAGAATTAAAATATAATAGTTTTTTTTAATTTAAATTTTATATAATTTATATTAATTCGAAAATTTTAAAAAAAATATATTTTTTTTAAATTTTAATATTATGAAAAAGTATGTTATAAAAAATAATAAATTAACGCATAAAAAAATAATATTGTTATTTTCAAATTAAAATAAATCATAGAAAATTAACTTAAAAAAATGCTATATGTTTAATTTTATGGACTCTTAAAAAAATTTTAAAAAATATTATTTTAAATTTTTTTATTTTAACATAAATTATATATATTTTTTTAAATCGAAAGTAAAAAGTATAAGGATATTTTAATTCGAAAATAAAAAAATATATTTATTTCAAAAAATAAAAAAATATATATAAAAACTATTTCTATTATAAATTTATTAATTAAGGTCATAATCTATTTTAAATTTATTTTTCTAATTTTTTATAATTTTTTAATGAATTTTAATGTAATAAATTAAGAATGAGTATAAAGAGGAAACAAATGGAACCTTGAGGACACCAAGTGGAATTTTAAAACTTAGTGGATATCAAGAGGAAAAGTTCAAACCTTGATGGCACCAAGAGGAAAAATCATATTCTCAATCAAACTCATCAAACACAAAAATGATTCAAACAAATTTGATTTCGAAAACAAATATCAATCATAATGAAACATAAACCTTAAGAATGGAAATCTAATTAGTGAGAGTATAAATTCGAAGAAACAAAAACTGAATTGTCTTGTATTTTCTTTGATTTCACAATTTTTTATGTAATCGATCACTGATTTGGTTGAAAATCGGAGCAAATATGAAGCTTGTGTGTTAGCGGAGAGAGAGAGGCTCACAACGTGGGATGAAAAATGTGATGGAGGGTTGAGCGTATTTTAGTGTCTAATTTTCTTTTTCTTTTTTTTTTCTTCAGATTTATTGAATTATTAAAATGCCATTAATGATGAGTGTGTGGGAGCCGTTGATCTAAATCTCATCTAATGGCTCGCAGTCTTCCTAATTCCTATCTACAAGTCTTCTCCTCACCGGAACTAACCCCTCTCTCTATATATATAGGTCTACAATGATATATTACAATACAAAGAATGAAAGGAAACCTTAGTATGAACAAAAGGTGGAACGTCAAGGAAGGCTATTATTACCTTTGAATCAATGTTAAATTTTTTTTATCTAGTTATTATTACCTCTTATAGTCTCATACATACTTCTTGGAACGAGGAAAGCATAAGCCATCTTGTTTTGTCTTCTGTTAGAAAACTCTGTTTATTTCTATCATTTTGTATAATATTTATATTAGTTGTAGTCAGAATAGCGTTAGAGCAGTAACTTAGATTGTTTAAGTTGTGTGTCCTTCTCATCCAGTCCAGAAGCTTAGTATCTTATTTTCAAATATTTCTAACTCACACAAGCAAGTTGTGCGCTCTAAAGCTTCAACAAACTCATGTATATTGTTTCAAATTTATATTTATTCAGTCATAATTTAGTTGATACACTTGTACTATATATAAACAATATCAATTCTAATATTGTTACCATTATTACGCAGATATAATTGGTCATATTATGCAAGTTTATCCAATAAAAGACTCAGTCAACGATGCAAGCAAAATTGTGCTCTTAGGTTCCAAGTAAGTCACCTATATATAAAATAAAAAATAAATATAAAAATAATAGTTTGTATTTGTGTGTATTGTTTCATTTTTTCACAATTATTTTCAGCAAACGTATTGGAATGCATTCTATATGGAGATCTTGCGGATCAAATAACCAACTATCTTCAAACTATTAGAACCGATGATGACAAAGAGCATGTAAAAGGGAATAAGATATCTCCTACATTATACTAGTTACCTTGTTTAGTCCATCTTGAATATTTTCTTTTCCTTTAGTTATATTACCGTTGTATTTTCTTATGTATATATTTGTTCCCTTCTTCATGTAATAGCAGATTGAATGATACGATATTCATAAGAATTAGTTCTTACATGGTATCAGACTATCAAACGATCCTTCAAACTTAATCACTTTTCCGCAAAACCTTCGAGCATGGCACCAATTGCCGCTCTTGAAACCACAAGTCCCTACTACTTGCATCCTTCGGATCACCCGGGAATCTCTCTCATCTCGGTGATCCTCAAAGGAGAACACAATTTTTCCGAATGGAAAAGAAACATCATCAATGCTTTTCGAGCCAAGCGAAAGCTTGGTTTCATTGACGGATCGATTAAGTGTCCAGAAGAAATATCCTCCGAGTTTCAACATTGGGTCCAGTAAACTCAATGATTGTAGGCTGGATACTCCAAACAACAGATTCTTCCGTCAGATCGACAGTCTCAAATCTGGATTCGGCTAGAGAACTTTGGCTCGAACTCGAACAACGATACTCTGTTGGCAACGGACCAAGGATTCTCAAACTGCGGGCTGATATTGGTCAGTGTCGACAACAAGGGCAAACCGTCTCCATCTACTTCGGACGCCTGAGACGCCTTTGGGACGAACTAGCAATGGCATTGCCGCCATCTAAAACATTGTGTGCGCCATGTTCCAAACTATTATCGGATGAAAGGGAAGAAGAACGAGTACACCAGTTTCTAATTGGACTGGACGAATCGTTCCACACACTTCGCTCCAACGTCATCTCCAAAGAAATCCTACCCTCTTTAAACAAAGTATACTCTTTGGCTATACAAGAAGAGTGTACGCATTTAACGCCAAAAGACACCGAAAATCGACTAGATGCAACGGCATTGGCGGCTCGCTCTTCTCGATCTCAACAAGGTAAACAAGATAAATCTCATCTGATGTGTTTTCATTGTAATAAATCAGGCCATATCAAGGAACAATGTTTCAAGATTGTGGGATATCCCGAATGGTGGAACAACGGAAAAGGTGGATCGAATACATCATCTAATTCCACTTACAAATCCACGTCACAATTGGCTCCTGGAGGAAACAAAATGCAACAGCTCCAGCAGCATGGTACAAATAATGTTGTTCGTGCTTCTGGAATAGCGTCAGCAGCTACAAGCAGTACTCTACACGAGAGTGATAGATCTACAATGGGAGCATCTCTTACCGATTCACAATGGTCCGATTTGTTTGAAAAATTCAAAGATTTTCACGCGGCATCGAACGAGTCCATGTCAGGTAACGATTCAAATTATTGGATCTTAGATAGTGGAGCCTCGTTTCATATGACAGGTAATATTGGGATGTTTACTACGTTAACCAAAACAAAAATGCATATTATTAAACTTCCTAACGGTACGTTACAAAATGCGACCCAAGCAGGAAATATCGTTCTAAGTCCTTATTTTAAATTATCAAACGTTTTGTACGTTCCGGGTTTAAAATGTAACTTGATCTCATTAGCTTGTTTAACTAGTGATTTTAATTGCATAATAACATTAACATCAAAATTGTGTATCATACAGGACCTAGCTTCGCGGATGCTGATTGGAGCGGGTGAACCTCAGGATGGCGTGTTTTGGCTTCGTTTTTATAATTTTCCGTTTTCAATTTTAGCAACTACGCGGGTTGATCCGTTGGATAATATGTCATTACTTTGGCATAAAAGACTTGGACATCATGCTTTTGAAGTTCAAATCGAAAATTCAGTTATTAATAAAAATGTTTCTAGTTCTTTTAAAAATCATCCTTGTGATATTTGTCATCGAGCCAAACAAACGCGATCATCTTTTCCTAAAAGCATGTCACATTCAGTTTCTACATTTGATCTTATACATTGCGATTTATGGGGACAATATCGTTTTCCAACTATTTGTGGCGCTACTTATTTTTTAACTATTGTAGATGACTACTCAAGAATAACTTGGGTTTTTCTTTTAAAAACCAAAACCGAAGTTGTTTCTACTTTTATACAATTCGTTAAAATGGTTCAAACACAATTTAATAAAAATGTTAAACGTGTTAGAAGCGATAACGGATTAGAATTTATAAAATTAAAACAATTTTTCTTGGATAATGGAATTATTCATGAAACATCATGCACATATACACCACAACAAAATGGTAGAGTTGAACGTAAACATCGTCATTTACTTAATGTAGCACGTGCTTTACTTTTTCAATCGGGTTTACCAATTCGTTTTTGGGAACACGCAGTGTTAACGGCTTGCAATCTTATCAATCGTACTCCTTCTCAAATTCTTGATAAAAAATCTCCCTTTGAAATATTTTTTAAAAAAAACCCGATTATCAACATTTAAGAATCTTTGGATGTCTCTCATATGCGTCTATTTTACCTAAAAATTTCGATAAATTCTCGAATCGGTCAAGAAAATGTGTTTTCATTGGATATCCGGGTACTCAAAAAGGTTGGCGTTTTGTTCAATTTTATGAAAAGTTTTTTCCATTATCTAATGTTTCAAATAATTCCCAGTCTAAATCCACTGATTTGCAATCAACCAATTTTGTTCAAAATCCTAGAAATATAGCTGCCGAATTTCATGCATCCTCATATCATGTTTCTAAAACTACCCTTTTAAACAAAAACCTTCCTATTTTTTCTCCACTCCTATTTTGTGATATAAATAATTCTATCCCTTCTGCTGCATCTTTAAATTTGGATACAATATCCCCCTCTTCCCTTCCTCAACAATCAGCCGAGATTCCCGCAGTTCCTACGCCAATTCAGGAAACTGCATCTTCACAATTGCCTATAATTTCTGACGAACAACATCATAGCTTATCTCCTGGACAATCCTCCACAATTCATTCACAATCTGCTTCTCCTTCCATTCCTAGCGACCCGTCCGATTATTCAGGATCTCTTCCTTCTCCACAATCCACACCTCCCTTACGAAGAAGCTCTAGATCTCTTATTCCTAATACTAAGCTCAAGGATTATTTTTGCGGGTCTCTCTTACCTAAACAAACGCCCCTGAGTATAACTCCTCAATTGACATCCGGTAAGATATTCTACCCTATTTCCAATCAATCTTCTTTCACTAACGTTTCTTTGTCGTATAAGGGCTACGTAAATACTTTGAAAGGTTTACAAGACCCTAAGACATACACAGATGCCGTAGCTCTCCCAGAATGGAGACAAGCAATGCGCCATGAAATCGAAGCTCTTCAAAACAACAACACATGGGTTCTCTCGACACTTCCTCCGGGAAATAAAGCAATTGGCTGTCGGTGGGTGTTCAAAACCAAGCTGAAAGCTGACGGATCTGTCGAGCGTCACAAAGCGAGATTAGTCGCTCTCGGAAATCGTCAAAAGCAAGGTATCGATTATACAGATACATTTGCTCCAGTCGCTAAACTTGTATCTGTCAAAATTTTTATTGCAGTTGCTTCATGCCGTAAATGGGAGCTTCATCAGATGGATGTTCATAATGCATTCCTTCACGGTGATTTAAAGGACGATGTGTACATGAAAGTACCTCCCGGGTTTGCAATATCGGACTCTACAAAAGTGTGCAAACTCCGTAAATCCATTTACGGTCTCAAACAATCACCGCGGAACTGGTTTCATAAGTTAAGTCAAGCTCTCTTTCGAGCCGGATTCGCTCAGTCTCGAGCAGACTATTCTCTCTTTACCTATACACGTCCAGGTATTCACATTTACATACTTATATACGTAGATGATTTAATCATAACAGGTAATAATCCAGAGTATATTTTGCGTTTTAAAGACTATCTTCGAACTTGTTTTTCTATGAAAGATCTTGGAAAGTTACGTTTCTTTCTTGGCATAGAGGTTACGCATACTCCACAGGGTATAGTTCTGGCTCAACGTAAATATGCAATGGATATTCTAGCCGAGACAGGAACACTTGGATCTCGACCTACTACATTTCCAATCGAGCCGGGCTACGTATTACCCAAGGATCATACAACCAACTTCGATGATCCGGAACGTTACAGAAGATTGGTGGGACGACTTATTTATCTTACCATTACACGTCCAGATCTCACTTACTCGGTACATGTCCTTTCTCAATTCATGCAAAAACCTTCGGTTCAACACTAGAACGCAGCACTGCGGGTGTTACGTTATCTTAAGTCAAATCCAGGACAAGGTATATTTTTGTCTAATTCGTCACCTTTACAGATAAATGCGTACTGTGATTCTGATTATGCTTCATGTCCTATCACTCGACGTTCTATAACGGGTTTTATTGTTTTCATTGGCGAGTCTCCTATTTCATGGAAGTCTAAAAAGCAAAACACGGTGTCAAGATCATCCGCGGAAGCCGAATACCGTGCCATGGCATCAACAACATGTGAAGTCAAGTGGATTAAATCTCTCCTTTTCTCCTTGGGTGTGTCTCATGAACAACCTATCAATTTATGGTGTGACAATCAAGCGACTATCCATATTGCGTCTAACCCGGTCTTCCACGAAAGAACCAAACACATAGAGATTGATTGCCATGTTGTCCGGGATGAAGTCCAAAAGAAGACTATTCGTACTCTTCACATACGCTCTAACAATCAGTTGGCCGACATCTTCACCAAAGCTCTTGGCCATAATCCTTTTCACTATATTTTGGGCAAGTTGGGCATTAGCAAGATTCATGCTCCAACTTGAGGGGGAGTGTAAAAGGGAATAAGATATCTCCTACATTATACTAGTTACCTTGTTTAGTCCATCTAAAATATTTTCTTTTCCTTCAGTTATATTACCGTTGTATTTTCTTATGTATATATTTGTTCCCTTCTTCATGTAATAGCAGATTGAATGATACGATATTCATAAGAATTAGTTCTTACAGAGCACATATTATGTTACAATTTGCTGCAAATTTAAATCCATGTGTAACATAGGATTTTATATATTATATGTTAATTAAATTGATGATTAATTTATCTTAGGTGATGTCTACTTACAGAATTCAACTCTGAAAACTAGGTTGATCATTGGAATTGATCATGATGATGTTAAAAATCACGTGGTTGAGTAAGTTATTGATTCGAAATTTTTTTATTTACACATAAATTATCTATATTCAAAATTGATTTTTTCTTGTTATAGGTATGTTCCCAGGGGAGTTCATTATTAAAACAAGACAAGTTGATTATATTTTTTGTCACCATGCACTAATAATAGGAATTTAAGAGTATTTTTTATTAGTTGTTATCTGTCTTTTTGACTTTTTTTTTTTTTAATATTACCTATTTCAGATCATATCTCTTTAACTTATTTATTTACATACACTTCATTTTTATCTACCTGCACGATGTTCATCAGCATTGTACATGTGCTGGATAGAGCATGAATAAAGGTAAACTCAGATGGAAATATAGCACAACAGTGCAACAGATATATATAATGTTTAGTACATTAATAATCACACTGACTGGATCCTATTGATTGACAGTTTTTTGAACGAATTCTATTATTTTCATTCTCCGCCTCCCTGTTATCCTGCCCATGTTCAAAATTTGATCAGTAATTTTCTATTTAAGAGAATTCAATTAAATTTTGGTAATATAAAATGTATAAAATCCTCCATTCAATTTAGGTGGGTATGTTATTAAGACAATAAACAAAACAAAGTTTCACATTAATCTTAGCTTCCTTCTTCCTATTCACATTGGCCACAAAACTCAATAAAAAAAAAACAAACAAAATATAACAAATAAGCAATTTAGGTTTCCAATCTAAATTCTCCTATCATGAGAAGAAAAGCTCATATCAGCAAAAGTTGAAGGCAGTGACAGAGTCAAGCATGAATTATCCAAATTATGTGAGCTTGAGGATATGCTGAAGTCATCTATAATACTTGCAGCAAAATTTTCATATGTTTTCCTAAAAGTATGTGATAGGATAATTTAGCTTCTCAAGCTCCTTCAATAGACAGGTTGTTATCGAGCATCATTTTAAGTTTTAATAACCTTGACTTTTTTATATATATTAGAAATTGAGTAGCAATGATGAAATGAGATGTAAACATTGAGGTAATTTAGTTATTCACTCTAATACAGCTGTCTAACAAGCCTGGCAAGTTTATACCATTTGTTGCAAATCAATATTGACATTATGAAGTTAACCATATTCTAGATTATTATGACAACAACCAAAGGAAGAATGATTTATGCTGAGATATGTTGATGTTACTATATCAAGGTAGTTGCCATCATATTTATCTAAAAACATAATGTTCCTTTCTTATGTTGGTTATCAGGTCCGTTATTGTTGTTTTTTTACAATGTTAGACTCAATAGATTAGAGACTATACGAGTTTCATTATATCATATTAAGTATGAACTACATATTTTTTATGTAAAGAAATCAAATTATGAAAGTTGAGGCATACATCTAATCATTGTTATTTAATTGTACAATCTGAATCAACATGGTATATATATGCTCCTAACATCTATAAACATAACTAAATTTAGATGAGAAGATGGGACACCAGTGTGTTATATAACTGAATAATCCCTTCTTATTTATTAATCATGGATGGAACAGATCCTCTTGATGCTATTATTCGATCAACATATCCTTTGCTTTGTGATGGGCTACCTCCACCTGGTTACTTTTAGATAGAGTAATCCTAGCCCCTACAAATGAAATAGTTGAGAAAGTGAAATGTCATATTATGATTTCTATTCAAGAAGAGGACACAACTTACTTAAGCTCAAACTTAATCTGTCCTATAGAAGGTTGTGGATCATATGACAAGACGGTGTATTCCAATGAGTTTCTTAGTTGTATCAAATGTTTTGGTTTTCCACACCATGAGTTGGTTCTGAAGATTGAAGTTCCCGTCATGTTGATGAAGAACATAGACGAGTCTGCTGGATTGTGCAATGGTACCAGACTTATTGTTACCAGACTTGGACAACATATTATTGAAGGAGAGATCATTACTGGGAATAATATATGTGAAAAGGTATTTATCCCATAAATTTGTTGTCCCCGTCAGACAACAAATACCCATTCAGATTCCGAAGGAGACAAATTTCTTTGATGGTTTGCTTTGCTATGACGATTAATAAAAGTCAAGGTCAATCACTTTCACAAGTAGGATTATATCTTCCAAGATCAGTTTCAGTCATGTACAGTTATATGTTGCTATTTTAAGGGTTACAAACAGAGATGAGCTCAAGATATTGATATGCGATGATCAAGGGAAACTTCAGGAAACTACGGACAATGTAGTATGCAAAGAGGTCATCCAAAATATCAACTAAGGTATGGAAAAACATCGAACATGCCTATTCATCATCATTTACAAACATTTATGTATACTATAAAACACGTACTTTCGTTGACCGTGTCAAATATTTTTTTTTTTTCCAGGTGTTGTGGTCGTGGCATCAAGATTATCTTTTAATGAAACATTCATAAATTTGAAATTTTGATCAGAATATTAATAATACATTAGTTTTCAAACTTTAGAAAAAAGCCCGTACGGGACACGGACAATGCACTAGTTATCACTATAAATTACACCTTTGTACTGGAAAATGAGATACAAAATCAAAACATGATATTTTTTCATCTTAGTTTGTAAACAGACATCCATGTATTCATAGTCTTATGTGTTGAGGTGCAATTCAAGTAAGCTTGCACATGGTTGGTAGTGAGTAATACTCTCGACATGCAGGCTATGTCTTATGTAAAAGGAAATTTTTATAGAACCAGACATCCAATTTGATGAAAGCGGGGATTAATTGAAATACTAGTTCGGGAACAACTTACAAAATAGACCTCAAGTGCTTAACAGCTTAAGTAGTTAAAACTAGGTGTGAGCAAATAGTCCGATCCGCCTAATCCGATCTGTGAATCCGAAAATCCGATCCGAAAAAATCCGAATCCGAAAATATATGTTAGTTGGTGTTCCGAGTCTGATCCGATCTAGGAGTATTTTCAGATCATCGGTTCGAATACGGATCGAGGTTTCGAGGGAAAAAATCGGATCGGATATATCTGACTAGTCTAGTAATAAAGTTTCGGATCGGATATCCAATCCGGATAGAAGTGTCGGATATCCGAGTACTCTCATGTCGGATTTGAATCGGAACCCGAGCCTTCGGATCAGATCAGATATCCGAAAAATGTTCAGTCCATAGCTAAGACAAGTCGCTTGAGAGCTTCTTTCTTTTACTATTTCCTTTTCATTCAATGCAAAGCATTTTTTACACCTCTGATTCTCTCTATAGAGTTGGCTCTTGGCAGACCAGACAGAAATGTTGTCTGCTGGTGTAAATGGGTAATCGATCAAATAACCATGCTCACCTGCGTATGAAAAGACTAAGTAGATGAACTCACTGGAGGAATTCCATGGAAGATTTACCCATTTATGTTTTTTTACAGTCTTTAGGGGAGAGGGTATACAATGAAAGGTAAATTGTACGTGTTTACCATTTATTTCATAAACATCTCTCAACGTACACCAGCAATTACTTACTTCACGATGTTAGTCTGCAGCCTATATGAAAACCCACTTTTCACAAACAGAAGAACTCAACACAATACATATCTCTCTTTTCCATCAAGATGGAAAACCGTACGTATATCACAACAATCAGATGGGTTTTCTCCCAAATACACCTCATGGACTTGGTACTGTCATTTCTAGGTCTTTTCTTATTCATCTCGATTCACCGAAGGCTCACCACAAAGGGTCCTATGCTCTGGCCCCTTACGGGAATCATCCCTACCTTCATATTCCATTATCGTGAGCTCCATGAGTGGAACACTCGCGAGCTCATCAGATGTGGTGGTACCTACCGTTACAGAGGACTTTGGACGAGCAATGCCCATGGCATTGTGACATCTGATCCTACCAAAATCGAGTACATGCTAAAGACCAACTTCCGTAACTTCCCCAAGGGGAAGTACTATAAAGAACGGTTCCTTGACCTTCTTGGTGACGGCATCTTCAATGCCGACGGGGCGATGTGGAAGGAGCAGAGACGTGCTGCCATCTATGAGATGCACACTAGTAGGTGATGTAAATGCTATTCATCCCCAATCTAATATATATATTTCAGTATTGTACAATGAAAATGAGATATTTCATGTTGTGCAGGTTTGTGGAATACTCACTTAAAAGCATGCAGAGTTTGCTGCATGAAAAGCTATTAAGGTTAATAGCAAGACATGCAACGTCTCCGTCACAACCAGGCTCGAGTGTTGATCTTCAAGAGTGGCTTCTACGGTTCACTTTCGACAACGTTTGCATCGTTGCACTCGGAGTTGATCCAGGTAGCCTGGCACTTGATTTGCCGGATATTCCGTTTACCAGGGCATTTGAGGACGCAATGGAGTATTCACTTTTCAGGTTCATTGTCCCGCCTTTCTGTTGGAAGCCAATGAGGTGGCTTAGTGTGGGAAAGGAGAGGAAGCTAAAGGAGGCCATAAAGGTAGTCCATGAATTCACAGATCAAACTGTGAAGAACAGAAAGGCTGATATCTTCAATAGCCAACGCGACGATCTGCTATCACGGCTGATAGAGTTACAGAAAAGTGGTGGGAATAGCTTCACTTTGTCTGACAACTTTCTTAGGGACTTGGGCATCAGCTTCATCCTAGCTGGACGTGACACGAGCTCCGTTGCACTGACATGGTTCTTCTGGCTTGTTTACAAGCACCCTGACGTAGAGAGAAAAATTCTCAAAGAGATTGAAGGCATTATAAAGTCTTTCCAACATGGAAGAGACCATCACAAAGATGATGTGGTGTTTGAAGCAGATGAGCTGGATAGAATGGTTTATTTGCAGGCAGCACTGTCAGAGACCATGAGGCTGTATCCTCCAGTTCCAACCGGCTTCAAGGAGGTGGCAGACGATGATGTGTACCCAGATGGGATGAAGGTCAAAAAAGATGGAAGGGTGTACTACCACATATATGCAACGGGGAGGATGAAGTCTGTATGGGGGTCGGACTGCGAAGAATTTAAGCCGGAGAGGTGGATCAGGGACGGAAGATTTGTGGGCGAGAATCAGTTTAAGTATCTAGTGTTCAATGCAGGGCCAAGGCTTTGTCCAGGGAAAAAGTTTGCTTACATGCAGATGAAAATGGTGGCTGCTTCTGTTCTGTTGAGGTACAAAGTTAAGGTGAAGGAAGGGCATGTCGTGGAAAAGAAGGTTACCACCACACTTTACATGAAACATGGGCTCCAAGTGAATTTTCACCCCAGGTTTCCCTGACTGTCAGCTGATCAGAAAATGGATTCAAAGGGAGAATCGTGTGGCTGTTTCCCTATGTTATCTGAAATATGTGTCAGGTTTACTTGTTTGTTCCAAGTGAGAAATTATATTGTTACCCAGTTCCTCAATTAGCAGATTAAGATACTGGAAACAAGAATGCAGGCATTCTAGTCTCCACAAAATGAATTGAATGTCGTGAGGGGTCATGCAGCAGACTAATGCAGGCGTTCTATAATCACAATAGCTATTATTGACCTATCTGTTCTGCTTGCAGCAGGAAAAATAATTTTCTGAGGATAATCGTACGGGTTATTAAACAAGTCGATTCAAAATTGAAATTATTTGAACATAATTGTACCTTAGATGGACCCTTGCTCAATGAATTCCTGGATTCCAGACAAATTAAAGAGTCTTCTGATAAATCTCTGCAGGAAAGAAAATTTCCCAGTCAAATTTGTGTTGCCTATTGAACTAGTTAATGTAATAATTGAGGCAGAAATCACAAACCTGCAAACAAAATCATGAGATCCCAGGGTGCAGTAACGAGTAACTGCGGTAGTTAATATGAAATCTGGTGAGGAAGAAATCGTCAGCTTCAGACCCGTCCTTTGTGGGCATAGTTAAAAGGCTCAAATCGGTCCGACCCAGATGACAAATTAGGGCCCGGATTGATCTGATTAGGATTTCGCGACGGGTGATTAGACCGCCGTTAAACCACACATATTCGTTTGGTTTGCGAAGGAATTCACGACGACGAAAATCCATTCACGATGAAAAATCTCAGGTAGGTGTTGCGGATATCGCCGAAATCATAAACTCAAACAAAAATGATACGTAATGTGATACTGCTCTGCTCTTGTTCAAATCAAAGCAACAGGTAGCTGGAGCGGTCGACAAGGCGACGGATGATTAGACCGCCGATAATAAGAAAAGAAGCCCTAGAAATGGATGACGAAGAGCATCAATGCAGATGATATCTTCGACGGCATGACACACATCAACATTGAGGACGAGTCATAATTGAGCAAGAAGGGATGGACGCAGTTTAGGATCAAAAAATATATTTATAATTATTTATACTATTGTAAATCAAACTTATTACAAAATATGTATCATATTAACAATACATAATTTATTTTAAACCTAATAAATATGTATATAATAGCGATATGGTTCAGGTAGGGAGCTTTTTCCCGATACGGAGATACAAAATGATACGTACCGTGATATGTTTGACCCAAGTATAAAATGTATTCTCTTCTAATTAGAACAAATAGTTTTACTGAAAGCATTGAAAATATGCTCATCATTTGTAGAGAAGTAACGTAGGTTGTGAGTAATTGGGTTAGTCCTATTAAAAAAACTCGGAATTATGTTAATTTAGCACAAAGGTATATTATTTAGGTTTGGGCGTGCGACAGCCTAGTTTATTAATAGTTTATTAATAATGAAGCAAACAAAATGTTATAATGTAAGTTTTAGCATTGTTTGTTTCATTGTTGAGTTCAAATTCGGGCGGTCCACCCGTTCAGAAAAACGGACGGTATGAACAAGTCTCTAGATCTGATCGGGCCGGTAAAAATGAAAAATAAAAAATATATATTATAAATATTAAGTATTAATATAAAATATCTAGTATAATTATAATAGATTTAGTATATTTAACATAAAATATCATAAATAAAAATAATTTTCTAAAAAAATCAAATCAAAAACATTTTTAAAATATTTTTTTAAAATTTAAAAAACGGGTACACGTGAGCCCGGCCCGCCCGCCCGGCCGGACGGGTACGGCACCCATCCTAGGCCCGTATTCGAGTCCGGCCCGGATCCGGTTAAACGGACTCAATATTTTATAAAGTTTGGTCCGACCTTGGTTCGGCTAAACGGGCACAATATTTATAAAGCCCGGCCCGCGCCCGGATTTGAACAGGTCTATTGATAAACTAACCAAAGTGTAACATTGGAATTTGGAAAGGCTCTCTTCTCTCCTCTCTTGGATAGTTCCGGCGACTGTTCAAGCCACTCTTCGGTAAGTTGGAAGGAGTATTTTGTCGGATCTTCTGGCTTAGCATTAGTCACATCTCCCACTCAACCTCTCTTGGATAGTTCCGGCGACTGTTCAAGCCACTCTTCGGTGAGTTGGAACTTGGAAGGAGTATTTTGTCGGATCTTCTGGCTTAGCATTAGTCACATCTCCCACTCAACCTTAAACCGTTCAAAAGTGTGCGAATCATACATCCTAAATCCATTCATACTCGATCAAAACGCATCCAAATACATATATTAGTCGAGTCTGAGTGTGTCCTAGGCACCTTCTAGTGAGTGAAAACCTACTATCCATGACAAAGATCATCAAGATCCATCATATATGAAGAGATTTGTGAACTGAAAGCTTGTTTATTTCATTGACCATGTAATGTTTATATAGGGAAACATAAATAGATAAAATAATAAACTAATAACAAAAGATAAGCCCAATAATAAGAGATAAGCCCAATGCTCTAAGAGATAATCACAATACTCTAACACTCCCCCTCAAACGGGAGGTGTGGAAGAAACAACTCCAAGCTTGCGAATTAAGAAGTTGAAACGAGTAGGTCCAAGAGCTTTAGTCATAATGTCAGCTAGCTGAAGTGTGCCAGGAACATGTTGTGTTTGAATAATGCCTCACTGAATCTGTTCCCTGATGGTATGACAATCAATGTCAATATGTTTGGTACGCTCATGGAATACCGGATTGTTGGCAATATGAATGGCGGACTGATTATCATAAAAGAGGTGCATAGGAGCCTTGTGTGAAACCCCGAGTGAATCAAGTAGAGAACGAAGCCAAAGGAGCTCACAAGTAGTAGCTGCCATTGCTCTATATTCGGCCTCAGCAAAAGATCTAGAAATGGTAGCCTGTTTCTTGGTTCTCCAACAAATGGGTGAATTACCGAGGAGAATGAAGTAGCCTGTAGTAGAGCGTCTAGTGATAGGGCAAGCTGCATAATCCGAATCACAAAAATCCCGAATATATAAATCACTAGAATGAGATAAGAAAATACCCTGATCAGGTACTGACTTTAGGTAACGAAGAACCTTTAAGGCAGCATCCCATTGGCCACGGCGCGGAGCAGCCATAAACTGAGAAAGTGTATGAACCGAGTATGCAAGTTCGGGGCTAGTGATGGACAAGTAGATAAAACGGCCAACCAAACGACGATATTTCTCAAGATCATCAAGTAGAGCAGAGGAATCTGATTGAAGACCATGATCAGCAAACATCGGAAACGATGCGGGTTTGCATCCAAGAAGACCAGAATTAGCTAGAATATCTAGAGTGTATTTCCGTTGATTCAACCATAAACCAGACGGTGTACGAACAATTTCAATGCCTAAGAAGAACCGAAGGGGTCCAAGGTCCTTCATATGAAAGCAAGTATGAAGATAATCTTTAAATCGACGAATGGTAGCAGGATTATTTCCAATAATGACTAGATCATCCACATATATCAAAATGTGAAGGATGATACCTGAACGTCTGAATGTGAAAAGGGAGTAATCAGCCAGAGACTGAGAGAAACCATATTTCAGAAGAGCAGATGTGAACTTTTGGAACCAATTCCGTGGATCTTGACGAAGACCATATAATGATTTCTTTAGACGACAAACTTGGGACGAGGTTCGAAAACCGGGAGGTGGTAGCATATATACTTCCTCGTGCAGATCCCCATGAAGAAAAGCATTGTGAACGTCCATCTGATGAAGTTCCCAATTATAGATAGAGGCAATTGCAAGAAGTAGTTTAACTGTAACTGATTTAACAACAGGAGCAAAAATTTCATTATAATCAATGTCTTCTTGTTGACGGTTGCCGAGTGCAACCAAACGCGCCTTATATCGCTCAACTTGTCCATCGGAGTTATATTTAATACGAAAACCCATTTAGAGCCAATAGGTTTACGATCGAGAGGAAGATCAACATATTCCCAAGTGTTGTTGCGGTGTAAGGCTGTCATTTCATCCTGCATGGCCTTTTTCCATGTTGGGTTAGCAACCGCGTCTCTGAAAGAGGTTGGTTCTTGTTCCTGATATACAGAGTTAATAGTAGTAACATAGGCAGGAGAAAAATGTTCATATGATAAAGAATTCTTTATGTAATACCGGGTACCTGATTTCAGTGGGGGAGAAGCTTCACCCGATTTGGAATCAAAATGACTTGCCTTTTGACAAACATAGTCTCATAAAAGGATAGATGATTTTGAAGTGCGGGAGCTGCGACGGGTGGATTTTCGGTCGGAGTAGTAGTAATGGGTGGTGGAGTCAGAATGATGGGTTGAGGGATTTTGGTGCCCATGGGAAGAGGGGTAGAAGTATGTGGATTAGTAGAGGGAGGTGGGGGACATGCTGGAGGGATGGTTATAGAAATTGGGGAGGGTTTTAGTGGGGAGGTATAGGGGGCATCAACCACAGGTAGGGGAGAGATGACAGGGGAATCCGTGGTAGGTGGAGGGACAAGAGGGAGGTGAGAGGGTTCTAGGAGAGCCGTAGTAGGTATAGTTGGGGGATCCGCGTCAAGGGGAATATGTGGGAGGTTTTCTTGGGTGGGGGCTGTTTTTCGGGAGGTTTCTTGGTAATATTCGGGGAAAAAGTCAATGGGGTCTGCTATGGACTCTGAAGTTTCAGGAGAATTTTTTGGTTCGGAGAACGGAAAAATATTCTCGTAAAAACGTGCATCCCGTGTTGTAAAAATTTCTTGGGTATCAAGATCCAACATTTTCCAAGCCTTTGTGAAGATGCATATTCTATAAAAATGCATTTTCGACCTCGAGGTCGAAATTTATCTGAAGACCGGGGTATAAAGGAACAATAAGCAAGACAACCAAACACCCGAAGATGGTCAAGATTTGGTGGAGAGCCATGAAGAAGCTCATAAGGAGTTTTTTTATGGAGGATGGGAGTAGGGGTGCAATTGATAAGGTAACAGGCGGTAAGAACACATTCTCCCCAAAGCGAGACGGGTAAATTTGCTTGAAACATCATGGATCTAGCGACATTAAGGATATGGCGGTGTTTGCGTTCTACCCTCCCATTTTGTTGTGGTGTGTAGGTACAAGAGGTTTCTAAATGGATACCCTTACCTTTAAGAAAAGGTCGAAGGGAAATAAATTCCTTAGCATTGTCACTGCGAAAGGTTTTGACACAAGTGTGGAATTGAGTCTCAACCATGACACAAAAATCTCTAATTAAAGTGGCGACTTCGGTTTTTCCCTTTATTAAATAAACTCAGGTGCAATGGGAGTAATCATCTAAAACGGTAAGAAAATAGGAACAACTAGAAGTAGAAAGGGTGCGATAAGGACCCCAAATATCTAAGTGGAATAATTCAAATAACGACAAAGCATGAGAACTGCTAACCGGAAAAGATGATCTAGGTAGTTTGGCCCGGAGACATATGTCACATGGATAGATGGTTTTGGTGATAGAAGGATGACCAAGGCGGTTATGTTGGGTGGTGGTGTCAATAGTGGTAAGACATGAAGGGAGCGGAGAAGCGTTTGTCATCCAGCAAAGCCAGTAGATTCCTTCACGAGCTTCACCCACTCCAACCACTGTCCTCGAAGTACGGTCCTGTATAACACAAAGTTTATTAGTTATCATAAAAACACAATTCAAATCCGTAGTTAGCTGATTTAGAGAAAGTAGATGACAATCAAGTCCTGGAACATATAAAACTCGGGGCAAGTGAAGGGAGTTATTGAGTCGCAAGGTGCATGCGTATTCAGCGGAGACTAAAGCTCCATTCGGGAGTTTAATCCGGCATGTAGTGACCGTCTTGAGCGATGAAAATAATGAACGATCACCTGTCATATGAAAAGAAGCCCCCGAATCAAGAATCCAAGGGAACGAATTTGAACGGTAGGAGTTCAAAGTAGATATGAGAGTATTCCATTGAGTATCATTAATTGCAAGACCAATGTATTTACGGTCTTCAAAGGTTAAGGGAGCAGAGAAGGGGTATGCGGAGTTAGCTTGTCCCGCCGCCCCAATAATTGTGTTGGTCATGATACCAGCCAAAGTCGTTTCTTGATACTGACAGCCAAAGTATTTTCTGATACCGGCTGCCAAAGTCGTTTCTGATACCGGCGGCCAAAGTCGTCTCTGATACTCGCAGTCGCGGCCAAAGTATTTTTTGATACCGACGGCCGAAGTATTCCCTGATACCGATGACCAAAGTATTCCTTGATACTGACGGCCAAAGTATTCTATGATACCGTAAAAACGGCAAAAGGTTAATTTTAGGGTCTAAGGTTTTGTTTTGTGCGGAAGTAGGTCAAGGAAAGTGCTCTAATACCATGAAGAGATTTTTGAACTGAAAGCTTGTTTATTTCATTGACCATGTAATGTTTATATAGGGAAACATAAATAGATAAAATAATAAACTAATAACAAAAGATAAGCCCAATAATAAGAGATAAGCCCAATGCTTTAAGAGATAAGCCCAATACTCTAACAATATACAATCCTCCACATTCAAAATCAAACGAAAAATATACAAACTTGGTGTGGAGTTGTTGTAGATCTTGGGTATTATACAACTTTCTAGTGTGTTCCATGTTGAAGAAGAGGTAGATTGTTTGACTAGATTGCAGCATCTATGCAAACTACTACATCTCTTGAAATTACTCTCGACTACTTACCTTGGAGGCCTAGTGTTTGTTGCATACATCCAGACTGGTTGCAAGATAGAGACAAAGTTCGAAACTGAAGTTCAAAGTAGACTCAACTGCCATAAAATTGCACATAAAATCACATATCTGGCTGCAAACTGAAGAAACAACAAACGACTGTCATTGTCCCGCCTGCACATAAAATCATAGATCTGGTTGCAAGTTGAAACCACAAACGTCTGTCATTACGCCTTTGGTAGACATGACCCAATTTTTGTCCCTAGGCTTGCAAAAGTGAAACCATTTGAGCTCCAAGATTCCACACTAAAGTAGATTAACTATAGGCGACAAGCTCCTCCTGGAGGTGGAAGGACCAATAGGAACACCAATTGCATACTTTGATGCAGCCACTATGGCATTGGCTAGACAAGTGCTCCAAAACATCATACCTTAATTCGGGATCAATGGCAAGCCAAGTCAGTCCCTCCTCCTTCTGCGTAAAGCTCATATAGCTAATATCACACTCCACCCATATGTAGATAGTGAAGAACATTCTAGCAGCTTGATAAATACCGAGGACAATGATGTTGTGCTCACTGGGCATTAGAATACTAGATAAAACCTCAAAGAAGGGCAGCAAAACAATATGGCTAAATGCAGTAGTTGAATCAGTGTTACCGGAGCTAGAATCGGAAGATATCAATACTGAATTAGCACATGATACTCGTGATACACTCTCAGAAAATGAAGCAAGTGTTTATGAATTAGGAAATGTCTTAAATGATCGGATATTACATGCTTTGAATTCTGTATCTAAACCCTTCCAACTTGATTGAGAACCTTAAAGGTAACCCCATACCTCTTAGGACTAAGGATGTTATTTTGAACCCTAGGGCTACTTTGGAACATGAGAATTAAATGAACAATATGGTAACAATGTAGATCTCCATGCTAGAGTGGACTTGAATGATAACCAGAATGTTGGAAATAATCCTAGAGTCATCTTGAGAAATGATAATAATGAAAGTTTCCCTCCATTACACAAGCTTAAGGAAGGAAATATTACTAAAAGTTCTGAAGACCAACTGAGGCAATCTGCTTGGGTTAAACCTCTTTCTAGGGTCTTCATGAATAATGAGTTGGGATGAAACTTGACATTTTTGCCTCCAACATGCGACACCATAAGATTAGACGTGTTGAGGTAATACTCAAGCAACATGTGTGGCGTAGTTGTTTCCTAGGTCAATATGTTGGGTATTACCCGGGATATCTTGCCATTGAGGGTCTTGGGAAGTCTTGGGGGGTTAGGTGTATGTTTAGAGTAGAAGTTGGATGGATCATTTTCACCTTTGGCATGGACGGAGATAGAGATAAGTTGTTGAAAGAGGTCCTTATTACATACATGGTAGGCATCTGATCCTTAAGCATGTCCCCGATAAATTTGCTTATGGTGAAAAGGATATAGTCGTTATACCTTTATGGGTTAGATTCTTATGCATCTAATGATTATTGGACCTTTGATATTTTAGGAAGAGTAGACTCCATGATTAAAAACCTCCTCTTTATGGACTTTGGGGAAAGGAAAAGAGAATCTTTAACTTTGCTAATAAGGTCAAGAGAGAGATTACCTTGGAGTTTGATGACAATGTTAGAACAGTATTTGAGGTCCTTTATGAAAATGAGCCTTCTTATTGCAAAGATGCCTCTCTTTTGGTCATAAGGATGATACATGTTCTTTCAAGGAGGCTAAAGGTATTGTGGGAATTAGGCCAGGATCTTCACTCGAGAAGTGGGAAAAGGAAACAAGGTTGTAGATTATTAAGAATGGAGATAAGGAGATCATAAGAAACAAGGGATTAAGGGACAATAAAAAATGGTTGATGTTGGGATCATGAATAAGGAAAAGAAAAAGTGAGCATAGATATTAGTAAGTCGGGGCCAAGTGGCACGGTTTAGGATAACACAGAGTTAATGTGAACGGTCGGATCTTCAGGTCGAGGACTAGGCATAGACGTCGTAGGACTAAACGCGCACCCAAGACCACGGAGGGTGTCACTTTTGTAACAATTACTACAAAGGTCGTTACCGACCCCACCATAATTGAAAAAGACACTACTGACTGTCACAAGAAGAAAATTGAGACTAAGGACATGTATAACAAAGAAAGAAGGAGGGGATGTCGGATAATAAGAGGTATAAACTTCTCAAGATGATTGAGACCCTCTTAGAGGAGTAAGAGAGGGATACTTCCAAGATTGAGTCGGATGACTCATCGTGTGAAATTAACTCTTCAGGATACATCTCTAGTGAGGATGTATCGGTGGTGGATAGCACTGTTGAGGCCTCAACTAAAACCTCTGATGGGGATCAAAAGAGTATTGAGGAGAGTGGGACCTTGCCTAGAGAGGAGGAAGTGATAGTTTCTATTACATCTCCCAATACTGCATTAGTCGCGACTACAGAGGTTGAGATGACTGATGAGGGATTCACCATTGTCCTATCTCGATCCGAAAGAAGAGTCGGACGGCCCCGTAAGACTGATAAGGAATAAAGGATAAATCAGATTAGGACTGAGGTTGGGAGAGAATGAAGATCCTCTAGAATTGCCACTTTTGTGAGAGCGAAGATTGTTGATAAGGAGAAATGGAGGAAAGAAAGGAACCAGGTTTCCCGATGAGTATCATATCATGGAATATTTAGGGGTTTCACCAACCCCGGATACAAAATAGTGTGAGAGATCTCATGTAAGAATATTATGCTTGTATTTTTGGTATTTTAGAGACCAGATTTGATGGTAGTCCTTCCGACATTATCCCGGTATCAGCAAAATCGATTCCCAACTTGGAGCTACGTCAGCAATTTTGATGTTGATGATAGGTGTGGTATTTTGGTCTTGTGAGATGGAAACCGCATTGAGATTGATATTAGGTCAGTGGGGTGCAGTACATTATTTGCCTAGTCACTTGCAAAGCGATAGGGGTCAATTATGGTGTTTGTTACATCTATGGGCTCCGTGATATCGTTGTCATAGAGAGGTGTGACAGACTATACGATATTGGTTTAGTATATGCCCTATTCCCTGGCTTGTCCCGAATGAATTTAACAACGTCATGTACCTAGATGAACGAGTTAATGGTGTACCTGTACACAAGTACGAGTGTAAGGGTACGCTAGATGCTTGTTAGGAGCTTGGCCTCTTTGATGTTCCATTTACAAGTGATAATAAATTCACTTACACAAATGACACTATTTGGAGTGGGATCGATAGAGTCATGGTTAGCCATGACTAGCACGGCAGGGGGTGTATTATCGTGCGAGTTTTCCGAATAGGTGGCAGTATTCGGATCACAAGCCTGCCCATAGCATCCACCGCCCTAGACCATGGAAGCCAAATTTTAAATTCTTTAATATGTGGGTTTCCCATGATCATTTCCAATATATTGTGAAGGAGAATTGAAATTGTAGACTCCGAGGAACCTACTTATACCATTTGTGTTCCCTCCTCCGTGGCCTTAGAGGCCCTTTGAGAGGTTTGAATACGCCGGACTTTGCACATATCTTGGAAAAAGCAAATCTAGAAAATGAGGAGTTTGCTACTTGTTTGGAGAACTTTAGACTAGATTCCGAATATGAGTCTTTCATGACTGATTTTGTTGATCTTACATCGAAAGCTAGGAGACTCAATGTAACAGAGAGGAGCTTTTATGAACAACAAGCAAAGACCATGTACGTTTTGAATAGTGATAGATGTACTTCTTACTTCCACAGTCTTATGAAGGACAATGGGCGGAGGGATTTTATCTCTTCTCTTAATCAAACTAATGGCCTGACCACAACCTCCTTGGAGGATGTGGCCTCCATGCGCTTTTTCCTTCCAAGAGCCTTCTCCAATATTATCAAATCTATGCCCGGCCATGTGAAACTTCTCTTGTTTTTCATCGATCGAAAATCTTATTCTCTCTCACAAATATACCAAATGATCTTTTTGTTTGCTACGATCTCATTTTGGCGTTGGGGTTACGCTTTGATATCTCCATTTATGATCCCTCAAAAACCCTAGCTTTGTCCACCTTTGTTTGCCTGGTCAGTCTTGTCAATGTCGTTTATTGGAGATTGTTGGCCTCTCCTTCTTCCTTTTCATCTTCTATGAGAAGGCTCTCTCTACTTTTTATCCATTTATGGCAGAGTTCTCTATTTGACCCCTCGTTTCCATGGATCTTCAAAAAGGTGAAATGTAAATTCGATGTGGATCTGTTAGGCGTGTGTCTTCCGCTTTGATGGTGTGTTTTTCCTTCTTGATGTTGCTTGATCCATTTATGCCTTTGAGACCTTGCTATTGGGTATTCCGTGCGGCCACCGATTCTCTAGTTCACACTCCTCTCTCCGACCTTTCCTTTTTCTCTCGAAGAACAAAAAGTGCATGTAATCTTAAATCCTAAATACCTTTTTCAGAATAATTCCAATTTGCGTTGATAATCTCACTGCTATTAATCTTTGCATTCCTATTTCTATGGGTATTTGGCCTTGTGAATACATGTTTTTTTTTGAAATACCAAAGTGCTCTTTGGTGTAATCTTTTGCCGGTTCTTTTTTTACATCTGTAAAACTACTAAACATCTACCTTCATCCCCCTGTTTCATTTTCACATCCATTGATTTCCCTTCTTATCTGTGTTTGCCTCCTACCCCTATGGAGACCCAAAAACCCTCTTACGTTGAAGTTCTTGCTACTGACAACAATAAAACTAAGCTGAATCTTGAAGGGAGAAGCTCTGAACAATGCCAAAATACGAAAACTAACAATAAAGTATCTGAAGGTAAGTCCTCTGAACAAAGCAACCTTGATGACTATCTCTCTAGCCTTGCTAAGGTTCAGAACGACTTTAGGAAATAAAAGTAATCTTCCCTTATGGGGTGCCTTCTTGGAGAACCTATGGATATGAGTAAGCTTAGAGCTAAAGTTACTTTTGAATGGAAGAATATTAACGGAGAACTTAAGATTATTGATAAACCGAACTTTTGGTTTGAAGTTAATTTTTCCAACCCTCTTGATCAAAAAAACTATTTGGGGTACTAGAACATACCATGTCTTTGGGCAACTTATCATTCTTAGACCCTAGAAATCCAACTTCAATACCTTCTATAAAAATAATATTAGTGCAGATTTCTGGATTAGAATCCCTCAACTCCTTGTTGAGTATGTTAATAGAGAAGCTACTAGACATATTGTGGAGAAAAATGGGATCGGCAAAGTTATCAAACTTGATTCCTTCTCTGAAAAGGGAAAGGGTATGAACTTTACTAGAATTTGTATTAATTATGATGTTGTTGAAATAAGAGTCAAAAAGGGTCTCATCCCTGATGATGAAGGTAATCGTAAATCTTTCCCAATACGGTATAAGGACTTCTCTTCTAGATGTGGGTTTTGTGAAAGTTGTCCTAACAGAGGTTTTAAAACAAAGAAAATTAGAATTTATAAACCCTAGCCTCTTGACTCTAAGAATAATCATAAGAACAATGTTGAATCTGAGTGGCGCTTTGCGGTTAGAAACAATTCCAACTAAAATAAACCTATTGTCCATCCTCAGACCTTTCGACCCTACATGTCTGATAAATATAACTTTAAGGATGAAGATCTCTCTCTATGTTCCAACAATAGTGATAAAAAAATTGAATATTTCTGAAGCTTCGGGTTCCAATAAGTCTCAAAGAATGTGTTGGTATCCCTCCTACTGATGTAGTTGGTGAGGACCGTTATGCTCCAATCAAGCCCAATGATGAACAATATGAGGGTCAAACCCCTCATGATGTAAACAAAGCTAAGAGCAATGAGACATTAAACCCCCTTACTGCCCGAATGCCTGAACATGGTGACAAGAAGATCACTAAGGAAGTTACTGAGGATAATTGTTGCCCGTATTGACAACAACCAAGCCACTGCAGATAGAGATCTTATTATTGTGGAATTTACTACTCTTCTCTTAAAAGATGGAAACATTCTTGATGAATTGAAGAACCTTGGCTCTGACAACTCCTTTCACTCAACAAAAACGAATAGCATTGTTAAGAAGATGATGGATGTTATGGCAGTTAATCAAGATTCAACCAAGTCTAATTCGAGCATTGGGAAGTGGTAGGGGATTTCGATGATTCCACTTTTTCCTTGTTGAAGGGTACTAAAAATAGAAGTTCAATTGACCCCGATGATGATGTAAATTTGTTTCTTTGAGATGTGACTTTCCTTCAGAGCATGCCCTCTATTTCCTGTTTAGTAATGTCCCCTCTATGGGGATTCATGATTTCCTTCTTGTTTTGAGTCTCCAATCCTTATGTACGGTTCTTTCCCTTACTGAATGTGTGATGATTGTCAGGTGGCACTGTTGTGCTGCTATTTATTTTCAGACTAAAATTGACAATCACCTCTCCTATATAGAAATCTCTTGGATAATTATGTCCTTCCACTATCTGTTTGTTCTTGATTGACATAAACATTGGAATAATATTTGTATGATGCTAATTTTAGACTCCTTTTTAACTTCTTGATTATAATTCTGAATCCAAATTCCAATTATATCTACAGTTGGTTTTGGCCTATGAACAACTTTTTCACTTCTTTCTATCACACGCGGTTTATCAACGTCTTTAAACTTTGGTTTCTCTTTTATTCTTCCCTTATGTCTCTTGCCTTCTTTCTTGCTATTTTTTGAAATCCTATTTTCTTTCTCTCATTTAGTTTTGTTTGGCTTGATTCCTTATCCTCTATTATGCTTGTGTTGATATCTACTCCAGCAAGCCTCTGCTTCTAGAGTTGTTTTTGTGCTTTGTTTTTTGTATCTGTTAGTCTTACTGCTCTCGGCGTTTTGGATTGCCCCTCTGGCTATGGTGTTCTTCTAAATATCCATGCTTTCGGAACTATGAGAATCAATGTACACTAATTTCAGAATAATATTGAAGTTATTGAATTCCGGTAGTTATCTTCGATACCCAATCTTGAACAACATTGTAACACCCCGAAAAATTATCATCCCGCATCATATGTATGGAAATTTAAGGTTAACTTATATGGATGAGTTTCTACCCAGGTCAACAAGAACTCTTTTTTTCTAGTGGTCGAGTGAAGACAAAGAACTCTAGAGTTAAGCGTGCTCTTGCGGGAGCAATTTCAGGATGGGTGACTTCATGGAAAGTTCATGCACGAGCATGGTTGGCATGTGAACAACGTCCCTAAGACCTCGGGTCTTATAGATGGTATCAGAGGTAACCTGAGTTATGAGTGATCGCCTACTAAGGAGATCACTCAGCTCGGTGGACGGTCATTTGGCCTAACGTGGACGTCAAGAGTTTAAGTGGGGGAGATTGTAACACCCCGTAAAATTATCATCTCGCATCATATGAATGAGGATTTATGGTTAACTTATATGGATGGGTTGTTATCCATGTCAACTAGAATTCTTCTTTTCCAATGTCGAGTGAGGACAAAGAACTTTGGAGTTATGTGTGCTCGTGGGGGAGCAATTTCAGGATGGTGACCTCCTAGAAAGTTTCTGTGCGAGCATGGTTGACACGGGGACAACATCTCTAAGACCTAGGGTCTTACAAACATGTTGCTCTATTTCTTTGTCGAGACTAAACAAATTATTGTCGAACTTCCTCTTTTGATCTATGTTTGCAAGATTACCTATTTCTATTTCTTCTATAATGTCAATTTGAACAAGATTTACTCTATTATCGTCTGGTTTCTCTGGTCCAATGTTGGTTTACATATTTGGCATGTTATGAACAACTCATCTTTAACTATAATCACTACTCATACCTCCAATGTATCTCTATACAATCAAAGTATTGATTCTCAAATTAAATTTATCATTGTGATTATAAATGAACTTAGTATATCCCTCTTTTGTAAAACTTATCAGTTCTCCGTTAAATAGTACATCTTCAAACGCCTTTACTTCTACCTTAAACCTAAGCATAATTACTCCCTTATACTGCTCATATCTACTATACTTTTGGTAAACTTTTGGGCTTCTACCACCCACCTTCTCCTTTGTTTCCTATAAAGATTGCTTTTTGCAATTGTAGAGGGTTTCGTGAAAAAAAATTTTTTGGATTGATCTTAACCTTACATGTAAAAAATGAAATATTCAAATGATCGTTCTAGCTAAGACTAAGTCGAGCATTGAACCTCGTGAAGCTCTTTGGAAAAATGTTGGTTTCGATAATTGTTTTTTTATCCCGACCTCTAGCTTCGCAGGTGGTCTTTGCCCATTTGGAAAGAGTACCAAATGAAAAACGAAAAAAAAAATCAAGATTATTAAGTCTGATAAGAGATTTGTTATTATAGAATACATGGACATTACTTCAAACTTCATTATATACATCTTTTTCATTTATGTTCCTCCAAATGAATAAAAGAAAATGGTTTCTGGCTTCACAGCAATGAAGAAATTAAATCTTCCAACTTACTTGTGTTAGTTATTGGAGATTTTAATGAACTCTTTGAACCGATGAATGAGAAAGGTGGGGCCCCTATTCCAAATGATAAATTTGACAGGCTCCAAGACTTTGCTCAACAATGTTATCTCCTTAACCTCCCAACAAAAAGCAATGATTTCACTTAAAAAAGGAAAAAATTGCTCGACAATATACAAAATTTTAGAAAAAAACTCTCACTAAAAGACTAAGCATTATCCTTCCTAAACTTATTCATCCCCTCCATAGGCATTTATCCAAGGAAGAGAAATTCATGATAAAGTTCTTATTGCCCACGAAATTTTTAACGGGCTCAAAAGAAAAAGAGGCAAGGAATGATACATGGCCATCAAATTTGATAAGGAGAAAGCCTATGATAAAGTTGAATGGCCTTTCCTCAAAGTTGTTCTTGAAAAGTTTGGTTTTTGTACAAAATTCAGACACTAGATCGAAGAGTGTGATTCTACGGTCTCTTATTTTATCCTTATCAACGACTCCCCTACAAAGATAATTCTTCCACAACGCGGACTACTCCAAGGTGATCTATTATCTCCTCTCCTCTTCAACCTTGGAGCGGAGGTACTTGTTAGGAATATTCATAAAACTAGAAACTGCTCTCCAAATCTATTGGGTACCCTATCTCTAGAGGTGGCACTGTCATCCTTTTTCTTTCCTTTGCCGATGACATTATTATTTTCAATAGAACCTCTCCTGGAGCTAGTAATAAAATTATTTCTATCCTTAAGGACTATTGAGTTGTTTCCGGATAGATCATTAATTTTCACATATCGGCTTTCCAAAATACTGCTAATGTTGATAAAACAAATAAAAGACGGATACAATTGCATTTGGGAAACTCTACATCTACAAATGTTGAACAAAAATCTAAACAACAACCGATAAAATGGAAACGTCTTCTCTCTCTAGAAGGAATAATTACTCTTATAAAAGCTAATTTAAATGCTAAATCAAGCTATATTATGCAAGCTTTCATGCTTCCGTTTAGTAACTACAAGGAACTTGATCAAATTAACAGAAATTTCTTTTGGAACAAAGATCTAAATTACCATCCACTCATTAGTTGGAAAAAAATCTCTTAATAGAAATCTCTTGGGGAACCGGAATCAGAAAATCAAAAGATATGAATAAAGCACTTCAAATGAAACTCTTGTGAAAAATTATGGCGGAGTTAAAATATATTTGGGTTAAAATCATTGAAGAAAAATACCTTAATGGTGTTCGCCTGTGGGACTACCATTGTGGATCCTCTACTTCTTGGCAATGGAATAAATTCAAGAATAATTCAACTTGGGAATCAAATGGAGAGTCGAGGATGGAGAAACTATCAAATTTTGGAAATTCCTCTCGATTTCGGATCAACCTTTATCGAATTTAGAACTATTGGCACCTTGACTAATGAGAATGTTTTGGTTGCTGACTTCATTACTAACCATATATGGAACACCGAACTACTTAAGCAACTTCAAATTACCCTTCCAAGTTATATTGAGAAAACTAAAAAAAATACATTTTACTAATAAATGATGTTCGTGATAGAATTTATTGGGCCAATAACGATAAAGGTTGGTTCTCCACAAAGTCAACTATTGACTTGATCCAAAAAAATAAGGTTGGTGTTACGCAAGATAAAATCTGGATTTGGGACCTGTATTTTATGCCTAAAATCAAGAACTTTCTTTGGAAACTCTCCCTTGACGGGCTTCCTACTAAATAAAATCTTGATAAAAAAAAGTTCCGGTGGTCATGCACTGTGTTTTTTGTAATCATCATACTGAATCTGCAAAACACATCTTCTTTAATTGTCCTTCTATAATAAAATCCTTAAATAACGCCAAGATCCTCCGATGTATACAAAGTTATGATACAATCGACCAAAGTGTCATTGATATTATTGTTGATATCAAAGGAATAATCTCACATGTTGAATTTGGATATCTTATTATCTTCTGGTGGTTTATATGGATGCATATGAATCAAATGATATTTAACAAACAAAATCCCCTAACAATTGTAACATTCTTGTCGTGAACCATATCTTTGAATGGGATCAAGCTAATTAAAAATGGGACAAACCTAAACAAAAACGACTAATAAACGAAGGAAAACTAAAAACATCAAATGGCAAAGACCTATTGGTAACTCAGTTAAAATCAATTTCGATGCATCAAGAAGTGTTAATGGTCAATCTACTTTTGGTTACATTATTAGAAATAGCTCTGATGAGCTTCTTGTTCTGTGCTTTGGTAAGTGTACGGTTATCTCCGTCATTGAAGCTGAAGTTTTAGCCCTCTGGGAGGGCGTCCTGAAGGCGGTTTACCTTGTTTTTCTTGATATTGTTGTTGAGGTTGACAATTTAACTCTTATTAAATCAATCAACTTCTCTTGGAAACCTCCTTGGAATTTTGACCTTCTTGTTCCAGATATCACTACTTCTCTATGGGTTTTTTCTTGTAATGTCCATCATATCTTTCGGGAAATCAATTTTATTGCAGATTGACTGACGTTCTACGGCTTATCCTCTGTTCTTTGTGATGGTCCGCCCCCTCATGATGTTGATGTCCTCATCCACAATTGCCTTAGTGCGATCTATCTCTAGAGATTGATTCCCCTTTCCCTTACCTTTTGTATAAAAAAACTCAATATTTAACCTATATCAATAAATCTATATATAAAAAGTTATAAAATTTTAAAATAAAATAAGTGTATATAAAATAAATGTTTATGGATAGACAAAATTATTTTATATAACGTAAATACATTTTTTTTAAGAAGTATATATATAATGATATGTAAGTCACATTTTAAATGAAATACGAATAAAGTACAATGTGTTCCACAATTTTATATATATATATATATATATATATATATATATATATATATATATATATATATATATATATGTGTGTGTATATATAATATGATATGTGTTTGACAAGACGATGAGATATATCAGAGATTAGGATGAAGAGAAAAAAATAAAATGAACACTCATATCTACAAAATTTAGCAGAAAAGGAGACTCATATAAAAAATATAGCAGAGAAGGGGACTCGCATCCAAAAACCTTAGTAGAGTGGGATACTACTTGTATCAAAAAAATTCCAACAAAGAAGGGATATTCGTATAAAAAATATTCAGAAGGAAAGGGAGACACATATCCAACATTATATTGAAAGAACGATCCGAGGATGAAGACTAAAGAAAATCATAACTTGGAGATATGAGTGGGAGTTGTTGTGCAGATCCGAAGAGGGAGACGTGACAAGGGGGACAAAGGGCTTGGAGGGAGAAGAATTCGATACCGGTGAATTTCTAGGGATATTAGAATCAATAAAAAAGTAAGGTATGAATAAATGAGTATATCAATTTGATACCCATATACTCTATCACCAAACACGGATATTCAAATCCTTTTAGTTTTCAATAATAACAAAATAACGGTGATATTTAAATACAATTTATGATATTTTTTGAACAATTCAATTTTTATCAAAATTTTTAAAAATATGGTTTAAGCGCACTCAATTTAAATTCAAACACATCCTTTCTACTATTATAAAAAAGGACGTGTTATATACACGACGCTTAAATTCACAAGGGACAACAAAATTCGCAAGGCGCCAACGTCTAACTTAAGTGCTGACAGATGGCGTCGACGCCAAATATATATATATATATATATATATATATATATATATATATATATATATATATATATATATATATATATATATATATATATATATTTTGAATTTGGGCGCTGGCGCCACCAACCGGCGCCCTTTTTTTTTTGAAAAAAACTAAACGTCACGTTGTTTTTGCAAATTGTTTTTTTAAAGCTCTTAAAAAACTATAGATTTTTTTCGGTACTAAATAGTACACGCGACTTATGACTCGTTCGATAGAGGGAGTTTATGGATCGGAAAAGATTATTGAGGATGAGATTTATAAAACAAATTCTAATGCATTAAGGGTCCGTTTGGTAAGACGGGATTATCGTAGATGAAGATGAAGATGAAAATGAAGATGAAGATGAAAATAGTAGATGATTTAAGGGATGAAATAAAAAAATAATCTAGTATGTGTTTGGTAGAAAGCGGGATTATCACAGGTAAAATTACCAAAAAGGGTTCGAGTATATACTTTGTTAGTATTGTGTAAATTTTTCCATCTTCATTCATCTTTTCACCTCTTTAAATAATCTTCATCTCAATAATCTCATTCACCAAACACCACAAATTATAAGCATTGTGTAGTAATCCCATAATAATCTCTAGAAAAGTGGTGCTGAACGGACCCTAAAGCTTGTTTTAAAAGTTTAATAAATAATTATTTTAATAGATTAATTGAATCTATTTATAAGTAGACAATTTTTTTTTATCCTAATTAAGGTGCCGATCGATTTTTTTAATTTTTAAGAAAAAAAATATTTGACCGTTGGGATTAAACACTGACGGATTGCTATTATTTTGTATTCGTAATTCAAAATCGTTGTATTTAACTTTTTTTAGTTTGATTTCAAATCCAAGTTTTTAGTATATACTTGTTTGAAATTTTAAATTTTTAAAATTTGAAATTGGTAATCACGGATTCACGGGGGCAGGGGCTACCGGGCTATTTCCAAACCCTAGAAAGTTGAAGTGTGCAACCCTCTTTATAAGCCGTAGCGTAGCGCCTTCACCATTGCTAGTCCATGGCTCCACCTTCCACCGGAAGAGAAGCAGCAGCAGCCTGCTCGATCTCTCATAACTATTACCTCTCGTTTTGCAATATCATGAGAAAACTATCCTGAATTTGTATATTTGTTCTCTCGCTTTCTCAGGCGTTGCGTCCACCGGCTGTGGTTTCCCCAATCACAAAATTCCGTTGGACGTGTCAACGAAAGCGTAAACTGTTGTCGCGATTAACATTTTTCTATACTCCATCTGCGACCCCTAATCAAATGCCGCAGTTGGTCCAATCCGAATCGCGCAGATCTGTTTTCTATTTTCAATCCTCATTGTGTTGCTTCTTATGGTGAACTCTCCTTATTAATCAGTAGAGATGTTCTTGTTTCCGAAGCATAAATAGATTTTGAAAAATTGCCAGTTTTAAACAGCACGGTGGTTGAATCACATCTACTCCTCCGCGTTACCTGTCCGCTGGTACAATTTCATTTATAGATTTATAGATCAAAACCAATTTGATGTTTCGTTTCTGGAAGAGGCCGATTTGATGCCAGATCTGAAACTATATAATACTTGAAAGTTAAGCTCTTCTTGTATTATTAATTGCGATTGATTTGTGGGTTAAGAGATGGGTTGATTGCTGTAGTAATTACAATAAAATGTGGATGGGGACTGTACTTGACGGCGTTCAAAGCATATACAAGAAAATGGATGGATAGTTTAACCTAATACTGTAATTGAACAAGGCAAAAGTTGCTATTGTTATGTCGGCATCTTTCCGTCCTTGGAAGTTGGATGCGATTGTTACGGTCAAAGAACAACTACTCCATTGTACTAAATTCATACTCTTAGCTGTGTGCTTGTTAGTTGTTACCATCAACTTCTCTGGCCTACTTTCCTTGACTTCATCCTATACATTTTTATTTCCCAACTAACAAACTCATGCTTTATGAGTCTTTTTCTTTCGGTTAGAAAGAGGGTTAGTAATCTTAGCAATCTAAAAAGAAATAGATAAGTATTTAACTTAGTTCTTCTTTTATTTCTAAAGTGTTAATGTCCTATCTTTGATGGATGTTTCACCTCTATCGTTCAACTCGGTTGAAAATCCTTCCCTCGGATTATTATTTATCCGAAAAGCTTAAACAACGTCCTCCCTTAATTTACCAATTTATTTTTAAACCCTTCCCTCAGTTACCAATTTATTTTTAAACCCTCTAGTAACAATTTTCATTACTCATTAACAATGTCCTCCCTTAATAATGACATCTATATTGCATACAAAGAGCAAAAATAATCACTCCCAACAATATATAAATAAACCACCTACGAACAATCATCTTCCTATATATCATCATTCTCTTATCCATCAATATCTACACATTTGTTTATCAAGATTTTCGTGTTCTGCAATCTTGTCTTCTGAGGTTTGATGTAATTCTTTGTTGGTGGTTCCGTGTGTTTGTCGAGAAGGGGGCGTGGATTTGTGATCGACTCCTGACGGCTCTGTTGCAGTCCAAATCTGAGGTGTCCACAGTTGTTCTCCAGGCTTCCTCCCTGTGTACTTCCTTTGAAGATGAACATTTATGCTCGTTGCCTCCTATTGGCTGGATCATCCTGCTTTCCATTGAAGACTTTTTTGCTTTCGGTTTCATTTTGATGTATTTTTGTGTATTACTTTTCTCCTTTTTTATGGTCCTTTCATGACGGTTTGACCGTCTACCGATTTTTTCGGCCTTTCGACCCATTAGACGGCGCGCCGTCTAATGGTTTTGAACCGCTTTCCATTTAAAAAATTTTTTTAAAAAAAAAGTAGTCTATGTGGCATCATAGATAAAGGTTAATTGGTAATTTTAATTTAGTTGAGTTCAAGTTTAAGTTCAGTTTATGTTCAGTAATAGATAAAAATCAAGCAGATTAGAACATGAATGGTGACACCTGATTGGTAATAGATAAAAATCAAGTAGTTTATTTTCTATTGACTCAAGCCATCCTTCAATGTGAAAGCCCACATTGAAGGATGGCTTGAGTCAATTATTAAAACCGATCGTGGGGCGCTTGACAAACACCATTGAGTGAAATTTTCAAATGACATACCTTGGATGTGTCAGGCGAACGAAACCCAATAAGAGAATGCATGTAGACTTCTTATACTAAATCATCACGTAAAACCACATATTGCACATCCATTTGATGGAGCTCTGAGCTCGAAGTTATGGTTGTTGAGAGAAACAACTTCACAAACACTTGATTAACAACAAGGGCAAATGTTTGTGTAGTACAAACCCTCTTTTTGTCTATTAACACATCTATTTATGCCATCATAGTTGTTCACCATTTGGGGTGAGTAGTTGCCTCACCAAAAGTGATCGGTTTAGTTTCCTGATGTACTGATTTAAGCGCACTCCTGTACGCAGGGCTCCTCATAGCCTTATTTATAGACGGCGAAGAAGCGATGTTGGCCTTGACGAGACACTTTGTAAGATTTGCGCGTAACTGCATTAAGCGAGGATCATTACTAACTGAAAAAAATCATCCCAAAGATCCTTCATAATGAAAGAAGATCCTTCATAATAAAAGAATCGATACTAAGAGGTGATAACACTCATTTTAGCATCTTTTTGCATCATTGTTCAAGATAGCTTATTGGCATATTTTCTTCCCTTTTGTGTTTTGGAGATATACTAGTTACTCAGTTAGTATGACATTGTGGGCATTCCAAGCATTTGTAAAACTAAAATGGAGTTATTTATGACATAATAACCTCATACACGCTAAGGATCTTGCATTTTTCAAATTTTCGGGGCCAGATTGGGTTCGAGTTCATTAGGTCGGTTTCACGGGTTGGGTCAACTTTTGACATCTCTATAATCGACTAGTCCCTTAGTGGCTGGTCGACTTATCTTTTCGTCTTCGATTAATAAATACTTGAATTGTATCCAATGCATGTTTGGCTAAATTCAATACGTTTTAGGGCCTAGAGAGTCCGACTCCATTGATCTATGATATTGATATTGATAAATGAATTGCTTGAATGTTTATTTAAGAGAGTTATGGTAGTTTTTGAATTGTTCTATGTGAAATGAGAGAGACAAGTGTGGAACCTTTCATTGCTATATGTGCTTCAAAGTGTTGTTGGAAAAATGCAAGAGCCGAGTCATTCATGCGCATAAAATTTTGTTCGATGTGTGGCAAACAAGTGGTGTTGCCCATGTGAAGATCAACGGAATTGTCCGCTACATAACATGATTTACATTATGTTTGGGACTTATCAATTGATATATACATGTGTGTGTATGTTGTACGTGGTGACCTTGGTCCTGAAGCTCTTTACTAATTATTGATTACATCTTCTGTTATGTTACTTTCAAAGTCCTTGATATTGAATCAAACATCACACAATAGCTTTTGTTTTCATACTTAAGTATGTGTTTGTGTCATGTGTCTAAAGTCGATCGAATGATACTTTATTTTCGTTAATTATTTTTGAATTTTTAATCAATTTAGTGTTTTTGTTTAAGTGTTTCATTATTAATTTGTCAAATAAAACATCTTCTTTCTTGAGTTCGATCTTGACCTCCTTACTACAATCAGGTCTTGTAAGTATTTACGAGATTCGAGGCTCACTTTTTAAGCCTCATCAATAGGCGGAGAAAAGGATCAACCAGATAACATTGAGCTAACGCTAATCCAATATGGATAATCTTCGATCTCGAGGTAGGTTCGGTAATCTCGTCATTAATGAAGTCCGACTTTCATTTAGCAGAGAAAGTTGGAGCGGAAGTGTTTTTAGGTTTGAGAAGTTAGCCTAATACTGTGTAGCAATTGGTAAACTAAAGGTTTGCCATTTAGTTCATAAAAATAAGCGTGCTTATACAAAAGTATTCGTAATAAACTCTAACAAGAAGAGCCTACGTAGTATAATACAAGATATGCTATGACCAATAAAATACATGCCGATCACTTTTGGAGGGTTTTTGTCCTTTTTGTTCTTTTCGTTGATGTTCGTCATGCCATTATTGTTGCTTTGCTACATGTTTGATATCTTGTCCGTTTGTCGACTTTTCGACCTCTCGATACGTCAGATTGGTCGGCGAATTTCTTTTTCCATGTTAAGGATGTTATATAAAAAACCATATTGTTGTATTTTAGGCACAAAAGAAACGCATATTGCATGATGACGTGACATCTTGACCAATAAGTCTTTCAACCATTAGGTTTTTAATTTAGTTTTTATTCAAAATTTTCAATAAACAACAAGACTTTTGTGGTAGGTCGATCGGCTGGTCTCCTAGTGGCCGGTTGACTTATCTTTTCGTCTTTGATTAATAAATATTTCAATTTTATCCAAGGTATGCTTGGATAAATTCAATACGTTTGAGGGTCTAGAGAGTCCGACTCCATTGATATATGATATTGATAATGATATATGAACGGCATGAATGTTTATCTATGAGAGTCTTGGTAGTTTTTGGATTGTGCTATGCGAAATACGAGCCAAGTGTGGAACCTTTCATTGTTATATGTGTTGCAAGGTCTTGATGGAAAACTGCGAGAGCTGAGTCATTCATGCGTAAAAGACTCCATTCGATGTGTAGCAAACAAGCGGTGTTGCCCACATTATGTTTGGCTAAATTCAATACGTTTTAGGGTCTAGAGAGTCCGACTCCATTAATCTATGATATTGATAATGAAATATAAATTGAGAGTTATGGAAGTTTTTAAATTGTTCAATGCGAAATGCGAGCCAAGTGCGGAACCTTTCATTGCGATATGTGCTTCAAGGTGTTGATGGAAAAACGCGAGATCTGAGTCATTCATGCACAAAAGATTCCGTTCGATGTGTGGAAAACAAGCAGGGTTGCCCACTTGACAATTAACGGAATTGTCCCTTGCATAACATGATTTACATTATGTTTGAGATTTATTAGTTGATATCTATACATGTATGTTGTACGGGGTGACCTTGGTCTTGAAACTCCTTACTAGTTGTTGATTACTTCTTCTGTTGTGTTACTTTCAGAGTCCCTAATACTGATTCAAACATCACACAGACTTTCCCTCTCTCTTATGTTATTGTATTACAAATTTTCTATATCAGACGATCTACTAGGACCATACAAGCTAGTCGATCGAACGACATGTTTTCCTCTTCTCACTTGCTTTTGTTTTTTATTTAATTTGGAAACAATTTTGGGAGAAGTTGGTTTAAAAGAAGGTTGAAGGTATTTAGTATTATATGCTCAAACATCTTCATATTCCGCATAAGAAAATGAAAATGCATGAGAATGTATAAGGTTGACTATTCTTCAACTTTTTTCACTATGATCATACATAAATAAAGGAGATTGATAGGAAGAAGATGCAAACCTGTGGGAAAATTGAGATTGTCCCCGTGATATCTCTAGCTTCTCGGGATGAACTTTTTGCATGTGGGTTTGTGAAGTCTTGTAGCCGCCTTCGCCCTCCACTTATACACCTTCGGGCAATAGTTGCAAGAGACTTGGCAATATTCGTTCACCACCTCACCCTTCTTGTAATGCTTTGTAAAAATGTCGGAGGTAAGCATTTTTGTTGGGGAACTTGTCAAAATGCCCCTTCACCTTGTGACATTTTGGGCATTTAGGTTTCGCTTTCTTGGGTGTTAGGGAAGAAAGCGGGAGGAGTGATGTTGCTCGGGTTTGTCATTACAGGATTGAGAGATGAATAACGAATAACGAATTCGAGAATTGAGAGTTGAGAGTAGTAGTAATAATAGAGAGAGTTGAGAATGGTGTTATGAGATAAAATGGAAGAAGTGTTGAATATTTATAAGAAACTAGTTTAGTGTCCGTGCCCTGCACGGGTATTTGAAAATGTATTTTTTGTTATTTTTTTTGTGTGAATAATTTTTTATAGATGTCATTTTCTTATTATATTTTATTAATTTGATTATGAATGTTTATGTAATAAAGTATACCTTATTAAATGATATCAATATAATTATTGACCTACTTCGTCATATAAATATAACTACATATGGGAGCATACCAAACCAAAAGTGTTCACTATATCTATATTATAAAAACCACAATATTAATAAATATCAAATAATAAACGACATCTATGGAATGCAAAAATATATTCGAAATAAATTGATTCAAAAAATAAATAAAATTGTGCAAATATAATATAATACAAATCCAGAAGATAACATTTGTCGTGAGACCTAGAAAACATAAGCGACAATCCAATTCTGGAAAAGAAGAAGATAAACTTGATATAAATGTAAACTCAAAAATTATGATCGCTTGATATTATTGATAGAATACGAAATAATTGTAAACTCAGAAGATAACATTAATCATCAAACTTTGCCCGTGGTTTCCAGTCCACTCGCGCTGAAAAACTAATCTCCTCCTTCCCCCAAAAGCTAACCCTAATCGCCAATATCCCCAAATCTCATCCGAAAAAACAAGAATCAGCCCTAGCTAGTACTCAATCTGGGATGTTCGGCGCCAAAAGATCGAAAAGGGTCATCAATCAATCCCCTTTTCGAGCCTGGATGAAGCTTCATCGTAGAAGACGCAAAAGAAAAAGGAACCCTTGGAAAAAGAAAAGATGGAGGAAGACAAAGATCGGAATGAAGAGATTCCAAATGGCACAGCTAACATCTGGGGGACGTTCGGCTATGGTCGTTGATTCGCAATGTTTCTCTCAATGGAGCCAAAAGAGGGGTCATGAGAAAGAAACCAGGCCTGGATGGTGGAGAAAGTAGACGGCAGCTTAACGCAACTCATTTGAAGAAGGTCAATATAGGGGTTGTCAAGATTAAACAACACTCAACACCTCGAAATGGTAATAAAGCTTGCTATCTCGCTAAGATTTTGAAATTCTCAGATTGTGATTTGAAAAAAGTAGCTAACTTATTCAGAGGAACATCGAGAATGCAAACCTTCATGAATATTTTTCTGTTTCGAACTGGTGTGTCATGTTTTGATATTGGTGAAATCCTTTTCCTATTTAAAGGGTATTCCAGTTTCAATTCATTCACACATAAACAAAAACATCTCTTATCTTCTCACTTTTCTCTCTCATTTTTGTGTATGAGTCATACATCCAAAATGAGTAACAAAGGCAAGTCCTACAAGAAAGCTATCTGTAAAGTGAGCTCTCCTCAACAACTAAGCTGCGAAGAACAAATTGAAAAAACAGAACAAAGTGACTCGAAGAACAACGAAAATGGAACAAAGAACAAAGTAGAATCAAGCAAAAAAGGTGAGTCTTCTAAGTCCTCTGCTCTTGCGGATTATCTGAGTAGTATATCTAAGGTGAAAAATGACTTCCAAAAACAGAAGGAGACATCCCTAATGGGATGCATATTAGGTGAACCAATTGAAATTTCAAAACTAAAAACAAAGCTACTCCATGAATGGAAGAACGTCAAGGGTGATGTTAGGATTTTCGCAAAGCCTAACCATTGGTTTGAAGTTCTCTTTTCTAATCCTATTGATAGGAATGTCATTTGGGATGCTAGACCCTACCACATCTTTGGCCACCTGATTATTCTGAAACCATGGAAGCCAAATTTCAACACCTTCTTAGAGAGTAACACAATAGCGGATATGTGGATTAGGATACCAAAAATTCCACCAGAATATGTTAACAAGGAAGCAATTAAAATCATAATAGAAGAAAACAAAGTGGGGAAGTTTATTAAACTTGACTCCTTCTCCGAAAGAGGCAAGGGAGTAAACTTCACTCGAATTTGTATTAATAGGGATGTGGCTGGGGATAGAAAGAAGAAAGTCCCAATTCCGGATGAAGATGGGGAAGTTAAAGACTTTCCGATTTGGTATGAAGATTTTTCTAGGGGATGCGGGTTTTGTGCTAATAGAGAACATTCCTATGATAAATGTCCTATGAGGGGTGTAAGAACCAAGCCTTTCAGAATTTCTAGAGAAACTAATGAGAACAAAGGAAAAGTTGTAGAAGATAAGGAAGACAAAGAATGGATTAAAGTGGGAAAAACCAAGACTAGTAACGAACAAAAGAATGAGGTAAGGCCATACCACTCGGCTCAATATGGTCTTACTAATTCGAAAGATGAAGTTTCTTCCCAAAGTTCAAAGGAAAGTTCGAAACAACAGGCTGAAGGATATGAGAACCAAGGTGCTAAATCTGATTGTAGTGTCAATGATAAAGATGGATTCCAACAGCCTAAGGCCGCTAATAGTGATGAAAAAATAGACCAAAGTGAACCCAATGATGAGCAGGCTGAGGGTTCTCTCCCTTATGATGCTAAATTTGAAGTAGATCCAATGTCTAAGCCACCCCTTACCGTCCCGATGGAGGAGGATGATGAGATCAAAACAAAAACTGCTGAGATAGATCACCAACTGAATGAAGATGATGAAGAAGTCGAGATTCTTGAAGATGAGATGACTGTTGCAGAATTTACTGCACTACTGTTTAAGGATGGTAATATCCCTGAGGAGCTTTGGGCTATTGCATCGGAAAGTTCTTTTCACTCTATTGAAACTAACAGCACTGTCAATAAGATGATGGACGCTATGGAAGTTAATCAAGAGTCCGGAAACTCTGAATCTAGCCTGGGGAAGAGGCAGGGGGAGGTGATGATACGGCATCCTCCAAGCTTAAGGGAATGAAGAAGCAGAAATTTAACTAATAGCCATGTTAGCTTTTATTTTCCAAAAATCCAGTGATATCCTGGATCTATCCAATTTCAAGAGTCTTTCATTGTTTGTGGTCTGTTTTTTATTTGAGTTGTTGTGTCCTAGAGTCTCTAGTAAGGTACTGTTGTACCATAGCCTTTATTTGAATTCCAGTTATCGTTTTACCCCGCTTTGTAATATGGAGCTTTGTCTCCAAGTTTTCCTTAGCAATGAACAAAGTGTGGGAAAATTTTTAATTTTCTGCTATGCTGATTTTAGGTGTTGCTATGATGTACACATCATCATAGGAGTAAAGAGTAAGAACATAGGAAATTTTTTCAGCCCTTACTATGGTTATGAATCTTTCTTATGTGTGACTTTCTTTAATACAAAAAATTACTATGAATTTGGTTTGTTTGATGAGTGCATGTCTTTACAGCGAGTTCAGGAGGTTAAAATGAATTTGTTGTTATCCATGAACTTGCCACTTGCTGTTTGTTGTTCTACAGTAAAGCGGTTATGACCTCTGTGGTTTGTCTGTATGGTAGGTACATGTTAATACCAAATCCATCTTGTTATATGATTCTTTGTGTGAACTGTCAGCAACTGTTGTGGTCAGGGTGGAGACCTTGGTGTATGAAAACTAAAGTTTCTATGTTGATTGGTGAGTTTTATATGTTTGTTTGGAAAGCTTTTGGTTATTTGCGGATGTGTGTAGAAAGTACATTCTCCGGCAAGGAATCAAGTGACCACTCGAAGGGGGACGTACAGAGCCGGCAAGCCCGTAGTTTGAAAGGTTCGGTGGTGTACGGGTCGACTGAGGCAAGGCGTAAGGGCTACGATAATTATCCTTTTAACAAAGTCGATAATTATCCTTTTAACAAAGTCGATAATTAAGGTTTCTCAAGCTAAATATACGTTTATGTATTTCAGTCCTTTGTTTGTGTCATTAGGTCAAAGAATAAATGATAACGGGATGTTGATGAATCCGGTTAAACGAGAAAATGTAATTTGGAAGAATAAAACAACAGTAACAGGGGAAGAGCGCCGAGGCTATTCACAAAATCACAATAACACGACACAATTGAATGGTTCGACAAAGGACAACAAAGCTTCAAACATAACAGCAAACCCCTCAGCGGATAGAAATATATTAGATAACGAAATCATGGGTGGAATAACGGGGCGTGACTTTCCCCCTACACATACAATAAATAAATGAAGATTGCATTCTGGAACTATAGAGGTATGAAGAAAAAAAATTTTTGGACTAATATGAATATAACTTGTAAGAATGAAAATATCCAAATGATCATGTTGGCGGAAACAAAAACAAAGGACGAACCGGAAGAAAGAGTTTAGAAGAGTGCCGGTTTTGACAGAATTTTTTTCATCCCGGCAACAAGGTTTGCAGGTGGATTGTGCCTTCTTTGGAAAGATTACCAAATGAAGGGGGAAAGGATCGAAATATGTAAGTCATCGGAAAGATATCTATTAGCTAAACACACAAATCAAAACACTAATTTCCCATCCATGATAGTGTTTATTTATGCACCCCCAAATGAACAAATTAAAAAGTTGTTCTGGACGCAACTCAATGATGAATTAAATAATATTCAACTTCCGATGGTAATAATAGGGGACTACAATGAACTACTGATACCATCTGATAAAATGGGAGGAGCATGCCCTACTAATAATAAGTTTGATAGATTAACTAATTTTTCTAACAAACATAACCTCCACGACTTCCCAACAAAAGGAAATAATTATACTTGGAAAAGAAAGAAAGAAGGTGATAACAATACGTACGAAAAACTAGATAGAATTATGTCCTCAATCGAAATCATGCAAGAATATCCAGGGATTCATACTAGAAATCATGCCTTTACAAATTCTGACCACTGTATGATTTCCTTCTATCTTCAAAACACTCAAGTCGTTGTCAAGAATAAACCTTTTAAATTTGAAACGATGTGGACGCAAAGGCCAGATTGCGAGAATGTCATCAAACAAGCTTGGAGAACTCAATTCCCAGGAACACATATGTTTAATCTTGTAAAAAAGACAAATCTGTTAAAACAAAAGCTGAAGAAGTGGAGCCGGGAAAAATTTGGTAATATCCATACACAATTGTATAACGTAGATAAGGAATTAGAAGAGCTTCAACAAAAGAACTTTGCAAATTTTGACCAAGTTGTAAACGATAAAATAAACAGATTAAATAGAAAAAGAGATTGTTTAGTGGAATATCAAAACAAATTTTGGATGCAACGAGCGAAAACGACAAATCTGCAATTAGGAGACAAAAATACCAAATTCCACCATAGGAAAGCCTCAGGCCGAAGAAATAAAAAAATCATTACAACAATTACTAAGACTAATGGGGTAGTTTTAGCTAAAGAGATTGATATCAATGAGGAATTTATGACCGAATTCAATCTTCGATTCAAAGCATCAATAATTGATATGAATAAACTTCATAGTCAATTACAAGTAATTAAACCAGAAATAACGGAAAGAGATAATATCAATCTGGAAGCACCTGTTACCACAAGTGAAATCAAGGAAGCCCTATTCTCGATAGGAAGCGATAAATCTCCGGGACCCGATGGGATGAATGCTGGTTTTTATCAAAAATATTGGCATATCGTAGGCCCATCGGTCACTATGGCAGTTAAAAGTTTTTATCGAAATGGAAAAATGCTTAGACAATTAAATCATACTTTCATTGCATTACTAACGAAAAACGATAATCCAACTACAACATCAGATTATAGACCTATTAGTCTATTATCCACAGTCTACAAAATAATTGCTAAAATCCTTGCAAAAAGACTAAGCGTGGTTCTCCCTAAACTGATCCACCCATTACAAAGCGCCTTTGTAAAAAATAGAGCAATACATGATAATGTGCTTATTGCACATGAAATTTTTCATGGATTTAAATCAAAAAAGGAAAGGAGGGGTATATGGCCATCAAATTAGACATGGAAAAAGCATATGACAAAGTCGAATGGGAATTCTTAAAAGTAGTATTACAAAAATTCGGTTTCGGGGAGAACTTTAGAAAGTGGATTCAGGAGTGTATCTCAACGACCTCTTTCTCAATTTTGATTAATGATTCACCCACCAACATATTTTGTCCACAACGTGGCCTCCGACAAGGTGACCCTCTTTCACCTATGTTGTTTAACCTATGTGCAGAGGTACTTTCTAGAAACATTCAGAAAATATCTGATGAAAATCCTAAATCGATTGGGTTTCCGATCACAAAAAATGGAACTAGAATACCTTTCTTGGCTTTTGCCGATGACATTATAATATTTACTAAAACAACTACACAAGCCAGCAACAAAATTCTTTCAGTCCTACATGACTCTTGTGATATTTCAGGACAAGTTATTAACTTTAATAAATCGGCTTTCCAAACTACAGTTAACATAGACCAAAGTACCAAAAGATGCATTCAGGCTCATTTGGGAATAAATAGTAGTACCAGCCTCGAACAATACCTCGGATGCCCTATTATTAATGGAAGGGTTAATAAAGAGATTTTCAACTCTGTAATTATGAAAACCAAACAACAACTAACAAGATGGAAGGCATCGACCCTCTCTCAATAAGGAAGGATAACATTAATTAAAGCCAATCTTAATGCCAAGCCAAGTTACTTAATGCAAGCATTTATGTTACCTACAAGTATTCATAATGAACTAGACAAACTTAATAGACTTTTCTTTGGAATAAAGGACTCAATTTTCACCCATTGATTAGTTGGGACAAAGTATATAAACCAAGATCATTAGGAGGAACCGGTATTAGAAAATCAGAGGATATGAATAAAGCATTACAAATGAAACTTCTATGGAAAATAATGGCAGAACCGAAAAACATCTGGGTTAAAATTGTTAATGAAAAATACCTTAAAGGAAACTGTCTATGGAACTATCAATGTGGATCGAATGCATCATGGCAATGGAAGAATCTAATTAAAATTAGAAAAGATCTAGATAAAGGAATCCGATGGAGAGTTGGGGATGGAAACACTATAAGATTCTGGAAGGATAAATGGCTAATGGAAAAACCACTCATGGAACTAGCAAATGATACAAATTTAGATAACCCGATGGAATGTGTTTCAAAGTTTATTAGTAACAAGACTTGGAATCACCAATTGTTAGACCAACTCAATAAATTTTTGCCTAAAGATATTATCGATAGAATAAGAAAATATAACCTTCCTATCAATGATATCAAGGATAGATTATATTGGGACGGGAACGAAGATGGATGGTATTCAACAAAATCAGCTATGGAGTTAATCCAAAAAGAAAAAATGGGAGTCACAATGGATAAAACTTGGATATGGAAAATGGATGTCATGCCGAAAATTAAAAATTTTATATGGACATTAGCTTTAGACGGCCTCCCAACAAAACAGAACCTCGATAGACAAAAAATTCCTGTTGTTATGAATTGTGAACTATGCAACCATCACACAGAAAGCGCAAAGCACCTCTTCTTTCAGTGCCCTGCTTTGGAAATGGTTATTGACGAGTGTAACATTACAACCATTTTAAAGAAGTGTGACATTGATAGTAAGGACATTACAGTGGCACTTGGTGACCTCAAAGAGAAATTGGCAACATCTGAGTTTAATCTACTGGTCACCATTTGGTGGTACGTGTGGATGGCTAGGAACCAATTCATTTTCAACAAAACTAAAATCCCACAAAGTTTTAAAGAACAAGCTTTAAACCAGTTAGAGGTGTGGTACCAGGAGAACAAGAATCTAAAGAATATTGGTACAGGAAGTAGAAAGGCACGAAGAAAGAAGAAAAACTTGAAATGGGAAAGACCTGTAGAAGGGAGTAACAAACTTAATTTTGACGCATCTCAGCGTGATACAAACCAGTTCTCCTTTGGTTTTATCATCAGAGATCATTGTGCCGTTCCAATTGAATTGGGTAGCGGTACATGTAACGCAGAGTCTGTGTTGGAAGCAGAAGCAATTGCATTACGAATGGGCCTACAAAAGGCAAGAAAGAAAGGTTTTCCAATGATCGATATTGAGGGGGATAATTTGGTTCTAATCAACTCGATTAAACAAGTTTGGAAACCTCCATGGGAACTTGACTTGATTATTAATGATATTTCATATCTTATCTCTAGTTTCTCGTATTCTAGGATTCACCATGTTTACAGGGAAGTCAACAGGGTTGCGGACAGGATTGCTATGCACGGACACCTGGCCAAGCTAGAAGTCAATGCGATCCCTGAAGATGTTCGTCACCTCATCCTTTTGGATGCTTTAGGCCGATTGGTGTCTCGAAACTGATCCGCCTAATTGCTTACCTATGTATCAAAAAAAAAAAAAATTAATCATCAAACTTTTTGTGTTTATTTATACAACTTCTCAAAGGGTCATGTTTTCTTGATAATCGTTGTGGGATAGCAAATTTCGTATTTTGCAAAATAATTATGGTTTAATAAAAAAAGATTTATTGGCTTAATTTGTAATTTGATAAAAAAATTTAATCCGAAAAAAAACCATGGAGGCGCCATGTCAAAATTATTCAGATATGAATAGTAATTATACTTGAACTTAATCAAAACGTCAAGAAATGTATTATTTGTATACTCTTTAGACTCTCTATTTATATAAAATCTAAAATCATCAAGCTTAGTAGCTAATCGACGTGGGACAACAAAAACCCTCAAAAAATTTAACTAAATAGATCATTTTGATTTTCAGATAAAAAACGGAAAAAAAAATATTCCCTAAAAATAAAACTTTTGGGTTACGGTTACTTATATAAAAATAACGTAAAATATTTAACGTAAATAGAAATCGAACTTAACCAAAAAGACAAGATTACTTTAGGGAAAAACATTATGACCCACATAATTGTAGGTTAATGATCCCAAAAATAAAATCTTCCAAAAAATAAAACTTAGGATACGATTACTTTAGAAAAGAATTACTTTAGAAAAGAACGTTATGCCCACATAATTGTAAGTTAACGATCCAAAAATATAATATTATTCCAATATGAATAATAATTATACTTGAACTTAACCAAAAGGCCAAGATATGTATTATTCGTATAATCCTTAGACTCCCTATTTATCCAAGTTGTAAAACTATCAACCTTAGTAGCTAATCGATGTGGAATAACAAAATCCTTCAAATAGTTTAACGTAAATTAAATCAGCCTAATAATCATTTGAAAAAAAAAGAAAAAATCTTCTCTAAAAAATAAACTATAGGGGCCAAAATAACGTGAAAGTATTTAACGTAAATAGAAATCGAAAACTAATAGAAAAATCGGATTACATTCATTTTTATTTAAAAAATTATCCCAAAAATACATTGGTTCCAACAATAAAAGTAACGTAAAATAGTTCCACTAACATATTGTTAATTTGTTAACAAAAGATTCTCTAACTTAAAAAATAGTTTAAAATTAAAAATTTATTGACCAAAAATGTATTATTTGCATAGTCAAAATCTTGAAAATATTTAACGTAAATAGATAAGGCTGCCTAAAAAAACTCGAGAGGAAAAATTATTACCCACATAATTGTAGGTTAACGATCCAAAAATAAAATATTATTTAAACGCCAAGAAATGTATTGTTTGTATAATCTTTAGACTCGCCTTTAGACTTCTTATTTATACAAGTTCTAAAACCATCAAACTTAGTAGGTAATCGACGTGGGATATCAAAAACCCTCAAAAAAATTTAACTAAATAGATCATTTTGATTACTTTATGGAAGAACATTATGACCCACATAATTGTAGGTTTACAATCTCAAAAATAAAATTTTCCCTAAAAATAAAACTTTAGGGATACTATTACTCTTCCATAAAAATAAAACTTTAGGGGTACGATTATTTTAGGTAAGAACATTATGACCCACATAATTGTAGGTTACGATCCAAAAAATAAAATATCATTCCGATCCGATATGAATAATAATTATAGTTGAACTTAATCAAAAGGCTATGAAATGTATTATTTGTATACTCATTACACTCCCTGTTTATACAAGTTGTAAAACCATCAATTTTAGTAGCTAATCGATGTGGGTTAACAAAATTTTTCAAAATGTAGGAAGTGTGTTGTGAAATTTTCAAGCATTTGATAAGAACGTATAAAAAAAAGGAGATTTTGGTAGATTTTTTATATTGATTAATAATTATTCTAAATATTAAAAATAAATAAAAATCTTGGAGAATCTCCAACAAAAGAAATTACGTTCAATCTTTGAATAACAGGGTGTTAGTTTAGTAAAAAAAGATTTTAGGGCTTAAAGAATAAAGATTTATTGGCCAAAATATTGTGGGAGCTCCATTTGATTGTTGCTTCCACGGCGTGCCACGTCATCAAATCATGTACTCTCTTTTAGTATGTATAACTAGTATATTACCCGTGCCCTGCACGGAATATGATTTAATACCTATTTTAGATATATAAATATAAAAATATTTTATTAGAGTTTAATATAATTTATGCACTATAAATTTATCAAAAAAATTTAATACACATAATGTGATAAAATCAACGTAAAAAACTTATAATATACTCTTTGAATAAAATTGACAAAATATTTTAGGTACGTTTTTTTTTAAATTATCAATTTATATCAACAATTAAATAATATACATTTAAATTACATAATGAAAAGATTTAAAAAAATTTGTGGGTTGAGGAGAAATATGAGTCAAATTTTTAGTAATTCTTTTTTAATTTTAACAATCTTATTGAAATTACTGAATTTAAAGAGATAAGATAAGATTTGAGATTTAAGAAACTTAATAAAAAAAAATTTGAGATGTTATCTATTATACATACTAAAAGAGAGTGCATGATTTGATGACGTGGCACGCTGTGTGAACAGCAATCAAATGGAGCTCCCACAATTTTTTGGCCAATAAATTTTTATTTTTTTAAGCCAAAAAATCTTTTTTTACTAAACTAAAATACTGTTATTCAAAATTATACGTAGTTTTTTTTGTTGGAGATTTTCCAAGATCTTATAGGCCAATAAATCTTTACTTTTTTGTGCCAAAAAACAAACTGGTCAAAAAAATCTTTTTTATTAAAGTATATAAATTTTATAAAACAAACTGGTAAACACTTTTCCGACACAAATAATTAAAAATATTAAAAAAAATCCTTCTTTTATGTTTTTAAAAGATTTGTTTACAAGATAGCCAGAATTTTTGATTATTTTGTAAAAAAAAAATTAAGACTCCATAATTTTATCGGATTAAATTTTTTTACTAAATCTCGAATTAAGCACTAACTTTTTTTTTACTAAACCTTAATTATTTTGTAAAATATGAATTTTGTTATCCCATATCGGTTATCAGAGAAGAATAACACTTTGACAACATGTATAAATAGACCTCAAATGTTTGAAGATTACACAAATCATACATTTCCGGATATTTTGGTCAGAATCAAGTATAATACTTATTGATACCGGATTAGTATTTGCATGTGGATTGTTGTGACCTACTAATTCGTAAGTCGTTTTGATCTAATGATTTTTGGGTCGTTTTAATCTAATGATTTTTGGGTCATTTTGATCTAATGATTTTTTGGTCGTTTTGATCTAATGATTTTTGGATCGTTTTGACCTACAGATTTTTGGTTCGTTTTGATCTAATGATTTTTGGATCGTTTTGACCTACAGATTTTTGGATCGTTTTGACATATAGATTTTTGGGTCGATTTGACCTAATAATTTGTGGGTCGTTGTGACCCACTAATTTGTGGGTCGTTCTGAACCACTGATTTGTGGGTCGTTGGGACCCAATAATTTGTGGGTCGTTATGACCCACTGATTTGTGTGTCATTGTGACCTATGAATTTGTGGGTAGTTGTGACCTATTGATTCGTGGGTCATTGTGACCTATTGATTTGTGGGTCGTTGTTGTAACGACCCGAGTTTTAAGTAACCCAAGACGTCACTAGGCTAAGGACCACACAGTGGGTCCTATCAGTTAGCCTGACAACAACTTCACAAATAGGACCTTGCAACAAGAAGCACGAAGAAATAATGAAAACATTCAACCTATCATTTAGAAAACATTTACATAACAACCCTTCATGCAGTTAGTATTTATATCCCAAAACGACACTTCAAAACATGACACCTAAACATTTGTCTTAAAACTTCAGCTTGAAATCAACATGTGTACACATTTGCACACAACCAGCAAAAGACTCGCTTGCAAGCGATTAGTTTCAAAAGTAATTCAACCAACCCTTGGGTCTGCCTCGGCTGCCCACTTCCTGCAGCTGACATCCCTGAAGCGTTCATATGTTCGGCATTTCCTAAAAAGGATCGGTTTAAAACCGTTAGCTACCGATCATAATCTATCCACGAGAGATTATATCAACACATCACAACACAACAAATATATTCAAATACCATATACCGTGCTCATGAGATGATATCATGCTTTTATGAATGATGCACGTGGATGCAGTATGAAATTTACAATTTGCGATCCCGGACCAAATCCGGAATCATTGCTTATACGGTTCTGGCTTTGGTGTGAGCTCACCATTGCACAAATTAGGTTAATTCAGACATTTGCTCTTATGTCATAGCCAGACTGATCAAGTCTACGGGCTAGGATTTCTCGTGGTGGGTTATGGTCTTAACTAGAGTTGTTACCGGTTCAAACCAAACCGCCGAACCGGCGGTTTGTGAACCGGCTCAAACCGCCGGTTTGACCAAACCGGCGGTTTAGGTTTGCCGGTTTGGTTGAACCGGCGGTTCGCGGTTTAGGTTTAGGTTTGGTTCAACCTAAAACCTAAACCGACGGTTCGAACCGGTGGTTAACCGCCGGTTAAACCGGCGGTTGAACCGCCGGTTTGAGCTTTTTTTTTATTTATTTTTTTTTTTTTTGGCCAAACCGGCGGTTAACCGCCGGTTTAACCGGCGGTTTGGCCAAAAAAAAGAGACGTTGGCAAAAGCCAACGTCTCTTTGCAACATTTTGAACGTTGGCTTTTGCCAACGTTCACTCCAACGGCTATAATAGCCGTTGGAGGTTAAATTTATTTATTTATTTATTTTTTTTTTTTAAATACTAGTTTAACTAAAAAAAAAAAAAATAATACCCACTATTCCTATAAATACCATACAATTATTTCATTTAAATCACACCAACATTCTCATCTATCTACTACTACTCTCAATCTCCAATTCTCCATCTCGTATTCTCTTTCTCGTAATTTCGATCTTTCGAAATGGCAAACCCGAATTTCCCAAGCGACTACGACTTCACTCCCGCTTTCTTTCCTAGCACACAAGAAAGCGAGACTCAACCGCCGGAATCGGAAATGCCACAAGCTCCACAAGTTCCACAAGGTGAAGGGCCATTCCGACAAGCCCCTCCACCGAAAATGCTCACCTCCGACATATTCACCAAACATTACAACAAGGGTCCGGTGATGGACGATTATTGCCAAGTTTCGTGCAATTATTGTCCGAAGGTGTACAAGTGGAAGGCGAAGGGCGGATACGGGACTTTGCAAACCCACATGCAAAAGACTCATCCGGAGAAGCTCGGAATAACACGGGGACAAACTCAATTGTCCCACGGGTTTGCATCCTCTTCCTCTCAATCTTCTTTATTTACTTATAATCATGTTGATGAATCTTTAGCATTAGCCAACTTAATTGCATCCGAAGCATTTCCATTTTCTTTTGCGGAATCTATTAATGTAAGAGAATATTGTTCTAATTATCTTCAACCGGCTTATAAACCAACTTCTCGTCAACAAGTTTCGAAATTAGTTTCTCATTCTTATGAACAAAAAAAACAAAAAATTCTTACGGTTTTACAATCTTTTTCGCATCAAGTTTCAATTTGTAGTGATGTTTGGAGTACTTTATCACAAAAACATTTTTACATGGGCATCACTTTACATTTTATCGATAATGATATGTACTTGCATAAATTTGTTATTGCATATCGACATTTTAATGAAAGACATAGTGCCGCCAACATTGCTAATTTAATAAAAACGGTTTTACAAGAATTTAATTTACAAAACCGTGTTTTTTCATACTCATTTGATAATGCTTCCGCTAACACCCGCGCCGTTAACCATTTAGTAGGAAATGCGGGTCAACTTATAAAAACTTCTTTTACTCACCAAAGATGTGCATGTCATATTTTAAATTTAAGTGTTCAAGATGGCCTAAAAGTTTTACATGAAATGTTAGAACCTATAACCGATGTAATTGAACATATTTGGCATTCAACCGAATTAAGAAGAAAATGGAGATCAACTTGTATTGAAAAAAATGTTCCTCCAATTTCATTTTCGAAAGATATTGGAACTCGGTGGAACTCAACCTATAAACTACTAACTCAAGCTATTCGTTATAAAAATGTTTTACAAGAATTTTCTTCACAATATATTTCTTGGTCTATTTTAGATGATGAAAGTATTTGGCAAACTTGTTTTGATATTTGTAGTGTTTTAAAAGTTTTTAGTGATGCTACTAATACATTAAGTTATGTTTACATTCCTACTTCTTGTTGTTTTTTAGAAATAGCCGTAAATGTTGCCGAGGCTTTACAAACCGGTTTAGCTTTAGAATCACTTAAATATGCGGCAACCGAAATGAAAACAAAATGGCTAAAATATTATAATGAGGTTCCCGTAGTTTATCTTATTGCCGCCGTTTTCGATCCTAGACTAAAAATAGATGGTGTTACGGAATTTTTAAATGCTTATTATGAATGTTTAGGATTATCTACTATTATGAATGTTAATAATATTATTAGTAATGTTCGTGTTGAAATTGCTAAATTACTTAATTTATTTGAAACTAGTGCTAGTGTTAGTGCTTCTACACAAACAACTCCTCCACCCACTTCTTCTTCTCCTTCTCCTTCTATTCTTTCTAAAGCTAGACAAATTTTATCTAAAAGAACTAAAACACCTAGACATTCATCCGCAAGTGCGGAATTTGAAGATTTTCTAACTACTCCTTTTAGTTTTGATGGTGATATTGATAGTTTTGAAGTTTTACAATATTGGAAGAAGATGGCCCCAAAGTATCCAACATTAGCCAAGATTGTGCAACAAATTATGGCCGTTCCCGCATCAACGGTGGCCGTGGAGCAAGCTTTTAGTCAAGGAGGAAACATGCTAAGCTACAAGAGGAGTCAATTGAAGCCCGATAAATTGGAGGCTCAAGTTTGTGTTCAAGATTGGATAAGGGCGGAGAGGAGGCTACAACGGAATGCACCCACTTATGATAGATCATCGGATTCCAACTCCGATGATCCGGCCACTACTTCCGAGTCCGAGTCGCAAAGGTAATGGGGTTACGAAAACAACTCGGAAGTCCGAAAAAAGGTAAGTAAAGGTAAGAGAACTACGTGGGCTTTGATTCCTCTTAAACCCCAAGAGGATACGTAGGCAACCGGGAAACCGGTTCAAGCCCTTTCCTTTTTTTTTTTTTTTTTTTCATTTAGTTATATTCAAAATTTCAAATACTAATGTAAAGATGTAATAAAAAAAATTGAATGTATAAAAAATTTAGCTTGCTTTATTTTGTTGTAGAATTGTAGTTAGTAGTTAGTACTTAGTAATTTTGTTTAATATGTAATTATTATACATTGAATTTCAATGTATAAAAAAATTTTAGTTGCTTTGTTGTATAACTTCATTAACTTGTATGTTAGTTAGTCATTTTATTTTAGTTGCTTCTTTCTTTTATTATTGTTAGTAATTTTTTTTACTATGTAATTATTTTATTCAAAAGCTAATGTAATGAAAAAAAATTCAATGTATAAAAAATTTGAGTTTGCTTTCTTTTATTATTGTTAGTAATGTTATATAACTTATATTAGTTGCTTTCTTTTATTTACTTAGTAATTCTATCTAAATGGTATTGTAAAAAAAAAAATTCTATGTATAAAATATAAAGTTATAAAATAATTTTAATTAATATATATTATACATTTATACATATATATTATATTACTTATATATATATATATATACATTTTTTTTTTTTTTTTTTTTTAAAAAGTCATGTGCCAAACCGCCAAACCGCCGGTTTGGCGGTTTGGCAAACCGCCGGTTTAGGTTAAACCTAAACCGGCGGTTCCTCATTGGCCGGTTTAGGTTTAGGTTTGGCTTTTGCCAAACATAAACCGCCGGTTTAGGAACCGGCAACATGTCTAGTCTTAACCCCTAACCACATGCAACAATTTGCCATTCATGTTAATGCAAACATTTACCATTTTCATTAGGTGTGCGACCCGAGCCTGAAGTCCATCAGACTCGGTGTCATTCTTATACAAACGCAAGTGATCCGGGCTTGGCCGAGCTCCGGCATTCACTGCAATAGCTAGCGACCTGGATAATGGTTAGCTCAGAGTCTTAAACAATTTACATACTATTGACCTTTACAGGTCATCATCATATCACATGCCTTAAAAGGCTTATCATGTCATACATTATCATGTTTCAACAAGCTTATCATGTCATTCAATAGCACGCCTCAAAAGGCTAACACATGTTCATTTAACAATTTTTCATAACCATGACATGATAATAATTACAACAACATTAAGCATGCTTTACACGTCATAACATCATTTACATCATAAAACACATCAAACATGCTTCACACATAACACATCACAATGCATATCAACATTTACATTTCAACACAACAAGACATTTCAAAACAACAACACATATCAACACAATGAGATATAAATCTCTCAGGCACGGGTTTTTGTAGATCGAAGCTAAGTAAGTCCAAAGACTTACCTAGATACGCTCACTGAGCAACTAAGCTATAGTTAGTCTACCGTCTTCAACACCACCTGTTGAGAATATCATATTCCTCGTATCAAACTTCTTGCTTCAAACATCAATTAAATTCATTCCTTTGAATTTAATTAGCTTATAGCGTTTTCTAGATTCCTAATTTAATTAATTAATCTTTAATTAATTAAATAAATTTTATCAGAATAACGTTTTGCCTGCAGACAGTTTCTCAACCCAACTGTCATCAGATCTCATCAAACAAATAGCCCATAATCATCAGAATAATGTAACGAGCATAATGGAATTTCCATTTATCCATTTTGGCAAGCCTAAGGTCAATTTAGGCCAAATCGGAACACTGAAAACGAATAAATTCATAACTTATTCGTTACTAACCGATTGACGATCCGAAAGAAGATTCACAACGACGCAGGCTACGCTCGAACACCATCAGATTCACCGGAATCTGAGCGACATAACCGGCCATATAAGGGGGAGGTTCGACCTGACCTTAACTTCAACGGAAACGCAGAAACTCGGTACCAAAATGAAGAGGACGAAGAGAGGAATCCGAAAACTCAAACGGAATTGAAATCAGATTACAAACGAAGAGTAGATCTGAATTTGAAGGTTGAGAGAAATCAGAGCATTTACAAGGAATTGTGAAAGGAAATGAACAAATAAATGAATTTCCGCTATTTATAGCGAAGACGATAATTATCCTTTTAACAAAGTCGATAATTATCCTTTTAACAAAGTCGATAATTATCCTTTTAACAAAGTCGATAATTATCCTTTTACCGATCCGAAGGCGGTTTGAGCCCCTTCTCCAAACTTCTCAAAATTGAAATAATAAATCTAATATATTGTGTGGATAATTATTCCGCAACTTACTCTGAAAACGCGTATTCCTAAGCCATCATTCTTAGCCGCTAAGAAACGAAATAGCGACTCTTTTGGCCATTTTGCCTTTCCATGTTATTTCATATCTAGAACATATCCGATGTCCTGATCATTTCTCTCAACCGCAATTTTATTAATTGAAGCTCCCAAATGCTCCAAATAATAATAGAGGGTAAAAGTTATTCCCCGGAGAAAAAAGTGAAATTTCCCCCATACATCCAAATTTACGCCAAAATCATAATGGTGGAATTCATACTCGTCATCTATACACAATTCGCGAGTTATGAGTCAATTGTTATCGATGATTAACTTAATCACTCTTAATCATCCTTTATTAGGATTTGAAAATCCTAGCTTTTACAGTTGTGACCACCTAATTCGTGGTCGTTATGACCTATTGATTTGTGGGTAGTAGTGACCTACTGATTTATGGGTCCTTGTGGCCTACTAATTTGTGGGTCCTTGTGACCTACTGATTTGTGGGTTGTTTGTGACCTACTAATTTGTGGGTTGTTTGTGACCTACTAATTTGTGGACCGTTGAACTATTAAATTCGTAATTCTTATTTTATCAATATAATAAATATACATCTATATACTTTACTAAAACAAAAAAGACTAATTCTTGACGTGCCGCCCCACATTTTTTTTCGAATTAAACTTTTTATTAAATCACGAATTAAGCTAATAAATCCTTTTTTTACTAAACCATAATTAGCCTAAATCTGTTTTAATTAGTTCTAATTTTAAAGTATTTTATTTGGATTACTAATTAATTCCGACTACAATAACATTTCCTCTTCTTTTAATTTTTTTTCCAAATATTTAAAATTAAAAGATATTATTCGTAAGTCTATCTCATGCCCGTAAGCTTAACTTCCTTCCTACCTATATACTTTACTAAAACAGAAGACACTAATGCTGACGTGGCGCTCTACGTTTTTATTAGATTAAATCTTTTACTAAATCACGAATTAAGCCAATAATTTTTTTTACTAAACCTTAATTATTTTGTATAATATTAATTTTGTTATTCCACATCGGTTATCAGAGAATGATGACACTTTGACAACATGTATAAATAGACTTACAAGGTTTAAAGATTATACAAATCATACATTTCTAGACCTTTTGGGTCGTTATAACCTACTGATTTTTGGGTCGTTGTAACCTACTGATTTGTAGTTCGTTTTGACCTAATGATTTGTGGGTCGATTTGATCTAATAATTTGTGGGTCATTGTGACCCACTGATTTGTGGGTCGTTGTGACCTATGAATTTGTGTGTCGTTGTGACCTATGAATTTGAGGGTAGTTGTGACCTATGAATTTGTGGGTCGTTGTGACCTATTGATTTGTGGGTCGTTGTGACCTATTGATTTGTGGGTCATTGTGAATTGTTTATTCGTGAGTCGTGGTAACCTATTGATTCGTGGATCATTGTGACCTACTGATTCGTGGGTCGTTGTGACCTACTGATTCGTGGGTCCTTGTGGCCTACTAATTTGTGGGTCCTTGTGGCCTACTTATATGTGGGTTGTTTGTGACCTACTAATTTGTGAACCGTTGAACTATTAAATTCGTAATTCTTATTTTATCAATATACTAAATATACATATATATTCTATATACATTACTAAAACAAAAGAGACTAATTCTGACGTGGCGCCCCCACGTTTTTTCTCCGATTAAACTTTTTACTAAATCACGATTTAAGCTAATAAATCTTTTTTTTAATTAAACCATAATTATTTTGTAAAATATGAATTTTGTTCTCCCACATCGATTATGAGGAAAGGCTTATAAAATTCATACATTTCTAAACCTTTGGTCAGAATCAAATATAATACTTATTTATATCGGATTAGTATTTGTATGTAATCATTGTGACCTACTAATTTTTGGGTCGTTTTGACCTAATGATTTTTGGGTCATTGTGACCTAATGATTTATGGGTCGTTGTGCTCTTGTGGGTCCTTGTGATCTACTAATTTGTGGGTCCTTGTAACTCACTGATTTGTGGACCGTTGAACTATTAAATTCGTAATTCTTATTTTATCAATATACTAAATATACATCTATATTCTATATACTTTACTAAAACATATGAAACTAATGCTGACGTGGCGCTCCTATGTTTTTTTCTCGGATTAAATCTTTTATTAAATCACAAATTAAGTCAATTAATCTTTTTTTACTAACTGAATTCGTATCAGATTATGGTATTTTTGAATTATATGATTATGTTTTTTATTTAAATTATTATTTATTAAATAATAAATTAGATTTAAAAAAATTATTAGCATAAAACTAATTAATGATCAACACATGGGCTACGTGGTCTCATTTACCATGTAACACTTGACGCATTATTTATACGAGCTCATAACATATAACTAATAAAGTTAACAACATATAATATAGTAAAAAAATATAATATGATAAGCTATTTTATTAACAAACCCGCACAAGGTGCGGGCTATACACTAGTTAATTGCTAAAATGACACGTGACATAGAGTTCTCATGGTGAGACACGTGGATTTAGATGCTACTCTTAATATATATATATATATATATATATATATAAGATAAGATAAGATAGATAGATAGATAAGATAAAATAAAATAATTAAAAATTTACTAATTTAAACAATTAAATTAAAAATCTGATTCAAATTTGTAGATACTTTCATTAAAAAAATCAAGTAGAAAATTAAAAATCTCATATTTTAACAAAATTTATTTAAATAATTTGGTAGACTATTTTAACAAAAAAATATTTAAAAAGTTTTGGTTTTAATTTTTCTTTTTAATTTATATTCTTGAATAGATATTTTTGGATATTTTACCAATTTTTTTTAACAAAATTTAGTTTTTTAATTCTTTAAATTTATATTATTGAAGAGATTTTAGTGGATTAAAAAAAAGATTTGGGCTAAGAAAAATAATTGATTTTAAAATTTTTAATTTATATTAGTGAAAAGATATTGTTGAATATTTTTAAAACAAATTAAATGTATTTATTATGACTTAGTAATAATTTAATTAATAAACATAATTATTAACTTTTTAAAATATTTTTTTGAGTTTCGAGAATTCTTGCACTGACACGTGGCAAAAAATCTTCTACTTTAATAGATATAAGATAAGATATAAGATAAGATAGATATGTGAACTTTTTTTATAAGCATTTATCATTATAATCTTATATGTATTAAAGGAGAGCCCTTTTTTGCCACGTGTCGCAACCACGTTTTTTTCCAACCCCCCAAAAAATTATCAAAAGTAATTAATTTATTGGTTTTTAAATGAAAATAATAAGTTGAAGTTTGTTGAGTATAATAATAATTAAAGTAATTAATTAAATAGTTTACACCTTTTTAATGTCAACAATTAATTCATCAAGATCTTTTAGTTACGTCTATTTAGAATAAGAATATTCAACCAAATCTTTCTCATATCACTTAAAAAAGTGGTTTTAAATCTCATAATTATATAAAAAAAATTGTTTCAATTAACTATTTGATCCGTGTTATATTTTTAGATTAAACAAAATAGTTTTAGATGATATCAAAATTAATATAAATTTATTCTCCTCTATAAAATCGGGAATCAGAAGCGATTTCAAGAGATTACTAGATAATATCAAATTTTTAAAAAAAATAAATCTACAAATCAATAACCGTTTAAATATAAACAACTATCTAGGGTAAATATAATTATTTAGGGTAAATATAAACAATACCTTGCTGTCCAAGTCTACAAATTAATAACCATTTAAATAACAAACTATATTTTTAATCTAATATTAAAAAAATGGAATTGAAATGCTGAAATTCTCAAAGAAAAATCACGTAAAGATATAGCCAACAAATTATTTTTGTTTAAATAGAAAAACAATTTTTATCCATTTTAAAAAAATAATTTGAATTGTTGAAATTCGTTAAAAAAAAGATCACGTAAAGATATGGATGTTCTTTGAATGCAAAACTACTTTAAATTTTGATAATTTTATCTTGGTCAAATTAATCAGAGATCTCAACAACTAACTGTAATTAAAAAAATATAAATTAAAAATTAGTGTTAAGTTAATCGGATAAATGTCATGTGAATCTAAATTAATTGATCCTAAAATTTCTCATAAGATCGCTCCCTTCTATAAATGTAGTAACCTTTCACAGGGTCATTGGCTTTACTTCTTCTTCTTCTTAAACTGTGCGTATTTTTAGATTCTAATTTTTATTGTTTTTAGTTGTTTCTATATCCAAACTCTCTTCCGTGTGGTGATGTTGGGATCATTGTTAGTCAAATGTGTCGGAAGGATGCAGGTTTGGAGTTTTGTTCGAAGACAAGGGAGGGAACTAAGCGGCACAATGGATGGCTGCAAGAAGGCCTACTGCATGTACCTCTTAAATTTAGTACGAGGTATTTGCTTCCGGAAGCCTTTTATGCATTGTTATATGTGAATTTGGAGGATGGTTGATGTTTTGTGATATAAAAAAAAAAGTTAATAATGTTAGGCTTCATAAAAGTAAGCATATATGTTTGTTGTATGCATAGGTTCGGAAGAGTAGAAGAATTAAAGGTAGATTTTGGTGTCCGACTCCATCATCAAGATTCAGTTTTATTAGGTGAAATTTGCAAGGACATCTTAATGAGCAAGGTAGCCAACCGTGCCCTATATATCTTGCATGAATCACCCAACTATAATTCATTCTTCAAGTGCAGTAAATGCTTTTGAAGATTATGGAGAAGTTCAAAGGGAAATGGATATTGGTCGTTCCGGAAACCTCATTTGTATGTTAATGTTAATAATTTACAATTATATTCCCTACTCTTTTTTCCATCTAATTTGTATAATAGATGTTATTGGTCAAATGTTTTCGATTGCTATATCTTCCTATGAGAAGAGATATATTTTTATAAATTTAACATAATCATATAAATATTTAAATCTTAATATTGTTAATATCATGTTTTATTATCGTTAAATTTACATCCGTCCATTATAAATACGTGAACATTTAATGACTAATTATTGTCATTGTTAGCAATAATGTTGATTGTGTTGGTCACTTATCCAATAATATTCTCTCTTATTTATTATCACTCACCGATTTTAATAAACTTACAATTATACTTTTTTTAATTTTATCTAATAAAACTAATATTATACTTATGGGTGATATTTATATAAATCGGATGTATTCAAGGAAACTGTAGCTAAAATCTAATTTGAAAAAATTAAGTTACTAGATCGTGTTTAAAGTCATATATTTTGAGAGATATCTTTTCAAACATCAGGATGAGACTGATATTAGAATTTGGAAGATACAACGCCATAAATATTTATCCGCAATATATATATATATATATATATATATATATATATATATATATATATATATATATATATATATATATATATATATGCTCATATAGTTTGTAAATTATGTTTCGAGTGTATATATTATTTATATCAATCTGATAGTAGTTACAGTAAGTGAAAATGAATTTACTTTAATTTGCTACCATATATTGATAAATTTCAAAAAAGTTTAAATTGATAATATAAAAAAATATATAAATAAGGACAAGTAAAATTTTAAATTTAATACACATAATATTTTTGTTAATAAATTTTTAAATAAATAAAAAATATTTTATAATAAAAATTAAAAAACACCCGTGCAGTGCACGGGTAATACACTAGTTTATTTTTAAAAAACACACATCTCAATGGCTAGTCAAATAGCCGTTGGCGGGCCCAAAAGAGCCGTTGCTTCACAAAGACTCTTTTTTTTTGCTTATTTTTTATATAAAAAAATACCCGTCAACCGACGGTTTGATCAAACCGATAAATCCAAACTGTCGGTTTTACGGTTTTGTCCAAACCGAACTCATATCTACCCTCATTACGTGAGATTGGTCGACGAATCCCTTTCCTTGTTAAGGCTGTTATACGAAAAATCATACTGTGGTATTTTAGGCACAAAAAAATGCAAATTGCATGACGACGTGGCATGTTGACCAAGGCCAAGAGGTCACAGACTCACAGTTGTTGGATGAGAAGACTCAGTCAGCAACCTGCAACGTCACTTTCTCTCTACTCACGGTCTAACTTTGAATTGTTTTCTTCTCTTCGATTCTTTATACTGCTACCTAAGCTAATACATGAATCATCTTTAACGACTCGTTGCCGGCGACTATTCTCCCCTTCAACAGGTACTGCTTGTTCAAAATTGTCGTCTCTCCCTTCCAATAAACTAAACCCTAATTTATAATTTATTCCGCAATTACATGTTCACCGCCAATTTAATTCTCCGTCTACTTGTATTTTAGTTGAATTCCCCCACGATTTCTGCAGCTGGGGTTTTACTCGGTCATCGTTTCCATCTTTGATTTTTCCTTCTCTATCTCCATCCCATCCCCATAAAGCTTTTGCAGAAAAGAGATGGCTGAGAGCTGGTGTTCGGTTGCTTTGGGGGAAAACACAGGGTTGATCTTGTAAAGCCATGCCAAAATTTTCCAATTTCGGAAAGTTACCTTGATGGGTCTGTTAATTTTTGCCTTAATTACATCGAGTTAGTCTGTGAGATGTTGGGCGATCAGGATAATGAAGCACCGCCGGTGCTTGCCCGGAAAAGCTTCTTCCGTTCTGTTTCATGGACGGACAGGTCACCAAGAAAGCCTAATCCCACAAGACCGCAATTCAACAACAAGGCAAGATCCCTGTTGCCTCCTCTTCAACCCTTATCAGTCACCAGAAGGAATGTGGAAGAGTGGCCTAAAGCCGGCTCGGATGATCTCGGTGTATGGCCTCAACCTCCTAGTACTCCAGGAGCTAATAAACTGACTGGCAACTCAGGCTCCACTCCCATGGAGTTTGAATTCCAGAAGGATAAGATGGCGTTTTTCGATAAGGAGTGCTCGAAGATTACGGATCATGTTTACTTGGGAAGCGACGCTGTAGCTAAGAACCGCGAGCTTCTTAAGAAGAATGGTATCACCCATGTTCTCAACTGTGTTGGATTTGTTTGTCCTGAGTACTTCAAAGGAGAAATTGCGTACAAAACGCTTTGGTTACATGATAGGCCGACTGAGGATATCACCAGCATTCTCTACGATGTATTTGATTATGTTGAAGATGTTAGGGCGCAAGGCGGCAGGGTTCTTGTTCATTGTTGCCAGGGCGTATCGCGATCAACTACCCTGGTCATTGGGTACCTGATGTGGAGTGAAGGCTGGAGCTTCGAGGATGCTTTCTATCATGTAAAAGCAGCAAGAGGTGTGGCTAATCCGAATATGGGTTTCGCTTGTCAGCTTCTTCAGTGTCAAAAAAGAGTCCATGCTGTGCCGGCTAGTCCGAATTCAGTGCTTAGGATGTACCGAATGGCTCCACACTCATCATATGACTCCCTTCACCTTGTCCCGAAAATGCTTCCTGATCCTGATGTTACGAGTCTTGATTCCCGCGGGGCTTTCATTATCCATGTTCCTTTGGCTATATATGTCTGGATTGGGAAGCATTGCCACACTGTTATGGCTAGCAGTGCGCGAACAGCTGCCCTTCAGGTCATCAAATATGAGAGGGCTCAGGGTTCTTTGTTGACAGTACTTGAAGGTGAAGAGCCTGCTCGATTTTGGGCTGCTTTCTGTGGTAGTGAGCATTTGCAAGAGGATGGAGTGGCGGTTGCTGACAGGAAAGTAGACGAGTATGACCGGGATTTTGAGATCTTTCATAAGGCCCTCACTGGTGGTGTAGTTCCTCCTTTTCCAATATTCAGATCTGTATACGGATCTGAGTCTGAGACCGAAACTTGTCTTCCGGCCCGAGAAACTGGATGGTGCAGGTTGAGAAGGAAGTTTTCTAGTGGTATTATGAAAGAATTTCTCTTGTCTTCAAAGTTGGTTGCTAGTAGTGATGATTGCAGTAAAGAAGCCGAGCTAAGAGGCTGCGTTGCTAACTCGCCATCTTCGCCATCAACTCCTTGTGGTTCACCTGATTCCTTTTCTTGTTATCCAGATAGCAGTCCGAAGTTCAGCTCTAAATCACCGTCACTGTCTCCTTCTACTTCCGATTATTCGAGCTCCTTCACCTTCTCACCGTCGTCTTCAAACTGGTCGGACTCAACAAACCAGTCTCGGCAGCCTTCACCTTCAGGCCTTTCTGATCAGTTACATGCCAAGAGGCGGTCTTTTGGCGAAAACGATTGCCTGCCTGAGCTGGATTCTTCAGAAGCTATGTTGTCTTTCAACAGCCATTTCAAGGTCTCGAAACTCTCCCCTTGTATTGCTGCACGAAGAGGCGGCAATCCGCCAGTACTGACGCTACCCTCAGTTAATGTACCTCCTCGCTTGCCAAAGACCTTGCTAAGATCATGCTCCTTTTCATTGCCGGATTTGGCTGATGAGTCCATCACAGATAGTGATGAAATCATGTTGGATGTAAATATCCCTAGTCCGGTTGTATACATGTGGCCTAGTATGGAGAAACTAGAGAGCAATCATCAGTCTGCCATTGAAACCAAATCGGTTTATTTGATGTTCGCCCCTGTTTCGTGTTTGGAGGGGTCTTCTTGTAGTGTTCTATACATATGGCTGGGGCATGATACTACAGAAGCTGATGGCGACCGTGCTCGGTGGAAAATCATGGGACACAACTTCCTCAAGGACATGTCTCTGCCAGAAACTACTAGTGTACAGGTAAATCTCTTCTTCTCTCAAGCATCAAATCTATTTGTAGTTTCTACAAATGGATGATAATTTGTTTGATTACTGATGGCTTGTTGGGATGCAGATCATCAAAGAAGGTGAAGAAACAGATGATTTTGTTAAGTGTCTGAAGCAAACCTTAGATTCAGCATGTATAGCTGACCGAAGCACAAAATAAATGGAAGTGAGGCTCCAGGTCCGAGCTGAAACAGGCTGGATTGTATTTTAATGTAGTCATCCTCTTCCTAAGATGCTTGTCTGATGCAAAGAGATGTTTATGGGACAGACATGGGATTATGTATACTATAGATAATATAGTCAATATTAGTAGCTATTTGGCTCCCTGTACTTCAACTACACTTCGGATCTCTCAAATCAAATATAAGCACAGTACCAAAACGTGAAATGAAGAGCACTTGGATGTTATATAAGTTATATGTTATAGTTTGAACCTAATTGACAACATCAAAAAACTCGAATTAATTAATAGAAAAACACGGCAATATATGAGAACAAAATGTAAACCTGGAGGGCACCACATGAACCATGAGTTAGCACTTAGCATGCCGAATTTCCCAAGCAATCAAAAACTGCAGGCAGCCTGCCTGCACATTAAAAAAAAAGATTCGTCCAAGGCAAAAGTCGAAGCATATGCCTGCTTCTCAGTTAGTTTGACGATCATTCTGTGCTCTTAACAAAGCCATGGTTGGGCCTATTGCGCTTCTTCTAATTGCTCTGTATGACCATGCCCCGTTTGCAGATTTCTGCTTCTTGTTCCAATTATCCTCTTTTAGAAGTTCCGACTTCTTTGCGCTCAAGGCAGCACTTATCTCTTCCCACACATCTTTCTTGCCATTTTCTGACCCCACTACAAAAAAAAAAAGGATTACTCAAAACATGATGTAGTGGTACCATACCATTTAAAGAGGGTGAATATAAATTGAACAGCACACAAAACTTACCAGGTGCAGGAGATGTAGTCAATCCAGCCCCATTGTCGCTCATGGGCTGAGCTTCGGATGAAGGATCCTTTCTCCCCACAGGAGTTCCAGCCCTCCCACCTGATCCTGAACAAGTATGGATCAAATCTGAAAGTGGGGTTCCATTAGCAACATGCAGTGTTGATGTGCATGGACTACGCTTCACAACTCGCACATCAACGAGGGATGGGTAATCTATCTGTAAGAGACCAATCATGGTTAGCAGTTTCCTTGTGGGGAAAAGGAATATTTTCAGATGATCAAATACCTCTAGCGATCCATCTCCATTGTATTGTGAGGTATCAGGTAGCTCCTCGTCAGATGTATCATCGACTGCCTTTTTAAACTCAAATGGATATTCTGGGACAGGAACCAACACAACCCTCTTTGATTCTTGGTCAAAACATGAGACTTTCCCAACCTACAGAAGATATATTTGATTACAAACTGATGAACATGTATTTCAGGTCTATTACTTTACCTGTAATTAAGGGCAATGGTAATCTTACTCGGTATGAGGTTAACTCAGGGCAGAATGAGGAGGATAACTCTACTAGACGGTATGCAATGGTATCACCTTGCTACCAATCAGAAGACACAAATTCAATCATACTATAAACTAAATACCATCCTCGTTAAACATCAGCCAATATAGTTTTAGCCTAGAGAAAGCCAAAGGATCATATGATGGGACAACAAGATCACTTACAACTGGAACATCAGTCAGAGGGACCAGCTTCTCATAGTCCATTGGTGCATTTGTTGGTTGGGCAGCACAATTCGCTTGTTGGGCTGATTGCCTCTCTTTGGGATATGTATATTTAGCCTCTGTACAATCAGATTGCATCTCTTGGGGAGATATATCCTCATTCTGTCTAGAAACTTGTTCCTTTCTATAGGAAGACTTACTTTCGTTCCTTCTAAAGGATGATTGTTTATCCATGCCCCATTTTTGACCCTGTTTCTTGTTGATGATTCCATTCCAGATGAATAATCCCTGAACCCATGCAACAAATTTCCCATCGATAAAAAATCATACCCTAGTGGAAACAACCTACTCACATAAAATCATAGGAGCTGAAGAGGCACACAACAGTTGGAGTTAAACTAGAAACGAATTATCATACCTCTGATTCTTCATATTGCTGAACTTCTTTTTCTGCCACAAAAACAGGCATCATCATAAGGAAGAGCTACAAAAAAAGATAATAACAATGGATGACACATAAGGAACCTAATGGTCCTGTTTCCTACTACTTAGTTCCAAGTCCCTTGTCTTTCCCCAAAAAAATTCCATTGTAACTACGAAAAAATTAAAAAAATTCTGCACTTTTTCTGCCACCATAGGTCCATAACCCCCGTCCCCCAGAATCCCCAACATTTTGGAAAGTTATAGAAAGGTAAACCTTTTCCAGGAGCAGAAAAGCGAATGTGCCCTGGCCGAACCACTACAGGGACAATGTCATCCTCGGGATCACTGTCCTGATCCAGTACATTTAGGGGATCCTTGGCGCCAAGGTTCTGGTCTTTAGGCACTTCATCTGCATTGATCTCTTCTTCTTGCAAATCCTTCTTCATGATCTGCAATAAAATCATAAGAATCTTGTATCATCTACTATAAAATAAGATTGTAAGAATAAATAATAGGATATAAAAAGCAGCAGCACCATACCTGTTCATTTTCAGCAATACGCTGAGATCGTAGCCACTGCCTTTTTGCCTTCTTGCGTCGGGCACTCCTAGACTAGAATGAGATTTATAAATAATCAAATAATTGTAATCGATCTCTAGAACAGGTTGAACAAATAGTGAATTAATGACAGATCAAGCTCCATTTGTCATTACATGCGTTTGGTTTGCTTTCAATGCCGTAATTATCTCATAAGAAATTGCTTGGTTATTTTTTCTTTACAGTTGTATCAGTTAAAGGCAATTAAAAAGATCATTAAGTATATGTCAGATTTAGACGATAATAATGGAGTTTTCAATGTAAAGATCTGGAATGGAATCTCCAAATGTGAACACTATGTATGTATAGTGAATCAATTATCCATTATCAAATCAGAGAAACCTTTGCAGCATAAGACTGTACAGTTATGATAATATCAAGGATATTAATACAGATACATACCGCAGAAACCTTTTCAGTTCTGTCCACAATACAAGATGGTGTTCCGGCACCTTCCCCATTCTCGTCAGGACCACTGAATGTACAAGACAGCCACAAGCAAATAATACTAATGAGACATACTTAAAGGAATTATATGCCAGAACTTGATCTTACAACAATAAGTAGGACAATTGAGTAAATGTTTCTCAGTGTTAAAGAAGGAGAAAAAAAAGTGAGGAGAGCGTCCATCCCTCATTAATGCTTGGTTCTCAAGCATAAAAAAAAAAAGCAACAACCTTGAAACATTATCAGGCATTGAAAGCAAGCAGAATTGAAACAAAGTAGCAGGACAAGCACGAGGAAAACATGGAAGGTAAAGAACCTACACTGCATTAGTTGTACAGTTTACATCACTGAGATCTTCTTCAGCATCACCAGGCTTATGCTCTTGATCTGGATTGCACATTGATGATTTCTTCTTGCGGTCTCCATTTTGCAAAGAGTTAGTAGGCTGCTCCTTTCGAGCTGAGTTATCAACATTCTCACGCCGTTTCTTCCTCCTATAAACCACAAATATATTTGCATTGGCGAAGATCCAACAAGTGGATGTCAACATTTTAAAATGCAAGCAAGGAGCAGACTTTGCTGGGATAAGGTGATAAGATAGAACCTCCTGAAGGACAACATGGAAAATTCCTGAAACAAGCCCCTAAATAAGTTGTTGTTTACCCAGAAGTGACTGACTATGGGACTATGTTTTTCAATCAACATCCATCCATATCTTTCATTTAAAATCACCACAAACTAGCCATGTGAAAAATGATCGAGCTCTTGAGAATTCCATTAGTATTTTTAGGACTGGGTGACATGACATTGGCCAGATGTGGACGAATAAACAATTTCAAACTTCAACTCACAAAATGATGATTAATCATTCACAATATCCAAAGTAAATTCATCACATATTCACATGTAGAAAAATAAACTCTATGACTCAAAAAAAATTTTCTCTTTATCATATGAAAAATAGATAATCTTTCATTAGTCATACACATCAAATCCCTTTTTTCTTCTTTAAAATTACTAAGTGATAATCGATCCTCATCAGCCCCAATATTGGTATTCAATATGCAACCACCACCCCCTTGTGTCATTCCTTTTTAGAAAAACACACTCATGGCTACAAATCCCTGGATGGCATGCTGCATAAACCGAGATAGGTAGTGGCCAAATTTAAGTAGGTAAAAATCATAACATACTTGGTGTTCTTAGGTGATTTGGATGCTTTTCTCTTCTTGATAGATACATCTCCATTAGGCATGGGGTCCTCATGCGCATAAACACTTTGCAGCATGTCTTCATCCTCTTCATTTCCAATCTGACAACCTTCACTGTCCCTCTCAAACTCTTCATTCGCTAGAAGTAGCACATCTGGCACTAATGGTAGCTTCTCCACAATTTTTTGTTCCACAGCAGCTTTCTTCCCTCCACATTGTTTTATACCTTTAATTACTTTGAACCTTCTTCTTTTCACACTATAAATAAGACACATAGATAAGTACTTCACAAGAACTTACGTGCAGAGAGATCCATAGTTGATAAAATCCAGACAAGACATTAATGAAGGCACATACCACACTAGGTCTTTATCCTTCAAAACTGCTGTTGACTCAAAATTTGGCAGAACAAATCCATCCATCTGCAGGAAAATGGTTATGATATTCATAGAAGTGTTAAGAATCAATTACTTGCATACAGCAGAACCTTGATGGCACCTATACACATACTGGCAAACTTGTATAACCTAACAACAGTAAACTTATTTAAGCTGATAGTATAGTTGTTACAGCAATCTATCTTGCACATGAATGTTTGACACCCATACAAATTGGAATTTTCTTTTGAAGACGACAAACCGCAGCGCATTAAAGCTCCAACTGTACATGCAAATTAGTTTTAAGAGGCTTACGGAAAGGAGGATGCCATTAGGGCAAGAATCGGAGAGGTCGAAAGTGCGGAGGAGGTGAGAAGCGACATCGGAGATGGTGCGATGCTGGGATTCAACCAAAATCCAGGATCGTTTCAAGCCGTTTAACCTCTGAGACTTGCTGAGAATGGTGGAATCGTTGAACTTCAACCGCAGTCGAAGCGGCTCCATCTTCGAATTTTGAATAGATTTGGGAGTGTAGCAGCCCAAAGTGCGACGACTGATTTTTCCTTCTTTTGTTAGGGTGCACGTAAATAAGAAAATACTAGTGTATTACCCGCACTTTGTGCGGGTTCAGTTTTAATAAAAAACTAATACTTAAAAATTTACGTGTATATTTTTGTAAAATAAAAATCCGAAAAATAAAATTATAATCAAATATTATGATTTTTAATTCTCTTTTAAGTATTTATCTATTCTAAGTAATTATATTTTTAAATTGATTTGTTAAGATATGCTTGTTGGTAAAAAAAAAATCGTAAAAATTTAAAAATTATTTTTATAAAAACATTTATTTAAATATTTATTTAAAAATTTAGAAATCAATTTTCAATTTATATTAACATTTAGAAATTACTTTTTAAAATAATTTTTTAATCTTCGAGAAATCTGACATTGACACGTGGCAATAGAGGCTTCTGCTTTAATAGATATAAGATTTGTGTTATATATATTTTTTTTTATAAAAAATGTTGAAGGCAAAATGGTGGAATCTTTTTTTTTAAATTGTGCATACTGATTTTCTGGGTAAAGATATATAGGTTGATTTTTTAGATTAGGTTGATTTGTGCAAGTTAATTTGTGTAGGTTTGATTAAATATTTTGTATTTTTAAGCAAGCTGATATGAATGCTCAATTTCTTGCTTATAGGCTGATTTTTGTGTTGGTGATTGCATTATTTGTGCAGGTTGATTCGTTGGCGGCAATATTTGTCCCAACTTCATAGTTTATAATGAGTTGATGTTGACGAACATCAACTGAAACACCTCCCCTAAGAATTTTCGTTTTTTTTTAAGAACGGCAACGTATGACACTCGTTGTAATATTTTTATTTGGATCTTATTTAATTAATTGTGTTGTACTTGATATCATTTTTTTTGTCGGATGTAGATTTCTCATGTGTTTTTTCTCGAAATAATAGATTTCAGTTGGATTTATGTGTTTTTTCTTGATTTTATATATCATATTTGAATAATTTGCAATTTACAGGAAATACGTAGAACACCCGAATTCTCACCCGATCCACCAGTTTCATCCGTTGGATACAAGTGAGATGTTTAGCGAGTGGCGGGTTGGTGGGGTGGGTGATATTTGTTGGCGGGTTGGGTGGCGATCTCGGACACCCACCCACCACCCGATCCATTGTCATCCCTAAACATACATATCTGTAATAATAAGACAATAAATCTAGGTATACTGATACGATGGGTCAAGGACCGAGCGAGACGAGCTCTTCCTAGGCCTAAGGCCCAAGAAGGAAAATACAAGCAAACATTGATCCGACTCCCAATGTGTAACACCCCGAATCCGCGGGACTCGGGAATGCTACGGGCGAGACCTCACAATGGGTCTCGGCCCTTAGCCTGACAACAATCTCATCGGACCTTTCCAACATGGCACAAATAAAGGCAAAACTTAAATCGTTTGTAATGTATGCAAAAACTGAAATGTAAAGGGGGTACAAGTGGAAACTCAGCTAAATCCTCAAAACGACACAAAACTCCAAAACATAAGTCCGAAAATCATACCTCAAACCATAATCCAAACATAACAATAATAATCCAAAAAATATTCGTCCTATAATGTACGGCGACCCTCGGCTGTCCACTCCTCCACCTTACTCGGCGGTGTCCCTAACCAGCGGGACATCTACACAAGCGGTTTAAAACCGTTAGCTCAATTCGAAGCATTAGAAACATGGTGAAGGCACATACACACCCATATATCATAACATCACATAATCATGCTCAATCAAACAATCCGGTTTATTATATTTATTTATTAGGTCATATGCCGTTCTAATTCAACTTCTTTTTGACACGAGAATATCCCAAAACTCGCATCGGTTCTCACTTACCGCATGGAACGGTACGGATGCATCCGACCGTCTAACCACACGGGCTAGTCGCCAAGAATCTCCTAGCTCTACGCAAACGCTAGACAAGTTGTCACCGCCCGTTATCATACACTTGGGCCAAATAATATATAAAGGTCGGTAATCCTATTTCCGGTTTTATAAGTTATAATGAAAGCAATAAAACACACATCACCAAACACACATCGAGTCTAATACGTAGAATACGAGCTAAGTAAGTCTGGAGACTTACCTCGTCACCACACTCAACTCACACACTCTTGCTTCCTTAAAGAGGAAGTCTACAACCTGCTCACAAGGGAATATACGATCATGAACATAAGTTCAACGAAGTCTAAGACTTCACTCTAGGGATCTACGCAAGATCACCTAGCTCTCAACCTAGGAACGCATCCTAGAACTCACAATCCTCACAACACTCTCAGCATAAGGAAACCTCTCACAACAACCTATACATTACATGGTCATGAACAACAGCCTAGAAGAGCCAATCTAGCCTAGAAGGATCCAACATGCTCAAACAACTCAAGATCAACAATCTCATCAAGCCATAAGGGCTCCAAGGATAGAAACCACTAGATGGCATTCTCATAAGTCCTAGGTCCACCCTAAGCATGCTTCTAACTAGGTATAATCACAAAGCTAGGAAAGGAACGAAGAGAAAGGAAGGAGGGAGCCTACTAGTGAAGAAAACGCAGCCGCGGAAGCAAGCTGGCGCCCCCTGCGTGGGCTCCAAGGATAGAAACCACTAGATGGCTTTTTGATGCATCTGGCGCCGTCCCTGCGCCTGGGAGCCGCCCCTGCGGTGGCCCTGGCCACCCTTGCGGTGGCCCTGGTCCGCCCCCGCGCCTCAGAAGATCCGCCCCCGCGGTTTGAGCAGCAGAACGTCGTCTTCTTCGTTTGCGACTATGGATCCTTGGCTCCAATGTCTTCCTCTTCTTGCTGGGTCTTCTCCAAACACCAACCTATGATCTTAGGCTCCTCTCCACGACCTAATTGAGCCAAGAACATACACATGCAACAGATCTAAGGAAAAGCTTCCTCAAGAGCTCCATCCATGGCAATGGATGAAGGGGAAAGAAAGAAAGGATATTCAGCAAGGAAGGAGAAGGAAAAAAGAGGAAGAACTTACAAACCACTGAGAACTTTTTCCTCTTGGTATCCACTAAGTTTCAAATTCCTCTTAGTGCCCTCAAGGTTCCATTTGTGTCCCCTTTATACCCATTCTTAATATATTACATTAAAATTCATTATAAAATAATAAAAAAATCAGAAAAATAAATTTAAAATAGATAAAACTAATAAATTTATAATAATAGTATTTTTTTTTTCTAATTAAAAAAAGTAAAGTAAAATAAAGATAATTTTTATTTTTGAACTAAAATAAATCAAAAATAAATTTTTATAATTTTTTTAAGAGTCCAGAAAATTAAACATATAGTATTTTTTTTGAAGTTAATTTTCTATAAATATTTTAATTTGAAAATAACAATATATTTTTTTATGTGTTAATTTATTATTTTTTATAATATACTTTTCCATAATCTTAAAATTTAAAAAAACATAATTTTTTAAAATTTTCGAATTAATATAAATTATATTAAATTTAAATTCAAAATAAACAAAATTTTATTATATTTTAATTCTCTAGACTCTTAATAAAATTTCAAAAAATATTTTTTATTTAATTTTATATATATATATTTTTAAATCAAAAGTAAAAAGTAAAAAATATGTTTTATATCAAAAATAAAAAATATATTTATTTCAAAAAATATATATATGTATGTAAACTATTTATATTGTAATTTATTAATTAAATTTAATGAGGTTATAATCTATTTTAAATTTATTTTTTCTGATTTTTTAAAATTATTTTATAATGAATTTTAATGTAATATATTAAGAAGGTGTATAAAGAGGAAATAAATGAAACCTTGAGGGCACCAAGAGGAATTTTGAAACTTAGTGAATACCAAGAGGAAAAGTCCAAACCTGCATGACACCAAGAGGAAAAATCCATATTTATTTAAGCATAAGTTTAGGCCGGTTGTTTATACATAAATAGATATTTTTAGTTCATTTAGAGGGTTTGATTCCCTTGAGTTTGAAATTGATGAGGGACCATCCCAACACCCCTATTACAGAAGGACCAATCATTAGATCAAGTGTAAGGATAATGAAGGAGAATGAGTCTATACCATCACGTACAAGTCCTACCATGAAATGAGCAATCACTAGAGCCAAAGCAACAACCATCCAAGGAGGGGCGGAGTAAAAAAATTTGTAGGGAAGGGCAAAGTTTATATATATATACAACTTAGATCAATGAATCGATTAAACCTATATCGACTTTACTAGCAAATTTCATTTGTTGATATGTTTATATCTTAAATAACAAAATAATTAAAAATAAATAGAATAAATAATTAAATACTTAAAAGTTAGATTCATTGGTTACATCTTATTTATTACTTCTTAATCACTAATAATATATAAATATATACATATATATCCACACACGTGATTGTTCAAAATAAAAATATATAATACATAACTAAAAGTTAAAAACATAATATTTTAGTGTGATACATATAACAGAAAACGTAATTGATAACCAGTGTAATAATTAAAATTTATATAATAGATAAAGGTACATAATTTACTATTGAGAAATTATTGCTGCAAATTTAATGTGACTACAAAATTACAGGCTTTTTTTTTTCTGACATATACAAGCTTTTTCTACAAATAAAGAGCCGTTTTAACTTTGAAACTTTGATAGATGTACTATTGGCCATAAAAAACTAAAGTTATTAATTATTTTTTATGTAAGAAAATAAACAAGGCTAAAAAAAATTGGGTCGGGGTGGACGGCGGCCTAGTCGAACCCACCCCTGACTCCGCAAATGCATCCAAGAATAGATTTTTAGAGGTAGTAGTGATTGGAAATTTGTGATGGAACAAAACACATAAAATCAACAAAGTTAAAATTATTAAAGTGTCCTAACAAATGGAAAAATCATTCTATTAAAATACTATACGAAAACATGAGCTCCTTTTTTAATGTTTTGAACAATATGTTAAAAGTATAACTTTATCTTTGAATGGATCGGTTATATTTTTGCAAAGAACTAATATTTATGTAAAGAGTTTTACAAAAGTATATTAAAATTGAGTTAATAGATTGAATTTAACGAATTTAGACGACTTTAAAGTTTAAACACAGCCTAAATAAATTTAAAATATCAGCCGAGTCTTCAGCCCAAAAACTGTAAACATACTAGTCTTTTCGCACTTCTTTCACATGTTTGTCGGAGCTCCGGCTCCTCCTTCGGAGCCCTAGCTTTTCATTTTTCATTTTTTTTAATTATTCCATAAAATATTTATAGGAAAGAAAAGGAGTAACACGAAATAATACTTCCAAGCACAGTTTCTCCTCTCTTATCTCCCGTTTCTCCAACTTCCATATCGTCGCTGCACAAACCACCACTAGCAAGTATCAATGTCGAAGCCCTGGGGCGCTATCGGTTCTTGGGCCGCCGAGGCTGAAGCCGAGGAGCAAGAGCAGGCCGCCGCGGCCTCCAAGACAAACGCTGATCTCAAGAGTTTCCCGAACCTCAAAGATGCTGTTACCACCAAGTCTAAAAAGAAGAAGATGCCCCTCGCTGAATTCATGTCCGGGGGATCCACCAACGCAGGCTTAACCCCCTCCGAGATGTTCCAGTTGCCAACCGGTCCCCAGCAGCGCTCCCCCGACGATTACAACTCCGGGAACCGTTACCGCGGCGGTTACTCCAACTACGGTCGCAGGGATGGCGACTCTGATTCCTCCTGGGGCGGTGCTCGAAGACCCCAAGGCGGATTCGAGGACGACCGTCGGGGACCACCTCGTAGAGGCCCGGATTACGATCTGCAACCGTCGAGAGCCGATGAAGCGAATGATTGGGGTGCCGGAAAGAAATCTATGCCGCCTTCAAGTATGAATTCGGGTCGAACCAATCGGTACGAGTCGATGGGGGGTGGTTCTAGGGCGGACGACACCGAAAGCTGGAATTTCGGGAAGAAGCCGACGTTTGCTCCCCCGCCGGCTAGATCCAACACATTTGTATCCGGTTACCGTGATTCTGCGCCGGATTCAGACCGGTGGAGGAGGGGCGGGGACGAGAGGGACAGCGATAATAGTCAATCGGTTCGGCCAAAATTGGTCCTGTATCCCCCGAAAGGCGACGGTTCCCTGACTGAATCTCCGGTTGAGAAGGCAAATAAGCCGAATCCTTTTGGTGCAGCGAGGCCAAGGGAGGATGTTTTAACCGAGAAAGGTGTGGACTGGAAGAAGATCGATCTGGATATCGAGGCGAAGAAGAGTGTGAGTAGTAGGCCGACAAGCTCGCAAGGTAGCAGGCCGTCGAGTGCGCATTCTACCAGGTCCGAGAGCACTGGATTAGGGCAATCCGGACCTTCAGTGGGAGCAGATACAGCGGTGAAGCCAAGAACGAAAGTTAATCCTTTTGGGGATGCAAAGCCTAGAGAGGTGGTTTTGCAGGAGAAAGGCAAAGATTGGAGGAAGATAGATCTTGAATTGGAACGGCGGGCCATTGATAGGTTTGTATAGCATCCATTTTTTGCCATTGCATATAAATCTGCAGGTGCTGATAAGATAAATAGATGGTGGCTTCTATATTTATTCCTGCCTGCTACTGTTTATCTGTGAATTTGCATGATCATAGGTATTGTTCAATTTATGAGCGGGGCATGATAGCTGGTGTTAGTCCTATAATGAATTTTCTCAGTCAGTAGTCATTATTTACTAGTACCAAAGCAAGACTTAAGCTGATTGCATTGATGGGATTATCAAATAAATCTGCATTGTACTTGGAAGTTCTCTTTTAATCAAAGAATGTAGGTGGACTGAAGAATGATAGGAGAATTTATGCTTGATTTTTTCCACTACCCTTGTGATATTCTGTTGATAGTCCATGCTTTAGCATCTGATGCCTTGAAGCAACAATGATGATAATCGTGCTGCATGCACCTGGGATAGGTAGAATATCCATTTATTCTGCCTCTTTTGTTAATGTTTGATGGTCGAGTAATTCCATATTAGATTCTGCTCACTGAAGTTGCTGGGTTGGATGCAAGTGTATGGATGAGTCCTCCTGGACTTTGGAATGCTCATTGTTTTTGCACCTTGTGTCCTTTGTATTCTTGATATATATATATATATATATATGTATATATATGCTGAAGTAACAGTTTATGGGTTTATCTGTAAGTACCATCCTTGGGTCTAATTAATAATGAAGATCAGTGCTTGTATTTTGCTGCTGTAATTGTCACAGGCCAGAGACTGAAGAGGAAAAGGCATTAAAGGAAGAGATTGATTGTCTAAAGAAAGAACTTTCAAGCGACCCATCACAAGAGTCTGGAGCAGATCAAACAAGTGTAGATGATGTTATAGAAATGAAAGAAAAGGAACTGGAAGCTTTGACAAGAGAATTGGATGATAAAGTCCGGTTTGCTCAGAAAGCTGTAGACAGACCTGGTTCTGGGGCTGGCAGGTTTGGTAGCTTCTCGGATAATAGACCGCCTTCCCAATCAGGATCTATGGAAGATGCCCGAAGCAATGAGTTTGCAGACAGGCCCGGCTCACGCGGTCAAGCAGATGTATGGACTAGACCCGGTGATGAGAGAAGAGGCAGTTTCCATGGTGGAAGGGATAGAGGATTTCGAGGGAGTCGAGACTTTGACAGGAATGACAGGTAACACAGTAGTGCCTTGTATTGAGTTAAATGTAACAGGCTTATTAGAGGAATCACATTTTGGTTGGGAAATTGACTTAATATTTTGAAAATTTGGTTACAGGCCTGCTATAAGAGAAAGATGGTAAAAAGAGGAGCAAATTGTTTGAAGTGCAGTTGTGGTTTTTGACATTGAAGGCCGGCCAGATGAAAATAATATGAATTTTGGAGCTCTGGTTTGTTAGATTGTCTAATTTAACAATGTAGAAGGATGGTGTTAAGCTTGAAACCTTGTAAAATTGCAAATTTTTGGGGAAGGAGCTGTCTTAGACTTAGTTATTGATAAGGGAAGGATATGATCTATTATTATATATACTGCTATAGTGCTGTTTATTCACTCTTATGTAATTATTTGGTTTATTCAAAGATGTTAAGTGTATGTATTTGCTGATTGAGCTGTCTCCATTTATTGAATTAGAGGGTTTTGATTGGATCTTAGAGGATTTAATGCTGAAAATGTGGAATGTGGGCAGAACATTGAAACACGTTTAGCTTTCAAATGCTGAAAATGTGGAATGTAGGACTTTGTCAAGCAGCTTGACAAAGTCCTACTTTGAAATTCCAAGTCTCTGAATCCCCTTGTATATATATATACCCATATGGAAGCAGCTAAGTTCCCACGCATCTTCGTTTCGGATATGGCGACGGTACCACTCTTCTTCATCATATTTGCCGTCGGAATGGTTGTGCTGTTCATTGTAGGGATCCTCACACAGCTGATGTGTGGTCGATATGGAGCCTCCTCCCACAGCAATACCATGCTTCATGACACCGGAGGCCATGCTCACAACCACCATCTCCACACCCAGCATCATCACCACGATGCACATCACCACCATCACGACGCACATCACCACCATCATACGGCTATGGTTTCCAATTGCTAGTTTTATTAAATCATTTGTCATTACTTGTTTAATATCTGTATTTCTTTTTACTACTTACCATTGTAGTCATATTCATTATGTACGGAATTAGTGAATTGTATGTATATGTAATCAATGTGTGATTTCCTTCGAATGTGGCTCTCTTTTTTGTGTGCCTCTTTTCACCATGTCCCCCAAAATTTACATATCTATTATACTTACTAAAACAGAGCACGGGTTGATGACATGGCGCGCTATGGACGCAGGATTTTTGAAATTGAGCTCCCACAATTAAAGCCAATAAATGTTTATTTTTTACACTATTTTTTAAACCATAAAATCTTTTATTATTAAAATAATAATTTTATAGAAACCAAATCTATTATACTTACTAAAACAGAGCATGAATTGATGACGTGGCGCGTTGTGAACGCATGATTTTTGAAATTGAGCTCCCACAATTAAAGCCAATAAATCTTTATTTTTTACACTATTTTTTAAACCTTAAAATCTTTTATTATTAAAATAATAATTTTATAGAAACCAAATCTATTATTATACTTACTAAAACAGAGCACGGGTTGATGACGTGGCGCGCTGTGGACGCAGGATTTTTGAAATTGAGCTCTCACAATTAAAGCCAATAAATATTTATTTTTTTACACTATTTTTTAAACCATAAAATCTTTTCTTATTAAAATAATAATTTTATAGAGACCAAATCTATCTTATATGTATTAAAGGAGAGCCCTTTTTTGCCACGTGTCGCAACCACGTTTTTTTCCAGCTCCCCAAAAAATTATCAAAAGTAATTAATTTATTGGTTTTTAAATGAAAATAATAAGTTAAAGTTTGTTGAGTATAATAATAATTAAAGTAATTAATTAAATAGTTTACACCTTTTTAATGTCAACAATTAATTCATAAAATTCAACCAAATCTTTCTCATATCACTTAAAAAAGTGGTTTTAAAATCTCATAATTATATAAAAAAATTTGTTTCAATTAACTATTTGATCCGTGTTATATTTTTAGATTAAACAAAATAGTTTTAGATAATATCAAAATTAATATAAATTTATTCTCCTCTATAAAATCGGGAATCAGAAGCGATTTCAAGAGATTAGTAGATAATATCAAAATTTTAAAAAAAATAAATCTACAAATCAATAACCGTTTAAATATAAACAATTATCTAGGGTAAATATAATTATTTAGGGTAAATATAAACAATACCTTGATGTCCAAGTCTACAAATTAATAACCGTTTAAATAACAAACTATATTTTTAATCTAATATTAAAAAAATGGAATTGAAATGCTGAAATTCTCAAAGAAAAATCACGTAAAGATATAGCCAACAAATTATTTTTGTTTAAATAGAAAAACAATTTTTATCCATTTTTAAAAAATAATTTGAATTGTTGAAATTCGTTAAAAAAAGATCACGTAAAGATATGGATGTTCTTTGAATGCAAAACTACTTTAAATTTTGATGATTTTATCTTGGTCAAATTAATCAGAGATCTCAACAACTAAATGTAATTAAAAAAATATAAATTAAAAATTAGTGTTAAGTTAATCGGATAAATGTCATGTGAATCTAAACTAATTGATCCTAAAATTTCTCATAAGATCGCTCCCCTCTATAAATGTAGTAACCTTTCACAGGGTCATTGGCTTTACTTCTTCTTCTTAAACTGTGCGTATTTTTAGATTCTAATTTTTATTGTTTTTAGTTGTTTCTATATCCAAACTCTCTTCTGTGTGGTGATGTTGGGATCATTGTTAGTCAAATGTGTCGGAAGGATGCAGGTTTCACCGGTGTAGATGGAGTTTTGTTCGAAGACAAGGGAGGGAACTAAGCGGCACAATGGATGGCTGCAAGAAGGCCTACTGCATGTACCTCTTAAATTTAGTACGAGGTATTTGCTTCCGGAAGCCTTTTATGCATTGTTATATGTGAATTTGGAGGATGGTTGATGTTTTGTGATATAAAAAAAAAAAAGTTAATAATGTTAGGCTTCATAAAAGTAAGCATATATGTTTGTTGTATGCATAGGTTCGGAAGAGTAGAAGAATTAAAGGTACATTTTGGTGTCCGACTCCATCATCAAGATTCAGTTTTATTATGTGAAATTTGCAAGGACGTGTTAATGAGCAAGGTAGCCAACCGTGCCCTATATATCTTGCATGAAATTGAAACATTACATCACCCAACTATAATTCATTCTCCAAGTGCAGTAAATGCTTTTGAAGATTATGGAGATGTTCAAAGGGAAATGGATATTGGTCGTTCCGGAAACCTTCATTTGTATGTTAATGTTAATAATTTACAATTATATTCCCTACTCTTTTTTCCATCTAATTTGTATAAGAGATGTTATTGGTCAAATGTTTTCGATTGCTATATCTTCGTATGAGAAGAGATATATTTTTATAAATTTAACATAATCATATAAATATATAAAATCTTAATATTGTTAATATCATGTTTTATTATTGTTAAATTTACATCCGTCCATTATAAATACGCAAACATTTAATGACTAATTATTGTCATTGTTAGCAATAATGTTGATTGTGTTGGTCACTTATTCTCTCTTATTTATCACTCACCGATTTTAATAAACCTACAATTATACTTTTTTTAATTTTATCTAATAAAACTAATATTAAACTTATGGATGATATTTATATAAATCGGATGTATTCAAGGAAACTGTAGCTAAAATTAAGTTACTAGATCGTGTTTAAAGTCATATATTTTGAGAGAGATTTTTTCAAACATCAGGATGAGACTGATATTAGAATTTGGAAGATACAACACCATAAATATTTATCCGCAATATATATATATGCTCATATAGTTTGTAAATTATGTTTCGAGTGTATATATTATTTATATCAATATGATAGTAGTTACAGTAAGTGAAAATGAATTTACTTTAATTTGCTACCATATATTGATAAATTTCAAAAAAGTTTAAATTGATAATATAAAAAAAATACATAAATAAGGACAAGTAAAATTTTAAATTTAATACACATAATATTTTTGTTAATAAATTTTTAAATAAATATAAAATATTTTATAACAAAAATTAAAAAAACACCCGTGCAGTGCACGGGTAATACACTAGTTATACTTACTAAAACAGAGCACGGGTTGATAACGTGGCGCGCTGTGGACGTAGGATTTTTGAAATTGAGCTCCCACAATTAAAACCAATAAATATTTATTTTTTACACTATTTTTTAAACCATAAAATCTTTTATTATTAAAATAATAATTTTATAGAAACCAAATCTATTATACTTACTAAAACAGAGCACGGGTTGATGATGTGACGCGCTATGAACGCAGGATTTTTGAAATTGAGCTCCCACAATTAAAGCCAATAAATATTTATTTTTTTACACTATTTTTTAAACCATAAAATCTTTTATTATTAAAATAATAATTTTATAGAAACCAAATCTATTATACTTACTAAAACAGAGCATGGGTTGATGACATGGCGTATTGTGGACGCAGGATTTTTGAAATTGAGCTCCCACAATTAAAGCCAATAAATCTTTATTTTTTACACTATTTTTAAACCATAAAATCTTTTATTATTAAAATAGTAATTTTATGGAAACCAAATCTATTATACTTACTAAAACAGAGCACGTTGTGGACGCAGGATTTTTGAAATTGAGCTCCCACAATTAAAGGTAATAAATATTTATTTTTTACACTATTTTTTAAACCATAAAATCTTTTATTATTAAAATAATAATTTTATAGAAACCAAATCTATTATATTATACTTACTAAAACAAAGCACAAGTTGATGACGTGGCGCGTTGTGGACGCAGGATTTTTAAAATTGAGCTCTCACAATTAAAGCCAATAAATATTTATTTTTTTACACTATTTTTTAAACCATAAAATCTTTTATTATTAAAATAATAATTTTATAGAAACCAAATCTATTATACTTACTAAAACAGAGCACGGGTTGATGACGTGGCGCGCTGTGGACGCATGATTTTTGAAATTGAGCTCCCACAATTAAAGCCAATAAATATTTATTTTTTACACTATTTTTTAAACCATAAAATATTTATTGATAAAATAATAATTTCATAGAAACTAAATCTATTATACTTACTAAAAGAGAGCACGGGTTGATGACGTGGCGCGTTGTGGACGCAGGATTTTTGAAATTGAGCTCCCACAATTAAAGCCAATAAATATTTATTTTTTACACTATTTTTTAAACCATAAAATCTTTTATTATTAAAATAATAATTTTATAGAAACCAAATCTATTATACTTACTAAAACAGAGCACGGGTTGATGACGTGGCGCGCTGTGGACGCAGGATTTTTGAAATTGAGCTCCCACAATTAAAGCCAATAAATATTTATTTTTTACACTATTTTTTAAACCATAAAATCTTTATTATTAAAATAATAATTTCATAGAAACCAAATCTATTATACTTACTAAAACAGAGCACGGGTTGATGACGTGGCGCGCTGTGGACGCAGGATTTTTGAAATTGAGCTCCCACAATTAAAGCCAATAAATATTTATTTTTTACACTATTTTTTAAACCATAAAATCTTTTATTATTAAAATAATAATTTTATAGAAACCAAATCTATTATACTTACTAAAACACAGCATGAATTGATGACGTGGCGCGTTGTGAACGCAGGATTTTTGAAATTGAGCTCCCACAATTAAAGCCAATAAATCTTTATTTTTTACACTATTTTTTAAACCTTAAAATCTTTTATTATTAAAATAATAATTTTATAGAAACCAAATCTATTATACTTACTAAAACAGAGCACCGGTTGATGACGTGGCGCGCTGTGGACGCAGGATTTTTGAAATTGAGCTCTCACAATTAAAGCCAATAAATATTTATTTTTTTACACTATTTTTTAAACCATAAAATCTTTTCTTATTAAAATAATAATTTTATAGAAACCAAATCTATTATACTTACTAAAACAGAGCACGGGTTGATAACGTGGCGCGCTGTGGACGTAGGATTTTTGAAATTGAGCTCCCACAATTAAAGCCAATAAATATTTATTTTTTACACTATTTTTTAAACCATAAAATCTTTTATTATTAAAATAATAATTTTATAGAAACCAAATCTGTTATACTTACTAAAACAGAGCACGGGTTGATGATGTGACGCGCTGTGAACGCAGGATTTTTGAAATTGAGCTCCCACAATTAAAGCCAATAAATATTTATTTTTTTACACTATTTTTTAAACCATAAAATCTTTTATTATTAAAATAATAATTTTATAGAAACCAAATCTATTATACTTACTAAAACAGAGCATGGGTTGATGACATGGCGTATTGTGGACGCAGGATTTTTGAAATTGAGCTCGCACAATTAAAGCCAATAAATCTTTATTTTTTACACTATTTTTAAACCATAAAATCTTTTATTATTAAAATAGTAATTTTATAGAAACCAAATATATTATACTTACTAAAACAGAGCACGTTGTGGACGCAGGATTTTTGAAATTGAGCTCCCACAATTAAAGGTAATAAATATTTATTTTTTACACTATTTTTTAAACCATAAAATCTTTTATTATTAAAATAATAATTTTATAGAAACCAAATCTATTATATTATACTTACTAAAACAGAGCACAAGTTGATGACGTGGCGCGCTGTGGACGCAGGATTTTTAAAATTGAGCTCTCACAATTAAAGCCAATAAATATTTATTTTTTTACACTATTTTTTAAACCATAAAATCTTTTATTATTAAAATAATAATTTTATAGAAACCAAATCTATTATACTTACTAAAACAGAGCACGGGTTGATGACGTGGCGCGCTATGGACGCATGATTTTTGAAATTGAGCTCCCACAATTAAAGCCAATAAATATTTATTTTTTACACTATTTTTTAAACCATAAAATATTTATTATTAAAATAATAATTTCATAGAAACTAAATCTATTATACTTACTAAAAGAGAGCACGGGTTGATGACGTGGCGCGCTGTGAACGCAGGATTTTTGAAATTGAGCTCCCACAATTAAAGCCAATAAATATTTATTTTTTACACTATTTTTTAAACCATAAAATCTTTTATTATTAAAATAATAATTTCATAGAAACCAAATCTATTATACTTACTAAAACAGAGCACGGGTTGATGACGTGGCGCGCTGTGGACGCAGGATTTTTGAAATTGAGCTCCCACAATTAAAGCCAATAAATATATATTTTTTACACTATTTTTTAAATCATAAAATCTTTATTATTAAAATAATAATTTCATAGAAACCAAATCTATTATACTTACTAAAACAGAGCACGGGTTGATGACGTAGCGCGCTGTGGACGCAGGATTTTTTGAAATTGAGCTCCCACAATTAAAGCCAATAAATATTTATTTTTTACACTATGTTTTAAACCATAAAATCTTTTATTATTAAAATAATATTTTTATAGAAATCAAATCTATTATACTTACTAAAACAGAGCACGGGTTGATGACGTGGCGCGCTGTGGACGCAAGATTAGATTAGAGAAGTATACAAAACAAAAGCACGTAAAAAAAACCTATTTCACAATATTCTTTCTCATTGTTTTCAAAACCCGCACAAGGTGCGGGTATTATACTAGTATATATAAGGTTAATTCAAACAAAATAGTTTTACTTTATAAATTATTTTAATTCACTTCAAACATCTTTTGTGGGCCCCATCTACTAAAAACGTTTATTTCTCAAATAAAAACCCAATAAAAATTATTTGTTTAAATAAAAATAAAAAAAAACAAAAATAAAATCTTATATCAGAAAACTAACCAATTACTCGGATCGCATGGATACGGATCAACATTTTGTAAAATAATTAGATAAAGTATCCTCTCATTTCGATTGATTCGGGTAACAAGTACTCGGATCACACTGATCGAATATCCAACATATTGAGTATAAATGACTAATTTATATAGATCAACGTAGGAGTTCAGATATCCAACATGATTTACATATGTTGGAAGTCCAAATATTCTTGGATATGATACGAACCCACATTTTATAATTAACCGAATAGGATATCTAGACACTTAAACTGGATCAACCCTTTTGCATTTTCTTAACTTATACCGCATCGCATAATTTTATATCATTGGGCCTTTCACCTCATCTCATTATTACATGTTCGATTTTTGTTGAGAACTGCATGAACTATTGAGAAAAAAAACTTGAAACTTTAACCAAAATTTTTTTACTCCAAAATTTTGTTGTTGTGTACAACATATATTGGATTAATTCAAAAAACAAATTTACTCCATGTGCATTTGTACTCATGTACCATTTTACATTCATGCTAAGTGACAAGGTGCTAGAGATTCGGATTTACTTAATCCGTTGAACCCATTCTTTTGAAATCATTTGCGAACCGTTCACAATCAAACGTTTGTGTTTTGAACAAGTCTTCAAAGGCACTCATGAAAATAGAGTTTTTGTCCCCAGTAAATGTCTTCTTGGGAGAAAATAAGTAAACTAAATACTTATTAGTTGGGATGACGTCTATAACCTTGCTTAGTTGGACTAACTTTCCTTTTGAAGATGTTTATGAGTGTGGTCTAAACGAATATTCCGGAAGATGCCATAGTCACATGCCCTTGTTGATCGTGGTTGTGTTCGAGGTCTCCAAAGATCCTTCATTCAGGTGGAGGGAATGCCGTGAGATCCACATTTCCGCAGGAGGTATGACATCCTTTGAAAAAGATTTCTACTATCCTGCTTCCTGGCTGCGAGACCCGCGCCAGTTTATATATCCCGTGTCCTCTCCACGTCCTGCCAACCTCGAGTGTGCTTTACCTTCTCACGAGTTTTTTTTATATCCGACTTTTATGGATCTTTTTCTACCTTTTTGGTTATTTTCTTGTGGTGTTTGTTGTTATCTCTCTTGATTTTCGCTATTTTCATGCCGATATGTCTGTTTGTCGGTTTTCGGCCTTTCGATGCACCCAGTCTTTCTGGTGTAGTAGAACATGTTACTCTCTTGATAAAAAAAAAAAAATTATTACACGTTCGATCCATAAAATACAAATCTTACGCTACACTAGACATTACAAGTAATGACAACCTTTGTAACCATGCACATAATATAAGAATCACACCTAAGTAGCCTAAGGTTTTGATTTAACAAACAACTCAATGATGAGTGGCTTTAATGTGTTTTGTATCGAGTGTTGTGATCTCAAGGATATAAGGAACTAACATCATGCAAAATGTGCCAACCTATTGGATGACACTAAAACCCTAGGAAACAGAAAACCACATGCAAGCTCTTACATGATCAGAAAACTTGGCATCGATCCAAGAGGGTACTTGCTGAATTTCTTTATAGCAGTATCTTTGCAATGGGAAGAACAAATGTTAATAGTACAGGACCCACTCTTACTAGCTATTGTTTGGGTTCCCAAATACAAGTAAGCAACTCCAATCATATTTGGGTTTTCAAATCCAAGTAAGCAACTCCACTCTTATTTGGGTTCAATACGAAGGTTGATTACATCAAGTAGGATGGAGAACTCATGTTCAATATATTGTTGGTGAGGTTAGCAAGGGAAATAGAGATAGAGCAAGTAAAGGGTACAAGTTTTTTCGTCTTGTAAGGATAGGCTCTTCACAGGATCGAGGAAGCGAAATCTTCGGTTATTTTTTTAAATAATGTGAGGAGGCATATAAATAAACAAATATTTTGATGTGTCTAAAGTAAAATAATCCGTGCCTCACGAGACGCATCAAAAAGCCAAAGGATTATATGGTTTTGGATGCACATAGGTCTAAATTGTGTGTGGATGTGCATATAAGTTGGTGTGTTTGAAGTAAAATAATGAAGGAATTATGAACTCATCCTCTTTTCGTTGAGTAAAAGACTACGTGTATACTATATGACTAATTATGGGATTAAGAACCAAGCTTTGGTTTTGTGGTGAGCTCAAAATTGTGATACGTGGGTGATACTTTTGTGCAATATATGAGAGAGCAAAAGTGAAGGAGATGATGAAATTTGACCCAGATGTGATTGATATCTTTATTCAACTTAGGCTCCGTTTGATAGGAGGATAAATTAAGGTGATTAAGATTATGAGAATTAAAAGAGAGAAATAATTTTGGTAATCTCGTTGGATAAGAGAATTAAGGAGATGAAAGGGGTTAAATTATGGAGATTAAGAGAATTATATTATGAGAATTTTGTAATCCAATAAAACTTAGATTATAGAAATTATAAGGATTGTTGAGGTTAAAATCTCAATTTTACCACTCTTCCTTTATTTCAACTCTTTCATGTATAAAAAATTTAACACGTGCTTTTTAATAATTTTATCCGCAATCATATTCATCTTACCAAACACTAATTTCACTTATTTTCATATTCATCCTCTTATACAATTTCATCTCCTTAATTCTCCATCTAAATAATTCTCTTCTCCTCATCTACGTAATCTTACGTTACCAAACGGGCCAATAAACTACTCAAGATTATGAAATCAAGATTATGAAACTGCTCAAGATTATGAAATCAAGTCCTACATATCTTATGCACTTGATCTCAATTTACACAGTTACATGTAACCCATGCTGATTTGAAAATCCCACGTACATATATATGTATAGGGAACACATAAAAGCAACAAAATAAAACAAACATAGATTTTCTTGATCTAATCCACTTCACACTAGCGTGCATAGATCGAAGCAAGAGAACCAAACATATATAAATATATGTATGCCCAAGCGTGCGTTCATTCTTATTCAGAAGGGGCCATGGACATGTACTTGGCAAGCTCAAGCTTCCGGCGCCTCTTCTCTATGAAGTCGGCAGCTTCATCGTCTACGTCTTCGTAATCGAAACCCTTAGCGACGACAACCCTATCCTTTGGTTCCTCCACCTTTATGTGAACGTGCTTCGAGTGATGTTTGTGGGAAAAAGGCGCCGTGTAAGTCGAGAAGTAGATCTCGTACTCGTCGAAGGGCCTCGTGCTCCCACCAGCTGAGTGATTCTTCATGGAAGAGCTACGGTTACTCTTGACTTTAATTTGATGGTGGCTATGAATCATACAAGTTAAGGGGTGTGCAGTATATATAGGGGATTGCTTGCGTTTATCATACGGGAATATGATTCTTTTTGGCATTTGGCTATTTGGACTGATATCTACACTTTTGATCGAATATAGGAAAGAGAAAAGCTTCTTGCTTTAGGTCAATCCAATGATCGAACAATATATTTATACATATGCTGAATATATTATTTCTTATATAAATATTGTACGAGTATCTGAGATGCCCACTTCTTGACCTTACCCAGATGCCAAAGCAAACCATGTTTATCACATGCCCTAGTACTCACTTTCACGTAATCGTATTTTATCTCACAAGTAATTACTTTTATCTAGGAGAGCTTCCACTCCCCACCAATTCTCGTGTCATGTAGCTAAATTACTAGGCTGTGTATGTGTATATTTAGACTCATTCGTCTTAGGGTTTTTCTAGTTCTATTAGAGTCATGATTGTATGGGTTTTAGTGATACTATGTATACCCACGTTGATTATTGTGATTATTGTAATTATTGTAATTATCGTCGTAAAAATGTAGTGCAAAATCTTGGCTAGATAGTGTCATTAGACATGGTCACAAATTCGTGGTGAGCTGAAATAGATTCTCATGTTTCATTTTCTCTCTAGATTGCATTCGATTCTAATCCTAACAATTGGTACAAGAGCTTGCTTCTTGCAATCACGACGGAAGACAGAAAATCACCGGTGTAAAAATTTGATGATATGGGTTTCGGGTTTTGGAAGATGTGGATCGAGGATCACCTATACGGTAAAAATTCTACTAATATGTGAAGGAAAAACCAGAGACAATGAAAGAAGACGAGTGGAAGTTGTCGGGCTAGAAAATGATGATCGTGATTCATTTATCGTTTTCCAAACATGTTGCGCCCCACACAATGAATTCAAAACGAATGAGACGTTGGAACCCCTATTTTCCACGTGATAGACTAAAACTTACTCTGTAAGTGTGACATAATCAATTTTAATTATCGAGTGTCAAATCACGAGACTATGTTTGTAATGTGGGAGCATGCGAAGAAGCATCACGAAACAAACTCACCAACAAAGGAAGAAGAAGAGTGATGCTCATTCATAGAAGGAGGAGAGAAATGTTAAAACTCACCCAATAGAGTTCAAACCAAATTATGTCCAGAATTTCTCGACCCGCTTGTTCAGTCTAGTAATGGCCAGGTCTTCCATTTATGTCTAGAAATGCAGTTGCTCACATGCTCAACCTGCTAGTTCCGTCCAGGATCGGCGATGTCAGCCAATTTTGTCCAAAAACAACACTGCAACATAGAAAACATTTTTAAGACTTCTAATTCATCTTCATTTCGCATTTGATGTTTTTAGACATTTTAAGTTGTTTTTTGGTTGAATACATTTTAAGTTATTTTAGTAGGTAAAAAAGCCTTTTAAAGCTTGGCTTTTAAAGACTTTTGTGAGTTATTTTCTGATTTTATATTTCATTTTTCTTAAAAAAAAGGTTTAGATCATATATAAACCTTTTCTTAATTAGTTCCTAGGGAGATTAGACTTTTATTGACTTGAGTTGTTCACGTAACTTATAATCCATAAGAGAGCTTTTGGTGAGAAACGTATTTGTTGTTATTTTTCGGGTTAGTTGATCTTGATTGTGTCAATCTTCCTTAAGATTGGTGCTTCTAGGCTCTATAAACATCCTCTTCATGTTTCTCAATCTTAATTGTTGAGATTATGTGGAGTTGTACAAGGCAGGGTTGTTGACTGCGTTGGTCTTTGATCCCGTGAGGTTCTTTCAATCAACTTATATACGGTTCTATCTTCCTATCCTTCAACCTTCATCTATTTTGTTCCACTTATTTCTTCTTCATTCCTACGTCATTTCCACCCTTCTCTAAGTTTTATTTGTATCCATTTGTGTGTCTTGAAGCCTCTTTGTTTAGATCTAGAAGAATACGGAATATCCAGTATCAATTGGTATCAGAGCTAGTTGACAAGGAGCTTGCTTCCTTCCCGATTTGTCTTTATCTTTTTTTTTATTTATTTATTTTCTTGAGTTTGTCTTCTATTTCGAGCACTAGTACAAAAATGTCAATCTCTGATACTGGTATTTTAGCGGTATTAAGTCGACGGCAATAAACAAACTTCATACTGGCCGATTTCTCAAAAACTGTTATGCAAGAACTCGAATACAGTTATAAAAAAAGCGGTATGCACGTGATTGGTTTTTATAAAAAATACCCGGTTTGACCTGGGCATAATTTAACATTTCTTTCTACAATATTATTGGGGATTGATTACATCATGATCATATACTAGAACACCCAATGGACTGACAAGTATTTGATACAATTCTATATCACACTATATGCAACACACAAATTTACATGGTATCAAGATGAAATCGGCCATTTTTTATTGATCTTGTGAATTGATCGAATATTGATTACTCCTTTCACATAAGCTTTTTCCCACACACTGCATCAGAAAAATAACAATAATGATGGTGTTCACATTCATTTCTTATGTAAAAACCGTTCATACCTATCAATAGCATAGAAAGTGAAATGAAATAAAAAGCAAGTCACTATTTGATTATGATTTTATGAAGGTTTATGACAACAATTTGGAGCATAGAAGAGTTAACCAAGAATCCCAATGTAATATTAGAGAGAGGAACAATGGCATGAGTGATATTGATCGAATAATGACATGAGTGATATTAATGTGAGAAAGATGAAAAAAGGGAAAGGAAGGATTTTATAACCATTTATGTGCATGTCCGTGCCATTCACCTCCTTCCCACAGATGATTAACCTTAGCCTTGACAACCGGTGAAAAATCATAAGTCAATTAGTTTAGAACCTGCAAATTTAGAAGGAGAAATAACTAAAGAAAAAATTCAGAGAATTTGAGCATTTCAAATCCATAAAGTAAAAGTGAGCCCTTATAAATCGTACTTTTTAACCATCAAAGTTTTACACATTTTATATCACGTTATCCGTGGGATACAGCTTCGTCTTCTCTGTTTAGATTCCTCTACTAATGTTAAATTACAGCTTATTTTAGAGGCCACAAAGTCTATTTCACAATACTATTTTACCTACCTTTTTTGTTACAAGAATTACAAAAGTTACAAGAATCGAAACAAAATTATCGTTTACCAAAAAATCAAAATTGGATAACCATTCCATGAACTCAACAAAGACACCCCCTTACATTGTTTCAAGACAATAATTGATTAAAAAAAAAAAAAAAAAAAAATCAAATTATCACGATACCCGTGCGCCCTTATAAATCGTACTCTTTAAACCATCAAAGTTTTACACATTTTATATCACGTTACCCGTGGAATGCAGCTTCGTCTTCTTTGTTTTGATGCTATCTTTGGTGGCATTACGAGTGTTTGTCGAGAAGAGGGTGTGGATGTGTGATCGACTCCTGACGACTCTATTGCAGTCCAAATATAAGGTGTCCACAACTGTTCCCCATGCTTCCTGCCTGTGTACTTCCTTCGAAAATGAACGTTCATGCTCGTAGCTTCCGGTGGACTGAATTACTCTGCTTTCCCCTGAAGACTTCCCTGCTTTCGGGTTTTGTTGATGTATTTTTGTGTTTTTCGTTTTCTCCTCTGTTATGGCTATTCATGACGGTTTGTCCGTCTGCCGATCTCTTTAGGCCTTTCGATTCAATAGCCGGCTCGCCGTCTATTGGATCGAACCACTTTCCATTTTCAAATAAATAAAAATAAAAAAAAAGTAAAAGTGAGCATACAAAAGGATATTAGATGTTTTACCAAACTCAAAAAGGATATCAATAGACACAATGCACGTTTCTTCATGCAATTCACTAACCGCAGTTGCTAAAGGTTCTTCACCATCCTCAATACTACTTGCGCTTGATAAGAACAGAAAAAAGTAACAAGCAATGATGGCAAAGAGAGTTATTTTAGATTTTATAACAATGGGAGCAAGGCGATCCGAGGAAAAATATGAATTTCCACTATTATATATATATATATATATATATATATATATATATATATATTTCATAAACATTGGATAATGATAAAAGTAGGTAATCATCTAAAATCGCATCGAACATAGATAAATCAAGACCGTCCTTTCAAATTCACATAACTCTCAATCCAACGGTTGGACGAGTATATTGAAATCCATTAAAATATTAGAAATCCGGAAAAGCCCAAGAAAAACCTTCTCTTGTAGCCCTTCAGTTTAAAAAGGTTCAAAGACAACTTTCTACGATGATTAGAAATCCTCAAACCTTTGATAAACTAGTATTCTCAAAACCAAGTTCTTTTTAATAAATCCAATAAAACAAACTTCGCTTTTGGTCATTCACTTGTTTTATCTAAAGCAATAACAAAACGTCATTTCTTTCGAAGGTTTTTAAAAGGTAGGAATAAAGTGATTTGAAAAGAAACAATATCAAAACCTAAATTTAGAAAGATATATGCAAACAATATACTAAAGATTTATATGGATCATCCAATCCTTATATCAGGGAGGAAGTTTATCTAATCATGATGGAATATAAATCAAAGATCATATATTGAATCAAGAAGGACATAAATTACAATAGTTTGGTTTCTTCAGGGGCAACCTTCAAGCAAAACTAACAATATCTAACTGCTAGAATAAGGAGGGAGTAAAAGACTATTGAATTCAGGAGGAATCAACGTATCTATCCTAAGGGTGATGGGTGTTTATATAGGAAAGAAATGGGAGTCTAGGGTTTACACAAAATATGTGATGAAAAGGAGGGTAGGATATGTATGAAAACAAGGTGTAAAAAGTGTTACATTTGACACTCATCAAAATACACCATTGACGAGGCTAGAATCCTGGATCGTTGTCTTTGAGCTTAGGTCAAAGTAGAATTCCTAATGTTACACTAACAAGTTTATGTATAGTGTAAGTAAGGGTCGAACCAAAGAGAGTTAAGTTGAGATTTTGATTAAATTCAATTATCGAGATTGTAACCAATAGGGGGGGGGGGTTGGATTGAATTATAACAAGACAAAAGCACAAGAAAACAAGTAAAGATGTGATAAAACGATGGAGAAAAGAGCTACACTAGGTTGATTCTTAGCATGCAAGCTACTTTGGTTGGTTCTTTTTATAAGTATTTCATCAATGTTCTCGTCTTGATCATATATGTGTTGAGCCAACCGGCATCAACACAACTTAACAAGTTAATGTTCCGTAAACCTACAAGAACAAGGCACAAGTTAGCTTTCAAATAAAGACAAAGAGATATAAGAAAAGAATAAAACCGTTAGACTTTTCTTTATATTTATATTCTTTTTCCTTTAAGCAATTACAACCAGCTTTTACCTAAAGGTTTTTTACTAGATTAAGGACCCGAACCCGGAATCGATTAACCCTAGTTCTTTGCATGCAATTAGACACTTAAGGTGATCAAGCTAAGTGGTAAGAAACATGCACTTGTTAGTTAAAGTACAAGGAATATAAAATATATGACTGAATAATACTTATATTACTAGACTTACAACCAAAGCAGTAATGCAGCTTCAAAGCAACCCAATGTAGCAAGGAGATTAAAAACACATTACACAAAGAAAGTAAGGGAATAGAGAGAAAATGGGAAAATGGTGGATGATTCTAGCAATCAGCCATGGACCTATTTATACTAGAAATGACACTAAATGGGAGTAAATGTCCGTCCTAAACAACCACCTTTAATACCATAAAGGTGGTGCAAACAACCGGAGTAAAGTCCTCTGGCGCTAAACCGCAGGGGCGGGCTTCAAGGCCACAAGGGCGGATCTTTAATGCTCTTCAAACGTCTGACTCTTCATCTTTCTGTTGCTTCTGACGTCAAGCCGCAAAGGCGGCCCAATGTCACCGTTGAGGCGGTGACACTGGCTCTTCAGCTTCACAGCTCCGTAGGTTGGTCCGCAGGCAGAGGCGCAGGGGCGCCGGCTTCGCTTCTTCAAGGTGAGTCACCGCGGGGGCGTCCAACGGTGGCCGCAGGGGCGGTGACAGATTGTGTTCCGGGCGCTGGCGAAGGCGCTAACTGCGTTCCGGAGTGTAGTGCCACCCGTAGGGGCGGTGACACTGCTCCGCAGGGGCGGTGTGGCACCCGAACCTTGTCTTCGTGAACGATCTTCAACTCCCAAGTGCTTCTAACATCTCTTTTGCTTCTTTTAGACTTCTTATTCTGGATTAAGATGTTAGCAACACAAACCGACTCTAATAAAATAGAAAGACGCTAAAAACTATCCTAATTGATAGTGATTCCATCACCTATCAAACTCCCCCATACTTAGACCTTTTACTCGTCCCGAGTAACACATATGACAATAGTTCAGCAACTAAAGGCCTCAGGAAGCATGGTGCAGAAAAATAGATAAGGGAACCTACACTGGGACAACCTCCTTATAACTCCCCTTCTTATGCCTCCAAACGTCGGAAGGAGAACCTACACTCGGTGCCACTCGTTTTGCCAAGGCGCCCTCTCGGGTTTTTACCTTGCCACTCTTCTTCTTTTCTTGATGATCTCACCAATTCCTCACATTCCTCAAGTCCATTTTTGCACCAACCTAATGTTGGTCGGACTACATTCTTTTTGCCTAAACCGCCCTTTCGGGTTTTCGGTTTATCCAAGGATTTTCCATGCATTTTTTTCAATTTCTTTGGCCTTTTCTCTTTTTTTTTTTGACTGAATTTCAATATGAATTACAACTTATAAAAACACAAAACAAACTCAAACAATAGACTCAAACAACTGTACATGCAAGATAGTATTCCCTCCCCCATACTTGAAGAATACTTTGCCCTAAAAGTGGAAAATGAAAGCATAGACTAAAGGTGGATGTCACGCTAAGAATGTGATGCACGCAATAAGCCTTAAATTTATACTCGTTATATTTTTCCTAACTCCTAGCGAACCCGCAGTGTACGGGTCGTTTTGTAGCAAGGATAGTATTCCGAGGTCGAACTCGAAGACTAAGGTGAAATCGAATCAACAAGTGAACATAGATAGTGTAAAACTAGTCTAAGAAAGGAAAAAGAAATAAAGAAATGAACATTCAATGTTTTTGGTTTGGTTTTTAGGTGGTCAATCAAGGGTCACAATTCATGCAAATACTAAATCAAACTAACAACTCAAGCTAGCAATATAAACAAGTAACACAAACACAAAATATATGATCGAAGAGAGAGAAATGGATTCTAGAGGTCAAGATTCCCGGTTATGGCATTGGACTCAAGCTTCTAAAGATTTTAAGGATAAAACTGCGGTGTTGGGAAAGAGTGTTTCACTAATGGAAGCAATTACCGGGTAGGTCTCTCACTTCGCTAATCCCGCATCAAACTCCTATTACCGGGTAGGTCTCAAGGGGTTAGAGTAGGGAATTCTACACAAACCGGACTCCACTTAAGGGGCAACCCTCTCCTTACCGGGTAAGTCTCGGAAAAGGGAAGTCTCAAGCAATAATCCTAGCACACTCAATCCAATAGCGGCTTGTGAGGCTCACTACTACCTAGAGTTCATCATCTTAGGTGTCTAAGGTCGGAAATCATCGGGTAGATCTCTTCCCTCACTTAGGTTGATAGCATTAGGTGATCCTAAGCTAAATTATGCTTAATAAACACTAGGATTTCAACAACCTAACATCCTAACATACATATTCATCAATTAAAGAGCAACAGAGAGAAAAATCGGATGGATCATGCCTAAATCGGCCGATCTGGCTGAAGAATAGCCCGATTTTTCTTTCTGGGTTAGGTTTTGTGCATACAAATCATCTTAAACTAACATATAAATCCATTCTATCATCACCCATGCCATAACCATCAATCCATCACTCCAGAATCACAATAAACTAGCCAATAATATGCATATCAAGATCCAAATTCATCACACAAGCATACAAGGTTCTCATAGATGGATGATGAAAGATAAGCAAGTAAAAACAATAAATCTCAGCTGAATCTAAGTTTTAGCAAGACTTACAACCCTTCAAATGAAGTTCCAAAACGTTCCTAACAATCCCTTGCAATAGTTCTTCAATCAAGACTCCGAAAATCACTCAAAATCACTCAAAACTCACTATCACTCTAGAGTTGGTGTTCTCCTTCTTCCTCCAATTTGAGAGAGATTTTCTTCTTCTTCAAGTCTATCCCCAATCCAATGAGCTGTGAATGAGAGAATATGGGAGAGGAGGGATGCTCAGCAACAGCTTGCAGGACCACTTATATTCTCCACCAAGAGCAAGGCCGGGCAAAGAGATCATGGGACACGTGGCTTAAGCTGTTGAAGGCCAAAAATCGACCCAGTCAGGAAAATCGGCCGATTTTCCTGAGTGATGGTCCGATTTTCTTCAACAGAGGGATGTTATGATCGTCTAGCCATGAGTTGCTCCATTGCTTGCACCAATTAGGGTCCTTGTGTCCTTCATTGCTCCAATTATGTTCCTTCAAGGCCTTGGATGTGTACCATCATGAGGCTTGACCCTCGAATGCATCGATTAATGTCCAAAAGATCCCCGAAATACCTACAAAACCGACAAAAGCTCGTGTAGACGTCTTTTCTAGAAATATTGCATGAAATGAGTGTAAACGTCTTAAACTAATGTCAAACCGTGCATGAATAACGGGAAAAACTATCTAATTGTATGCCTATACTAACGTCATAAATCACGTTATCAGTGGAGAAGGGAAAGAGATGATACCCACTAGTGGGAAGGTCCTTCTAGACCATCCGGACCCTACTCCGGCGGATACGGGAAGTAGCTGAAGAAGTGCTCCTGCCGGCGGTAGATGTCATCGAGCGGGTCTGTTGGGCATCCAACCGGCCGCCAATGGTGGTCTCAAAGTTGGCTTGCCAAGCCAACTGCTGAGCCTCTAGCTGTTGCTGCTGGGCGGCCTGCCAAGCGTCTTGGCGCCGGTCAAAGTGGGCGGTCATGCTCGTGGTAAAGCTGGACTGCCAGGTCTGCAGCTGCTCCAACATGGTCCGTTGATACTCGGTGTGCCAAGCCTGGTGCTGAGTGGTCAAGGCAGCCATCTGAACCTGGAGGCTCTCAAGTGCGGGACCATCTATCTCCCGCTGCAATAGACATCTCCTCATAGTTCGGGATGGGCATGTGGTCCTCATAGTGAGCCCGGCTGGAGCTTGCCGCGTGCCTCTCAACAATGGCCACTTGAGGACGCCTCGACACAAATGGATCAGCCAGAATGTAGATCCCGGAGAGCTCATCTCCAAATGGTAGAGGCCGGGGCAAGTAGGTGATGTGGCTCCCATCTGCAAAAGAGAGCCAAAACAAATTCTCCCCATCCCGCTTGAGGAGCTTGCACCTTCGGAGGAAACCTTTAGTGTAATATGGGATTGCCATCACATCCTCCAGCTCAGACAAACCCATAACCTATTCGGCAATCAAAGAGATCACCCCAACTCCAACAATATCTCTAGCCTTGTTCTTCCTAATCCGCTTCAAAGCGGTAAGGAAGAGGTACGGCCAATCCGGCACCGCCTCATTGATCGGGAGGCAAGAGTACAACAACGGAAGGTCCTTAAGAGCGACCTTGTTCTCCTCCTTGTGTCCATAAAAGACACACATGATGATCTTGGATAGAAACCTCAAGCCGGGGTGAGTGAGTTTGTTGCTATACTCACCCTCGGCATGAAACTCGGAGCCGGTGGCAGCTTGCCAAAACTCGCAAAAGTCCGGTGTGGGGATGGGTTCCCACCATTTGTCAGAGGGGTTAAGAGTCACCCCAAAAGCCTCTTGCAGCTGTAGGTAATCAAGTGTGTACTTCTTCTTATTGAACTTGAAGGAAAGGCCGACACACACATGATCCTCCTTCTCCATGGTGAAGGTGGCAATGAATTGTCTACTGAGCTCGGGGTATATGGGAGCACTCTTCTTCAGAAATTCCCCGAGCCCAAAATTGGTGAGGAAGGATTGCATGCTCTCTAACATGCCAAGTTTTTCCAATGTCAGAATGTGCAAAAACCGAGTTGCATATACAACTCGATCTTGCACAATCCCGTAGCAGGTCTTCTCTACCTCGGACATCTTGTACTTTCTCTGGGATTCCATTCTTGCAAAAATTTAAAGCAAAGAAATTAGAAATCTCAAAAACAGAGAAAGAAGACGAACCCTTGTTGTGTTTTCCGCAGGGGAAGCTGGTGTGATCCGTAGGGGCGGTGAGGCGCAGGGGCGGGAGCCTGCAAGAGCGGGGGCGGGAGAAGACACAGAGGGCGATTCTTGACAACTTTGACGAAGGTGGCGCCTGGGCTGGTTTGCTGGTGTTCCTGCTGGTGAAGGGTGTCACCGGTGGTGGTGAGTAGTGGTGGCAGGTGGCTGAGTGTGGTGGGAAGTGAGTAGGGTGGAGGTTGAAGAGATTGAGGGTGGTGGGTGGTAGACAGGGCAGGCTAGCGCAGGGGCGGTGGTGGGGTGTAATGGAGGGCGTCGGAGTGGTGGCGCAGGGGCGTTTGCAGAGGTGGTTTGAGGGAGGAGGGAGTTGGAGCGCAGGGGCGTGAGTTTTGTGAGAGTGAGAGGTCGGAAAAGATGAGTGGTAGGTGAGGAGAGAGAGAGAGAGGTGGGTGGGGTAGGTGTAGGGTATTTTTGACTTCCTTATTTTTTTTCTTTTCTGGGTAGACCCGTAGGGGTGGGGGTTTGTCACCGCGGGGGCGGTGACAAGGAAGGGGGAGACGCAAACCCAGCGCCGGAGGTGGCACTGGGTGATGACATGATTTATGACGTTAGTTTAGACATTCATTTAGATAGTTTTTCCCGTTATTCATGCATGATTTGGCATTAGTTCATGACGTTTACGCTTAATTCTTGCATATTGTTGAAATAGATGTCCACACGAACTCTTGTCGGTTTTGTAGGTATTTTTGGGAGCTTTTGGAGCTTAATCGATACATTCGAGGATCATTCCACGTGATGGCACACTTTCGGACTCATTAAGGAGCAAGCTAGGAGCAAAGGAGAACACATAGGACCTTGTTGGTGCATGTCTTGCACAAACTCATGGCTTAATGATCCAAAGAGAGTTGAACAGAGGATTCCACGGCCCAAAGGCCAGAACCACGCCCGTGGTTTTGGCCGTGGTTTTCTCTGGACGACTTTGACACGTGTCCCACGATCTCTTTGCCTGACCCTTGTTCTTGGTGGAGAATATAAGTGGTCCTGTAGGCTGTTGCTAGAGGAGGCTCCCACATTCTCTCTCACATTATCATTATCCATATTGGGAATTCTTGGAGGAGAAGCAAAACACTCTCATTTTGGAGGAAGAACAACACATCAAGATAGAGATTTAGAGTGAACTTTTGAGTGAGTTGTTAGTGATTTTTGTTGATGAACTTTTAAAAGCATTGTAAGGAACGTGTTGGAGCTGTGTTTGAAGGGTTGTAAGTCTTGTTTCATCTTATATTCAGCTAAGACTACTTGTTTCTTTTCACTTTCATTTCATTTTCTTGCTATGGAAGCCATGAATGTTTGCTTGTTGAGTTTGAATCTTAAAATGCATGTTGTTTGCTAAATAGTTGTGATTCTAGGGTAATGGAATGATGGTTATGGCTTGGACTATGATAGAATAGACTTGAATGTACCTTTGGATGATTTTCTTGCTCGAACCTAACCTTTGATGAAAACCACGGCCTGTTCATGTAATTTCACGCCCGTGGTTCTGTATGATCCACCCGTGGTTTTCTCTGTTGTACTTGTATTGATGAACCTGAATGTTAGGATGTTAGATTGTTTATATCCTAGTGTTTGTTAAGCATAATCTAGCCTAGGGTGACCTAATGCTAGCAAACTAAGTGAGGGAAGAGACTTACCCGGTAATTCTTGATCTTAGATACCAAAGATGATGAACTCTAGGTAGTAGTGAGCCTCACAAGCCGTTATTGGACTGAGTGTGCTAGGATTGATGCTTAGGACTTGCCTTCCCGAGACTTACCCGGTAAGGAGAGGTTTGATCCCTAGATAGCAATCTGGTTTGTGTAGAATTCCCAACCTTAGGCTTCTAGAGACTTACCCGGTAATAGGACCTTAGGTGAGGGATTAGTGGACCATGAGACCTACCCGGTGATTGATCCCATTTGAGAAACACCCTTTTCCTAACATACCGTGGCTTGTCCAAGGTTGATTAGAAGCTAAAGTCCAATGCCATAACCGAAAGTCCTAACCCCTAGAATCCGATTTTCTCTCTTTGATCACATATCTTGTGTTTTTGTTGCTTGTTTGTGTTGTTTGTTTGTGTTGCTAGTTTTATTTATACTATTTCATGATTTGTGATCTTTGCTTGATCACCACAAAAACCAAACCCAAAAATATCATGATTATCATTTCTTTATTTCCTTATCTTTTCTTAGACTAGATTTGCACTATCCATGATCACTTGTTTGATTTGATTTCACCTTAGTCTTCGTGTTCGACCTCGGAATCCTATCCTTGCTACAAAACGACCCATACACTTTTGGTTCACTAGGAGTTAGGAAATTATATCGAGTTATAAATTGTAAGACTTTTGTGCTATACGTTTCTAGCGTAACAAGTTTTTGGCGCCATTGTGTGTGATTGTTTATAGTGTAGGTCTTTCTTGTTGCTTTTGATCTTGTTTAGTTTGTGTCTTTGAATTTTCAAGACATCTCTCACTCTTTAGGTGCATGCGAAGATCTCGTGGCAAGGATTTAGCTCCATTCGATCCCGAACCGGAGAAAACCCTTAAGACTAGATCCAAGAGCATTAAGAAGAAGAAGGAGATGGCCGGAAGAGATCTTCAAGCTGAGTTGAATGATGCCTTAGAGCAAATTAGGCTAAGGGATGAAGCCTTGGAGAATGAGAGGAGACTTGCCAATGAGAGGCAAGAAGCAACTAGGAGGAAAATTGAAGAGATTAGGCAAGGTCTTGTGCAAAGGGAGATTAATCGTCAACAACCTCCACCACCACCACCACCGCAGCCGGCGGTCAATGTTCAGTTTGAGCCGATCATCGTTGAGGAGCCACAAATGCTAGGGCAACGTATGGATCCAGCCCAAAGAGTGCACCGTCTGGGTGTAAACTTAGGAGATCCCGCAACCCATGACTACGAGCTCCGCCCTCAAGTGCTACAAATGATCCGGCATAATCAATTTGGAGGGATGGAAGGAGAGTCTCCTCATCAACACTTGATGAATTATGAGATCTTTATGGAGACTCTAAGGCCACCTAGATTGGAGAGCAACAACCACAAGCTTAGGGCTTTTTCCTTCTCACTTAAGGATAAAGTTGGCTTGGTACCAATCCATTCCACTAGGACGTGTGGGTACTTGGGAGGAGATCACAACCGAGTTCTTAACAAAGTTCTTCCCACCTTCCAAGATAACCGAGCTAAGAGGGAAGATCAATGCCTTCATGATGAAGGATAAGGAGAGCCTATTCAAATCTTGGGAGAGGTTCAAGGACCTCCTCCTAGATTGTCCACACCATGGGATACCGAAGATAGAGCTATTGGAGATTTATTTCAAGGGGCTTGATGAAGATAGTCAATTCAAGCTCCAATCACTTTCCGGAGGAACATTCATGGAGAAGAATGTGGATGAGGCTTGGGAGTTTGCAGAGAAGCAAGCCTTGGTGATAGAGAAGTACTCCCATAGGAAGAGTGATGGGAGGAAACCGGGAGTATATGAAGTAAGTGAAGTCACCATGAGCAACTACAAACTTGATGCAATCAACAATGAGCTTAAGTCCTTGAGGGAGTTGTGTACCATAACCTTAAAGAATCAAGTAAGTCCTCAAGTGCAAGTGCAAGCCAATTTGACTTCCAAAGAGGAGGATGTTAACTACATGGGAAGGGGTAACTTCAACAATTATCAAGTCCCTAGGAACTTCAACAACAATAGCCGGCAATACAACAATTACCGGCCTAGTCACAACCATCCCGGGTTCTCCTATTCTAACCCGGATGGTGCCTTGAACCCTCCCGCTTCCACAAGCGCAACCCCACCACCTAAGGCTTCACAAGAGCCTTCACCCATTTTTGCTCAACCTCCAAAGGATAGAACCGAAATGATATTTGAACAATTGCTAGAAAGGTTGAGTGGAATTGAGAGCACGGTGACATCCATTTCGAAGGCTCAAAAGGTGCTAGAAGTACAAGTGTTCCAAAAGACGGGTGAAGCACAAAGGGATCCGGGAAAGCTTTCCGGAAGGACCGAGGACAATCCAAGAGGCCAAGTGTTGGCCATTACCACAAGGAGTGGGCTGAGCATCAAAGATCCCTCACAAAAGGAGAATGACAAGGGAAAGCAAGTAGTAGTGGAGGAAGAACCATTGCAAGAAGAAGGAGGCAAGAGCAAAGATGATGAGCCAACATATGTTGCACCTCCTCCATACAAGCCACCACTACCATTTCCACAATCACGAGCAAGAGCTCGTTTGGAAAAACATTTCGGTAAATTCCTTGAACTCATGTCTAAATTACATATTAACATTCCGTTCATGGATGCAATTCTAGGTATGCCGGCCTATGGAAAGTTTTTGAAAGAGATACTCTCCAACAAGAGAAAGTTGGAGGAGTATAGAGAAGTGAGAATAACAAAGAGATCTTCCGAGTTGATTCAAACCATGAAGGAGGAGATGCCTCCTAAGCTGCAAGATCCGGGATCTTTTTGTGTGCCAATTGGAGTTGGAGAAGTGCAATATGAGGCCCTATGTGACCTTGGAGCAAGTTTAAACATTATCCCGCTTGCACTTTGCAATAAGGTTGGGCTAGGAGAACCGAAGCCGGTCAAGATGACCCTCTACATGGCGGACCGTTCAATCACTCACCCCGTGGGAATCCTGGAGGACATACCGTTTCAGCTTGGGAAGCTCTATGTGCCAATCGATTTCGTTGTTTTGGACATCCCGGCGGACTACCCGGTTCCTATCATTTTGGGAAGGCCATTCTTAGCCACATCCGGATGCTTAGTGGATTGCAAAAATGGATCCTCTCCTTCAACATAGGAGAAGAAAATATCAAGTTCAAGCTATCCACAATGATTAAGGGGTCAGCCCTTGGTGAAGATGTCTTCAACATTGTTGAGGAAGAGGAGTCTAGAGAAGTTGTGAGCTCAATCTTGATCAAGGATCCACTTGAGAAGGTTCTTAGCTTGAGCATCATGGAGGAAGGAGTTGAGGAAGCTTGCAATGAAGAAATCCGAGCTTTGGATGCATTAGAATAGGAGACAAGTGCTGAATTTGAAGTGCACGAAGGAGTGCTGAAATATAGAAAAAACCATGGTCTGGGGCCCAGAACCACGCCCGTGGTTTCAACCGTGGAACTCTCTGTAATGTCCATTTGTGCCAGCTCTTCCAATTCCACGCCCGTGGTTGTGCAAGAGGTCGTGGTTTTGCCCGTGGTTTCTCCAGAAAGTCCCTTAGTTGTTGATCAAGCTTCAAGGAGTCTTGGAGAGTCTTCAATGGCTTTAGATTCATCTAATGTGGAGCTATATGGATCACATCCAACCGATAAAGGTCCTCTAAAACTTGATCTCAAACCTCTCCCTTCTCATTTAAAGTATGCTTTCCTTGATTCAAATTCTACTTATTCCGTGATTGTGAATGCATCTTTGAATGATGATGAGCTTGATAGATTGTTGAATGAATTTAAATTTCATAGGAGAGCTATTGGTTACACCATAGATGACTTAGTTGGCATTAAACCATCCTTGTGCATGCATAAAATCTTGATGGAAGACAACCATAAACCTTCAATTAAACCTCAAAGAAGATTGAACCCTATTATGAAAGAGGTAGTCAAGAAAGAGATCTTAAAATTGCTAGATGCGGGAATCATTTTCCCAATTTCGGATAGTAAATGGGTTAGTCCCGTACATGTTGTTCCTAAGAAGGGTGGTATGACCGTAGTAACTAATGAGAACAATGAACTAATCCCAACTAGGACGGTTACGGGGTGGAGAATGTGTATTGACTATAGGAAGCTTAATGTTGCCTCTAGGAAAGATCATTTCCCTCTTCCCTTTATTGACCAAATGCTAGAAAGGTTGGTTCAACATTCACATTTTTGTTACTTAGATGGTTATAGTGGGTTTTTTCAAATTTCTATTCACCCGGATGACCAAGAGAAAACAACATTTACTTGTCCTTGGGGAACATTTGCATATAGGAGGATGCCATTTGGGTTGTATAATGCACCCGCCACCTTTCAAAGATGCATGATGGCTATTTTTTATGAATATATTGAGAATATTATGGAAGTGTTTATAGATGATTTCTCGGTGTATGGCTCTTCATTTGATAATTGCTTGGCTAATCTATCTTTGGTGTTGAAGAGATGTGAGAAAACTAATCTTGTGTTGAATTGGGAGAAATGCCACTTCATGGTGAGTGAAGGCATAGTGTTGGGACACTTGGTTTCCCACCGTGACATTGAGGTTGATAGAGCAAAGATAGAAATGATAGAGAAGTTGCCACCACCTACCTCGGTGAAAGGGGTAAGGGGTTTCTTAGGGCACGCCGGTTTTTACCGGATGTTTATAAGATTTCTCTAAAATTTCTAAGCCTCTCACTAACCTACTAATGCAGGATGTTGAGTTTGTTTTCTCCAAAGATTGTCTTGAAGCGCTTTGTAGGTTGAAGGATGCTTTGATCTCCGCCCCTATCATGCAACCTCCGGATTGGAGCTTACCATTTGAAATAATGTGTGATGGAAGTGATGTGGCCGTTGGGGCTGTTTTAGGACAAAAGAAGGATGGGCTTACACATGCCATCTACTACGCTAGCAAGACGCTAGATGATACCCAACTCAACTATGCCACAACCGAGAAGGAGTTGCTAGCGGTAGTGTATGCCTTTGAGAAGTTCCGGTCATATCTTGTTGGAGCAAAGGTTATTGTGTAAACGGATCATGCTGCGATCCGTTATCTCCTCACAAAGAAAGATGCCAAGTCTCGCCTCATTAGGTAGATCCTTCTCCTCCAAAAATTCGACTTGGAGATTCGGGACAAGAAAGGTTCCGAAAATTCAGTAGCGGACCATCTTAGTAGGCTACCACCATTGGAGATTGAGAGAGATGACATCCCGATTGATGACTCATTTCGGGATGAGCAATTGCAAATGATGGAGGAGTGCTTACTTCAAGTATCAAGAGGGAGTGAGCCATGGTATGCGGATATAGTGAACTACCTTGTGTGTGAAGAGATGCCACCGGGTTTGTCATATGCCCAAAGGAAAAAGTTTTTCAAGGATGTGAGAGATTACTATTGGAGGGAGCCTCTCTTGTTCAAGAGAGGACCGGATGGAGTCTTTAGGAGGTGTATTCCGGAGGATGAGGTGGAAAGTGTAATCCGTCATTGCCACTCCTTGCCATGTGGAGGCCATATTAGCTTACACAAAACGTGTGCAAAGGTATTGCAATCCGGTTTTTATTGGCCTAACTTGTTTAAGGATGTGCAAAATTTTGTAGTAGCTTGTGACGCTTGCCAAAGGACGGATAACATCTCAAGAAGGAATGAGATGCCCTTGAACAACATATAAGAGGTTAAGATCTTTGATGTTTGGGGTGTGGGCTTCATGGGGCCATTCCCCTCTTCATGTGGTAACTTCTACATTCTATTGGTGGTTGATTATGTTTCGAGATGGGTAGAGGCAATCGCCTCTTCCACAAATGATGCCAAAGTAGTGGTGCGGTTCTTTAACCGAGTCATCTTCCCTAGGTTTGGAACACCAAGAGCGATCATAAGTGATGGAGGGAAACATTTCACCAATAGGAACTTTGGGACACTTTTGGCTAAGTATGGGGTGACTCATAAGGTGGTCACACCTTACCATCCCAAAACTAGTGGCCAAGTGGAGATCTCCAACCGGGAGATCAAGGGGATAATTGAGAAGACGGTTTCTAGGACAAGAAAAGATTGGGCTATGAAGCTTGATGATGCCTTATGGGCTTATAGTACCGCCTTCAAGACACCAATTGGCACCACTCCCTACAAGTTAGTTATGGCAAGTCTTGCCACCTTCCGGTGGAGAGGGAGCATAGGGCATATTGGGCCATAAGGTGGCTGAATTTTGACCTCAAGGAAGCCGGTGAGAAGAGGTTGCTAGACATGAATGCTCTTGAAGAGATCCGGTTGGATGCTTATGAAAATGCCCGGATTTACAAGGAAAGGACCAAGCATTGGCATGACAAACGTCTAATCCCAAAGGAGTTGAGTGAATGTGACTTAGTCCTTCTCTTTAATTCAAGGCTGCGGCTCTTCCCCGGAAAGCTCAAGTCAAGATGGACGGATCCTTATGTGGTGAAGAAGGTCTCTCCCCATGGAGCAGTTGAGATAGGTGGGGAGCATTGTGGAGATTTTAAGGTGAATGGGCACCGGTTGAAGAAATATATCCCGGAAGCTCCGGTGGATATGATTGCCCCACTTCACCTTGAGTGAAACGCTCCTAAATTTGGTCAAGCTAATGACCTTAAAGAAGCGCTTAATGGGAGGCAACCCATTGGTACATATCTTTCCCTTTTCGTTTTTGTTTTCGTTTTTGATTTTTGTTTTTTGTTTTTGTTTTGGTGTGCTTATGTGTGTTTGGTGTTTGTGTGCTAGAGTCTAGGTAACAAAGAAGTCTTGCAAGGCATGAGGATGATGATAATGATCCTGCATCAAACGTGGGTGGAGCGAACATGGGACTTGGACGGCTTGCGGCACTTAGCGCGGGTCCCGACGCCATAATGAACATCAAGAGCTCTCTACCACCTTCGATTGATCATCCACCATCACTTCACATGAGTGAACCAAAACACCGAAAACACCATTTTTACATTGTGAGGACTCTCTTTCACTTCCTTATTTAATTTGCACATTGGGGACAATGTGTCTTTAAGTATGGGGTGGGACTTTCATGATCATTTGCATGATTGCACATAGGATAGTTTCATATTGTCACATGTTTCATTAGTTTTTGCATTGTACATATTTATCTCAAAAATTTCAAAAAAATCAGAAAATTTTAAAAAAACTTTGTGCTTCCTAGTTTGGATATGACCCTTATGATGAGATTGTTTTGTGAATTGGCTATGGATGGCCTTGTGTGTTGAATGGATTTATGCATATGTGGACTTGAAATACTTCTCTTGAATCCTATGCATGATTTGTGATTATGATGCTTGTCTTGATTGGATTGAAAATTGATGGTCGAAATTACATGCTAGTTCTTGCACATCATCTAGGAATGATTAAGACAATTCATCTCTCTTCTTCTCATCTTGATCATGCTATTTGAGCACCTCATTTGATATGAAATTTGACCTCTTTTGACCCATCCGGGAATAGGAGCATGCTAGTGTGTTGAGTGTGTGAAAAGCAAGTGTGGGATGAAGTTGTTGATGAATGAATGTTGTGAATGAAGTGCTGAATTTATTGTGAAAAGTGTAGAAAAAAATAGGTTTGGGGACTTTGATTTTGATGACGAGTAACTCGGCACCATTCACATAATCGGGTGTTTGTGCCTTGCCAAAGTCAGATAAACCGAATGTCCTAACGAACCTTGGTATGTATGCCCGGTGTGAGGCACCTCGAAAAAATCCCGAGGTCCGCTAATCACCAAGGTTTCGACTTTTGTACACCAATGCCATTGTCTCAAAAATAAGTGAAAGAAAAAGAAAATGAAAAAAGAAAAGAAAAGAAAGAAAAGATGGAGAACAATATACACTTGTGGGGAAGTTGATCAAAAATGAAATTTTGGAGTTAGTTCCTTTCCCGGATTAGCATCACATGACCTAAAAAATTCCCACCTATAACAACGTTTCATGGCCTCTTCTTTCCTAAGTCCTTGTGACCTATTTGCATATGTGTATGACTTAGTGATCTAGATTGGATATTCTCATGATCATTTTGACTTCTTCATTTTCACCTTGCATGCATGATTTCGAGTTAAGTACGATTGTCTTTCCGTGCCTTCATTCATTTAATACATGATTGCTTGTCCATTGCTATGAAACATGACTATGAAGGTGATCCATCTTATAAAGCACAATTCCAAAAAGATTTTATTTTCTGTTTTTTTGCAGTCATAAATCATGCCATCTCGTTGCCTATAGTTGGACCTTGCTCGGGGACGAGCAAGTGACAAGTATGGGGTATTTTGATGACATGATTTATGACGTTATTTTAGGCATTCATTTAGATAGTTTTTTCCGTTATTCATGCATGGTTTGACATTAGTTCATGACGTTTACGCTTAACTCTTGCATATTGTTGAAATAGACGTCTACACAAACTCTTGTCGGTTTTGTAGGTATTTTGAGGAGCTTTTGGAGCTTAATCGATACATTCGAGGATCATTCCTCGTGATTTCACACTTCCGGACTCATTAAGGAGCAAGCTAGGAGCAAAGGAGAATACATAGGACCTTGTTGGTGCATGCCTTGCACAAACTCATGGCTTAATGATCCAAAGAGAGTTGAACAGGGGATTCCACGGCCCAAAGGCCAGAACAACGCCCGTGGTTTTCTCTGGACGGCTTTGACACGTGTCCCACGATCTCTTTGCCCGACCCTTGTTCTTGGTGGAGAATATAAGTGGTCCTGTAGGCTGTTGCTAGAGGAGGCTCCCACATTCTCTCTCACATTATCATTATCCATATTGGGAATTCTTGGAGGAGAAGCAAAACACTCTCATTTTGGAGGAAGAACAACACATCAAGATAGAGATTTAGAGTGAACTTTTGAGTAAGTTATTAGTGGTTTTTGTTGATGAACTTTTAAAAGCATTGTAAGGAACGTTTTGGAGCTGTGTTTGAAGGGTTGTAAGTCTTGTTTCATCTTATATTCAGCTAAGACTACTTGTTTCTTTTCACTTTCATTTCATTTTCTTGCTATGGAAGCCATGAATGTTTGCTTGTTGAGTTTGAATTTTAAAATGCATGTTGTTTGCTAAATAGTTGTGATTCTAGGGTAATGGAATGATGGTTATGGCTTGGACTATGATAGAATAGACTTGAATGTACCTTTGGATGATTTTCTTGCTCGAACCTAACCTCTGATGAAAACCATGACCTGTTCATGTAATTTCACGCCCGTGGTTTTGTATGATCCACCCGTGGTTTTCTCTATTGTGCTTGTATTGATGAATCTGAATGTTAGGATGTTAGATTGTTTATATCCTAGTGTTTGTTAAGCATAATCAGGCCTAGGGTGACCTAATGCTAGCAAACTAAGTGAGGGAAGAGACTTACCCGGTAATTATTGATCTTAGATACCAAAGATGATGAACTCTAGGTAGTAGTGAGCCTCAGAAGCCGCTATTAGACTGAGTGTGCTAGGATTGATGCTTAGGACTTGCCTTCCTGAGACTTACCTGGTAAGGAGAAGTTTGATCCCTAGATAGCAATCCGGTTTGTGTAGAGTTCCCAACCTTAGGCTCCTAGAGACTTACCCGGTAATAGGACCTTAGGTGAGGGATTAGTGGACCATGAGAGCTACCCGGTGATTGATCCCATTTGAGAAAGTCCAATGCCATAACCGGAAGTCCTAACCCCTAGAATCCGCTTTTCTCTCTTTGATCACATATCTTGTGTTTTTGTTGCTTGTTTGTGTTGTTTGTTTGTGTTGCTAGTTTGATTTATAATATTGCATGATTTGTGATCTTTGCTTGATCCCCACAAAAACCAAACCCAAAAATATCATGATTTTCATTTCCTTATTTCCTTCTCTTTTCTTAGACTAGATTTGCACTATCCATGATCACTTGTTTGATTTGATTTCACCTTAATCTTCGTGTTCGACCTCGGAATACTATCCTTGCTACAAAATGACCCATACATTGTGGGTTCGCTAGGGGTTAGGAATATATCGAGTTATAAATTGTAAGGCTTTTGTGCTATACGTTTCTAGCGTAACACTGGGCAAGGGTGTCACCGCAGGGGCGGTGACAAGGGGCCGTAGGGGCGGTTTGCTTGACAGTGACTCCTCTTATTATTCTCTCGGGTTGTCTCCCGAGCAGCACCTTTGTTTTACGTCGTTGGCTCGACGTAAGGACCCTACTTCTCTGCTTGGGTCTCCTCTAACACCATCTCGTCTATGGGGTCATTCTTCACTCCTTCAAGGTACGGCTTGAGCCTTTATCCATTGATCTTGAATATCTTGTGCGTTTGTGGATTGTAAAGATCCACAACACCATGTGGATGGACTTCGGCTATTACGTACGGGCCTGTCCACCTTGAGCGTAGCTTGCCTGCAAAAAGCTTTAAACGGGATTAAAAAAGGAGGACTTTGTTACCCGCTTTGAAATCTCTTCGGAGAATGTTCCGGTCATGCCACGCTTTTGTCTTCTCTTTGTATGCGGTGGCATGGTCATACGCATCGAGCCTTAACTTCTCCAACTCTTGCAATTGAAACTTCCGGAACTCTCCTACCTCATCCACATTCATGTTGCACTTATTCACCGCCCACCATGCCTTGTGTTCTAGCTCCACCAGAAGGTGACAAGCCTTTCCGAACACAGGCCGGAATGGAGATATCCCTATAAAAGTTTTGTATGCTGTCCAATACGCCCATAGAGCGTCATTGAGCCTCAAGCCCCAATCTTTCCTTCCGGGGGAAACCGTCTTTTCAAGGATGGTTTTGATCTTCCGGTTTGACACTTATGCTTGACCGTTCGTTTGCAGGTGGTAGGCCGTTGACACTCTTTGGTGGACGTGGTACTTCTTAAGGAGAGCGGTGATTGTCTTATTGGAAAAGTGGGTTCCCCTATCACTTATCAAAGCCTTCAGGATGCCAAACATTGAAAAAATGTTGTCCTTAAGAAATGTTGCAACCACTTTAGAATCATCAATTTTGGTGGCCTTTGCTTCCACCCACTTGGAAACATAGTCCACCGCAAGTAATATATAAGTATGTCCAAAAGAGGTCAGAAAAGGACCCATGAAATCTATCCCCCAAACATAAAAAATTTCGCAAAATATGAGTGAAGATTGAGGCATTTCATTTCTCCTAGAGATGTTACCCACTCTTTGGCATCTATCACACAACTTATAAAACGCAAAAGCGTCTCTAAAGATGTGTGGCCAAAAGAATCCCGCATCTAAGACTTTCCTAACTGTTTGTTTGGCCCCAAAATGTCCCCCACATGCTTCAAAATGACAGAATGTAAGGACAGATTGTACCTCATTGTCCGGGATGCAACGACATATTACCTGATCGCTACAATGCTTTAAAAGGTATGGATCGTCCCGAACGGAGTGTCTTGCTTCGGCCTTCACCTTCTCCCGTTGTGCCTTGGTGAAGTTTGGAGGATACTCACCTTTAACAAGAAAATTTACAATGTCAGCAAACCAAGGTTGAAAAGATTGAAGTTTAAATAGAACCTTTGTCGTGTAATCCGCAGGGGCAGCCAAAGCTTTACGTAGGGGCGCAAGAGGCGCAGGGGCACCTGACTCGAGCCGCAGGGGCGACTGTGCGCAAGGGAGGGGCTCTGGGTGCGCAGGGGCGGTTACACAACAAAGAGTTGTGTAGAAGGTGTCGTCTGGAAAGCTTCCAACTATGGCTCTTCCGTTGGTTGGATCTCCCTCCTCCTTCACCAGCCTACTCAAGTTGTCGGCCACGAGGTTCTCAGCCCCCTTCTTGTCCCGTATTTCCAAGTTAAACTCGCTTAGAAGGAGCACCCACCGAATCAACCTTGGCTTTGCTTCCTTCTTCGCCCTGAGATACCTAAGGGTTGCATGGTCAGTAAATACGATTACCTTTACGCCAAGGAGATTTTTGTCTGAACTTCTCTAGTGCAAACACCACCGCTAGCATCTCCTTCTCGGTGGTGGAGTAGTTTCTTTGAGCTCAATTAAGCGTCATGGATGCATAATGGATGACATGTGATGCTCTTCCATCCTTTTGTCCTAGGACAGCTCCTACAGCATAATCGCTGGTGTCACACATGATCTCAAATGACTTCTCCCAATCCGGAGATCGGATGATCGGTGCACTAGTGAGGCATGCTTTCAAAGTGTCAAATGCCTTCTTGCAATCTTCATCCACTATGAAAGTGGCGTCCTTCTTGAGTAGCTCACACTAGTAGGGTAAGGTAAACTTTGAATAACATCAACTTTTGCCTTATCTACTTCTATCCTTTTTGAAGATATTACATGTCCTAACACAATTCCTTGTTCAACCATAAAATGACATTTTTCAGAATTAAGAAATAAATTGGTTTCTACGCATTTTTCAAGAACAAGTTTTAAGTGTCCTAAGCATTCATCAAAACTATTTCCATGGACAGTGAAATCATCCATGAAAACTTCAATAAAATTCTCTATATATTTTGAAAAAATACTTATCATGCACCGTTGAAAGGTGTCGGGAGCATTGCAAAGTCCAAATGACATTCTACGGTACTCAAAAGTGCCAAATGGACAAGTGAAAGTCGTCTTTTCCTGATCTTCCGGAGCAATGGATATTTGGAAATAGCCCGAATATCTATCCAAAAAGCAATAGTATGGGTGACCTGCAAGATGTTCCAACATTTGATCAATAAAGGGTAAAGGAAAGTGATCTTTACACGTTACCGTGTTTAGTTTGCGGTAGTCAATGCAAACTCTCCAACCGGTTTGTGTCTTGCTCGGGACCATCTCTCCGTATTGGTTCTCCGCCATGGTGATACCCCCTTTCTTTGGAACCACTTGGGTTGGACTAACCCACTTACTATCCGTGATCAGGAATATCATGTCCGCTTGGAGGAGCTTTAATACCTCATTCTTGACCACTTCCATCATTGGCGGATTCAACCTTCGTTGGGGTTGCCTAGATGGTTTTGCCTTTTCTTCAAGGAGGATCCTATGCGTACAAGTGGATGAACTTATCCCCTTTATGTCCGCAATAGTCCACCCAAGAGCCGTCTTGTGCTCTTTCAAAACCTTCACCGACTTCTCCTCTTGAATGGTGGACAACTTGCTAGAGATGATCACCGGTAAGGTATTGTTTTTTCCTCGAAAAGCATACTTGAGGTGAGGTGTAAGGTCCTTCAATTCTATCCCCGGTTCCTACACTATAGACGGAACAAGCTTCTCGCTTGGAGTTAGTAAGGTGGGCCCAATGGCCAAAGTGGAGATATGGAGCTTTTTGTGCCCATCTAATTGAGCGAGGACTTCCTGCATGCTAGATGTTAAGGCATATTTCAAAGTGTGAATGTCAATATCATGCTCAATTATGTTTTTCAATTCATCCATGTCAGAAATGTCAAAAACATCTTGAACAATAGGTTCAATAATATCAATGGCACAAAGAGAATGATCATCAATAGGGTGTTTCATTGCGTTATAAATGCCAAACTCAACTACCTCCCCATCAAATTCCATGGTTAATTTGTCACTAACATAATCAATCTTTGTCCTAGCGGTTTTTAGAAAAGGCCTTCCCAACAATATAGGTGCAGCATGTGAGTCATTTTCCATATCCATCACAAAGAAATCAACAGGAAAAATCAGATTATCTACCATTACTAATACATCTTCAATAATCCCTTTCGGGTAAACATTAGATCTATCAGCAAGTTGGACTACAATCCGAGTTTCAATTAGCGGCCCAAGGCCAAGTGATTTATAGATGGAGTAAGGAAGAACATTGATAGAAGCACCAAGATCAAGCATAGCCTTATCCAAACGGGTTTCCCCTATAACGCAAGGAATGCTTACCATGCCCGAATCACTACACTTCTTGGGTATTCGACGTTGAAAGACGGCGGACACATGCTCGCTAACTTGCACCTTTTGCTTGCCCTTCAACTTCTGGTTCCTCTTGATGGTGCAAAGTTCCTTCAAGAAACAAGCATACTTAGGAATACTCTTCACAAGTTTAAGAGGGATATTTACCTCGCATTTGGAAAAGGTCTCAAAGAGATCCTTATCCTCAATCACTCTTCGCTCCTTCAGTACCTCAGGAAAGGGGCCGAAGGTTTCTCAGCATACATAGGGGGAAAATCAGGACGGATGTAAGCATCCTCCTCAACAGAACCCTTTGTCGTCTATTACGCAGGGACGGAAGCTTGCAGGCGCAGGGGCGGCTCAGGGGCTGTCATCGCAGGGGCGGCGACATCCAGCCGCAGGGGCGGCGTCTGCTCAAAGGCTGCCGCAGTTGCAGCCGCAGGGGCAGCTATAGGGGCGTCAGACTCGTCAGAGGGTTTTTTCTTCACTTCTGTTGCTGGCTTTTGCTGGATTTGCTTCCCACTCCTTAATGTTAGTGCACTAACATTCTCTTTAGGGATGACAACCGTATGGGAGAGAAAATTTCCGGAGGATCAAGCTTCGATCCTTGTAATGGCCTCCACCATTTTTCCAACCTGTTTTTCAAGGTTCTTGATGCTAGACTTTGTAGTTTTGACATGGGTAGCAAAATGTTTAGTTAAAACCAGCAACATATCCTTAGTGGATTGAGACTTACCTTGACGGGCTGCTGCTGCTGGTTTTGTTGATCCCTCCATCAAAAATTTTGTTGATCACGCCAATTTGGCATGTAATTTGTGCATATGGATCGTTCCTTGGCCTTTGTTGCTGTTGTTGCCCGTAGCCCAATGCATTCACCTCAGCATCGTCATCTTGGACTTGAGGACACATGTCCGTTGGATGGTACAGAACAACACAAACTCCACATGCCTTGAGTTGTTGTGGAGTTCCCATCAAAGTCAATATTTTTACCATCTCCTTCAGTTCGGCAATTTCCGTTGAAATCTCATTACGGCCAGGATTGATAGCATGAACTCCTCTTTTGGTAGAGGTCCTTCCAAAATTCCGAGTTCCTTTTGCTAGTTCCTGCATTTTCTCTAAAGCAAGGTCAGGAATGGTGTTTAGAATATTACTTCCATAAGCAGCATCGACGATCCTCCTCTCATTGTCAAGCAAGTCATTGTACAAGTACAAGACTAGATCTTGGGTAGAATACCCATGGAAAGGACAGCTGGATCGGAGTCTTGCGAAATGCTCAAAATACTCATAGAGAGTTTCGTCCGCCTCTTGCTTTATGTTGCTTATAGCTTTCTTCAGGCCGTTTGCCTTCTTAACTGGAAAATACTTCTCCAAAAACGCCTTATGGAGTTTCTCCCATGTGTCGATGCTACCGGACGGAAGATGGTAGTACCAATCATCCGCCCCACACTTGAGCGTGAAACCGAACGCCCTCATCTTGATTTGTTCTTCGGTAATATTGGCCGGCTTCATGCTCATACACACGGTATGAAATTTCCCAAGATGCTTGATGGGGTCTTCACCACTCAACCCATTGAAGGACGGGAGCAAGTGGATCAGCCCCGGCTTGAGCTCGAAGTTGACTCTTTCCCCAATTGCCGGTATGGTGACCGCAAGAGGATGTTGAGTCAAATCTGGCTGCGTGAGTTGGCGAAGGGTTCGGTCAACCATCTCTTCACGGATTCGTTGTTGTTTACATTGCCGGATGTGCGTTCTCTCAATTTCTGGATCAAAAGGAACAAATCCAGAGTTAGTAGCACGGGTTTGAACCATAAAAATGGTCCAAACCAATAATCAATAATCAAAAGAAATTAAAACACAACTAAACTCCCTGGCAACGATGCCAAATTTGACGAGGCTAAAGTCCTAGGTCGTTGTCTTTTAGCTTAGGTCAAAGTAGAATTCCTAATGTTACACTAACAAGCTTATGTATAGTGTAAGTAAGGGTCGAACCCAAGAGAGTTAAGTTGAGGTTTTGATTAAATTCAATTATCGAGATTGTAACCAATAGGGGGGGGGGTTGGATTGAATTGTAACAAGACAAAAGCACAAGAAAACAAGTGAAGATGTGATAAAACGATGGAGAAAAGAGCTACACTAGGTTGATTCTTAGCATGCAAGCTACTTTGGTTGGTTCTTTTTATAAGTATTTCATCAATGTTCTCGTCTTGATCATATATATGTGTTGAGCCAACCGGCATCAACACAACTTAACAAGTTAATGTTCCGTAAACCTACAAAAACAAGGCACAAGTTAGCTTTCAAATAAAGACAAAGAGATATAAAAAAAAGAATAAAAACGTTAGACTTTTCTTTATATTTATATTCCTTTTCCTTTCAGAAATTATAACCAGATTTTACCTAAAGGTTTTCTACTAGATTAAGGACCGCAACCCGAAATCGATTAACCCTAGTTCTTTGCATGCTATTAGACACTTAAGGTGATCAAGCTAAGTGGTAAGAAACATGCAATTGTTAGTTATAGCGCAAGGAATATAAAACATATTATTGAATAATAATTATATTACTAAAGATTTACAACCAAAGCAGTAAGCAACTTAAAAACAACCCAATGTAGCAAGGAGATTAGAAACACATTACACAAAGGAAGTAAGGGAAATAGAGAGAAAATGGGGAAATGGTGGATGATTCTAGCAATCAACCATGAACCTATTTATACTAGAAATGACACTAAATGGGAGTAAATGTCCGTCCTAAACAACCACCTTTAATGCCATAAAGGTGGTGCAAACAGCCGGAGTAAAGTCCTCTGGCGCTAAACCGTGGGGGCGGGCTTCAGAGGCGGCTTAGGCCAAACCGCTTGGTTTTCTTCATGGCCGCGGGGCGGCCTGGCAATCCCACATGGGCGGATCTTTAATGCTCTTCAAACGTCTGACTCTTCATCTATCTGTCGCTTCTGATGTCGAGCCGCAAGGGCAGCCCAATGTCACCGCAGGGGCGGTGACACTGGCTCTTCAACTTCACATCTCCGTAGGTTGGTCCGCGGGCAGAGGCGCAAGGGCGCCGGCTTCGTTTCTTCAAGGCGAGTCACCGCGGGGGCGTCTAGAGGTGGCCGCAGGGGCGGTGACAGGCTGTGCTCCGGGCGCTTGCGAAGGCGCTGGTTGCGTTCCGGAGTGCAGTGCCACCCGCAGGGGCGGTGACACTGCTCCGCGGGGGCGGTGTGGCACCAGAAGCTTGTCTTCGTGAATGATATTCAACTCCCAAGTGCTTCTAACATCTCTTTTGCTTCTTTTAGACTTCTTCTTCTGGATTAAGATGTTAGCGACACAAACAGTCTCTAATACAATAGAAAGACGCTAAAAACTATCCTAATTGATAGTGATTCCATCACCTACCATCCATACTTAAACCTTGCTCGTCCTCGAGTAAGATCACGTCGTATGCAAGCTTTGTGTAAGGACCAATTGGTGTCTCAACTAAAAGGAAAACATACAACTCAAACCATGTCATCATAGATCATTGTAAAAGAGATGAGTAAAGAATCATAACTATCGAAACCGCTCAAGGTTAATGTGTTTGCTCTCAGTCACAAGATGTGTTTGGGGGGTAAACTCTCAAATTCAACAAACATAAACATATCTTACACAAGCTTGTCAAGACGTTCTCTATCTCCTCACATATCAAATAAAACTAATATGCATGGTAAATATCATTAGGTCTTTATTAAAGGTGTAACGGGGATATGAGACATGGAAAAATGATGTTGGTAGACCAAAAGAGTAGGTCAAAATGCGCAAATCATATCCGGGGCATCGAATCTTTGTAACTCGAAAGTTCTTTCAAGGCATTGTTACTTAGCACTTTTCTTCATAATTTGTACTTCTTCATGAAGGACATAACACTTGAACTTTGTAGCACTCGATTTCTCTTTTAGGCATAGTTTTTTGCTTCACTTTAGAACCAATTTACTATTTATTTGTTGCAACACGTTTGGTGGGAACCTTTTGTCCTCTCCACCAAACATGAAAATGTCTTCAATAATGACAATATGTATTCAAACTCGTGCATTAACTTCTTGAACTCACTTTCACACTTCAAGGGTATCCCATACTTGATTTCTTCGTTCTCTTCTTTCATCACAACCCCATATAAGGTCAAATGAGGTTAGACATGGCCGTGAGGCTTTTTTAAGGGGACCAAATAAGGGATAATAAAAGGCAAGAAGTGGCTAATAGAAGATAAACATATATAAAGATGAGAAAGGTAACATAAACTTATCAAATAGGGTCTCAATAACTTAAATATCAATGCAAATAGAATCAAATGAACATGTAGTTTTGAAAGAGAGTCAATCACAAGTTCTAGAAGAACTAAACATGCAGAGATCCGTCATATAATTGATTATCGAATTACATGAATTTTGTCCGATCGTGTCACCGCGCAAGATCTATGCTGAATGTTACACTTGACATGAAATGTGCAAATCATGTGCTTCATATCCGGAAAAATGACACCTAGTGCACTTATAAGTCCAATCTCTCTATCCGTCACAATAACCCCCGTTGTAACATTTCCGCATACATGTCAGAGTCTCCTTAATATCCACTTGTAATGGTTCGAGTTTTCCTTAGACATGAAAACAATTGCTATTGCGAAGGTCAACCTCGTGCTAGTGACTCCGACAATCTCTAACGATGGCATCTTGTACTTATAGAGGGCACAAAATTAATACTCTAGTTTTATTGGACTAGAAAGAAAATTGGCATGTAATATATAAATACTCGTAAAAAGAATGGATATTAAAACTTACTCGTTTATCTTGATGTCGTCTCCATTATGATGACGTAAGGAAATAAGTTGAGGAGATGCTTGAAATCTGGATGCATGATGAAAAAAATCTGAAACTTCATCTGAAAGTGGACATCACCTCAAATTCACATAGTAACAACGTTGCTTTAGTGTGTGGAGTGCTTGTTGGATTGGACCTCATCCTTCAACTTGTAGTATCCTAATGTTCATTCCATCATTGTATACTTGTCTTATGGTGGTGACATTGTGGGGGATCATCCATGTAACGCCCCAAATTCTCAGAACTCGGGGAGCTACTGGTTAGGACCTCACAATGGGTCCCGACCTTAGTTTGACAATAACTTTACTAGGATCTTGCAACAAGGCACAAACGTATTTAAAACCTTTTTGAAAAAACATCAAATAGTATTTACATGAATGATCAACACATGACAACCTTACAAAATATAAATATATTAATAACATGCATGCTGAACGGAAGACTCCCCGTCCTCATCTAATGAGTACGTGAACCCGGCTGACCATCCGCCCCAGATCTCTCTGCAACTGCCTATCTCTACAAAATCTACCACACGGATAAACCGTTAGCTAACAATCCAGATATAAGTAGAATAAAAATAGCACAAATACAACTCAGGCAAAATAAAACAATCATCATGCTGGCACACAAACCGTTTATTATATGATAACTTAGGTGATTCACTTTATTCCTTTTTTAAAGTTGTGTCACGAGAGATCTTAAGATTTCTCGCCTCCGTTCCTTATCCAACTGTTGATGGTTTGACACACCTCCGCCGGTGGCGTCCCTGCAAACTAAGTATCCCCCAGCACCCTCGGACTAACTGAGAAGAATGCCACCGCCCGTTACTCTTAGGCCAAATGTGTAGGTTGGTCGATAATTAATAATAAGTACAACTATAAACACATAATTCAAACACCACTATCATTATTCACACTCATATCCAGAAGCTAGCTAAGTAAGCCCAAAGGACTTACTTGAATCAATCTCGAATGTCTAAATCTTAATTCGGTCAACAACCGTAGAATACTCAATTGCCTGTCACAAGAGGCAAGTGGATCAAAACATTTCCCATATACTTAGAAGCCTATGCCTTCTAAGTTGTAAGATCCTATCAGAAGAGAAATTACTAAAATACCCTCCTAAGGTAAAAATGACCATTTTGCCCTTGGTTCCGAAACTTCCAAAAAAAAATCCCCTAAAATATGTCTATCCTCTTATTTGGGACATAATTTCATATTCTAACTTTTAAGAATGAGTGTAGGTAGTAACTAGATGAAACACACATTCTCCTTACTTCTCAAAAAGGTTACTAGGATCCAACTTTAGCCTATGATACGAGCCCCGAATAAAAATATAAAATTCTAACAAAAATCTCTAAGTCTTATATGCTATACACTCTATCCATAGAAGTAAGATTTTCCCAAATATACCTAATAACCACTTCTACACAAATTTCCAAAGTCGGTTCCAAAATCAGAAATTCAGACTTAGCCAAAAACTGAGTATTTCTTAAGTGCTCAACCAGTCAACTTTTGAGACTCCATAACTCTAAATCTAACCGTTAGATCAACCTCAATCTTTTATGAATCACCCTATGCATGACTCCCTATAAAATACCAAAAACTGAACGGTAGATTATATTTCTAGATTATCTAAACTTAAGTTCAAACGTGACTGTACAACACAAAATATTTCCAGCACTAAGAAAATTTCAGCAACATCAAGAAAACTGCTTACAACCTCGACTTTGAAAAATCATAACTACTAAACCTCTTGATGAATTTCCCTCAATTTTTGATATACTCTACTATGTAATCCTAATTACGCTATATCCAAAATTCAAGTCCAACAGAGATCAAAAACCTATTCAAAACAATCTCACAGAACTGCATCACAAGCAGTTTTTCTCAACACTCACCACACTTATAAAAACTACATTAGGAACAAACTTTAAGACACTATAACTCTCAAACTGTAACTCGAATTCCTGTCAAATATTAGTATATTCTACACAGAAATACCGACTATATCATATCCAAAAATCAATAACAAAGGAAATGTCTAGCTTACCAAAAACTAAACCTGAAGTTGACTGCTCGTCAACTCAGAAAATCTAGAAATGTAACAACTCTTCTAGTCATCTTCCATGGCTGCTTTGGATGGTCTAAAGACATCAATTTATACTCTAATCAGCATATACACAAAGAGGGTAATGTAGAGAAGAGGGTTGCGGTCCTTACCCAACTAGCCGGAGAAGACATGCTTGTGTGAACGAGGGCAAAGAAGGGCCGTGACTCACTGCTTCTAGGGTGCATCTACAGCCAGGAAGGATGGCGCCGCCTACGGATCTGCTTCATGTTGTCGTACCTGTGCGTGCAGAAGGCGAGGAGAAGGTCCAATGTTGGTTGCTTGAGGTCGCCGGCGTGCAGGATGAAGGAGAGCGCTTGGGACCGGCTCGGGGTCGTGGTGACGGACACAAACAAGTGCTACTCGCTGCCATGGCTTCCCGATCCAACGCTGATGTCGACTGCAGGGGAGGAACGAGGTTGGACTCAACTAGAGATGGTGGAGGTTGGCTCGACTGGAGAGGAGGGTCGAGGAATAGTAGCGGACGAAGACTCAGGTTGACGACTCAGCTACAGGCGGACGGTCCTCCTGTTGTGGGCTCGAGTCGAACGACAAGAAGGTCAAGACGGTTGGACCTCCGGTTGCGATAGGTTGAAGGCAGAGGCACTAGGTTGTTGGTTTCGGTTGGCATGAGCAATAGGTAGGGAATAAGCCCTTGGGTTCGAAGATGACGATGACGAGGAAGGTCCGCTGCTTGGTGTTGACTGGACGGCAGAAGAATATCGCCGGCATTGTCTGCGGTTGTTGTGTCCATGGAGGGGATAAGGGCGAGCGGCGCTGCCATCATGAAGCAAGGTAGAGGAGAGGTTATGTTTACGTGAGGGGGAGAGTTAGGGCAAAAGGACGGCTGAAGCAAATAGGGCAAAAAGGGAGTTGATGGGCCCATAAGTTGATCATGGCCCCGTCAAGGCCAAAATGAACGGGAAGAAACTCGGGAAATTAACAATCCATCCCGAAATTTGTAAACTCATAACTGAACTCCGAAATAAATTTCCAGATGTTACAATCCAAATGTAGTGACTTCAAAATATTTATCGGCTTGAAGCCCAATCCAAGTTCACGTCCCACCTTCCGACATGTGTGGACGTTAATCGGTCAACATATGTATGCCCCTTTAACTACTCGGAAAGTGTATGGTTGTGCACTACTCATATAACATGCAACGTCCATTTATCAACTTTGTTTTGTACGCCCTAAAGCTCAAATGTACCACCCAAGTTCACGTCCCCTAACATTTCTCCATGACCTACTTGTGACTAACACAATATTCACGATTCCTCCCATAAAACGAGTCCAATCAAGCATTGTCTCTCGATCGTAGAAAAAACCGCCAATTTCAAACATGCGAGAATAATCGGTCCCTTTATCACGTAAATAATTTGGTAGACCCTATTTGAAAAATATAGAATTAGGATTCTTGTTTTTCGGTTTAATGATCAACTTAGAACAACTTAAAATATCGTTACCCCAAAATGTGGAAGAAATTGTGTGGCTGACTAAATTTTGTATCATCAAACGGAATCAACATCTCTTCATCGTCTTGTGTTGTCATTTTTGGTACCGATTTTTTGGAGATTTTGTGAAGGTTGATTCACTTCTTCTTTGAATCTCAATATTTATAACCGAACATACATAACATTTGAATCACAACGGTCATATTTCAAATTTATTACCGTACATAACGGCTATTTTTTAAACCATCACGGGTTCCGAGGCCGTGATGTTTCCGTCACACACTTGCAATACATAACCGTGATGATTGCGCATTACGAACGCGGTTTACCTTTGATAAATTCATCGTTGTGTACCCTAAAATCTCCTAATTTTGTTACTATTTTATAAATACAAGAGTCGTCGATCTAGTTAGATAAGTACGAAATAGACACCAAAAAGGAAGATATTTGAACTTTAGATGAGAAAGTCCAATACAACCCAAAAAGGCCACATAGTGTACTTAGAAAGGCC